>CM061494.1:7515000-10015000 GCA_030867185.1 Tagetes erecta | reverse complement strand
AGTTTGTCTATATCTGTCGCTAAACTTCAAAAAGGCAAATTCACTACTAAAAATTTGACAATGATGCTTGTTTGTATGCATTTGCGTATAAAATATACCGAAAAAGAATCTATACCTTCTAATAAAAGAGAGTTTTGGAGGACACGTGTCATTCATTGGAGAGGTAGTTGAAGAATTTTCCCGCTCAAAACTAAGAATCTTCTCTTCTAAGCTATGTATGGAAAGAAATCGATAACATTAAATAACCCATATGTTTTTCTTTCAAAGTTTCAATCCATATTATTTACATCCCTAGAATCACTGTGAAAACGAAAAACAAACAAATTAAACAAATAACTCATCGCAATTTACGACCTAGACCCATGCATGTCGACCCGTATGCTCGACCCAATACATATGAGTGTCACCTTGAATATTTCCGGATATATATCATCAAGATTATTTGTATGTCTATTTTTAGTTAGTTAGTAGGAGTTATAAGGCATCCGGTTTAAAAGCGTACATATATAGTTTTGTACTAATTTGTAATTTAAATCTATTTGTTAAGGCTCAAATTAGAGTTTAAATGCAATTTTTTGTTATATTTTCATATATTTTTCATGTAATGTATACTTTATTTTTAAATGTTACTTTTTTGTAAAGTTTTAAAATTGTGTTTTTTTGTTTCCACCCGTGTAACACATGTGATTTAATCTAGCAAGATAATAAGATGAAGCATGTTTTAAACAAACAAACATTTATTTTAAACTTCCGATTACTTTGGATTATATTATATATGTATATCAATCTACCTATTCTAATAATTGAGTAACTAATCCACATGTCAACAATTTAACTATTCAACATAGGAATTTGCTTATGTGTCACGCTCTCATTTAATTTGATGTAGGATTTGAAAGCGGGTAATGGCATACTCCATATTCAAAATAACCCGATATGTTCAAATAAAAAAATACTAACTATCATGAATTATCTATTAACTTGATATGTTAAAATAAAAAATTTACCAATTATCATGATTTATCCCTTAACCCGATATGTTCAAATAAAATATTTAGAAAATATCATTAGTTATTTCATAACCTGATATGCTCAAATAAACAGTTTACCAATTATCATAAATTATCTACTATCATGATATATTCAAATAGAAAAATTATCAATTATTATAAATCATGTCCTTTATTTTAGTATATGATTTTTGTTAGGAAAATATTTGTAAATATCCAAACCGATTTAATAAAGTTATGTTATAAATAAATTTAACTAGGTAGATGCGTCAGCTCGCGCGTTGCGCGAGCATTTTGTATTTCAACTTAAATTCAGTTAACATCTTTATTACCAACACAGGTTGACTTAATTAGATGATTTACCGGTTTGGATGGCCACTCACCGTACTTTATTGTGTTTTTCTCGTCATTGATTCATGCCCATTTTTCTTTTCATTTCACTTTTGGTGCACTATGTTTATAACGAATGAGTACATTTTCAACTGTTTACATATTTGTTTGAACCGTAAACTATCAAAAACTTTGTACACATAAGAATATGAGTTTAAAATTTACTATACACTACTTAACTACAACTAAATGTCTATGGCACCACAAAAATGAGGATAAAAGAAACAACACTTGTCTCTGATTCAAATTTTTATAAATACTTTTAAAAACCATGCACCATGCCCAGCCTACTCCTCACTTACTCTCGATTCGCTCTTGATTCACTTTTGGATCATCTCAATCATAAAAAAACCATGCTAAATACCAAGTTAAATAAATAAAAGCAAACCAAAACCAAAAGTAAATATCAGAAACAAAAGATAAAAACACAAAACAAACCAACAGGCTCAGAGAATTTGTGTATCAACAACTATACCGTGCTCACGTCATGGCTGCAGCGGAGCTGCAGGCATACACCGAGCAACCACCAAACTTGCCACGCCAACGTCACATCATTGTTGATTTAATATGACTTTGTCACACTAAGATACTACTCATCATAGCCAACATAAATAATCTTAAAAACAAAAATCCGGCACAATGAACATCGTTTTACTCATGACAACCCAACATCAACAATCACCAACTCAAATCCAACCTTATGAACAACAAAGGACATTGCTTTTGTGCATCAACAGTAATAATAAGCAACCCATCAATAACAACAATCATTGACGGGATATAAGATCTACCATAGATCTATCATGCAGTTGCAATCCACAAACATAAAAGCAACAATCGTTAAACACCCAAATCCAACCATGAAATACCAAAAAAATACCGATCTTACTGCCCAACATCACAGATTTAATATCCCCACAACATCAATCAGGTTTCACCCAATTGAACCCACAACATCATATATCATGAAATTCACATCATCAATTGGGTTTCACCCATTTGTACACAACACCATCGTTTACAGCCGGAAATAAAAATCAACCGGAATATACAAAGGAGGCAACAATGGCCACCGGTAAACTGAAAGCCACACGAACCCAAGGATCGGCAACCATCTCCGACCATTAAAGCCGGAAACGACCACATGCAAGCCGATGGTCACACAGATCCAAGGATCGGCAACTCTCTACCGGTGAAACAAAGCCGAAAACCCATACCCCGTTTCTAACGCCACCATGAGCGTCCAGAAACCACCGTTCATGACGGTGATAGTGATAAACAAACAGAAACAAAGTATGCAAGCCGGAAACATCAATCACGCTTGCCATCACCACCATCAACACCAGAAAACAACGCCAACGAACGACGGTGATGGTGGAGCACAGTCGGAAAAAAACCGGTGAAGGTAAAACAGAGAGGCGAGATGTCTCCGGAAGAAATGAGAGAGACAGAGAAGAATTAGTTTTTTATACTCACAAAAATCACGCATGAAAACCCTGAAATACCCCCACAATCCAACCATGAAATACCTAAAATACCCAACTTACTGTTCAAAATTTCCTATTATCAATATAAAGGAGAATTAAAACATATAAAATCAAAATCTCATGTAATACACGGGTACTAATCTAGTCTATATAATAATTCAAGGTTTTAGGGGGCAAATTTTGGGGGGGATTTTTTATGAAAGGAAGTTTTAGAGGGAAGATATGAAATACCATGCATAAGTAAACAAAATATCTTTAAATATTAAATACTAGTTTAATGCTCGTGTGTTACACGGGTAAGGACATAAAAAACAGATAAATTTAAATAGTTGTGAAAAGGGGTATATTAGTAGAAAAATAACTATGTTTCATTTGTGTTATAGTTAGGTCACTCAATTACATAATTTAAATTTAAAATAAATAATTAACTTGTACAATAGGTAAACATTCCTAAACATTAACTTTTTAAGGGACAACTTCAAGAAACAATTGTTTCTACTTTCCCACCACTAATTGTCATACGAACGGACGAAACCTTTTAACATTCTATGTGAAATAAAATAAAATAAAATAAATATTCACAATACTTTTTAAAAACTGAAAAACAAAAGTTGTGAAAATTTTCCTAAATTTGTAAAAAATCTTAAAAAGTGACAATCTCTTTTTATTAAATGCAAAAAAAAAATTAAAAGTGAAAAAAAAACTGAGAAAGTTTTAAACAAATATGATGACAGAAAAATTAGGTCCTAAATTCACAAAACAGGTCCTAAAATATTTAATGACAGAAAAAACAGGTAAAAAACTGTGAAATATAGTTGATGACAGTAAAAAAACTCAAAACGCATCCTAAATTCACTTAAAATCAGTGTTTATGTATTATACAAGTTAATACATAGAAGTAGAACACATTCCAAACTTAAGTTATCTAATTGACACAAAACAAAGCTTGAGTGATCTAATAAGAACAAATATAAAGTTCGTTATGTTTGTATAACATTTTCTATCTTAAAAAATAAGCATTTGAAAATAAGTTAGATGTTATTAAGTTAAATAAATGTTTGTTACATGTCAAAAACAAATTAGATACGACTTAATCATCATATTCTATAGACAAGAAACATGTTAATATTTGATAAGGATTTTGTCAATACTTTGATTTAACAATGTAAATGCATTGATCAATAACATTACATTTTCCAATGTTGAAAATTTTTAGAACAACTTAATGCAAATTGTTCAACTGAAATATATTATGGAAAAATAATAATTAAGTAGGTAAATGAGAATTAAAAGTTAATATGATTTTTATATTTTCAAAACAATTAATTTAAAATCATAACATATTTTTGGAAAAAAAATTCATTTGATTACCTTGTTAAATTTAAATTAATTAAGAGCTAATTTACTTATGGTATGTAAATCTTCACCTAATAAAAACGTTATAAAAATTTGAGCGGGAAAATTATTTTCTAAATGCCTCTATGATTGATAAGTGTTCTTCAAAACCCTCTTTTATTAGAAGGTATAGATTTACAAATTTTTAAACAAAATAATTATGATTTTATAAATATTATTATTTAACCCGTGTGTAACACACGGGTGTTAAACCTAGTTACATATAATCGGACACAAATCAACCAATATACTTTCTAATCCTACGTGTCAATATATAATATATTATTTTAGTATGATATGCTTTACACCATAAAATCACTAAATTCTAAGTACAGAAAATACACTTATACTAGTGTTGACCAAAAATGAATAATTGTGCAATGACAAATAATTAGGACGTTGAAAAAAAAACATAATAAAAATTTAACTTTGTATTTTAGTTTGATTTCTATTTTATTATATGTTTTCAAGTAGAAAAAGTAAAATAAATTTAAAATCATTAAAGAATAATTTGAGCTACGTAACGTATTTAGTATTTTTTTTAAAATAAGCCCGCTAACTTTTTAGTATAAAGGTATGTTTCTACTAAGTTCTATAACTTGTAAAATATTATATTTTCTCAAAACATCAATTTTTTAAATAGATGGCATATTCTTCTTAAAGGGTCATCCTATTCACACACTCATGTCCTATTCACACATCTCATGCTTTTATTTCTCATACCCCCAGGCGCCGCACATAGACCTTGACGCCGCGCCTGGGTCACTTCTTATCCCAGACACATCCTCGAACGTAGTCAATCACGCGTCAACACCCTTATGCGCCGTGCATGGCCCTCGGCACGGCGCCTGGGTCATATATGCGGCCAACAACATCATCGGCGCCTAGGTCATATATGCGGCGCATTTGTCCAGGTTTGACCGAATTCCACCTCGTTTACGACATTCCTCGGTTGACGTTGACAGAAAAGTGACTCAGGGGCCGCATCAAGGCCTATCCGTGACGCCTGGTTTTAAAATAGATGTGTAAATAGAATTTTAGGGTGTATGAATAGACAAGGCCTTCTTAAATTACCATTCAAAAACTATGATGTCTTACTAATTTTTATTTTACTTTTTAAAACGTCTGACTCACACTATCTAAATATCATACTTCTATACCTACATATTTATTCATGAAGTGATTTAAATCCTTAATCATTTATAGAGAGACATTTTATTTTTTTAGTACGTCACAAATCCTTTGATAGTTTGCGGCTTTAATTAAAATGTTTTCACAAATTCTATTTTATTTTTTAACTAGGTTTAACACCCGTGTGTTACACACGGGTTGAATAAAAATATTTTAAAAAATTATAACTATTATATTTTAAAATTTTTAAATAATTTTGTAAATTATTATTAATCACAAAATTTTGTCTTTATTAACTTTTCTACTCAATTTTCCCTCTCAACCTTCCTTTTATAAAACAAATTATGTTTTCCCCCCAAAAATTACCTCCTAAAAACTTTAATTTATTAGATAGATTTTTTTCAAAAAATATCATTGGTTGTGTACTTGTGTGGATACTTGATAGATTGGGCCAAAATCTTAATATTGTGGCAAAGTGGTTCCTTTGTTACCACTCATGCAAGGATTTGGGAATAAATCCGACACAAATTATTTCTTTTAATTAATTGTTAGCTTTTGTTAAACTTATTTTTAACTACGTTTTGACTTTGTAGTAAGCAATTAGTGTTCTAAAATTGTTAATACTTGTGTTCGAGATCTTACATGAAATCTCAACCTTTTATCTTTAGTTTCACGTTTTAAAAACTCGAACCCAAAACCACCTCAGGATGAAACCCTAAAGGAAAACCTTATGGTCTGGACTAGAAGCCAATGACAACTTTACTTTTTAAATGTTTTAGAAGCCCGAATAGAAGATCATTCCAACCTGTTAAACCAAATAATTAATCGTCGGTATTGCTGGTTTGATTATAAGTTAATTAATAAGCCAACCAATCTTGAGCGAATTTATAAATAAGATCAATGAAAACCATTAATGCTCGCCTACTATATATCATCGCTACCCATTTGAGACATGGCTCGTATGCTTGGTTCATACGAGTCGATCGGACCAACGTTCGATCACGCGCAACTCCAACTAATTGGTCCAATTTATGGCCAACGTGGTCCACTTAGAGTTGTTATCAACTAATTGTGAATATGAAGAGAATAAAGTGGGGGTGCAACAAGACAAGTGCAAGGTGGTCACGGGATCACTATTGCTGACACGGGATGTTGAATATATATATTTATGTGTAATGGAGGTACTACATGATACCATTTGAAAAATGATTTTTGATTGTCTTTAAATGTTTATTAAGTTAGATTTTGACGGTGATGTTTATTTTTTATAGTATCATGAAGATTACAACGGGTTGAAATTACAATACTTAATTATATTATGAATCATTTTCTAAAATATATAACTATTTCAGAAAGAGTTGAAAAATAGGATTTTATTCGGATTTTATGACTACACTTAAAGACTTAGAAAGTTCAGCTGATATTAAAATTCATTTTTATAAAGAAAAGTACGAATTCATGTTGACAAAGAGTTGTCAAGTTCTTTGTGAGTCATACGATAAACGAACAGAATACCCAATGAACGTGAACAAACTAAATACTCAATGAATTGTTTGGAAAGAAGTATGTTTTCATTTAGGTCCATTTACATATATATATTGTGAGTAGTTTATTTTTAAGATATCGGATATTGTGTAATCAACAAATGACTAGTAGTGTTTTGACTTCATATGAACAATACTTTTTCTTTTAGTCGTTTACGGTTTGTATTCATTTATCTTAACACATAGTGTTCATTGTGAATTTTTGTTAAAACTATTAGACTACACGTAGTGGGCGTTATAATGCCCCATAACGCCCCCAATAACGCCCCTACACCACTACGCATGGGCGTTATGGGGCAAAAAATCACCCGGGCGTTTTATATATAACGCCTATGCCCATTTCCTTTTTTGCCCACTTCCTCACACTTTCTCCCCTATTTCTCTCACTTGGTAATGATTAAGGGGCATTATCCCATTACGCTACTTTTTTGTATAATGCCCATTTCCTAGTCATCGTCCACATGGCGGAAAACGCCCATCGGGGGCATTAACCATTACACAGAGTCTTATAAAACAGTTTTATATAATGTTCATATTTTTTTCTTATTCGTTCATCTATTTCAAACAATTAAGCTCTTCTTGTATTGGTTTGATTTATTTATTTAGTTTTTTTAAAGACATGTGAGCGGTTAGTAGTAAGTGTTTAAACGTCACTTTTTAAATTTAAACTCAGGAGCTTTAAAAATATAAAGTCTCTCGGCTATTTCTTAAGCATTAGACCTAAAGAAGATTAGATATTTACTGATTTATCTACCTTTAACAAACTACTATTCATATGGATAATAAATTCAAGTCATACAAGTCATTTACATTCTCTTTGTTTTGCAATTTAATTAAAGCTAGCACCATCATAATCAAAATAGACACTTTTATCTATTTATATAACGTACTCTTTTACATACTGTTATAATAATCTTCATGAAAAAAAAACTTAACTATTATTTATTATATTTAAAGTACACTACTTTTTTTTTATTATTATAACATTCAAACACAATTCTAATATCCTATATAAGCTCCATGAGTACATACTACAAACGTAACATCTTCCACCATGCAAACCAATAAAACCATTCTGTTATCACTCTCAACTCTCTTCATACTAATCTCAATTTCATCAATTCTAAAATTTACAACCCATCACCCTTCACTTCCACTATTTACAAAACCCACCCCTCTACATATCCACATTCACAAACACATCCAAACACAAACCGCTCACACACATTGCAACGATTCACTCCACTACAATCTCTGCCTGCAAATCCTAACCAATATACCAGATCTACGATCAAAATCGTTACCGGAGATCATCGCCGTTACAATCAATCGCACTGTGAGTGATGTCCAATCCGCCGATTTCAATGTCACCGCTATTCGCCGGAAATTACGTAACCTCAGCGCGATTGAGATCCGAGCGCTTGAGGATTGTCACTCGCTGTTCGTTGAAACTGTTTCGGAGCTCAAATCCGCCATTGATGAGCTTAAATTGAAACCGTACGGTGAACATGATGATCTACAAACGCTTCTTAGTGCTGCGATGACGAATCAAGCTACGTGTCTCGACGGATTCGCGTTTAGCAAATCGCGAAACAAAGTTAGACGCTATTTTCGTAAATCGTTGCGTCAAATCTCTCGTCAGGTTAGTAACTCACTTGCATTACTGAAAAAAGTGAATCGAGCATCGAAATCGAAGAAGTTGATGGAGATTCATGAAGCGAAAACGGAAACGGAGACGTTTCCAGAGTACGGTGAAATGTCCGGCGGTTATCCGCGGTGGTTGAGGAAGAAGGATAGGGCGTTGTTGCAGCTTCCGGTAAACGTAACGGTGTACAATTTGGTTGTGGCGAAGGACGGTTCCGGTAACTTTACGACGATCGGAGATGCGTTGAACGCAGCTCCGAACATGAGTACGACGAGATTTGTGATATATGTAAAAGCTGGTGCGTATTATGAGTATCTGGAGATTGATAGTACGAAGAGGATGATAATGTTAGTCGGTGACGGAATCGGAAAAACGTTGGTGAAAGGTAACCGGAGCGTCGTCGACGGTTGGACTACTTTCCGATCTGCTACCGTCGGTAAGGTTATACAACTCCTATATTACACTATCATGATTTTATCAATTTGCAGCGAAACCCGATGCATGTATCACGTATGTCGTATAGTTTGTTGTTTGATCATTTGCTAATAATTGGATCGTGACAAGTTATAAAATATTACGAAAAATAAAAAAAGATGAATATTACTCACCCCACTAGTTACATGAAAATGTAGTTTATAAAATATATGTTTTGGAGGGTACCGGAATATTATAATATTAACCGACAAGAAGGTCAATTTGTTAATCAGAGGTGTAAATGCCATCAACCTGCTTGCAAACTATTTGGGATTAGTTGGTTAAAAGCTTAAAACGAGCAGATTTTAAATGAACTTACAGCCCGCGCGAATTTGATTCGAACTCTTTGTCATAATGCGATGCCTGCAGGACCTGAAGGACGGTTTTTTATTCGCTTTTTTTTATGGCCCTTTTTTGGTCACAACCCTCGTAGCCAGCCCGTTCAGAGCCACATTCAGACTTGGGTGCAAGTCTGATTTGGTCAGACGCACATGTCTGATTTGGTTAGACGTTGCCTTGCAAACCAAACGCACTTAATAGAACAGAGTTATGAATCGCTCCGATTCAAACCCCTCAGAGCTAAGGCCTAAGTAAATTTAGTAAGGACGTGTTTTAGTGATTTAGTTAGATTAGTTATTAGGATTTATTGATATGGACGAGTTGGTAAAATCTTATAAACAAAAGGAATCACAAAGCCAACATTCAAAGGTTTATAATTAAAAAGAATTGATTGATGTGGTTGAAAGAATAATGAAGTGATTAGGAATGAAATATAATATTGGATAATCAGTGTAAAAACAATAAATAGGAGTAAGAATAGGTTAAATTGGCAGCCCAACAAGTTTGTTTATATTAATGGGTAGGGCCCAATGAAGTCACGGAATGTTTAAGCATCTTCTGTCACCCGACAGTCGGTTGCTTTTTAATAAGTGGACTGTGGACATGACACTATTTGTTTACAACCCACGAGTTAGGTTCTGACTTTCATAACAATTATAAAAATGAGATGATTGCTTTATATGTGTAAGTTTTTATTTTAGATTCTTAAATGTTTTTACATTTTTTTTAGAGTGCCATGTTTAAAACAAGAGAATATGGATTTTAGTAATTTTAGTCGTCACTTCTTAGATGAAACGCTATACCTAGTGTGAATGGGTATGACAGCTCTTCGTGCATGATAACACTATGAAACACCGTTGCCCCCTCTTCTTTAAGAGGGAGTGTGGATGGTTTTATGTGAAAAAACTCACATGGTGAAAGAAAAGGTGTGGGTTTGTTTGAACAATCACATTTTATGTTTTTAATCAAACATAACTTTATGTTTTATAGCACATGACCAAGTAGAAATCATATATAATCATGTGTAAATTTGTGATGAATGGCATGTTTTAAATTAGCTTTTATAACAAAAATGAAAATTTAACATTATAGTGAAATTGTGAATAAAGATTATTATGGAATCATGTGTCACGTTTATTTATATACTAGGTTTAACACCCGTGTTACACAAGGGTTAAGTAGTAATATTTATAAAAAATTATAATCATTATGTTTAACGATTTATAAATATTTAATATTCTAATTTATAAATATTCCCCCCATAATATAACCCCCTAAAACTCTAATTTATTAGATAGATACTTCTAATTTTCAAGGTGGAGTATTCCTACCTTATAAATTGTTAAAATCTCTCATTTCTAAATTAGTCTCTTAGACTCCTACTTTGATAATTATTTATTTTTAACTTTTCAACTTGACTTTAGCATATTTACAAATTTGACTCATACTTTAGTTTGACTTCTCCGTCGCATGATGCAGCTAGTTGTATTATTAAAATACAAAATTTAAGTTTTAACACTACAAAAAATTAGACCCAACAAAACATGTTTCAAAACATACCTTGTTGCGTGTTCTTTCTATCTGTGTGCCCATTTATGTCAAAACGTACGTTTGCACCATATGTCAAGATAGGAGTAGGGCGTAAAAACTTGTCATGCGTCGTCTAGCCATTGGTTTTTATTAACATTGTTATAATTTTAAAAGGATCACTTTAGAAAATGAATTATTTATCTATCTCAAATCGGTTATCAAGTAGTTTATTATATTCATATCAAAGGCTCTCTAGTCTGTTATCAAGTAGTTTATTAACTACAATCATCTTATTCTCATCTATGTTTCAGCTGTTGTGGGCACCAACTTCATAGCCAAAGGCATCACATTCGAAAACTTCGCAGGAACTGCAAAACACCAAGCAGTTGCATTACGAAGCAACTCCGATTTCTCCGTCTTCTACCAATGCAGCTTCATCGGCTACCAAGACACTCTCTACGTCCACTCCTTCCGTCAATTCTACCGCGAATGCGACATCTATGGCACCATCGACTTCATCTTTGGCAACGCTGCAGTCGTCTTCCAAAAATGCAACCTATACGCCCGAAAACCAGACCCAAATCAAAAAAACCTCTTCACCGCACAAGGTCGAGACGATCCTAACCAAAACACCGGCATTTCAATCCTGGAATGCAAAGTTGCTGCCGGTTCTGAACTTATCCCGAACCAAACTATGTTCAAATCGTATCTAGGGAGGCCGTGGAGAGAGTATTCGAGAACGGTGATCATGCGGTCGTATATTGGAGATCTGATTGATCCCGCAGGTTGGCTTGAATGGTCAGGTAGTTTTGGTTTGAGTACGCTTTATTATGGTGAGTATATGAACAGAGGGCCGGGTTCGAATACGACTGGTCGGGTTAGTTGGCCCGGGTATAAGGTGATTGTGAATGATACGGAAGCAGGGCAGTTTACTGTGGGGAATTTTATTCAAGGGGATCAGTGGCTGAATGTTACGGGAGTTCCGTACTACGTTGGATTGAATTGAAAAAACACGGGATTTTAATTTTTGGTATATTGAAATACAAGACAAACGGTCAATAAGCTGTGCCGTTAGCCTTTTATTCACATTTTAGTAGGTTTGTGCTATAAGTTCTGATCATGTTCTGTATTTGAAAGCATGGATTTGTTGTTGTTAGTTAAACTGGGTAATGTTTTGACTGGTTTTTGTAACACGAGGTAAAGATTACTAATTGATATATATACATTAATGAAGCTGCATTATATTTTTATGAACTCATAACACGAACACGGAATTTGATTTGACTATATTTTTGTTATTATAAAACTTTGACACACAAACTACATAAACCCTAACCAGCTAGTTATACTAAAATAACCATACAAATCCTACTCCGACTTCGGATAAGTCTACTACTTCAAAACCAACAAATAATATTGAGACGGAGTAACGACATACCTCTTCATAGCCCAGCTATGTCCATATTTTAGACGAGATTTCAACTTTAGTCGTTAGTTTGACCCTTAAAAAATGACGCCAACCTCTGACTTGCATATACATTAGGTTGTTCTTAAAAACCTTGTTGTTCGGAGCTATCCAAAGGACCAAATGCGTTCAAAAGTATCGCTTGTCATATTTTTTGTCGTGCTGCTAGCTATGTCAATTTATATAAGATTGATAACATTTCCTCAACTATACTTCATAACGGAGAACCCGCTCACTCCATCATTTAAGTTGGGACCCAATTAAGTGTTTCCGTGAATGCACTACCAACTCTTTCACAACCTGGGAGACGCATCTTCTAGTCGCACCACCGCCTCCCAATTGTTTTATGTTTTTTGTTTATCATTATCTTCTTTCCATTTTATTGATTGTTTTTCATGTTCTCTTTATTAAATATCCTAGTTTTAGGTCATTGCGTCTCTAATAAAATATAAGCTTTTGTGTATATCCGTTTTATCTATGTTGGGATGTAAGTTTTGTTTAAAATCGAGTCACTTTACAATTCACTTGACATAAAACTTTTTTATTCTAAAGTTTACCATAGATTAGTTTCAAAATAAGTGCAATGTTCATAAAGCGAAAGTATATATACGTTAACCCCATCGCACCACGTGCTATTTATGCCACTTGTTAACAAAACAAACCGAAAGTGAAACCCTACTTTTAAAATCATACATATATATACCATTTTCACACGAAACTAAAAACTTGAAGGTATCCTATAGTTTTAGTCATATTATAAAGTTTGACTACGATCGTAAATAGGCTTTTCATTCTATTTAATAGTATATTCATCGTTCTAATTTCTAAATAACTTGACTCATAAATAAATAACTTGTAATAATTAATAAAGCATGAAAAGTTGGTTAGAATAGAAATAGAATTTACGTTTGCTAAGTTATGAAGATTGGTAAAACTAAAACGACAATAAAACACTTTTAAAATGTTGGCAGGTTTTAATATATTGGAATTAAAAAAGAGATCAAACTTTCATCGGGCTGGACCATGCCAAAAAGTGGGCTTTAAGTCGCTAAGTGGGACATGTCACTTTTATTGTGAAAACCACATGGGAATTTTTCAAAAACAAAAAGGTTTGCTTTTACTGATTCCTACTTAGGGGCTATTTGTCAACTTTTAAATAAATATATGCTGAATCAATAACAAGTCTGAATCATCAACTGTTGAATCAGTAAGAGGTCTGAACCATTAAGAGCTAAGATGTTTTTTAAGTATTCAAAGGCAAATGTCTGACCAATTCAGACGAAACCTCTTAATCATTTAGAATCAGTATAATGTTTGAACCATTCAGAGGCAAATGTTTGAACCATTCAAACATATGTTCACTAAACAAACAGTCTGAACCATTAAAGGTTGAACCATTTAGACATCTGAATTATTAAAAGACTGAAACAAACAACCCCTTACTATATCTCTTGATTGAAAAATAAGATCAAACAAGTCAGTCAAGCTGGAACCTGTGTCATCATTTCGGTTACGAGATTATGGACGACAGGCAAAAGACACTACCGTTTTGAGTGAATCAACAAAACATGATAAAAATCATTAATGTTTGTTAGCTGGCAGATCGATTTTTAAATCAGGGTTAAAGGTTGAACATATTATACCGTCAAAATTGTTGGTCGGACTTTCAAATCATTGACCTACATCAATATTTTTAACAAGGTATAAGATTAGAGCCATTTTATAAAAGTAATGCATGATGTTCACTTTCAATAAATTTTGTTGCCACCATCTTTGTTTACAACTTTTTATTGTTTGCTTTTGAAGGAAGCAAATATCATATGGATGTTGGTGAAAGAAAAACAAGACATATTACTAGCTTTTGAAAAATGTAACCATAAATTTGGATGGAAATTGTAGAAAGAAAAGATTATATGAAGCAGAAGTAGCACATGGGTATCTTTCATATGTCCCATTCCTATTCCCTTCTTGAATCCTGACACCATACCTCTCATCTTTTCATGACAATTGTCATTCTTTTATCTACCTATCTACTTCACTTCATTTAATACCATTTTTTTCAAATTCTCTCAATTTTTTCTTTACTGTAATCTACTCCTAAAACCATACCATTTATTTAAACAATAAGCTCACACTAATATGTTTTCCTAGTTCTTGGCCAAAACTAGTCTACACTACAAATAAGAGTGCCAAAAACGAGCTCTCCAATTGTTAAAAAAAAATCGAATGTCCACATTAGCAATTTTAGGGGAAAAACACCCCATTGAAATACGCCATTAGTAAAACCGAATCTTTTTTTTAAGAATAAGACAAACTAAGGGTTGTCTAACAACTTCTGAATAGATAAGTGATGATTCAGTAAGAAGTTTGAACCATTAAAAACTAGTATATTGTTTAACTATTTAAAGATAAATGTCTGAACAATTCAGATAAGAAGTCTTTTCATTCAGAATTAGCATAATGGTTGACAATTTAAAGGCAAATGTCTAAACCATTCAGAAATCTGATTGTTAAACAAACAGTCTGAACTATAAAGTGTTGAACCATTTAGACATCTGAAGCATTAAGAGCCTAGAACAACCAACCCCTAAGTGTGTCTCGGTTACTTAATGTACATGTATTTGTTTATTGTTTTTGTATTTTTCTGTTTAATGTGTATGCGTTCGTATACAATGTTTTAAGTATGTATGCGCTCATAAAAGTAATTGTGCAAACTTCTAGGAAAAAAAATGGTGGTAGTGTAAGAGTAACAACATTTATAATTATTGGAGATTTGGAGTATATGAGGTGGTATTAAACTATTAACGTCCTTGGTTTAAAAAGGAAAGAAAAATCAAGTGCGCAAAACCAGTTAACCACCATGATCACACTCACAGAAGAGGCTATACCGCCATAAAGAACGTTGAGGAGGCGGTGTAGAGGCATCACGAGGCAAAAAAAAGTGCCACACTACGAAAGGCCTTATACGGTTGAACTTGTATATGCCCTCATATAATATATGCCCGTGCATGGCTTTTTACTTGTTGCACGCTCATATAATAGGAGTGTACATTGAGTAATAACATATATTATGAGAATATGAGATAAAACCCTTACTATTATAGTTATTGTTAGAACATAATTAAGCTCATGAAATGTTATAGTTATGTGATTGGAACAACTATATATATTAGGAACCGTCAAATTGAGAGGCGAGATAAATCTGGCTAATGAAAATTGGTCTTTAATACTTGCTAACGTGACATGTAGACATGTAGTCGTCGCATCTGTTATTCATTTACACTTTCACTCACGTGCCTGCCTCATCACGGGAGCCCCATTCGCTTCCTTACCTATGCTTTGTCTAATATGCCGGTCCTCTTGTGACAACCATTCCATTGAGCCTATTTTATCTCATCAATAACGAAAAGCCATAAAATTATCACTTTTTAATAAATAATCATACTAGTCAGGATATCAAAGCTGTTTCAGGACAATAAAGCCAGTTCAGGATGTCATATCTTTATCATATATGTGGATGAAAAATAGATCCCTGTTTAAGTCAATTTCTTGGATGAACTGGTGTAATTTTTCTTTTTGACAGTTTTTTTTCTTTGCTACTTTCTTGCTTGCCGGTTTTAATGGAAGTTATGCTCTTCAAAAAAAATCATACTAGTCAAATTTTAAGTGATGCGTGGGAGTAAAGGTCAAATGATCAGACCAGAAGTAAAAGAACATATACATACCTCTTGTGAGTTAAATTTTATTGGTTAAACAGGATGGTTACTAGTTACTACTTACGTCATTGTTGGATTATCGCTACCGGATTGGTCGCTAAACTGTATTAAATACGTTAATAAGGCCCGAGCCATGCAAATATGGATTTCAAGATTAATGCTGATGTTTACAAAACATTAGTCCGTTGACATATTTTAATACAGTTTATACTTTCATGCCATTATTTGTAACCTTTGTATTACCATCTATTTTTATTACTGCTATTTAAACCATTTTTTAATCTTATAAGATAAATAATTTACAACCTTTACTAAGTAACATATAAACTCCTAATCTTTTAGTTATAAATTATAAGATAACATTTAACAAGTACCACCTATTCTTGTTAGTTTTCTTAACGACGATTTTCAATTTATAATTGTACAAATTTTGGTGGCATCCAACGCATTGAGAGACCCACCACCTCACTCCAGCCAATTATGTTGTTTTAACCAGGCTCATATTATTGTCAAAGTTTGGTCGAACCTTCACATACAAGAAAAACCACATTTTTTTTTTTTTTTTTTTGAACGGCGACTTTCAATTTTTGCAACCATTTGGTCGCATCCCCCGCAATGAGGAACCCACCACCCCACTCCGGTCAATATGTTGTTTTAACCGGGCCCACTTGACATCGGAATTTGGCTAGGCGTTCAACCGGGAAAACCAATGGGGTTTTTCCTGGAAAATCTCACAGGCAAAACCACATAGGTACCCATTTAAATGGTTAACAGGAAATGACTTCCACCGATGCGTAAAACCTGTTAAGGTTAAAATTTGAATCGATAACCGATCAAACCTATCACTATATGATTTCCATCAAGCCAAAGACTAATACTTTGTAGATTGTAGATTGTAGTGAGGATTGGCGCATTGCATGTGGCTCTATGAAACCTTTTTGATGAATAGTCTATACTCTGTACCCTCTCTCCATTTGCATGGGGAAGTGAGGTTATCCATGCTTGGACACCATGCTTGGCCAAGGCTTCCTTTTTCTGCTTTGTTTTTCTTGGATTTCACAAAGATTTTTTGGGCACATATCTGCCATTTATACAATCTTTTTTTAACTACAAAAAGTAAAAAGGTAAAAAAATGATGTGAAATAGTTTATAACTAGATATAAAACCGGGTCACGTGATGCGATGACCAGTTTTTTGTATGTGACTTCGTTACATATGTTTATAAAAAAGTTTTATGTCTCGTATTTTATAGTGTAAAGTCGTAATGCGTCAAATATTAAAAATGATAGTTAAATCAAAGTCAGATGTCAAAGTCGTAAATATGTTAATATTGACATTAAAATGATAAAAAAAAACACAGAAACCAAAGTTTTAAAAGTGAGATTATATAAAACTGTTAACGATATCAAAACATAAGGATGCTGCAATTTACTCTTACTTTTTTTATATTTCAACTTGACTTCTCAAGTTTGTAAACTTTCTGTTTAATAAAGAAAATTTCAACATAAATTCTCAACTTTATAATGTTTTCAACTTGACTCTTTGTAATGTCACTAACGTAAAATGTGTAACAAAATTACAAACACAATGTGTCATGCGTGGAATCCACACGTTAACGATGTCATAAGTGTGTCGCATCACGTGTGGATGAGAATTGTTAACCACATGACGCATATTACAATATCATAAGTATGTTGCGAACAAGCGAGCACCACATGTTAGTCGACAAAACACGTATAACAAAGTCACCAACGCTCTATTGCACACAAACTATTCTAGTTTCTTATTAGCGTTTGGAACTACCCCCAATACCAGAATGCGCATTTCTGATACGATATGTCGACCGATCATACTCATTTTTTAATAGCGTTTGGAAATACCCGAATACTAGTTATTACATATACGATAACATTCTTTTTCTGAACGATAATTTTATTAACACTAAACAAGACCACTATAAGACGCTAGGATCACAACACTAAACCACAAACACCAATCGTAAACCAACCAAACAACAATTGTTACAAGGGTTTATGGCACCAATAACGTTCTAATTAATCTTCACCGACATCCATTTTTGTCCATCTAATTACGTAACAATGTGACACTTTAGCTACTAAAAACATCACATGTTATGAATTTGAAATCTTGAATACTGTCTAAATATCAATTATCTCTGTTTGATACATGCACCGAAAACGTTAATACAATCATTAGCATGAAAATGGTTAAATCGAGAAGAAAATTATATAACATGACAAATTAATATGTAGGACCAGTTAAAATGATTGTTTCAATAGAAAAAACGGAAACACAAAAATTGAAGTTTATTCTCCCCTGAATAATTAGCTAGTTAGAAAATGACAATTTCTATTCCATCAAAAAGATCATAATATTTTTGTATATAATATTTATTTCAAGCGCGAATAGAAAAGTCGGCCCTCTTTCGGTTTTTTATTGATTCGATTGTAGTCTCCGAAGTCTTATTTAATCAGTCAGTTTTGGGTTGGTTTGACTATTATTTTCTATTGAAAATGAGCCGGCTACACGGGTAACTAACCCATGCAATCAGTTTCATTCCATCATCATGAAGAAATTCACCATAGGTGAACCCCTAGTCCTTGACCCAACCGAGAAACCTTATTTTTGTCCCGTGTGAGATTTGAACCAAGACCTAGTGTTTTAAACATAAGAGTTATTTACTAATAATTCAAACTATTAACTATTAGGCAAAAACAATCACAGCTTTAGATTTGACATGTATCAATCATAACTTTTAATTTTATTACTAACAACATTTTAAGAGTAACTGGCCATTAGTTGCGTTAGTTTTTTACAACAAGACATTCGGCGTCACTAGTGACATGTGACATTACTATCTGTTTGGTTTTTATTAATCCAAACCACTTAACAACCCCATTTAAACTTTTAGTTAATTTTTGTTTTACATTTGGTCGTTGGTTGAGTTTCGTGGAGAAGTATATATATTATTGTTGAATACCATTTTTTTATTTTCTATAAAAAGAAATTGTTTTTTTACCTTCATTGTGTCATAAATTTATAAAATACACAATAACAGTATAAAAAAACACGATGAAGCTTTTATTTTATTTAAAAAAAATTTGTTTATTTTTTTAAGAATGACGACGAGGAAAACAAGGTCGCAGTTACAATTTTTTAAAGTTCAATTTAGATTGTAATTTATATTTTTTAACCCTTCATTGTGTCTAAAGTATTGTTTTTAATCTTTTTAGTTTCTCAACACTTTGTAAGATAACTCACTGCATCGGTGTAAAACATAAGTAAAATATATGTTTACGATGTACTTATCTGATAATTAAATTTAAGAATTTTGTTGTAAGGCCATGTGGTGCACTAACGTATGAATGGGGCAAAGTCTTAAATAAAGTATGTATACCTGCGTAGACCTTTAACGGCGTCTCAGCGTGTTGTGTCGGGCATTAACGCATGAATGGGGCAAAAATTGAAAGCTTTTTTTGCCATAGGGCTTTGTTACCGTTGCCAACTTTAAGAAAAGTATATTTTCTTAACCAAAAATGCCTATTCATAACACAATTTAAACCATTGTTACACCAAAATAACCATCAACTTTCATATCTTGTACACACCATAAAGGAAAATGGATCCTTTTGGTTCCGAGGAAGATCTCTACAGCTCTAGCGGCCTTATCATGATCTCAGCGAGTGAGCCAGTTATGAAGAGTTACTTGGTATGCAAGTTCCACAAGCGTTTTAACATTGCACGAGTTAGAATTACAAGTATTTTAACGTAGATATAACTTGATCGGTGAATATAACTAGTTAAGATTATATTGGATAACTTCTAGAACTAAACCAATTATTATCAATATAAAAAAGGTATGTAAAAAGTTAATATTTGCATACTCCACGAGTCCACGTTATAATATATTAGCAGTCTTTGGAGCATATAAAACACGTACAACAATGTCTCAAACCATACACTTAGTTTAGTGTAAAGTTGTACCTCATCCATACACTCTAGATGAAATTCACTTTATTTAATCATTAAATGCACAAGAATAATTTTATGAACTCGATTTTCCCCCTCGCTTTGTTCCACAGACTTTTAACGTTGAAATTACTTTGAGAGTGATACTTCATCTCAACGTTCACACATTATTTTTTAATGTTTATACACCAGATTAAATCATCGTATCGAGCTAACTTTTACATAAATCGACCCCGTATCCTCCTTATGACAAAAGCTATAAAGCATCAGCTGAAATCTAGATAAACTTAACAGATTTAGTTTTTTTTAACAAATGTCTATAGTAAGAAAATAGTATGGAAATAGTGACCGATGGTTACAATATTCACAGCTAAAATTATTATTAGCCAACTGATATAATTCAATTAATTAAAATCTAATTTGTTGTCATAATTTTGAGTTTTATAAGTTAAACTATGTGTAGTGGGTTTTTTGAAACTCAAAACGTCCCCTTCCCTTCTCATGAGGCGTTTCTACAACGTCTTAAACATTTCTTGAACCTGATTTTATCATTTTATGTTAAAAACTGAGGTGGAAAAAAAATTTAAACAACTCATAGCATTGGCTTGCTAATTTTTTTGTGAAATGAAGCAGGACGTTACAACAGTAACTTTGCCAACCTTTATTTAAACAAACCAACACCCTTCATATTTTGTGCACCTTAATTCCAACACCAATGGCATCCTTGACCACCATACTCCTCCTCTTCCTCCTTGTAACCACCGTGTCCTCCACCGTCCGCCGCCGTCCCACCGCCTCCCACAACTACCGTGATGCACTAACAAAATCCATTCTCTTCTATGAAGCCCAAAGGTCCGGCAAACTTCCACCCAACCAACGAATCACTTGGAGAAAAGATTCCGCCCTTTCCGATGGATCCGCCATCAATGTACACACTTTTCTTTCCTTATGTTCCTAGCCAGGGGTGTAAACAAGTCAAATCGACTTTATAAAAAAAACTTAGCTTAAATGAACTCAAACCCTATAAAACACTTGTTTAACTACTACCAGGCCTCAAGCTTTACTTATCAGGCTCGAGTTAGCTAGCGAGCTTTAAATAGCACACTAGCATTATCATTATTATATTTAATAACAATGGTACTATTATATATAGTTAAATATGATTTTAGTCCTTAACTTTCGCAAGAAATACTCTTTTCTTCCGTCTCATTTTAAATGTTCATTTTTTTTGTCTCAGTTTAAATATCCATTTAAAAAATAAAAGTATAATTTTTAATTTTACTTCTAATTATTTAACACAAAATCTATCCTATGATTTTAATGACATTATTATCATTTTATAGGTTAAAATATATAATAATTTACTTTTTTTTTAAATTTTATGTTGCGGTTATCGTGACACTAAAAATGAGACATGGGTACTATTTTTTTCCTAAAGATAAAAAACATTACTTGACATGTAAAAGAGTTGAACTTTTAAACTGAAATCGAAAAAAAGTAAACTTTTTGACTGAAATCATTTATTTATAATCAGCAGAGCAAGCAAATTGACATACAATGTATGTGAGTTAATTATATATGTTGTGAATTGACAATGTAGGTGGATTTGGTTGGTGGGTATTATGATGCCGGAGATAACATAAAGTTTGGGTTTCCGATGGCGTTCACCACCACAATGTTGTCATGGAGTGTGCTTGAGTTCGGTGGTATCATGAAAACTGAGCTCGCAAATGCCAAAACCGCCATCCGCTGGGCCACCGATTATCTTCTTAAAGCTACTGCTCAACCGGACACCATTTTTGTTCAGGTACGTACACAACTAATCTATCCAACTTAATTGTTACTAATTACTACACATTCGATCTCTTGTGTTATTGTTCGGTTTAAAACAGTGAAATCGAAATCGGTTAAGAAACTTAAGTTTTACTTTTCAAGATTTGACTAGGGTGTCGTAATTTGGTTATGTGAGAACATGAAACAGTTTGTGTATCTATCTAATAATTCAAGGTTTTATGGGTTTATTTTTTTTGGGTAAAAAATGTTTGTTTTATAATAAGAAGTTTGGGTGACAAAATTTGTATGTAATTTTTCATAATACATAAGTTGACGGAGCTAAAATATTAAAAATATTTAAAATAATGTTATAATTTGTTTATAAATATTATTATTTAAATCGTGTGTAACAAGCGGGTAATAAACCTAGTTTTTATACTATAGTGAACAGTTTGGACGTTTGGTTTATGATTTCTTTTTTCGTTATTTAACTATAGTGAACATTTTGGTTTGTTTTGTACTTTAAAGTTGAAACATGTTGGACAAGGCTGAACCGGTCTGATATATTGACTATGTAGCTTTTTATATTTATTCAAGTTTTAACTTATTTTAAGTTTATTGTAATGTTTTTAAGATTTAAGTGCTCAAAATTATTGTAATGTTTTGAAAATGTGACTAGTAATTTAATCGCTGAAATTTATTGTAACGTTTGAAAAACATTTCACCTCCTATATAAATTCTCAAGATCCGTCACTATCACTAACTACTCGGATAAACCGGACCATTTTAGGAACAATAATTGTTGTTAGAGTCGATAAATAATGAAGTAACTAGTATAAACATTTAAATTAAAAAAATAAACTAAAAAGCAAATAAATAATGAAAAAACTAACGAGTCTTCTCAACGGTTTGGTTTTAGTTTATAACGATGATAAATTATTACTAACGGTTTGGCTCACAGTTTAGAGAAAGTTTTGACTGAACATTCCTTCCGTAATTTGAAGGTCGGGGACGCAAACAAAGATCACGCGTGTTGGGAAAGACCAGAAGACATGGATACACAAAGAACAGTCCTAAAGATCGACAGAAACAACCCCGGAAGCGACGTTGCAGCTGAAACAGCTGCAGCTCTTGCTTCCGCAAGTTTAGTTTTCCGAAAATCGGATCCTAATTACTCCAAAATCCTCCTTAATCGCGCAATCAGAGTAAAACAAAACTGCAAACTTAATTATAACTTCACACATCACATGAACAACAACATTGTATAAAATTTAAACTTATGCTCATGATGCAATAAACAGGTGTTCGCATTTGCTGACAAATACCGCGGTTCATATAGCGATGGACTCAAGAGTTACGTGTGTCCGTTTTATTGTTCTTATTCCGGATACCAGGTAGCTTGATCAAAAAATTTATTTAACGAATGTTTCGTTACGTAACTAAACGAGTTTTAACTTGAAGGATGAACTGTTGTGGGGAGCTGCATGGTTGCAAAAAGCTACAAGGAGCGTTGCATATTTAAGTTACATTCAGACATTTGGTCGAACACTTGGTGTGGATGAAAATGACAACACTTTTAGCTGGGATAATAAGCATGCTGGTGCTAAAATTCTTGTATCCAAAGTAATGAAACCTTGATCTTTAAATAACTTGGGACTAATTGTTATGTAATATGACGTGATTTTGGGTATATTTTGAACAGGCGTTTCTTGTTCAAAAAGTGCAATCTCTTCATGATTATAAGGGTCATGCAGATAGCTTCATTTGCTCACTTGTTCCTGGAGCTCCATCTTCACAAACACAATACACCCCAGGTTCAATTTCTATGTTTATGTCTATGATTTGCAAGATTTGTAAGACTTGATTGTGACAGTGTGTACAAAATTTACGTTGAAACATTGATAAAAGTTAACCCTAATTTGATAAAACATCATTTTTTACATCAAAAAATAAGCATGTACTGTGTATTTGAAATAAAAATAAGCATGCACTGTATATTTGAAATAATTGTATCTGATGGATATATAATTTTACAATTTTGAAAATTTGCTGAATTGGTTGAAACAGGGGGGCTATTGTTCAGGATGGATGATAGCAATCTGCAATATGTGACATCAACTACATTTTTGTTGGTGACATATGCCAAATACTTGACCCAATCGCACAAGGTTGTGAGTTGCGGTGGCGTGATTGTGACCCCAAGGCGGTTGAGAAACATTGCACAGAAACAAGTCGACTACTTGCTCGGTGACAACCCGATGAAGATGTCATTCATGGTGGGATATGGTCCACGATACCCGCAAAGGATCCACCACAGGGGTTCATCTTTACCGTCGGTCTCTGCCCATCCGGCTAAAATTGATTGCGGGGCCGGGTTTAACTTTATGCATTCGGAATCTCCAGACCCGAACGTGCTAGTTGGAGCTGTTGTTGGTGGACCGGATGAACATGATCGTTATAACGATGAACGATCAGATTATTTTCAAGCGGAACCAGCAACGTACACGAACGCACCGCTTGTTGGGACATTGGCGTATTTGGCTCATTCATTTGGGCAGATTTAGAGTCATGAGTTATGATGTTAAGTGTTTGAATTTAAAGTAATTTGGCTTTTATTTTGATTTAGAATTTATGGAGACCCCTTAAGAAATTGTAAAAGGGGTTGTTATGTGTTAAAAGATCGTAACTGTTATTTAAGAAAAATCTAAAAGTACAAGTAATCAACTTTTCGTGTTATGTTTATGGAAAAATACATGATCGATAGATAAAATGTGTAACTCGTTTTTAAAAAATATATGATTTGTATATAACTTTAATAATAAGACATACTTAGTTTTATAAAGTTATATGCAAAGGTGTGTATACTTAAAGGGTTATTGGATTTAATCACCTTCAACTATTGGTTATTGGCCGCTGTCACCCTCAAGTATCACTTTGGCCAATATCACTCCCAACTAAACACTTTGGTGTCCGTATCACCAAAAGTCAACCAATTCAAGTCACTTTTGGTTAACTTTTGATTATTTTTTTGTTAGCTTTTGGTGTTACGGACATCGTATCACCAAAACTTAACCAATTCAAGTCACTTTTGGTTAATTTTTTGTTAAATTTTGGTGATACAGACACCAAAGTGTTTAGTTGGGAGTGATATTGGCCAAAGTGATACTTGAGGGTGACAGCGGCCAATAACCAATAGTTGAAGGTGATTAAATCCAATAACCCATACTTAAATGATTTTTTACTTTTAAACATTTGAGCCAAAACCAACGCATAATCATAAAAAAATTTAGGCAGGGCTTGGTTGTTCAGTTTTGAGTCACAAGTTCTATGAGGCTTGTAGGGCCGGTCTTAAAAATTTTGGTGTCCTGTGTGAGACGAGAAAAAAGGCCTCTGTCCGTCAACCCGAAGCACCGACGCAGTAAATTATATAAACTAAAATTTTTAATCAAAAACAAACGTTTGATAAATAAACATAAGAAAATCAAAGTATTCAAATCAGTGAATTACGTTTTTTGCATCAGTGGGCTTACAGCTTTCATTAATCCATAATTAATTTGATTTTGTAGTTGTAGTGGGCTTTAAATCTTTGCTTATTTATTACATGACTATTGACTAAATATAAGTTTTATAAAAAGAATTTATACAATAATATTTTTTTTAAATTTGATGCCCCTATCAAACGAGTGCGATATGCTGTCGCACATGCTATACACCCTCTATGTCTTTTATGGAGGCTTGTTTGTTTGGTTTCGCAGTTTGCTTGAGTGTGATTTGATATTGAAATGATGTATAAGTGAAACCAAATGGTAATTACTAGTTTAGAAAATCAAACTAAAGTATGACTTGTATTTAGGAGTTAAACATTTTCATATATTGTGTGTGTAAGTTTTTTTAAACAAAAATAGGACAGAGGTGGTTGTGTTTGAGAACAATGGTCAAAAGGCTGCAATTTCGTGTCAGAGTTATCAGAAAATAAAGGTAAAGTCTGATCCCCCAACATGAAACCAAGGGCATGGTTTCCATGCTTCTAAATTCGTGTACTTTCAAAACAATAAAGTGTGATTCATTTTAGGAAACAAGAGACTTTTATTAAATGATCTAGTGTAAGGAAAATAAAATGCACATATTGATATTACTCAAAACCATTAGAAATTTGGAAATATATAATAATGGTTTATAAGATATGCATTGTGATAACGAGCTTCTAATCAAACATATGAAACACTATCTACACACCTTTAATACGACTCGTAAACGGTAATATGTGTCGTATTGTTTTGTTGTTAGATGAAAAAGCCGAATCTTGCAAAAGTTGCAGGTCAGACAGTTATACGACTCGTGTCAGATTTGATATAGGTCGTATTACCTGACAATATGAATCATATTAGATATGATGTGGGTCGTATTACTTGACAATATGACTCGTATTAGTTTTGATATGAGTCGTATTACCTGACAATATGACTCATATTAGGTACAATATGAGTCGCTTTTACTCATTGGTAAAAAAAATCATTTGAACGTATGAAATTTTAAAACCTTAATACTTATTTGACACGATGTAATATTCTGTTAAAATTCAAATATAAATGATCGTTCGATCAATCGAATTCGATATTCAAAACGAATTCATTTGTTAATACATTTATATTATCGAGATTTATCCAACTTTTTTCTAAAAACATCTATATCCAACAACAATTACGACAACCAATATGGTGGTGACTTTTATAGTGGTGAATATTTCGGGGACATATAGAAAAAAAATTAGTTTTTTGGACCAATACGACTCATATTTAATCCAATATGAGTCATATGTTTGATCAATAAGACTCATATTCAATCTTATACGAGTCATATGCTGGATCAATACGACTCGTATTCAATATAATACGAGTGTTATAAATTAATACGAGTCGTATTAACTGTAATGGTTAAATATATGGTTAGCATGTAAGGATGTGTGGTTAGCCTACACCTTATAACAATGTAATACTAATAGAAAAAATATAAAAAATTGTTATCACGAAGTGGTGATTAAAATGTATTATGAAAGAGAGAGTAATTAGAACAAATGTAGGGAAACGGTGACATTGACAAGTAAATTAGAGGGCTATTGAGTTATGATTGAGGTATTAAAAAAATTATTAATACAAATTTTACACACACAATCATCTCAATCACAAAGATGAAGATGGAGGTTTATGAAGATCCCGACTTCATATTGAACTTCATTTGCTCTGCTTCATCAGCTTCATGTATTTAAGAGTGTGTGAAGTTCTTGTACATGTTGACCATGCACCCAATCTCTTAACATATCATCTTGCTCACACATATTTTTCAGATATCTCTCATTTTCGTCGTTATTTTAGGTTGTTGCTTTCTTTAGTTATAGTTGCTCTTGTTCATCTCATCTCATATCGTTTGTGGGTAACAAGAGTCTAGAGCTTTAACGTGTCATCATGTATTGTTTTTATCTTTAGTTATTATGGTATTATTTTGTTTGATCGAGTTTGTAAATCTTCGATTTGGGATAATACATGTTGAAATTTAGGTGATGTTTGTTTTTTTGCAAGAAAATGTTTGCAGTCTGCGAACCACATCTCTAGAAGAAGAGGTAGGTCAAACTTTTGTAGTCTACAAAAGAAGATTGTTTGTTTTTTTTTTAACTTTTATGGACTGCAAACATTAAAAGATTACGCATAAGAGATAAGAGACTACGCATATCTTTTTTATATAAAAAAAACAAACACCACCTTAGTTTTCTTGACACGTATTAAATAATTTTTTTACTAATTCAAAGTATTTTTACTATATTTATTATTATTATTTATATTTTTATGAACGGTAGCAATTTTGTCACACCCCGACCGATGGCGGAATCATCGAGGCGGACGCAAGTGGATAGATTGCTCGTAGCTCATGGTGCTAAAATGATTAAAATATATTAACATCATTTTCATAATTCCAAACAACAAGTTTACATCGTATCAACCATAAACAAAAATAACTAAGTGAAATGTCGTGTAATTAAACTAGGTCCAAGATCCTACATGTGAAGGCATCTCAAAATCCTCCTAAGCTGCACTTCCTGAAATCATGCGAAAACAGTATTTGTTCAGCTAACGAATTAGCTGGTGAGTAAACATAGGTTTGTATATATATATATATATAGATAAAAAAAAATATTTGAAATGATTAAAACGAATAAATGAGTTCAATGATCGTGTTATGTAAGAACTATAAATGCAAAGTGTAGCACAGAGGGTAAACATATAGCACAATCAAACGTTACGACTAGCATCCACTTAATCACACAGACTAAGTGACGTTGATAAAAATGATCAAATTGAAAAGCCAGTTTAATCATCCTCGGATAAATATCGGATAATTAAACTAAATGTTGTTACGATCACCCTCGGATAACGTATCAGGTGATTTAGTTAAAATGTAGTTAAAATCACCCTCGGATGAAGTATTAGGTGATTAAGTTGAATGAAATAAATAAACGGTTACAATCACCCTCGGATAACATATCAGGCAATTAAACCAAAATGAATAAATGAAAACAAGTTACAACCACCATCTGTTAAAGTATCAGGTGATTGAATATAAATGAACAAAAATGAACGAAATGATAAATATGATTTAATAGGTAACATGATTTCACCCCAAAGTATAAAACTGAAAAAGGGGCTATGAATACTCACATGGATATTGACGGATAAACAATATCAATATGTACTAGAATAAGGCACCAAGGTTCTCCTTAACGATAACCTAATGAAAGGTGTCTTACGTTAGAATGAATACTACAAATGCTTTGGGAGACTAGGGTTTTAGTAGGAATCTGGGGTTTAAATAAGTCATTGATTTAAATAGAAATATGTAACAATCTAAAAGGAATTAAGCTCATATTAGTGATTGGATATTTAAGATACTAATTAAGTAGCATGTGAAGATTAACTATTTATTAGTTATAGTTACTAGATAAATAATTTGACCAAAACTACATAAATTCGTTAGATATATAAATCTTAAAACTAATCGATTAAATAAGCCTATTGGTTTTACTTGTAGAAAGTTTGTAATCTAATAATTGAATCCATAACATATAAATTCTATAACTTTCGAGACTTTTAAAATATATAAAATTGATGCAATAATGTTTATAAACATTTTTGTTATAAAATTTGTAAAGTTAATAAAGTTGATAACTTGGACATTATTTGTGATTAATACATTTAATGCAAATGACTTTACATATTAAATAAATTAACAGCATTTAATTGACTAAATGCTTTAAAACAATTGATAAATAAAATAAAAAACCAGACGGCCAGTCGAGTTTCGAACATGTGGCAAAACCGAAGTTTAACAAGTTTAACAATATTTAACCAACAAATCAGACTTGTTTTTGTTGACCAAACCGAAGTTAAAATCTTTAAGTTTTGTTTAGGTAACCCCAAATCCTACCATAAAGTCTAGATTCCTAAAGCCTTAAATTGAGTATGAACTATGAAGATAAGACCGAGATCGAAATCGATCGAAATTTTCATCATGTACACATCTAAACGAGTTTGAGGAACGATCTGATTACCTGATTTTATACAGAACCGATAGAGAGAAGACGAAACAGAAAAGACAGTCGCGGGAGATTCAAAACTGACGTAACAGCTGATGATGGATAAAATTGATGATCCAGAAATCCCCCGTTGATGATCGGAGACAAAGCCTCAAAATCCGTGTTACTAAAAACAACCCGTAGACGCTGATTGATTGATGAACGGAACCGAATTGCGCAGGTCATCAATGAATCATGAATGGTAAGATATGCGTTGGAAGTAGAATGGATGTTGCAGCATGTTGTATTGTATGTGTACGAGTGTTCTTATAAGGAGGATTAATTATTAGGTAAATAGAGATAACGATTTCGAGATGTTTGCGGAAATTTATTGGATTGGATTGATGATTAAACAACAGAAAATACGATTAATAGGTGGGTTGGACTTTGAAACTTGTAGATAAAGTGATTTATCCGGCTCAATCGTGATTAATGTTAATGTTTGTTCGTCGCCGGAACTTCCGGGATTATTGGTTCAATTGATTAGTTTGTTACGATCTATATGTGTAAACAATTTGGTCAAATCTATTTCAATCTCAAACCCATAATCTACGCAAGAGATACAAACGCGTAGAAACAATCGCCGGAAAAGTCGAATGAATTGTCGGAAAAATGGCCGAGAAAACGAGAAAGATTGTTATCATGTTTTGTGTTTAGTGATTGTATTTAATTTGCATATTTACACTTTGGCCCATGTAGTTTTTATGTTTATTTTTATTATGCACAAAAGTTTTAAATTTAAGTTTTATAAATTACACTAACAACCCTTCTAGTTAGTTTTGTTACTTGAACACCAACTTAACTAACCAAGTTAACCAATAAACTTTATATTTTATGAAATCAAACTTATAAGTTATAAATTTAATTTAATGAGTACAAATAATGAATAATATATATGTATTTCATTATAACTTGCGAACTTTAAAATGGATATCGAAACGGATCGGGTTCGGTTCGGGGCAGATGTTACAGTCACCCCTCCTTTTGGAAATTTCGTCCCGAAATTTGATTTATTGATTAACGTTACTTTTAATGCAAGTTCTTATGGATTGAATAGGTATTTTGATCTACAACCATGAGTGTATTTTGATTGTGTACGAAGACAGAATCCCGATTAATGATTCCTTATGTTCTAACGAGGTTATGTTTTTTTTTTTTGCTAGAGACTAATTTCTTCAGTTTATTGATTTTCGAGATTCGTTTAATTAGCATAGCTTTGGTTATAAGGAATTCGGGTGAGTTAATTGAACGGGAGTTCTAATATGAATTGATTGCCACTCAAGATCATAATGAAGTAGGATTTAACATGATTAATAGATAACATTAGATTTTAGCTTTTGTGACGAATGATAAATGGATAAGGTGACTAAGAATAAAAGGGATAAGTAAATGAAGGGACTAAACGCTGTTAGTAAATGAATAATTGCGGTTAATAAAATGAGTAAAGTGAATAGTCGCGGGTAATGAAACGAATAAATGATTCACGTGAACAAATATTGATAATAAAATGAATAAATGATCAAAATGAATAAAATGTGGCACCACTACTAAGGTCGTCCATGATTATATGTTTTCCATCAGAGATGTACTAACGTTATCTAGCTCCCTCGAGTTGAACGAGAATACGTCAACCCCAAGAAGTTGAATCACCAACTTGAGCACCAGATGTTGATAATGAATGATCAATGAAAATTGGTGAGGGAAACATTATTAAGATGAAATTGCAATGGGTCAAGGTCCAGAAGTTACACAAACTTCACTGGACATAGGCAACACTTCATTTATTAATGTGACAAGGCCACTTATATATAGGAAGTACCAGCGGCGTATCCACCATGTCCTTATCACACCACATTTGTTGTGTTGCCCAAAACACACGACAAAACTTACTATGATTTCCATGCACCGACTTTTGTGATTCCGTGTGCACCCGTAATTACACTAGCCTTTGCATGGTTCACATATTTCATTTTGTCACGTGAGGGTCTAAGGGACACAAAACTTCATATAATGATGCACATTGGTTCTGATTTTATGATTAAGTTCATTAAAATTTAAGTTCACGAGAAGTTATATACGTGGTCATGTTTGTTGGAAACTCATATTCATCGAATACTGAGTTTGTTGATAAGGTGAGAGATAATTGATAGTTTATAATGAGTCAATTTTCATATGTGAATTTGATGATGAGTTTATGATTAAATTGATTATGTGAGAATTTGACAGCTATTGAACGGATTCTATGAAGATTTATATGATTAAATTAATTATATGTAAATTAGATATTAAGTTTATGATCAAATGTATTAAACGAGAGGATGATTATGGATTAAGGTATATCAATAAATAGTAGAATTTTATGGTAAGATTAAGAAAAATATGTTTATAATTGAAAATTGAGTTTGTGAATAATTGAAAAATTGAAATGTTGAAATCACGTTGAAATATTCCGAGTGTAAACATTCAGTCTGCAAACCGAGCGAATACGTTGACTTATCAAAATAGTAAGTTCTATAACATTAATGAAGACGTGTCTACCTATAAGTGGACACTCATCTCGAGGGTTCCCAGGTAAGGTAACAGATCCATCGGATGATTTGGATTTATACGAATACCTTTTCCTAGACAGAACACCCGAGATACAGGCACCCACCCTTCCAGTATTGCACGTGTTCAGTTACATAACCCAGACTTTGACGAGATTTGAAAACCATGGGTAAGATACAAATTTTGAAATTTACAAGATAAATTTGAAAATCATGAATAAATTATTAATTTGATATTGACTATCGATTAGGAAATCGATTTGAATTAGGTATAAGCCATAGAGTTTTATAGTTAATATGATTGATATTGAGAGTTGAATTAGTGTAATAAGAGATATACAATAGGCACCTACAAAGCATAACATGTATGTAACAAGTAAGCACGTAATCAAATAGCATGAATTAACACCTAATAACATGAGATGACTCATGTTTTGGGTCCTTAGTTATAGACTAGGTCATTCCATTTCTAATAACCTAATTCCCTATAACCATGGCTCTGATACCAATCTGTCACACCCCGACCGATGGCGGAATCATCGAGGCGGACGCAAGTGGATAGATTGCTCGTAGCTCATGGTGCTAAAATGATTAAAATATATTAACATCATTTTCATAATTCCAAACAACAAGTTTACATCGTATCAACCATAAACAAAAATAACTAAGTGAAATGTCGTGTAATTAAACTAGGTCCAAGATCCTACATGTGAAGGCATCTCAAAATCCTCCTAAGCTGCACTTCCTGAAATCATGCGAAAACAGTATTTGTTCAGCTAACGAATTAGCTGGTGAGTAAACATAGGTTTGTATATATATATATATATAGATAAAAAAAAATATTTGAAATGATTAAAACGAATAAATGAGTTCAATGATCGTGTTATGTAAGAACTATAAATGCAAAGTGTAGCACAGAGGGTAAACATATAGCACAATCAAACGTTACGACTAGCATCCACTTAATCACACAGACTAAGTGACGTTGATAAAAATGATCAAATTGAAAAGCCAGTTTAATCATCCTCGGATAAATATCGGATAATTAAACTAAATGTTGTTACGATCACCCTCGGATAACGTATCAGGTGATTTAGTTAAAATGTAGTTAAAATCACCCTCGGATGAAGTATTAGGTGATTAAGTTGAATGAAATAAATAAACGGTTACAATCACCCTCGGATAACATATCAGGCAATTAAACCAAAATGAATAAATGAAAACAAGTTACAACCACCATCTGTTAAAGTATCAGGTGATTGAATATAAATGAACAAAAATGAACGAAATGATAAATATGATTTAATAGGTAACATGATTTCACCCCAAAGTATAAAACTGAAAAAGGGGCTATGAATACTCACATGGATATTGACGGATAAACAATATCAATATGTACTAGAATAAGGCACCAAGGTTCTCCTTAACGATAACCTAATGAAAGGTGTCTTACGTTAGAATGAATACTACAAATGCTTTGGGAGACTAGGGTTTTAGTAGGAATCTGGGGTTTAAATAAGTCATTGATTTAAATAGAAATATGTAACAATCTAAAAGGAATTAAGCTCATATTAGTGATTGGATATTTAAGATACTAATTAAGTAGCATGTGAAGATTAACTATTTATTAGTTATAGTTACTAGATAAATAATTTGACCAAAACTACATAAATTCGTTAGATATATAAATCTTAAAACTAATCGATTAAATAAGCCTATTGGTTTTACTTGTAGAAAGTTTGTAATCTAATAATTGAATCCATAACATATAAATTCTATAACTTTCGAGACTTTTAAAATATATAAAATTGATGCAATAATGTTTATAAACATTTTTGTTATAAAATTTGTAAAGTTAATAAAGTTGATAACTTGGACATTATTTGTGATTAATACATTTAATGCAAATGACTTTACATATTAAATAAATTAACAGCATTTAATTGACTAAATGCTTTAAAACAATTGATAAATAAAATAAAAAACCAGACGGCCAGTCGAGTTTCGAACATGTGGCAAAACCGAAGTTTAACAAGTTTAACAATATTTAACCAACAAATCAGACTTGTTTTTGTTGACCAAACCGAAGTTAAAATCTTTAAGTTTTGTTTAGGTAACCCCAAATCCTACCATAAAGTCTAGATTCCTAAAGCCTTAAATTGAGTATGAACTATGAAGATAAGACCGAGATCGAAATCGATCGAAATTTTCATCATGTACACATCTAAACGAGTTTGAGGAACGATCTGATTACCTGATTTTATACAGAACCGATAGAGAGAAGACGAAACAGAAAAGACAGTCGCGGGAGATTCAAAACTGACGTAACAGCTGATGATGGATAAAATTGATGATCCAGAAATCCCCCGTTGATGATCGGAGACAAAGCCTCAAAATCCGTGTTACTAAAAACAACCCGTAGACGCTGATTGATTGATGAACGGAACCGAATTGCGCAGGTCATCAATGAATCATGAATGGTAAGATATGCGTTGGAAGTAGAATGGATGTTGCAGCATGTTGTATTGTATGTGTACGAGTGTTCTTATAAGGAGGATTAATTATTAGGTAAATAGAGATAACGATTTCGAGATGTTTGCGGAAATTTATTGGATTGGATTGATGATTAAACAACAGAAAATACGATTAATAGGTGGGTTGGACTTTGAAACTTGTAGATAAAGTGATTTATCCGGCTCAATCGTGATTAATGTTAATGTTTGTTCGTCGCCGGAACTTCCGGGATTATTGGTTCAATTGATTAGTTTGTTACGATCTATATGTGTAAACAATTTGGTCAAATCTATTTCAATCTCAAACCCATAATCTACGCAAGAGATACAAACGCGTAGAAACAATCGCCGGAAAAGTCGAATGAATTGTCGGAAAAATGGCCGAGAAAACGAGAAAGATTGTTATCATGTTTTGTGTTTAGTGATTGTATTTAATTTGCATATTTACACTTTGGCCCATGTAGTTTTTATGTTTATTTTTATTATGCACAAAAGTTTTAAATTTAAGTTTTATAAATTACACTAACAACTCTTCTAGTTAGTTTTGTTACTTGAACACCAACTTAACTAACCAAGTTAACCAATAAACTTTATATTTTATGAAATCAAACTTATAAGTTATAAATTTAATTTAATGAGTACAAATAATGAATAATATATATGTATTTCATTATAACTTGCGAACTTTAAAATGGATATCGAAACGGATCGGGTTCGGTTCGGGGCAGATGTTACAAATTTTACTAGTTGCATATGACAAATGAATCAGTAACTTGATTCAATGCTCGAGGAGAGCTCGTATTACTAGTTGCAATTTTACTAGTAGCAATTTTAAAGTTGGCCTTGGCTTGGGTACGGCATATTTACCAACCTAAACATGTTTATAAACAACCTGAGCAGGATCAACATGTTTATAAAGAAACTAATTCCGAGCGAGTTGTTTCCAAGCAAGTTACAAGCCACTAGGATTATAAACAGTCCTAGGTCTAACTCATTTGAAATCAGCTTGTATCGTTTGTAAGTTAAGTTGGGTTTTGAGACGTATAAAGACTATATTATCCCTTGGGTTAAATGAGTTTTATAACATAAGTTAACAAAATGACCAAAGTGGTCAACGTCTGTAAAGAAGTCGAACACTAAAACGGCAAAGAAAATAAACATAAGAACTAAATTGGTAAAATTTGTACAAACTCGACTATTTTAACAATACTCTATAGTTAATTGATAAACCGAACAACGAATTTCAAGTTTTTGTTACGTTGACTGATAAAAAAGATAAGGAGTTAAACTATTGTATAAGAAATTGAAAAAATTGCTTTAAAAAGTTATGGGTTGTTTGGCAAAATCTGAATCATTGAGTGCTGAATGGTTAAGAGGTCTGAACCATTAGGAGACTCTATCAATGAGAGGGATATTGGGGTAGAACTTCAGGTGATGGTAAATTTAGTATATGCTCTATTCAGTTCCATTCAGCATTTTTCAATCTCTTAACCATTCAGCACTTAACTAAACCATTCAGATGTTTTTTTTATGAAACAAACGCTCTGAATGTTGAATGATTAAGCACTGAACTAAACCATTAAAAAGTGAAACAAACAGCCCCTCAGTCTGTTGGTGGGAGTGGGTTGTGGGTTGGTGGTGATGAAGTTGGTGAGTGGTAGTCAGTTATTAAAAATGACACTTTTGACGTAAACACTAACCATGTTAGTGTTTCCTAACAACGAGAGTGATTAAACTTATAACATATTATTTAAACAAACCACATACATTGATTATTTTTATATTTTCTATCAAAAAAACGTACATCTTTATATAATATAGCAAAAAAAAATAGGTGACAACTTTTCAAAGCTCTTAACTTATGTGATATTTTTGAGAATTTATATCACAATAATGATTTTTATATTTAAAATATGTATATAAAATATATTATAATAAAACTAATTACATTTTTGGTCCCCTAATATTTTGGAGAATTTTGAAACATTTAATAATATTTATATTTTTAACCCTTTACTAGAAGGGGTGTACATGAGTCGGTTTATATTTGATAGGGTTTAAAGATGAAACTTAATGATAAAGTTAATAATAACATACAATTAAAATCCTCAGTGTTTTATAAATACACATAACATTTTTATACGATTTTTTTCTAAAAATAAACTACACCATAAAACTAAACACTTTATTCTCTTTAATTTGAGTATAATATTGTTATATTAAAAATCTAATTTATAAAAATATATAATATGTTCCGGTTTACCACGGTTTTGTCTCAAAACTGAATGGAACATTCATGAACATCTTTAAAAGCATCACTTGAATGTTGTGTCACCGAGTGTAACGCGGACACTAAACTAGTAAAAATACAAAACATGATAATAAACATTAATGAATAACGAGTCGGCTTGACCTAACTCGGGTTTTCAAACCACTGGAACCTGAACTCACCCCAACTCCAATTTACTTGGCTCGTTTATTAATTACCTTGGTTTGGTTTGAGGTAACCACCGTCGATCAATTTCCAACAAACATTTCACCAACAAAAAAAATATCTTGTTATTTGTGGCGATCGGCTCACTTATTTTCATTATCCTCTTCACTCATCTTCATCACCATTTCCATTTCGATCACAACACTTCATATAAACCCTAATCTTATCATCCTATCGATTCCAAAACTCTGAAACGTTGATAGTTTGATTGAAATCGAATTGTTTATCTCCGCTTCTTCTTTTCCAGTCATGCGAAGCTCGATTTGATGATGCGTATGATTAGATATGGCCTCTTCTTCATTTTTGCCAGGTGATTATAAGTTTATAATCTATCTCTTACTTTCAGTTTGATATTGTTTCATTTTTGATTGAGTTTTGATTGTGTGGATTATGTAGTGTCGTTAGAACGGGTGAAGATATGTAAGCATTTGAAGAGAGATGGAAGTGGAAGACATGACTGTAGTTCAATTACGTGTGCTTGGAAGGCTCCAAGGGCGTTGACTGGATTGTTAGCTAGCACTGCTCATTCATCTCCTTTGCATCATGGAAATTATGACAGGAAGATTCGGCATATTAATGTAACACTCACTTGCTCTATAAGTAGAATTGTTAATTCCCCCCTTTTTTGTTGTGACACAGATCATACAATATGATGCTAATGGTTTCGTCACCTTTATTAGTACTAGCATATTATGAAATGAGTCTCATGACAGTTTTGTTAGACAGTTGTATTTTGATCCCAAACTAGGGCCTCATGTTAATTTATTATAGACTATAGTGATATAAGACCTACAACTCAGACTTGCCGTTGAACACTTTCTTTTTAGATACTAGGAATTAAGTAGAATAAGAGTTCATGATAATATATTTGAACATTACTAAGGATATTGTTAGCCGCTTCTGTACGGCAGTTGCTATTATAGATCAATGTAAAGGAAAATAAACAATGGTGCAATGGGCTCATGTATATGCATGTTAAATTTTGTAATTAGTTCATGATATTATTATGCCCATTGCTTGGAGGTTACATTATGACGAGTTACAAGTTATAACACAATTGCTCCTATCACCCAGTACCCTTATAAACGATCAGTCTACAACTTTTCTGTGGACAAGTCTATATTGATTCTCTGTTCATTATCTCTTTGAGTTATTACCTCATAAGGACATACCTTCATTATTTGTGACTAAGCTAATGAGATCAAATCTTGAAACAAACCCGTATAACTTTTTTTTGTACTTGCATCAATAAAACCTGGATGGAATGGACTTTTTTTTAGTTTACAACCCCATGAAAAGGGGATGCATAGAGAATGCTACATGTGAAACATTCGTTAGTGCTCGTTATACAGTATCTTGTTTCGTTATCCATAAAATAAGCTGATCAGGGGATTAGTTTAGTTAAAAAAAGGTGATTAGTTGGTAGAATCAATGAAGTTATAACTTTACAGCTGTTTCATGCGAGCTTTAGAAAGAAGTTATTAATTGTCCGTTATATTAAAACCTTATACTATTAGTTACTGCATCGTGTAATTTTATTGTGTTGATTTCTTGTTGAAGTATCATCAATCATGCTATCACGCTACCTGTTGCGTGCTATCAGATAGCTGCTACTGAGAATTTATATATTTATAAGTGTCTAATTTCATATGATAGCAATCTATTATCTCAATTCTCCAATGTTTCAATTTGGTCATTGTACAATTTATTGTACCTAACTGGTATTCAAGCCGTAAAAAAACTGGCATTTAAAAATTGTAATTTTTCTATGCTCTCCAACTTTAACTAAAAAACAACCATAGTATCCATAAAAAAAACACAATTATAGCTGTCATCATCACTAGTAGTATTATGGTCATTTAGAAAAAAAGGACCAACATTGAGCAATTTTCAAAGTTAAGTGGTTAGTTTGGCATGATAAATTGTACACAGACTACAGCGGAACGTTTTGAAAAGAGGGTTGCAGTTTTGTGACATTCGACTGTTTATAAGTGCAAGATTCAAATTGCTTTTTTTGTGTTTGAAGAATGAAGAGAGTCCATTAAGTATTAACCTAATATTTATGCCAGAGATGTGAAGCTTTGGATCATTTACCTCGACGAAGGCGTGTAGGGTCAAATTTGCTCCATCAAGCATGTAAGAAATGGGTAGCTGGTTGTTCTTCATCTTTTTCTTCAGGATATGACGAGGTTTCTCCTGAAAATTTGTGGGAGGTATGTGGATTTGTTGTCTTGTTATTTCTTTTACAAGAATGTGTAGGAACAGTATACAGAACATCAAAGGATGAGTTGATTTCTATTTAGGGCAACACACTTTGTTCACACCTGCAAAAGTCTCAACATTAAAAGAGTTCTCACTTAGGCCAATCTGTTACAGTGCCAAACTGCCAAAGCACAGAAAGTTAACACAGTCAAAGTTACAAACAAGTGAATTGCCACAAGCGACCTCATAAATTTGGTCGGTAATCAAGTAGCATAATTGTAAATTCAAAGTTTGTTTCCCAAAATAGAAATCACTCTAAAGATGGTCAAAGCCTTTTGTTTTATTGTTGTTAATCCACATGGAGTATTGTAGTAAACTAGTAATTATATAAGAGAGGAAATGATCGTTTTTTATATGATGCTCCTGATATTGTGCAATTTGTTACTTGTATGCTTTGATCTCTTAGAAATGGTTATTGGTCAGTTTTTTTTTTTTTTTTTTTGATCCTATCATAATAGTTATGCCACTCTACTAGTTATATAATCGATAACCACCCGTTTAAAGTATTTTTCTACACCAAGTAACATTTATTTTTTGATATGAAAAGCATAGAGTGTAATGCATAACATAAATGAATAATTCAGTCCTTGAAAGAGAAACAATGCTGTTAGATCCGTCTTTTCCTTTTATTCTTTTACACGCAATATGAAATAAGTAGCATGACTCCAATTTTTTTGGTTATATGAGCTGTTGAATAAGGATTACTGATGCTCTTTTTGTATTGTTTACTTCAGGATCTTAAACCCGCAATCGCATACCTTACTTCTGATGAGTTAAAGTTAGTGCATGATGCTCTAAATGTAAGGTTTCACAGTCGTTATATATGATTGATCCTTCACTAATGAAGCAATTAGCAGTTTAAATCATTGATTTGATATTTCATCTCCAAGCAACCGATGTATTTTCAAAAGTCAAAGATCATAGATTCTAAAAGTAGTGTCATGATGGTTTTTATAATCTTTTGTTGTGTAGCTTGCCTTTGATGCACACAATGGGCAAAAAAGACGAAGTGGAGAACCCTTTATCATTCATCCTGTTGAAGTTGCAAAAATTCTTGGAGAACTAGTGAGTTGCATAAAGTTTTTATATAAAAATGATTCGTATGGAACTATCCTGTTATATATCCATCAGCAATTTGTTGACCCTTCTAAGTTTATTAAAATTTTAAGGGGATAATGTACATGGAGACCACCCAAGCAGACTTTTATCATTATGTACATATATTAAAACTCTTTTATTGGCCACCCAAGTATGTACTTGGTTTCATTTATAGCATTTTTTACCAAAACCTTTTGGATCACAAATGTGCCGGTAAAGTTTTTTTTTTTTTTTTTTTATAGAAAATGAGGTGTCAACAATCAACATGTTGCTGATTAAAGTTGTTGTCTATCATTAAAAGGGCATTTTCATCATTCATATTTCGACATGCTTTGACCAAAAGTGGTATAAATGAATTCAGTAGTATACTGAAGTGGCCTTTAATGTCATTTTAGTATATGAGTGGTGTTAATTAAAAAGCTGAATACTTGGGTGGCCTCCACATACATTAACCCTTTTCTAAATGAAGTTGTAGATAGGAACACTTAGCTGACCATTAGCTTTTTGATTAAGGAATTGGACTGGGAGTCAATTGCTGCTGGTTTATTGCATGACACAGTTGAAGATACAAATCTAGTTACTTTTGAAGATATAGAGAAAGAATTTGGTGCCACAGTTCGTCATATTGTTGAAGGAGAAACTAAGGTATTCTATTTTGCATATAGGGGGTGTTGGTGAATATATGGCACAGAATAATCAGATTGAGATAAAAAGCGGTCACCAAATGGATGCATGAGATAGTGTTTAGACGTGCTTCTGCTGTTTGAAATTGTGAATTGTGATAGTCAATTACATATAAGGGTTTTAATTTTAAATGACCCCTTATTAAGCAGATAATAAGAATCATTTTTGTTGCGCTTATTATATGACCCGTAAACACTGAGATAATCAGGATTGGATTATCTATACCTGAGCGCTAAAAATTGATCATCTGCAATTTTAAAAGCAGTAATCAGATAGTCACTTTCAAAAGTGCAATGCTGAGACCAAATGTTACATTTTGTAGTTGTGATTGTTATTATTATGTTGCTACACATTGCATGTGTCAAACATGATTATAGTTTAATTCAGGTGTCAAAACTCGGAAAGCTGAAATATAAAAATGAAAGTCACTCGGTGCAAGATGTGAAAGCTCATGATCTTCGACAAATGTTTCTAGCCATGACTGAGGAAGTAATATATCTAAGTAATTTTAAGTTTGTAATCTTGTCAATCGGCTATTTGCATAAAAATACCCAACTAAATTTAGCCCAGAAAAAAACATGGAAGTTTCAATTTTTCTTTTTAATTTATGTAGGGATAGTGCCATAGAATAGCAACATACTTTGGTTGGTGTCCTATCTTGGTAATCATACACTATAGTTGGGTGTAGGTGCCACAAGGACCTTCGACCTAAGTACATTGCTATTCTATGGTATTAGACTATTTAGATAAGTACTTACGATACCTGGTTACAAGGCATCCCATTGGAAAAGGCCAACATGGTCAAGAGTTAGCAATACGCCATTGTTTTTAACTGTTTACTGATTTAGAGTTTAGATTACCTATACAAATTCTTCAAAACTTTGATAATTTTTTCTGGACTAAGGTTGATTACTCACAACAGATTTTGGAACAAAGTTGGGTTCCATTTTATGCAGTTAGCCCTTTATGGGAACAAAGTTGGGTTCCATTTTATGCAATTAGCCCTTTATGTCATCTGCTGCTGAGTTTGCTGCCTTTTCCAGGTCAGGGTGATAATTGTCAAACTGGCCGATAGATTACATAATATGCGTACTCTTTCACATATGCCTGCACATAAGCAGGTGTGATCAATTTTTTTTTCAAATATCTGCCCTTTACATTCTCAGTGTTTCATAGATTTTTACAACGTGCAGTCCAGCATTGCGATGGAAACACTACAGGTTTTTGCTCCTCTTGCAAAGCTTCTGGGAATGTACCAAATTAAGGTATATCTGGATTCTATAAACGAATCTCGTTTTAATATTTTTTTTACCTGAAATAAAACTACTTGTTTTTTTTCTTTGTAGTCTGAGCTTGAGAATTTGTCCTTCATGTACACAAATCCTCAAGATTATGCTAAAGTTAAGAGACGAATTGCAGAACTTTGTAAAGAACAGGAGAAAGAAATTGAAGAGGTACTTTACTCGTAAGTGAAAAGTTCAAATGTGGGGTGCAATAAAATCAAGGATTAATATCACATTTACTCGTTAATTTACCGAAACAGACTTATGCAGATAACTGATTTTCTTTATTTACAATGGAATGGGTACATATGACATTTTTAGTGCTTGAAAAGGGTAAAATATGGTGTGAAATTATAAAACGTGTGTGTCCTGTAGTTGTGTACAAGATTGTCCCTAAAGTCAAAGCATTGTCATCTATACAAGAAGCTAGCATATAATTACGTGATGATGGATTATTATTGCTTCTTGTTTTAGGCAAATAAAATTTTGATTAAGAAAATTGAAGAGGATCAGTTCTTAGACCTAATGACTGTGAAAACCGAAGTGCTTTCTGTCTGTAAAGAACCTTACAGGTAAAGTGATAGATATTTCTTCATTAGTTCATTATCTTTCTGAATCCTTACTACCACATCTTGTTTGATTTTCAACTCTTCTACTGCAGCATCCATAAATCTGTACTCAAATCAAAAGGTTCAATTAATGAAGTTAATCAAATTGCACAGGTGGTTAACAATGGTCAGCAAGTGGTTTATCTACAACTTGGAGTTCTTTGTGATTATATATTTCTGACTTGCTATTTGCATTATGGTTAACAGCTGAGGATTATTGTTAAACCCAAGCCTTGTGTTGGTGTAGGGCCTTTGTGTAATGCACAACAGGTATGTTTATCTTTGCCATGCTTGTTGCAGCTTTTGGAAAAAGGGGAAAGGACATGAAATGGATATGCACTACATGTTTTCCTGATTTTAGCATATAACTTCAAATAGGTGCAAAATAGAAACCAACGAATATTTATTACAAACCTTAGCAACCGTGCTACCATGTATTACCAATTGTATAGAATTGAATGACATGTTCGGCAGACTGCAGAAATCAATTTTTTTTATCTTTTTTATCTGCTGATGTGACATCTTATCGTTGATTTTTGGAATTCCTATGCCATATGGCATCTGGTGTGACATCTAATAAGCATTCTTTAATGTATAGTTAAAAAAATGATCATTTTTTCTTCCAAACTTGTAAATACATATATTTTTCTAATTTCTTCTTTCACATAAACATTTTTACATACGTGGCGTCTAATATGGAGGCTAAAACATGGTATCAACAAGTGCTACATTGGCATTTAGAGTTAAAACAACTAAAAAGAGGTTGATTGTTAAAACCACAAAAAAATATAAGGTGGCTTTAGTTTTGCACCAAATTTGAAGTTGGTTGCTAAATAGTGAAGAAGTGTAAAATTCAGATCCATATCATGCAATTTTCATTTAGAGATATCTTACATAAAAATCCTTATTGTTTGTTTTTCTTATTTTGCCTAATAAACTGATATCATGCAGATTTGCTACCATGTTCTTGGGCTTGTACATGAGATCTGGACCCCAATTCCCCGGGCTGTATGTATCTTGGTCATTTTGTCTTCTGTTTGAACTAAAGGTCGCATTTTCGACCCATTATTAATGAATGGGTCAATGTGGGTTATGTAACATTTCATGCGAGTGAAATCCAAAATTTTAGTTAAAAGATAAACTGATGAAACTAGTCGAAAGTCACCCAAAGTTTATCAAACACTACAATTGTTGTAATCATATTTAAGAAACTAATTATTTATAGAAGAGCGTATTGCAGATTTGCTAAACACTTACATAAGTCCCTCAATAATTTCATGGTTTAATCTTTTACATGTAACACCAAAAGAAGAGGTCCTTTTATGAAGGATCTAATCATTGAGTTTAGTAAGTATTGGGTCTTATTGTCTTAATCATATGAAAAGGACTTTTTTTTGTAAATATGGAGTCCAGGGATGAGGTTTATACGTTAACAGATATAATCATGTTGGAGTGAAGTTCACGGGCTTATGTGTGAGTTCGGTGAAAGTACATAGGAAATTTATAAATTTGTCCTCACAAAAATCTAGGAAGTTTGAAATAAATTAGGTTCATCCAATTCGACTCAACCTGTTTCGACCATACTTGTTTCAGTTGTTACCCACCTGACCTGACCTGACATTTGCCACTTCTTCTTTAACTTAGAATCAGTAACCTTTTTTATTATTTTTTATAACCTTTTACAGATGAAAGACTACATTGCAACCCCCAAACCCAATGGTTATCAGAGTCTTCATACTACTGTCATTCCATTTCTTTACGAGAGCATGTTTCGTCTAGAAGTTCAGGTAGCTTTCTCAGAAAATAGTAGTCATTCTTAAGGTATTGCTTGGTATGTTGGAAACTTGGTTTGCTAATGTAAGTAAAAAGTACATGAATCTTTTACAAAAAAATTGAACCTTATTTTAATTATCCTATTTATGCTCCACAGTTAACTAAGATGTTGCCTTCTTACATAATTATATTTGAGGTTATATTGTCATAATGAGTTTAATTATGTAACATTTTCTTTTCATAAAGTTTCAAAAGTTAAATCAAGTTATCTGTTTAATTTCTATGATCTTAATTGAGGTTTTAGTGAGGTTTTTGTATGCTTAATTTGGACATAATTTTCCGTTAACTTCCATTAAATACTACATTATATGTTGTCCTTATATTTGCCAGCATATTAATGTTTGCAGATTAGAACTGAAGAGATGAACTTGATAGCAGAAAGAGGTATTGCTGCTCACTACAGTGGGAAAGTTATCGTTAATGGTTTAGTCAGGCATACAGTGGTCAGTGACAGAAATATGAGAGGGAAACCAGTCTGCTTTAACAATGCAAATGTCGCCCTGAGGGTATGATAGCAAGTTTACTCATGTTAACTGATTTTCTATATTAAAGTTCTATAAACTACATGGAGAAACTACATTATTTGTTCAGATTGGTTGGCTCAATGCAATTAGAGAATGGCAAGAGGAGTTTGTTGGAAACATGAGCTCTAGAGAGTTTGTAGATACAATCACCAAGGATCTTTTAGGCAGCCGGATCTTTGTATTTACGCCAAGGGGAGAGGTAAAATGATGAAATTTATTGATTATAAGTTGCCAAATGGCCGGTTGGGCAACCAATCGAAATGGGTTGAAGTCAAAATGGACGAAACAGGTTGGGCATTTGTGTTCACTTTTTATGATTATAGAAGTGATATCCAATTTTAAAAAAATCGATCAAGAAGATTAAAAACATTTGAATAGACTGGCTGAGTGGATGTGTTTTTTTAGTAGTTAAATGTATTTTTCTTTTTCAATCTCTAATATAAGAGGTGAAGTTTTTTTGTGAAAGAATAGTGTTTTTTTTTCACAAAAATACATCTGTAAATAAACACACAAGTTCATATCCTTATCTGGTATAAAAAGAGAAACGGCAGAGCAAACTCAATGACATTTGATAATAGTTTCAAACCAAGAAAAAGGGAAAAAATGTACTTATCAGTGAAGAGGGAAAATATGTTCTCAACGTAAGCCATTTTCACCCAAATAACCCATTTCATTTTCAGGTAAGTTTTTATAAATGGATCCATATGACACACTTTAGATAAACTATAACCCAAATCAGCCCTATTTCATGTAAATGGATTACATTGTCACCTTTACATGATACATGGCACCACCTGTACATGTTTAATTATGTTTCCCTCTATAAGTTTATTCTTTACATGTTACAGATAAAAAATTTGCCTAAGGGAGCAACTGTCATCGACTTTGCTTATATGATAAATACTGATATTGGAAATAGTATGGTGGCTGCAAAGGCAAGTCCTTTCTGTTTGGTGATCATTTATTCTACATATATTCGGGAGATCTGAAGTCTAATGATGTGACCTATGTCATCAGGTTAATGGAAATGTAGTCCCTCCCTTGCATGTGCTTGCAAATGCTGAAGTTGTGGAGATAGTGACTTATAATGTTAGTCGTTTTTAACCATCATCAGACTTTACCTGAGAATAAGTAACATGTTTCTTTTCCATTATTGGTGCATGTAGAAATGAGTTGGGGGGCTGGGTTGATCAGGAACACTTTTTGTCCAAATGCTTTGTGTCAGATACTCAGATAGGCTTGAATAGATATAATTATTTCAATAAATTGATTTAGGATATTTAAATTACACTATTGGAAACTTTAACCATGGGTCGAGATTGTTACCATGTTTTTTTCCGTTGTCTAATAAGCTTCTTGACGTTCAGGCACTCTCAAGCAAGTCTGCCTTCCAGAGGCACAAGCAATGGTTGCAACATGCAAAAACACGAAGTGCCAGGCACAAGATTATGAAAGTAGGTTATTGTGCATTCAGATCTTTTTTAATCCTTTTAATTATATATGAAAAATGGTTGGGTTGAACTGATAAATTTGACATGTTTCCATTTTACCTTTGCATTTAGGATACACTTTTTGTGACTTTGGAGTTCCGTTCAAATGTTCAATTTGACTTGTTTCCTTTTCAACTAGTATTTTGTGAATTTTACCCATTGACCTGTGCACAAAACACAGCCAACTAGACCCGCTTCACAAGTAAAATTTTACCAATTTGAATCGTTTTCTTTGCTGCTATCATCAGTTTTTAAAGGAGCAAGCTGCCCAATCTGCAGTTCAACTAACAGTTGACTCAGTCAACGAGTTTCTTGCTGATTTTGGAGACGAAAGTGAAGTTGAAGAAGTAACTGACTACTCAAAAGGGACACACCACACTTGGGAAAAGATACTCATGAATGTCATGCAAATGTCTTCCATGAAAGTGATCGGTGAAGATCTTTTTCAGTTTAAAAACGGTAGTAGTATTAAGGTTCCCAAGGTTAATGGAAAACATAATAAGAGTATAAAAAATACGAGTTTGACAAAGTCCAAGGGGGACCTATTCAATCAAGGGAATGATCTTACGAAATTGATATTTGCTGACGTCCCAATGAATAGGGATGTGTTACCTGGTCTTGAAAGCTGGCGTGACGGTAAAATTTCATCGTGGAGTGATTTTGAAGGACACTCGATCCAATGGATGTGCATTGTTTGCATAGATCGAAGAGGTAACTTTTTCCCCCAAAGAATTACAAAGTTACCACTATTCATTGCTCAATATGCAAGCATATGCCATAACTAATACTTGTAGCTGATAACAATAAGTTGTCAGTTTGCTACCTCAACAATATATATACATCATATATGTACACACGAATATACTTTTCTTTAGAACAACGGTTGGTACTACGTTCTATGACCGATGCACTCAGAGGTGCAAGGAATTGAGATCGAAACCCCGCCTCTAACACCAATAGGTGTTTATGTGTGTGTATGAAGTCTGTTTTGGTCATTTTATCAGTTAGTTTCTTAAACGAGCAGAACATGCCAATTCTCATACCCTGATTGCCTGATTATCACAACTTGAGAAAACAGAGCCACATCCACAACTATTTAATGCAGCACATTTTTACTACATCATAGTATCTGATTAAGATTATCAAGTATCATCTAATTACTGCTAATTCACAGGCATGCTTGCTGACATCACAAAGACATTAGCAGATGTTGGTGTCACTATATGCTCATGTGCGGTGAGTGGTTGACGAATTTCTGTCTTTTACACAACATTTTAGACCCATTTCTGTCTTTTCACTACATCTTAGAGGCGACAGTTTTGATCCATTTGCTTATAGCTATTCTGACCTCAAATGGATATTTGGGCCAAATCAAATATCTGGGAAAATTTCAATTGGGTCAATAAGTTGAAGGTCGCCCAAAATGTATATTGAATGCATGCAACGTCATATACCACTTCATGCAGAAATTTAGATTATTACTGCAATGATACAGTCTATGTGCTGTAATCATATCCAGAAGCATTAGTTGTTTTTAAAAAGGTCACCACTATTGCATTGAATTTATCTATCTGATTAATACTTATATCTTATAAATTCGACAGGCGGAGGCGGTCAAAGAGAAGGGGTTGGCTGTCATTCTCTTCCAAGTTGAATCAAGCTTGGACAATATGGTATGTTTCATTTAATTCGATTACTTATTCAAACAAGAGTAAAATAAGTCTTCTTCAAATAAGCAATTCGAAGTTGCTGATCGTAAACTGTTTATACTTTTCAAGAAACAATAAGCAAATAACTTGTTTTACTTGGCAATTGTGTGCATCTCTATAACAAACATTTGTTCATTTTTCACCCGGTTAGAAGCTGTTTATGGACCTTAACCTGTTTAATGGATCCAGGTTAGTGCTTGTTCGCGCGTTGATTTGGTCCTTGGCGTCTTAGGATGGTCCACTGGATGCAGCTTGCCTGGCTTAACCGAAAATTAACAAGTACAAAAATGTTGACCAAGATTCTTTGTTCAGTGTTTTTGGTGTACATAGGTCATCATGATCAAAATAAATCAACCACCTGGAGCTTGATCAAATGTGTAGAGGTAGTGAAACTGTATATAAAAGAAAGAGAAAAGGAGACTAGTTTTGAAGTATACATGTAAAGATACCTAGAATGGTAAGAACACAATACAATATACTTTAAACCGAAGTGCTTAGGCTACGTGTGGAAAAAGTGATATGGAAAATGCAAAAAAAAATAAAAAATGTGGTTACGTAGGCGGTGACTAGGATGTGTTGTGGGAGAGTGATAGTGATTACATTGGGTGTTGTGGTGAGGGTAATAATAATGATTATGAAAGTAGGTGTTGTTGTGATTGGTTAACATTTTAAAAAAATTCTCACACACGTCCCCTTCACACCCGACAACCCCCTTTGGTGCCCCCTTGCGCCGCAAAGGGTAGTCCTATAATTTGATGTTATCAAGAAGTATAGTAAAGATGTTCTCTTAAATGGTTCAGAGCTTTAGCCTTATGGTCAAGAACTAGGTTTAGAAGACATCAACCAAAATAGATAACCATCACAGTGATATATTTACCTCATTTAGGATTGAAGCTGACAGTTCTTTTAGAAGGGTGACGATATAATTACAAGGATGATATATTATCTTCAATTTATTCTATCTAAAATAATTCGCCGTCACTGTATTTTGGATTGTATCTTACAGTCTGTTTTTAGAAGCAAGTTATCTATCCAGGTTTTTTCTAAAACTAGTCTCTATCTATCCAGTCTTTTAGAAGTAACATCTCTATCCAGAAATTGATTATCTATACCATCTAGTCGTTTTTAGAAGCAGTTTATCCATCTAGAAATAGACCAACAGATCGTCTATTTTATCTCGTTTTTTCTAGAAGCAGTTTCTCTATCCGCGCTAAAATAAATAAATAGCTAGTGAGTCACTTTATATTTTTAGTTTTTTACTTTATTTTTGGATTTGAGCTACAGTCCATCAAAACAAGAATATTGTTTACTGATAATTGCAAACTCACAAACTAAAAACATTTCGAACTTCTTCACATTTATATCCTGAAAATTACACGATGGAATTTTTCTATTCAAATGAAACCATCAACACAAAACCGTACACACAAAACAACAAAAGCTAAGTATCTCTGGAATAGACTCCCATACATCTATGCCACTGAAGGTAGGGGTGCTTATTCGAATTGGGACTTTTGAAAACCATATTCGAATTCGATCCACATTCGAATTAAAATATATATTTGGTTTGATTAAGTTTCTCGAATTCGAAAATTAAAATAATTATTTTTAATGATCAACATATCATAATGATTTCATATAAGTAGCAATTTGTATAATATTAGTAAAATCATGTGTAGTAGGTAAAACCCCTAAGGGGTTTTGTCTGCCATTTTGAAATCAAGTTATAAATGGGTTTTTTCCCAAAAGTGTGTAGTGAAAAAAGCCCTAAAAAGCCTCTTTCAATCATTATATAATTATTAAACATGGAGGGATTGAGCAATGGAAACGTGTGCATATATTGATTTTTGAAATTGCGGGGTGTTTTGTACAAAGCGCAAAGGGGTTTTTTTTGGATCAAAAGCGTCTAAAGGGGTGGGGTTGGAGGTTTTTTTGGATCAAAAGCTTCATGACGTTCTAAGAGGGTGAAAAAACCTCTTTACACATGTTCTAACAAATTAGCAACAAAACATCCTTACTTCAAAGTTCTGAAACATAAAATGATTCAAAGTTTCAAAGATTATAATAAGGGTTATTGGATTTAATCACCTTCAACTATTGGTTATTGGCCGCTGTCACCCTCAAGTATCACTTTGGCCAATATAACTCCCAACTAAACACTTTGGTGTCTGTATCACCAAAATTTAACAAAAATTAACCAAAAATTAACCAAAAGTGACTTGAATTGGTTAACTTTTGGTGATACGGTGTCCGTAACACCAAAATCTAACCAAAAAATAATCAATAGTTAACCAAAAGTGACTTGAATTGGTTGACTTTTGGTGATACGGACACCAAAGTGTTTAGTTGGGAGTTATATTGGCCAAAGTGATACTTAAGGGTGACAACGGCCAATAACCAATAGTTAAAGGTGATTAAATCCAATAACCCTTATAATAACACCAACATAAGTCCCAAAAACAAGATATAATGAAACATATATTATCCAAATGTCCTGAAGGGGAATCCGAGTAACTCATCATATGCGAAAATAGAGTAAATTACAAAAAATAGAGTAAATTACAAAAAGCGTCCTTTATGTATGTATCAAATTGCAGATTGGTCCTTAAACTTCATTAATTACGCTAAATGTACTTTATGCTTAAAGTTTGTCACGCATTAAGTCCTTTTCACTAACTATTGTTAGATTTTTTTTTAAATTTTCTATACATGACGAAGATACCCTTTCTATTAAACAACTAGAATTAAAATCATAATGTGGGGACATTTAAGATGTTAAAACAAAAGTAATATACTTATGAGCATCGTCCTTCTTGATCACTTCGTCTTCTTCGTTGAAATCATGCCTGTGACAACTACTAACCCTCATCAAACGCAATTTTAGACAAGAATTAAGCTGCATGTGCTGAGGAACAACGTACCGATGCCTTTGCAATCCCCTCATGTCGTTAGACGACGCTGCTTCTTCTTTTTCAAGAAATTCACAAACCCGAAACACAATCAGTAGCTACGGTTATAAAAATACATCGAAGCATAGATACAGTCCATTGGATGGGTAAATTAAACGAAGTCGATGGTGTGAAAACGAAATTGCCGGAATAGAGAAAACGACATTTTTTGTAATTTACTCTAAAAAATATGTATTTTACTTATTCGTATTCTGAACAAAATCTACGTATTATTTGAAACGAATAGGAGTGAAGAAATTCATATCCGTATTCGATCAACATTCGATAAAATAACCAGCAATAAGCCGCTATAAATTTATTTTGATTATTTCTTTGTATTATTTGACCCACGTTGTTTAATACTTATCGACAAACAACATACCACTAAAACATCTTTGACCTCATGAAAGATTTCCTGACCCCTAAAGAAACATACACTCTACACCACGAATCAATTTCTTTGTATTATTATCTGGCCCACATTGAGTAATACTGAATGACAAACAACATACCACTAAAAAATCTTTAACCCCATGAAAAATTTACCTTCTTTTTCGGGAACCTCAATTGCGAAAAGTAACCTCATACGCTTCACGAGCACAGACAACATTGGATAGCTTAAGCCTGCTTGTTTCGGGGAAAACCAGACTTCGTATTTGTGAAAAAAAACCTACTAACCCGCATGATAGTAGGCACGACAACAAGCTATTAGTAAAACTTATTCGACTGAAAATTAAACTTATATTATTACAAGTCTCTATTCATTGTCCTTTCAAAATATTACAAGTTAGAGTATAAGTTCAATCTCTTTTTAATCACCATTATCCCAAACCAACATGTACTCCTCACCACAAATTAGCTTACTTTATGTCAATTCAATTCATTTCCACAAACTAAAAAGGAACAGTAAAAATATGGCCCGCAAATTATTTTCCATTTAGATCTAGTTGTTTTGTAAAAAAGGTCATATTTTTGTGAAAATAGTCATATCATCCATTCTACACCTCATATAAGAGGAAAAGCAATAATAAATTCGATATTATTGACTTCATATACATCTACGTCGGTAGCGCTTCCGCGCAATAATTTTATCAAAAGGTGATTCTATTGTAGATTTACAAGAACAACGTAAGGTATGTTTGTTACAATTTTCACTATCCAATAATCAATTTGATCTCAAGATAAGAAATAATCAGTTACATCAAAAGATGTAGTCAATACAGCCAGAACCACACTTGTGACCAAGTTAATTCGCACAATTTTTTAAATCCACCGGTGAGATATACAGGAAATACATGTAGGATCATCATTAGGCCCATCATACTTGCCAACCATCAATGAACTGATCGGATTAACCAACGAAATTAGCTTCAGTCATTATGTATTGAACCGAAGCAAAAGCATCAGTAACGGTCGGACGATAGTAAAAGGTCATAGCAAATCCTGTAGCCACTTGTACTAAAAAACGAGTAAGCGTAATTCCCCTTAGGTAATAAAATATGTTTATATGAGGAGGAACGTATTTACTAGCTATATCATCTGCAATCGCCTGAATCTCGAGACGCTCTTCAAACCAATCATAAACTTTATTGAGATATGTGCGATCCCCCCTCCGAGAGCTGTATATGAGACTTTCGTCTCACATAACTCAAGCAAAAACACCCAAATACTCATTGAAACAGATATTTAATAGAAAGCTTTAAAATTCTTACTTTCCGATTCAATCTGCTATAAAAGATACTAATAAAAAAATCCGAAAGTTCTTTGTGGCGATAATACCAAAATATCAAGTTGGCTCGGTCGTTTTTATCTTGATCTTTACGAGCCTCTTGAATTCTCTCTTCCCTATATATTTCTTTTTCATTTATTTGTTTTTGTCTATAATGTTTATTATATTTGTTTTATTTATTATTGATAGGAATTCTCTTGTTAAGAGCCTATGAATCGATTCAAACCTCAAATTCATACTAGAACCACGATGATTAAAAAAAATAGTAAGTTAAGCTCAAAGATTCCCTGAGTAAGAACCATCGGATCATCACTTATTCCACCAATAGATACTCACCAAAAATCCGAAGAAAGATTTGTATTTGAATCAAAATAAGCATAAACAGGCATTTGAAAGAAGAAAAAATTTCTATTTATATTTACAAATTAGAATTTTTGGAAATTTTTTTAGAGTCTTGCTGCGAGGTTTGAATATTAAGTATGAATCATAGTTCAAATATTTCTTAATCTATTTCAAATATTCCGTGTTCCAGATACTAAAATAAATATCCGACGAATGAGAACTGTTATATGAGATGAAAAACAATAATAACACTTAATCCAATGAAATTTAGGCCAACCCAGACTTCTATATCAATGAAATTTAAGACAACCCAGACTTCTATGCGGGTAATATAGTTCTATGTGAAAGACCTACATGCGCTATGAACCTAAATAACGCATATACACCCTCGAAATTTGTTAAATTAAAACTTAAGATCATGAACTACGACTTTTTTACCAAAATGATGTAGTGAAGAAACTTATTTACTATTATTGTGTACTTTTAAACTTATTTACCATTATGGTGTAGTTTTGTTTTTTTTATATTTTCAACTAATCTTTTTTTACTCTTTCTTTCTATTTTTTCACGCATATATATTATTTTTAGCTGGTCTATTTTTTCAACTAGAATCGAGTAATATTAAAAGTCTAAGTATTAATGGGTAAAAATGAGGGGAAAAAAACCGAAACACCGAACAGCCGCTCAAAAAATCGAACACCGAAAAACCGAAAACCGATCGGTTTTTGTAGAGTAAAAACCGACCACTTCGGTTTCGGTTTCGGTGTCAGTTAATGGTAAAAACCGAACCGAGCACACCCCTAGCCTCGACCATCCTCTTTTAGAGAATTACTTCCCAATGCGGATCTAAAACGAGAAAAAAGGGGTCATCCTCGATCAACAAAACTACGAAATGGAATGGATATTAAAGAGGGGATAAGACTAATCGATGTGGCATTTATAGAGAAGTTGGTCATAACCATGCAAGTTGAACGTCTAAGCCTAGAAGAATGGATGGATAGTAAAAAGAAACACTTCGTAAGAAAATAAACACAAAATCTTGTATTTTAATGTTTAACATATACAACATGTTAGTTAAATACGTAATTTTATTTTTACTTAAAAAATAAAAAGAAACAGAATAATATATGCATGAAACATTAGAAAAAAATGGTAAAAAAATAGACCATTTAAAAATAATATATATGCATGAAAAAATAAAAAAAAGGTAAAAAAGATTAGTTAAAAATATTAAAAAAAACCTTAAAACTACAACATAATATTAAATAAGTTTGAAAATACACTATAATAGTAAATAAGTTCATTTTGGTAAAAAGCTCCATGAACTATCAAAAACAAGGATCTTGATTATGTCATAATTGCAAGCTTATAACTTTTGAAAGATGAAACTCAAATCTTTCTACTTAATTTATTACCAATTACATCCACCCACAACCTATAAACACCAAAAAACATATCAAACTTCATCTTAATGACATCTATATTCTTAAAATTACAAGATGGACTCAACAACAATTCAAATGAATCCATCGACACAAAACCGTCCATACAACACACCAAAACAAACTACATATATACTCCCAAACATCTAAGCAGCCGAAGGTGCACAAACCACGACTTTAGGGTCAGTAAGCGACGACGCTAAAACCATTTCGCCATTGTTTCCTGTTGTCACATGAGCTGCCATATTACCATTAACATTCTTGTAATCCAATGATTTGTCATTGTATATATCCCACCATTTCTTCACAAGCATCTTTATATCTTCTCTTTGCATGTTCTCTTCTTTACCAGTGTAGCGCCACGGCTTTGACCCTGCGGCACAGTAATGGACCACTTTCACCTTTTCAAGATCCACGTTCTCCGGATGCCGCCATAGCATTGCGAGAACCAGATTGTAGATTAGTGGAATTGGCTTGTAAATGTCCTTGAAATACAAATTCAGAAAATCCTGCACATTTTGAAGCATAAAGATGATTAAATTTAGGAATCGAATACCGATTACCGACTTGATCGTTATTTGCAAATTTTGATTCATGTAAAAAAGATAAATTTTCAAAGAATGTGTTTAGGGGTGTTTAACAGGTCGTGTTCTCGTGTTGATATGAACAACTCGAAAATTGCGAATTTTAACCCAACATGACACAAAACTAAAAATTTTACATAGAACATGAAAATCATGTCAACTGTCAACATATGCACCAAACACAACCCATTGAACAATTTTTTTATTTTTAATTTTTTCATATATTAATGTTTTAAAGTATTATCTTTTAAAAAAAGTAGAAATATATTATAAACAATTACATTATAGCTATGAAAACTGTTTATGTAAGTTTGCATTTTTAGTTACAAATTTTGAAATGAAACACTAAATAAATTAAAAAAAACCCAGCCCCACACACAAATTTTGTGTCGTATCATAAATTCACACCCCGTACTCGGAACTTTAACCGAATGATTACCTGTTCAGCGAAAGGGGTAACAGGGGTGACCCGGAGAGTTTTTAACAGATCATGGTACGTGTTCATATCGGGTTCAAATACAAACATCCCGGCATTGAAGAACAGTGACGGTTTCGGACCCATTTCTTCGGGCCAGCGGACTTTTTCCGGTGACTGTTGGCAGTAACCGATCTTGTATTGCGGCGTATGGCTCCATGTCTTCTCGCAAAAACAGTCCATGACGGCGTACAAGTGACCAGAAGGAAGGTCAAACAGGTGGTCAATGTTGTCCAACACCTGTATGTCTCCGTCTAAGTATATCATCTTCTCATACTCCACAAACTGTAATTTTTTTACAAAAATTATAATCATTATTAAACTACAAAAATTATTCATAAAATAATAATAATATAAATAATAATTTAGGAGCGGTTTGTTTCAGCCTCTTACTGATTCAGATGTCTGAATGATTTAACCCTTATGATGTTTAAACTGTTTTTTTTTCACAAACAGATGTTTGAATGGTTAAGCATTATATCGAGTCTGAATGATTAAGAGGTCATGTTTGAATTTATCAGACATTTTGCCTTTAAATAGTTAAAAAACATCTTAGCTTTTAATGGTCCAGAATTCTTACTAATTCAGCATTTAAATCCAGATATCTTATTTATTTGACTTATCCATTCATAGGTTGCCAAACAGCTCTCTTTAATATTTATAATCTTATCGTAGAAGACTTTACTTACTTTATTTTAACGTATCTACTGCTTTAACGTAAGTTTATATGAAATTTAAGCTACTAAAAAATTATTAATTCGTCCACGTGTAAAACAAAATTGACGTGTATGAACCAAAACATGACACGTGTATATATACATCATACCTCCCAAATACGTAACTTGGAGTAGTTAATAACATAATAGGCCATAGCAAACTCCGTTTGATTCTCCGGCGGATAAACCGGTTGAATTTCCCTAACAATACATCCTTCACCTTCCAAAACACGGCGGTGCTCCACCGGCACATCCGGAAGAACCGCCACAACAAGCGGATAACCCGAATTAACCTTTCGTAAGCCTTTCGATAACCCGACAACGCCTTTTATATAATCCCCGTTCCCAGCAAGGAACGTCACGTACGCATACGCTAATTTCCTCCCCTTCAAATAGTTATTCGAATTCGACTCGAGTTTTGTTTTGCTTAGAGTAGCTATTGGTGTTGGAGACATTGTGAAAATTAATTAATTGTTGTTGGTTGTTTATTTGTTCTAGTACGATGGATACGGTGAGGAGGTGGTGAATATATATAGATCATCATGGTTTGAGTTCAAGTTTGTGATCGGGTGACACGTGGCAGGAGGTGTGATCGGACGGTGGAGAAATGGGTACTGTAGAGAAGGTACTAGAGTAAGAGAGTGTTAACATATTAAGATTTTACATTACATACATACATACGATGTAGACTTGTTTGGAAGAAGCTAGAAGGTGATGCTTTAATATGTTTTGCATGTGACCTAGTGGGTGTATAATATAGTTTAATAAAATATAATAATTTAACGTTATATTTTTAGACTGATGATCAACTTATTTATAAAAGTAAAACTAATCAAGATCTAAGACTTTACAAATCGGATCAATATGTGGCCATGCCTATACTTAAAACTCAATTTCTACGATTTAGAAATTTAAGAAAGTTCAGCTCTGAAGCCAAATAAGCAAATAGTGACACTAGTAAAAGATTTGAACCCAAATTCTTAAAAAAAAATTCTAACTCTAAAACTAACAACTCTACTTTCAACCAATGCAACTCAACTGACTATCATTAACATAAGATAGTTTATTGAAAATTTGAAATAGAAACTTGTTTTTTTACTTTTATTTTGTGACTTTAAATTACGAGCGGCAACTCATGGTTATTGATACGGTGAAGATTATGGGTTTAATTTTGTTTCAAACAAAAGTTTGGAAAGCATGTTTACGAGTCAATAGGTTTTTCTTATAACGGTTATACATCATTGAGCATTAAACAATATAGGTATAAGAATTAATTTTTTATATGATTCGTATGACATATTGATTATATATGAGTAGTTTTCATCCATCTATATAACTCGTATTGGACCTATACTAGTCGTATAGGTCTAAAAATTAATTTTCTTATATGATCTATAAGATTCGTATTGGTCTATACTCGCCGTATATGTCCAAAAATTATATTTTCAAATACTTTCACTAATTATTTGAGACGACGTTGAGTTTTAGAAATGGTTTTATTAAAGTTTTAAACCAACATCAATGTTAACACCAAATGAATTTAAAACACAACACAAATGAGTTTAGAAGTAACACAGTTACAAATTATATATATGATTAAAATGTGGGTGGATGATTGCGTATATTTTGTATTAAAAATTATTTTTTAAAAGTTATTGTGTCCTTTTTGTGCTGGGGTTTGTTAATGGGCTCTTTTTTTACGATCCACATATTGTTGTTGGCTCAGTGCTTTTGATTTCTGATGCTGGTTATATAACTTATATTTATAGATTGACTTGGTTTTTGGTCTTTGTGAATGAATTTTAATTTCTCTTAAGGTATGGTTTATTATTCAATAATATATGAAGTAGCAACAATTTATATCATTTGATATATCCAAGTCCATGGCCTATATCGGGTTCACTAGCTTGGAGCTTCGGCAACCACCGTAGGATGTGTGATGTACATGCACTCATTTCAAGGGAGCATGACTTTGTCAATTCAAGTACGAGGCCAAACAAATCAAAGATTGCAGCTAGACATCCATCACAACACTCCTATGTTTTTAATAATTTTTCTTTGATCAGTGCACACACGTATGTTCATTTATCACGCTATATATATACATACTGATTTGTTTATCAAAAATCAAAACCCACTAGTTCTTCTTCTTATAATAACAATAATAATAATAATAATAATAATAATAATAATAATAATAATAATAATAATAATAATAATAATAATAATAAAAAATTATTATTATTATTATTATTAATTTGAGGGTAGGAATTTGCAGTTACAATGTCAAAATGGATCCATCAGATGGTATTAAGGGGTTGTCATAGATTAAATCATGGCCACCTAATTTACTTTTACAACAAAAGTTTCAACATTATCACAATTCACAAACAATACATAACTAGTTTTATACCCATCCAGAGGCCGGGTCTCGACATTTTAACAACAATCGACAATGAGTCTCATATGTAATGCTATTCTTTTCTGATTATTTGTATACATTACTACCAATAAATAACTTTAACCACAAAAAAATAAAATCTTATCGACAAACCATCTAACCACACAACAACGAATAAACATAAGCATAATAAAATCTTAAATGAGATAACATTTGAAGAAAACCACATTACCGATGATGTCGTGGTTGAACGACAACGACGTTATTCAAGATAACTAACATCTGTGCTACACAATTTCCTTCCCCCATATTGTTCTCCATTGCCGCACTTTTGTATGCTATCGTGATTTCAGTGTTGCTTTAAGAATTTTACCAAGCATGTATGATTCTACTATCAAAGCATTAACATCGTTGGTTTATGGGCTTTTTGTTGCAATATTAAATATGTAGCTAGATGGTTAAACCAAACTTACAAAAAACGAAATATGTGACCCCCACCCACGAAAGATATATCATACAAGATTGATCAAGAGTACATGGACAATTTTAATCGAGTGATAACTCCCTAGAATTAAAACAAACTACACCAAATAGCCATGCATTTTGCATAGAAAAATACTACAAAGGAGAAAAAAAAACATTTTAGCAATTAGCTTATGCTATAATGATCCTCATTGTAAAGGTATGAAATACAATGTAAGAAATAAAAAAAATTACACGTTCACCTCTGCGTTTACATTTTGTAGGTGATCTCAATCAGCTAAATAATCAAATAATAATTACATAAAAATAAGATCACATACACAAATTTTAAGGCAAAAATATCTTGTAGTTGCGGTTCCCACATAAACTACGGCTCTGACTTCTTCTACGCCGAGGTGGGGACACATGTGGTGGGTAACTCCTTACATGCATACTTTAAGTACTTGGTAACATTTCCAGTTTAACAATAAAAAATATCATATAAAGCCAATTAATTTACTTTACTCTCTTGGGACTATTTTGACAATTCTGTATGAACATGTTCTCCAAAGCCATAACAGTTGTTCTTCTAGTCGCCTGTTTTGTGGTCCATGTATCTTTTTCATGCGGTTATGATGTCACCTACAAGTACTAAGAAGTAATTACCAACTTCAAGATTAAGAACAGACCAACTCAACATCATATACGTATTTAACAATTCAAAACATTGAACCCCTAAAGTCAATAAAAGAAAAATGATGAGTAGTATAAGCTTGCATTTGTTTAATGTTGTGGTTATATATTATCACCGATCAATATCCATTCTTGATTCTAGCTGAGCAAGTTTGTCAATAGTCTTAGGGACATGCGTAAGAAAAGACACAATGCTAAGAGTCTGAAATAGCAGATAAGTTGGAACCTTAAAGCCATGTCTGCAAATCACCAAATTTTCCCTGTACAAAGGTAAGTTTACTCAAGACCCGTATCAAGTCTAGCTTTTCACCATCAGTTGATAAATTCTGCAAGTCTTTCCTAAAAAAACACAAAAGCAACAAAGAATTCACAAATGCAAATGTCGCAAAATAATTGGTTTTGTCAAAAAAGAAGAAAGTTAAATTGTCTTGCAACCTTTTTATTGGTATTTGGAGATCATAAAGCATAACATTACATTACAAGTTTCATTTCTGCTATTCCTATATATTTGGCTTAAACTGTAAACATTTTCAAGTAGGTAAATCTATTATCGATCTTATTAAATTTTGCAACGTGGAATATGAGAGACGGTGTTAACCCGTAATTGATCCCATCCTTATTTAGGATTATCATCTGCACATCAATTTAGTAAAATCTGGAATGGTGGCATCGAGTGGATCTCCATAAAGAATTCTTTTGATTCAAAACAGAAAGCCTAAATTAAATTTATATATATATATATATATATACCATCAAGGGAAGGGAAGAAAGCAAGGACATATGATCGACATTTGGTTAGATTGTAGAAAACACCAATTAGAACTAATTAACCTGATGAGGAATTGCTACCATAAAGATGGAGATAGCGTCGACCACCGGTTGTAGCATTGAACCTCGTTGTTGATGGTGAAGTCTTTAGTGGCCCGAAGGATGTTGATGATCCGTTTGAAGCTCCGATTGACCTTAGTTTCTCCTCAGATTCTCATATAAGGACGATGATTGATTATTAATGGCATGGTAGCAATTCAACTTCCATCTCTACCTTTATTTCCTCTATGTTACGTTGTTGTATTGAAAGAAAATATGCTTTTACCATCAAATAAGAAGGGTTGCTACCCGCCGGAAATAGTGGAAGTGGGAATGTGTTTGATCCGCATGAATTGAAACAATTGGAGGAGGTAACCGTAAAAATTGATGGAAATTGTGAGTGAACTACATATTTTAACCCAACCGCTAGATCATGGGTAACCGTCAAATAACCGTCCTAAAAAAACTCAACCGCAAGGTTTCTACGGTCAAGATTTCGTTTCAGCATGATCCAACGATCCATATTTAATCTCCCGGTGGTTAGACTCACCGGGAGCAATATAATATATAATTCTTATATAACATGTAGATTATAAAATATTAATTTATTAATATAAAAACTTAAAGAGGAATATTAGATTTGGTAATACGTAGATTTCAAATGAGTTAGGTCATATTTGAGATTGTTAAAACTATAATATTAAGCAAAATAGTGAAACTCGACGTGAAAAGTAATTCTATATTATACACTTAATTCCCATGAAGTTAAACTTAAATTCATGTAGATCATCATCATTAACTACTGTATAGTTAACTTTGATAATTTACACTCTCAAACCTCAGTTTTTAGTAACTTCTTAACTTTTGATAATTGATGGCTTTGACCCTTTAAGTTTATATACTTAATAACCTGACACGTAATTTTGTTTAAATTATTTTTACGACTTTAAATCGTAACACTAAACACCTTACACTTTTTTTATTTGTGCCTAATTAACCACATTAATGTCTAAATTACTTATACGACTTTACACCACAATGTCTAGGACATCATATTCGCTTATCTATGTCTAAGGATGATAATTGTCACAAATGTAATGTGTTTAACAAAGTCATATATACGTAATGTCACATGGAACCATCACACGTAAATATTGTTACTGTAAGACTTGTAAAGAAGTCACAAGTATGACGACGTCACCGTAGCGCGTAACACGAATGAAAATACTAGTTTCATAATAAAACCGAGCAAATTAGCTCTCTCTAGGAAAACAAATTATATAGAACCGAGCGAGCCCATTAACTGACTTGGAACATTGGATACTTCGATTTAGTTTTTAGATGGCCCATCTTAGTTTTCTTGATCTAATTTGGGCCTTACGAACTTGGGTTTTGTCCATATTGACACTACATTTCCATAACATGAAGATCTAGATGTTTTGACTAGCAATACTTAATTACTTATATTTGCGATGCAAATGTTTTTTGTTTTTACAAACTATTTGATTTCAAATTTCACAAGTTTATTCAGGAGTTTTTCAAGTCTAAGTTAGTTCACATATATAGAGGTCTTATCCAATATTTAAGTTACACGTTGTGGGAGTGTGCTGGTGATTAGAAAAGTGTAACAAAATAATACTACAAGGCGGCGACTATCACTACTAGATAAAAGCGAAAATTGCAACAGCAGTTTTGTCGCATTTTTGTCGCAAAACAAGTTTTGCGACAACTTTACAACGCTTCAAGTTTTGTCGCAAAAACCCTTGTTGCAAACTGTTTGCGACAAAGTTCCAACACATTTTGCGACAGGTTTGCGACAACCATTTACCGACAGCATTGCAACAACATTCAGACAATACTTGCGACAAGGCTGTCACAAGTTAGACACATCGTTGCGACAATTTTGTAACAAGCTTTGCGATAGTTTTGCGACAAATATTTTACGACAAAATTCCAACAATATTTGCGACAACATTGCCACAAACTGGTCATTTATTGTTTATCTTTTTGTTCGTTTTTGCAACAGTGTTGCGACAAGTTCTGATTTTTTTAACAACAAATTTGCGACAAAAGCTATTAGTAATTAAAAAAAAATATTTTTCATAATTGAAATAATCCACTTTTTGATTGAAACTTAACATACTGCATTTAACCATAATTTAAATCCAATTAAAAAAACCACTATCTAAATCCAATTGCATAACCACAATCTAATTCCAAACATGATCACAATCTTAATCCAAACATGATCACAATCTAAATCCAAGCATGATCACAATCTAAATCCAAACATAATCCAACAATACAATAACTAAACGAAACTATGGTCCATGATTGGCACGATTAATACCCAATTGTTCAAGCATAGAGGCCATTTCTTGTCGCATCTCATCCCGTAATTCTTGTCGTATCTCGTCCCGCATTTGTTGTTGCACCTCTTCTCGCATGTTTTCTTTTATCTCATCAACTTGTTGTTGCATCTCATCCCGCATTTGCTGTTGAAACTGCAGAAAAATATATATTAAATAATTTGATTAGTATCGATACTCATATAAATGATGATTCGTTTTAATCACTTATAATCTAAAAAAAAGGCAACTAAGATTCACGGTAAAGTTATCACAATTTAATATCTAATTATCTACAACCAAAAGTTCGAAACTTTTTTAAGCCGCAATTATAACATCATACCAACAACAATCAATAATAGTAGCAAATAGTCATAAATGATACTTACTAGTGAACAACATCAAACACGGGTGACCAACTAAAGGATATAACAACAATTTTACATCTAAAAACACAAGAATCAGTCATGAATATTAAAAGAAATCATGATCATGCTTACAACAAAGGTATGCGATAATTTTACTTGCATTAGAATTAACAAATAAGATAACAAAGATAAAGGAACCATGTATACATCAACATATAATATCAAATGATCATGCATAGAGTTGTTTATGCCATGTATATAAGTCACTAACAAAGATTAAAACACCATTGATTCTTATCATATATATGTTAAATGAACAAATCATAAAACAACACCTATAACCTAAAGCATCCTAACAAACCGGTAACATATAAGAACCTAGCATTTTCATTTTACAAACATATATATTCAGGCACACATTCATGGCTAGATATAACAATAAAAATTTATTGAAGTAAATTACCTCCTTTTGTGATTGCTGGAGTGCAGCTTGTGTTAGTCCCGACATGGAAGATGCAGACTCTTTCCCTGTCACAATGAAATAAGGATCTGATGATCCTATCCCATACGACCCTCGACCCTCTCCCGTACTATCAAGCCAACAATCATAATCTCCCACTGGATGCTGCTTTTTATTTTTTCCATGTTTCTCAATCATCTTTCTACAGTATGCATCCTGCAATTTGTCAAAAATATAAACTTATTAATATATTAAAAGCTGATACAAGAGTTATGTACCAAATACAAATATAACTCACATAAATTTCTTTCGATCGTTCGGTGCAAAACTGCATCCCTTCCGAGCTGTCATCAAAATGCCCAGCCCTAAATAGAGCTTTTGACTCCTTATCAAGGTGCGTTTCTAGGAATAGTTCACACATTGTAACTGGTCGCTTCAATTTAATTTCCTACATTATAAAACATCTGTGTTAACAGTAGGGCTAGTTCGTGGTCTGGTTTTCGGGGTTTGTAGATCAAACCGTTACTGCTGGTTTTTTATCATCAAAAACCAAAACCGAACGATTTAAAGTAAAAACCAAACCTAAACCGCACCATAACGACCTGTTTGGTTTCGTAAATATGGACTTTTTAAGCCCGTTTAGGCTAAGTACAAGCGGTGTAAAAAGTAGTTCAAACTGCAGCTAAAACAACCCAAAATTCAGCCCCAAAACATGAAATGCATCCTCAAAACAATGCAAGTTACAGCCTAAAAAACTAAAAAGAATACTAAAATTGTGCTATAAACCTGCCAAAAAAACTTCTAAACACAATACAAGTTATATGTATCTAACCAAACCGTGGACTCTCCTAGTTAATGGTAAAAAACAATTACTATAATGTAAATTAATATAATTAGAATACCAAGCGAATACGGTGCTCGTCATATCCAATCGATCCGCCAGTGTGCCTTGACGTCATACCAGAGCTATCAGTACTATTCCTGTTCTTACTCCCTCTTTCTGATGATTTAGCAAAATCCGGAGAGCTAAAGTACTATGAAGAGTAAAAATTGACTTATGATAACATAAATAAAATAGAATTTAACAAAAGAACAAGAATGTCTAGTAACTTGCCTACCTCACACAACTGAACCCATAAGTCACGATGCCATAACCGAGGTGGAAAAGAACGCATGATCTGGTAGTTAAATTTATTAGGAAGTATATTTTTGCCGGCTTGCTTGGCTAACTTTCTAGATTCAACTTTCTCTCTATACATGATGCCTTTATAAAGATCCGAAGCCGCATTGTTGAATCCTTCCTTAACAAGATAGTCGTCATCCCGATTCCATCCATAAATAGACTGTACAATATAAAAGATGTAATCAATAATATAAACCTAAAAACAAACAATGATAATACATATAAATTTAATAGATAGTTATATTTTGCTGCAATTTTGTGTTAACACTAAGTGAAATCCATTCATGATAGTGTAGCTTTCAAAGATACAATATGGCAGTTTTTAGCACCATCTGAAACATAACACGTGTTATCAAACTTGTCAATTTATAACTAGTTATCGATTGATATATTACCTTATACTTCTCAAACATGGTATCCTTTACTTCTTTAGGGACAAGTGAGTAACGTGGCCAAGGTCCCTCAAGATGCTGTTCTAGTATTTTTCTGATCGCCCTATGAGCCTTACCATTACCAAACCTACAATATTATAACAAACAAACATGTATATTTATAAAAAAACTAACATTATAAATTTAAAAATAAAAAATACATACTTTTTCCCAACTCGTCTGATATGGAGCCTTTGAGAGGTATAGTGAGTCGTATGATCTGTATTCGAGCCATCATGGGAGGGACGAGAAGGTGTATCCGTGTCAAGCTCATCATCAGAGTCCTCGTGTCCCATATATTGGGATCCATCATATCCCTCAGATGCCTCCCTATGAAGAAACACCCCATCTGTATCGGCCATAGCATCGCCATCAACAGCACGACTAGAACTGATGCCGTATCCACGACGAAACGTTGCACTTAACCGGGGGCTAGTCTCCAAGTGACGTTCACGAACATAACTAGGTGATGAACCATCATTACCAACATGATTAGTATTGCGACTCGATCCGTGGCTTAAACCCCTACTCAAATCAAGACGGGTATCTAAAGGTTGTCCACGACCTAACGTTGCGCTTAACCGGGGTCTGGTCTCCAACTGACGTCCACGACCACGACTAGATAAAGAACCCCCATGAGAAAGCGGGACACGACCACGACTACCTGACATAATATACCTGCATTTAGTTAAACACTAATGGTTAGGTAGACAACATAAGACTTAACAAACCATATGACGACAGAAAACAATATAAAATGCACATACCATATAAGAAGCATCCAATTCAAAAGCAATGAATACAATCGTAATCAAAATCAATTTACGATTTCAAGCATACAATAGTAGGTTCAAAAGTTTCATTTAACTTTAATGCTATATTGTTAATTAGTTTATGCCATCTCTACATCTACATTGGCTGATGTTAGAAGGGCAAAAGATAAACAACATGCCTCTGTACGACTGTACATAACATAAAAAGAACATAAACTTATCAACAACACATCATGAATCTGTGAACTAAATTATACACTATGGCTTATTTAGGGTTTTGAACTAAATTAGATGAAACTCTTAACACAGATAGATATCATCTACAGAACTTGGTTGGGCTAGTTTATAATAAACTAGATTGGCAATACTACATACTTACATAAAATCGTATATGAACTAAAACATAAACTGGAACGGATAGTACTACTAACCCGAATAAGAACTGGCTTTAAGTCTTTAACTCCGATTGGGTCGTTGTTGTTGCGAATGAGAACTCTCTTCAAGTCTTCAACTCCGATTAATCAGAACTGGAATCGGAATCACCTTCGTCTTTGCTATTCAGTTTAGGGTTGATTGAATGGGGTTGCGAATATTGTCACACCCCACTCCCAGGGTATGACGTGTCGTATCATAACTGGCCATTTATAATAATATAATATATACAAATACAGCGGAAGTCTTTATATAAGACCACTAAATACAGACCAAATTCGGACTTAACAGTCTTTACATAAAAACAGACACTTGACAAAAGTGATGTCATCAAAACATCATCAAACTAGAGTCACTGCTCCCAGGCGTCCGAATTGGTTTCTATCTCCTATAAGGAGATTATTTCTTTATTATAACCAGCTAAGTCTCCCGACCCAGCTAATACCTTTTGTTACAACCTGCACCTGTATCATGAGCTAAGAGACGTCAACAACAACGTTGTTGGTGAGTCATAACCATATATAAAACCTTCATCATAAATGCATACATATTATTATTTCCATGTAAATTAAATAAATAAATTAATTAATCATAATACAAGTCAACTCTTCACTCCACGCTCGACGTGGTAGTGCCTGTTAACATATATGCCACTAGAGGTATAACAAGGCACCGGGACTGACTCCCGCATAAATAGCCCTCAGGGCTAACATAATGACCATCCTGGTCTAACAGGTCCTCAAGACCCAACATGTGTGCCATACCTGACTAGTGAGACTTTCTACTTAGATGGATCCAACTAAGCGCATATACATCCCGAGGTAAATATCATTGGTCCCTCGAGGACCTTACCTTAATGACTTGTCCTGTGGTGTAACATATGTCCCTCTTGAACTTGCCCTTCATGGGCCGGTTCCTCGAGAACCCACCATGTGATTAACACAACCATGAGTTGGACGAACCTGAACTATGGTATGTCTCTCACCAGGAATATAATTAATTTCACATCAAACTTATACATAAATCATCGTCATTCATAAAACATAAACATGTATAACTATCATTCATATAACATATATATAGTAGCTCAGATACAGCCTCAAAGAATAAAACATATAAAAGAGGGGACGGTTAGACTCACCTGGACTTTTACTGAGACATACAAATAATTTTAGAGCTTAATCCTGTTGTATTGTAGACGAGATATATTGAAAGTAATGAAAAATTTGTGACTGCATGTTTGTTATACAATACTCGATTTAACCGACCTATGTATGTCGGCTTATATATATTTTACTTGAAAGTAATTGGATTTGCTTCTTACTCACGTTGACAAATAACATGCACACACGTTACATTATATCGTTTTATATTTTTCATATTATATAACTATTAACATGCCATTGTAATTAATTTGAAGTAAATCTTGTTTTTCTCTTATAACTTGTAAAATATAGCGTTTTATAAAATTATAAATATATTGTTAGGATGAACTCATTATTTTCTACATATCGACCTAAGTTTCATTAAAAACGGAGCATGGTTAAATATAATATATATTTTATTATAATTAGACGGTCTCTTAAAATAATAGTACCCATCAAAACATTTGATATTTCTATTTGTCACATTCCTCGTTAACTACTCGTATGACAATATATAAAAAGTATAATTCTCGTATTTATTATATATAAAATTATTACCTTAACGTGCGGGGTGTTACATTCTCCCCTCCTTAGAAAGATTCCGTCCCGGAATCAATTCGTAAACAAGTGAGGGTAGTTCTTTTTCATAGTATCTTCCAGTTCCAAATTAAACTCGGGTCCATGTCTTGCATTCCATCTAACTTTAACAATTGGAATACACTTTCTTGATAATATTTTGATTTGTCTTTCTTTTATTTCAATAGGTTCTTCCACAAAATTCAATCATTCGTCCACCTAGATTTCGTTTTGTGGAGTTTACAATGTCTTATCAGATAAAAATTTTCATAATTGAGACACATGGAAGACCCGTATTCCTCTTAATTCTTCATGGAGTTCTAGTTTATATGCTATATCACATATTCTTTCTATAATTGTGAAAGATCCAATGAATCGATGACTAAATTTTCATTTCTTTCCAAATCTGATAGCACCTTTCCAGGGTGACACTTTTAACATTACCTTGTCACCTATCATAAATTCTAATGGTTTTCTTCGTTTACCTGCATAACTCTTATGGCGATTTTGTGCTACTTTTAGCCTTTTGCGGCTAATCAGTACTTTCTCAGTGGTATTCATGACCAGTTTTAGACCAGTTAATTGTGCTTCACCCACTTGAAACCAACAAAGTAGTGTTCTACATTTACTGTCGTATAACGGTTCAAAAGGTACAGACTTTAGACTTGTATGCAGCTACTATTATAAGAAAATTCAATTAATGGGAGATGAACATCCCAACTACCACCAAAGTCAATTACACATGCCCGAAGCATGTCTTCCAAAGTCTGAATGATTCTTTCACTTTGGCCATCAGTCTAGGGGTGATATGATGTGCTTATATCTAATTTTGTACCCAACGCTTTTGAAATTTACGCCAAAACGAGACGTGAATCTTGAATCTCTGTCAAATACTATTGATACTGGTACCCCATCCCTTGAACTGATTTCATCTATGTATTTTTGAGCCAATTGCTCAAGTTCAAATGATTATTTAATAGGTAAAAAGTGAGCAGACTTTGTTAGTCTGTATACTATAACCCATATAACATCATTGCCTTTTCTTGTTCTGGGTAACTTAACCATGAAATCCATTGTGATCATTTCTCATTTCCACATGGGAATTCAAGAGGCTGTAGCATACCTGAAGGTTTCTGGTGTTCGGCTTTAACTTGTAAACACTTCATATATTTTTCCACATATGTAGCAATATCTCTTTTCATTCTTGGCCACCAGAATTGTTCCTTTATTGTATAATACATCTTATCGGCTCCTGTATGTATAGGATACTTTGTTTTGTGAGCATCTTTTAATATCAATCTCCTTAAATTCCCATAGCTTGGTATCCAAGCTCGGTTCTAATTTGAAGCAATTCATTGCTTCCTTTTTTTAATTTCTTTATTGTGCCGATCATTTCTTCCTTCTTAAAATTTCCATCTTTAAGAGCTTCATTTTGAGCTATTTTACTTGATCAACTAGATCTACATGTACATTTATTCTTAAAGTCAGTATGCCTCTCAGCTTAGCACATTCTTTTCAACTTAAGGCATTGGGGACAACATTGGCTTTACCAAGATGGTATTGAAGATCAAAATCGCGGTCAGATAAGGTTTCCATCCATCGTCATTGTCGCATGTTGAGTTCTTTTAGATGAAACAAATATTTCTGAAGTTTGTGATATGAGAATACAATAAATCTTGTTTCACATAGGTAATGCCTCCAACTTTTAGTGCAAATACTACAACACCTAATTCCAATTCATGTGTCGCATATCTTGCTTCATTTTCATTTAGTTGTCTTGAAGCATAGGCAATTACCTTATTACGTTGCATTAGTACACATTCTAAACCATTTGCAGATGCATCATAGTAGACTGCGAAATCATCATTACCTTTTGGTAATACAAGGATAGGTGCACTACTTAACCTTTCTTTCAGAGTTTGAAATGCTTCATCCTGTTCAGGACCCCAATTAATGCTACTTAATTTCTTTTGCGTAAGGTTGGTTAGTGGCTTAGAAATTTTTGAGAAATCCTTAATAAATCTCCTATAATATCCAGCTAATCCGAGAAATCTACGGATTTCTGTAGTAGTCTTTGGGGGTTCCCAATTCATCATTATTTCAACTTTGGAAGGGTCTACTTGAATTCCTTGTTCATTTATTACGTGTCCTAAATATTGAACTTTTCTTAACCAAAATTCACACTTAGAGAACTTTGCTTATAACTTTTCTTTTCTGAACAACTTTAGGATTATTCGAAGATGACCTTCATGTTCATTCTGAGTACGAAAGTATATCAGATTGTCATCTATAAAAACAATCATAAACTTGTCCATATAAGGTCTACACACTCTGTTCATTAAGTCCATGAATACTGCTGGTGCGTTAGTTAGACCAAATGGCATCACTAAAAATTCATAGTGTCCATATACGGTTCTAAAAGTTGTTTTCGGAACATCCTCTTTAGGTACCTTTACTTGATGATAACCAATCCGTAAATCTATTTTTGCAAAAAAAAGTAACTTGATCCTTATAGTTGGTCAAACAAATCATCAATTCTTGGTAAAGGATACCAATTCTTGATTGTTACCTTATTCAGATCTCTGTAATCAATGCACATTCGCATTGAGCCATCTTTCTTTTTCACAAACAGAATCGGAGCTCCCCATGGTGATGAGCTAGGTCTTATGAAACCCTTAACAATTCTTGCAATTGCGTCATCAACTCTTTAATTTCGGAAGGCGCCAAACGGTATGGGGCCTTTGCAATTGTATCTGTTTCTGGTACTAATTCAATATAAAATTTAACATGCCTATCTGGTGGTAATTCAGGTAAGTCCGCAGGAAGCACATCGAGAAATTCAGCTACCACTGGCACATCTTCTATATTTCTTTCCTTCTTGTCATTGATCAAATATAACCAAAAGCCTTCACAACCCTGGCGTAAATACTTTTCAGCTTTTACTAACGTCAAGAGTCTTGTTGGTTGGTGTGACATATCGCCCCTGATTTCTAACTTTTGGTTATTTGGTAGTTCAATCTTTAATAACTTTTGTTCGCAATCAATACGTGCCTTATGTTTGGACAACCAGTCCATTCCTAGAACTATATCAAACCCACCTAATTTCATAGGCAACAGCTCTAAAGGGATATTTTGATCATGTATCTTAAGATAACAATCTTTAAGGACAACTTCAATCTTAATCTCTTGCCCATTAGCAATTTCAACGCTATACGGTACAACTAACTTAGTTAATACACCATTCAAAGAGGTCATAAAGGTGCTAGATACAAAACTTCTATTTGCACCAGAATCAAATAATATGTTGGCATAGGTCTGATTAACAGGAAACATACCTGTTAACACGCCACCTTGATCCTTTGCTTCTTCAGTATTCATTAGATATACTCGTGCATTAGTCTTTGATGTGTCCATCCCTTTTCCTTTATCAACTGGAACAGTTACGATTTTCTTTTGAATCTTGGGGCAGTTCACTTTAATGTGCCCTTCTTGTCCACACTCAAAACATCCTCCAGTATATTTTAAACAGTCTTTGGTCAAATGACCCTTCCAAATTTCTCATATTCTAGAACACTAGTCTTTTTCCAGAATAGACCTTCCTGAACTTGCTACCACTAAATCCAACTTTCTTTCCATCTCTTCTAAACCTTCCTCCATAATTTCTAGTCTTGCGTTCATCTTGACCTCTCTGGCCTGCAATACCATTGCCAGTTATCCGATTACATATCTGGATAATGACATCAATTAATTTTGCTGTTAATTCCACAACAGCTTAGAGAGTACTTGGTTTTGTTGTTATCAGATCTCTCCTTATTTTAGGGATACAACCCCAATGAAACGTCCAACTCTTTTGGACTTCGATCCAGCAAAATCAAGCAATAATCCTATCAATTCTATGAAGCCTTCAATATACTTTTTTTTTAATCAGTACCTTTCATTTCCAGGTGAAGATACTCATTTTCCAACTCTCAACTTCATGATGAGGCATAAAATTTTCTAAATAAATCTTTCTAAAGTTACCCCATTTCATTTCATAGGCTTTTGTTTGTCCATATGTGGCTTGTATGCTTTTCCACCAAGTATAAGCAGGACCTTGAAAGATTGGGTGACAAACATTACCCTATCTTTATCTTTACCACCACTTATTTCAAGGGTTGTTTCAATCTCTTTGATCTACCGATAAGCTTTAGTAGATGTCTTCAGATGGTCGGTTTTAAAGTCAAACGCTTTCTTGGCCCCTGGACCAATTATTTTCACATTTCATGGTTGCTTGCCTCCTTCATGAACATCTTTTGCTACACCAGTGAGGATGTCAGGCGTCGTTGTAGTAATCATGAAAGTGATCTTTTATTGCAGTTCAACATGGCGTTTAGCTTCTCTTAGCTTTGCAGATGTTGAGGGACGGTATTTCTGAACTAAAGATGGAACTATCTATAAGCATAAACACTTATGAACTTTCCCAGTAGTACTTTAAGATGGACTATCTTGAGTATCATTCGCAGCCGTCTTGTTGCCTTTATCATTTACCCATCATACATTTTTTTTTTGAATAAACATGAAGTACTCATCTCCTATTTTCTTCGCCTTCCTAACAAAGTCTCTACATTAGTCAACACAATCGGTGAGTATCAATATGTTCACACAAAGATAAATCGACAATTACGTTGATCAGGCGTACTTGTCTCATTGTCTCAAGTGATCACACTAATAATCAGCCATTATGCTTCCTAATGATTCCTAAAGATTTTCTTATCCTAAGTGGTCTTTGAGCCTATCAGGTTAGAGCTTAAGGATCTATATGACCCTTAATTCGCTAAAACCTATGGCTCTGATACCAACCTGTCACACCCCACTCCCAGGGTATGACGTGTCGTATCATAACTGGCCATTTATAATAATATAATATATACAAATACAGCGGAAGTCTTTATATAAGACCACTAAATACAGACCAAATTCGGACTTAACAGTCTTTACATAAAAACAGACACTTGACAAAAGTGATGTCATCAAAACATCATCAAACTAGAGTCACTGCTCCCAGGCGTCCGAATTGGTTTCTATCTCCTATAAGGAGATTATTTCTTTATTATAACCAGCTAAGTCTCCCGACCCAGCTAATACCTTTTGTTACAACCTGCACCTGTATCATGAGCTAAGAGACGTCAACAACAACGTTGTTGGTGAGTCATAACCATATATAAAACCTTCATCATAAATGCATACATATTATTATTTCCATGTAAATTAAATAAATAAATTAATTAATCATAATACAAGTCAACTCTTCACTCCACGCTCGACGTGGTAGTGCCTGTTAACATATATGCCACTAGAGGTATAACAAGGCACCGGGACTGACTCCCGCATAAATAGCCCTCAGGGCTAACATAATGACCATCCTGGTCTAACAGGTCCTCAAGACCCAACATGTGTGCCATACCTGACTAGTGAGACTTTCTACTTAGATGGATCCAACTAAGCGCATATACATCCCGAGGTAAATATCATTGGTCCCTCGAGGACCTTACCTTAATGACTTGTCCTGTGGTGTAACATATGTCCCTCTTGAACTTGCCCTTCATGGGCCGGTTCCTCGAGAACCCACCATGTGATTAACACAACCATGAGTTGGACGAACCTGAACTATGGTATGTCTCTCACCAGGAATATAATTAATTTCACATCAAACTTATACATAAATCATCGTCATTCATAAAACATAAACATGTATAACTATCATTCATATAACATATATATAGTAGCTCAGATACAGCCTCAAAGAATAAAACATATAAAAGAGGGGACGGTTAGACTCACCTGGACTTTTACTGAGACATACAAATAATTTTAGAGCTTAATCCTGTTGTATTGTAGACGAGATATATTGAAAGTAATGAAAAATTTGTGACTGCATGTTTGTTATACAATACTCGATTTAACCGACCTATGTATGTCGGCTTATATATATTTTACTTGAAAGTAATTGGATTTGCTTCTTACTCACGTTGACAAATAACATGCACACACGTTACATTATATCGTTTTATATTTTTCATATTATATAACTATTAACATGCCATTGTAATTAATTTGGAGTAAATCTTGTTTTTCTCTTATAACTTGTAAAATATAGCGTTTTATAAAATTATAAATATATTGTTAGGATGAACTCATTATTTTCTACATATCGACCTAAGTTTCATTAAAAACGGAGCATGGTTAAATATAATATATATTTTATTATAATTAGACGGTCTCTTAAAATAATAGTACCCATCAAAACATTTGATATTTCTATTTGTCACATTCCTCGTTAACTACTCGTATGACAATATATAAAAAGTATAATTCTCGTATTTATTATATATAAAATTATTACCTTAACGTGCGGGGTGTTACAAATATGAATAAAATCGTGAATGTTGAACAGGGGAGTTTTAGAATTAGGGTTGGAAGTTAACTGATACTAAACGTGGTTTTGTTTGAAGTATTTTCTAAAATATTTTAATATAACATTTGATTTTATTTAAGCAATATAAAAACTAGTTCAAAAAAATCATCTCTAAAGTTGTTACAAAAGTAAGGGACGTTTTCCTAAAATATCTTAAAACTTAAGTGTTTGTCTTCAATAAGAAGTTAGCTTAAATTTAAAAGAAAAAAAAAAGCTTTGTTGCAAATTTGTTAGAACGTAACGGATTTTACAACAATATTGTGACAAAATTTACGTTTTGACACAATTTTGTGGCAAATCTCCAACAATTTTCCAACAACTATATTTTGTTTTTTCGTTTTCTGATTTCTAAATATCGTTTTTTTCCGTTTTATCTTTATAATATGTGTTGTATCACATGATATATTTTTACTACATCTAGTTTTACATGATAAATGCGTCGATATGACTTTAATTACCAACTAACCAATCACTACCTACGTCGATATGACTTTAGTTACCAACTAACCAATGTTAGCAATCACTTAGTAATATTAAAACTAACCCCCCCGGGGTTAGGTCCTAATTATTTACAACAAAACAATATTGACTTTAATTTCCTCGACTTGGCTATCATTGACACTCAATTAACCTTATTTTATTTCATTGGATAGCAATATATCATCGATCAACGATATACACACATACTATCAAATATATTAACTCACTTGCTAAGTATGTCTATTTGACTTTGGTTACCAATTGACCATTGATACCAATCACTTACTAGCTAATATTAAAACTAACTCCCATAGTTGATCCTAATTGTTGATAACAAAGAAATATTAACTTCTCCTACTTGAACATCATTGACACTCATTGACCCCAATTAACCTTAATTCATTTATTTAATTGGCAAGCAAATCAATAACGATATACATACACACATACACATACACATACACATACACATACACATATATTAACTCATTAGCTAAGTATGTCTATCTGACTTTAGTTATCAATTGACCAATGTTAACAATAACTTACTAGCTAATATTAAAACTAACTCCCCGGCCCAGTGTTGATCCTAATTGTTGATAACAAAGCAATTAATATATATTGACTTTAACTTCTTCAACTTGGTCATGATTGACACACTCGTTGAGCCTGATTGACCTTGTTTTATCTTGCTAGCAAATTATCAATGACATACACACATACAATCACACACACATATATATAATCCACATACATAAGAAAAATACAAATAATATTGAGAATAAGCTTTAAATGAAAAATATTGTTAAATTGTCTATGTTAATAATATATTATACGAAAATAGTAAAAAATAACATTTTTCATTTATATTAAAAAACCATTATATTGTAATTGTTAAAAAGTATTATTGTTTTCATTTGTTGTCACAAATTTGTCACAACTTGCGACAACTTTGTGACAGTTTTAAAATTTGTCACATTTTGTGACAAGTTTGCGACAAGTCTTCAAGTTCCCGCCATACTTTTTTGGATTAAAGTCTTTTTGTCGCAAAACGGTCGGTAATTTGCGACAAAATTGCGACAAATAGGAGGTTTGTCGCAAACCTGTCGCAAATTTGTTGCATTTTTAATGTGTTGCAAACTTGTCACAAAGTTGTGTGTATTTGCAACAAAATAAGGCTGTCGCAAAAAACTGTTGCAAAAAACGCATTTTTCTAGTAGTGATATGATGTGAAAGGGTTATAATGATTTAACGGATGTTTTGGAATGGTGATAGTAATTGATATAACAGGTGGTTGTGATGGGTAGATAATTAAAAAAAATCACACACATCCGTTCACGGGAGCTTAATCTTCACGCTAAACCGGTAACACCCCTTCACACCGGTTATGTTATTTTGCGCAATCTTTACACCGGATCATGTTGGCACCCCGCTTATGTATAAACTCGAGTACGTGTTTATCCTTATTTTGTGAAAATTGTGAATTAATAATTGATCCAGATTAATTTGTTTAGTTTGCACGTTCTTGTGTATCCTCTTGTGAGTATTTCAAAAAAGCAATATAAATTTTAATGCTTGGAAATCATTGCGTCACTATTAGGTGTATTAGTTTATACCGGTCGTAACAAATTAACAATTGAATTGGTTTAATTCCGTGTCGAGTCATGTCGTTTTATCATATCTGTGTCAGAAATTGCCAGCTTTATTCAACACTTAATGGTTAGACTGTTTGTTTCATGAGCATATGTCTGAATAGTAGTTCAAATATTTGCTTCTGAATGGTTAAAAATTATACTGAATCTAATTAGTTAAGACATCTTATCTGAATTTGTTAAAGTTAAGCAATATAATAGCACTTAATGATTCAAACACCTTAGTAGTTTATCACTTAACAAATCATAAGTTATCAAAGAGCACCTAAGTTACTCACATTATTATAAATTCTAGAAGATGAATATACATTTTATAAAATAGATCGATATTTTTGGAAAATTAGGATAATTTATAAAATGAATAATAATAATAATAATAAAAATAAAAAATTAATATAATAATGTATATAAACGACATGTTGGGTTGTTTGGGAGATGTGGGTGACGAGATGCACACTGGAGTACTGGACCTTTAACATTTGTGACGGAACCAAATAAAAATAATATATCTTTTGACAAAATTTATATAAAAAATCATTGTAATGATTAAGTTGGTATAAAATTGTGGCATCATAATGTTTTGAATTATTGAGGTTAATAATTTATTATTTTTAATTGCATATATAAATAAAGATGACACTGTTAAGTTATATGTATCTAACCAATTATTTTATAGTAAAACGTATAATATTACTTTCTATCAGAAATATTAGAGAACATGAAAAATATATATTTTATTTCGGCCGTCCTTTGCTCCTTTATATATTAGCCGACCGTGTCCCTTATTTTAGGACTATATATTTTTGTGTGATTAATTTAGGTTATTTTTTAATTTTACAAGTCAATCATATTACAGTTGCCATGATTATTATTAGATTAATATACGTGTATATATTAATCATTTTAGTAATAATCTGGAGTATTACTATACTAACAACGTGGACACACAATAAGCTTAAAAACATATTTATTTGTTGAACCACAAGTTTTTATTTTATTTATTATGTTTTTACTTTAAAAAAATTAATATTGTTTACTTTTATGTTTACCACAATAATAATAGCTCTTAGTTATGATTAATCTTCTCTTATAATAAACTAGGTTAGAACCCGCGTGTTCACGCGGGATGGATCAATAACAATGAATATTAATTTTAATATGTAAGACTTTGCATTAGCGTTTGATAATTCATATTTTACATGAAAGAAAACCTGTAACATGTGGGTATTAACAATGAATTTACAAATTGTTTTCTTGATTTTTTTATCAAGTTCATTTCTCTATGAGTCTCACTCAACGCAGACACTTCAAGTTAAGCCTAAACTGTGAAAATGAAATGATTATACTCAACCATATGTAAAAAATATAGCATGGTTTTATAGAAAATGATTTAAAATTGTATATATATTAAAGAAGTTATGTATTCAATGTGCATAACATCTAAATTTCAATTGCCACTAAACATAGGTTCACTAAACATAAGTTGCAGAATATTTAATTGGCTAAATGTTACATTCAGATACAAAACATGTCAATCTTGAGTAAACATTAAATTTACATTGCTAGTAAACATATGTAGCAGGTAAATAAGATTTGTATAATCTTTTGTTAAAATGCGCAATTAAAAGTACAAATCTCCACAAATTTCTTTTAAGACCTCAAATTAGCATTCGACGATTCATGAAAAACAATGATAATCACACATTGTAGTTAATCAAAACTGCATATATTGAGACATGTATTACCTCAATATCAAATGTAAAAAAATCATAATTGTGCCACTTGTTAACATCACATTTAGTTATGATTAATCTTCTCTTATAATAAATTGCTAACCAAGACATCACACTGTGCCACTTGTTAACATCACAATTACTCAAATAAATTCATATTATATAATTTACATTTGTTAACTTTTTCATTACTCATTTTTATATAAAATTATATAATTGTTTTTTACCGTTTAAACCTTGAGTACTCACAGGTGTTAACCTAGTATCAATATATACAAAAAAGAAAACACCCCAGACCCGCGTATTAATTTGTCACTCTTGTTAACGCACTAAGACGTCGATTAAAGAATAGTTTGGTGGTAAATGATTGTGTGTATGAATTAATATTATAAAAATAACTAACGTTGCTCAAGAAAGTTAATGCCCGAAAATAAGAAGAAACAAATCACTGAAAATATAAAAAATAGACCAAATGCATGTATTATTAAATGATAGAATACATATTACAAAATGCAGATCGACACCATCTACACTTCCCATTTAATTTCTAAAACCAACAAATTCATCCTGCAAAAATTCATTTTCATAGGTGATGACTTAATTGATTATACACGTTTTTTTCCTACTCTAACCTATAAAATGTTCCATGGTACGGAACATTTTATCAGTTAACATGAATTAGATTGACACTTAAAATGATCGATTCTTTTATCAGCTAAACGTAAAGAATACGCAGCTTTTTTGTATTCATTCCACGTAAACGACTTGTAGAGTGTTAGAGTTCCGGGCGAGATCATTTCTGGGATGGGTGATATCCATTGATTTAAAGATGGAGCTGCAAAATACATCATAGACATTCTCGACCTGTTTGACATGTTTGCCATTACTCTGTGTCTTACACTTTTAAATCTTCCATTTGTCAAAACCTGTATTTTTAAACATTACTTGTTAGTTTAGTTTATCAACAATGATAATATAATAATAATAATTTTGATCATTTATGCACCAGTTTTTTGGTAACGTACTTCCAAGACATCGCCAACAAAGACGCAAAAGTCGGTAGGTTCGGTAGTAATGGGTATCCAAAGTCCATGAGCGGTAGAAATTTGAAGGCCAGGTACATCGTTGGATCTTAAAATGGTAAATATTTGAGGATCTGAATGCTCTCCGAACCCAATTCGATGAGCAGGTTTTGGTTGATTGGACTCAGATTTTATCCCAGGGTAATGATTGACTCTAAAACACGAATCACTGTCAACATCCTGAATCAAACGACCAAAAACATCTGTGTCTGATAGCGAAAGACCGAATGCCAATATTTTCAACAACCCACATGTTAATTCCTTCACAGCTTGAATGTAATCGTCCACCGCACACCTACAAACCAATATACAACATTTTAAAACATAATTTTCATTTCTTACACAAACGTTAGGTTTTTCAATGACGAATGCTAAAAACGAATATACCGGTTGATTCGGTTAAGGTAACTAAGTTATTCAACTAAAAACGTTTGAAAGATTACTCGATTTGGATATGAAAACTATTGTACTTGCCTCTTCTATTTTTGGTATTGACACATGGACTGTTTCCGATCTGTTTTCTCGTTTTAATAATTAATAACAAAATGGTACGACTAATTAATAGGGACACAATCACACTCACCATTCATGTCACGCTCCTTTATATATCAAAACAATTATTTTTATAGTTATATTAATAACTGGGTTTAATACCCGTGTGTTACACACGAGTTAAATAATAGTATTTATAAAATCATAATCATTTTGTTTAAAAATTTGTAAATATTTAATATTTTAAGATACTTTGTTTAATCAACTCATGCATAGTATTTTATATATTCCCTCTAAAACTTCTTTTTATAAAAAATTCCCCCTAAAAGTTGCCCCCTAAAACCTTGAATTATTATATAGATGACATAATTTAAGAATCCATATATATTAATTGTAGCGTGTTTAAGTGAAACAAACTGTAGTTTTGGTCTCTGTGTTTTGATATGATTAACGGTTTCTGTTAGAAAACAAAAACACATGGACCAAAATTTTTAATAGTATTTAAAACACAATAAACTGCAGCTTACTCTAATTAATTAGTGGTATACAACACATATACTCTTAATAAAGTGATTGTTAATCACTTTAAGATTGCGTAAGGCATGATCTCAATATCCACATACTATCTGTGGATCGTTACCTAGCTTAGCTAGTGGCTTTTTATTTATTGAAAGTTTAGTTTTTTATTCACAAAAAAAAACCACTTTTAACTCCTTTTTAAACATTGGTATATTAAACAAATACTTAATGTTTAGCAAAAACTAAGAAAAAAAAGTATGTTTAATTAACTTCTTTAAGGACAATCAAGTTTTTTTTTATTATTAAATTTCTATACATATGTAGATCAAGGGACGTTTATTTCAAAGTCAATAATGTGTTGAAACCACATACCTATAGTTTTGAATGTGGTACACAAAACTACAATGTAACCACTTTTGTTTTCTTTTTCCGCTATTTCTGATCATAGCATATATATTAATTATGTAGTTATCAAATCACACTTTTGTAATATATTATTGGGTATGAAAATAATGCGGTACGGTTCTATATATGTATATTATGATGTTTCATGTAATCATTGTATATATTTAACTAAAAGAAACACACATGACAGTTAAAGCCTCATTCCTAGTAATAAAGTGTTACCCATTGAAGTATCTTTAATACAAATTATAAAATATTATTTTATAGAGAAAAAAAGGTGAAAATAATTCCATAAAAATCGGAAAAATAATAGAAGAAAATAAAGAGAGAATGTCCGTTCATGCATGGAAGCCGGCTAAAAAGCCGGGTGGACCTAGCCGCTTTGAAACATAAACAAAAAGATGACCCAATTTTAATAATAATGTTTACTTTTTAGAAACCCAATCATAGGCCAGCGTGGCAAATATTTAATTCTAGTGTTTTATATAAATTATAGTCCATTTGGTGAACGTCATCGATCTACCGGTGTACTGTGATGGACAGATCTGTGATCGTAAGATTATATATTTAAATCTCAACGGTAATAAAATTTTACAGACATTGTTAGGGACATTAATATATATAGGATGCTATTAAGATTTCCAGACATATGTAAATTAGCCAATTTTCTCTTACAACAAGTTGTTGATCTCGAATTACTGTCATCGTTAAAAAAATTTAAGCATATGTATGTAGCTTTTGTATAAGTGTAATGCACAAGATAGCTAGATGTATATAACTCTCATTCTATTTCTAAGTATGCACACTCACAATAGATTATTTATTAATTATCTTAATCTATGTGTATAGATATATAGATTTTGTATACAGCATCTCCATTAGAATCATTTTCGATAAAATTTTGAGTTTAATAAAAAATAATATAGAGACGTGCATATACTATTTATCGTCTCCATAAATATTTGAATTGTTTGTAAGTAAAATAGAGATAAAGAGCATTATTTGGTAAGTTAAATAGAACTAAGATAAATTTAGATATTATGAATTCTTTATCACAATATATCTTCGTATTTAACGTTTAAAGTTTAATGAATAATAGAGCTAGCTAGAGAACTTGACGTGGTATGTTTAATAAAATTTAAAAATAAATTTATAAAAAATTTAGTAAAATTATAAAGATGAAGATAAGAAAACTAATTTGAGTGTCTATATCTTTCAAACAATATTTAATATTTACACCCGCATTATGTAAATTTTATATAAATATCATTATTTATAGAACGTGTTGTTGTGTATATATTCATATATGTATGTATATATAGGAGGTTTATTAATTAATTTAATAAAATGTGGACCTAGGGGGGAGTACAAGCAATCGAACATAACATGTGTCGTAAGACATCTTCCACAACTCATACATATAATAATATATTCTCCTAGTCATTAAAATGCTGGCCAAAATATGGACAAATTGGATGAGAAAAATTATACATGTACTTTGAAACCATGAAAACGTTGGGACATTGAGTTAATATGTTTGGACCAGCTTTAATTATATTTACGTACGTACACTTAATTGTTTAAATCATTAAAATTTTTCTTAATTCGTAAAACAATAAATATCCTGTACTGTACGTTGGTTTATAATCGACTGTCTAAAGTATATATGCCATGTCTTTGTCGTCCATTGATTAGCATGTTTTGTTGTTGCTACGTAAAAGACTTGCCCGTTACATATATAATAAAGTTTTGATTTATTTGCTTAACCATATTTAAACTTAACAACTTGTTATATATATACATGTCTTTGTCATCACATTTTACATTACATACCTGAAGTTTGTTGGTTGTTCCGCGACGACATTGAAGGTGTCCGAGCTAGTGGAAGTAAGAGAATTAGCTTGGAGGAGAATGTACTCGAGTTCGCCAACATCACCATTAAAACCAATGTTACGACATCCGTAGCCAAACGGGCTAGGCGGGTTAGCTTTGACTTTGACTTTTTCCGAGGCGGGTTTTGAGAAAAACCCGTGAACGGCTTCCTCCATTTTGGAGACGACTTGGATGGGGACTCCATGGTTTACAACCTTAAAGAAACCATAATCTTGACACGCGGTCACGATGTGGTGGGACAGTGTGACAGTGTCGAGTGATAGGTCGATGACTGGGATCCCGATGGCTTGGGTCTTTTTGGTTCTTAACGGGGAAGTGGAAGAGAGAAACATGATCGTTTCGGTTCGGTTAATTGGATATATTGTGTTGTGTTGTGTTGTGTTGAGGGAGAAAGGGGAGTATGAAACTAAGGATGATGATGGGATTAAATACTAGTTGTTGTTGTTGAAATAAATAAAAAAATGTATAAACATTAAAAAAATAATAGTTGTTGTTACGTGAGATTGCGTGATGACTGATGAGGGTACCACAACTATCGGGACCTTTTCTTTTATGGAGGACAAAATAGTTGTTTTTGTTTATTGTACTCTATTTATGATTTATATAAATTTCATTTTCATTATTTATTTATTTATATTTCTCTAGGGTATTGTTAATATATAACAATTTATTCAAATAACGTGGTATAAAAGTTACCTTTTTCTATTATTAATATGCTTATAAATGGTTATCTAATGATTGATTTCTGATTTTGGTTAAAATATAAAATTTGTTCATAATGTGATATGTTTTTTGTACGGTCAACCTACAAAAGTTGAATAATATTTTTTGTTTTATGTAGTAAATTGGTATTTTTTTGGTTTTTATATTATATATATTTATATATTGTCCAATAATTTTTATAAGTAGTTTCTTAATGGATCAATTACTTAAAATGGTCATAACTATAGTCTATAGATATCATCATACATTCATACCCAATAAAACTTCAATTTAAAAGTAAGGGTTGTAACTATAGATTGATTCACTATTATAATTAAATAAAAAATTGCATTCGAAATATTCATCGGTTTAACCAGTCGACTCGGTCTTAAACACTGATTTTCACCCAAAACAATGGTAACATTCATACTTTTCAATTGGCTTTGTCTAACTATTTTTTTTTGTCAACAGCGACTTTCATGAATTGTGACGGACGCAATCTCTCGTCACATGAGGGGTCCTTAAACCAAGTCAGGCAATCACATACGTTGTCTTAACCGGGCCCGCGTGGTGCATCTAACTTAGCAGGGTGCTCACAGGAAAAACCCCACAGAGGCCGGCATTAACTGAATCATTGACTGGTATCGCTAGAAAATGTGGCTTGTGGGAGTAGAACTTGGGAGTATCTTTTGGTACTCCAAGAACCATGCACTTTACCACTCCACCCAAATTCTTTTGTCTAACTAATTTAATATTGTTATCTATGAGTGGTCCATTAGCTTGTAACTAAACCACCGACACTTGTAATTTCTCATTTAACTAGCTAGACTTTATTTTTTTAGTACCCTATAATCAACTTGTTAATTAGAGTCACTAACTAGTAACCACTATTCATAATTTTTACATGTATCTTTTATGCATAGCAATAAATAAATATTTGCATCACTCCTTTGCATATAGCTTTCTCAACGGCATGCTCACACGTTAACTGAGTAATTACTCGAACTATAAAAAATTTTGCCTATAACAAAACTATAACCCACTAGTTGTAAAAAAAACCCACCACTTAGACACATGTGTACCATTAAACTACTAACCATTCGGTCTTTATGTATGTCTATCTAATCAAACATATACTAATGAGATTAATGGCCCATTGGTAGCATAATTGTGTTAGAAACATTAGGTCAGGGGTTCGATATTGCTGTTAAAAAAAATAATCTAATCAAACATATATATGCCACTAAAAATAGATATATAATGAAAACATATAATTAGTAATTTAGTATTTTCAGCTTATAACAAATTCATATTGTTTATCTTTGCCTCCATTTATAAATTGTAATAAACGGCCCCGTTTTTCCTTACACAAGTTAATCATTACTATTTGCTATATTAAATATTGTCAAGATCAACTATTAATATACACACGTATGATATGCCATTTTTGTTAATCGATCATTTATAATTGTTCAAAATCTCCATGAATGAATTACGTTGGATAATACATTCCTTTACTTGTAACAATTTGTTAAAATATTACAAAAAAACTATCTAGCTAACCGTAACTCAATCCATTAAGTCCTTTTATTTTGGTTTAGTTTAAATAATAATCGTATTAAAATTTTAGAAGTTAAATTATTTTAATTCATACAAAATTAATGAAAGACTAGTTTAAAAACACAATTTAAAAGGATAAACTGTTAGTTATATTATATACTAGGTTTAACACCCGTGTGTTACACACGGGTTATATAAAAATATTTTTAAAAAATTATAATTATTATATTTAAAAATTTGCAAATATTTTTGTAAATTCTCATTAATCACAAAATTTTGTCTACATCAACTCTCATACTAAATTTTTCATCAAATCTCCTACTAAATTTTCCCTCTAAAGATTCCTTTTATAAAACAAAGTATGTTTCCCCCTCAAAAATTACCCCTTAAAACCTTGATTTATTAGATAGATATATAGAAAAATATAAGTTTTAATTAGGTGGAGAACTTTTGACTAATATCAAATGCAGGCATGACAAGTTGTAGTATTATATAATAAGCAATTTTCAAGGTTGAAAATTCAGTCCACTAAATACCTAATGTAGCATTGTAGCCTATATTTATTTACAACTATGATAACTTTAACGTACTTTTTTAGTTAGAAATCTGATTTTGAGAATAAATATGACCCCTAAGAATAAACAATACAAACAAAACATGACTTAAATTATTACACGTATATAAACAAGAATATTAATAGTGTCAGGATAACTTCGAAAAATTTTTAATCCACTAAAAACCTAACATAGTTATATTTATTTGCAACTATGATAACTTTAACACACTTTTTCGATTGAAATCTGATTTAGAGAATATATAAATGTAACTCCAAAGAATAAAAAATACAAACATACATGGCTTAAATTCTTACACGTATGTAAACAAGAGTATTAATAGCGTCAGAATAATCTTGAAATAAAATAATTCATATCCACACATATACATGTAAAAACATAATCGATACAACGCATGTACATGCATGAGTTTTTAGGAGAGACTAGAGAGTACTTACGTTTATTTTAGTATATATATGTGGTTTTGGTAGGAACGTGTGTATAAGCTGATTTCTTATCTATAGCATGCTGCATGCTGATTCCACTCGTCCCTTGACTTTGTGGTACGATATTGAGTTCGCCTCATAAAAAATTCTAATTTTTCACATCTTGTCTAATTGGTCAAACTCCGTTACTGGTTTTTATATGATATTGTCACTGTCACCTCATCCCAAATCCACATCCACCATCTTTGAACTGTGGTAAGTTCCCTTAATCTAAAAACTTACGCATGTGAATGTCATATCAATATATCTTTCTATAAATTGTACAATAACCAACCATATACATATTATTTTAGTTTTTGGGGGTTACATTAACATATTTTTCATACCTAATTTCAATTGGAAAAACGCGTTAAAGCAGTTTTAGTTATAAATAAAGGCTATATTGCTATATCGGATACTTAGTGGACTAAATTTTCAACCAAATAACTAATCCAGCAAATAGAGAAGACATATGGTCAAAATAAGAATTAAAAAAACAATTTAAAAAATATCCTAAAGTTTTATTAATGGGAATTAACGAACCCCCTATCCCCAATAATGTTTCCAGGTGGCAAAAGCCGGTCTTTAGTTTTGAAAAATATCCATACAGCTGGATTTTTAGCTAAATGATTTTTAATAATTTATTAAAATAATATTAGTTATGAAAAATTTGAGATTTTTTTCCATGGGCCAATTTTATAAAACTTACTACCAAGTCATTAGTACAAGTGAACAAAACCTCACGTAAAACGTAATTGCAAGTCACTATTACATTCAACGAACATAAGTCGTGCACATATTAAATACTTTGAGGACGTTGGACCATTTTTCAAACAATCGATCATGTTTAAATCAAATCATTTCATACCCGTAACAAGGCATGAAAAAAGAATAAACTAAATTTTTTAAAATCTTCGAGCATTGCCAAGGCAAAAATACTTGTTTATACTTTTTGGTTGTTAATTAAGACCGTTTTAGGTTGAATAAATGGTTACACTTTTTGGTTGTTAATTAAGACCGTTTTGTTTTTTTCAAGATTTAAACAAGTAAACATTTGATAGAGATATCAAGACACAACGATTAAGAGGTTATAGATTCAAATCATTTTATATTCGAGTCGCATTTTACAATATGAACAATCAGACAATTGATATAATGACATCGATGTGGCTTAACAGTTAAGAGTTTATAAATTTAAATCTTTTTATTGAATTATACTTCTAAACATGCAAATTGTTTCGTTTACATTTTACATGTAAATATATAACCAATCTAAATATATATATCGACATAATGACTCAATAACCAATAGGTTTTGAATTCATATCATTCTTTAGATTGCACTTTTATAACACCTTTTTTTTTTCATTTACACGTTATGTTATAAATAATTAAACACTTATTTTAGTTGACTCAACAATGAATGTTAAAAGTTCAAACTCATAAATTGGATATGTGACGTTGGTGTATCTTATTTGTGAGTCTTTGTGTTATTAAATATTATATATATATGAAAGTAAATAAGCTAGCTAGACCTAAGTTGTCAACATAACGTGAAAACACAATCTTTGACCATAGTAGATGTTTACACAACAAATCTAGTAAATATTAAACAAGTGTAAACAATAGCTATTTGGATATGTTACTTAAGTCTCCAAATCCAATAACAATACGTCGTTTCATGTTACCTTGTTTTCAAGTTTGATTTCGTCTCTATACACACTATTAGCTTGTTTGCGTATTTTTATAATACACGCGTCACGTACATAGTTATTATTATAGCTTTAATATCTCCGTTATACTCGTCGCTATCAAAGTCGACATAGAAAACATTGTCTTTTTATTTTGCTTTTTAAGTTGGATGATTTTGGATGTGGGGAAAGAGTTGGATCTAAAATTGTCGCAATCAAACCCTTTGTTATTTGCAATGCTCACAAGAAAAGGGTGAATAAAAACCTATATAGCTAATCCGGCTCTAATGAACTTTTGTTAATAACTATGACACATTGTTATAATCTTGCATCGACAATATCATATTGATTTTGATATAACTTGGTTACACAACCTAAAGTCTGATTTTTTTATTTGATTTTAAGTTGATTTGATCATGTTATTTTAAGATGATAAGATATGTGAAAGTTCGAGTTCCTCAAAGCCGGACTTTCACGTTTTCTTGTTCAACTGGCATCCATGGTAATATAATATCGTGCATTCGGCTAATATTCACTTCTAATATTCAGGGGCGGCTCAATTATCCCGGAAGGTTTTTTTTTTCAAATGTGTTAATTATAAACCTTCCTTTTTTATCCTGGTATTAGAGGCACGTTTATAAAATAATAATGTTTATAAGTTAAATTTTATTTTTCAAATGCATATACTTATGTAAGTTTATAATTTTAATTTGTTTCTTTAGCTTTCTTGCATGACCCGGATTGTATTTTCGTAATCCATCAAACCAAGTTCTAATTTCTACACGCAATTAAACAAGTTATAATTTCTACACACAATTTGGTAAAAGAAAAAGAAAAAAAGTAAAAAAAATATAATTTCTACACACAATTTGAAAAGACAATGTATGTTCCCCTTCTAATCCTAATTATAAAACGCACCAATGACGATCTATGAGAAACTTTACATAGTATTAAATTAATAGAATTTTGTTCTTGTCATTTAAAGCACTTGTAAAAAGGTGCAAGTGAATAAAAACATATATTAGCGGACAACAAACATGCAATGTTAGACAAAGTAATTAACACCTAATCTTTTGTCAAATATTAAGTCAATAAGTTACCTCTATACAGTTTTAGTATTTTATATTTCTAGAACTTAAAAATGACTATAAATTTAAACTCCCATTCGTTATATGGGTGTTCTCGTCAATCCTTCGTCCTTTATTTTTGTATGTATCCCTTTCTTGCACGTTGGTGCATACCTTAATGTTACATCTTCTATATTCATTCAATCTTTTATGTTTTGCACCTAACGTATGACTTTTTTAATATATTAAAATTAAGTCAAACATTGTTAATTGATGCATTTTATGTCAACTACATTATTAAAAATTATATAAGTTTTTATGTGTTTGGGTAATTATCTAGGACAGATTAGTGTATTAGAAGTGGGTTCACACGAACCTACTGCGTTTAGAAATTTTAATAAAAATTATATATATAACTAACTGGAATGAACCACGTAGATTGTTAGGAGTGAATTTAATTAATTAAGTTCTCATAGCTGGTTGGGTAAGGCCATTTAATTTGTGTATCTCCAAGTGCTCATAGAGTCATATCTCTTTGTTGTTATAATTTTTTAAACCTTTTCAATTCCGGCCCAAATAACATGATTAATATAGTAAGTACCTTATTTAACCTTTTAAGAGTAATTTAGATGTTTACCATGCATGATAGTCTTAATTAATTGCTCATTGAAACACATTTTATATTCGAAATAGCTAGATTTTAGGTTCATAATGGATACGGTTAGTGATAGATTTTAAAAGAATTTGATAATCCTGTTAAATTATAGAATTAGGGCAAAACTCATAGTAGGTTTGTGTCCGCAGGTGGACATCGCAAAGTTTCTGACATTTCAAACCCATTTTCCGCACCCCAACGCGCGTGTTGATGTCAGAATAAAAAGACAACACAAGAAGTTAATATGGTTAGCTTTAAGGCTTAAACATATAAGATGGACTAAGTTTTATTTCCACACCTATGTGAGACAAGATGCAATTCAACCTTACCAACCAACAACTTTGAGAGTTAACATCTCATTTAGACACATCATCTAACATATTTATGCATGTGTTTGATAAATTATTGTCCGTTTTTTATATATAAGAAAACTTTATTTGAATAAATAAATAAATTTTTATTAGATATTTAGAGTATTTTTTGTTTGACCCAACCCATACTATATATATAACACGAAACATACCAATAAGTGGAAATTTTCGAGCCATGTGACTTTCAGACCTCTCTGCCATTGCCGAGTTGAGAATTTTGTTGCCTAGTAAATAAAAGTTAAATATTATTAAAATTTAATTTTTTATTATTAAAATACCATCATCACCGCACATAAAGTTTTTTAATATACTAGCTTAATTATTACAATCCATGTATATTTTTAATTTCTAGTCGAAAAGTAGTATAAACTGCCGTTCAAAGAAAAGTAGTGTGGACTGTAGACTATTGAACTGTTCATAAATAAAAATTATTCATTCCGCGTAATAATCTGTCATTTCTAATTTTCTATATGCCGCATCTATATTTTGATGCTCTCTTAAATTACACATATTTCAACACTTATCGTATATTAATTACACGATAATAAATTCAACTTGTTATATATAAACTAACAGTTCACAAATATGTAACGAGTAACTTGTATGTAATATACATACTAAACTCATAGTTCTACGCATGTAACTTGTTGTAAATCAGTAGTTACATACACATGACTTGTTCGAAAGTTATATACCGAGTATTTCTTAATTTCAATCTCAATATCGAACATTGATGATAATATATGAAACAAGTTACATACATATATAACTTGTACGAGTTACATGTATGTAATTCATAGTTGTATATGTGTAACTCGTAACTAATAATTTTCCTAGTTTTCAAGTAGTTTTTAAGGAATAACACACACACATATGTATATACACAAAGCCAATTAAGTAAATTTTTACGTAATATTGCTTACATAATCATCACATATTAATTTCCCCATCTCACTTATAGTCATCCTCACAAGCCAATTAAGTAATTTTTTACGTAAATTATGATAATTACATGAATGGGATTGTCATTTACAATAAAAATGACACGTATAAGTGTCACTGATTAAATCGTTAAACAATATATTGTAGTTTAAATCATTAGAATCATGTTTTATAATAATAGTAAGTAATATTATTGCATTTCAAGAACTTATTATATTGTGTAAAATATTTCTAAAACATAAATAATAAAAAAACTATATAAATTATTATAATCGATCATTTGGTAACGTGAACTACTCCCTATAGTATAATGAGCAGGCGAACCAGAAATAAAATAAATAAAAATAAATAAACATATAAAAATAAATATTAAATAATAATAAAAAAAAAAGACAAGAGAAAGATGCCTTAAGGAATATATGTCGTGGAAGGTTTCGGTGGGATTGAGGAATGTCGTAACGGTGTTTACCGGCCGGCTAATTATTTAGTTATGCCACGTGTCATTTTTATGTTCCTTTTACATTGCATCGTATTTAAAAAAAGAAACAAATGTATCTTGTTTTGGATAGGATATTAACAACTAGAGAATGATTTGTGGTCATTTAAAAAAAAAGATAAGTTCAATGTATCTCTTTGATGGTTGGTTTGAGTTGCATAAACGGTTGCAATTTGTTGATCTAACGTGAAAGATTCTTCTCATTTTGTAAATATTATTCTTAAAGTTTGAACATGAAGAATATGATGATAATTTGTTTATATGCATACAATTTTATTTAATTGAAACTCGTTGCTATGTTATTTGATTGTAATTGTGGAATTATAAAGTGTGTGGAAAGTCTGTTAATATTTCGGTCAGTCAAATTGTAGTTTAACATTAACCTTCTGTGTTGTTGTATTTTAGTAATTTAGTTAATTTATTCTGAAATTATAATAGAGAGTTAAAACGAATGTAAAAAAATCAGTTATAGGCTAAGTTACTATCCATCAATCAATTATATACTTCGGTAAATTCTCATTAAGAGATTAACTATTTAACAAACTTTAAGTTACTAATATAGTTGATATGTGTAAGAAACAACAAATGCTTTTAGAGGAGTTGAAAAAATAATCACCACTGAAAATGTTCTTTAGTTTACATCCACTTCATTTGTATATTTACACGTTTTTTAACTTGCAATGCACCTAACAATTTAAATATTTTAATTAATACATTAACTAGGGATGTATATAGAGGTCCACAAATCGGGTTTTTTTTATAATTGGTTACGGGTAGAAACCAGATTCGGTTTTGGTCAATAAAGTCAAGAACATGGTAGAGTTAGGTCCGGGGTATTTGACCGGGTTTTTCGGTTCCGGGTAGGTTCGGAGCCGGGTTTTGAGCGTGTTGAGGTGGAACAGGGTCCGTTTCGGAACTAGTTTTTTTGTGCATGCCTAGATGTATATGGGTCAGATTGGTTTATGTTTTACTCAAAACACGAAAACAAGCCCTAAGGCATCGTTTCTCAGGAACTTGTAACGTTTAGTGTCGGGTGCGTAACCGAATTGTTATTTGAATTTTGTTTTACGTGCTATTTTTAGTGTTTTTTTTTTTTTACTTTTTAGTTGGATTGGAAGATTGAGCCCAAGGAGCAACACCATAACTTTAACCAAAAAGTAATTACAGCCCAACAAGCCCAACCTTTCAAGAAAACAAAAATCCGTTATGGCTTTATTGGTTTGCAAGTGAATTAGGAGATGGCCTGCTTTATAATTTATATCATAACTTATATTGAAAATGCTTGGGCTTGTTACAGGCCTACAAAATCCACTCGAATTCAAACATGACGCCATGACGGTCAAAATTTGCTACTAATACTTATAAAGTTGTAAATACTATCACCCTGCAACATATCCTAATCATTGTCTAGTCACCACTTACATGACAACGTTAGTCAAACATAGCTTTAGTTTTGAAAATAATTTTTGAAGCCACAATTGATGGATCAATTGAAACTGTTAATGCAAAGCATTCTCATTGTAAACATTTTAATTTTAAGCAAATACATTTTATAACTACAAGTATTTTACAATTTATGATACGTAACCATTTTATAACCATTTCATAGAATGTAATGTTCCCCGAGTTTCTTTAGCTTTTAAGCTGGTTACTCCGTGAACACGACATTTTCAACATCCGTAAACTTTTCTTTGATTGCAGCTTTCACTCCTGACCCGATTGACTCGGGCCCAGTATACTTCACGATACATTCCCCACCTTTTACCGATAATACCTCCACATTTCCACCAAAGTTGGCGATGGCGGGTCTGAGTATGTCAAGATGTGCATTCACAGCCTGCAATTGAAACATACAATATATCAACATACTGCGACGTATTATTCACTTTTTGATGATATATATATATATATATGTAACATGGCTCTTTGAACATAAAATGTAATGCACCTTTCAATTTTTAACCAGATAATGCAACGAAGTTACCATCTTTTTTATCAAGTAATGCAACAAATTGCATACTTTTGTAAAAAAAATGGTTATTTCATTGCCTTAAATGGTAAAAACAAAGCATGTTACGCGTAAGTAAAAACTTTTAACCTATTTCTGTTCTGGCTGAGCTATTTGATATGACACAGTTGTATGAGATAAAGTCATAAAACAAACTCCAAATCAACCCGCGTCTAAATGGGTCGAAATTGCAACCTCTACGAGCAAAAAGTTTCTTAGTATCAAATCTTTAAACATAACGGTTTAAGTTCAAATCTTGCCTCAACAGATGTTTCGGCTGGCTGCTGATCATAAACTTGAACGATATCCTTAACAGCATCACCGAATTTTTCTTTAAGTATTCTTTCAATCCCCATTTTCATGGTTGTTGTTGAGCTTGGACAACTTTCACATGCCCCTGATTCATATTTGATCTTTAGTGTTAAACGTACATTAGTAAATAGTTACATTATTAATCACATAATCATAAACATGTATCCAATCACTATACACTAATTTATAACATCAATTTGCAGTATCACATACATCCAAACACCACCTTTGCTCTATAATCATCTCAATGTCTCAATTAACTGATTAACACTCAATAACCTTCTAAATAAACCAATAATAATACAACTAATTACCTAAATCAAGGTTGTGTATCCATCAATTTCATCTTTTAATTAGGATTTAAAAACCCTAAGTTGATAAACAATCGCATAATTTGGGGGTTTAATTTCCAATCAAAACCAATCGAAACATGAACAGAAAACAAAATCCAAAAACCATACCTTGCAGCTTAAGAGAAACAACGCCGTTTTCAACAGACACAACGTCAACATTTCCACCATCGGCGATTAGGTACGGCCTGACCTCATCGAGAACAGTATCAACGTTTTCGGGAGTGAGTTCGAATTGCTGGGCGGAGTAAAGTCCACCGCCGGCTGTGGCCTTGACTGTGATGATACGCCTTTGTTTTAGATGAACCGGTTTGTTTGTTGAGTTTCCGATTGCGATGGAGATCGGTGAGAGGTTGTTTTGGACGGTGGTGGTTGTGGTGAGTATTGGTTGGAATTGAAGTTTAGAGATTGGAATAGGTGTTGTGAAGGCCATTGTTGTAGGTTGTAACCACCGTACGCCGATAAAGAAGAAGTTAGCTCCGCCGTACCTGTGTCACCGGTTCTAAACAAAATGTTAAATAAGGTTTTATTTTTATAAATTGTTATATATATCCCCCACCTAATCTTCTAAATTATATATATCTTTAATTCTTGATTTTTATTACATATTTTCCATACGTCGCCTTTTATTAACATTACTTTTTAACTTGAAAACAACTTAGACACTGCTTTAAGTGTTGTTTTTATTATAATATAAATTGACCAAAATACTTATAATTACTAATTTTAACTTCTATTTAAAAAAAATATGATTTATGAAGTCGTTTGTTAAAATGCATATATGCACCACATTACTTGTACACAAACGCACATTGTGGGTGCATATATGCATTCTAACAAACGATTTCATGAATCATATTTTTTTAAATAAATGTTAAAATTAATTGAATTATAAGCATTTTGATTAATTTATATTACAAAAAGTTAAACATTTTGCCTCCTTCTCTAATCGATAAAGTTGTATTTTTTGTTCTCAAGAAAAAAATGAGTTCTCAATTGAGAGTGCCTCTATTTTCCCTTTTTTAATATATGTTTCATTCCATTAAAAATTGACACAATTACTTTTTTCTTTCAATTCTCATAAGTAAATATATGGTTGAGATTAAGGCAACAATAAAGTTATATCCATGGCGAGATTTAATAAACAAGTGAACATATAACGTCGTTCAAAAGATAGATTAATATAAACAATTTGTGAACATAATGGCATAATGAATTCTGTTTGGATTGAAATCGAGGGAAATATGTAACTGGTGCTTTTAAAATTTTGGTATAATAATAATTTAATTAGTTTATTAAGGGTAAGATAGTAATTCAATTAATTAATTTTAATGAAATGGGTAAACGTGTAATATATATGCTTTAAGAAGGGAAATATGTAATTGATTTTTAGAGTTGAGTAAATATGTAATAAAATAACTTAAAAAGAGGATATATGTAAATGACACTTCTTTTTATGGTACTATATATTTGACCGAATATAGAAAACTAGAAAAGTGTGTGTTTGATTGACGACCCTAATGAAATTACTCCTACATTTTTTTTATTTAAGGATTATAATGTTTTTATTTATTTATGGTCAGAATCATAATCTTACTCATGCCCCAAATCTTATCTTGACCCAAGCCTCTATGGAATGACTCATCTCATAATGCGGGCCTTGAACCATAACATAAATCATGTCTTGATCGTAAACTAACCTAGGACTCAACCCATGAACTAACTCACGGCCCGCTGCATAAGCTGACATGTGACCTAAATCATGATCCGGTTCATGACCTAGGACCCATGTCCTGACCCATTCCTCGTACCATGGCCCAAACCTAGACCCAACCCATGAGCAAACTCATGTCTGATCCATAAAACGACTCGTGACCCGAATCATGAACAAAACCATGACCCTGACCCGTTCCTCAAACCATGGCATGGTCCATGTTCCGAGCTAACGACTTATGCCCGGGCCCTTGATTCGAACCATGTTTTGACTCATGTGCTAACTATGAGACGACTCAATCCATGGTTTGAATTAGGATACGCCCCATAACATCATAAGGTATTTTAGTCATTTTAATGAATTATATCTCATTCGTTTACCTTTTTATGATGACCAGATAACATGATGTAATTATTCGTTTTGCTCATATATAGTAACCAAGCGTGACAATAGAATTATAAATGATCAATTTCATTTTTTTGTCTATTTCATTCTCTTATTCATTTGTCCATTTATTACCTCATAAGGTACTCCTCTTTGAGGTCTTTAAGCCCAATCAATGGGGTGTTGCCATTATCACTTTGTAAATTTGTACTCTTTTTGAGCTCTTGAGAATAGGCCATCCGAAATTTGAGCTCTTTAATCCTTAACTGAAAAGGAAAAGAAGAAAAAGACAAATGAATTATCTCAATGGTTGTTGTGAGCTTGTTGAGCTCTTGCGCTTGTTTCCATGGCACTACTCGTACCCTTAGAAAGTAATAGTGAAAAGGAACCATCATTATACAAAAGGTCTAGTAGTAAACATTCAAATCAAGATCGAGAACATACTTTCAATGAAATCTAAAAAAAATAGTAAATGTTGAATGGATTACATACAACATTTAAGTTGTTATCTGTTGAACAAGGTTCAGTTGTTATCTGTTGAACAATGTTTAACTAGAGGCTGATGATTTTGATGACATAATGACATGAAGATGTACATGACACAATGATTTAAAGCCTTACTGACTCCTATTTTGCACCTTTGAAGTTGTTTTCTTTTTGAATGACGTTGCAAGTGCTGAAATAAACTGTAATGACATGCATGTAACAAATGTTACAAGTGCCAAAATGAACTTTCATTGTGTTGAAAAAAGAACACGAGAAAAGGAGAAACATCTAACAACACACGACATTCTTTACACGCTTCTTAGCAAATGTAAGCTAACACATATAGAGAGCAAACTACTTACCACTATAATGTCTCTTTGAGAATAGTCTATATGACAATAGAAAAGTTTATACATAGTGCATCATACATAAAAGCTATACTTGACAAAACATAACTCTTGTTAAACAAATCATGTAGCACATAAGGTAAAACAAAACGTGTACAACCTAACATCAAATCACAAGTAAATTAATGAATTACACCAAATAGCCACAAACTACCATACTAACATGTCGTTACTTGTTCATTCTCCTTGACCAATGATTAATGACCAGATAAACTCTCTCAAACAACTTAAAGTTCGAAACTAACTTCGTCAAAACTAACTTCCAATACTTATGATTTTACGTTTACTTGAAAATCAAGTTCAACAAACAACCAACATTCATCCCAAACAACCGTAAATAACAAGATAACATAACACAAAATGAACTAAACTATGTATACATGTACAACCAACACTATTTTGTCAGGTATAAAATATGAAACCTAGAAAATAAACATTTGCTTTCAATCCACAATTTTGATAAAGTGAACACATCATTATTCAAAAAAAGGGGGGAAAAGATATGATGAACACAAGTTAGGGTTTTGAAGATCGGGAATTGGGACATACAAATCACTATCAACACAACAAACACAAAAACTTGCTCAAATTCTTAACCAAAAACCCCCATTCAATTCAACCAAAATCATCAATTTTGTCAATAATCACTTCAAACAACACCTCGTCGTTTATTTCCGCTCGAGCTGAACGAAATGGGGTGATGTCAAATGAGTTTTTCGCGGGAAACAGGTTGCATTTTTTTTACACTATTATGTAACTACATGTTTATGTGCTGAAATTTGTTGTAAAAAGTGAGGTTTTTTTTGGTTGTTTATGTATCTGGTTGAAGTTTTGTGATACGTGACAGATATGTTATAACGTTGTATGATATTAATGTGATATATCTGCATTAGAATTTTGAGTTTTTGTTAGATAGTGTGGTGTAGTGGATTGATCTGCATTAAACGGCATTGATTTTGTTAGATAGTTTTTGTTTTTGTATATATAAGGAAACAGCAAGGTGGAAGTATCTTTAGAGGAAGAAATTTAGCTTGACGTTTGGTATCTTGTAACTATCGTTGAAGGAATAAATGTGCAAAACAGTTTGAATAGCGTTGCTCAGGGATTTGAGATGAAACCACGCTCCAGAGAGTTAATATAGAGCATCTTTATATTTGGGTTACTAATTTTGGTTTGTTAGAAAAAGTTTGAAGCTTTTTATTTGGTATGGATTAATTACTAAAAAAGTTGTTGATAGTAGATATGTTATGTGTTTTAAGCACATAAAAAAGTTGATAGAATTATGTCATCTGGAATTAGGATCACATGTGAAATGGAAAGATTAAAAATGGTCCAACACTTGTTAGGTATTTGATTAAGTGATCCTATAGGCATTAATCTCTTAATTATAATAAGGGGCAGACCGGCTGTAGCCACTAAATCAACAATTTATTGTATTTCAACTTCGATAATTGCTTGAGAGAATAACTTGTTGTCAGTTTTATCAACAGTTACCTCTATTTGGTCAGTAACAAGTGTGCTTTCATTTCAAGCGGAACGACGCCGTTAACCTGTTTATAAATCGTCTTATAATCTGTCATTTATTTTGAATCAAAATATTGTACATCTGTATCTGTGTTCCAGGAATGGCTACTATGAAATTTGAGCCGAAGCATAATGTTGCTGCATATTTGAATGAATATTGTGTAGAAGCATCTGGCTATGAAGAGATGATTCGATTCTTATTGAGAACCAAGTATGTATATGCAATGTGTGCAAAGCCGATCATATATGAAAGACTGATTAAGAAGTTTTGGAGGACAGCCGAGGTGGCTATAGATGATAATGGTCAGAAAGTAGTTCGAGGCTTTATCTCAAGAATGAGAATGATAGAGGTGTCTGAAAATTCAGTTAGGCATGCTTTGAGATTGGGTGACAACGATCCACAAGGCTTGGCTGAACTCACATTGAATGAGTGCAAAGAGGTGTTCATGGCTATGGGTCACCCAAATCACTTTCCAAAACAACAATTTTTTAGAGCAAGAGTGTTTAAGCATTGGAAGCTTATTTGCTACATTTTCCAGCACTGCTTATCTAAAAGGAGTGCCGGGTTTGATTCATTTCCATCAGAATTGGCATCTCCAATTGTTGCATTAGCCACAAATAAAAGGTTTAATATGGCTAAGTGGATTATGAATGGATTTATTTTTAATCTGGAGAAGGGGAGAAGACACAAGTATTTGATGTATCCGAGGTTTCTTCAATTGATTATTAATGAAGAATATCCAGACATAAAGGAATTCGGATTAGAAGGTGATAGATTGATTATGGAGCATATGAACGAATCAGTGTATCAAAGGCTTGCTATGGTTATAGGGGCAGTGAATTTACCCCTATTTGACTACATTCGAGATGTAGCAAATGATGATGTGAACATGGATGAAGAACATTATCATTTAATTGAAGGTGAACCAATTGACCCGAATGATTTAGAGGACAAAGATGTAGAAGATGAATCTAGTGAATCTGAATCAGAGGATGAGCCTGAACATATAGAAGATGAAGAAAATGAAAGTGAGGATGATAATGATGAAGAGGCTGATGATGATGAATTTGAGTCTTCTGAATCAGAAAGTGATGAGGATAATGATGATGGTGAAAATGGTGATGATGGTAATAATGGTGAAGACATTCAACAAGAACAGAATGATAATGTTATTGTTGAGGATGTTAGTGTTGATGATGTTGTAGATGTGCAAGTTGAAAATGATGTGATTATAGAAGGAGAGGTTGATGCACAAGCTGGAAATTTAGATGACGATGATTTATATCCTGATATGAATGCGTTTGAAGATGAAGAAATGCTTGAAGTTGCTGAAACAGTCATTCAACTTCAAAATGTTGAAGTTGGAGATGTTGATGTTGTTGGTATAACTCAACATGTTTTGATGGATATAGCGGAGTCTGCGGCACAAGCAGATGAGGATGCTAAGACAAAGGAAAATCAAATCACATCCCATGTCATTCCAACACCAAATCCATCAGCTGAGGTGATCACAAAGGTAGTTGATGTTATTGAACTTGACAAAGACGAAGGTCAGAGTCAATTCAAAAATGCATCAGTCCAGGTTGAACAAGAGGCAAATATAAATAAGATAGATGAGCTGAAAGAAGAGAATGCTCATTATCTTTGGATGATTGAGAAATTGAAATCCGAAAATGAGAAGTTAAAGAATGATCTGGCAAAGAAAGAGGCAATTATTGTTAGATATAGAGAATTGCAGTATAAAAATTTGGATGTACATAATCAGTTGATCAAAGCTTATGAGAGCTTAGCTGATGATTATTCTTTATTAGACAGGTGATGCACTCTTTTCACGGAATTCATTTCTGGATCCAGGTCGACAGAAATGGGCTGATGGAAAATGGGTCATGCACAAGAAAACAGGCTGGCATTTATAAATTTAGGTTTAGCACATTTGCACTCAACATCCATCCCCTTTTCTATTCTGCTGCTACCATACACACGCAAACTCTCGCCGCCGCTATCATTCATAGGGTTATAGTTTCTCAATTGCATTTTGGGGGTACGCAGGTTTTGTTTTCTACACAATTCAGTAAGGACATGCTTCTGTACTGCAATTTGTTGTAAAAAGTTGGGTGAGTGATCACACCTGATCCTTTTTTAAATACATATGCTTTGTTTATGCGTCCGATTAGAAATTCTAGCTATGTGAATAACTTGCCTTAGATTTGTATGCTCATTTTCATTTTTGTATGCTTTGAATGTGATATCTCCATCGATCTTCAATAAATGGTTCGGAACACGTTTCCTTTTGGGTGAAAATAAGAAAACTGCAAGATTCATCTTCAGGTAGGCAAAAAGGTGGAAATATCTTTAGAGAGAATTTTTGCGTGACGTTTGGTTCCTTGCAACTATCGTTTAAGATCTGGGCAACAATCTTTTGTTGGTTGAATACAATCGCTCAGGGATCAATGATGAATCAGGGCTTCAAAGAGCTGATATAGATCATCTTCACACTCTCCCCTCGATTTGTCAACTTAGGGTTACTAGTTTTGGTTTGTTAGAAAAGGTGGATGCTTTTTATGATTTTGGCTGGTGGACAGGAGTAATTACCAAAAAACTTTCTTATTGTAGATACATTGTAGATTTTAAACACACAAATAAGGTGAAAGAATTTAGTCATCTGTACTTATAACTGCTTAGGGCTTATAAGTGTATTACTTTTTGAAAGAAGCAGTTTTGAATTAACAACTTATTTCACTCACAAATACCCTCAAAACAGCTTATAGTCCACATGCCATACCAAAACACATTTAGCCGATAAGCAGTTCAAGTTAAGGTGATGCCACCCTTAAAACAGCTTAATTATATGAAAACTGAATAAGCAGAGACATTGGTTTGATAAGCAATACGAAACAACCTTCCTATCTGCTTGCAGTTTGAATGTGTTTTGTTTTTTATATTCGAGCAACAAATATATATGCTAGTGGGAACATAGCTTTTGTTTTCTTTATGATGTCTCAAGTTTCTCTTCTCCAGGTTCCTGTTTATAATGATGCTGAGCATGATGAATTAAGAGAGACTGTTTCCTTAAACCTTACAAACCCAATCGAGGAAACAACTACCGGCATTAATAAACAAACTTATAGTGTAACAACATCAATGAAGAGATCAAAACCGACAAATCTTGGTAGCAATGATAAACTTACAAAGCCTTATAAGAGATTCAAGTCTGGGGTTGCTTCTCATGATCTGAGTCCGTCAAATGGGGATACAAGACATCCAAGTAAAGAAGTCAGGAACCCACCTGTTGGCCAAACCATTGATAAAACCAAGAACCTTTTGCGGGGAAAGAGAACGGTGAGCTGAATTTCTCTTAGTAAACAATGTATTGAGTTCATTAGTAGTAAAACAACATAGTTGTTAGTTCTTTTATTATTTTACTTGTGCAGCCCGCTAAGCAAGACAAAAGTGCTGAGTTGAAGCATCCGAGAAGAAATCCTGCAAGAATGAAAGGGAAATTATCAGCTGATTCTAGAGGCCCGAAAGCTTTACTTAAAGGTGTGTAGTTATTATAAGGAGTAATTTGACACATACCTTTCTATAAGTTTAAAGTTTCTTATTTACCCCTCATAAATCATAGTTCGGTAATATTGTATTTTCTTGTTCAATTAACACTAAAACTTCTCTCATTTAACTGTTTCATAACAAACAAAATTATTCCAGTTACTAGTAACAACTTGTTTTATTAAAGACTTGAAAACAATGCTATTACGCCGAGTCATCTTGACTTCTCGACACATGATGTTCTATTCATTTTATAACATATTATAAGTAACTAATTTTTTTACAGCTCAATGATGTAGTGTCTTGGAAATGTAAATATGATATTATGATTTTAGAGGGGTGGATATAAAGTTCTGAAAGGTCAAATTTTGTATTCACTCGGTCACTCAAAATTTTTCCCATCTAAACGCTGAAATGCTCATCATAATGAATAGCTCAGTTACTTATAACAACTTGCTTTGTTTTATTGGGTAAGCTAATAGAATTATTATGTTATTACATCATTCACAACAGATAATGTTCTCTTCCTTTATTTTGTGAAACTTTCATGCAGTTATAAGTTATAAGCAACTGATGTATTTAAGTTACAATGAAATGGGCAGATATGTTAATTTTGGTAATGGAAATATGATATTACAAAAAATAAAGGGGGTTTTGAACTTTTAAAATGTTATATATAAAATTGCTTCTATGGAAAAGGATAATTTAGATCTTTTTAATGTTCATATTACTTTGTTGATCTTTCATCACACTGTTGCAGGTGATTTGACCCTTACAACTCCAACCATTGTTAAGGAAAAACATGTTACCAAAAATATTCGTAAACCTGTTGTTATGGGTTTGCAATGTAATGCACTGACGGTTTGCCGAAGCAAGAAATCTAAGCAGTTGACTTCAGAAAGTCCTCAAAATGTCGGTGTACCATTAGCACCTAAGACAACTGGCAATCAGGTATCTGAGGCCTACATTTTTTTCATGATATGTTAAATTCTTATTGCTAGAGGGGGCAGGTTGGGTAAACAGGTTGTTTTTAGTATGGATCAAAAGTCAAAACGATCTTGGCTGGGTCTGATCAAACCCCATACACTTTTCTGTCCTTTTTTTTAAGTTTTTGACAAAAACAATATTGTTACCCAACCTCATTCGTTGGGTAACAAAAAGTTTTTGACAAAAACAATTTTGATAAATTTACCTGTGTAACAAAAACTTTTTGTTTATAAATAGCTACTGTGCTAACTACGGTCACAAAAACAATATTGTTACAATGTTAATCTCATTCGTTGAGAAAAAAACCATATATGCTTTATGAGATTATATGCCACACATTGAACTCGGCTCATTTTAACTTGATTGACTCGTTCTCCTTTTAGCTAATTTTTTTTCCTACGGATTGGCTTTTTTCATTTACCAATGTAGGAACTAATTTTATCATAGATGCCATGCGATGGATAACGTTTAATTTTTTTCAGTGTTTTAAAAATATAAATATTGATACTATGGAATTCAGAATGATATCTATGAAATTGAGCCTTAATTATTTGATATAAAACACAGGTAAATTTATCAAAATTGTGATCTCTAGTTTTTGCTTAAGTTTCTTAATAACAATAAATAAACTAGGTTGCCGAGGCGTGAATCAAGTCAAAACTCATAAGTGCTAGCTATCTATTATTTCACAAAAAACAATTATAAGTGTAGATCACTAGATCTCATTGATTCCCTTGTAGGTTAAGGAAACTAATGGCGCCACGTTAACTATACGAAAGAGTGGAAGGACATTCAGAAAGCTGCCCAAAACCGGCAAGACTTCCTTTGCTTGTATAGTTTCAAAAACATTCACTGATTTATCGATTAGCTGATATTAATAATAATAATAAGATTAACTTAAAAGATCAATCTTCATATAACTCATTGCATTTTTTGTAGATCTTCAAGATTTATCCACACAAAACGAAAATGGACATTTTGGTGCTGATGTTGAGACATCACTCGATGCATTGTCTGAAGATCAACCTCTCTCAAGGTGGTTAGCAGCTACTCTTGAATCTGCTGGTAATTATCTGTGTTTTCCCTGAGTTTGTGTGTTTTCAGTTATGATTAAGATTGCTTATTTCTTAAGGCAAAGTGCACAAAATAGAAGCAAGCTTTACAGTTTTTCATGATTTTAGCAACCAACTTTAGTTTAAAGCGCGAAATAGTAACCGGCTTAATCTATTTTAGTGACCAAGTTAGATATGTTATCAAATTGTCACTCTGAATGACATGCTCGATTTTTCACTATTTAAAAAAAAGATGATCTGGCATGTGATTTGTCTTATTTTAGATATATTTTCTTCTATAGAAGTACCATTTTTTCACACTTGTGCATGGATTTTTTTTTAGTTTTTCTTCCACAAGAATATTTTACATTGCAGCATCAACACTTATGTTGTATGTTTATTTCTGTTTTATGCTTATGCCCTTACATTTCATCTCTGTTTACAGGCAAAAGAACACCTGGAAATTTAAAACTTCCACCCTCTATAACAAACGGCAATGATCAAAACCTGATTTTTGAAAAACGGAGTTCACTTTGGGAAACCATTGAATCGATGGAAGCTTTCCGTTTATTCCCACAAAAACCACATTTTCGACCACTCGAAAATCTTCAACAAAATGCTCGTGAGCGCCATGCAATCTACAAAATGGTTGACTTTTTACGCGTTTTCGAGGAAACATGTCGTCTACGTGTTGACCATCCAAGAACTGAAGTCGAAGGTCAACTGGAGACCCTTTCAGAACTGGAAGCCCACGGGTTTGATGTTGATTCGATAACAAACTGTTTGATTAAAATGCTTTCTTTTAAGGATGAACGGGAAAGACTTGAAACCCGATCAAAAAGCTGCAAAGATAACGTTGTGAATGAACGTGTAAAGGTTGAAGAGCACAACAGAGAAATCGACTTGATTAATAAACAGGTTGATGCATTGCTTAGTCAACGTAATAGGGCTGTTAAAGCAAAAGAGGAAACTGCGTTAAAAATTGTTGCTTTGGAAGAAGATGCTGATAAATTTGAAGAAGCTAAGCATGAATGTCGTTGCAAATTTGATGCATTAGCAAGTGCACCTTTTAACATTTCAGGTATGGTTAGTTAATGAAGAGAGTTTGGACAATTAGTTACTGGTTTTCTGAAGGCTTCTCTAAATACTCCATGGTTTTTTACCATCTTTAGTGACGGTTTGATCTCAGCGTTCCTTTGGTTTATTTAACTCTCTTTATATTAGTTCCAACGAAAAGAATGTCGTTATTTGAGACGACGACAGATCCAACCACCCAGACTGCTTCGCAGGTTCAACTTCTGGAAACATTGGCTTTTACATATCGTCAGATTTACCCTCTTAAGATTGCTTATAAATAGTTTACTACAGTTGCTTATAAATAGCTCATTAATTACGGTGCTCAGTAATAGAGATAATATAAAATTTACCCTCTTAATACCTAGCCTGTTTTGACTCGTACATGAATTAACCCTTTTGAACCAAAATCAGTTATGGCTAACAAAGCTAATATGGAAATATAATCGATTGTCATGACTTCACCACCAAGTAAACACAACAAAAAAAGCATGGGAGCTGGTTTAAGATCATTTCGAATCCATACACAGAACTTAAAACCAACTGTTGCTCAACTCGATTGATACATAACAGCTTCAATGCAGAACAATTGCTGAAAATAAAAGAGTTTACTTTCTCTTTCTATCTTTTATTTCGGCTCTCTTCTTTGTCTTTTTCGCGTTTCTTGTATAGCTTCTCAAGAACACGTTTTGCTTCACAATTGGGAAAGTTTTCAAGATCATAGTAGTGCGGAGCAATATCAACAATCCTGAAACCAACGAGCATATTTTTTTACAATCAGATTATCCAAGGGTGATTTACCGGATGTATTCAATGTGATAATTTGACTAAAATGCGTTAAAAGGGAAACATGTGAAATGGGTAAACCAAGATCCAAAAGATTTCAAATGCTTAAATCATCCTAAATAGTTTTAAACTGCTATACTACCAACCCCACGTCCCCACATATTTTTTAAGCTCTAACTATACTATCTTGACCTAACCTCTTGATATCTCTACATGACTAATCTTTTACCAACTATTTAAAAACAGTAAATTTGTATATTAACGCAAAATACTAACCATTCACCACGGACATCTGTAACAGTACGTATGAAATTCCTGCTTGTTAACACGTACTCATTGTAAATAACCCATTCAGGCTTGTGGTCTAAACAATTCGACGGGTGCAAATGAACCACCTGAAAAAAGGAGGTTAAGTTTTAATCTCCACATATTTCTAGAAAATAGAATACGATTTATACAAGAATTAGAAAGCAAGAAACAAACTTGATTGTCTTTCACTGTTAAATAATGGCCTGTACGCTCCAAATGAGCCACCTGCATAAAATACCCTGCTAGCATAGCTTTTCTGATGTTGATGTAATAGTCTCGGCTGTTGAAATCTGTGCTGCATAATTTGAGGTTGAACCGGGCCATAATACGGGCTAGTTGTTGCCTCACGTTGTCTGCAGATTTGAGAGCCCGCTGATTCACAAAGTTCTCATAACACCAGGATTGATCTTCATCTGAAACCAATAATAAGAAACATTAAATCATACTGAGTTCTTTTCGTAGCTTTACATAAGAGGATATTACTTGAAAAAGCTGTTTTTACTACATACACACCAAATCAAATGATTCATACCCCATGGAGTTCTGGAAAAGTGGTCAAACCCACTATTTCGGTGGTCTAAGTATAGTATTAAATTTGAAAGCTTCGTTAGCTTGCTTAACCAAAATTGAAGTTAAAAGCTTTTGCCACCCAACCAAAACACTTTTTTGGTAGCTTTTATTTATAAAAAGAGAAACTAAATCTCCAAAATCTGCATGCCAAACAGGAAGAAATAAGCACTTACTATTTTGTTTGTAGGCGTGATACACGTTCAAGAGTGTGAGATGATCCCCATCAATGTGTCCAAATCGAGCTTTTGCCTCGTCAGCAGCCTTCTGGGCTTCTCGAGGCCGGACAAAGCAATTGGGTACTAAAGAAAAAATTGGGTTATCACAGAGGACGCCCACGGTAGGTCAGTCAATGAGTCAGCAGATTCGATACCACACCATTTGCTTCATGAGAAGGAATACTGAGAAATTGCAACTAACTACATCAGCACTTGCTTATAAATTCCATGGTGTGCATGCCAACCGCTCGACTGACATGGAACCAAGACAAACAGTTGCTGATGACAACCTAAGACACATCTAGGCAGTATAGGAAGTTTGTTTTGACAAAGGTTTTCTATTTTCTTAGTGTAATTTAGGAAACATACATTTTGTTTCATTAGTCGATTAAGTAGTCCATTAGAAATGAGCGGATTGACCCAGGTCAAAAGTTGTTATAAGTGTGTTTTTAAGCATAATATTTCCTAAATCATATTTTTGAATAAATATTATTACTGACATATCTTAAATTTTGTAATCATATTGAACACTAGTTATTTATGAAAAACAAACATAATAGAGTAATGGACCTCTCACCTCCGAAATACATCAAATCATTTTCTGCACGACTTATTTTCTAAGTATGTAAAATCAAACAATCACTTTCAAAAAACACATTTAAGCAGCCCCCCAGTCTTGTACATGTATCACCGTATCCATAGATTGTTGTCCAGGCAAACGCATAATTAAGTCTTAGATAATAAACACAAAATAAAGAATGGCAAAACTGTAAGCTGTACCTGATAGCATAGCTGATATTGAAAGGATTTCATTTGAACAGTTAAATTCAGGGCTAACAACAAGCATCTTTCCCATCTGAGGATCTAACGGAAATTCACTCATAATTTCACCCAATTTAGTCAGGTTTCCTTCATCATCCAAAGCACCCAAATAATTCAAAACCTCAAGAGCCCGCATTAAAGTTTCAGGGGCAGGTGGGTCCATGAAATCAAAATGAACAAGATCATCAATGCCAAGTTTTTTTAAAGTAAGAACTGTATTGGCTAAATTAGATCGAAGAATCTCCGGGTAAGTTTGTGGCTGAAGATCGTTATTAAAACTTTTTTCCGTGTACAATCTGAAACATTTACCGGGCTGTGTTCTTCCAGCCCGACCCGATCTCTGGTGAGCACTTGCCTTTGATATTGGAGAAACCAACAAAGACTCGACCCGAACCCGTGGATTATATACTTTCTGCTTTGCAAAACCTGGATCAATAACATAAACTATCCCGTCAATGGTTAAAGAAGTTTCTGCAATGTTTGTTGAAATCACAATTTTCCTGCCAGCGGGCCCGCCTTCAGTTAATGGAGATGGTGCAGGTTCGAATATCTTCTGCTGCATAGCTGGCGGGAGTGTTGAATAAAGTGGCACTACTTTCACAGGGCCCACCTGATCACCAAGATTACCAACTTCCTTAGTAATTTTCCGACACGCGTCTTCGATTTCTTCTTCTCCAGTAAGAAAAACAAGAATATCACCAGGTGGCTCACACATGTGGATTTGCACTACGGTTCGTATTGCTGCTTCAAGATAGTCCCGTTCAGGATCTTGGGTGTAAAATATTTCCACTGGGTGAAGTCGACCTGGAACTTTCATTAATGGTGCACCAAAGAAATACCCTTGAAACTTTTCAGCCTCTAGAGTAGCACTCATAACAACTAGCTTAAGATCAGGCCTATTTTTGAGGACTTCTTTTAGAAGCCCAAATAAAACATCCGTAGCTAATGTTCTTTCATGGGCTTCATCAAGAATTATCACCTTATACCTTTCTAAGAGTGGGTCGGTCATTGCTTCTCTTAATAGCATACCATCTGTCAAGTATCTATTGAACCGAAGACCAAATGTTAGCAAAACATAACATGTAATTGGTGGTATGTGAGTTGGGAAAGATGTAAGAACAGGTTCAGGTCAAAATGAGTAATCCAGGTTGAAACGTGTTGGTTCAAAAATACACTTTTTTGCAACAAAAAATATAATACTTTTTTTATTATAACAAAATGCATCAGATATGTATACAAAAAGAAAGGTTTCTACACAAAAAATGTATCTTATTTCCCGCTTTTGTCATCATATATAATAAAAACATTTTTTTTTCAATTGTATACAGTAAACTTCCCACTAATCAGTTTCCCTTTAAGCTATTCTTTTAATTAAACATCTGGCCCATTGAAGATAAAGCGTAACCCAGAAACCAACTCATTCGTTAACTTTATAAGCAAAAACTGCCAACTGTAAAGAAATATCATAGATTTGTAAGCAGATAATTTGTACTAGTTTTGTAAAGCTTACTTCAAGACAGTTTTTGCACTGCTGCAATCTTCAAAACGAATGCTATAACCTACTTCTTCTCCAATTGTAACATCCATTTCCTCTGCAACTCTCCTAGAAACAGACATTGCAGCCACCCTCCGAGGTTGGGTGCAACCCACCATGAATTTCTTCCGTCTATCTGCACTCTCTAATTCCACAGCGTCCAACACAAATTGAGGAATCTGTTTGCAAAAATAACTAATTTACTATCACGTCATCTAACTATCATTATTATTTCCTGTGTTGCAAAAATCACTACTAATCGTTAGCTCCGAGGTCAAAGTCAGACCTAGGTGGTCGTAATAAGCCAAATTTCAGCTCAATGTGTTTGTATATATAAAACTGTACATTTTTACAAAAAATGCATATAAATTGTGTGAATGTATATACATCTGAAGATATTGTCGATTAATCCTAGTGACTTTAACACCATATGATAATTTCACCAGAGATCGATTCAAATTACATGTAAAACACAATCAAACACCATAAACTCACAACAACTACACTGACTCATATGCAAATTCTCAACCAAAACAATCATATATTTATAAAATCTCAACAGAAACAACAGCGAAGTTGAAACTAGAGTTAAAATCCAGAAACTGAACTAACCTGAGTTGTTTTACCACTACCTGTTTCCCCGACCAAAATTAGGGTTTGATTCTCCTTCAATGCTTTGAGAAATTCATCTTTCTGATGCCAGACTGGTAATGTTTTCCTCTTCTCCAGTATATCGTAATACCGTTGTGTGTATAAGCGTCCGTTCCACTTGTTGACCGGAGATATATTACTTCCGCTGTGAACGGTAGCTCCGCCGTTCGGTTTATGAAATTTGGCCGCGGCTGCTTCATCGACGACGTCGAATAGACTCACCTTCCGTTTCCGTTCAGTACTCATCTCAAACCCTAGGTTTTAGTGATCGGAGCAATTACGTTGAAGTGTGTATTATTATCAAACCCTAATACGAGTTTTCAAAGGAGAAAGAGAGACGATATATACATATACTGTATACACACACACGATAAACAACTTAGCTCACATAATAAACTTTTGTCTCGGGCTTGATTTGGTTTGGTTTGGTTTGTAGACGACTAGACGGGAGAAACCCGAGTCAAGGTTTACAGCCATACTTTTTTATTCGTCTAGTGAATCTTTTTAGACCTTAGCTCATATTGTTGTGACTACAAATCATCTACCTAATAACTCATAGACAAAAAATCGTGAATAATGAATTTTTTGTCTATTTTAATATTATACTTTAATCACTAATATTGATTAGACCATTTTCTAGAAAAACGTCTTGCTTTAACATAATTATCATCATTTTCATGTATTTCATTAGTTATATGTTGACTTTTATCATCATTTTCTTAAATATCATTGCTCAGATAAAAAACAAAATAAAAAAAAAATTACAACACACACGAAAATTAGATACGACTCGGGCGTACATACATCTACCCCAATTAAAAAGCTTGACGAGTGATGTTTTGTTGTACTTGGTCGGTTTGTCACGTAAGCCACAAGAGGGTTATAATTTTTTTTTAAATTAATATTTGTATTACAAAAGAAAAGAAAAAATAGTATTCCTTGATTTATATAGTTTTTTTTATGAATAACGCCAGGTGACGATACATTTATTAATACCATACCATAATATACATATACCATGATATACTATGCATAGTTCATTTTACGTAAACTTGTTAACATGAAACATAAACAATTTTAAACTAAACTTTTGTTGGTTATAAACCAAAACCAAATTGTGTTTTGGCTTCAAAAAACTCAATTCAATTCAAACCGAAAACCCAAATTCATACATACCGTTGATTTGATCACATAAGAGCTATATATTTAATAAAAGATATTTATCTACACACATACATGAAATTTGACAACAAAGCACAACATAATATCGATTGATGTCATGTTTTCACACCAAAAAGGCGTAGGTCTACCCTATGTTTTAATCATTTAAAATATCATCAAAGACTTGGTTTATTATGTAAGAGAAACATCAAAACGGCTTATTGGTTAGTGTATAAACACTTGTTTGAAATAGATAGAGAAGATATATAAAAAATATTATTTAAGAGAAATGAGGAAAAAGAAAAGTTAACAAATTTTATAATTCTAATATTCATAGCTTAAGTGGTTGAGATACGATACTTAAAAATTAATTATAATGTGAAGGTCTTAGGTTTACCTGAGATATAATTGGTTTCCAAGTAGGGTCAAATGGTTTTCATAGTGATAAGTTTCCTCGTTCATAATGTTTCTAGGCGAATTAGAACTGAAACGTCAAAATTAGTAAGGACGGCTGACACAAATTTAAGAGTGGTATCACGTTTAAATATATCCAAATATTTATGAGTGGTTTTAAACACCGTTAATAAAACAAATTTTTGTTTCTTTCGTCACTTAGAGAAAAAGAAATTAAAAGAAACTGTTTTTTTGTTTCTGTGTTGGCCAACGATGCATATAAGCCCACCAGATGCTCACTTTTTGTTTTGGGCAAATGTTACTGCATACAAGCCCACAAAGTCTAAAAAATTGTCAATGTTGAAATAATTACACCTACGTAAATTTAACTAGAATTTAGGATTTTTGACAACTTGTGAATGAAAAATGCTGAATCAGTAACATTATCAATTGCCATTGTATGTTGCCACCATCTTCTACTTGTCTTTGACTTCACTCACCAATATAACTACCTCCATCACCATTGACTCTGCCACCGTCGGACATGTAGTCTGCTAGCCACCTCCGTTGGACTTAACTAACGAGACCGACTTCTCTAATGGGATAAGCCAATAAACACCACCAACACTACCTCGTATCCACTCTCCGCCCTTGCACTCAACATCATCACAACCTCCACAACTATACCTGCCCTCAACAACACCGTCACACATCCACCTAATCACCACTACTCGTCATAAAAATATAGCATGCATGTGAAAGCATTTTTATTTTTTTAAGCAACTAATTAACTACATAAACATGATTTCATTTAATTTTGTTAGAACATGATTTGAGCCAAACTGATACCTTATTAAACGAGCAATTTCGACGTACCCGTACCATTTTAAGCGGGACTTATTTTGGGTAAACGTAACCTAGTTTGACTCGTGAGCCCTTAAGTAGTACAGCAGTACAACTTACGATTTATATATATGGAGAGTTTGGTTGCTTGTACTAAAACGGTACAGAAACCTAATTAGTTAAACTCTTTAATTATTTAAACTAACATATATGTCAAGTTAATTATGGTTCATGCTTCTTAAAAACTCAACTATCAACTAGTATATAATAAGTAGATAACACTAGTGACACGTACAAATTTTGATTGTGAAACGCATTGATTATAAATCGTTGCTACAGTATATGCCTGACGGTGGATATATAGCTTAAATGATTAACAAAGTGTCATAAAAGGATACTTATCACATTGTCCCACTTTGTTATTTTGTATTTCGGATTTTGTATGTGACTCATTTAATTTAAATGCTTCTAAAGTTACATAGATCGATCATATATATGTGTTATATTGTTACATAGATCAAAAGCAGTTATGATCATATATACATGTGCGTACGTCTGATCCTCTTCATGCTATTTTCTTGACGACCTTATAGTACATATGATCAAGAAACAGCAAGGTTTTTTCATGTACAGCAGTAGTTTTAATGTTTAATTTTTATTTACTAGAGTAATAAAAAGAGTGTTTTAAATGTATATATATTTATATATACATGTGTGTATGTGTGTTTTATAATGTTTTCTATAAAAAAGCTCAACTAATAGATGACATTTAAGGAGAAAGCGACACTACTCTAAATAAAATTGAATATGACATGTTGTTTGTGATGATTTTTTTATAAATATTTTGTACGTAGATTAATTGTTAGCACAGTCCAACAATTTTAACATGTGCTAAGCTTTTTATTTTTATCACAAATTCTTTATGTTATAACTATAATCGAAATACTAACTTTCATTTAATTATAAACTAAGCTATTGTTTAATTATCAAATATATAATATATGTAATTCAAGAATCAGTATTAGAGAACACATTCATTTCGCAACCAGTAAAACAACAACCGTATATTACACATGTACATAATGCATACAACGTACGTAATCAAAGTAGCGATAAAGAAAGTGAGGTGCATTATATTAAAAACAGTATATACAATTACAATACACAAACACAATGATTCTTGTATTTGTTTCCAAATAATATATATTGTGGTATTATCTTGACTTATGATGATCATATATAATTGATTGATAAGTTATAATACACGAAAATGGCATTATTTTGTCTACAAAAAGATTTATAGATATATAATATGATATTGTGGGATCGATGAAAATAAATGTGATGTAGGTGGAATTTTATGTGGCAACATATAACGTGTGGTGTTGGTATATTTTGCATGGCCCATGCTGATTAAAATAACGCTACATATCGATCTTGTCAACTCAAATTATTATGACTCCATAAAATCAGGATAACATTCAACTATATATTGAAAAGTCAACCACGGTTTTTTTGCTTTGTTTTGAACGCTACAATTATAGAAAAAATAAATATAACACGTTTATACAACCCTAAGTTTTTTTAAAGAACCAGTTATATTCTACTCAGTGCAACGCAATATGAAGGTACTGATCGCAGGCTGAGGCGAAAGGGCGTTTTGAGACCGATTTAAAGCAGTTTCGCCCCTTCATAACGGCCCACTCAAGTCTATTTAAAACGGTAAATTAAAAATGGTTAGTAATCGTGATCATGTTATAAATACTTATAATAATTATCTGGTTGAGTTTTGTTCATGATTCAAGTATCTATAAATGTATGGTTCTAGTTTATTGCAATTTTAACTATTTGCCTATACTAGACATGTACTGTTTGTATATGTATATGTATGTTGTATGTATGCATGCGGAGCATACGTGTATATATATAATACATTCATATAAATAACATCTATTTTATCACTCTACGTATAGCCGACCTAAACCATATAATAAAAAGATTACACAACAACATGTTTGATTAATATTAATTAATATAGCTGGACCATAGGGAAATTAAGCTGGAGAACAAGATATATAATTACGGTGGGACGCTCTAATAAATATTCAATATAATAACAATAATAATAATAGTAAAATTAATAATAATATAAATAAATAAATAAATAAATAAATAAAGTAATAATCAAGGAAAATTGGATTTTAAAAATTCGAACTTTGAGGTGTTGGCCGCTGAAGGTTCCAACTTCAAAAATAATTTATAGAGGTTCCAAGTTTGGGCGATTTTGCTCACAAAGGTTCGCCGTCACAAATCACTAACGGCCGTTTATTAATGATGACGTGTCACCGGTGGGCCCACATTTTCTTTTAAAATAATAATATATCCAACCTTAAAACCCCTCTTTTTCCCACCCATTTCCCACTCCACCCTAATTTTCCCTCCAAAATCCACAACCCTAATTTTCTACACCTCCCAACTTCAGACTGATCGATCTTAAGTTCAATAAATGAGCACTTCGTCATCGTCATCCTCTGTTATGAGGGAAAAACCCAAAATTTTCAAGGTTTCAACCGATGGGCAGGTTTATTGCAACCATGACATGGTTGCTTTGTGTCGAGTTGCTGGCCACAAGAGTTCAAGACCTGGACAACCATGGTTCGGTTGCCCTCTATGGCCGTCTATGGACTGCAAGTTTTTTATGTGGAAAGAGGATGTGGATGTTGTATTTGCAAAAGAAGGAAATTGGAAGGTGCTTGAGCTGAAAAACAAAGCTTTGGAGATGAAAATAGAGAACCTAGAAGTGGAGAAGATGATTCTAGTGGAAGAGAACAAAAAATTGAGGATGAAGATAGCAATGTCTAATTGTGCAGGAATGAAAGTCTATGTCTTTTGTGTTGTAATTGTGTTTTTTCTATGCTATTATGTAATGCAATGAAATGATGGAATGAAATGTACTATGTTTTATGTAATGGAATGGCAGTAAGTGAAATGGTTTGTAGAATCAGTGGAATCGACGAGGAGTTGTAGAACCGATTGTGGAATTAGGGCTAATTTATGGTGTGAAGTTAATTAAATGATGGAAAAAGTGAGGGAAATTTATATAGGGGGTGGTGAGGGGGTTATAACGGGTTAAAAGAAAATGTGGGCCCGCCGGTGACACGTCATCATTAATAAACGGCCGTTAGTGATTTGTGACGGCGAACCTTTGTGAGCAAAATCGTCCAAACTTGGAACCTCTATAAATTATTTTTGAAGTTGGAACCTTCAGCGGCCAACACCTCAAAGTTCGAATTTTTAAAATCCAATTTTCCTAATAATAAAAATAAAATAGGAAAAATTTTGCTTTAAATATTGATTATATCAATCTTCATCACTTCGATCATCTTATGGTAAACTAGCTACTTAACCGGGACACGTACTATGAAAACTAGGACACGTGCCGATCAAGACATTGGAGTCTCACGTTTGTGACCGAGTCACACGCGTGGATAGAAAAAATTGTCTAAAGAGTAACTATTTGAAGTTATTGGTTAGAACGATAGTTAGGTCAAAGTCTTGATAAAGGCATTGTCTTTTAGATGGGAGGTCATGAGTTCTAATCCTGGCATATGGTGATATTTGGTGTAAATTAGTTCGGGTTGTGTAATGTAATAGGAGATGTAGTTTGCTTAAAAAAAACAATAGTTAAAACCTAGGGACTAAATATGACAAAAACTGCCAACACCTCCTATGTTATGGAATGAAATAAATAAATAAATAAATAAATAGTTCCTAAGAGGATAATATGTACGTGTCTTGATAATATGAATGTTCACCTTATAAAATAAACAAACAGAGATCGTTTCTAATTATGTGATCATAAATATTATATATACTCTATTTTTCTTAAATGGTAATCAGCACAACTGGAATATTGTTATTTTCAGATAAGGTATCATTAAAGATTAAGTTTAAAGTCTCAAATGTTTTCATAATATACGTTTAAAAATAATGCTTTATAGCCTGTTTTATAACTTAGTAATTCAATATCGTGTCAGATTTTTGTTATATATACAAAGAGTTGGTGATTATTTTATGGTGACAAAGAGTTGGTGATTATTTTGTTAAGTGGAATTTTGCATCATGCATGAGTTGATGGAGCTAGGGGCGGATGTATAGATAGTTGAGCCGTATCCCGGGCTACGGCTCAACTTTTCGCGCGTAACGTATAATTTAATGTTTTTTTTCCCGTTTTACGTTTAGGATACATCTGAACACTTAAAAGGATACCCCTGAACAATCAAAACATATTTTTAATTTCAATTTTTTTTTAAAGTGTCAAGAAAATGATGATGATATTGGTTAAAATGGTCCAAATATTGTTAACAGTTTTCAAGAAAATATTGATAAAACTCCAGATATTGCTAATGATATGCAGGAAAATAATGTTTTGCATGAGTGTACGAAAAAAAAACTTTTTGTACAAGTGTGCGCAAAATATTGTACAAGTATAGGACAAATTTTTTTCCGAATGATACCCCTGATATATTAGGCTGGCTCCGCCACTGGATGGAGCCAAATTTTTAAGTATTAAATAATTATAAAATTTTAAATATAGTAATTATGATTTATTTATAAATATTATTATTTAACCTGTGTGTATCATACGGGTATTAAACCTAGTGAATGCATGAATGGACGTCGCGGCATGACAACCAATTCGTGAGTGCTTGCAAATCAAACATTAATTAATCGATAAGTGACGTTAAACACGAAATTAATCAATATAAAATGTTTATGTAGGCCAAATTTTCATTTACTTGCACAAGTAGTCGGTGGATATATCAATCATAATATATAGAACGTACGAAAAGAAACCTTGAGTCGATTGAATCTTATTTTCTTCTTCATATATAGTAATATCAACTTAAATAAATGATTAATTTTTACTGACTAGAATTTTGTAATAAACATACATATCAAATATTTTGACAATGTTCGTATACGTTAATAAAAAAAATATAAAGTACCAGATTATACATATTCCGGCCGTGTGATACAAAGAATTATATACAAATTAAAAATGATGCAATTAAAATATATATGTACTAAATAAATACGTATCACATTTTATATAAAGTATACATAAGGTTATATTTACAACTTATAAACGTATGTGTATAATTACAATTTCATATTGTTTTTATCTTTTGATTTAACTAGATATATTCTTTCGCTCGCGCGATGCGCGAGCATTTTGTGTTCCGAAGTTGCATTACAAAATATGTGCAGGCATTTTGCTGGTGGTTTGCTACATCATCTGTTAGTAATTGTCTTTTGTTATTGGGTTTGTAATAAGCTTGTGATATGATGTTTGTTTCGGTGGTGTGATTGGTGTTGTAGCTGTGGTTGCAAGAAACAAAAACGAACAACCCAGGTCCACGACACAAAGATAAGACAAATGGTGCCAGAGCCCAACAATCACAAACAACTGGCAAGACAAAACCACAAAATTGAGCAAAACAAAAAAAGTCCGAAACAAACATACTCGTGCAACAGCAAGTTCCGATTGAAGTTTTGGTCAAAACAACAAACATAAACAAAAGAAAATAGCAACAAAAAGCAAAAAAATAAAACTCGTACACCACTAAACCTAAACGTGTCAGCAACAAAAAATAAAAATAGGAATACCGAGTTTCAAACCCAAGTCACTACTAACATAAACATAAAAAAACAATAGGTTGTTACAAACCAACAACACATATGAAAAGTGGACGTAATTAAATATAATCACAAAATACAAAAAAAAACAAACAAAAGTTGTCATGCATGCCACTAAAAATTACACTGTTCCTTTTCACAATTTTTTCATTCCTCTCAATTTTTTCTTCTTATTTTTTGTTAAATAGTGTCTTTTATACATGATTTAGATTTAAAACTTATTTTTTCTATTTAACTTAAATTCTTTTAATACTAGATTTAAAGTTTAGTTAATTCTAATATTTATTAAACTTTAAGTTTAAAATGCTAAATTTGGGTAGGTCATAGTTTTACACCATTTTATCTTTGGGTTATTGGATTTAATCACCTTCAACTATTGGTTATTGGCCGCTGTCACCCTCAAGTATCACTTTGGCCAATATCACTCCCAACTAAACACTTTGGTGTCTGTATCACCAAAATTTAACAAAAATTAACCAAAAGTGACTTGAATTGGTTAAGTTTTGGTGATACGGTGTCCGTAACACCAAAAGCTAACCAAAAAATAATCAAAAGTTAACCAAAAGTGACTTGAATTGGTTGACTTTTGGTGATACGGACACCAAAGTGTTTAGTTGGGAGTGATATTAGCCAAAGTGATACTTGAGGGTGACAGCGGCCAATAACCAATAGTTGAAGGTGATTAAATCCAATAACCCTTTATCTTTTGGTTATTCGATTTTGTTTAAACTACTATTCTCATTGAGTTTTCGATTACTAACTAATCACATGCCGTTTGAAAACCCGAAGTCACGACAACTTAATGCAATCTTAATTTTTACTTACTTTTGCATGTCGACGTAACGCCCATCATGCGACCACCACCGCTTATTTTGTATTATTCATCCTTATTAGTAACTAATTTAGTGTTCGCGCTACGCTCGGGAACAAAACATTCAACTGATGCTTTTGAGGATGTTCATAAATGTTTTATTCAGTTTTTAGACAAAACCGTGGTAAACCGGAACACATGATATATTTTTAAAAATTAGATTTTTAGTATAGCAATATTATACTGAAATTAAAAAGAATAAAGTGCTCAGTTTTATGGTGTAGTTTATTTTTTTTTAAATCGAATAAAAATGTTATGTATATTTATAAAACATTGATTGAGGTTTTTAATTATACGTTATTATTAACTTTATCCATAAGTTTCATTTTTAAACCCTATTAAATATAAACCGACTTATGTATCCCTTGCAGTAAAGGGTTAAATATATAAATACTCTTAAATGTTTCAGAATTCTTCAAAATATTAGGGGACCAAAAAAGTAATTAGTTTTATTATAATATATTTTAAATACATATTTTAAATAAAAAAAGGATGTGTCTATACACACCCTCTTTAAAAAAACTTTTGAAACTTGTCAAAATATGCAACAAAACTGTTATTGACCTTATTTTTTAAAAAATTACGTTAGTAAATGAAATTAATAATATGCGTATATAAAAAAATGTTTGATGTCGGTATTTAAATGTGCGGTTAACTTTTTGTCCGGTCCGATTCATTCGGTTGTAAAATCTTTTTATTCGGTCGTGAAATCATTTTTTTGGCCTAACCTAACCGAATTAAACCGCTTTAGTATGTTTATTTGGTTATGAAATGTTTTTTTCTTGATCAAACTGTATTCATCCACTTTAGCATGATTATTCGATCCGCTTATACGATGAAACCAATTATTATACGGTTTATTCAGATAACCGAACCGAATAAATCATGTTTTTTGTTACCGAAAACCAAAATCACAATTTGGATACTTTTAGTAACCGAACCAAAAACCAAATTTGCAATTCGGTTCATTTTTTCGGTTACAGATACGATTTAATCCGACTCTTTTTAGTTTCGGCTAGTTTTGACGCCCATAATCGATACTCACCAACTAAATGCAATAGCTTAATCCAACATTATAAGAAATAGAATCTTAATTTAAGAGAAAAATATAATTTTCTAAAAAAATGTTGAAATTGTAATTTTTTAAAACCTTAGGAATGGGTGTAACAAGTAAAAAAACTTGAAAAGGGAGGTGTATATAGCAACACAAAAAAAAATCATTATTGTGAGATAAACTCTCAAATAATGCCACATAAGCTAAAAGCTTTAAAAAGATGGCACATAAGTTTTTTTTGTTTTGCTATATTATATAAGGATATATAATATTTCTTATTATTTTAATCATTATTGTTATTTATTGGGTTTCAACAATCTAACTTTAGAAACTGTTTTCGATGATAATCATAAATATTTTGTGACAGTCTCAACTTATAAACTGTTTTCCTCTATCAAATCTTTTTAACTTGTCATTTTTGTGTCTCAAAAATCTACTTAGGGGCTGTTTGGTAACATCTGAATCATTAAGTGCTGAATGATTAAGAGGTCTGAACCATTAAGAAGTTCTATCAATAAGAATGATGCTGAGGTAAAACTTTAGATGATGGTAAGTTTAGTAATGCTCTATTTAATTTCATTCAATATCTCACTATCTCTTAATCATTCAGCACTTAATTAAACCATTCAGAGGCTATTTTTTATGAAACAAACGCTCTGAATGCTGAATCTGAATGATTAAGCACTGAAAACCATTAAGAGGTGAAACAAACAACCCGTTAGTAATTTTTAGAGTAAATTATCATTTGCGTCCCCGTGTTTTGTCATTTATAGCGATTTGCGTCCCTACGTTTTCAAAACTGTAAATCACACCCTAACTTTTGGATTTTGTCTCCATTTGAACCTAAAACACTAACTCCGTTAAATTTTACCGTTAACTTTTTATAAAATGACAAAATACCCTTGATAAAAAGGGTGCAAATTGCTATAAATGACAAAACACAGGGACGCAAATGACAAATTATTCATAAAATAAAAACTCACCGAATTTTTTTCTCTCCCATATCATCTCTCTAGAACACCATCTCCATGAACCCCACCCACGACCCCACCAACGTTTCAATCGACGGCCTCCACCAGAAAATCACAACCATCGTCTCCCCAAATCACAACCATTTTCTCATATAATTTATGTATAATGTACTTTAAAATTATATTTTTTTAGTTCTATTGATTTTTTATTGAAATATTGATCTAGGTATTAAATTGTTAATTTGTTTATAAACTTGGTTATGTATTGAATTATCAATGAGGTTAGTGAAGAGATAATTAAAGTTTGATGTTTGACTTGTACAAGGTTTCTCAAGACTCATAATATTTTTGCTTTAAAAAAAATACAGTGTTAAACTAATTTATACATACATAAAAGTATTATATATAATAAGTTATTTATATATAAAAGTTTTATATTTTTCAAAAGCTAATTCAAATCAGTAAATAATTAAATTTAAATCAGTGAGTTTCTATTTTATGAGTAATTTGTCATTTGCATCCCTGCGTTTTGTCATCAATAGCCATTTGCACACTTTTTATCAAGGGTATTTTTGTCATTTAACAAAAAGTTGACGTGAAAAGTTAACGAAGTTAGTGTTTTGGGTTCAAATGGAGACAAAATCCAAAAGTTAGGGTGCGATTTACAATTTTGAAAACGTAGGGACGCAAATCGCTATAAATGACAAAACACAGGGACGCAAATGACAATTTACTCTAATTTTTATGTCTAAAAACAAATTCACGTGATTATTTTTGTATGCTAGTTATAAAAGGAACGATCGAGGAACATATATAATTTACAGGTTGGATATGAATTGCTACAAATAATTTTTAACTTGAGATTAATATTCGTAACTACATTAAAGTTTAGATTATTAAAATCTATCTAATAAATTAGAGTTTTTAGGGGGCAAATTTTTAAGGGGAAAACATAATTTATTTTATAAAAGGAATGTTGAGAGGGAAAATTGATTAGGAGAGTTAATAAAGACAAAATTTTGTGATTAATAATAATTTATAAAATTATTTATAAATTTTTAAATATAATAGTTATAATTTTTTAAAAATATTTTTATTCAACCCGTGTGTAATACACGGGTGTTAAACTTAGTCTATCTAATAAATAAAGGTTTTAGGGGCCCACTTTTGAGGGGAAATGTTTGAAAAATAATATGAAGTTTAGGAGGTAAAATTTGAATGTAATTTTGCATAATACATAAGTTGATAGAGCCAAATTATTAAATATTTACAAATACTTTAAATAATGTTATAATTTGTTTATAAATATTATTATTAAACCCGTGTGTTAAAACCGAGTTAGTTATATATAAAATAAATATAATATAATCATAAATCGTAATTTTAATAGAAATGTTTCATTGAAACTTCGTAATATTTAAGTTTGATAGTTAAGTAAGAAAATAAATAACGAAAGATACACTCAAATAACTTTAACAAGTTAAAGTCCTAACTCCTAATAAGAAAATTAATGAATACATATATATATACAACAACGTACACAAAAGAATATAAACCTTTACAATATAAAAACCAAAATTCAATCCGTATAATATATGGACTTGTGCCTCAATAATTATATATCCATGAATTAAAGATGCTCAAATATATATATACTTCTTTTTTTTTTTTAAGTTATCGGTCATCGTTTATTTTTCCAAACGAGACCCATGAATAGTTTGGTAGCAAAATGTTTGATTATTGTTTGTTACTCGTGGAAACAAAGCCTTCATTACCGGCCAATACGAGATACTTGTCTTTTCTCGTAAGGCTCGTGCACTCAAAATCCAATGTATTCCCGATCTCACTTTGCACATGATTCGCAACATCGAACCGTGACGTAGACGTATGCGACGACACACCATGAATCTCCTCCAGAAACCGAACCCTATAGGCCGGGTTAGGGTTCATCATAAACATGAACGGGTCCAAGCATTTTAACCCGCCGGCTGTAGTCCCGTAAAACATGGTAACATGAGTGTCCAATGCAACCGGGACGATATGGTCACTAAGTTCCGCGAATAATGGGCTAAACCGCAACAAAAATGGTTCCCGACAAGTTGTGCCTTCGGGGCAAACCACAAGGTCCCCTAGCTTCAACATCTTGTCCATTGTTTTTGAGTCTTGATCGCGATCTCTTGTTAAACGAACGGTTTTGATTGGTGCTAAGATTTCCGACATTCTACTGAGGCTGTATGTCACTGCTGCGAATGGTTTCTTGAGGCCGAATGATAGGTATAACGGGTCAAGTAACGTTCTATGGTTACATACATATAAGCGACCTTTATGTCGTTTGCTATCGTTAGATGCCTCGTCCATAGTTGAGTTGTTTGTGAGTTTAAGGTGCAAACCGGTGAACGCTAAGATGGGGATCAATGCATCATAGGGCATGATGAGAGCAATAACCGCTCGGAAAATGGACAAAAGTACCGCGAAAGGGAACCACATGAACATCACCAACATACTTAACAAGTCGGGCCGAAAGGCTAGTCTTCCATCATGGAAGATTAAGGCTTTTGGATATCTTTCTCTCGGAAGAACTTGCCATGTCTTTTTTTCTCCGTCACGTATCGTGTATACATCCTATAAAAACACAAAAAAACAAAAAAATGTTTCAAAACATGTTTACTTAACAAGTTAACTTATCTTATATTCTTATTGTTTCTAGTAGTCAACTTAAATACATTCAGTCGCGGAAATAGAACTTTTTTATTAAAAAATGTAATTTAAAAAAAATCATATTATTGTAAATAAAAAAAGTCAAATGTCGTTGTACATATGCATGTAAATATGTGTTTGACTCTAAGTAACTACATACCTTATTACACGTGATCCAATCATGCTTAAAAACGGACTTATTTGAGAAGCAAACGACCGTTTGATCATCATCTTCTAATACTTGGTTTATACGATGTTTAACAATGTTCTTGTTGTCTTTCATTAGACCAACAAAGTAGCCACGAAAAACTTTAATCTCCCTTCCAAAAACATAATCAATCTCCAAATAATCTTTCAAAAAACACTCAACCATAATTTGTGGCAACTTACTAACACCAATTGTCTTCTTCCCTCTTTTCAACACATCAAAACCCTCCAAACCAACATCTTCCAACAAAAACTTTGGCAAAACCGAACTTCCAACACGAAAACCGTCTTTCTTGATACCAAAAAAGGAAACCATAACCATAATCTTGATCGATAACTCATCGTTAACCAAGAAAAGAAGCGGGTATAGCACGAAAAGCACGAAAGCGCGTATCAAACTCCCGGATTCAAATGCAACCAACATGAAGTATGGAAACATAGAGGATGATCTCAAAAGGGTTTCTTCAACATCAAAGATCAACGTCTTTTGCGAAAGATCGGAAGCATGAATCGGTGAGATTAGGGTTTGTGATTTGAAATGAGATCCATGAGTGTTGCTTAGGGTTCTTTTGAGAGCTTTTTTATGGTGTTTTAGAAGCACACGAGATATGAAAAGAATGAATTTTAGTGCCTTTGGTAAAGCTTTAATTTCCATTTTGGTTTTTGCAAGATATTGCAAACGGTTGCAATATTTATAGTAGTTGACTTGACAAAAAGCCCTTCAGAGTCACTATATTTACTAATTTGCCACTAACCCAATAAATGCAACATTGAGCTGGAAACCGGTATATACATATATGACAATATATATATATGTAGATGTTGACTTGAACTGGTGCATGGTAACAATAATATTAATTCAAAATTTGAATGCGTCAATTTTTAAAAGAATTTGCTTGGTCAACCAAAAAGAGTTATGTGTTTAACTTTTTACGTTCAAGTCACGTTAGCAAAGTTAGCCTAAAATATCAAAATATCTTTTGAAAAAACTTTTTCTACATTACATTGCTACAGTTTTTTTTGCATACACTCATACAAATTCTTTTTTTACGTACACTTATACAAAACATAAATTTCTTGAATATCATTAATAATATCTGGAGTTTTAACATTATTTTCTTGAAAAATATTAACAATATTTAGACCATTTTAACCAATATCATCATTTTCTAATTACTACTTTTTATAAAAAAAAAATGCCACCAAAATCTATTTTCATTGTTCATTTAGAGTATCATCTGTTTACGTTTATCCTAAACATAAAACGGGTAAAAAACACACCAAAAATTAAGACGTAGCCTGGGCTATGGCTCAACTATTGTTAATTTGTTATGTCCGCCCAGCTTGTCTATGGTTTTTAGCTCTATGCTATTATCCGCATTCCGACAAAGTCTAATGAATAGATCATTACGGACGAATGATACATTTATTGGCAAATTCATTTATCAGTATGTGGTAATAGAGGGGGAGTGATGTAAGGGAAAACGTCATTGACTTGTTATCGTGTTTTGAAAATCATGTTTTGATGATGTATACTGTTACGAAAATGTATTACTTTTATATATATATATATATATATATATATATATATATATATATATATATATATATATATATATATATATATATATATATATATATAGAGGAGGATTAAGAGAGAACTCCATATTAAGTTGAGAACTAGAGAACTCCCAAAAGACAATGGATGGAATTTTAAAGTGGAGGGCAAAGTTGGAACTTTAAATATATAAAACTTTAAACATTTCTATCTTTTGCATACGTTAAGTTTTTAAAATTTTTTTCGCACCATTAGATCAAGAATTTTAGTATCTTTCATTTGAGTATAAATAACGTTATAAAAAAATAAAATTTTCACGTTTTTTTAATTTCAATACTTCATATATGTAGTACACGATATTATATGTTTTTAAATTGGGGAAAGTGAATATGGTGTTGTTATGCACCTAAATTACAAGACAAACCATCAAAAGTAGTACTTTGATAAAATAACAAAAGTTCCTTGATATTGATGTTGATGATACCATCATAAAAAAACAACACCATCATGCCTTAATTCTAAATTTGGATTTTTCTTATATGATCGTACTGATATTGCTAGCAATTACTTGGTTCACGTTATGTGATGTGGTATGAATATGTGCAGCAGAGGCGTATCATAATAACAATTATACGAGTCATGTTATATTAATCTGTTAGTTGGAATTGAGAAGCCAAATTGACGTACAATCGATTTTTAAAGAGCGAGTAATCATTTTCTTAAAATGAATGACGATTATTGAGTAAATGGGAAAACGAAGAATTACGATCTAAGAGAAGAAGAGTGAGTCGTCCATTAAAATTGAATAAAGACCAATGAGTTAAGTTTTCTAATAAAAAATAATGTAAGTTATTTTATCAAAACTACGTAATTTTAATGGTTTACGTGTAACTTAAGTGCATAATATCACCGTATTCACTATTCCCTTTTAAATTTTATAGTGTTGCATATATGCAGTATCGTATACTACATAAGTACATATGTGTAGTATCATGCTACTACATATATGTAGTATATGCAATACCGATGCATTATTATCTTATAATTTGAATCTAAGGTTTATTTTATTTTGTTATGATATTTATCGTTTATTTATTAATTTATTATTATCTTTATGTTTAGACATAATATAAGTATTGATTTTGTTTTCATTTGTAGTAAATTTTTTTAATATGGAATATTATGAACTTTGTTATTGGTCATTTGAGATCGTATTATACTTTAAATAATTATTAGACTTTTGAGTTATTTCGTCGTTTCAAAAAATACATCAAGTAAAATTATACTACATATATGTAGTATCAAAAAAACCAAAAACGTGATTTTTAAATTTTTTTTATATAAATAACGTATGAAGAAGTTATTAACGTTTAAAAAAATATATAATCAAATACAATATCGCAATACTACATATATGCAGTATGAAAATTAAAAAAACGAGAAAAAAAATATTTTTTATAACGTTATTTATATTAAAATGAAAGATAATGAAATTCTTGATCTAGTGGTGCAATTTTTTTAAAATAATATTAACGTATGCAAAAGATAGAAATATTTAAAGATTTTTATATTTAAAGTTCCAATTTTACCCCCTTCCTTTAAAATTCCATCCTTTGTCATTTTGATAGTTCTCTAGTTCTCAACTTAAAATGAGTTCTCTCTTGAACCCTACCCTATATATATATATATATATATATATATATATATATATATATATATATATATATATATATATATATATATATATATATATATATATATATATATATATATATATATATATATATATATGCTATAATTAGCAAATACGTGTTTCTTCAAGAAAAAGAGTCATGTCCCTTTGACGGTGAGTTTTTTTTTCTTCGCCACTGGGTTTGTGTGGCTACTATTAGTGAAAAAGTAACTGAGCAACCAGTAAGTGCATATGCATATTAAATTGTCATGTTATAGGTTATACTAGGTTAGTGCCCGCGCTACGCTCGGGGATATAACATTTATGTGATGATTTTAAGGATATTCATGGACATGAACGGTTCCAATTAGTTTTGAGATAAAACTGTGATAAAACTGAAATACAATTTTTATTTAAAATCTTGTTGTTTGGTATAACAATATTATAATCAAATTTGTAGTTTTTTGTTAAAACAATATCGTATAAAAATTTGTGTATATTTAAAAAATGATTATGTATTTAATTGTATGTTATTAATAGTTTTATCTTTAAGTTTTAGTTTTATACCCTAATAAATATATTCTAACCCAAACACACCCTTAGTAGGAGGGGGTTGAAAATGTAAATAGTCTTAGTTTTTTTTAAATATTGTTCTAAATATTAGGGGATCAAATGAAAACTAATATTATTATAATAAATTATTATAGATAGATATATATTTTTTAAATATAAAAATATTATTAATTTTGAGAAAATCTCTTAAATATTGCCAACTAAGCAAATGGATCTCAAATGATGCCAAGTAAGCAAATATGATTTTGCTATATTATATAGAAGATTCATGTCTTTTTTTTTAATTTCAGGGTTTATTTATATTTTAAATTGAGTGAGGTTATAGTAAAAATTCTTTTGAATTTATAAATGCGTTGAAATTATATCAAACGAAATATGATTGACCTTATCATTCCGGCGGCTTTTGGATTGACATAATTAAAATTTCATCCTCACTCCCCAAAAGCTAGCTGGCCTAAAACCTCTACGTCAATGCCGTCGGAATAAGATCAGAATTCAAATGAGTTTGTTTGACCGTCTCATGCATGCTTTTCAATTTAACAAGTTTAGTCATCCTTTCTAATTAAAAAAATTCTCTATCAAATCATTAATTGTGTGTAACGAAGTAAGATGAAAATCGATAGACATGACAAATGCACTTACATCGTTAAATTTCTTATGCTTCCTCTTTAAGGTATCTCTAATTGAACTGATTTCAAACAATATTAATTAGATTTTATGATTATTAATTATCCATAGTTAATTTTAGTTGTATTTATCTTAATTGAATTATGAGGTTAAAGAATATTTAATTTATCACTATATATGTATGTTTTTGAGTTCTCCATACTTGCTATTTTAAGGAAGATCACCTAGACGAAGATAATTACAAATCTCAACTAGCTTTTAACTTTTGTTTTTTTCCAAACTAGCCTTTGACATGCATCAAAAGCCATGCATAAAACGAGGAATCGGTGAAAAAAAGACAGAACATCAAAAGCCATGAGAAAGTAGCGAGCGGACGATGTCGTCGCACCCTTTTGCAACTTTGAACGACGTTAATGTCAAGATAAACACGAGGCCGGGCGCGCACATGCGAAGTGTACGTACCAATTAAGTGAGGTGAGGTATCATACCAATATTCGGTTTTTCGCCCTAAAGTACACATATATGTTTAATTAACCCACTCAATCAACTATCGACAAATACTGACTATAAGCTCTAGCAATAAGACCCACAAAGTTTTTAACGACTTAATTATAACATGCCGGCCAATTGTCACACATAATTCAACCATTTACACATTCACCAGCATGTATTGTTAGACCCTTAAAATTATTAACAAATTTTAGACAACTTTAACAAACAAAATTGACAATAAAAGTCTATTTTAATTGTTCAGGTGTATCATTTTAACTATTAAAATGTATTTTAAACATAAAACAAAAGAAAAAATATCAAATTTTACATTATGCACCAATTAAAAGGGCTTGAACAAGGAGATAAAATAAGGGTCTTACCAGGTTATCTATAAGAACTTAATTATCAATCAATAATGGTTTCCCACATACCAATAGTATTTTAAATCAAGGTCACGTTGGCTCGGACTTGTCGGTTTTCCATCGGGTACATCTAGACCAACCCGGTCCCGAGGTTGATCTCACTCGGATATTAGGACTAAGGACCACACTAATAGTACGTTGTAAACTCAGGTGATCAGGCCAAGGCAATCTATGTTTTTTTTAATTTGGTTTCTCAAGTTATTGTTGAAACCACGTACTTTTACTCTACACAAAACAATGTCTTAAACTTTATAATAAATATATCTTCAAATTTCTCATATATTATATATGATCATAAACTTCCTCTTTAATATATATTTTTTTCTAAATTTGTATATTTGTCATTTTGTTTAAATTGTTGATAAGACGGACGTACGGTCATTTTCTTTTGGTTACTATCATTAAATATTTTGCTAACACGTACGTCCCTAGCTATTTAAGATATCTTACAATACGTAAACATCTTTAACCATACATCTGTCAACTTACTACTGTACATGTTTTCCTTATTATGGATAAATTTATGCACATACATACGCTTAAATCTAGTCTCATCAAAAGATTTTAGCATTTAATGTAAATTGATCAAATCTAGTGACGCCCAATCAGTTAGATTTCACGTATGTTTGAAGTATATACATATAGAGAGGGTAGAATACAAAGTTCATTTTACGTATAAACTGAGGTGAAATTATCACGCAAGAAAGATTAACACTAGAGTAATAACCGCTTCAGTTATAGCCTAATGATAAGAGTCAAAGACTATTTGGAGAAGACCAAAGTTCAAATTGGCATGAGTAGAATAAGATTTGATGTAGTAAACTTAAAATTGATTGATGTTTTAATTTCACTCAAGATGAAGATTGGGTTATAATATACAAGTTATCGTAGATCAAACACACGAACCGCGAATGTAGCTTCAATGTTTCAAAACTGTTTAGAGTTTTATCGTCTAACAATTTGTATATATGATCTTTAATAAATTCAAATTTATGTTACAACATGCTTATTTTGTCTAGGAAACAAATATATCAAATAAACACAAATAGTCATGTTTAGCCTGTGACATATACATGTGATCGAGATATCTTATATGCTAAGATATTTTTGTTCCATTAGCATTATTAATCTTCATCTTCCACTTGATATGTTAAAGTCTACATAATTAATGAACCAATCTTTACTTAAACAACATAATTGAGAACGGTTCAAATATCTCGTCTCAGCTAGTCTATTATTAACGCGTCAAATAGAAATTAAAACTTAAAATTGATTGATGTTTATGACTTTTCACGGTACCAACATGGTGCGTGTATCTAAGTATAAATGTGTTGTATTGCGGGTGAACATCACACGTTAATGTCCCATTGTAAGGAGTGTAACGAGGTCACAAGCATTTCGTGCATAGCGCATGTGTGCTACATGTTAATGTCACTAACGTAGCACGTGTAACGAACCAATAAGGCGTCACGTCGCGTGTAGGCTGATAATATCTCCACCATAAGGAGTGTAATGAAGTCACAAACGTGTAACGAAGCCATAAGGCGTCACGTCACGCGTAAGCATCACACGTTAATATCTACACAGTGTAACAAAGTCATAAAGGCCTCAAGTTGCACGTGGTCATCACATGTTAATATCTCTACCATAAAGAGTGTAATAAAGTCACAAACATGTCGCATTGTAAAAGCATCACACGTTAGTGTTACTAACATAATACATGTAACGTTGTTATAAACACGTTTAATCGCAAGTAGACGAATATATAGGATAGTATCTTTCATTGTTAATTTATTTATATTGTTTAATTGTATTCGAAAAGGTGTTAGGAAAAGGTATTTATGGTGAAGTGACAGTTGCCCACTAGTTGGGTCAATTTAAATTACAGTTAATTGGTAGTTATTTGAAATGATACAAAGTGATGATGGTTCCAGGCCTCTTCGATATAATTAATTAGTTTATTTGACGTAACAACTGCCGACATCCCATTTACTTGTTTCCTATCATACGCAGCCTTGTTAATATAATACATTTTTATTTAAGAGATTAATTCATGACATGACTCAAAACACAACATGAGGCGGTATGTAATAAGATTGTGGGTCAGTGTTGTTGTTTTGAACGGTGGGTTAGTGTTGTTTAGTGTAATAAATTCATTATTTTTTGTTGATTAATTTAGTTATCTTCAAGTGAATTAGTTTAACCTGGTTAACAAATGTGCTATGTACATATACATTATAAACTTGATTGGTTGCAAATTTCTGAAAGAAAGTGTTTCGGACTGACATGGTTTTTCTGTTCATTTCTATTTGAAATTTCATACCCTTCAACCAAAGATCATGTGTCATCTATTCCCCATTCTTCTTGCTAGAGTCACAATCGTATCAAGCTCACGGTTTGACATTGATGAAACCAAACAAAGGTATATTCACTCTAGTGCACAAACTGCCGGTTTGTGAGAAACGGAAGCCATAGAAAAAAAATATCAACTATTTGGATCGGGAACTAAGTATACCACAAGGCACAAACCAAATTCTCAAATGACCCATTAACTACTCAGAAGTATACAACTCCATGTCCAAAAAAAATACTACTAAACAAAGAGAAGTAATGTTCCATCTCTAACGACCATGATCTCCTTAAAATGTAACAATAATCTCAAAATAAACAAGAACATGATTCTTATCATATGTGAAATGCTCGACTTCCAATGAACACCACTCCCTGAAAATTTGCAAGCCAAAATCTAACTAAGGCAGTGTAAGATAAAACTTTTTATTAAATACAATGTCAACATGTTATATGCAAAAATCACCATCTATTTTATTGAGATAGGCATAGAATGCATACACAGTTGGGTAACTCGAATAAAGTAGATTATTTATAACAATCATGACAAAAGAATTTTCTGAAAATAACGAAACGCCCTTCAAATTTCCTGTATGTAAATGAGTTATACGTTACATTTAAAAGGCAAATTGGACTAAAATAATCCCAACTAACAGCTATTGGCCGGGAATAATCCCAACCCAGTTTATTCCCTTCAGTGGTCCCAAATCCAACTTTTTTGGCCTACAGTGGTCCGCCGTTAAGTGCACTTAACAGCCGTTAACTTTTTTTTTTGATTTTTTTCGAATTTCAAAACAATGTTTTATGGATATTGATCGGGAGAAGGATACGATTCAATTGATGTAAACCTTACCTCGAACGGGTATTTCAAACGACAGAACGGTCTTCAATCGGGTGTTTAAACCCTAACGGTGCTTCAACCGGATGTCAAAATTAAATCATTTGAAGCAACAATTGGAGGTAAGGTTTACATCAACTAACTCGTATTCTCCTCCCGATCAAAATCCCTAAAATATCGGTTTGAAATTCGCAAAAAATAGAAAAAAAAGTTAACGGCCGTTAAGTGCACTTAACGGCAGACCACTGTAGGCCAAAAAAGTTGGATTTGGGACCACTAGAGGGAATAAACTAAGTTGGGATTATTTTCGGCCAATAGGTGTTAGTTGGGATTATTTTAGGCCAATTTGCCCATTTAAAAGGGCAGATTGCATGTGAAGGCATACACTAATACATATTTACTCTATGTAACCAAATTTTATAGTTTAATGGAAGCAAAAGATGCAAGGTACATTAGCATGTGAAAAGCTAGTTGTATCAAAAGCTAAGCTTTAAAACATAACCACCCTAAAGGATAAGTTTTATAAATTGATTGCATCAGAAGGTAAGTTTTGAAGCCCAGTAGATAAAACAGAAAAAAGTGTAAAAATGGTCACGATTCACTGCAATTTGCCCTCTTAAAAACAAAGTGCATTTTGAACCACGCAACATGCTCTTTCTTTAAAAAGAAAAAAAAGAAACTAGTGGCCTTCAAAGTCATCTCAAAATATGCATGATCATTATAAACAATTTGTGAAATCCTACATATACATTATCCCTAAAAAGAAAAACAAAACTCACCTGATTTGCGATGCAAATTGTCTAATATCGATTATATGGTTCCCCGTAGTCCTCGTGCCTTTGTCGTTGAAAGTCATAATAATTCATATTTGATCTTAAAGAAGGATAGTTGTCAAGTTCTGGATACCTTGTTCTTGACTCCATTTGCATATTATTGTTATAAGGATCGCCAGCAGCAGCTGCAGCAGCAGCGGCAGCATCACCATAATCATAATGATTGTTATTCTTATAACCACCAAACCCTACATTAGCCATTTGTTGATGGGTTTCTTGCTGTCTTTTTCGTGTCTCATGTTGCATAAATTCTTCCCATCGTTTTGCATGCATTTCCCTTAATGTAGCCAACCTTTTCATGTAATTTTCCCTGATGTCTTTAAGAGCCTGTCACACAAGGAGAAATCAGAATAATAACCTTTTTATTTAAAGAACCAATAATAAAAGAAAAGAAGTATCAACTTTTTAATTAACTTTAGAAAAACATGGATACTTGATTTTAATAGGACAAATGTCAGAAAGATATTATAGTATGGACTTGCACATCAGTCCTTTCCCTGTGTGTCTGCAAGCATGAATAGATTGGTCCATTTACAATATTAGAGACTAGAGAGTTATCCAAAAAGGCAGGTTGGGCAGGTAGAATGCCCACCTGTACCTGGGTGAGAAGGTGGATTGGGTTAACCAGCTAACATGTTTTTTCTTCTTTTTAATGTATCATGAATGCAAAAATAATATTACTACAATAATAACAAATCCTTTCATAAATGTATGTGGAGGTTTTATAAGCATTAGCAAAGACATTAATAAACTATTAGCATGTTTGAAACGTTTCCTTTTCAGGTACTTTTTTTTTCATTTAACCCATTTAAGATGGAAAAAACAATGCAAATGGACCCATTCATTGCTAAAAGGGTTGAACCAACCTCCTCTGGAATAGCTAAAAAACTGTGTTCAAAAATGAAAATTTATGAAAACACCATTACCTCACGATGCCTGTAATTCTCTTCATCTTCTTCCTTATCTCTAATTTTTGCAATATTCATCGTATCCCTCTTATACTCCAACTCTAATTCCTCCATGGTTACTGACAAGGTAGAATAGCCTTCCTTATGACTAGACTGCAAACTGGGCCCATGCTCATATTTGTGATTATCATTTAAGTCATATGAGCCACCAGGGTACGATGGGTGGCGAGCTGGAGATTTTGAATGTGTTGATCGGCTCTGAATGCCAACATTCCCATAAGCTAATTCACCAAATGAAAAGTGTGTTAAACACTTTGACTCAAGATGCTTTCATGTACATAATCGGTTCAAATCAGATTTCAGAGCCACCCAGAAAGTTACTTAAGAATCCAACACATAATTCTTGAATATAATAACTTACCTCTAGCTGCATGTATAACAATAAACAAGCAAAATTATTACACAATTTTCGACCACAAAATGACATTTTATAAGTTATTATTATATTAAAAGCATGAATTCGGCATCTATACCCAAACAGCATATCTAACCCTATGTTCTTAGAGGCGAAGTAAATGGGTCAGCACAGCTAGCCTATTATAAGCAAATCATTTATGATGGACCTAACCAACCCATTTAAAACAGCATATCTAACCCTATGTTCCAATCTGCCAACCCATTTAAACTCACATGTAAAATTATGAATTATTTCATACTTCCAAATGAGTGAAGTTGATCCTGATTCTGTATTAAAGACCTTAACGATCTGTATAGTTGTATAGGTATGTTAATTGTGAAAGGAGGCTGACTTTGAACTAATCTGACTGAAGAAACAATCTGTTGTTGACTTTGTTTATGTATAATCAGTTACAGTGAATAAAAACAATGGCAGATTTTGATCTTATAGTTATATTTGTTGTTGATTTTGATATTATACTAGCTTCCTTTGTCTTTTATAGTTATCAATATCAATGGAAGTATTCATACAAATGAGCTGACACAGGTAGCCCACTTTAAAAAAATGTCAGGGTTTTAACATCGTTAACTAATCAAACCAGGTTCATGGTTGAGTTATAGACATGCACCACCAACCTGAACCCGAAACGTATTAAGCATTGCTGTTCCTACCTTGTGGGGATCTTCTTGGGAGCTTCTGAAATTCCTCATGCGCATGTTCTTTAATCATCTTATCTTGTCTGCCAGACCTCTGATCATAGCTTGGCGGATTTCTTGGACTATGGTTAGACCTCTGATCATAGCTTGGCGGATTTCTTGGACTATGGTTAGACCTCTGATCATAGTTTGAAGGATTTCTTGGACTATGGTTAGACCTCTGAGAATCAGTGGATCCTATTTTAGAGGAAACAGGAATTCTCCCTTTTGGCGACCTGGAATGAGATTCACCCATATTGGAATGGGATTCACCCGTTCTGACACCCTCATCCTTAATTTTGTGAACAGCATCCACACCCTTTGATAATGTTTGTCCATCTTTACCACTAACAATTATAAATTTCTCCTCAATTTTGATTTTGCACCCAATATCCTTCTCAATATTTTTAACAACCCTATCAGTGAAAAGTGCTTTTACTTTAGGATCTCTTGCAGGTACCCTTTGAAATAAATCTTGAGACTTGCGATTAGCCCCAAGTGTAGATGGACAGCCCTATTACAATTAAATCAGAAATTGAACACCAAAAATAAATTCTCTTTTAAATTAGTGTATAAAAACATATAAATAAGAAGTTAAATACGATAAAGTTGAATACTAATTGTGCTACAAACAGTATCCCCGACAACCTTCTAGTACTTCCATATCAACGCAATAATATTTCAGAGTTGAGAGTGACACATGAGAGACACCACATAAATAAAGCTATGCATTCAGCGATTAAAAGGAGGTGGCTGGTATTGCTTTTTCGTAACTTAAAATGCTTTCAAGTGTTTGGACGAAGAAATGTGAATATGTTTTCCGTGTATTTAAGACTTTAAGTAAAATATTTACCTCTAGGGTGAAATAAGCTATTTAGTATAATTCCAACACCTCTAAAGTTATACAGCTTATCTGCTTATAGCGTATTCTAAAAGCAGATTCACTTATTTATGGGCAAGGTGGATTCAAATTACATGTTTTACCCTTGGGGTGAAATAAGCTGTTACAAATAAACTGATTATCTGCTACTGCTCAATATATTGTAAGTTGTTTAAATAAGCAATTCCAAGCACCCCAAACGGTTACAATCACAGGACCTCTGTTATGTAAGCAATCAGACAAACTGTTGAGTTTACTTTGGATCATCAAAACATATACCTGTGTATAATGACTGGAATCTCCACATAGTTTACAAATCATTTCTTCTTCCTTTCTTTTCTTCCAGTTTCTTTCAGTAGCTTTAGATTTTGCCTCCCAAACCTTAGCATCACGGCTGGTAAAATCGGTGGGGATCGCATTAGGGTCTAGAGCTTCTTGTTCTTCTTCTTCATCTGAATCAGCATGAGATCGTTTGCTTGTTTTTGTGGTTTCAGGAACACTAGTGGTAGTAGATCTTAGTGGACCAGTGTATTCCTTATAGAGTTCACTAAAATCATCATCAACGTCTGAATCGTCTCTATTAGACATTCTTAACGTTCTTAAACAATATATAATCCCAGTCTGCAAGCATGTGATACAGTTAGTAATCACCATAATTCATAAAACAAAGAAGCATAGAACAAAATGACAATGCAGCATGCAATTTGCCCATAAGCTAAAGTGCTAGAAATTAAGCTTAGCTCCAATTACAAGGTATAACCTTTAATGATATTGTAGATAGCCGAACCTTCTATACATTGGAATAAAACTAGTTTGTTATTTTTTTCCTGACCAAGGCCAGAACTGTTACAAAAAAAACTGCTATAGTAAAGTCCCTAAAATGCACAAGGTAATACACACGCTACTTGCCCAACACAAGTTGTGTTTTACCCTCTGTTGACAAAACCCCACAAAGTGCATGCCTAGGCCCTCAAGCGCAGCTAGCCACACTTCAAAAGCCCCATTTTCAGCCGCTCAGATGCATTTTCAACCAAGCTCTAGCCCAATTCCTGCCAAAATCTTCTAAATAGGCTTGAAACAATAACACCAGCCCTAAACAAAGCCTAGAATCAACCTAAAACTAGCTAAAAAGGCCTAAAACTCCTAAATATGGTCCTTTATACAATGCGCCTCTAGCCAAATTCCAGCCAAAATCTTCTGAGTAGACTTGAAACAACTACACCAGCCCTAAAAAAGCCTATAATCAACCTAAAACTAGCTAAAAAAGCCTAAACCATGTCTGAAACCTCTGAATATGTTCCTACATACAATGCACCTCATTTAAAAAAACTCTCACTTTCAGCACCTTGCGTCTAGGCCCAAAGCAATAATTCAGTGCCACATGAACAAATACAAATAGCAAGCGATCAAAAATATACAACAGTTTCGGTCAAAAAACAGATAACAAATTCGAACACACAATAATCCCTAGACCATTCAAACCTACAAATCTACAATCACAACAATTGAAACAATATGAAATACGAAGATTTAATAACTAACGCAGAAAACAAATTCTCACACATAATAAGCCCTATAACACATTTAAATCTACAACAACAACAACTCAACCGATATGGAATACGAAAAGGTACTAACAAAAAGCGGAGACAAATTCACGCGTATAAGGAGCTCTAGAACATTCAAATCTACAATCGCAACAGCTGAAATTGGTACTAACTAACGCTGAAAACAAATTCTCGAAGATAAAAAGCCCTAGAACAATTGAACCTATAATAATCATTTCAATTCAAATGATATGAAGTACGAATAAGTAGTGACTGTAAATTCGTGTACAGAAATGAATGTTCCGGTGATGTTACCGCGGAAGAGCTCCGGCCGGCGACGGAAACGGAGAGCAGATGGAGAAGAAGCAGTTAGGGTTCGCCGTTGATTGCTTCTTTCTAGAATATTCGGTTTGTGTTTTATGTTGATTATAGAGGTCCTTGTAGTTTACATAAATGGTCCTTGTTGTTTACATAATGCCATTAAAGCTCGCGTGTAACGGGAAGACTGTTAGTAACTGTTTTGTGATTAACAATCTCGATCGTTAGCCACTTTAGTATCCAGAATTATAAATGTACTAATTTTTTTTAACAGAACTGTACTAATTATTATGATATTTTATTATTATTATTATTATTGTGTACATGATCAAGACGTTGATAAGCTCAACCCTGAAAATCGCTCTGATGATTGAAGAAAACATGTAAAAGATACGTCCACGACAATAACAAAAAGAGTTCAGAGTCATTTATGGAATTGTCGGATAGTTAGTTAGTTTATCTTTATATAAATCGCAACTTGATCGACTAAAAAAACACAAAGAACACTCGAATACTTTATTGTAACACCTGACTTTTGATTAAATCTTGCTCACATTGCTCTCCTTTTCATTATTTCATAACATCAAACAAAGCAACCCGACGATTTTAGTTGGGTCTAGAAGTTTTGTACCGGAGATGTTGATAGGTATTTGCAAAAATATATATTGAAAGACGTTGATAGGTAGGTTTTTGCAATATTTCTAGGCTTAAAAGTCTTTGTACTGATAGTTTTAAGCTTCAAGATCTTTACAATATTAATTAGTATCTATTTAGAGTTTTAACTGTGAAAAGGTCTATACCATATTCAAGACCTTCATGTAATTTTTAAGTCAAAACTGGACCTAAGAATATTTACTTAGAAGTTGTTATGATAGGATCCAATAACACTAAAATACTACATTGTTACAACATAATTTTTATGAATGAGTTATAATGTTAAATAGACAATACAAATCTTTGTATATATTATGATTAACAAACAAGTTACAATTACCTTAAAGGAAAGCTTTTATATTTATGATTAATATCGGTCAAATGTTTTTTTTAGATTCAATTGCATATTTACCCCTATAAACACCCCTTAAATGCATATTTCCCCAACTAAAAAAATCAATTGCATATATACCCAATGCCAACTAAATGTCTTTATTAAAAATGGATATATTTGCAAATTAAAGTTGTTTATAGGGGGAAATATGCAATTGATTTTTTTGACCGGATAAATATGCATTTAAAGTGTTTTAAAGGGGGAAATATGCATTTAACCCTTTTTTTAAATAGAGTTAAAACTCATAGGTTGACTTTCATAATAATATATTTAAATCACTCACGGATCACTTGCTCGTACAATTATCTTTAGTTTTCTATCAGGAGATAACGCATGATTAAGGATCATACATCTTTGTCATTAAACTAAGTCAATCGCCGTAAAAAAAACAAAAGAAAATAAAACAAAAATCATATCATAGATTCATAGGTTGATTAAGTAACTTTTCCTTAAAACAGCTATAATTAAATTAGCAATTAATTACTCACTCAAAATGTAGCGTGGAAAACATAACTTATTAGCTAATTACACGAAGTTAGGTGAAAAGTTAATTGAATTTATTAAAGCATATGAAAAGATGTGATATAATAATAAACAAATTAAAAAGCATGTGACGTTCTCTAATGGCTATATATCCTCATGTAAGTTTGAATGAGAAATTAATCACTATGATAAGTAATGACCAATATATTATCAAGACTTATATAAGAAACTATTTTTTTTTCTAATTTTATCGATCTTCACATATATGATCGCTTAAAAGTTTTGTAATATCTTCAAATATTACGTCAGTCAGAGTAAACGGTTTTCATATATGCCATTAAACTCGATCTCTGAACTCTGGTTGTGTTAAAATCAGTTCATATCATTGACACCGATGGATTAATTAAATTAGCAATTTAAAAAAATGTCCATCTTAATTTGTAAACAAGTTTAAAAAACAAAAATGAAATTAATTGAAATTTTAATAAAAACTAATGCTTTCAAACTTACTGTTTGAATCATATAACACTATATATTACCATGAGTAGTAAACACTAAACAACATGAAATTAAAACCAAAAACAAAATCATCATGTTTGGTTAACCAAATACCAAACACATGTTTGGTTAACTAATAATGTGTATAATATTAGTGTTGACCCGATAGTTAGCTATACATGATGAAATTAACCTTTATCGCGCCTAGATCATGCCGAAATTTTACATGACTGGCCTTAAGTCGTTGAACGTAATGGTTATGATTCGCATACACAAAACGAATTGTTTTTAATAACCTTGTCTACGTGATTTACAGAAACAATAGTTGAAGATTCAAAGTACGTAAAAGCCATTGATAATGATCATATATATATATGCATTAATAACCATATGCTTAATTAAATTAAAGTAAACAAATTATAAAATGTATCTTTAATCAACTACACATTAAACCATATGATCACTCTTACATAATCATAAACCATCTTCATTATGATTTTATAAATTAATCAGTTGAGTAATAAACAATCAAACTCACTCACATTTTGACAATGCATTTACCACAGCTTGCATGATACTCACTCTCATTTGTAAGTTTGATATATATTCAGCAGTCTCTTTAAAAAGCCCATCCAAACCAACCGACGAGTCACCGTTTGGGATCAACTTCTTCAACGTTCGAACCTTCTTTTCGATCATCTTAGACCTTCTAGAACCTTCTTGACCTGCCCGTCGAACCCGTCTCCTTTTTATCATCTTTAGAGTCTTGATCCTTGTGGGATTTCTTCTGCTCTTCATCATGTTTGAGTTTGAATGGTTTCTTGATGGACTTTTGATGTATTTGCTTTTGATGTTTGATAAATCACCAAGTGTTTGATGCAAATCTTGATCACCCATGATTTGTTTCAAGAAAATTGGGTTTGAAACAGTTTTGATTTTTTAGAATGTGGATAGAGTTTGAGCTTTTGTTTTTGTACTTAATCAACTCAATTATGAATGGATGGAATAATATTGTGGTGGCATTGAGGGCTTTTTATATGTGTTTTGTGAGGTGGTTAATTACTATTTGTTTTATGGATAATGTTTTATTAAGCTTGTGGAAGTCATATACGTGTAGCTCTCTAGACCTAAGGTTGGGAATTTTTTATGTTTTCTTTTTATAAAATGATTGTTCCATATTAAATTTGAAACCTTTTAACACAACCAGTTTTGTATAAATCATTCTTGAATTAAAAATGCAAAACATTTACAAAAATATCATATGCATAAATTTAACTTCTAAACGTACCAGAAACTCACATTATTTTTTATTTTATAACAAACATCCGAAAACCTACGTGAAAATTTTGACATTTCATTACGATGAGTGTAAAAGAAAGAGGAATAATAGACGTTGTTTGTTTTCTTCGTTAAAAATACAACAAATTTGAAATCAATACGACAGCTTAATCAGAAGTGGTGACGGTGGTGGCTACAGTGGCCGACATGAGTGTTTCACGTCAATGAGAAGTGGACATTCACAGCTTCTGTCGTCCGATATTTTGTTACTATTATGATAGTCGTGACTGTCTAGCTAGCTATATGTGTTTTTTGCTTTGTGACGGTATAATTTAACCTAGCTATATATCTCTTTATACCTCGCCCAAACATGTCAATCTATATGTGTATTTGCTTTGTTAATTTAACCTATATATCTCGTTATACCTCGCGCAACATGTAAGGTTGGTGTAAAGCTAGTTTAGCTATGAAATGAATGAATGTATGGTTATTAGATTTTGGCGATGATTTAGGGTTGTACTGGGATGCATGTTCTGAAGTGGAGAATAATGCACATGGAACCAATGATTGTTTTATTTATTTATTATTATTATATTAATTATTAATTAAAGCAAAAACTTCAGAAAAAGAAACTGATGTTTCATTCTCATCGAAACACTCTGGATTATTCCTCATTTTCTACCAAATTCAATGCACATTTAAAATCTGAAAACGATTATGTGTACGATATAGCTTTTTATTTTTGGAAACAATATTAACAATGGTGATAAGTAATGCATGTGTATATATATTTTTTAGAACGACGGTTGGTGCAACGATCTATGATTGAAGCACTCAGAGGTGCATGGACCGAGATTAAAACTCTACCTCTAACACCAATATGTGTTTTTCGTTGGTATTGAGGCTCTCTCATTACTGCGTACGCAACGGAGCTGGCTCACCACAACACTCCTTACGGGCCAAGTTAATCGGAGTTGAAACTCGTCAACCAACTGTACGTTTCAAGGAAAATCAGGCATGAACCTTTAACCATACCACGTAAAACCCTTAGGCTCAGACACAAAGCCGGGTGGTAGCCCGAGATGTGCTTCATTGCCGATACCATTAAAAGTGACATTAATGGGAATTGAATTTGAGTCTCCTATGGAAAGTCCAAATCATCTTACCACTAGGCTAGTAAGCCACAAGTAGGGGATACATGCGTACATATTTAATGTTTTAAGATAGATTTTAAGAACCAATCTCTTTTTCTTAATTATTTCAAACACATAATATTATATATATTTATACACTTGTTTTTAATTTAATATATTATTTATATATTACGTATTATTTACATTTTTAACTCGTGTAATACGCAGATCATATGTATTTAGCTGTTTATGTTTCTCTATTTACTACTTTTATTTTTTTTATTCACTACGTACAAGTGTATTATATGATGTTAGCAGATGTCGACACATTAGTAGTTCTAAAACAACAACTCAACAGTTTTGGAACCATTGGAGTTGGTGGCCCAGTAAAAAATGTTTTGTCTTTAAGAGTATCACTATATGAAGAGTTCATTTAAACTTGTGCATGTATATATTTGATGTAATTTAAGAGTAGTAAAGTAGTTTGATGTCATAAAAAACTCAAAACAATTTTGGAGCCTTAAAGCACTAAGTTTGGGTATTTTTTCATTAACTAATTAATATGAGCTGGATTTATCATATATATGCGGATGGTGGTTAGGATTAGTTAGCTCCCATATTCCCAAACAAGAAGCTTAATATAAATATAACACCAAAATCATGTCTAGATTGAATGTTCTAACATGTTCAGTTTATGTCTGTTAACGTTGTTGTGCGGTTAATCTCATGCCACCACTACTGCAATATCAATGCTATATACTCCAAAAAAACATGCATGTATCTAACTTGCAATCAAACACTAATCATATATATAACTAACATCTTCAATACCACTATATAATACATACATAAATATTGTTCCAATATTTTAATGTATTTGTATATTTAAAATTTGATTTTTGAGTTAATTAGAATATATCTGTCTCATGTCGATTTTAAGACCGTGCTTAAACCCCTCTTTATATATATTTATCTGAGTATTTGTCGGTCGGTTACATGCTATAAACCTATTAGTTTGTTGAAAATTACGTATTAGATTTTACATGATTTTCAGGTACATGTTTTGCTATTTTATTTGTTATAAGATCTATTATTATACCCAAGGATATTAGAAATATATATAAAGGTTTAAAATGAGTGGATTGTTAGATTATTTGTTAAGAAGACTCCTAAAATATGTATGTTTCAGGTAATCAGTTTGGTATTATTTAATATCATACTCGTCTTATAGTCGTGAAATTTTAAAAAAGTAATCTCATCCTAATACCCAACCTAAATGTTTCAGGTTTTAAGATTGCATGTCTTCGTGTTTCATTTATCATCTCTGTAATCAACACTTTCAGAATATGTTCACAATGTTTTGAACATCAAACCAGACTAGTTGGCTACCGGTTCAATCCATTTGGCTAAACCATCTATTAGCTCTAGCTAGCTAGCCCATCAAAACATATTGGTTTTAGTCAAAGTTAGAACAGATCCCATGAACCGTTTCATTTTTTTACGAGCGATGATTTTAAACTATATAGCATAGATGAGTTATATGCTCTATGATCTTGACATCAGGTGTCATACATTATTAATTAGAGGTTGATTAATTAGGCAGCAAGTAATGTTTAACTTGAATGGTACTCAATGTGTTCTATTGGATCATAATTTCATATATGATGAAGCAAACTACACGTAATGGTCGAGCCACTTTCAAGAACGTGGGTGCATGTAGGGCTTGAGCTGTCAAAGTGCTTTGTGATTGTGTGTATGCTATCTCATTACGGTTAATTACTTAATTACAATGGGCCCAAATAAAATGACCCACTCTATGAACAATGTTTTGTTATACAACTAGAAAAATTTAAATGATATGGTATAAAAATCTAATCAAAAAAGGTAAACGTTAAATCGAAAAAACTAAAATCTAATCCAAAAATCTAATCCTTAAAGCTAAATCTTAAAGTAAAAAAAAAACAATTTAAATAATAATAATAATAATAGTAATAATAATAATAACAAAAATGTAGGAATACATATTATGTGTTTGAAATTATTAACAAAAAGAAACTCGGGTCTAATGGTTAAAACTTGTGCGTTAAACATTGAGGTCATTCTCTCAAGCATGGCACATTGGCACGTACGTTATAGTCATATAGGATTTGCTTAGGTTCAATCTCACATTCAATTTCACTAATTACACAATAATCCTCTCATTTATCTCAAATTTCTAGGTATACTGGATTTAAACGGTCTCAACTATTAACTTTTGGTTTTTACCGGTCCCAACTATTAAATTGGCCGGTAACGGTCCCAACTTTTATCACTTTGGCAACCAGTACGCTGTCGTTAGTTTTTTTAATGACGTTAATTTTTTTGAATTCAAGACCGATGTTTTAAGGCTTTTGATAGGAAGGCAAATACAACTTTTCATGTATGCTTCAATAGAGAGCAGAGACCGCCATCGGTAGAAACAACCTAATCTTGAAGTTTCTACTGAACTTCACAAACTACCCAAAATAACACTAATAGAAAATAACCCTTTGTCTTTTTTACTACAAATGTTTGCCACGACACATAATTTGCCACAAGATCGTACCAAATTTTCAAAGGTAACAAAACCACGAAACAAATGTAACAATTTTTGGTATATACATCTGTGGCAAAGTTATTAAAAAACGCATATAGGGACAAATTTTGTCACAAAACTTTTCATAAATTCTCAAGAAATGCATTTGTCTCTAATTTTATCACAAAAAATGCACAATCTAATATTTTCAAGTTATTTTCATATTTATATTTTGCAAAAATCTAATATTTATTTGTTTTACTGCAAAATTACAATAATATTTACTTTCTTACATACTTTATCTGGGAATTGTGTGAAAAAATTTTGCTATTTTTTCTTTTTAGTTTTTGTTGAAAATTTGTCAAAATCTTGTGTTGTGGCAAATATTTGCGGTAGAAAAAATATTTTCAAGTCAAAACAAGTGGTCGTAGTTCATGAAATTGCTACCGAACTTCTTAAACAACTAAATTACAACTTACTGGCAAACTCCAATTACGTCAACCTTTGTTTTCGAGTAACTTTCTCACAATCTGTCAATTTCCAAGAAACCTTAAACCTCCAGGGTTGCAGCTCCTTGTACCCGAGTACCATGGGCACTACCAATGAACCCTCGTGTTATGGTTCCTCAATACTTGAAATCCTAACACTCTCAAAACAAGTGTGAGCTACACACGATCACACTCTCCAACTTATTTGATGTTTGATTATAATTTCACATTTGATCACTAAGTAAATCCAATTACCCAAAATAACTTGAAAGCACTGAAACCAACAACGTCGTATACGCTAAAAACAAAACATAACCTCGTGATTGTGACGTGTAAATTTTAAAGGACATTCCAAGGTGTCTATTTGTTTTTTTAGAAAATATCTTTATAAAGTATCATGTGTAAACACATGCTTAAAGACAATAGTGCAACAAGTCTAGTCGTAGGGTTAGGTTTGTGTACAATGGGTCGATTCGTTTCAATCGTTTTTGGCTATATATGGTGAGCTGGTATTATTGAAAATATATTATATTTACTAAAGAATAAACATAATATTTAAATGTGGTAGATGAGAACTATATTCACTAGCAAGTGGCAACTAATAGAGTAGCTATAGATACAAAACATACAAACTTGTTAGTTGTCATATGTTGTTAGTGGGCCTCATGGCCCATGTAACCCAATCAGAGCACGACGTGTAACTGAGCCACTAATATCCCTGTCAACTCTATAACTTTTTTTTGAAAATAACTTCATTGGTTTACAAAATTAGTTTGATTTTTTTATGTCTGTAACATATTCGAATATTTATTCTTAAAATATATAAGGTTAGGTTACAAGACTTTTGTTAACTAGACATTTTTTTTTGTTAGAAGAGATATCATATCTCTCTCTAGCGAAGCTAGCCCAAAAGTTAAAAGATATTTTCAAATTTATTTTTTCATAAGTCATAACAAGCTTTCATTTAAAAAAACACATTTTAACATAAAACCAACGCAAGATTCAGTATACGATAAACCAACGGAAGCGACCGGTTTTTTTAGATGAGCAGGGTCACATAATCTATTCAAGTTTTCAAATTTATCATCTTTAACAAGATATGTTCGCCTTATTATGAACTACTTTGACTAACACTATCACTATCTAAAGTTCCATCATTATCAATATTCGACATACTTGGACTAATATCACTATCGACTTCTGACATCTGGATTTGTATCAAGATTTAAACTACTTTGACCAACATCAACACTTTCTCCTTTTTTTACACTTTTTTTTAAATTGTCAATAAAACATTTTTTGTTGTCTTTTCTTCCTATAGTTCAATAACAATAAATAATAATATATTACACACACACACACATATATATATATATAAATATAAATTTCACAAAAACTCTGAAACCCTAAAACTCCTAAGACAATAGAATTTGTCAATAAATACCTAAAGATACTACTAGAGGGAGGAGCAGTGCCGCAGCGACAGCAACCGATGAGGGAAATCTGGCAGGACTTCGGAGGTGTAGCTTGGATTTTAGAGAAGCAGAAGGTTTGGCACTTTGGCAGCAACAAAGTCTTCGGTTTTTTTCTAAGGCAACAACTCAAGTTGTTTTTTAAACTAATTTGGGCTTTAATAATTTACAATTATGATGAGCATTGGGCTTGGACAATGGGTTAACAACTAACAAGTTAATATCTCTAGACTCTAATATACTAGTTTACTATTTGGTGTATGAGCTAAACTCCGGAAACAACACTCAACGGGTGATTTTTAAGTAGGTTAGAGTTTTCGGAATTTCAGGGGTATCCTTTCAAATTTTTAAGGGTAGCCTAAACGTAAAATGAGAAAATAATTTTTTCTTTACCTTTGACGAGGAAATTTGAGACGTAACCCGGCTACCCATATCCATACCTCCGCCCCTGGTAACTTTGATTAAAAAATGTGTTTTTTTAACAACTCTCGGTTAGAAAATAGGGAACACGAGAAGAGAGAAAGGAATCTCTGTTACCTATATGTAAAATGAATAGTGGGTCATGTGACATTGTCACATAAGGTTGGAGGAGGACCGTTAAAATATTAATATTCAACCCGTATTGACTTTTTATTTGTTTTTTTTTTTAAAGTTCATAATCTTTTTATAAGCTATTTTTTTTAAAAAAATTTTACCATAAAGTCAAGGAGTTTTATATTTTAAAATATGTTCTATTTGATGTTTTGAGATTAGTTTTTGGACAAGATGTTTGACATTTACATAGTGTTTTAAGATGTTAGTCACGATGTTTTACTACTTGGACGTTAAATTTCAACATGTCTACCTTTAGTTATAATGTTACTATGGTCCATGGACACCCTTCAACCAAAAAAATAGCTTCAAACCTTCTTAAAATTTTAAAACTCTTCAAGACATAGCACCCATGGCCATATGTGCATTTGTTTTAAAGTTCAGTTTAAAGTGTTTAGTTAAATCAAAATTATTTTTTAATTATTATTAACTTCAACATTATTAATTACGTCTATTAACCATATCAAAACATATCTCACATATAAACCAAATCTCCAATTATTTTCTACTATAACATCATGAAGATTGAAGATCCCATGCCTAGTACAAGCTTTATCTTGGTAGTAGAATATTTGTAATTGCTCTAGTTTGACCACAAAGGTACTAATGGTACCAAAAGAAATGAAAATGAGACCACATTTATAACACATTTATCGTTTTAACGTTTTTAAGTTAAAATTTACATGGTCGGTGAACCGTTAGGTACCAACCTACAAAAGTCCATTCCCCTTTAGCAACATAAACAAAATTACTAAATTAAAGGTGGAAAGGGGATACAACTACACAATAAAAACTACAATCTAAGTGGTTGCAAATTGGGGGTTTGAGGATAAACTCTATCATCTTCAAGAACAAGCAATTTTGGTGTGTTTGATTCTCTCATCCATGCAGCCACCATGGGCCCTGGTGAAATGAACCTACCGATGTTAGACGAAGCAACCCTAAATGGCGAGCCCATGCTACCCAAAAGGGCTTCGATGGCTCGTTTAAGCGCACAATCACCTACCACTTTGCTGTGCTTACCCCATCCTGTTAAAATGCTGCATCAACAATCATGAAATGATGACTACCAAATAAAGCCAGAAATGGGTCAAAAGATTAATAAATCTGTACAAACAAAATTCGGCCGGTTTTAGCCCAAACCCAACCCAATAAGGCGAAAGCGAAAGCTCAACTTGTGCCAAAAGTTAATATTGTAAAGCCCAGTCCAAGGCCCAGCCACACAGTCTCTCATGCGCCTTGAGAACGGTTTGGGCCGATATTAAAGCTGGTTGAGCCTGGGCTTTGTGCACTAGAAAAACTATTTGATAACAATAATGAAAGAAAATTTACCTCAATAATCCAGGCAATTCATGACCTTCATAAACAATTGAGCATATATTTAGCAGCCATGCATGAACCATGGCCCGTGCAGCACCAGACGACATGAGGTGTAAATCTAAGCAAGAATCAGACCATGTGTTTTCCCACACTTGTCTGCGTTTCCCTTCGAGCACCACCATCTGGGCCCCACGTTTCTGAAATAGTTACAACAAGATTGTATAAAATTACCTAACTATAAGTTACAAAAGGAGTAACTGGTTACTCAGAACTGATAATCGAGCTGCAAAGAAAACTCATCATTGGGAAAAAAAAATTAAAACTACCTAACTACCACTAACTTTGAACAAAATGAGTAACTGGTTACCTGTCCAAAATGCCATAACATGTCGGTCAAAGCATTGTAAAAGGCGGATGCAGTTGAAGAATCCATACGTTTGACCTCATCAAAAAGAGAAAGAGCGTGAACCCACACGTTTTCTCTATAGCCCATCAAAAGTCCGTGAGCCACACCATACACTTGGTTATCAAATAATCGTAGTTCTTCCAATAACAATGAAGCTTCTTCAAATGTACTGCAACGGCTGCAACAATGCACAAAACTGTAACATACGTTTGGAAATCAAGAAAAATGACGGTTTTTTTCCTTTAGAAATCAAGAAAAATGATTTTTTTTCTAACAGGCGAACACATATTGATTTGGTTATCGAACAATTATAGGGTTAAGAACAAACCTGCATGCGTTCAAAATAGCCGAAAACGTCACCACGTTCGGTTTAATTTCCAGCTCATGCATCTTCCGAAAAACACCCAAAACACATATAATTTCCTTTCCACCCTTTTCTCCAATATTCAAATTCCCAGAAGCTAACTGCTCAAAAACCTTTATTATCCTATCTTCATCTCTATTATTAACCTTTATTATCCTATCTTCATCAATGTTATTAACCTCTTTATCACCATTTTCCAAACACATCATTTCCCTCTTATTCCCATTCGAAAAACCCGTTTCACCAGATTGCCCAAAAGCATTTATGATCGAATTATATGTTACAACATTCGGTTGAATCCCCTTTTTAGTCATCTCATCAAGTAACAAGGCAGACGACTCAACAAACCCTTTCTTACATAATGAATCAATTATTTCACTATAGAAAACAACATCCGCTTTCAAACCTTCATGCTTAAACTCCTTGTACATCTCGGTTGCTTCTTGGTACAACCCACCTTTCAAATAAACACTTATTAACGTCGAATAAGTTAACAAATTAGGAGGAACCCGTTCGTTCTTCATCCTAGTAAACAATTCTTTAACTTTATCATATCTCCCCTGTTTCCCAAACCCGTCAAGAAGTGCGTTATAAGTCACAACATCTTTCCTAAACCCCGTGTTCTCCATCTCTTTAACAACATTAAGCGCCTCATCAAACCGCCCTAAACTTGCATAAATCGCCAAAAGATTATTATACGACACACGATCAAGACGAATATTCGCATACTTCATCTCGCTAACCAAGCTCAAAGCTTGATCTAACCTCCCCGATTTAGCACACCCACGAATCACCGTACTATAAGTAACCTCGTTCGGCAAAACATTCTTCGCAGTCATCTCCGCCATAATTTGAAAAGCATAATCCATATGTCCACCACTCGAAGCAGCATCCAAAAGCGTATTATAAGTATAAATATCCGGCTCAATCCCCCTATAACACATCTCATTAAACAAACCCAACGCCGTCTCCCACAACCCACCACCACTACAAACCGCCAACAACGAATTGTAACTAATCCTATCCGGCTGAAACCCGTTACTCAACATATCATCGAAAATATCCGAAGCCCGTTTAAAATCCGCACCCCCTTTCCCACACGCATCAATCAGCGCATTGTAAGTAACAAGATTAGGCTTTAACCCTGATAACTTCATGGTTTCAAACAACTTAATAGCATCATCACATAACCCACTTTTAGCATAAGCACTAATCAAAGCAGAGTAAGCATAAACAGTGTTTCCATAGCCTTGATTAACAGCAGTTTCAAAAACTTTTTTAGCTAATTCAACTTTCCCTAATCTACCAAGCACACTAATCATAGAGCTAGCTAATTTACCTTGCTCTGTTCTTCTTCGTTCTCGATTGACTGCAAATTCAAAACACTGTATCGCCATTGACCATTCATTTCGATTGCCCAATTCTCGTAACAAGAAATTATAATCATCAGACCCACAAAGCTTCGATTGGAACGTGATTAACACCGATTCAATCAACCGATCATCACCGCTGCATCGGGTTAATTGTTGCAGAGCATCTTCAGCGAAAACAGAGTGACGACTAGCTCCGTTGCATTTCTGGCGGCCGAAATGCATCTTGGAGACGAAACGTGTTGATCTTCTGCCGGAGAAATCGGCGGCAAGGTGGGATTTTGAAGAGGAAAGAGGGGAGAAATTAGGGTTCCGGTGGGGATGAGCGGAGACGGTGGCGGGGATAGGGGGAGGGGGTTTGTTAGAGGTGGGGTTTCTAGGTGGTGGTGGGTGGAGGGAGGTGTGGGGGGTGGGTGTACGACGGTGGTGGTGATTGTGGTTCTGAAGGCCCTGGATGTGGTGGTTTTGGTAGGGTTTAGCTGTGGTTAAAGTGGGTGGTGTGGATGAAGCCATTGATGGTGGTGGATAAGGTTGGTTTTAGGGTTTGAGATGATGATGATGATGGTGGTGGTGGAGATAAAGAGATCAGGTAGGGTAGGTGAGGTGAAGTGTCAAGTGTGTTGTTGTTATTGTTGTTGTTTACATAGACATAAGCAAATAGGAGCTGAGTTTGCTAAGTCAAAAACACCACTTTTGAGTTGGGCGTTTTGGTCCTTACTAAATTGAGTTTTGCCATTTTAGAGCACGCATAAATCAAAATGTTAACTTCACGATTTTATTATTTAGAGTAAGTTTTCAATTTGGTACATGAGTTTTATTAATTTTTCTCTACTTAAACAATCAAAGTGAAAAAAAAAAAACTAAGATTGCATTTGATACTCAAATGTTATTATAACATATATATATATATATATACTAGATTAGTACCCGTGTACTACACGGATTTTAGTTTTATAGGTTTTAACTCAATTTACATATCAAATTTATTTTTAACACATCTCTTATTAAATCGATTTGGATATTTACAAATATATTAATATAAAAAATCATATGTTACAATAAATGATATGATTTATAATAGTTGGTAAATTTTTATTGGAACATATCGGGTTAGGAGATAATTCATGATAATTGTTAATTTTTTATTTGAACATATCGAGTTATGAGATAATTAATGATAACTGGTAAAACTTTAATTTGAACATATCGGGTTAGGATAAATCATAATAATTGATAAGTTTTTTATTTGAACATATCAGGTTAGGAGATAATTCATGATACTTGGTACATTTTTATTTGAACATATCAGGTAAATTTTGCATTTGAACATATCGGGTTAGGAGATAATTGATGATAATTTATGAATTTTAATTTAAACATATCGGGTTATTTCGAATATGGAGCATACCATGACCCGTCTAAAAATTCTCCATCAAATTAATTTAAAACATGACACCTAAGCAAAATCCTATGTGGAGTAGTTAAAATGATGACATGTGGATGTGTTACTTAATTATTAGAATAGGTAGATAAAACATATTATAATGTACGTATAGTTTACACTAGGTTATTTGCCCGTGTTAACACACGGGCATTTAAAGAATAAATATAAACCATAAGTGACATATTAATTGTTACAAATAATATATATACAACATAAATTGTTATAAAGATTTACATACAATAATAATAAATAAAAATGCTAAAAGAGGGTTTACATAGTGAATATGTCCTCATCTAAGATTAAGACTGTAAACATTCTTTACATTTAACTTTTGAGAGTGTAACATATAACTGACCATTATAAAAGAACTGGATATCTCGAAGTAAAAACTAATGGCACTTTGTAAACTTACATAATCAAGGTACAAATTAGATGGGTCTAAGACCTGTTTGAACTTTATAAAATTACAATATTAAGACATCAATGATATATGAGTCAACATGTATTTTCTATATCTTGATGTATAAACCAACTTAAAAACCATAGATAAAGAATAAAAACAACTAAAAATATATAGTAGCATTATTTCAATGAAAAGATAAAACTCCACTTGAATGGAAAGACTTGGGCATCCATATTAAGAAAACAATCAATTCATTGTTAAGAAACCATAAGTTATAATCAATTTTTAGTGCAAATAGTTAGAAATTATGATTGAAAATTTAGCATTTAAAAAATGTTAATGTGTCGTTTTGGGTTAGTAGGGGCACAATGCAACTTGTTAACACACAATAAAAACTAACCTTATGTTTCTTAGGAAAATAAGAATGATAACAAATAATACCCAACCGAAATTATCTCCCAATTAAGCATTAATCACATCTTATACAAGAACGCAGTATATAGACTAAACTGCTTTTAAACATACCTAATCCCTCAAAATTTAGAATGCTTAATATTTAAGACACATGTCAACAATCCTCAAATACACGTCAATGAATGTTTCTTTATGAAAAATACAAACATGAATTATTTTTCTTTCTGTCCAATTAACTAAGATGAGCAATTAAAGCATGTAGAATCACTCATATTGTAATCAAAATGAGAAACTCATTTCCATAGTTGATCATTAAATGATAGCTAAATATTTTGAAATAAGATCCAGAACAGAACAGATAGATCATACATGATATTGGTTAACTGAAAACATACTTTTAAGAAAAGAAACACAATCAGTGTTAAAATTCTAGTTAGATTAAATTACTGCAACTTAATTTTAGATCCACAAATCAATAGAAAAGGAAATGTACATAATTGCTCCATCTACTTTGTGCGAATAGGATCATGAAACCAAAAACATCAAAACAAATAGGATGCCTGGTTCTTCATCATTCATCACACATCCAACGTTGATTTGTAACCTATAATTGAACATCACAAAGTTAATTAAAATCATATAAACATCACCCAACGCCAAAACTCAGAAATTTATGCTTTTAGAATCATATAAACACCAACAATTGCACAAATCATCATATATATTATTCTGCAAGGATCATCATATCTTTTTCTCTTCCATTAAATATATTAAAATCTGACACTAAATTGTGCACACGGTTAAAGTTGAACAAATGAACTATGAATCATTTAGGACTATAATTCACTTGAAACCAAATCAAAGACATAATTCATATAAAGGCCACCTAAATCAGTTTACTAAAAAACTTAAAATACTACTGAAGCAATACGATTGTTGCGATCCAAGTAACCAAAATATCATAAAGTGATCAACATCAAATTCAATTGTAACGAACCAATGCAGTTAAAACAATGCAAAAAAGACACCCATACTACTAATTGCAAAGCTATTTTGATACACTAAGATCAAGGAGCCAGCATATATATTATCAATTGCAACAATTCAATAGTAATCAAACCGGAAAGGATGCATATGATAAAAAATAATCAATAAATGGTTTCATATTCTTTTAATAGCCAAAGAAGAAACTTGTAAAAAATTAAAACGGATACCGATTTAACCACATAAGGATGAGCAAAATTCTTATTAACATGTATAAGAAATAAATGGTCTCCTTTCATCTTATCTGTAATCAACAAAAAGAAATAAATTATGGTTAACAAAATAAGCAAAAGAAACACTATGGTGCGTCGGAGAAGAAAGCGGCGGTCGTTGGAAAATAAACGATCTTCATAAGGTAACAATAGGATTTGCAAACCCTTTAATTAACATCTATTTGATAAGAGAATAAAGGATGATGAAGTCAGTTGACAAAAGGCAACGAATTTGAGAGAATGAAAGATGAAATTAAGGAAACTATCGATCAAAAGCGTCAAAAGTGAAAGAATTAGGGTTTGCAAATCGGGTTAGCTGGATCCGATTTGAAACCCAATTTAGATCCGCGTGATTTTGACAAAGGAAGTAATTTCTAAGAAGCTCCAAGTGTGCCACGTAAGAAATATTTTCTGAAAAGCCTTATGAGTCTGCCACGTTGGAAAAAAACATTTTGATATATTATATAAGAGATATATATATATATGTTAAATAACGAGTATGTATGTGTGCATATATATAACATATTTTAAATATAAGAGAAAAAAGTTTTATTTTTTAAATCGATCATTTATCTAAATGTATTTTTTTTAATATTGTTCAGTATAATGCATTATGTTTTTTAAAATTTATTTAATATTTTAACACTGTTTGGTTTTAGACGTTTTTTAACATTGTTCGGTTTAATAGCGTCTTTATATGTTTTAAATATCATTCTGTTTAATAAGTAGGTTTAATAAGTGTTATATTTAAAACTTATTGTTAAATATACGTACATATGTATAGGCTAAAAGTATAGAAGAAGCATGTAGATTAAGAATGATAAAAAACCAACAATAATATAAAAGACATTAACTTACTGAACATTATTTAATGAATAATATAGAAAAAACATGTAGAATAAGAATGATAGATATATTCACCTATAACTTAATATATAATGGCCATTAAACCGAACGATATTAAAAACATATATAACCGTTAATTGATCAAACGATATTAAAAAACTTCTAATAACCAGATAGTGTTAAACTGAAGGATATTAGAAAAGCGTCTAAAAGTCAAAAGTTGATATGTTGAACAATATTGAAAAAATACGTTTTTAGAAAACGAAGATTTAAAAAATAAAAATATATTTCTTTTGTATTTAAAAATATGTTATATATTTATATAGGCATGCATACATAATATTATTTAAATATAAGCATGTCTATAATATACATTTGAGCATCAAAAGTATTTTTTAAAAAACCTAACAAAAAAAGTTAACTCTGTTAGTTAAATATACTGAATTAGATAATAAATGTAAAACTCTGTACTGAAATAGAGAAGAATATACAGCTCAAGATAATAATTGAGACTTTTTTCATTTTGTACTCAAATGAAGAAAAAATGCAAAAGTCATGTACCAAAATGGTGATTTACTCTATTATTTATATATATATAAAGATTTTAAAAATATAAAAGTGAAGTTACAAAATATATGGTCGGTTGATTTCCACTAGGCGTTAAGACTGTAAACAAACCGATCTTTCAGCAAATTGTTCTTGAACTGTTCGATGGAAAGTTAGTTTGTTTAGCGAACAAACAAACCCGGACAAAAAATCTGTTCGTTAAGTTAAACGAACAGACATGAACAATGGTCGCGCTTGTTCGTTTATGTTCGTGAATGTTCGGTAAAGTGTTTGTTTCTTTATACTGTTAGTTTAATTATAAAAAAAACTTGATACCCTAGATATACCATACGTCTCCACTAATATATCTCATTTGGCCATTCAAACTTGAGTTTGTATTAAAACTTGACAAACTTCTATAATTGTGTTAAGTGTTTATTTGTTTTTGATGAACTTTTCGTAATTTTGAAATAAAAAATGTAGATTTTATTTTAAAATAAATATGTATTTGTTTGTAGTCATTCTTGTGCAAAAACATTCGTTTGTGTTCATTTATGTTTATGAACATTTGCTTGCATTTGTTTAAGTTTGGTAAGTGTTCATGAACAGTTCATGACCACGTTAGTTTTCTTAAGGAACGATCAAGAACAAAAAATCTTGTTCGGAAAGTGTTCATGTACCATTCATAAACATCTTAATTACTTAACAAACGAACACGAAGAAGGTATGTTTGTGTTTGTTCGGTTCATTTATAACCTTACCACTAGCCACGTCGCATGTCATTTAATGATTAAAATCAGAATTCATGGGGCCTGAGGCCCTACAGAAAAAGATCGATGAACGATTGTTGAAGTTTTTGTTTTTGTTTTTTTTTTCTAAATTGTTGTAAAATACAATTTTTTAACTTGTATCAAATGGAGAGCCAGTTGAGCTCGCCATGAACATCTTTAAAACTATGATTGTTAGCCAGCTTCTAGGATCAATTCTCGAATCCGCCAACCCCTTTTGAGTTTTTCTCGACTTATTTTTGCTTCTTTTTAAGCCTACATAAATTAGGTTTCTACATTTTTTGGTTTAACGTATGATCTATAGAGTGGAGTTATACTACAAAGTCTAATTTTCCTAAAAAGTCTAAGAAGCCATGAGATGATGACATGTGGCATTCCCTTAAAATTAGAAGGAAGGGTAGATGTGGTAATGTCTCTATATTTTAAGTTTCCCCCCATTTTTTTAAACGTCCATAACTTTTACATACGATATTATTTTTTTAAAAAAATTGCACCATAAAAACGAGCATTTTCTTATCTTTAAAACGCGTATAATATTCGTATATAAAAAACAAAAAAAAATTACAGGTTTTTTAGCTCGTTGTGTTATTTGTCAAGTCATTGTGTTATTTATTTATGTCATTGTTTATAACACAATAACCTAATGAAATAACACAATGATCTGAAATAACACAATGACCTGATGAAAATATAACACAATTACCTGATGAAAATATAACATAATGACCTGATGAAATATAACACAACGACCTGACGAATATATAACACAACGACCTGATGAAAATATAACACAACGACCTGATGAAAATATAACACAACGACCTGATGAAAATATAACACAACGACCTGATGAAAATTTAACACAACGACCTGATGAAAATATAACACAACGACCTGATGAAAATATAACACAATTACCTGATGAAAATATAACACAATGACCTGATGAAAATATAACACAACGACCTGACGAAAATATAACACAACGACCTGATGAAAATATAACACAACGACCTGATGAAAATTTAACACAACGATCTGATGAAAATATAACACAACGACCTGATGAAAATATAACACAACGACCTGATGAAAATATAACACAATGACCTGACGGATATAACACAATCTGAAAATATAACACAATGTCTTGACTAATATAACACAATGAGCTGAAAAATATAACACAATGACCTAACGAATATAACACAATGAGCTGAAACTTCAAAAAAAAATTTGTTTTTTATATATCAATATTATATGCGTTTTGAAGATAAAAAAAACGTTCGTTTTTTTGGTGTAATTTTTATTAAAAAGTATTGTCGTATGTAAAAGTTATGGACGTTTAAAAAAGAGGGTGGAATTTAAAAATAAGACAAGACTAATATACCCTTGGCCTACCATTTAAAGTTCTAACTATTTACCATTATGCCACCTTGTGTTTATAAGCCATTGATCTTCATTTAATATTAGATCTAATGGTCCAAATTCCTTCTTAGACTTTCTAGAAAATTTAGACTTTATATTTGAACCTAATTCATGATCTATATTTACATCATAAGATGCTAGACGTAATACTCTTCCTTACTTATTCCCTCATAGCATGAAAATAATAAACATAAACAACAAAACTAATATAAAAATCATAATCCCCAATGACGATATTTACTCTTCATCATTCTTTAATTCCAACAATTGCAACAACATACAATCTCCCAAAAACCTGTAATTTCTAAACCTTAATCCATGTTTACCCCCAATTCTTCAACATATCATGAACGCTAATTCATTCCACCATTTTCTTCACATTTTCCTAAATCTAATTCAACTCACCTGCTTTTTAACCTCCACCGCCATCTCCGCCGCTCCATTATCCCTAAACTGCGGTTCAAAAGACGGTGGAAACGACGCCGATAACCGAAAATGGGAACCAGACACCAAATACCTAATCTCCGGCCACAAATCCATCTCAACAACCGCCTTAACACACGAACCATCGTTATCCTCCGACGTACCTTACATGACCGCCAGAATCATCACCGGAGAAACTACTTACAAATTCAACGTCAATTCCACAAGCCGTTACATCCTTCGTCTCCATTTCTACCCTTCCAATTACCCTAATTTCAACGTTTCAAACTCATACACAATCCTAACAACGAACTCAATCACATTGTTAAACAATTTTAGCGCGTTTATTACCGCCGAAGCGTTATCGCAAGCGTACCTGATTAAGGAATTTTCTCTCGCAGCTTTTAACTCCGATTCAATCACCGTCACGTTCAAACCTGTTTCCAGATCCACCAGATCCAAATCGTTTGCGTTTGTTAATGGAATTGAGTTGATAACAGAACCAGATTTGTTCGATGATAAAGTAGGATTAGTCGGGGTCAGTCATAATTACGGTACGATTGATGGTGTATCATCGAATATGCAGTGTATGTTTAGGTTAAACGTCGGTGGACAATACATTCATCCGACGAATGATTCCGGTGGATTGATGAGGAGTTGGTATGACGATACACCGTATATGTTTGGAGCCGGTACTGTTACACATATAGCAAATGTTACAATTGATTACAGAGACTTACCGGAAGCTACAGCTCCGGCGGATGTTTACCGGACGGCGAGATCTCAAGGTCCAGATCCAAATACAAACAAACAAGGCAACGTGACATGGACGTTTCCGGTGGATGCAAATTTTACATATCTTGTTAGGTTTCATTTCTGTGATTATCAGCATGATAAGGTGAATCAAAGAGTGTTTGAGATCTATTTGAACAACGAAACAGCATTCGCTACTGCGGATGTTATCGCGTGGACCGGAGGTAAAGGGATCCCTACGAGGAAGGATTACGCGATTTACGTCGGTGATAAGTCCGGTGAAGAAGAGCTATGGGTGACATTGCATACAAATATTCAATTGGAACCTGAGTTTTATGACGTGCTTTTAAACGGATTGGAGATTTTTAAACTTAGTGATTCAAAATCGAATTTGGCGGGAAGGAATCCGGTACCATCTGAAATGATGCAGAAGCAGTTGATTGCGAATAGGGACGCGATTGATCCGGACGCGATTGGGGTTAAACATGTTGTGGGTGGGGCGATGGGTGGGGCTGCGACAATTGGGGTGGCAATGATGGTGGTGTTTGTGATTAGGAGGAGGAGACGGGTACCGGGGACGGATTCGGGTGTTACTAGTTGGTTACCGTTGTATGGTAACTCAACTAGTAAATCAACTGTTTCAGGGAAAAGTCAGTGTGGTAGTAACTTGTCGTCTGATGCTGTGTGTAACTGTCGGTATTTTTCATTAGTCGAGATTAAAAGTGCGACGAATAATTTCGAGGAGGGTAATGTAATCGGGGTGGGGGGTTTTGGGAAAGTTTATAAAGGGGTGATTGATGGTAATATGAAAGTTGCGATAAAACGATCAAACCCGTCTTCCGAGCAGGGTGTTAACGAGTTTGTGACAGAAATCGAGATGTTATCGAAGTTGAGACATCGGCATTTGGTTTCATTGATAGGTTTTTGTGAAGAAGGTAATGAGATGGTGTTGGTTTATGATTATATGGGTAAAGGAACGTTACGAGAACATCTTTATAAAGGTAACAAGATCACACTTTCGTGGAAACAAAGGCTTGATATCTTAGTTGGGGCCGCGAAAGGGCTTCATTACCTACACACGGGAGCGAAATACACGATCATCCACCGAGATGTGAAAACAACAAACATTTTATGCGACGACAATTGGGTTGCGAAAGTATCGGATTTCGGGCTATCGAAAACGGGTCCGAATTTAAACCAAAACCATGTGAGCACGGTGGTAAAGGGTAGTTTCGGATATTTGGATCCTGAGTATTTTAGAAGACAACAGTTAACCGAAAAATCAGATGTTTACTCATTCGGGGTTGTTCTTTTCGAGGTATTATGTGCCCGACCCGCTTTGAACCCGAATCTCCCGAAAGAGCAAGTGAGTTTAGCAGACTATGCATTACAGTCGGCAAGGAGAGGGACGTTGGAGGAGATGGTGGACCCGCATTTGAAAGGGACGATTACACCCGAGTCGTTTAAAAAGTTCACCGAATGCTCATTAAAGTGTTTGGCGGATCACGGGTTGGAACGACCGTCGATGGGTGATGTGTTATGGACTCTAGAATTCGTACTTAAACAAGAAACAAAAGGCGATGAGACGAGAAACGATAAGAAATCGGGTTCAACGGGAGGCGGGACGGTGGAGGTCCCGATTCAAAATAGTGATATGATCGCTATGCATCTTAACACATTGAATCTTGATGATGATGAGTATGATTATGATAGTGATGATGGTAATGCATTCTCACAAATTGTTGATCCAAAAGGAAGATGATAAGGGTAAAAGGGAAAATAAGATTAAAAGTTAAAATTGTTGCTGCCCAGGATCGAATGGAGACAAGTGTGTAAAATTGACGTGATACCCACTACACCACAGCAACATGTCATTAGTTTGGATAATTGTACTCTCCAATTGAGGATTAAATTTGGTTATCCATGATAAATGGTTTGACGTTTGGGATCGGATATTTTAATATTGAAATGATGAATCATATGGTTTGTGACATTATCCTCGAAAATTACCGATGTGTTTGGAATTTGGATAATTTTTGTATTTTTATGTGTAAAGTAAAAATAGATAACTAAAATATATGTTATTTTTCACATAGACAAAAGACTATAACTATATAAGAAAACAGCTTCATGTGGCATTTTCTTCTTTATTTTTTCTTCGTATGTAAAGTTTTTTCATTGATGATTGTCCACCACCACATCACTGCCGCCGTAACTCTCACCACCATCTGCCACCGCCATCATACTTTCCGCCACCGTAACCCACCGTCTCTCTCCACTTTCCTTATGAAACTTTGAAAAGTAGTTGAGTGGTTTATACATGTGATGACTAATTTTGATTTTATACAAATGGAAGCAAAAGCAATTGATCATCTGAACAAATTCAAACTCGACTCTGTTCCAAGAGTGTTTCATTTCCAATTCTAACCAAAATATACTCCTAAATCATGTACCCATTCATCTTCTCTCTTCTTCAATAGCCTAATCAAAGTTGAAAATCACCACTAGCACAATATCTTGTTAACAACTTTTCCCATAATTGAAACTACGATTTTTTTTGTAGATTTATGTAACTCCGATTTTCAAATGGAAGGTTTTGAAAAACAAGAGATTGCAAAATTGGGGTATGATTGTGTCTATCTATCAATTTGGCACTTTTGGATGTGAAAATTTTATTGAGAGTGGTGGCGAGATTTGCAGCGGCAATGATGTGGTTGTGATGGTGGTGGTGGTGGTGGTGACGGTAGAAGTGTTGAAGATGTTGGTTGAGCGTGTTTTTGTTTTTAAAGGATTTATTTGCCAAATGGCTCTCAAGGATATTTTCGTCATTTGACCATTAATTAACGGAATTTTTTTACGGTGTTATTACCGAGGGCTATTTTAGCAACAAGTTTTGACGTTACAAAATTTGTAAAAATGTAAGTTTTGGCAAAAACGTTACTATTTCAACTGTTAAACCCTCTTTAGAACCCCGGGTTACATCTTACCAATCAAACATACCGGCGAAAACACAACACACACAAACGATGATGATTTTCCGGTGCCGGAGCTTGGTATCGTTTACCAGAACGTCGAAGAAGCTCCGACTGTTGTCTACGGCGGTGGAAGAAGCTAACATCTCGTCCGAACTTGTCTCGCCGCCACACAAAAAATCGGCAAATGAAAAGCGATTATACAGAAGACTGTCGGAGTTAGGAGCCACCGACGGAATTGTTGCACAAACATTGAATCAGTATATCAGAGAAGGTAATTTCGTTAAGAAGATCGTGTTAGAGAGATGCGTTAGGGAACTCCGGCGGTACGGCAAGTATCAACACGCTCTCGAGGTATTTTAATTTGTTAACCTGATGAGCAGTTGAGATTTTATCGTGTTGATTTTATGTGTTTTAAGTTTTAATTGCTATGATGTGATACGAAATGTAAATCAGGGCTCATATTACTGCATCAGTTATGCAATCTAACAACTGGTTTATTAGCAAATATGCTGCCAGTTTATGGATCAGGTAACGAACTAGCTTGATTTCATCAGTGTTGCTTCAATATTGAGGTTGTTGATTAATATGTTGTTTGAGAATTGAGAACAAGGAACTGATATATGCATAATCATATGTGCAATTTGTTCTCTATTGTTATGGGAGTGTTTGGATAGCCTATTAAAACTGCTTATGCTTTTTTGAATAAGAACTAAGAAGTAGGTACTCATAATTAAGCACTCATATGAGATTAAAACAAGCAGTTTTGTATAAGTAGAGTTTGTGAATCCCAAACATTCAAAACTGCTTGTTTAGAATCAGTTTCATATAAGCGCTTAATCATGATTCGTCAGTGGTTTGCTTATTAAATGATGTCCTGCGATGCGTAGAAAACGGTTTTAACAAGCAATCAAGCAACGGTGTATCTGGTTATTACACCTTTAAAAGGAGAAGCACATTCAAACACCATTCCGACAACCCCTTTTATTACAATCGGTTATCTGATATCATGTAATTATTTACAATAAGGATGCCAAGGGTGGGCTAGGCCCTAATTTAAGTTTTAATCACAAATTCCTAATCATAATCTCATTATAACGATTCACAGGTTATGGATTGGATGGATAAACGGGATATTAACTTTTCAAACACTGACCTTGCAGTGCGTTTGGATCTAATATCAAAGGTCCATGGGGTGTCAGAAGCTGAAGATTTCTTTAAAAATCTATCTCCACAATTACAGACCAGAAATACTTATGGGGCTCTCTTAAACACGTACTGTAAGTTACAAATGACAGATAAGGCATTGGCTCTTTTTAAGGAAATTGAATCAAAAAACTTCACCACTTCCTTAACTTTCAACAATATAATGACCTTATACATAGGATTAGACCAGCCCGAAAAAGTTCCACCCTTAATAGAAGAAATGAAAAAAAGAAAAATCCATTTAAGTACATTTACTTATAACATATGGATGCAAAGCTTTTCACTATTAGGAGATATAGAGGGGGTAGAACGGGTATTTGAGGAAATTACGAGGGACGCAAAAGAAACTTGTAACTGGACTACTTACAGTAACATTGCTGGAGCTTATGTTAAGGCGGGTCTTGTTGAAAAAGCCGAGTCAGCACTTAAAATGCTTGAAAGCGAGATAAAATATCCATCACGGGAAGCATACCATTTTCTTATAACTTTTTACTCCTCACTCAACAATCAAGAACAAGTTCATCGTGTATCCAGCTTATTAAAATCTTCATTTGAGACAACTAGTAACATGAGTTATAGAATTATACTTCAAGCTCTATCTAAGGTGAATGATCTAGAAGGAATGAAAAAGTGGTTTGAAGAATGGGAATCAAATTGCACATATTTTGATACACGAGTCGCTAATGTTGTTATAAGTGGTTATCTAAGACATAACAAGGTTGAAGAAGCTGAATTAGTCTTTCATGGATCTGTAAAAAGATCAAGTGGACCGTTTGTTCAAACTTTGGTATTGTTTATGAAACATTATCTTGCGAATCAGCAAATTGACCTGGCTATGAAATGCTTGGAAACGGCTGCTGAACGAGCTGAAAGTTGTAACTGGTATCCTCACAGTTTTAGCATTGACGTTTTTTTAGAACATTTTGAGAAAGAGAAAGATGTAGCAGGGGCTGAAAAGTTATACAAGATTCTACAGAAATTAAACTGTGTTGATGATAAGGTTTACAGTCACTTGTTGCAGACTTACATTGCTGCTGGTAAAACCCAACCTGATCTGAGCCAGAGGATTGAAAGAGACGGGATTGTAGTAACACCCGAGCTCGGAAACATGCTTAAAAAAGTTTGCTCAGTTTAACGGGCCAGACATTATGGTGGTTTCCAGACACTTCAGGCCAAAATTTCCTTATCCTAGGCTCCAAATTCAAGGTTTCTGATCTTTTCATGAACTTGTTCTATTATATTATCTTGGTTTATTAGGTAAATCACATGAAATCAGCCTTACTGATTTTCAATTGTTTTTTTAGTCATTGGTTTTCATTTTTTAATGAGCTAGAATTTGAATTTCATCACTGAGCTGCAAAATATATTTGTTTTATAACTTAAAGGATCATCCTTTGTAACTTGGATTCTCATTTAGTAATATTATGGTTTTTCTTCAAGTTGTGTTTATAATTTCGTACTGTTGGTGAGCAGAAATACAAACATCTGAACCATAACTTTGAAAACCGAACTAATAAAGAACTGAGTGTTTGGTTATATTCTTATATAACCTGAGTTTAGAGGTTCTGTTATAGACATAGTTATATGTTTATATGAAAATAACAAACTACCCCTATACTCGAAAAACAAACACTTCATAACCCAATCATTCAGTTATGAAAAGTTGAAAACTGAGACATTGGTAATAGGTTTGGTTTTGACCCATAACCGAACTGAACCGATCAGTGCTCACCCCTAGATTATACGCTCCGTCCTTAGCTTATAGTTGAATGATCGCATAGGACTTATATGTGAACATCAAATGATAGCTAGAAACAAGGTAAGGCAATCCTGAATAAATGATAAACCGTTTATTTGTTTGTAAGTAGTTACATATTATATTTATCCATTTTTTATTTGCAAATTACCCCCTCCTCTCATTTTCATCTACAAGTGAGAGGAGAGTAGAGATGACAAAAGAGAAATTTAATATGGAGCTTACGGCTCGTATTTTGCTCATAATCTCCATCTCTTCTCTCATTTTGTATCTTTCTGTTGAAGGTTTAAATATCCTGCCATCTATAACCCAAACCAATTCTAGATTAGACGCAATTAATCATTCCGAAAAAGATCAAGGTTCACCTGTTTCAAACGAAGCCAAAGATGCTTTCATAGGTTCACCCGTGTTAGCCCCGACACCCAGCCCGACCTCATTATGGGGTGGAATAACTAAGGTTATAGGGGAAGCCCAGAAGACAATCGCACCAGTTACATCCTCAATCGTAAACGAAGCTGAATCTATTTCTTCGTCAATTTTTGACAAACACACAAAGGTGTCTAGCCCGGTTCCAGCTCCGGTTTTAGGCTCAGAACCTTACCCGGACCCTCCCTCCTCCCTGAGCCCGGGTCCTACTCCGTCTTCATTTTTAGGGCCTAACCTTCCTTCTTCACCTGACTTGGGCCCGACTCCATCTCCGTTTCAAGGGCATGTTCCTTACCCGAGCCAACCTTCCTCCTCACCTGGCTCAGGCCTGCCCCTAGCTCCATCTCCGTTTTCAGGGCCAGCTCCTTACCCTGACCCACCTTCCTTCTCACCTAGGTTGGCCCCGGGTCCGAGCCCATCTCCTTCTGGGTTCATTGACCATGATGTTGCTTTGGCCATTGAGACTCGAATCAAGCGAAGTCAGAGCGATGCTCAGTTAGCCATGGACACGGCTAAGAAGCTTCTAAAAGACCCGAACATTGCTTCATCAGAGACGGGCATGTGTTTGAGTAAGTGTGTTGATAAGTATGGTGCGAGCCTAAAAGAATTGAACCGGGCCATAACAGATCTTGGGGTTCGGGATGTAACATTGCTTGCTGACGATTTTGGTGCGGTGGAGATTGATATTTCTGCGTGTCAGGCATGTTTTACCGAGAACATCGGGGAGGATTCTCCGTTGAAGGCATTAGAGGAAGCCACCATGAAGGCTGCTCGTGAATGCTTAACCGTTATGGATTATGCCGCCTAAGTTTTTGTTTTGTTTAGCAGATACAGTTTAGTACTTGTTATGTAGATTATGTGTGTGTACGGTTTTTTTTTGGCAGGAAGAAATTTTAGCTATACTTTTTTTAATAGTTTATACACCCTCTAAGTTGAACTCTACTTCTAAATTTTAAAGTTTTATGCGTTGTTTGCATTACAAGGGGGTTGTTTGGGATATGGACCATGGACGAGGAAAAACTTAAATAATCTAAATAGCTAAATTGATTGAGAAACAGAAGCTTTGTTAATTCCTTTTTTAATAGATGATATTTGTGGAAATGTTATGATCATGGTGTATAATGGGTGTGTTATTTTTTATCAACTGCGAATGTCTAATCGGGGTATCTCATCCTTGTAATGGAGAGTCTCCCGTCTTACATTGGTTAGACTATGTTGTCTTGAAGCGCGCCCATGTTGGTGACAAAGAGTGGCTAGGGATTTGCTGATAAAACCGTGCAAGGTCCAGTCCTTTTAAGGGGGACTTGCCGGTCATACTACAACCTAAGTGAGATTTAAACCGAGGATCTATAAGTAAAAATCAAGATGTCTCAAATATGATAAAGTGAACTTGTCATTTTACCAAACCATCATTGGCAATTTGGCATAATGGGGTGTGTTATAGAAATAGAAATAGAAATAGAGAGACGTGCGTTATGTTAACCCAATTGAGTTTATTAAATAAAATTAAACTTATTTATTTGGCAACTACATGTCTATATTTAACCTTTTTTTTATTACTATTTGAACCATTTTCATTAAACAAGATAAACTTAGTCTATTTGCAATTAAAAGCTCTTAATTTTTTTTTTTAATTATTGTTTGCCTACATGCCTAACAAGGGTGAAACCGTGAGGGGCCCAATAGATGTTCGTTGAGACATGATTTGCGACACGAGGGTTATTTTTTTCACTTCTCACACTAGACATCAAAATATTCAGTACTGCTAAAATTAGTCAACGATAGTTTATAGTGTTCTCATTAGCTTGGGCTAAACTAACTCACACGTGCTTCTATTTGTCCCATCATAATCTATATCTATACCTTATAATAAAAGAGGGTTTTGAAGGACACTTGTCAATCATAGAAGCATTTAGAAAATCGTTTTCCCGCCTAATTTTTTTATAACGTTTTTATTAGGTGAAGATTTACATACCATAAGTTTTAGTTTTAATTAATTTAAATTTAACAAGGTAATCAAATGAATTTTATTTCCAAAAATATGTTATAAGTTTAAATTAATTACCTATTGTAAAAGTTAATTATTTAGGATTGAAACACCTTTTTAAAGTTAAATTATGTAATTGAAATTAAAAAAAAAGATTGAGTGACCGGACTAGAACAAAAATGAAACATGGTTATTTTTCACAACTATTTAAATTTATCTGTTTTTCATGTCTTTACCCGTGTAACATACGGGCATTAAACTAGTTCATAAATATATATATACTGTCTATTAAGTAAAATTGTTAGTATATAAATATTTCCGAAAAATGATGTGTTTTTAACAGTAATTATATGATACTGTTTCTAAGGATAAACATTATCTTAATCCGGCCCACATATCTATTTTCCAACCGGTACCACAACTCTCATGAGAGGAAACCCGCCTTAGGTAAGAAAATCTCATAGCCCAATCCAAAACATATTCTTTTTCAAGTCTGGCGAGTCATGAACTCAAAACCATCATATTATTATAAGCTTTGAGTATCCCATCTCAACCACTTGAACCGGGTATCATAGGAAAAATGAACCGGATATCATAGGAAAAAAAATGGCTTGTGTGGCATATATAACCCATCTAGTATCAACGATTTTTTATTTTAATATATAATTATTGAGGTTTAAACATAATAATGGTTGTATTTTTTGGTAATTTCAGTAGCTGACATTAAACCATGACCACAAACCCAAGCCCAACCCAAATCCTCATACTTGGGTTTGCAATTTCCACACGCAAACCCAAACAAAAATCTCGTTTCATTTCCATTTTCATTATCTTCTTCTTCTCCAGCTTCACTTCATCCCCTCACCAACTCCATCGCACTCATCGGCGTTACACGGCTAAACCACCGTCTCCTCCTCACCGGAAAACCACAGCTGTTTCATATTCATAGCAGCATCAATGGCGCAATCATGCGTTCCGTCTCTCAGATTTAATCCGCTCGTATTTTCTTCAACAAAAAACCCTACCTCCATGTCCGAACAGAGCTTCCTCCCTATTCGTTCCAGGTATCGTTTTATTCTACTGTTTGCAATCGTTTTAAACTGCAATCTATGATTCTATGCTGTATGTTGTTGAATTTGGTGATTTGGTCAGTGAATTTGAGTTTGAAGGTTTACTGGTTCTATAAGAGTTGATTTGGAGGAGAACTTGTAGTGTTTAGTTTAGTTTGAGATTTGAACTAGAAAGGAAGTTAATCTGTTTGATTGAATGCATTAGAAATAGAATGTTACAGGATTAATCTGTTAGATTATACATGTGTTTCATCTCAGTTTCAGCTCTATCGTCTTGGTTTTTACTATTTGTAATAATTTAAATAGCTAAATCCATGCGTGTTGTTCTGTTAGGTTAGATTAAACTTGAGTTGAAGGTTTACTGGTTCTGTAAAAGTTGATTTGGGGGAAACATGCTGAATTTAGCTGAGTTTGAACTAGAAACACAGTTAATCTGTTAGATTGAATGCATTAGAAACATAACATCGCAACATATCATAGTTGTCAAAAGGGCGCAAGGTGTCCCTAAGGCGCAACAGGCGAGCCTTGAGTCTAGAGCTTAGACGCAAAGCACTTAAAAAGCAATAGGTCTGTTATAAGCGAGGTACATAGTATAAATATAAGTTTTTAGGGATTTTTAGACATGTTTCGGGCTAGTTCAGGCTGTTTTAGGCTGCTTCTAAGCTTGTTTAGGGCTAGTGTAATTGTTTCGGACCTGTCAGACGATTATTGGCCTGAAAATACGCCTGAGCGCCTGGAAATGAGGCTTTTGAAGTGATCGACAAGGCTGCGGTGGGCTGCACCTGGGGCCCTAGGCGCGTGTCTTGTGGGCTTTTGACAACAGAGCAACATAGACTATGCGATTACTGTTTAAAATTGTGGAAAAGGTTCAGTTGGAAATTTCGATTAGTCTGGCATGAGTTTGAGATTTTAATCCTGTGAGCATTATTGATTGCAGGAAAGTTAGTAAATTGAGAAGTAATGAGAAAACTGTTAGGACTTCTGCAGTGAAAGCTGTTTATTCTGGTGATTATTCAACACTTGGCAAGAATTTAAGGCAGGGAGTATGGTCAATTAGGTAAGGTTTTACTCCACTTTTGTTCTTTGATCTGTTTAATTTTTGTTAGTTGTTGAATAATTTTCAATAAACAGGGAGGATATACAAGTTCCGTCATCACCCTACTTTCCTACATATGCACAAGGTCAAGGGCCACCTCCAATGATGCAAGAACGTTTCCAAAGCGTTATCAGTCAACTCTTTCAATACGTGGGTTCCTTCTTTGTTTCTGTGAATTTTGTTGGAATTTTAGTTGTTAATTATAAGAGTGTTTGGTTGTATTTGTAGAGAATAATTCGGTGTGGTGGTGCGGTTGATGATGACATGGCAAACATTATCGTTGCTCAGCTTCTATATCTTGATGCCGTTGATCCTAACAAGGTTTGGTCAGATCCTAAAAAGTTATTTTTTCAGCTCTAGTTTATGTTATATATTTAGTGGCTATAGGGGATTTCTTCTAATGACTAATGAGACTTTTTTTAATATTATCGATAGGATATTGTGATGTATGTGAACTCTCCTGGTGGTTCCGTCACTGCTGGTATTTTGCTATCTTTTTAACCTTTGAGTCTTGTAATTATATTTAATATGTTTTTTTGTACCTATTTTATCTTCTTTACAATTCTTGAAAATGGATTTGCTGTTTGTTTACACAATATTTTTAGGTATGGCCATTTTTGACACGATGAAGCATATCCGCCCTGATGTTTCCACTGTATGTGTTGGACTTGCTGCTAGGTAATTTGTTTATATTTGTTGTAGCATTACTTGGCTCATTTAGATTTCTGTTTTACCAATAAAAACTCATTTTGTTTTACAGTATGGGTGCTTTCCTGCTCGGTGCTGGCACAAAAGGTAATAATTTACTTTCTTGTTTTAAACACTTTATGACGGAAGTTACTGAAGTACTATCTATGGTTGTATCTTCACAAAAAAATGTAGGAAAAAGATTTAGTCTTCCAAATTCAAGGATAATGATTCATCAACCGCTTGGAGGGGCCCAAGGTGGTCAAACTGATTTAGATATTCAGGTACGTGTTATTTCGTCTGAATTTGAGAACTTAACATAGCTAGATGGGTTAATTACTATATTTAGTAATTACTAATGACACCATTATTCTTATAGGCCAATGAAATGTTGCATCACAAGGCGAATTTGAATGGATATCTGGCATACCACACGGGTCAAAGCCTTGATCGTATCAACCAAGACACCGACCGTGATTATTTTATGAGTGCTAAAGAAGCCAAAGAATACGGGCTTATAGATGGTGTTATTATGAATCCACTCAAAGCTCTTCAACCACTGCCAGCAGCCTAGTAAGCATTAGTCATAGTTTTGGACTGTGTAAACCAATCTTATTATTTGCTGCACTTAAATAGTGTCATCTTCATAATGCTGTGTCAAGTTGCATCTACTTCTGAGTTATGCAAACCGTATTAATAGTTCTCCTTTTCATGGTAGTGTAATATTTTTCTCCATTACATGTTATTATAACTGAGTTTCTTTGCTTAGATATCTAGTTATTTTTACTTGAACAACCGGTCAATTAGTTATCTGGGATATTCGTAACTAGTTCTTTCTTGTTTATGTACAGGGCATGTGATAGAAAAAATCATATGAGCTCACTATTTTTGCAGATAAGTAACCTTTTGTTTCCGTAGCTTAATAATCTCTAACAAACCGGTTCGTTTTACTCTTGTAACCGGTTGTGTCGATGTGGATGCCAAGTAGGCTATTTTGCCTACGTGATTTATTTGAAAACTTGATCAGGGTATCATCTGTGAAAAACTGAGCCATATGGTTGTTCAGACATTTACCTCTTGATTTATAACCGCTTTGAATGCAATTATGGTTCAAAATTGGTGGTGTTATGTTAGTTAAGTAATTATATATTTACAAAGAAAAAGTTTAACCAATGGGTTTTTGGCCTACTGCTATATGCTGTTTATCCCTAGAAAGGGGTTAAGTCTCACAAAGTGGATAACATGCGGATTTTAGGAGCCTATAGTAAGGCTTTAATGCACATCGCATCCGGGGCTGCCCTTGACGTGATGTGGGCGTTGTTGCACCTTTGCATTTGGCTACCTACCTTTCCCAGGGGCGCCCATCTTTAGCATTTTATTTCCTTTTATTTTCCGCTTCATAAAATCATGTATCTATATATTAAAGTAGGTTTCATGTGGGAAGGACGAGTATAGTAGTGTAGGGGTAAAATGTGTTTGTCGGAATAATGAGTGCATGCCAACTAGATTTGGGAAGAGTGGTGCTTAATGTTGTGGACAGGCTAAGGAAGTGCATGTGTTTGTTGTTAAAAATTTCAATTAACTTCCATAGCAGTCAAAATTAAAACTAACAATGATCAAGCTAAAAGATTTCACTCCACACAGTTTTTGTTTGTTTAAATAGAGTAACTCGACTTCATAGGTCTTGCTTGTTATTTATCTTTTTTTTTTCTTTCAAATTTAGCTCAAGGTAGCAGCAAGTCAAAATGAATTCACTCATTATAATTATTCAATTTAATTCCAATTGAAGAAATAATAACTAAATACTAACTAAGATTTATATTTGTTTTATTTATCCTTAAACATTTAAAAAAGACTTCATAAAATGTAAATACCTGACGAAAAGTAAGTAACTATAGAAAGTGAAAACAATTAACAAACTGGATTTATAGAGTGATTGTTATTAAATTAACATATATTTGTAAGTAAACACCTCTGATATCGATCTTTCAGTCCAAACATGTTTATGATTTATTATTAGGCATCCATACATAATGGCATAATGCTGAGGTTTTTTCTTGCCTATGCTGTCAATCCATACGTCCAACAAACACTTCGTTTTTCTCAATAATGTGTATGGAGTTTATGGGTGTTGGTGGGATTGGACGTAAATGGGTTTATAGAAAGAAAATTGATATGACAGTTGACTAGGTATTTTTATAAAGAGTAGAATGTAGCGTCAAGGATAGTTTTACTTGAACTAGTGCTTGGCGTTTCATTTTATCGTATGTGCTTTGTGCTTGAGATGGTAATGGATAAGGTTGGGGTGACTCAAATTCATGATTTGTGCTTGGCATAATCATGATTTCTTATTCAATAATGTACGTCTTATTCATAACTGCCAAGTACATCTTATCATGTATATCTGGCTATTTGTTTACCCGTTAAAAATTATATGTTAGGATTCTCATTACATCCTAAAATATGGGTTAGGTTCACGTGCAATATTAATTATATTTCTAACTTGGTTTTTTTTTTCCTTTTGGACTTGGTTGTACTTTTTGAACGGCCAAATTTATTAACGAACAAAAGCGGAGCCACTATTAAAACGCCAGGGCCCTAAACAAGACATCACTATATAGGAAAAAAGAAAATAACACAGGCACTTATGAAGGGCTATTATACCTATTAATGCGACTTGCTTTATAGTGGTTAGTCCTATCCTGTCTAAAATGAATTAGATTCATGGGTGATTTAATTCTTCAATGGTTTCTAACTGAAAATAAGTAAGGGAGCTTGACTGGACTTTGTGAGGGTAACTTTGCAAGGTGATTTGTTTTTTTTTCTCACCTACCAAATCAAAAAACGTCATTGCACAAACAGTCCTAGTTAACATGTCATATCAAATTTTCACATACTTTTACTATTTCTTCCCATACGCATTATCTTTCTTTCTCGCATGTCCCCACGAGCACCTCACCATCCTTAGCTCCACCTGAGCATTGCCCTTCCCGCGATTGTTCCACATGCATCCCTAAGGGTGGTGCTATACTACTATGTAGGTAATATAATAATTACAAATTTTTTCACTAGCAGACAATGCTTATGTTGACAACATATTTACTATCATATCCCTTATCACACTACCCCACTACTAAGAATATTCAATTTTGTTTGGTAAATGTTGTGAGTGAGTTTGGTATATTTTAAAAAGTTGTTGTGTGTGAAGAGGCGAGAAAATTTATGGGAAATTCACTGTTCATTGGTATATTTAAAGAATATGTTCACGATCATAAAATTTTAATGCTTTTTAAGTGGTTGTGAGTGGAGAAAAGTGTAAAAAATAATGAGAAAAGGTATAAATTTCATTATTAAGTAAAAATGATAGATAAATTAATATAGTGATGTTTTGTGTAATTTTTAAACGTAGTTTTTCATGTCGTCTATCGTTATATTTGTTTTGTTCACTTTGTTGTTAGTCAAGGGTATTTGAGTAAATTACGTGGTAAATCTAAACGTGAATAAAGAAGTTTAATACATTTTGCTAAATAAATAATTGCCCTCACATGTTATATTTTGAAAAAGGTCTCCAAGAAAATGGTGACAATATGATGGTTTATATTGCACTTGCTCAAATATGAAACATTCAGTGAACCACATGTTTCACATGTGACATTCTTTGGACTTTTTATATTGGCATTTATCAAAAATGGTCATCCTATTCACACACCCAATATCCTATTCACACAACCCATGCTTTTATTTTCCACACCCTCAGGCGTCGCACATAAACCTCGGCGTCGCGCCTGGGTTACTTCTTATCCCAGACACATCCTCAAACGTAGTCAATCACGCTTCAGCACCCTTATGCGCCGCGCATGGCCCTCGGCGTGGCGCCTGGGTCATATATGCGGCCAACAACATCATCGGCGTCTAGGTCATATATGCGGCGCATATGTCCAGGTTTGACCGAATTCCACCTCGTTTACGACATTCCTCGGTTGACGTTGACAGAAAAGTGACTCAGGCGCCGCATCAAGGCCTATCCGTGACGTCTGGTTTTAAAACAGGTGTGTGGATAGAATTTTAGGGTGTGTGAATAGACAAAGCCATCAAAAAAAGGGGATTCGATCTGCTGCTGCTATAGCTAGTGCTAATTAAAATTAAGTTATCAACAAAACCAAAATGCTTTGTCATCACCACATACTTAATTATATATATTTCTAGCAAATAGATTAATTAATTCTATCAAACCTTTAAAAGGTGACATCCGTTTGAGTACGTTTTTCTAAAAAGTGACACAGTTTTATTTCTTTACGTAAAGAGTTCATTCGATTATAGTTAACAAATTAAAGCCAAAACTCCATCTTTTTAGTGCAAATCCCATCTAATTAATCCACTAAATTAGCATTACATATAATGAACTGAATCTCCACCATGAAATGTGCATGCCTCTAGTTTAAAGGGATTATAGTTAATAAAATTTATTATAATTATTATTGTATAATTATTAGCTAACATTAGTTTATGAACAACCAAAATCTAATTACATATTCTGGTTCCTTAACTAAGGGCTGTTTGGTAACATCTGAATGGATAAGTGCTGAACCAATAAGAGGTCTGAACAATTAAGAGCTAGTATATTGCTTAACTATTTAAAGGCAAATTTCTGACTAATGTAGATAATAGTTCTTAACCATTCAGACTCTGTATAATGCTTAACCATTCACAGGCAAATGTCTTAACCATTCAGACATTTGCTCGCGAAACAAACAGTCTGAACCATTAAGTGTTTAACCATTCAGATATTTTAACCATTAAGAGGCTGAAACAAACAGCTCCTAAGAAGGTTGAATAAGAACTCTTTCCTCAAAGAAATTACTTCTCATGAAGCTTTTGAATGATGAGGAAGACATTGGTAGCTCTTCAAGTTCATCATAGAAGTCATTTTCTTCGGTTTTCGACGTTGAAAAGTTCATAAGATCCGGATATGAAAGGGGTTCTTCGTCAAAGAATGTGTTTTCAAGATTTACGGTTAAACATGCTTCGTCTTCTACGGTTTTGATGTAGCAAAAACCATTGTTTTCGTGTGTGATAACGGGCTTTTGCTCTTCGTTCTCTTCATCGGGTTGAGGGGTTGTAGTTATTTCGGGTTTTGAATCGCTTTTGGGTTGTTTGGAGAGATTATTAGGCTTTGGATGATTATGAGTAGAAGTGTAAGTGATGATGAGCATAGATGCATCTGTTTTGCATATCTCCACTTGTTTCTTGGCTGAACAACTTTTTGATGTGCTACATTTGTAGTATCCCCTGCATGCAAAATTATTTACAATATATGGACGAAAATTACAACTTTGTGACCAATAATTGATGTTTCTTTTTAAAAAGTTACTCAAACTAAGTGATGGGGATCTATACTTTTTAGAAAGTGAATTTTCACATTAAGAAACGCACATATATAACCGTCTTTGGTTACAGACGAATCACCGACGAACCTCTAGAAGCATTAAAAAACTAAAATTCACATTTTTAAAACTAGATCTCAGATAAAATTCTTTTCTGGCCTTTTTATGCCGTTGAGAGTGTGAGTTCGACTTTGCAAACACATGACTGGTGATGTGCCAATGATGTTCATTGTTGTTCGTACGGCGAAACAGGTAACATGTCGATAATAAATCTGTCGGTGATCATCAGTAAACCTTTACACACTGTTGGTTTTCCAACAAACTTTACTGACTGAACCTACCTTCAACAAGAAACTACCGAAAGATCTTTCGGTATTGTTCATAGTTTTGTACCCAATTAACTAGTGTCATGTAGACATAACATACCCTAGTTAAACATTTATACATATGAGTATAGAGAATAAACACACATGGGCTATATATACAACAAGCCAACAAGGGAACCTAAAAACAATACCCTTGGTTTTTGACTAGAGTCACAAGCATGATTGGATTGATTTGAGTCACAAGTAAAACAAAGGAAACATCACACTTTTGTGAAATGTTATAAAATGACTGACACATGCTATCTAAAAGTAGGAATTAAGATGCTATCTTTTTTCCCCAAATAGATGAAGATCTTTGTGGAATGTTACTAAAAAAAATCTTGATTAAACTACATGAAACAATAAATGGAAATAAATTTCAAAAATAAAAACCGTTATCAACTACGAATTCAAGGACCGACAAATCAAACTGACCAAACTTACCAGTTTGATGGTTTAACGGTTTGGTTTTGACGTTTTAAACTGAAATATTTGATTTTTAAATCATTATTTTGTATTAAAAAGTTAATCAATAAAACGTCGCATTATTATAATATACACGTTTATAAAAGTATTCCAAAAATATATACACTTATATAAATCATAAAAGTTGACCGGGTCCGGCCAATTTCCAAATTAGACTGAACCGTTAAACCAACAAACCGTTAAAACCAATCTGTAATCAAACAGGTGTTTGTTTTAAACATGTCAAACCAACCGACTTGTTCCGGTTTAGACGGTTGAATAGGTTTAGATTACAAACACGTACATGCACCTACCTTGGATAAGGTGACCCTTTGATAGGTTTTTGACCATATTTCCTCCAAGACCAACAATCACAATTTGAAAAGTTTTGATCATTCTTCTTTCTACCTTCATTTTCTTCAAGTTTCACTCTCACCACCATCTTCTCATTAGTCACCTTTCTATCTTGCAAAAAGAACCACAACACAAAAAAGATGAAAACTTGTATGCTTCTTGAACTTTTGAAAATTAGTAAAATGATCAACAACACAAGCTATAGCTAGCTAGAATCAAGAAATAAAATCTTGATCTTATATATATATATTCTTGCCTTTTCTTGGAAGCTTGAAAACCTTCCATTGTGTTATATGATGAGAAGACTGAAAAAAGGTGTTGTTGAATGGGTAAAAATGGAAGTAGGAAGAGGATGAAATTAAGCATTAAAGAATGACAAATGATTAACAAGGAAAGAAAAGGAAATAAAGCAATAGGTGACAAGAACCATATCATGCACTTGGATCACCACTTTCACCCAAGTCTAAATTACTTTAATATCCTTCCTTGTCTTTATGGATAGACTTTTTTATTCAAAATTTATTAGATGTACGTACAAGTGGGTATTTTTTTATAGGTAGTAGTAGTTGGGTGAGGTTAAATCCTCTAACTAACACATTGCAGGCAGGATTCAATGATATGAAGCACCCCCTTTTTTAGTTAATTCATCATATATTCTTCTAGAATAACATGTCAGCCAGGGCTTTTGATCGATTCTTAACGTGTTTTTTTAATGACAAACTATATCTACTATTACATTACACCATTTCAAATTAAATTACATCAAATATCACATTGTCAGAGATAAAACTCATGACCTCCTATCACACGTGTCTCAATGAAAGTAAGAGTAATCGATCACTAGATTGTCGTTGATGACCCATCGGTAAACATAAAAATATGGGTAGTAAAAAGTTCATCGTTAACATCTCCCGATGAATCACCAACAAGCAACTTAATTAACACAACGTCAGTTATTCTTATTCGTTTCAAAGTCAATGAATGACACTAACACCGTATGAAACTATATATCCTCTTTTTGGGGGAGTTGATCTATCCATTACAAATCACTAATGAACTAATGTCGAATATCATATAAATAATGGGGGTGCGGTCCTATTGAGAAACAAATAGATGAGCCCGATTAAAATAAAATCTATCCTCTGAAACATGTATAAATTTGTCATTAAAAAATAAATAAATCTACGAGAAAACTACAAATTAGGTCCTTTATGTTTCTGGGTACCTGCAAGTTGGGTCCTTTAGCTAAAATATCTACAAGTAACGTCCTTATTTTCGTAGTTTTATACCAATCTGGTCCTTTACACTAACTAAAGTTAAGTTTTTCAGTTAAGTGAAGGGCAGTTTTGTCTTTTTACATTAAAGGACTATTTTGGTAAATAACATAAAGGACCATTTTTGCAATTTACACTAAAATGTTATAATAAGTATTATTTTGTAATTAAATATTTAATAGATGAAATATAAAGTAAATCTATTTATAATATTTACGACTTAAATTATATATACTTTAAGTTTTATATATTATTTGGGAAACAAAAATGAGTTTTTTATGGTGGGTCCAACACTTCCGATAATACAAAATTAAACGTCAAGTGTCGGTACGTTCTTCGAATGAGGTTCGAATATAAAAAATATTGATTCGTTTGTTTAACATATTTCAGATTTATAACAGAAAATTAGAACAAATTTGGGTATTTATAGTGTTATTTCAAAATAGTGGTTAAAAATAGTTGTTAAATATATATCAAAATAGGGAAGAAAAATCAATTTACTATATATCGGAACACACATGAACAAAATATTATTGGAAAATAAACGTGATTAGCATGTACAAAACAAAACGCTTATTCTTTTTGAGAAGTTTATGCATGTTAGTTTGTTACGTTTCCCTGCAGAAAGAATAAACGTTTTGTTTTGTACATGCTAATTCGCGTTCGTTTCCCAAAAATATTTTATTCATGTGTGTTCCGATATATAGTAAATTGTTTTTTTCTTCTCTAGTTTTGATCTTATTTTTAACAACTATTTATATAACTATTTTGAAATAACATTATGAATACCCAAATCTATTGATGATGGGGGTTAATGATTTGTATTGATTATGTGCTTTAGAATACTATTATTTTCGATTTTTAAGTAGTCTTGTTGCTTGGTTAAATTGGTTTACATATTGGGGAATGCCCCTTTTATGAACTAGTGAAAATACACTTAACTACTTATTTTATTTGGTTGGTTGATAATACAAAGTTACCGGGGAAATACCCTTTACCAAAAAAATGAAGCAATATCTTTTATATTCCGAAACCTCGTTCGGGGGACGTACTGACACTTAACGTTTAATTGTGTATTCCCGGAAGTGGGTGGACCCACCGTAAAAAACTCATTTTCGTTTCCCAAATAAATATTAAACTTAAAGTATATATAGTTTAAGTCCTAAATATTACAAATATATATATATATATACTTTGTATTTCATCTATTAAATATTTAATTACAAAATAATACTTATTATAACATTTTAGTGTAAATTGCAAAAATGGTCCTTTATGTTATTTACCAAAATAGTCCTTTAATGTAAAAAGACAAAACTGCCCTTCACTTAACTGAAAAACTTAACTTTGGTTAGTGTAAAGGACCAGATTGGTATAAAACTACGAAAATAAGGACGTTATTTGTAGATATTTTAGCTAAAGGACCCAACTTGCAGGTACCCAGAAACATAAAGGACCTAATTTGTAGTTTTCTCTAAATCTACACATTCTAATAAAAGAGAGTTTTGGATGACACTTGTCAATCATTGAGGCACTTAGAAAATAGTTTTCCCGCGCAAATTTTTTATAACGTTTTTATTAGGTGAAGATTTACATACCATAAGTAAATTAACTTTTAATTAATTTAAATTTAACAAGGTAATCTAATGATTTTTTTTCCCAAAAATATGTTACGATTTTAAATTAATTGTTTTGAAAATATAAAAATCATATTAACTTTTAATTTTCATTTACTTCCTTAATTATTATAATTAATTGTTTTGAAAATATAAAAATCATATTAACTTTTAATTTTCATTTACTTCCTTAATTATTATTTTTCCATAACGTATTTCAGTTGAACAATTTGCATTCAATTGTTCCAAAAATTTTCAACATTGCAAAATGTAATGTTATTGATCAATGCATTTACATTATTAAACCAAAGTATTGACAAGATCCTCGCCAAATATAAACATGTTTCTTGTCCATAGAAGATGATGATTAACATTGTATGTAATTTGTTTTTTAGCTGTAACAAACATTTATTTAACTTAATAACATCTAACTTATTTTCAAATGTTTATTTTTTAAGATAGAAAATGTTATACAAACATAACGAATTTTATATTTTGTTCTTATTAGATCACTCAAGCTTTGTTTTGTTTCAGTTAGATACCTAAGTTTAGAATGTGTTCTACTTCTAGGTATTAACTTGTATAATACATAAACACTGATTTTTAGGTGAATTTGGGACGCGTTTTGAGTTTTTTCTGCCATCAACTATATTTCACAGTTTTTTACCTGTTTTTTCTGTCATTAAATATTTTAGGACCTGTTTTTTGAATTTGAGACCTATTTTTTGTGACAGCTGCCCCAAACCCGAACCCGAATGCCCGACTCAAACCCGAGGTTGTTATCCTTTAAATTATAATCGTATTTATTTTATTCAAAATGTAACGTTTATTATTATTATTATGAATAAAAATATTTCGATTCTACGTTATTTCTATCTCAATCAAATAACCGTATTTATGTCGCAAAACATTCACAACATACATCAAATAAATATTGTTAGAACAATAAGTCTCAAAATATATATATATAGTTCGTAAAAGAAAAACTATTGAAAATGTTAAACAAAAATGTTTCTAAATCTCGAAATAGTCTCATAATGACTTAAAAGAGCTAAAACTATAAAAACGTCACTTATATAGTTGTTACGTTTCAACTTAGTTAAGTTAGTTAGTTAAATTATATATATACTTAACTTTGGGCTAAAACTGTCAATTTACAAACTATTATTAAAACTATCCTCAACTAAATGAACAAAACCAGAAACTATGAGGGGCTGTTTTGTTAAACAATTAAGTTACAGTTTTAACCCAACCCCCCCCCCCCTCGCGTGACCCGCGTTTCCGGCCAGCCTAACTCCGGCCACTTTGGCCGGAAAATGCCGAACTCCGGCGAGCTATTTCCACTCGATTTTAACACAATAAATCCAATTAAAAACATGGGAATGACCGTGTACATGATTCGAACACCCTACCACATCCAATTCGCCGTTTAATCAGCTGTAACTATGTATTAAATCGAAACTACAATCGTTTACAATACCCACATGCCTGAATCGTCTCTAACACATCAAAACAGTGAATTGGATGGTCTAAAATCATCAATGAGGCAATCTGAAATTGGTTGCAACAATCAATTAAACCAAAACGTAACACATTAACACCAAATTAATCAAACCCGTTCGTAAACAACTTGTAAACCAAACGACTACTTCCGCTTTACCAAAACAAAATTCAATCGGCATACATACTCCTCACTACTCGAATTTGCTCCCTATTGTTCCAATTCCACTCAAAAGCACGCACAACTCAGTAAGTGATTCTCATTTCATACGAACTTATTCATCATCTAAACACTATCAAATCACTTATACAATCTGAAATTACGTTAGGGCTTTCGTTGTTCATATCAAGAAGGTTGTTTCTGCAAGAGGAATCGAGCCCTAATCACCTCTGCACATCATTTTAGTTCTGCAACCCGTCGTCTTGTTCATTCGGGTCATCATTCCATTTTATTCCAAATCTTTCCAATCCAGGTATGTTCGTTATGTCAAAATGATTGTGTGTTCACAGGGATTAAAACCCCTATCACTGATTTGGATATGATTAACAAGACTACACGAATTTGGGCGATCTTGAATCTAGGGTTTGAATGTGAAATGGGTGTTGATGGTCACTAAATGTTAAAACAAATAAAAATCAATTTGATTAAACAAAAGCGCGCCTGGTCCAGCGGATAGGGGATTGGCTGTGGCGCGTGTGGTCGTGGGTTCGAGTCCCACTGACTCCCTTTTTCTATTTTATTTTCACCTTCTTAACCCCTTTATTTCTAAGTTATGTATATATATAAATATTTTTCAAGACTTTAAATAAATAATATATCAATTATAAAAATAAACTAGCAATTGATTATTATAAGAAAAAAAGAATATATATATATATTTACGTCTTGAACCCCAAATTGGTTTTGAAACCCTAAATCCCCAAATTGAACTTTAAAGCCCTAAATTGGATTTTGAAACCCTAAATCCCCAAATTGGACTTTAAAACCCTAAATCCCCAAATTATATTTTGAAACCCTAATTTTCAATTTATAATTTAAAACCCTAAAACCCCAAATCCAAAACCCTAGAATTTCTAAGTTCTTGATTCTAGTTACTATATTATTTGTTTCGTTTCTAAATTAGGTTTTCCCGGTTAATTAGGTGGTTCTAATATCTGGGCGATCCTCGATCTTATTTAATATTTTCTTGCGTTGCTATACTATATCAGATTTGTATTTGAGGTGAGTAAACTCACTCCCCTTTTTTTCTATTTACTATTTTGGGGCTGAAATACGTCTTTTACTATATTGCGTTTTCTATTCGTTTTCTAAAAGAGATCATACAAATATGTTAGTCTAGTTTGGCCGCTTGATGCAATCTTATGTGTTAGTTAAAAGTAGTTTTATTGCTTGGTAAACCCACCGGTACAATGTTAGCGCTAATGGTTTGACAAACCCACCTGCCTGTACAACATCGATAGGTGATTTAAACCCGGCCTTTCTAATTCCATGTTTACTATGTCGAGATGCTATGTTGCTATACTATGTTGCTATACTATGTTGCTATGCTATGATGCTATACTATGCCATGTCCCTAAATTGCTAAATGATGACTTATATATCGAGACGGTAAACGACGGTTATTAAAAGTCATCATTATTTCTTACATGAGTGGTTCTCATGACAAATGGCTAAACGAGATACTATGGTTTCTATTGTGGTTGGTGTGCTATTCTATTCTAGGTGTCCTGGTAGGGTGATATTACGAAATTACTATACATATGGGATTGCGCAGCATATCTTGTTGATCTCGGATTTCAATACTATTACTATTCAATTTGGGTTTTACTCACTAGCTTGTGTAGCTAACTTTATTTTCACGTATTTCAGGTGGCGCGTGATTTTGGCTTGTTTCTTTGCTATTTCAAGACATAGGGATTTGGACCTAGAATAATACTAAACATGACTATTTCATTTACTGCTGTTATGAATTTGTCGTTTCGCATTTAAGACTTGGGTTTTGCTAAATTTATGACAATAACTATTAGACTTTAATAAAAGTAATACCATGTGCTTTGTTTACTACGGATATCCAATTCTATGACAGCCCGGTGTTTTCCGCCACCGGGCGGGGTGTCACAGTTGGTATCAGAGCCATGGTTATAGGGAACTAGGATAGGGTATTAGAAACACACCGTCCTAGACTATAACCTAAGAGTCCTTAGTGCAAATTGATGTGCTTAGAGAACTCTTCAGAATTTATTTATTCATTTATTTATTTATTCTATGAACCGTACTATGCCTTTTTCTTTATCTCATTTCTTAACCGATTTCGCGAAGGAGCTACAAGAGACTCGTCTGTAAGATTAGGATCTTTCTCTTTGTGGAATCTCGTCATCGTCTTAAGTGAGTTTGAAAACGTGGGAAACGTGTGCAATCTGGAAGGGGGAACACCTGTATCACGGACATCCTGTCTAAGGCAAAGCATTTCGTATAAATCTCTTTAAGAGACCTGTATGCTTACCTGGGGATGTACGAGATGAGTGTGAACCTATAGGCTAAAGCACGCTTTCTCGAATACGTTGAAAACGAACTTAACACTTTGATAAGTCATTAGTGTCCAAAACCAAGACACACTCCTAAGCCATTGAAATTTCATTTTCTTAATGATTCTATGATTTTCATTCCTACGATTTACAATTATTTCTATGAATTTTTATATTGACTTAAATAATATTCCAACTTCATTTACTAATGTTTCCAAAGTTTCTAAGTGATTTTCTATGAAATGTTCAAAGGATTCTATGATGTTCTAAGTACTAACACTATTTCATTTAATCGAAATTTCTAAAGTTTCTAAAGTTTCTAAAGTTTCTACGTGATTTTCTATGGTATGTTTCAAAAGATTCTATGATATTTTAAGTAAAACGAGTTGCTATTATTACATCGGATGTTTCTATCGGTCAAAGATGTTGCTACAAAACCGTGTTATTCTACGTTTCATCATTCCATTTGTTTTCTAAGCTACAATAATACTTATGCGATATACTCGCTAGCTTATCGATATAGCACAAATACACCATTGTAAACCGAACATTTCAATTCAAAACTAAGACATCTCTCGATCGAATTATCCAAAACTTCAGATCATGCATATATCGATTACCGAATCTAAGTCGTACTTATAATTCTAAATCAAATATCAACTCTCCAATCAAAGGTTTGTTATGATCTCTAAATTATAGCCACGGCTAAATTCCATAACAAAATAAAAGTTAGCGGATTTTGCTATTCTCATAAGCTAATGTATTTGAATCGAACGTCTACCCTTAAAATATTTCAACTTGACTCCTATACTCAGATAGATTCTAAACTACTCATCTAACTACAAGATTCTAATCCAATTTCTAATCTATCATTAAAACGATAAATCTACTATCAAATTATGAACTAACCATCAAAACATGTACTCGTTAATCAACTACAGGATACTATCCATGAATCCGTTCTCCAAATCTAACGAGAACTCACTACACAACTATTCTCGAACTCATTTAACTAAATGTTTCATCTATACATATGACCACCAACGAAATTCTGCGCAACTAGTCTTCACGAACTAATCCAAACCCAATGCGTTTCATTTATAAACTCGTTACCCTAACACAATGTGTAATCAATGGACCTTGTAAAACTAACGGTATTCGATTCTATTAAAATAATTTTCTTATTTTCCCAAACAAATATATATACATATATATATTTTTTTTAAAAAAAAAAAGAGAGAAATTTTAATAACCTTTTGGTCTTAATATCTTGTAAGAAAAAAATAGATATACCTATATGTATACATATAAATTTCGTGATGAATGATTTCTTTAAAAAAAAAAAAAAAAAAAAAGTGATTGGTCATTCTAACGTCGGTCAAATATTTATACAAACATTTTCCCGTTTTCTCAAATATGACACAAAGACTTGCAACAAACATCATGTTTTCTGTTTTTCCAATACCAAGTACTATTTCTATCAAGTATGATATCAAAACCTATACGTATCATCATTTTAACCAAAAAAAAAAATTGTTGTGTACTTCTGACTAGCACGTGATCGAATAAACTGTGGAGTCCATGCAAAAACTGAAGTAATTACGGGTGCACACGAAATTATGAAAGTTGGTGCATGGGAACCATAGTAAGTTTTGTCTTGTGTAGTTGGGCCTTATTTAATCATCTTATTTTCACTTGACTTGTTTACTCATTTTACTAATTAACCTAAGCCACTTAATTACGTGTAAGGTTACTTAATTCGTTTCAAACATTCTATTAATCACGACTATTCTCGATGATCATTTAAATAATTCTAAATCCATATACTTAAAATATTTCATTTGCAAGTTGGTATCCTATTCTATTCCTATATTGAGTAGCAAAGAAAACTTATTCGAATCTACACACAAATAGTTCAACCAAACTCTTATAAGTGAAAAGAGTTAAATAAACAATTCTCAATGAGACAAAGCAAATTAAAAATAAATAACTTGTTAACCTCGTTATTTAAAATCGTGTCTCAATCAAAATGCTCATTTTCTTCCATTGATCGAATTCTCAAGAGTTTCTTGCGAGATGAAACTCCCTACGGAAGTGGGCAGTGTTCATCCCGTGTTTCATGTTTCCAATCTGAAAAAGTACTTATCGGATAAAAATCTTATTACGTATATCGATAATGAATCAATGCAATTTATTGAACGGCCATTGGAAATTATGGACCGTGAAGTCAAACAACTCAAGCGTAATCAGATACCAATCGTTAATGATCGTTAAAACTCAAAATGTGAACGTGAATTTACAACCAAATGAAAGCCAAGTATCCACATATCTTTGCTTCATCTTCTTCTACTTCGGTTTGAGCAAATTTCGGGACGAAATTTCTTTAAGGAGGGGAGACTGTGACAGCTGCCCCAAACCCGAACCCGAATGCCCGACTCAAACCCGAGGTTGTTATCCTTTAAATTATAATCGTATTTATTTTATTCAAAATGTAACGTTTATTATTATTATTATGAATAAAAATATTTCGATTCTACGTTATTTCTATCTCAATCAAATAACCGTATTTATGTCGCAAAACATTCACAACATACATCAAATAAATATTGTTAGAACAATAAGTCTCAAAATATATATATATAGTTCGTAAAAGAAAAACTATTGAAAATGTTAAACAAAAATGTTTCTAAATCTCGAAATAGTCTCATAATGACTTAAAAGAGCTAAAACTATAAAAACGTCACTTATATAGTTGTTACGTTTCAACTTAGTTAAGTTAGTTAGTTAAATTATATATATACTTAACTTTGGGCTAAAACTGTCAATTTACAAACTATTATTAAAACTATCCTCAACTAAATGAACAAAACCAGAAACTATGAGGGGCTGTTTTGTTAAACAATTAAGTTACAGTTTTAACCCAACCCCCCCCCCCCCCCTCGCGTGACCCGCGTTTCCGGCCAGCCTAACTCCGGCCACTTTGGCCGGAAAATGCCGAACTCCGGCGAGCTATTTCCACTCGATTTTAACACAATAAATCCAATTAAAAACATGGGAATGACCGTGTACATGATTCGAACACCCTACCACATCCAATTCGCCGTTTAATCAGCTGTAACTATGTATTAAATCGAAACTACAATCGTTTACAATACCCACATGCCTGAATCGTCTCTAACACATCAAAACAGTGAATTGGATGGTCTAAAATCATCAATGAGGCAATCTGAAATTGGTTGCAACAATCAATTAAACCAAAACGTAACACATTAACACCAAATTAATCAAACCCGTTCGTAAACAACTTGTAAACCAAACGACTACTTCCGCTTTACCAAAACAAAATTCAATCGGCATACATACTCCTCACTACTCGAATTTGCTCCCTATTGTTCCAATTCCACTCAAAAGCACGCACAACTCAGTAAGTGATTCTCATTTCATACGAACTTATTCATCATCTAAACACTATCAAATCACTTATACAATCTGAAATTACGTTAGGGCTTTCGTTGTTCATATCAAGAAGGTTGTTTCTGCAAGAGGAATCGAGCCCTAATCACCTCTGCACATCATTTTAGTTCTGCAACCCGTCGTCTTGTTCATTCGGGTCATCATTCCATTTTATTCCAAATCTTTCCAATCCAGGTATGTTCGTTATGTCAAAATGATTGTGTGTTCACAGGGATTAAAACCCCTATCACTGATTTGGATATGATTAACAAGACTACACGAATTTGGGCGATCTTGAATCTAGGGTTTGAATGTGAAATGGGTGTTGATGGTCACTAAATGTTAAAACAAATAAAAATCAATTTGATTAAACAAAAGCGCGCCTGGTCCAGCGGATAGGGGATTGGCTGTGGCGCGTGTGGTCGTGGGTTCGAGTCCCACTGACTCCCTTTTTCTATTTTATTTTCACCTTCTTAACCCCTTTATTTCTAAGTTATGTATATATATAAATATTTTTCAAGACTTTAAATAAATAATATATCAATTATAAAAATAAACTAGCAATTGATTATTATAAGAAAAAAAGAATATATATATATATTTACGTCTTGAACCCCAAATTGGTTTTGAAACCCTAAATCCCCAAATTGAACTTTAAAGCCCTAAATTGGATTTTGAAACCCTAAATCCCCAAATTGGACTTTAAAACCCTAAATCCCCAAATTATATTTTGAAACCCTAATTTTCAATTTATAATTTAAAACCCTAAAACCCCAAATCCAAAACCCTAGAATTTCTAAGTTCTTGATTCTAGTTACTATATTATTTGTTTCGTTTCTAAATTAGGTTTTCCCGGTTAATTAGGTGGTTCTAATATCTGGGCGATCCTCGATCTTATTTAATATTTTCTTGCGTTGCTATACTATATCAGATTTGTATTTGAGGTGAGTAAACTCACTCCCCTTTTTTTCTATTTACTATTTTGGGGCTGAAATACGTCTTTTACTATATTGCGTTTTCTATTCGTTTTCTAAAAGAGATCATACAAATATGTTAGTCTAGTTTGGCCGCTTGATGCAATCTTATGTGTTAGTTAAAAGTAGTTTTATTGCTTGGTAAACCCACCGGTACAATGTTAGCGCTAATGGTTTGACAAACCCACCTGCCTGTACAACATCGATAGGTGATTTAAACCCGGCCTTTCTAATTCCATGTTTACTATGTCGAGATGCTATGTTGCTATACTATGTTGCTATACTATGTTGCTATGCTATGATGCTATACTATGCCATGTCCCTAAATTGCTAAATGATGACTTATATATCGAGACGGTAAACGACGGTTATTAAAAGTCATCATTATTTCTTACATGAGTGGTTCTCATGACAAATGGCTAAACGAGATACTATGGTTTCTATTGTGGTTGGTGTGCTATTCTATTCTAGGTGTCCTGGTAGGGTGATATTACGAAATTACTATACATATGGGATTGCGCAGCATATCTTGTTGATCTCGGATTTCAATACTATTACTATTCAATTTGGGTTTTACTCACTAGCTTGTGTAGCTAACTTTATTTTCACGTATTTCAGGTGGCGCGTGATTTTGGCTTGTTTCTTTGCTATTTCAAGACATAGGGATTTGGACCTAGAATAATACTAAACATGACTATTTCATTTACTGCTGTTATGAATTTGTCGTTTCGCATTTAAGACTTGGGTTTTGCTAAATTTATGACAATAACTATTAGACTTTAATAAAAGTAATACCATGTGCTTTGTTTACTACGGATATCCAATTCTATGACAGCCCGGTGTTTTCCGCCACCGGGCGGGGTGTCACATTTTTTCTGTCATGATATTTGTTTAAAAATTTTCCAGTTTTTTCCCACTTTTAATTTTTTTTTGCTTTTATTAAAAAGAGATTGTCGCTCTTTAAGATTTTTTACTAATTTAGGAAAATTTTAACAGCTTTTGTTTTTCAATTTTTAAAAAGTTTTTTAAATATTTATTTTATTTTACAAAAAATGTTAAAAGGTTTCGTCAGTTCTCATGACAGTTAGTGGTAGGAAAGTAGAAACAATTGCTTCTTGTAGTTGTCTCTTGAAAAGTTAATGTTTACCTATTGTACGTACAAGTTAATTATTTAGGATCACAACACCTTTTTAAAGTTAAATTATGTAATTGAATGACCTGACTATAACAAAAATGAAACGTAGTTATTTTTCTATAAATATACCCATTTTCACAACTATTTAAATTTATCTGTTTTTTAGGTCCTTACTCGTGTAACACACGGGCATTAAACTAGTAATATTATATACTCATTTGTTTTTGTTTGGGCTATTGATCACGAGCCCATCACATATCAACAACATATATATATATATTTGTAGATTTTGTTTTTAAGTATTTGTTTTGATTTTCTCCGATATGTAATGAGTTGTCGCGCGCTGAAGACTGAAGTTTAGACGGTAACAATCACTTTTCTAGTAGTGTGTTTGTAATTAAGATTATATTAAGTATTGCAACACGGTGTTGCAATACTATTTATAATGTACGTGTCATAATTCTATAACATATGGGTGAGATAAATGTGAAAGATATATATAAAATGAAACATCAAATTAACTTGAAGAACATGTGGTTTATATATAATACATATATATATATATATATATACTATTTGACCCATGCCCTGAATCGCTAGCTGCAATATATGCAATCTCCATGCAAGGTTGTTGCGAGCTTTTAATTTATAAGGCCTACATGCTATAACTCTATATTTATTTGTACCTGCATGCATTGTCATTTTATTTTATTTTCTACGACTTACTTTTCATAGTTTACAATTACCCAAAGTACGTGCTAGCTAGGGTTGTTTGATGTTGACAGGGGATGCTTGATAAATCTGAATCATATTTAAGTGCTGAATGGTTAAAAGGTCTAAATTATTAAAAGGTTTTATGAGAGAGATATTAGGGTAGAACTTCAGATGATGGTAAGTTTGGTATATGTTTCATTCAGTTCCATTCAGCATCTCTATGTCTCTTAACCATTCAACACTTAACTGAACAATTCAGATCGATGCTCTTTTTTATGAAACAAACGCTCTGAATCTTAAAACTGAATGATTAAGCACTGAACTAAACCATTAATTAAGATGTGAAACAAACAGCCCCTCAGTGTTTATATATAGGGATCGTGTGATTATTTAAATGATAAAAAAATTTGCTTGTACTATATATTTACGTGGTTTTTGTGTATAAATTAAAAAAGTTATAACCTCCAACCTCCTAAACAATTATCCTTTTATTGAAAGATGATGGGAATGAACAGTAGTACAGTGATGTACTACTGTCTTGCGTCAAAGTACAACATATCATGCATTTGTGTACAGCTGTTAAGATGTATAACTCTACTCCTTCCTCTTCATGCTGCATTTCCACACCATTCACAAGAATTAGAGAGGAAGCCACAACAATCTTTAAAGAGAAAGTAGAGACTTAGGTAGAGGAAGTCACCATTGCCGATGGCAACTCCGGGAGAAGAACCATCGCCTTTTTTCGCCACATGTGGTGCTTCTCTGTCTCCATCTCCGTTTGTCTCCTTTTTGGAGTTTTATTAGGAATTTGTCGATGATGGCTATGGTTTAGTTGCGTGAGACATAACTCCGTCGTTTTTTGCCATCATTTGTCAACCGCCACCAACCAAAGCTTCTGCATCCACCGCACCTCCTCCGCCGCTGCAACCATCAAATCCATTCACTGCCATCTCAGATGTTGCTACAATATACTATAATACTCTTCCGGTCAGGTCCATAAATTCTCCGGTGGCTTTCAACGATTTAAGGGTGTACTGTGAAGTTCAGAATTATTTATCTTTTATAGGAACTGACATTAGTGCAATATAGCTGTTTCCACTTTTCAACATTTAAAATTTTTATATTAGAATAAGTTAATAACTACTTAAAACCAGTTAAATTCTCAAAAACCATAGAATAATAAAATAGTTATATTAAAAGATTGATTGATTCTTTTTATATCAAGATCGATTTCATTTTTGCCTAAACTTACCTTTTAAAAACGCCTAATCCTCACATGATTCAATTACTAGGTATTATTATTTTTTGTTATTTATATTGTAAAAAAAGGAGAACACTACCATTTTTTATTCGGCATCTTTTGACTTGACCCCTAACTCGAGCCTGTTTTGACCCGGACCCATTCTAACCCATTTGCAAACCGACTCTTCTGAGCTGGACCTATATTGACCCAAACCCATTCTACCTCGATATCATGTTAGATTGTAGCTTGGGAAAACTTTGGTATTTGAACTTATATTACTATAGCTAATTGAGGTTATTATACTTTGGGCATATTACCAACCTTGAAAACTCATAATATATTTGATGTAGTATTTCACTAATATACCTTCGTCCGAACGATAACAATTAACATTTAGGTTAAAGTGTTTAACCTAGGTGTAAAATGTTATTGTCGTGGTTTATGTTATTTGAGCCTCAATGTACGCCTATATAAAATATTAAAAATCAACAACTCTCGCGCAACGCGCGAGGAAGCAAATAAACCTAGTTTAGTTTATTACAATTTTAAACAAATAATTATATACACATTCTTATTATTCTTTTGTAACTTTTATAACTAACCACATTACAAAATCTGATTCAAATATATTATATCACATACAATAACGACATAACGTATACATCCAAGTCCAACAAACAAATCTCCAATAACATCAAAATTAGCGTTTAGTCTCATACTACCATGGGGAGACAGGGTTATCTTTATACTTCAAAGTAGTTATAAGACTCAGGCCGCACGATGAGGCTTTCTGGTCTAACGTATATGTCTTCGTCTCGAGTGTTGATAACAAAAGGCTTCATTACGGTGTAAATTCCGGTGTAAAGCCGTAGTGCGTCAGACATAAAAAGAAGAACATACATATAAACACAGTAATAAAAATGACAGCTAAGCCAAGTCAAAAGGTCTAAATTATAAATATGTCAAAGTAGGCGATGAAAGTTCTAAATATGTCTAGTATATGAACAAAGTTGCCAATATCTGAAAATCAAATTCGAGAGAGACTAAAATCGACAAAAGTTGAAAGTAAGGACCGAGTAGCTAGTTTATGAATGAGTTTGACCCATTTAATTTAAACCGCTAATTCAAGGGAAAATAACGAATATGAACATTTGATGAGCTCAAAAAGGCAAAATAACTCGTTTATTTGAAAAAAAAATGCATAAAAAGTTTTAACTGTTAGTCTAATAATCAATGCCATAAATCATCTATTTGAAGGAGTCGTTAATACTTGGTTCGTTGATTTTTCATGGTCGATACATTTTGTCACATCAAGCACAACAAGCATGTTATCAATTTTGTCACATCGATCAAGGTATAAGGGTATTAATTTAACAATTTAAAACAATATGGTTTATATCATCAGTAACTACCAAGAAATTGCCTCGTACTAGTTGGTCTTAAAAAAACTTATAAACGAGGGTTAGTATTTTTTTTTTTTTAATTTCTTTAAATAGATATCATTCAAGTAACAAGTTCTTCATTTCAGCTCTTAATATTTTAGTTCAGTGCTGAACCATTCAACATTAAGTATTAACAACGTTTGTTTCAATTCATTAAAAAAATCTTTTGATGGTACGTTAAGTACAAAGCTGAATGGTTAAAAGATAGAGAGACGTTGAATAATACATATACCGACTTTACTTTAACCTCATCTTCACTTCTACCTAGCATTCCTTTCATTGATAGTGTCTCTTAGTGATTCACATTTTTTATTAATAATAGTTTATCACTTAATGATTCAGATTTTAACAAACAAGAATGAGTGTATATAACTTTATGTTAGCAGATTTAATAATGAAATAAAATTGAATGACATAATCATTATTCAGTTGGATATTTTTGAATTACTAAAGTCAATTTAATATATATGGTGAGGAGAATGCTTCATATATACATGGTTGAATGACGAAACCAAAGAAAGGCATGCATACTATCTAATAAATCAAGGTTTTTAGGGGGTTATATTTTGGGGTGGAATTTTTTTATAAAAGGAAACTTAGGAGGGAAAACTAAGTAGAGTTTTTCACCATGCATAAGGTGATGGAGATAAATTCTTAAATATAAATATTTATAAATCCTTAAACATAATGATTATAATTTTTATATAAATATTATTACTTAACCCGTGTGTATCACACGGGTGTTAAACCTAGTTATATATATATATATATATATATATATATATATATATATATATATATATATATATATATATATATATATATATATGTACTTGGTCAAATATACCAAGTTAATAATACATGACATATTCGACCTTCATATGTTACACTTTTCAAATGTTATTAATAATTAGATTAATTAATGACACTTGTGTGTATGAAAAGCAAACTTAATTTGGATACGTAACTATTAATTAATATTTAATAGCGTAGGTACATACAGTAAAAACTGAAAATGAATGTAGTAATTAATTTGAAATTACAACCTATGGTTGATAATATAATCAGCATACAATGAAAATTATCACTTTTATTTTGATTGTCAAAGTGAACCCTAATACTATACTCATCTAAATTTGCACTTGTTTGATTTTGATAGTACGTGTCTTAATTCGTTTCGTTCATAACTAGCATTACAAGTGGAATTGAGTGGGATCTATCATGATTGTTGTGCTATTAAGATTGTTTTTTTTACGGGGAATGTTGAGAGTGCCATTTGTTATTGGTCATTGGTCAATGTGTCGTAGTTTGGATTAATAAAAGATAAAACTAAAAAAAACATTCCTTTATGTTTTAAAAAATTATAACTTTCATCCTTTATCTTTAAAAAATGCGCAAATCATCATTTATGTTAACTTTTTTAACAAATTTCGTACTTTAGACTAACGGAAAAAATTAAAGACAGTTAGTTTAAAGAACGAAATTTGTTATAAAAAGTTAACATTAAGATGATTTGCACGTTTTTTTTATGATAAACGATGAAAATTACAATTTCTTAAAAACATAAATTTATGTTTTTTTTTGTTTTGTCTTAATAAAATTCAATTTATCAAACAAAAAAACTCTACTATACAGGTACATGCATGGTTTGTTGCGTTTATACAATCAATTTCACATATGATCCGATCCATGTTGTGTGATTATAAATATATATTATGGTTTTTATTTCTAAGTTTATGAAAGGTTACGGTGTTAATACTCACTTGCTATTTTACCGTATTAATTACTACTTCTATTTTTTAATCTTGGTATCAGAGTTATTCCTATATATGTTCATATTTAATTAGTGGAAGGCGTTGTGGAGAAGATAATCATGAATTTATTTTTTTGTTTAAAACATATGGCGAATCATAAAGATATCATTGTATAATTAGGTTTCAAAACCTAATTTGTAGTAGGTGTTATTGTTGATTGAGTTTTTGTGGCTTAGTGTTGTTTTGTGCTACTAGCATCTTGCTAAGGCTCTTGTCTCTATTTGAATAAAATTTGCTGTTAAAAAAAACACACATGTAAAATCATATTATATATGACGTTTTATATTTATAACAGATGTTACGGTCGTTAATACTCGCTAATTTTTGCTTGTGGCCACGCAGAATATTCTTTGATCTCAAATTGCTAATAACAATCGAGGGTAGACACGTTGACAATTCCATGTATTTATTGTTAAAATAAATGAGATCGAATAACTAATTAAGAAAACATTATTTTAATACGCAATTAAGTTTAGCAAATATAAGTTGTTAGCTTCGGTTTCAATGATTAATGTTCAACCTTCATGGGTGGATGAGGAGTCTGTAGTCTTCACATCTCAAAATAATAATATAATCTCTAACTAAAATAATTAAAATTCATTTTTTTTGGACGGCAAAAATACATTAAAAAAGGGGGCTAACAAGTAGCTAAAAACCCCGACATAGTACAAACAAAAAGAAAAGGCAACAAACAACAAAAGAACCGAAATTTAAAATTACAAGAGCACATTAGCCTGGATCAAAAGGGAAGTTAGGTAGAGCAAAATATGTTCCTCTTCTAACTCTTGTCTTTAGTCATAGAGATGTCACCGCCATAATTTCACATAATACCTTTCTAACCGACAGAGGAGAGTGATCAAATATGATCTCATTTCTATGATTCCAAATACTCCATGTTGTTACCATAAAGATTGCGTGAACAGCCTTCTTATAGTTTTCGTCACCTCTAAGCAAATAAGGAATGTCCATTAGGTCCTTGAAAGTGAAAGCAAAGAACGATTGGAGGTTGCACCATAAGCACACTCTATCCCAGATTTGACTCACGAACCCGCATGAGGTAAAGACATGGTCGACCGATTCTTCAGAAGCCCGACAAAACACGCACCAACTTGAGTCGACGTAAATATTTCTTCTAACAAGGGAGTCACATGTAGGAAGTCTGTTGAGAACTGCACGCCAATTATGAACATTAACTTTTTTAGGAACCCACTTATTCCATGGAAACTTGTAGATTTTATCTCTAGAACATTTAATTTGAATGAGCCTTTTAAGATGCCCAGCACGGAAATCAGCACAATCCATGTTTATCCATTTCCAAGCATCCCCAGTCTGACTAGGAGCAACAAGCAGCAGCATTCCAGAAAGTTGATTCAACTCCACACCTTCTTGATCCGTAAGCCTAGCCCGCTTCCATCTCCACTTCCAAATCAAGTTACCATTCTGCATATTAAAACACTCATTAATTAAAATATTCTTATTTTTTTCAATAGCAAAAAGATTGGGAAAAAGTTTAAGTAGAGGAACATCCCCAAGCCATCTATCTAATCAAAATCTGATGTCTTCCCCGTTACCGAGAACACCAAGTAATAAGCAATTCAAGTCAATGTTGAGACTATATATTAAAGTCCTCTCCAACTTTGAATATGTTCTTCCAGACATTTATTAATCATAAATTATACAGCATTTAATTTTTCTTCTAAAAAACAAAAATAAATTAAAAATAATTGGAAGGGGCCTCACGGGCAAGCTTCGGGTTGGACAGTTACACCATCGCGAACTGCTCAAATAGAACAACAGGATGGATTTTAGTTACAAAGTCATGATCGATGAAAGTCGTGAATATACAAGTTACATCACGAACGTGTACCCTGACTTTAAGATAAAACTTATTTTTATTTTTCTTTTTAAACATATGAAATTATATCTTCTCATTTTTATACAAGCAACTTTTTTTCTACTAAGATATCTTAAATCTCCTAATTTAATTATATACTTAATGCATAATAGAAAAGTAGTAATTAATACGTACGTGTCACGTGATCCTTTACTGCATTATATATATCGGCATGAATTAAGTTATAATGAGTGATTAGCTCATCACAGAAATTAAAAAAATGCAATCGATGTTTAGAGTGAGATTATTTCAATTTTGCTACGACGTACTTCACATGATCGAACACATTGAATATTTAGCTATATATCTTTATAGTACCTCACGTCAACACGCTGGCCTATATATTTTTTGTAATGTGATTATTATTTACACGGAGTTTTTACAAACACCAACTATATATATATAGTTATATATACGATGCACATGAAATTAAACGTAGCCTAGCTTTTATGGCCGGATGCTTCGTAGCATCGACTCTACGCATATATTCGGTTCAAAGGACGAGATTGCGAGCTAGGTTAATATGAGAGCTAGGTTAAAGACTTAGCATAAAGATTTCACGTCGTTAGCTTCAATTCCATGCTGGTATGCTATCACTTTCTCTTCTTAATTTATTATAAATAAACAAAACAATTAAAAAATGTTAAGCTTAATTTATTATAATAATATTAATAAAAACAGATGATTAATTGGTTCCTATATATGTAAGTCGTCTCCCACAACAACAACAACAACAACATGTAACAAACCATATTGTTCGTTGTCTTTTAATTTGTCAACCAACAACCAAGTCGTGGATACCACTCTATTCATAACATATTTGTTTTCTCAAAAACCACCTATATAATTAATCATCCTTTAATCCAAAAAAACAAAACAAAACACATCAATTCAATTCAAATCCATTTTTGATCAATATCACATGTACATGAATCAAATGACTTCAATCAAGATCATCAATCACAATAACATTCTCTTTAAATCAAAACAAACACTTCAAGTCTTCATCACCACTCTCCTCAGCCTCCTTCTGCCTCTATCTTTTCTTCTTCTAGCCCGAATCTCGACCGCGAGTTACCTTTTATCCCGGAATCTTGAGTTTCCCGTGTCCGAGCCAGCGTCAACGGTCTTCTTCTCTCTTCTCAGTTCTATCCCATTCACTCCTCTTCATGTACTTGTTTCTGTTCTTTGTGTTGCTTCTTTAATCAACGCTTTAAACTCTGATGGCCGGACCGGTTTTCATATTTTCGGTTCACCGGAAACCAGTGGGAAAGAGCAGTTGTACACGGCGTGGATTGTTCTTTGCACTTTGCAGGTTTGTGTTTAAAACTGAGAGATGTATGAATTTTTAATTTATTTTCTTTTTTATGCACATATCAAATTTTGTTGGATTTATTTTGCAACTAGTTGGGTTGGTTAGGGTTATGAAGACAATTTTTTTCTTTATGTATACACGTATTTCCTTTTGTCTCAATTTAAATATCTATTTAAAAAATAAAAATATAATTTTTAATTTAATTTACTCATAATTATTTATTATAAAAGCTATTTTATGACTAACAAAACAAAAGACTTTAACGACATTATTGTCACTTTATAGGTTGAAAATATATAATAATACATTTTTTCTTAAACTTTGTGTTGTGGATCACATGACATTTAAATTGAGACGGATAAAGTATATACTAAGCGTTAAAAAGGAGGAGAGTGTCAAATAAGACATGTGAGTGTGTATAACCAAACCTTAAAAAATATACACTAATTTTAAAGTATTTACTTGAAAGCTGAATAGAATATAAATATGAAAAAAAGAACTTGGGTTAAACATGTTACTATGTTAGTGTTTGAGTAAATTCACAAATTTTCAAGTCGTGTTTGTATGTATAATTAACACGACTTTCAAGCTATATATATATATAACTTATTGTCAATAATGATAATTTGATTAACAAAGAACTTATTTTGCATTCTCATGTTACACAGGTTTGTGTTGGTCTCGGGATAGAAGGGAGCATAGGTGTCGGAATCGAAGGTTCAAGTTTCAGTCATGACCGAAACATGATATGTAGACTTGTGTTTTTCTTAGGGTTGCATACAACGACTGTGTATTGGTGGAGGACGATTGTGAAGCCGGTGGTGGATGATACAATGTTTGGGTTTGAAATGGAAGAAAGGTTGGTAGAAAGGGTGGTGATGGGTGCTAGTTTGGGTGGTTTGTGGTGGTGGAGGTTGAGAGATGAGGTGGAGGCGTTGGCTGCGGTGACGGAGTTGAAAAGAGAGGTGGGTGCTGGAGTTGGTGTGGTTGACTTGATGAGTTGGTGGTTGTATTATTTAGTTGTGACAATTGGGATTGTTAGGGTGATGAAATGGCTTGTTTGGTGTGGTCTTGTTTTGCTTTATCAGAAGGTGGAACAAGATAGAGGTGACAATAATGGTTCACTTGATGTCGAAGAAAAAGTATAACCTTTGTTTTAAAAAAAAGTTTTTTATTATTTTTTATTTTTTACCCCAAAAGTCTCATATGAAAGAGTCATATGTTGTGTTACTAATGTGCAAATTGCTCCTTGTTTGACTATTGATACTCATATTACTTGATGTTTTTGGATGTATATCTAGAATTGTGGTTAGTTTTGTATCGATGAAGATATATACTAGAATGACAACATATTTTCAGTGTTTTTATATAAGCACTATTTTCATTTTCCTCATTAACATGCACATAGAGTATCGTTTAATATAATAATGTTTATAGCAGACAATTTTAAAAGGATTATGACGAGTTTGTTGTCCGTTTATCTATTACTTTTATGTAAAAGCTGTTAAGGTTATGTTAAGACAAACGAAAGAAATTTATTATAAAATGTTTATAGTAGACAATTTCAAAAGGATTATGACGAGCTTGTTGTTCATTTACCTATCACTCTCATGTAAAAGCTGTTAAGATTATGTTAAGACTAATGAAAGAAATTCATTTGTCATTAACGTTACGTTGGTAATATATATTTACTGTTTCATTTACGTTGGTAATTATGTCACAAATGAAACAGTAAATATATATTACCAACGTAACGTTAATGACAAATCATATTAGATGTAGCAACGTAAAACAATAGGTGTAAATCTTGTTGAAGTTGAAACCAAACAAAGAATAAAAGTTGAGTTATATGTCAAAAGTATGTACAAGTTAAATAATATCAAGCTCAAGATTAACTAATGTTATGAAGATCTTTTATCACTTTCAACAACTTGTGCTCATTTAGCGGTTTCGAAATATGAATATCAATTCCCGTTACAAACTTGTTTAGTTCTTCGCCTTCTGCATGTGCAGTTAACCCTATTATGGGGATGCGAACACCATAATCTTTCTCCATTAGTCGTATCCGCTTCGTTGCTTCACAACCGTCCATCACAGGCATCTACAATATCATAAGCTTCATTAGCTAATACATCTAGATGTCATAAAATTTTAAAGAAATATCATAGGTCAAAAGATCAGAAAGGTTGGATAACGGGTCAAAATGGGTCGTGTCGAAAGAAGTAAAAGTTTGAAGAAAAAAATAAAAGTTACCTGGCAATCCATTAAGATATAGTCATATGGTAGAATATGTGAAGCTCCAAGATCTTGTTGATCAGTCAACCCTTTAGAGACAAAAGTCAACGCTTCTTTCCCATTCGTACACGTGTCGAAAATCACACCATTTTTCACAAAAATCCTCTTGGCAATCATCTGTTGGGTAGAATTATCCTCTACCAACAACACTTTTTTCCCTCTCAATGGGCTCCTACAACTTGGTGAAATCCCACTTATTTCTTGTATTTCCACTTTTCTTTCCGGAGTACACAGATTCCCGTGCGGTGGTGTGCACGGGAATTTGTCTCTAAACTCCGGTAAAAAATCAATCAGAGAGTATAAACGGGACCCATGAAGCGGCATCGGGACGATTACATCCGACGATGGGAGTTGCTTCTCATTCAAACCATGGACTTGCATACACCTGAATCCTAACCAAACAACTCTAAAACAAGTATCCTTAGATTCTTTTCTGAACTCGGCAACCACCTTACATAACTCACGAAAATCGGCTCGGGTTGTGTCGATCACAAGCAAAACAAAGCTCGGTAACGTGACACGGTTGTTCATTCGGGTTGTTGACACATCTGACCCATCCATTGCACTTAAAGGAACCTCCTTTGGACTCCTACCCGGCCTTGTCAAATACCCGAAACTTATATTTAAATACGAACCCGAAGAAGATGTTTTACTCGCTAACTGCCTAAACTCCTTGAGCGTCTCAGAAAGCCCGCTTACGGTTTTCACTGCAAAAACTTTGAGCCCGTGAGCCCGTAGAAACTTTTGTGTCATTTTACGTCTTTCGTCGCCACTAATGAAAAGAACAGCCGTAGTAGGACTATAATCGTGCCGTTTGGGACTACGAAAAGGACTGTTCGACCCTGATGACGTGTTGATCTTTTCATCTTCGTTAACGACATTTAGATCTGATCGAAAAACTTTAAAAACAACATTAAACATGAAACATGTCCCTTTTTCTCCAGCTTCTTTGTCAACAATGCTTATCTCTCCACCCATCAACCGTACCTGCATATAAATGTAAAAACGTGTCATGTTCGGTAAACGGTCCGTATCTATGCCAATTTGTGAACTTTCGAGTCGTGCTAGGGTTCACATGTCTGACATGATTTTTAAGTTCGGGTTGGATGAAATATTACCAGAGATTGAACGATGGCGAGACCCAATCCAGTGCCTTCAAATTCATGTTCAGTTTCTTTAACTTGAACATAATTCTCAAAGATTGATGCTTGTTTTTCTTTTGCAATACCCTTTCCAGTATCATTAACTTCAAACACAAACTCCATTTTATTATTATCATCATCATCATTAACTTCACTACCACTTTCAACATCAACACACTTGTCATTATTTCTAAACAGGAAACACGACCGCCATCTTTGAAACCAATCATGATCCGAAGCAGCTATCGAGCTCTGCAACTTTGGGTTCATGGGACGTGCTTGAACACGAACAATGACATGCCCCTCTGAGGTGAACTTGATTGCATTGCTTAATAAGTTTGATAGTATCTGTTTAAGCCTGCGTTCATCACCTTTCACATGTGAAAACTTGGTCAACAGATCATGTTGTACATCCAAAATCACATCAACTTCCTTTTTTAAACCAACTGGATAGAACAAGTCAACTACACCCTCGACCACGTTGACTAAATCGAACGGCTTTTCGTCTAGCTCCATCTTCCCAGCTTCGATTTTGCTCGTGTCAAGAATAGAGTTGAGTAAACCTGAAACAGTTATAAGGTTTTGTTATATGAAAATGTTTGACCCAAATGACCCATTTGCTAATTTGAAAACAATGGGTCATGATTATCACTAAATACTTTACCTTGAAGATATTTTGTAGATGATTGAACAATTTTCAAGTCTGTGGCTAGCTCGGATCCTTGATGATTCTCATTGATCGATAACTCTACCGACCCGCTAATTGCTGCTAACGAAGCTCGAATATCATGACTAGCAGTTTCAAATGCAACACTTTGATTCTTGCTTCTTCTCTCTAACTGATATGTTACCTCCTTTTGTTTTATAAGAGCATCTCTCAAACACATTTCTTTTCTTGCTGATATTACTATTAACACCATAGAAATAGTGATGGTTACCATCATTGTCGACAAAAGCAGCGACACCAATACGAGATTTCGATGCATCCTGGTTTGCACTTCATCATATGGTAATGCCAACACAATCACCTACAAAATTACGCAAACGTTCACTATTTATAGGACCTAACACTAACGTCTGGCCTATTAAAAGACTTGTGTGCCTTGCACATAAGGTCTTTTAAAAAATAACATCAGACGTTAGTGTAAAGAGTGAAGTTATCCTAAAAAAATTAAAATGATACAAAGTATGAAAACGAACAGAATGATACAAATTAAGTGTGACACGAAATAAAATCATATCTTAGCATTATCATACCATTTGCATTCCAATGATGTCAAGTGAGGAAGGGTACAAGGCATATTTTGTACCCAAAATGTCGAAAACATATATTTTCGACGTTTCATAACCCAGTAGCAATGTGGTTCGATCTCCGTTTGATTTCAATATCTGGAAAGAAACTGTCGCGTTTTCTTCAAGAACAACACGCGTGTTTGGGATCCCGTCACTTACAACCTTCCCATCTCTTGTAGCCAGGTACAAACCGCCACCAAACGTTTTAACGCCAGCAAACAAATCTAACAACGACTTAAGCTCAAACCCGAGTGAGATAACACCCGTTTTATCCACACGCGCTATGTTCAACACAACTGGATTCTTGTCATTGTTCCATGAACTTCCTAACAATGTAGATCCATTTGTAGTGTTCAATGCTTGTTGTAACCATGTTTCATTAACCAAAGTAGGAAACACTGCGGCTTTTCCATATAAGTTTCCGGTTTCATTATCAACACGCTGCGTGTACCATCGGTAACTAATTCGAGCACTCGTTGCTTTAGAAAACGAAGTATTTGAATACACCGCAAAGATTTGTTGGTCGGCTTTCGAGTATAAGGCAAAGAACAAGCCATTGTTTCGGATATACGCGATTTGTGACACTCGCGGGATCGTTAACATTGCTTCAGATAATAAAGGAGCCACCTTTGATTAAAAAAAAAAGAAACAAATATTATATGTTAGATATTGTTTCTTGAGAGTAAAGATCCCATTTCGGCCCCTTTATATAAAAGGGGCCGACATGTTATGTGGGTCAACTAACCAACCCGCTTAATAACGTTTGATTATTACTTGTCATCCCACCAACCTAATGTAAATGTTTAACATGTTAACACGAACTATTTAGTAAACATGTTAGATACGACTACCTAATTTTATATTCTTTAGGTCATGTTTCGGATTGTGTTAGAATATTACCACCCCTACATAACTTATGCAAAAAAAAAACTATTGTGCGAAAGATAAGCAAACCTTGGTTTGAATGTGAGAATATGTGACGACATTGGTGTTACCAAGTGTCGCGAATACAAGTTTCGCTAAGTTGGTTGCTGACGAGTTCGTCACAAGCAATGTATCCGTCACCTTTTGTACAATCAACCGTATTTCTTGATGAGTTTTATTCGTCACTAAATCAACATGCTTTTCATCTTTAAAACTTGCAACCCAAAATGGGACCAATGAACAAATAATCAACAACCCAATAAGTGACTGCAAAAAAAAACTCAGGGTATTTAATTTCTTGAAAACTTCATTAAAATTAAAAATAAAATAAAAACTTAAACAAGATTATAAAATTTATTTACCGGTGAAATTAAGAAGAATAATCGCCGTGATTTGATCATCTTCCGGTCACTCCGGTGAGTGTAAACTTGTAATCAATTGTGGATCTGCAATCACAAAATTGGTTCTAAGATTTGTGAGTAGAGATGAAAAATAAATATGCATACAATATGCATGTAATAAGATTGCATGATATGTGACACCCCGCCCGGCGGCGGAAAACACCGGGCGCGTCAAGTGAATTGGATATCATTAGTACAAAGCACATGACACACTAAAAGCATATTTTAATATTTAATTAAGCATCAATGTCATGACAAGGAAAAAGTAAATAGTCTTAAATACGAAAACAAAACCAATAATTAAAGCTATTTAAGTAACTTTTAATCTAGGTCCAAAAGCAATCCTACGTGTCTTGTAACGCATAAACAAATCAAACGCCACCTGAAACATGTGTAAAATAAGTTAGCTAAAGAATTAGCTAGTGAGTAAAAACACATTTGATAATACGTAATATGAAATCCGAGATCAATATGAATATGTCATGCAAGTTTATGTGTATAGCAATATCATTATATCATTCAATCATGACCATAGAATCAACATAGAATCAACCGTGTTACATTTATTGATAACATTTAATGAACCGACAAGTAACCGTCATTGAACCATCTCGTTGTATAAGTTATCAATAAATATTTTTAGCATCTCAAGGGACATAGCAACTTAGTAACAAGCATCTCGTTTAGCAACTCTAACCTATAGAATCAACAAAAGAATCGCCGGGTCTAATCACCTATCAGGCCATTAGTGTAGGTGGGCTTGTCAGGCCATTAGCGCTAATATCGTACCGGTGGAAATTACAAATAATACAATTTCTATTCCTAACACATAAAGTTGCATCGAGCGGCCAAACTAGATTAACATATTAAATGATCTCATTTTGAAAAAGAAACAAGAAACAAAAAGAAACCATAGCATCGTAATAAGCACATGTTTCAGCCCCAAAAAGTATAACAGAAAAAGGGGAAAGTGAGTTTACTCACCTTGAAAAGCAAGGTAACCGAAATAATAGCAACGCGGCTAAGAGACCCGAGGGTTGCCCAAATATTAGTACCACCTAAATAATTGGAAAAACCCTAACTTAGAAACGAACAAATAGAAACAAGAATCACAAATCCGAGATCTAGGGTTTCGAATTTGTGATTTGGGATTTAGGATTTTTAGATTAAAATTAGGAATTAGGGTTTTGAATTTCTAATTGAGAATTAAGGCTTTGAAATACAGATTAAGGATTAGGGATTTGAAATATAATTTAGGAAACTAGGGTTTTAAATTACGAATTGTGATTTTTGATACGAAACGTAGTCGTATATTTATATTTCATAAATATTTTTGTATTTGAATAAGTATTGTTGTATTTTACTTAACACTTTGTATAAACTAAATACTAAAAAAACATATTGTTATTTAAATCTTAAAATTTTATAAGTTTTATAAATATTAAGATGTATGTAATATAATTAATATTATGTATTAGTTGTTTATTATAATTAAAACTTAATGTTAACTAATGTGTAAAACATCTTAAAAATAAAAGTAAACAGTTTAGTGGGAAGGGGACTCGAACTCGGGTCTGCTCGTCCTCATACAAACACCTCAACCGATGCACGAGATTCGCTTTTGGTATATTACTCAGTTTTTAAATTAATTTATCTTTTGTTTGTTAAGAACAACAATGTTTCATACAAGCCCTAGATCCATAAACCATTAAATTGGATTTTAAGATGATAACCAAATCCCAACTCATTTTAGGGCTTTTGATCTACACAGATTCACGAGCATTTTGACATAATCAACTTACTTGATAATGATCTTTGTTACGGGTTCGAATGAGATGAAGAGTGCGACTGTTTGATGCGAAAATTCTTGTATTTGGAACTGATATGAGTCAAAATTGATGTGTTAGTTAGTTGTAGATGATTTAAAGGATTAAAACGAGACAAAAATTACCTGAATTGGTGACCGGAAAGTGGAGATTGGGGTGGTCGCCGGAGACGGGTTTCGGTCGACTGTTTAAGGTCAAAAGCAGAAGTTTTGGATTGTTTTGATGATTGGTAACTGATATTCGGTCGTTTTAAGAGGTATTGATATAGTCAATTGATTGGTATAGGTCTAAACATGGAATGGGATTTTTGTAATAAAGTTTCGGATTCGATTCGGTTTATTTGGAGTTGTTATTACGCGTTTTTTTGGTTGATTACGGGTTCGATTCGGCCTAGTAGATGTTTTGGAAAGGTTTGATTGAGTTAAAATATGGTAAAGATACGTTAATACCACTCGCCGGAAAAACGCAGGTGGCCGGAAATAATGGCTGCCGGATTCGTGTCTTGGACGAGGTGGACGCAAGGGGGGGGTTGGGTAAATATAAAAGTTTACACATTAGCCCCTGCTCTTTTAATTGTTTACTCATTTTAAGTTAATACTTTTAATACAAGTTTCACAATATACACTTTTGGCCCAAAGTTAGTTTTATAGTTATATTAATTAACTAACTTAACTAAATAAAATTGTAACTTTTATAGGAATGACGTTTTTGTAGTTTTAGTTTGTTTACGTCATTAAGAGACTTTTACAAGATTTTAAAGGCGGTTTTTGTTTAACGTTTTTAATAGTTTTCTTTTACGCGCCATATACATATATGTATATTTTGAGTTTCGCCATTACAACTAATAATTATTTGATACACGTGACTATTTTGTGACATAAATATAATTATTTAATTGAGACGGGAATAACATAAAATTCGTCATATTTATTCATGAACGTTACTTTTGAAGAAATAAATACGATTATAATTATAAAGGATAACATTCTTCGGGTTCGAGTCGGGCATTCGGGTTCGGTTTCGGGGCAGATGTCACATGATATAATTGGGAAATTAATCAATTAAAAATATATATCCTAAATAAGATCATTGATAAAAATTAATATTCTTGGTAAATTATATTTGACAGAAAGGAAATTTTGTAGTCATGATTATTTTTTTAAGCCAATATTTCGTAATCATATTTGGTGTTATAAGGAATGATATCTTTATATATGTAAAAAATCTTATTACACGAATAGTTAGTTAGTGTTTAGTTCATGTGTAAAGGAAATGTTGAATCAAGTACACTAGGATGAGTACTCCACGCGTTAAAATTATATACAGATTAAAATTAATCAAAAACCAAATGATACAGATAAATATAATGAAACATTTTTAAACAACATTATAAAATAAAACACATCTGGTCCAGCGATGACAACGATGGATTATTGTTTCTCTATGTAGAATCTCATAGCAAAATACATCACCGTACATCGTCATTCATCACCATATGTCGTCCACCGCCACCATTCATTGACGATTGAAGAAACAAAAAAGACGACGGAGACGGCCGGAAAAAACGTCGGAAGTGGCAGAACGTCAATAGTCGAGTGAGGCAACAACCTTATTTCAAGAATCCAATGATTATAAAGCAACAACAAAAAAACACCTCATGCATCAATGATAAAACATAATCGATAAATTGCATAATAGAAATGCTAAAGCTTTGGGCCGGCCTTGGTTAATTAGGTCGATCAATATTATAGCCTATAGGAATAGAGATTTGATGAAAATATATATATGATTCAAATCTTGTAATAATAAATTAACACTCCGAAACGGATTTGGCTCCATGGATAGGTTTAGTGTTTAGTCTCATTTTAACGGTTTATGTCTTGTGATTTTATTTTTCTAACTGAAATGGTCCCGAATACTAACTCTATCAAATTTTACGTTAATTTTCTCTGTGTGTGGAATAAAAATGTTAGCCTACATGTTGGCTTAGATAAAAGAGTGAGATAAATGACATTTTTATTCTTCACATGCAGGCGCGTGGGGGAGATTTAACGGAAAATTAGATAAAGTTAGTGTTTTAAACCATTTCTGTTAAAAATAAATCTCATAAGTACTAAAAGTGTTAAGATAGAATTAAACCTGTTAAAAGTATTAACACAAGGACTAAAACTGCAATATACTCTTAACAAAAAGACCAAACATCGTAAAAAATATCAATAAATATACGTGTTTGTTTGTTTTATAAGAGTCCTTTTAACAATTTTTTTTAAAAAGTCAACTCAACAGCTTTTTAAACATTAAACGTTGGATGAACACAATAGCTGAACTTACGAAGACACTTGAATGATATCACTTTGATTTTTTTTTTTTTTTTGAAAGGCAATGATATCACTTTGATACATTAATGTTTAAAAAGTTGTTGTAAGTAAAACAAGTATATATATTACGAACTTTTATGAGAAAAAACTGAAAATATTTTGATCGGTTACCTTATATGTTGATCGGAAGAGGAATTAGCTGATTTGTTGCATGGTTGAAACTCGCCGGATTTTACACATGCATTGCCGGAAACACAAAATGACTGACCGGTGACAGAGAAAGAGAGAGTAGTTAATGGCAGTAATTTTTCAGGATTTAAATAAATCCAAATTGATTATGTAGATATGGAAACAAATCACAAGGATTTTGGTATTTTTTTTTCACTTTGTTAATTATATTGTTTATCTAGTATTCTAGTGTGACAATGTTCAATTCAAAACTCAATTATAAATTATTTTTTTTTTTTTTTTTTTTCAGTAAGATACTCATATTAGATCACAAACCAAATTACATCCGGATAATGGGTAAGCGAGCAACAAAAACAAATGTAGATAGATACGTATATATACTTTGTATACATATTTCTATTTCTATAATTCTTAAAAGGGAAGATCGGTGCTTTACACTGGCCTCTCATGTCCCGCCACGTCGTGTTTTAACTTTTTTTTAATTTAACGTATTAACGATTTTAATCCTTGACTTTTAACGCATTGACGGTTTTAGTCCCCGACTTTTACTAATTGTCATTTGAGCTCCTGATGAGTTTTTGACTTTGATCTCTTACTCCACTTTGACACATAGTAGGACTTTTACTAATTGTCATTTTAGCCCCTGATAAGTTTTCGACTTTGCTATCCTATTCTACTTGGACATATAGTACGACTTTAATATTGTTATCTTGTTGAACTCTAACTTTTGATATTTCATCGTTTTTAACATCTGACACATTACGTTTTTGTGTCGTAACGTACGGAGCATGAGACTTTTTTTGTCAACACATATGACGAAGTCAAATACGTAAGACCCGACTGTGTGACCAGGCCGCTGCAACGCACGGCCCGGTCTTAAATCTAGTTTTAAGTGGTTTTCAATTATAAACTTTGTTTTCATTTAATTCCTTCCACTATGCAACATTGTTTATATATTTTTTCACACCATGTTATCATTAACCCCGTCCATGAATCGACCCCGTCCAAACTCAAAGCTCAACGTTGGCAACTCAGAAACTTATCCGGGTAGCGAGCCCCCGCAAGATTTGAACATGAGTCTCGATAGAAGTTCAACTCAATTGTCTATATCTACCTACCTCTAATCGGTTGAACTAGCTATCAGTGACAACATTGTTTATATATAGCTTTTTAAATTGTTACGGATACGAATATGAACGTACTAAATATACTTTTCTTTGTATGATTTGTTAATTATTTTGTTATAGTTTTAAATACGAGTTTTGACTAAACCATCAACAATGAAGAGTGTAAAGACGTTCATGAGCTGAGTCGAAGAGAGGAGATGAGCGACTTGTATGAAAGACAATAATTCATCCACACAAATAGGTTTAAGATTTTTGTAATAAAAGTATACTATTCTTAACTGGTAAAAATAACTTTATAAATTCTTCTTTTTATTTAAAAAGCAAAGGAAATGAACAGTAGTACAGTGATGTACTACTGTCCAGCATGAACGTACAACATATTAGCATTGTGTGTAGTTGTGTACAACTGTGAAGCTCTTGTCCCATATTATTCCATCATTACTCTGTCACTCTCTGCATCTTCTTCTAGCTTCACTTCCAAGCCATTTACAAGAATTAAAGATATAAGAACTAGAGAGAAAATAGACATGATAAGAGGAAACCTGCAGGAGACGAAGGCGTAGGTAATCACTATTGCTGACGGTGACTCTAGGATACGAACCGTTGTAATAACGATGGTCAAAAAATAGGGAGAACGGGGGATTGTAGGAGTGTGGGGCATTTGACAGTGGATATGAGAGGTTGCGACGGCGTTGGATCTTCGATTCTTCAATCGGCGAGGATGGAGACTATGATTATGATGGTCGGTAGAGTAAACACTTTGGATGGGAAGACAATTTTTAAGCATTCATTATTACTATTTTGATGTATCAAATTTTATGATCGAACTATTTTTGAGAATTTGCTATAGTCATGTTTTCATTCGATTATTTGTTACTTCTTAAGGTATCACTACTATCACTACTCTATATCTTAAAATTTTAGACAGAACTGGTTATTGTTGATGACAGACAATTATTTTTAGATTCATTTTTAACCCTTAAGGTGACCTACTCTGATTCTTGATATCATCTTAATTACCATAGGATATATATATATATTGAAATAGAGTAAACACTTTGGATAGATGTCTTAATTTTGGCCCGTTTATTTGTTGCACTCTTACGGTGACAAACTGACAAAGCAATTCATTTGAGGCCGTTGAATTCAGATGTTTACAATGTATTCGGTAAATAAAGCTCGCGCAGCGTGCGAGCAAGCGAATCTATCTAGTTATATTTATACACATTTAGTATATTAGTAGCTTTTATATGTAAAAATATCAAAATGCGTTTTTATTTAAGAGAATAATTTAGCACCGCTAGTGACATGGGGCTTAATTAAGACGATTCACTAACCAATTAATAAAAAAATGAAATCCAAACAGATAGACTAAACTCCTTATAAAGTCCAAACCTCATGACTAAAAAAACATAATTTACTCATTTTTTTTTGCCTTACTTGATATTTAATAATTCTAATGGGGGTTGCATCCCGAAAGAATTAGTATGGTAGTGTTAAAGATAAAATATGTGTCAACAAAATGAGTAAAAATCTAATGTAACAAGCTAACTAGACTTGCATGTGTGATGCATGACATCCGAGCCTGACTAAGTTTGAATTAAAGCTCGGTTGTTTCGAGCTCTATGTCTACAACTCATGCTCGACTTGAAAGCACCGTCAAAATTCTGGTTGTGACTACTTTGGTAGTTATTAGTTACTGAACCGCTTTCATTTATATGTATAAGTAGTTTTATGCATCTAATATGCTAGGATAAGCTCGCCTGCTAATGAAGCTTGAGGTATAAAGGTCAAGCTCAATTCAATCTATTAGCGAGTCAACTTCTAGTTATTCACAAGTGTCTTGGCTCGTTTATGCTCTGCTCCTAACAATAAATATATACATAACACATAAAAGTCAATAACATATTCTCAGGCAATGGTACAAACACTACTTCTTAATAGATTGATTCATGATATGTTTTAGCAGCCAAATAAGTAAACTAAAACATAGTAAAAAACAATCGAATGCGTCGAGAAGTCACCCAGTCCAAACGTACAGTAGGTACCAACCACAAATCCCTAACTGAGCTATTGAATCGTCTCTTGTTATTAAAACATTATTTGCATAAATTAGTAAATTTAACAAAATTTTAAAAAACAACATAGAGTTTCATTTGAGACATAAGAGAAGTCAAGTAATATTGAAGAACAATGACAGGGTTTGCAGCTACCTACAAAGTGATTCTAAAAAAAATAAAAACTGACCAATTTTTTCCACATAAGTGCATAGAAGATAGTGCAAGAACACCAACAAAACTAAATCAAAATAAATATGTTCTTTTTCTTTAATTCTTGTTATTTCATTTCTTCAAGATAATGTTTTTGAGTTTCTTGAAAATATAGAGAACTTAAAATAATTTCTGACAAACATTTGTTAACCTATTTGATGTACTGTGAAACCCATTTGAATCCATCACCATAACCCATTTTGCGCACGATACTACACATAAATATCTCCAATGGACGGACGTTTGAATCTTGAAGGTTGACTTTACCTTTGCCAGTTGTCACGCCGGTCAAACCCAAATGGTAACGCAACTCGTCCTCCGAAGCAGCATATGGTATGTCAATCTTGTTCCCCAAGATAAGAAATGGGACTGCAGCTAGATTTTCATCAGAAAGAAGTGCATCCAATTCTTTTTTAGACTCTGCAAATCGTTCCTTATCATATGCATCCACCAAGTACACTACAGCATCAACCTGCAAATAAATCAACTTATGAGATATTGCAAAACAATATCATATCATATGTTATGTTATTCGATTGCTTATCCAAACTGCTTTTAAAAATAGCAGTTTTAAGCAGTGCGAATCGGACAGCTTCAAACAGCTTATTCAAACTAGATAACAAATCTCAAACACATTATAAACAGCATACTGTCGTATCAGAACAAAGCAACGTGAATCGAACCAAAACGAATAGACCATTAAGTAAATGACAGTTACTATATTGAATTGATAGCAAACTTCAGCTTTTGAACAACATGCAGTCAAATCAAAATTCAACATGAAGATAACCATATACCTTGGCATAATAATCCTTCCAGACTCTACGAGCAATCTGGTGACCTCCTAAATCGAACGCTTTGAACTTTATTTTGCCAATACTCAACTCTTCAGATGTCGGATGCTGCGTCGGTTGATGTTGAACTAATCTCTGGTGAATAAATGAAATCAAGTGAGAATGTAACAAAATCGAAATAAAATCTCACAGAATTGGTTACAATTAAGTCAGAACTGAGATGAATATCACACAGAATTTGTACTAATTAGATCAAAATTGAGATACAAATCACAAGGAATTGGTAACAATTAGGTCAAAAATGAGATCAAAATCACACAGAATTGGTACTAAATATGTCAAATTTGAGACGAGAAACACACAGAATCAGTAACAATTAGATCGAAACTGAGATGAAATTCACACATAATTGGTACTAATTAGGGCAGAAATCGAGATACAAATCACACAGAATCAATAAGAATTAGAGCACAATTGAGATAAAAACGACACAGAATCGGTACCAATTGGTCAAATTAAGACGAAATTACACAGAATTGGTACTAATTAGGTCAAAGTGGGACCAAAATCGCACAGAATTGGTACTAATTAGGTCAAAATTGAGATACAAATCGCAGAGAATTGGTACTAATTAGGTCAAAATTGAGATACAAATCACACAGAATCGGTACCAATTGGTCAAATTGAGATGAAACCAGACAAAATCGGTAACAATTAGATCAAAACTGAGATGAAAATCACGATACAAATAACAGGTAACAATTAGGTAAAAACTGAAGAAACGAAACAAATCAACGATTAGATCGAAACTGACCTCATCTTTAAGCATGTGAAGCAGTGTAGTTTTACCGGCATTATCAAGACCAAGGAACAAGATCTTGGCTTCTTTCTGCCATAAACCAAGAGATGCCAATATGCCATAGAACCAATCAAACAGAAACATTATTCTGATGATGATGCAAAATTAGGTGAAAACTAAACACATACACACACTAATTGTTGAGTTATTGTTTGTTTCAGCTGCAACTGTTTCTTCTTTGATTTGATAGCCTTTTAAATCGACTTGCCTTTATTTCTCACGCACATTGTCAACACCCTGACCATGACAGATCAGACTTATGCTATCTCCTGTCCGATAATTAACAAGTGTAACGCGTGTTAAGACGGTGACATACTTAAATACATAAAATCTTATAACATATGATGACTAGCTTATGTTGCTCTAGAAATATGAAGAAAGCGGTCATATAATACTACTAATGTTTTTCTCGATTGGTATTGATTTCATTTTTCACGATACTAGTGTATTACAATGAACGAAAGTTATTGTAAAAAATATCAAAATAATAAAAGGTTTAATAGGTTATAAACCGTACTTCTACTCTCTAACAAAAAAATAAACTTTTTGCAATATAATAAAATATTAGACCATGTGTTCCATTTGTTATTTTATTGTTTATTCTCACTTAAATGATAAATTTACAATAAAAGAATGTTGTATAAAAAAGAATACTTTAGAATTTGAAAAATATTGTTGTAATATTCTCTTTGCATTGTTACATATAATAATATTTTATTTTACGCATCACAAATATATTTAATTATATAAGTTTTGTTGTTTAACTTGTATAGTACATGCGTTCTAACCAAGTAGTATATATAGTACATGAGACACGTTTAAGCATTGGAATTTTTTATTTTTTTTAAACTGGAATGCAAATGCCATCGATATTGCTAATTATGTAGGAGTGTAATATTAGGAATATAGATGATATTCATTTAAGTTAAAAGAAATCATATTTGAACATGGCAACATATATTTAAAACAACACACGCTTTATCAACTCAGAATTTTGAAATAATAGAAAGTGCTAACGGGGAAACTAGGAGATTGTTCTTCAATAACATTTTGGTTAAACACTTGGATTGGAAGTTCTCCAATAAAAAATGTCTTCTCAGATCTATACAAGCTAGAGTTGGTTGAAAATTACAAAGTAAAAGACTCGATTATTTTTCGTACGTGGACAGAAGTTTCTATTAACATCGGTCAAACCTTCGTCTTACTGTTTTGGAACAACAACAACTTGCTAGCTGCTAAAGTATGTTAATCAATGTCTCTCTTTCATTGAAAGAATAGGACTATTGATCATGGAAGTTGGATTCTAATGGATTAGTCAAGATTAAATCATTTAAGATTCACCTATCAAGGGATATCTAAAAACACATGGGTCCCAATAAAAGTTAATATATTTGGTTGGTACGTTGAAAGAAATCGGTTGCCAACGCTAGACCAGACACATTCAATCGATTGTCCTAGCTGCTTTTAAGACAATACGGAAGGTGAGAAATAATATAATTTTCTCTAACAAGAAAGTTCTACTAAACATACTAATATAAGAAATTAAGTTTATCTCATTTCAATGGGTAAAAATTAAGCTGAAGAAAACTACTTGGAGAGTTAGAGTGGAACAAATGGTGTAATTTGGAGGCAACGAAACTATACCTAAAAGGTCTTTATTTCACGCTGAAGCATTTCTAGGTAACGAGATCACAGAAGCTTCTTCCCAAGTTGTATTAACTAAAGTGGATCTACGATCATGGGAACTAATCAATCAGTATGTTCTCCACTATATAGTGATTTGGCGAAGAATAAAAAGATAATTTATAAAAAAGGATGATTCATAATAGTTCATTTATAAATTGTGTGTTTCTCTCTTTATTTCATTGTTTGAATGTATTTTGTAAGTGTGCGACTAATATTTATATTTATATACTTACTATTTTGTAAGGTCGGTGGTGGCACCGGCCAACCACCATCGGCAACGTGTCATGCATCCATTGGCCCATTTGTTTTTGACTTTTTCTTCATTTTTTTTAGTTTTTAGACTTTTTTTGGGTTTATATACGTTTTTTCTTGAGTGTAAACAAACAAGTTTCGTCTGGCGCAAGTGGTAGGCGTCCTTTTCTTTGTACTATGTGGCGTGGGTTTGAGCCCCCCACTTTCATGTTTCTGTTTAATTTTTTTTTTTCACATTTTATACTTTTGGTCCCTCAATTTAACTTTAATGTATTTACGTCTTTGACCTTCTACTCTAGTTTGATATATTTCTAGCGATGATGATTCGGTTTTGACTTAGTTTTACTTTTGCAAGTATGTGGTTAATACTAAGTATGAACATGTAAAGCATAAAAGATCATCTGATAATGTCAAATGTTGTTAATTGTTATACTTAAAATACACCAAACAAAATAATAGTTTACTATTTGTTGGTTGAAACTCAAATGATCGACTTGCTAACAAAAGTGTGTTAGTTGAAACTCTAGTGACTCACTAACAAAAGTGTGTTGGTTGAAACATGCCTTTTATAATTTTAAAATAAAAAAATATCTAACATTGTGAATTGTGATGCCGGGTTTTAGTTGGCACATTGTAACGAATGATGTCGGCATAACATGACGTGTTTATGATTGCGTTACACATGTTTATAATAAAAGTATGACGTTTTTATATAGCTGCAACTAATATAGAAACCTCATATATTGCACCATTAAAGTGCGTTAGCAAACTTTATGCTTTGCTTTACGTCACCGTCATCTTTTCTAGCCTCAAGCTTTCCACAAGTAAAATCAAATGCTTCGGAGAATTTCATAGACAAAATCATAAAATTGTGAACCACAAAAATAGTGCAAAAACAGTGAAGTAAGAAACAAATTTGGAAATAGCGTACGTTGCCTGACCATTCATCCCTTTATCTTCTTTGTGAAAATTATAGGGAAAACAAAAATGGGCGTGCATGTCTATATCTCTTGCAACGACTTGAGCAGCTGCAAACTGCAGTTATATAATATCACTATGTTTAAACTCTCAGTTGAAGCAATATTTCGATGTAAATGTTTTATCAAGTGGCTCTTATTCATTTTCAGATAAAAAGTTTTCAAACATCGGTCTGTAATTCGAAAAAACTTAACACCGTCAAATTTTTTTACAATGCGATCGGTTGATGGTAAAAATAACAAACGTTAGGTCCACCAATACATATTTTAATAATTAAAAACAGTAGCGATAAATAACAAACGACTAACCATTAAAATCCAATACTCTTCTAAATTTAAACTTTGAGAACACGTTAACGTGGAAATGAATTAATGATTCGTATTAAATCTACCGGGTTAAATTGGGCCTTATTTTTTGCCCATTGGATCACAGCTATTGGGCATGCAATATCAAGACACAGCTTAATTTAATCGACAACACAAGACGTCAAGACTATGACATAATCAACTAGTCGCCTTAGTTATATTAGCTTCTCTTGGTCTCAATTATCACATTTTTTGCCCGTGAAGTGTTTTTCAACTAGTGAGTCGTCGTCAATTTTACACATTTATAAACAATCTATGATATAATAAAGCAAAACGAAAAAAGCTTATGTGGTATCGTTTGAGAGTTTATCTCACAATATTTTTTATTTAACTTATGTATATAAAATATATCATAGTAACACAAATTACATTTTAGTTCCTTAATATTTACGAGAACTTTGAAATTTTTTAAATTAGTTACATTTTCAACCCTCTATGGGTCTATATGAGTCGGTTTGTATTTGATAAAGCATAAAAATGAAACTTAAGGATAAAGTTGGTAATTACATACAATTAAAGATCTTAGTGTTTTATAAACATACATAACTTTTCTATAGGAAATTAATTAAAAAATAATCTACAACATAAAATTAAGTACTTAATTCTCTCTAACTTGATTATAATATTGTTATACTAAAAATATTTTTTAAATAAATCTTGTGTTCCGTTTGCTAAGGTTTTGTCTCAAAACTGATTGGAATCGTAATGACTATCCTTAAAATCACCATGTTGTGTTTTCGAGTATAGCATGAGCACTAAATTAGTACCTACTGTAAGCTATGAATAAATAATCAAGGATTTGTTTATGACTTATAAAACAAACTAGGAAGTTATATTTATAATCTGAATATGTATGTTATAGTCGAGACCAGTTTAATGAGTGTATATATGAAATGTTTATGATTAACGAAAACAGATTAACTAGAATAAATGGCTAAAAATAAATTGAAATTTTTGCTTTGATGAATGTTGATTTGTCATGTGACAAATCTTATGTACCGATTAGGTGGATGGCTTAGTTGAATGACATGTGATAAAACATTTATTTTTTTATTAATATAGGGAGATTTTTAGAAAAGATGGCAAAGTATTGTTATTATTCTCGTATATAGTAAAACACAATGTTAGTGGAGACTTTGTGTTTTAGTCCTTGAGTTTTGACAAATTTACACATTTGACATTTGAACTCAGCTTTAATATATTTACGACTTTAACATAATTATCATTTTTTCCCCTAACTTTGGATATATACACATTTAAACTCCATTTTTTACATTGCAACATGTAAACATCCAAAGTTATGGGCCAAAATAATTATTAGGTCAAAGTTCAGAGGAAATTGAAACAAAGTAAAATATGAAGACTAAACTTGTAAATACCGTAAAAGCCAAGAACTACAAAAGAACAAAAAATTGGGTCGCTAGCCCCCTTTAACTATCTAATAATTCAAAGTTTTCAAAAAACTATGCACAAATTAAATTACACTAAATATCACGTTTTATAGGATCAAATTCATCCATTTAACGGCAATATTTTAACAAGTGAGCTTAAGTAATAAAAAGTTAGCCCATTGTGCACGTAAAGGCCCATGAACAAGTAAACTAAAAGAGCGTTGGAAATGTGTGTATCATCCAATTCCAACGCGTTGTTTTCAACCCACGTTGCACGGTCAAACACCCCCACTTCACACTCTACCACACTACAATATAACCAACCCCACCCCCATTCATCATCAAAATCAATCAACAATTTCTACAACCAAAACGCATTTTAACCAATACTACTCCACTGTGTTTATTGTAAATTAAATTATTATACAAATGGGAAATTTTACTTCTTGTTTCAGTTCAAATCCCCAATCCGCAACCCTAATCCACGTTAACGGAAATATACAAATCATCAAACTTCCGATCACGGCAGCTGAGATCATGTTAATTGAACAACCAGGACATCTACTATCACCGGTGATTGATGATCTCCGGTCGAATTTCAGGTTATCGGCGTTGCGAGCAGATGAAGTGTTGGTTAACGGAAAGTTATACTTTTTTATTCCAGTTGGTAGATTAAATACGTTTGTTACTGAATCGGAATTGGAGATGTTGCGATTAGATTGTGGAAATGTGAAGAGGATGAAACGATGTCGGAAATCGAAGGTTTCGCCGGAGGAGGAGAAGAACGGTGGTGATATGGTGGTTTCCGGTGACGGAGGGTTTACGGGTTGTCGGGTGGGCGGGTCGCCTGTTTGGAAACCCGTTTTGGAAACGATATTTGAATAAGTTAGATTGATTGTTTTGTTTATTGGACATGTTTAGATGTAAGTTGCATTTTTGAAAACTAAATTGTATTTATTGGTAAAGAAATTTAGGATTTGATCTCTTTTAAGTTTTTTGGTTTTAAGATTAAATCGGTTGTTTAAACTATAGATTTAATGGTTTGGTTATAGGAATTAGGTTCAAATATAAAGTCTTAATTTTCTAAAAAGTCTAAGAAGGAATTTGGACCATTAGATCTAATATTAAATAAAGATTAATGGCTTATAAATACAAGGTGGTAAATAATTAGAACTTTAAATGGTAGGTTAAGGGTATATTAGTATTGTTTCATTTTCAAATTTCACTTTTTTTTAAACGTCCATAACTTTTACATACGACAATATTTTTTAATAAAAATTACACCAAAAAAACGAGCGTTTTTTATCTTCAAAACGCATATAATATTGATATATAAAAAATGAATTTTTTTTTGAAGTTTCAGCTCATTGTGTTATATTCGTTAGGTCATTGTGTTATATTTTTCCAGCTCATTGTGTTATATTAATCAAGACATTGTGTTATATTTTTCAGATTGTGTTATATCCGTCAGGTCATTGTGTTATATTTTCATCATGTCGTTTTGTTATATTTTCATCAGGTCGTTGTGTTAAATTTTCATCAGGTCGTTGTGTTATATTTTCATCAGGTCGTTGTGTTATATTTTCATCAGGTCGTTGTGTTAAATTTTTCATCAGGTCGTTGTGTTATATTTTCATCAGGTCGTTGTGTTATATTTTCATCAGGTCGTTGTGTTATATTTTCATCAGGTCGTTGTGTTATATTTTCATCAGGTCGTTGTGTTAAATTTTCATCAGGTCGTTGTGTTAAATTTTCATCAGGTCGTTGTGTTATATTTTCATCAGGTCGTTGTGTTATATTTTCATCAGGTCGTTGTGTTATATTTTCGTCAGGTCGTTGTGTTATATTTTCGTCAGGTCATTGTGTTATATTTTTTCATCAGGTCGTTGTGTTATATTTTCATCAGGTCGTTGTGTTATATTTTCATCAGGTCGTTGTGTTAAATTTTCATCAGGTCGTTGTGTTATATTTTCTTCAGGTCGTTGTGTTATATTTTCATCAGGTCGTTGTGTTATATTTTCGTCAGGTCGTTGTGTTATATTTTCATCAGGTCATTGTGTTATATTTTCATCAGGTCATTGTGTTATTTCAGATCATTGTGTTATTTCATTAGGATATTGTGTTATAACACAATGACATGAATAAATAACACAATGACTTGACAAATAACACAATGAGCTGAAAAACATGAATTTTTTTTTGTTTTTTATATATGAATATTATACGCGTTTTAAAGATAAGAAAATTATCGTTTTTATGGTGCAATTTCTTTTTAAAAATAATATCGTATGTAAAAGTTATGGACGTTTAAAAAATGGGGTGAAACTTAAAATATAGAGACATTACCATCTTTACCCTTCCTTCTAATTTTAAGGGAGTGCCACATGTCATCATCTCATGGCTTCTTAGACTTTCTAGGAAAATTGGACTTTGTAGTATAACTCCACTCTTGGTTATAGTCATGTTATATAAGGTGGATGTAAACGAATGTTTTTTTTTCTTTTTTTATAATCATGTTGATTTTGGACAAAATATAGAGGTGTAAAGGGTAGAGATAGCAAATCTGAACTATACTCGTTTAGCTTAAGGGGCTGTTTGTTTCAGCCTCTTAATGATTCAAATATCTGAATGGTTCAGCACTTAATGATTCAGACTGTTTATTTCACGAATATATGTCTGAATGGTTCAGACATTTGCATCTGAATGGTTCAGACATTTGCCTCTGAATGGGTTAGACATTTGCCTTTGATAGTTAAAAATATCTTAGCTCTTAATGGGTCAGTCCTCTTACCGATTCATCTTTTAGGGGCTTTTGGTTCACCTCTTAATGGTTCAGTTCAGCGCTTAATCATTTAGATTTAGCATTCAGAGCGTTTGTTTCATAAAAAAATAACCTCTGAATGGTTCAGTCAAGTGCTGAATTGTTAAGAGATTAAAAGATGCTGAATGAAAGTGAATGAAGCATATATCAAAGTACCAAACTTACAATCATCTAAAGTTCTATCTTAATATCCCTCTCATTGATAGAGCCTCTTAATCATTCAAACCTCTTAACCATTTAACACTTAATCATTCAGCAGTTGCCAAACAGCCCTTAATGATTCAGGCCTCTTATTGATTCAGCACTTAATCATTCAAAAGTTGTCAAATAGCCCCTAAGAGTTTTGTTTTGAGCTCTGTTTAAATGTTCTTTTCAATCTCTTATGAGTTATGACAAGGGTTGTGGAGTGATCCATGCTTAAAGACTGAAGAATGTGAGCGATAATCTTTTATTTATGTCTCATAAGCACCTACGAGATTTCAAGGTCTTTTGTGGTTAATGCGAATGAAACGAGCAATAATGAATATCGAGGAATTTTAATGTATTTTTTTATATAAGATGTCATTTTAAAAGGTTAACGTAACAAAAAACCATTTATTATTTTAGGGAAAAAATGTTACGAGCGCATGAAAAAATAAGACCCAAATGAGTAAATTCTTTCGTGATGGTGTGTATCATTATTCGTAAACCAAATGAACAAAAACGAATTAAAAAAATTAATTCTAACATAATTAAAAATTCATCTCCTCGTTAAAATGTTGATTTTTAAAAAACCCGCCATAAGGGTGAGGGGAGTCCACCCCTCACCACCCCACACCATCCCACATTTTTTACTCCATCCCACGTTCACCCCACATTCACCCCAATGCACCCGGTATCCACCCCACACCACCCCACATCAGTTTTTAATTAAAAAGAAATGGTTTCTAGCTTTTGAAGGTGGCCCCCACATGTAAATGGTGCACAATTGCTCGGGGAAATGCTCGGGGAAGTGACCCCAAATTGCACCCCAATTTTCGGGGCCGCAAGGGGGTGGGACGGTGTTCCCGCGCGGGGCCACATCGGGGCCGCATCCACCCCGAGTCCACTCCGGATGATCTAATAGGTGAGCAAACGATATATCTTTTACATTTAACAAGATTTAACTTTATATTGATACATGAGATATTCATATTAAATAGTACGTTGGTTATTTGTGTATTATACAAACCTAAATATGACACGATATGTAATTAAAAAATATGATAATATAATATCTTGACTATATTTAATTTGCTTTTGAATTGTTTGATGTATTTACGGTCCGTTTGCATTTAAATCAGAGTAATAATGTTTATTTAAATCATATTATAAAATAATTGTTTTAATGTTTATATAAACAATTAGTATATTAAAATTCAATTACAATTATAAGACCATGTGTAGTGGTAATATTTAAAGAGCCCCAAAAAGCCTCATTTTTACCACCACATCAGCATCTGTCAGACTTTTCCTTTACATGGGCGCTTTGTACAAAGCGCCAAGGACAAAATCAACGACGAAGGCACCCCTATATAATGGTTGGGGGCGCTTTGGGGGCGTTTTGGGTTGGGTAAAACGCCCCATTACACATGGTCTAATTACAAACATTTAGAGAAAATGAAAAAGAATTATAACTATCTAGTTTCAATTTGCATGATTTTAGTTGAAAAATTATTTAAAAAAATAAAGTTATTTTAATCCACTATGCATATAAATACTTTTCATAATTTGTAACATTTAGGTGGATGACCTAGTTAAATGAAAATTAAGAGATTATTTACACCCTTATTAGTATAGGGAGATTTTTTTTATATTATACTTTTCATAACGGTTAAAAAAGATGTTGGAAGGCTATGTCTATCTTACAAGGTTTTAGGTTCATATATAATATCAGGAAAAAAGACGTTTAGTATACTATTACTAACTAATTAACATGATGATAAACTAACAACTAAAGCTGTTTTTTCAAAAAATATATATTCTTTAATTTCTTTATTTACTTTTGTTAATATTCCATGATTTTCATCGTGTGGTAGTTGTTAAGTACTGGGCTCTTTTAATAAATGATATTTGATAAGTCTCTCTATTCATTATTAGATTCGTTTGTTACTTATCCATGTTGCAAGTTGGCAAAAAGGGTCAAATATGTTTTCAATCAATCTACTTAGCAAGTGGATCATGTTCATGTAAATCATGTTTCTAGTACACATACAACCAATCAACCATTACCATTTTTAACCATATAACTGACACTAGGTCTATATTTACTTCAAATTCTAAATAAATATAATTCACCACACATTTTTTATTCAATTTCAACAACTATTTTTTCGATTGTGTACCTTTTTATACCCCTATTCATATATAATATAAATCCGCAAATGGATGCACTAATGTCGTAAAACAACATAGTGTTGATACGACTAGTAGGGGTGTTCATTATTCGAATACCATTCGAATTATTCGAAATTCGATTCGAATCGAATTCGATTAAGGCCATTCGAAATCCACTTTCAGTCATTCGAATTCGATTCGCATTCGATTCGAATAATTTTGTCGAATATGGATCGAATACGAATATGATTTTATGTATTCGTATTCGATTCGCCCAATTCGAATAAGAACTTTATATATTTTTTAATATATATTTTTAATATATCTAATTAATTATCTATATATGAATATGATTTAATGGGCTTGAAGTAAGTTAAAAATACCCAAACCTAACCCCTTACTCGGTCTTAATTGTTGTTTCTGTATATGAACATGATTTGGTGCTTTGACAGTTGTTTAATTTTGTTTCTACAAGTTTTAAACTCGTTTATAGTCTTTTTTGTGTTTGATTATGCACTTTTTGACTTTTGTTAACATGTTTTAGACTTGTCGATGTGCTAGTATTTTGCATATTGTTTGGGTGATGCTTTGCACATTGTTTGGGTGATGTTGTAGACTTATGTTATGTTGGTGCTACGTTTGTATTGTTACTTGATGTGTTTGTTTATTTATATTTTTTTAAAGCGAATACATTCGAATCTATTCGAATTCGATTCGAATTCGAATAACTTAATCGAATCGAATACATAGATTTTTATTCGAATGTGGATCGAATACGAATACAGTTTTTAAAAGTCCCAATTCGACCAATTCGATTCGCCTAATTCGCCCAATTCGCATTCGATTCGAATGAACACCCCTAGATACGAGACCATTTGTATTGTTAAAGTTTCGTTGGGCACTTCTACATTTGACTGTCATGTCATCGTCTAGTGTTTAAAGCAAAAATTGATGCAATGGCCAATTCCCATTCATCGTTACCCATCTTATGTTTGTAGCTTGAAAATCTTGTCTGATTTAGTCATCGAATCTTATATCACCATCATTAAAGCACACAATACAAACAGAAAAGCATTACTGCCATTGTCATGACTAAATATTGGATAGTGTGTCAAATTGGGCGTGTTAAATATACCATCAATCCAATTTCTTTAAAATATAGCTCACCGGTAATGGTCTAGCGTGTGAATTGGGGCATGATATGGGCTAATAACTCTTATTACTGGTGGTCTGAACAAACTAAAGGTGAAAACTATAAAGTAAAAGATCCGTTGAGTCTTCTCCTAACAAAACTTTTACTATTATGGTTATCCAACGTGGTTAGTTTCTTGTAGTTTAAAGATATTAATTTTCAATTTGAAAATGCTTGATTTATAAAATACTAGTAAGGTTGTAAAGATTGATTTATTGGGAAGCAAATGAAGTGAAGTGAAGTGAAGTGGAGTGAAGGTTGTTGGTGATATTATTAATGATACAACCAACATTTCTTCCAAGTGAAGCCTTTCACTTTGCGTAACCATTGTTTTTCTTATTTCTTAAAAAAAACCAAACATTCCGTTACTAGTCGTTTGTGAGAAACACTTTTTTTTTGTAATTTAAAACATGCACATTGGCAACTAACATTTGTTTATTAGACCACAAGCATTTCAAAATTATTAAGTTAACAATACAATAAACATACCTTATGTTCTAATTTATTAAAATTAAAAAAATGCAAAACAATTAAAATAACTTCACCCTTTTCGGCCTCGTAGCCATTCTTCCATGAATGCCCTTGCCATTTTTGTCACAAATACCCAAAGGCCACATACATGATCGCACGATGCAACGTTCGTGAACCTTTCATTGTTATATTATTCATCTGGTGTTTTACTATTTTTAACCGTTTTTCGCCACTATTTTAAAGGTGTCACCCCTTCAATAAGAAATATAAAAAAGATTCATAAGCTAGCGGTATCAAAGCATCTATGCATTGTGTGCATTGTGTTATTATTGGAGTGGTTGAATATTAAAGTCTCACGGTTGATAGAAGTGTAAGTTTAGCAGTAGAATTAGAGATTGTGTATGTGAGTGGGTGCGTCCTAAAAAGGCGATAATAACAAATATATATTTACATGTTTTAACTTAAAGAAAATAAATAACATTTTATAAAACGTGAGATGTAACTTCATGCATTTATTAATAACATTTTCTTGTAACTAAAACCTACTCGTATATTAAAAAACTCCATATCATGAAAAGTGTAACCCATTATTTACTTTTACAACCATATATATTATTACTAGTTTAGTGCCCGCGCTACGCTCGGGAACACAACATTCAAGTGATGCTTTTAAGGATATTTATAAACGTTCCAATAAGTTTTGAAACAAAACCGTGGTAAACGGAAACACGAAATATATTTTTAAAAATTAAATTTTTAGTATAGCAATATTATACTCAAATTAAAAAGAATAAAATGCTCAGTTTTATGGTGTAGTTTATTTTTTTTTAAATCCATATAAAAAAGTTATGTATATTTATAAAACACTGAGGTCTTTAATTGTATATTATTATTAATTTTATCTATAAGTTTCATTTTCACACCCTATCAAATATAAATCGACTCATGTACACCCCTTGTAGTAGAGGGTTAAAGTATAAATACTTTTAAATTTTTTAGAATTCTCCAAAATATTAGGGGACCAAAAATGTAATTAGTTTTATTATAATATATTTTATATACATATTTAAATAAAAAAATCATTATTATGAGATAAACTCTCAAATTGTGCCACATAAGCCAGAAGCTTTAAAATGGTGCCACATAAGCTTTTTTGGTTTTGCTATATTATATAAAGATTGACAAAACTATAAAAATATGTTATCATTTCAGAGAATTAATAATAATAGTGCATGATATTTTTCTCGTATTTAACACCAACAATAGTCGTATAATAAAGTCTTTAGATCATAAATGACGCTTCTAACCCTGATCACGGCAGTCACAATGCATTGTTCTAGACATGGATTCATTTCCAACGGTAGTAGCAATGACGGCCCGAGTCCAAACGTTTGGTTGAACTAAAACCTCGTGTTTAGATTAACGGAAACTCAACGAATACTCTGATTAATTGTTATCGTTAGATCATAGTAATCCGGGTTTGATTTTTCTCTTTATCTCTCTCCTTCCTTAACTATTTTACCTTTTCATCGTCACTTTTTCAACTTTCCACTTTTAACTATTTGTAGAGATGTTTTTCCATACGTATAAAACTTTTTCATGTACAAGTTGTCGAAACGAGTGAGGTACAAACTTTAGCACCCTATTATATCTACCTTTCGAACCCGCATAAGAAGCACAAAACTACACATGCAACAATTCAATACAATGCATACGAATATTTTGTTTACTAGTTTTGTACAAAGAGGAAAGTTTATCAACCATCTATAAAGAAGCTAGTCTTGTATTTCTGAGTAACTAAATTAAATACTCTCTTTAAAGTTATTCTCTTGTTAGACAAATGAACATATGTTAATATTTGTTACTCGATCTGTAGTGATTGTTTTATTCAAGTAACCAAGTTTTATAGTTGTTTAATGTAAACACACTTTGATTGCCAATTCAAAGGTTTTTTAAAGGCTACTAAGAAAATGAGATAATATTAGTGATTTAAGTTAAAACAGGTTAACAAGAGTTTTCAATTTGTTCATGTTCGTGGGTTGAAGGGTCGAATTAGACATGGACCAAAATTTTTATACAAACTTTAACTTAACATGACCTGAAAATCATATCACGTACACATATGAACTCGATCATGACACATATTTAGTTAAATGAGTTTGCAAGTTCGAAACTGACCTAACCCGTTTAAACTTCGGAAAATTTTATATATATCTCTACAAAGTAAAAAAAAAGTATCATATATACCCTTGATCGATGGTGTAGGGTCCCAGTAACCCTACAATTAAGACATTAACTGCCAAGCGATCAAGGAAGCTGAGAAGCTTATAAGCTCTAGGAGAGCATCTCGCTACAATACTCGACACCAACCTTTTTTGATTGTTCATATAGCAGGTCAAACTCTAGTGCATGAAAGATATATCCAAAGACATCTTCAAACATGGGAGAAAGGGAAAAACAAGCCCTTTTCACCAAAGAAAAAATGTTCTCGGCACATAGGAAACCAAGGAGCTGTAGGCTCCCTAAAATAGTCACATCCAGCCGGGAAGCCTTGGTTATTTAACCAAGACTTCTTCAGCTCTTACACTCACCCAACACTCTCCTTATCCCTTTAACACCTGCTACTTCATAGATTAATCTCTCAAACACATGAGTATTCTTCATCTCTCTCCAATGCAGCTTCTTGCTATTGGATGATCATATGTTGAGGAAGCAACTCTCAAGTTGCTGAATCATCACTCCACTTTCTAGTTGCTAAAACATCATACAACCACATATGGTCGTCATGATATCATAACAAGATCTCATTAATTGATCGAGCGTGAGCTGTCTACAGCTAACCGTTAGATTTCTACACCACTTCCTCTTAAACTCTATATCTCTTATTTACATATATATATTCATGATGTATATACTCTTATGAGATAAATTACTCATGCTGAGCGCCGGAGGGTGGTCCAAAGACCCCGGTCTTTGGGACCTTCGAACGAGTTCTTTATCTTTATAAGAACAAGTTAAAAAGGTAATAAAAGAAAAAGACTATCACCCTCGGAGCATTGGACCCTTTTTTCTATTTAACTCGAAATTAATATATGAGAAGTTGGATGGTAAAAAAAAAGAAAATCATATAATCTATTAGAGCCCATATAATGCCAAAAGTCATGTTATTGAATTGTGCAATACAATTTTGACTGAGAATCTAATGTTTTATTGGGATGCATAGAAAACTAATGTATAAGCAAGTCGATGTATGCATTAAGCCCTTAGGGAGGAGGGAGTGGCTCATAAGGAAGGAGGGAGATACACAAGCTTGTCACGAGAACCATACCTTGTCAAACAAGCTTGCCAAAAGAGATTGAAAACAAGGTTGCAACCTCGTGAACAAGCTTCATGATTTGAACATGATTTGAATGGTACTTGTTGGGAACCTTGAGAGGACCATTCCCATCTTAAAGAGGTGCAAAGAGGTGAGATTGAGTGTACTAGCATGATATACTCCGATTGGTTAAAAAAGTTCCTTGTGAGAACCTTGTGAGGACCACTCCCTCTTCCCTAATGCAATGCCAATTTTTTTCCCACTTTATATGTTTTGCATGTATGTTTTGTTCTAGTAATTACTATATTTATTCAATCAACGGAATTGATCGAGTTCATAATTGCAAATGGATCACAGATTCAGTTCGTGATTTCCTGCTAGAGTTCATTGGATCTGTGATTTCAAACGTAGATAGTGGTTCAAGTAAGTATTTGCAATCATGAAAGCACTCCTGTTGTCTTGTCTGCTAATGATCAATCCAAGACAACTAGGTGTCATTATAAACAATCTCGTGCCACAAAAATAGATTTACATAAAGTTCTCTCAAACACTTAAAATTTATGTTAGGGTCGTATCGTATATTTGTGTACGTGTAAATTTACACATAAAGGGTTAAGAGGTAAAAAGTGTCGAGGGTCACATTTTGAAAACATTGATAGTACAAGCATCGTTGGTTAGTAGCCCCACGATATGATTTCGTGTGGACCTACCATTAGACCTATCACACATGATTTTTACCTTCTTTATTATAAGTTGTAAGTTGTAAAATAAAATATACTAAAATTAAAAACATTATCCTTAAATCCACAACTTGACATTGTAAAAACCTGCACCCCGTACTCCTTTGTTTATGGAGAAACATGGCCCCCACCTACCTCCATAACCACAAATCACAGATTGCCACGTGTATCTTCACAAATAAATTCATTGTATTATTATTATTATTATTATTATTTTCTCTCACTTTCAGCATATTCATTTCTCAGGTAAAGAAAATAAAAAAGATGAAAGCTCGAAGTCGTTCGCTCTCTTTTTGTTTCGATTCAAGTGTCCATCATTTTATTATGTATTTCTTTTAAAAGAAAGATAGATCGTTGGTTAATCTTTGTGTTTAACCAAACACAATATTCAACTTGTATCATTTTAATGAAAAATAATGAATCAAAATTCTTTTGAAAACTAGATTTAGAATACCATTAAAATCTAATATATCGTTTAACTATTCAAGTTCAAAATGTATTATCAGTTCAGATAAAATATATTAATTATTTAGATTTTATTATGGGGCATTTGCATATATCCCCCTCTAAACCTTATTAATTGCATATTTACCCAACAAAAAAATTTTATTGCAAATTTCCCCTTATTAGGAAATAATATTGCATATTTACCCTTTTTGATATATTTTAGGAAAAACTAAATTATACATTGACTATTTTACCCTTACTTAATTAGCTTATAAAATATTGCATATTAAATCATAATTGGATATTGAAAACCACCATACAACAAAAACATCCAAAATATTAATTTCAAGTACACACTAATACTAATTAAAGGATGGATGCGTATGCGTGATACATAGAAGACGATAGAGATGGAGGAGACTTCGACATTTGGTTATATGGTGTTTTTTAGATGATTAGTAGTAGGGTTTTTAGTATTTGAAAGGGTAGTTTGGTCAACATAATAATTATCATAAAGGATGAGTATATATGTAATATTAAATTTGAGTTGGGTAAATACGTAAATACATTGGTTTATAGGGGGATATATGCAAAAAGTCCTTATTATAATGTTTAACCATTTAAAGACAAATGTCTGAACCATTCAGATATCTATTCACAAAAGACTGAAACAAACAACTCATAACTAAACAATAAAAAGCATACCTGCCATCAATATATATTTTATCTTAATCTACTCTAAAAAAAGACAGTGAGCACTTTTTACTATACAAAAACTCGAATTTTAAAATCAAAACATGTATTTCTTAAAATCTAAATCCACAACATTTATAACATACTAATTTAGAAGGTCGGATAGACCTCAAGTTTATTTTTTACAAGTTTAGCCCTCATACTCAACTTTATTTTATTTACAACTTTGACCCCTTAACTTTAACTTTGTATCATTTTCCGTCTCGATGGTTTTACCAACTTACAACTTTAATCCCTACTCTACTTTGATATATTTACGACTTTAACACCTTGACTTTAAGTTAGTTATCATTTTGACTTGTGTGTTTGAGTATATCTTCGTTTTTTAATGCGTGGTGTAACGTATGAGGCATGAAATTCTGTTATTAACGTGTGTGATAAAGTCATATAAGTGAGATCTAGCCGCCGCATCGCGCGGCCTAGACTTATATCTAGTTTGATCAGAAGATACAAGTATATAACCGATTATATTTAGAGAAGATCTAATCCATTTCAAAAAAAAGAAAAAAAAAACCTCCACCAATATACATGACTTATTATCTTGAAATACTTTATTACACAACTTGCACCAAAAGCAAATATTATTATTTTTTCTTTTTACAAGTTACCCATCAAAAATATTCTCTTGCATCAATCAAACCATATTTCCCCATACCCAACTTCAAAAATTGTATATAAACCCCATCACCCCTTCTCTTTTCACCATCACCGGCAACTCAAAAAAATGACCACCACCACCACCAACATGTTTCACTCTTTCATTATTATCTTCTTCTTGGCTCTTTCTTTCACAACAGGAAATGCCCGGAGACCATTCGCTTGTGACCCGAAAAATGCCGCTGTGAAGGGGTTGCCATTTTGCAATGTTCACTTACCGGCATCAAATAGAGTGAGGGATTTGTTAAGCCGGTTGACATTTAAAGAAAAACTTGGGTTGTTAATAGACAAAGCCACGGCGGTGCCACGGTTGGGGATTGATGAGTACGAGTGGTGGTCGGAGGCACTTCATGGTGTTTCCAATGTCGGTCCTGGAACGAAGTTCGGTGGTGATTTCCCGGGGGCTACTGCGTTCCCCCAGGTGATCACCACCGCTGCTTCGTTCAATACGACATTGTGGGAAGAAATAGGACGGGTACGTGAGAATCTTTTTACGATGTTTTTAGTTTTTGACATTTTTATAGGTTCATGCAAAATTATTTAATAATAGTTAAAGGCTAGTTACGATGCGTATAAATGTGTTATCTTATGTCATTGATTATATGATTTGTTGGACTGATGCATGCTAGGGTAGTTGTGTCATTTTAGTTAAATATTCTTTCGGCTTTTAGATGTATAATCTTATGTCATTGATTATTTGATTTGTTGGAGTAATGCAAAAAAGGGTAGTGGTGTCATTTTAAGTAATATTATTTTCGACCTTTATGTGTAGGCTTTTTAAAAAAGCAATATGCCTTGCCTATATTGTCAAAAAAATAACAGAAAATTCTTGCTCCACTAGCATGACTATTAAAAAATGCGTATTTTTTAAATCGTTTTGTATTATAAAACATTGTCTTTTGTTGATTTAACTTTCACTAAACAAATGAATAAACACTACCATTTCATAAAAAGGTATAGACTTTCTTATTATTACTGGTTAAGAAAATAAGAATGTTTATGTTCGTTTATATTTGTTCTGATGAACACAAATGAATACTTATAAAAAGTAAACAACAAATAGATTGTTTATAAAATCAGGCTAATGAAGTAAAGGGCTAAACAAAGATTTTAAAGCAGACTTTTCTTCTAAATTAACACCAGTAAAAAAGCAAATTTGAATAAGCATCAAACACAAACAAATGGTTTACGAACGTGACTAATGTTCATATTTGCAAACTTCATTCATGTTATAAACATACTTTCCCGCGAACGATTCACTAAACATCTGGTTCATTTATAAATCATAAATCAATTACCTGTTTTTTTATTTAATTCAAACCCAACTTTTATAAAGAACAAAATAGTTATTTGTCAAGAACTGGTAGTAAGATTAAATACTCCCCAGCCATTTATTTTCAAACCAAAAGATTGTAGGTTCAAAAAAATAAACTGATGTATGATTGAACATATGGGTGCAGGTGGTGTCTGATGAAGCAAGAGCAATGTACAATGGTGGTGCAGCTGGATTAACCTACTGGAGCCCAAACATAAACATATTTAGGGACCCAAGGTGGGGGAGGGGTCAAGAAACACCCGGTGAAGATCCGATTGTAGCCGGTGAATATGCGTCTCGATATGTTAGAGGACTACAAGGTAACCTGCCAGGTGACCGGTTAAAAGTGGCTGCGTGTTGCAAGCATTATACAGCCTATGATCTTGATAACTGGAGTGGGACTGATAGATTCCATTTTAATGCCAAGGTACAATTTTTCAACTTTTGTTACATAAATAAATAGCCATCTGTTTAAAAAAGTCACTCTTCATGGTTTAGTTCAGTCGGTTTTGACGAGTTCCAAATTCCAAAAGGTAAGCGAAAAATAAAAGGATTATGGTGCAAATGCAGGTAAGCAAGCAGGAAATGGTGGATACATTTGAAGTACCATTTAGACAATGCGTTATGCAAGGGAAAGTAGCAAGTGTAATGTGCTCTTACAATCAAGTCAACGGAGTTCCCACCTGTGCCGATCCCCGACTTCTTCGTGACACCATTCGCGGTGCTTGGAGACTCAACGGGTATTTATTATTTATAACTATGCAGCTAATAAACCTGGAAATTTTTATACTTGCTATTGAATACATGTGTTTACCTGTTTCGCGTACCTGTCTTTATATGCTGTTACATTGTTCCAAAAAACAGGTACATCGTCTCAGATTGCGACTCTGTTGGAGTATTTTATGACAATCAACACTACACCGCGACTCCTGAAGAAGCTGCAGCAGACGCTATAAAAGCAGGTTATAACATTATTAAATTTTACTTATTTCTGTTATTTATAATCAATCAAACTGCAAGAAAAATACACTCAACATACTGTTATTAACCATCTCATTCAACTTACAAATACTATGTATCACTAACTTTAAGATAAAAGAAAAAAAAATTCTGGTTTGAACTGGACCAGATCAAGAACATCACTTTCAATATCATGGACCGACTTTTGAACACACTTATTCACCAGTTTAAAGAAGGATATATTTTGTGGTGTTTTTAGGTTTGGACTTGGATTGTGGGCCATTCCTAGCTGTGCACACACAGGGTGCCGTTGACCGAGGTCTATTGAGAGAGACTGACATTGATAGTGCATTATTTAACACCCTTACGGTTCAAATGAGATTAGGGATGTTTGATGGTGAACCATCGTCCCAAATCTTTGGTAATCTTGGGCCACGGGACGTGTGCACCCCGGCTAACCAGGAGCTTGCCCTTGAAGCAGCAAGGCAAGGGATTGTTCTACTTAAGAACCATGGCCCGTCACTGCCATTATCCCCTAAACGACATCGTACTGTTGCTGTCATAGGGCCTAACTCAGATGTTACTGTTACAATGATTGGAAACTATGCAGGTATACCTCTATTCTATGACCCTTACTCTTACCCTTAGTAATTGGGACAATGTAAAATGAGTTATCGCACCGAAAAAGCTTAAACTTTCAAAAACGTTAACCAGGATTCTCCGCCAGTTATGAATCTTTTATCTGTTTTTTTAAATTGAAGCTCTTTGTGAGTGCAAAAAAAAAGTGTTTCGTCATATTTTCTTATTTTTGGCTAAAAGGTCCATCTTCTGAAATATTAAAGTTCCTGAGTATATAAAACCTTCTAAATTAATGGTAAATAACTAAATATTGGTTACTTTGCCCAGTAACGTATGCCACTTAGACCATTTTGGTGACCCGAACAACTAACATTTTAGAACCCTAACATCAAAAAACTTACCCACATCAGGCAAAAAAAGTATACAAGGATCCCCATCAGCAAAAAAAAACTTTGTGCTCACTTTGGAACCAAGTTTTAACATTAATTTCACATGTTTGTCTAAAGCTAACAAGATAGGTCAACATACAGTTGATAGATACTTTCATGTAAAATGAGAAATCATGTTGATTTTTTATGACATTAACTACAAGAATTGTTAATTTTCAAAGCAACAAACCCACTAATACATACCATCAATGTTAAACTTCTATGTGGATTGAGATAATATTTGGTTTTCTTGACAGGTATTGCATGTGGATACACAACGCCACTCCAAGGAATATCAAGATACACAAAGACAGCTCACGCGCCGGGCTGCCAAAACGTACAGTGCAAAAACGCTCACCTTTTTGGTGATGCAATCCGTGCAGCCCGTAATGCAGATGCCACTGTTTTGATAATGGGATTGGACCAGTCAATTGAGGCAGAGTTTAAAGATAGAGATGGGTTGCTTTTACCTGGATATCAGCAAGAACTTGTGTCTAAGGTTGCTGCAGCCTCAAAGGGTCCAACTATTTTAGTGTTGATGTCAGGTGGGCCCATTGATGTTTCTTTTGCTGAGCATGATCCGCGGGTTGGTGCTATTGTTTGGGCTGGTTACCCGGGTCAAGCGGGTGGTGCTGCCATTGCTGATGTATTGTTTGGAACACACAATCCAGGTATACCATAGGAATCTACAATTTCAACGGACGATTTTTGCAGATGTAAAAAAAAGGTTAAGAAAGAGCTGCCAATATACAAGATTAACAAACTATAAACTATTTATAGAGTACAATAGACCATATTGCTATATTGGGCCACCCCTACCTTCAATTAAAAACAACTATAATTTCAAGAAATTTCAATTCTAAGTTTTTTTTCAGGTGGAAAGCTGCCAATGACTTGGTATCATCAAGATTACCTTGCCAAAGTGCCAATGACAACAATGGACATGAGATCAAATCAAGTAACCGGTTACCCAGGTCGGACTTACCGTTTCTACAAAGGCCCAGTTGTGTATCCATTTGGCCACGGGCTCAGCTACTCAAATATCATCCACACACTCGCAAGTGCACCCGCAATGTTCACAGTCCCTGTAGACGGTCGCCACAAAAACACAACAGCAGTCACCAATACAGTAAGGGTGACCCATGCCAAATGTGGCGGCCTTTCGATTGGTCTACAAATAGATGTAAAAAACATGGGGTCTAAAGACGGGACCCACACGATGCTCGTGTACTCAACCCCTCCAGTAGGCCACTGGGGTCCACATAAACAGTTGGTGGCGTTCGCGAAGGTGCATGTGCCAGCACGGACGCAACTAAGAGTGCCTATTAATATCCATGTGTGCAAATTCTTAAGCGTTGTTGACAAATCCGGAATTAGAAGAATACCTATGGGCCAACATAGTCTTCACATTGGTGATGTCAAACATCTTCTCTCCATTCAGTCAACACCACTAGGGGTGATTAAATCCTAAAATTCTAGTGGATAATGGATACTAAACCTAAAGGTTATATAAAGGTTTCAAAATCATAATTAGAAGATCAAACACAAGGATGATTAGCAGCATATATAATTATATATATATCTCTATTATTTAGAACATGAATTTGTATAGCTTAGCAGTAAGAATTGTTGCTGAGCTCATTCAATTAGAGAATGAATTATGATGTTTCAAACTGAATATATTGATTCTATCATTTAGATCATCGTCGATTGTTATCCAGTTATCCTATAATGAAGCAATATGAACTGTTTCTGAGCTCGATCAGTCAAAATTGAATTGAATATTCTCATAATCAGCATCCATATCATCATAAACATAATCCGAATAAGAACTTTTTGTGAGATTTTCCGAATTGAACTAAATGTGCCCTAGATGTTCTCTAAAATGTGCGGAATCAAGTTGTTGGTGACGAACTGAACAGGATCTACTCACTATGTCTAAATCAATTACTTATAATCGTTCCATTCAAAGGCATAGCAAACTAAGGAACAAATGCATGATGTTACTGAACTATTATCAGAAAAAGTTGTGGTGATTACACAAAATGAAGAAACATGAAAGCAGATCGAAGTTGAAACAGAATTAAATGAAAGACGAGATTATGAACTACGATACCGAATATGATGATACTAAGAAGATTGGCAGCAGATGTTCATCATCATCATCATCATCATCATCAACTTCATATACTTTGTATCTGCAAGGAAACGGATGAAATATATATATGTACAAAAATATATACGAAATCAAGGGCCTGTAAAAACGAAGTATGGGCCTTATGATAATTGGGCTTTTCAAGTTTATTATTTTTAACAGGATAAAATCATCACAACATATCACTATATCAGTGTGTCACTATAAGACTTGAACACTGAATCTAAAATTTCAAACACAAAAGTGTTACTAATATGCCGCCGATACCATTGACGAGCGATTTTGTGTAGAAAACACCGTTCACCAAACTAACAAATATATATTTTTCTAGTAATAAATTGAAATTACAATACAAAAAAAGATAAAACATGACTGATTACAATATGAAGAAAATTAAAACAAAAGAACAAGGTAAAACACATAAACAAGATGATAGCTGAGGATTTCTGTTTAACAGAGTTCCCTTAAAAACATATTTCGGGTCACCCAAGTGAAACCTGAATTAAGAACAAGTACAACATAAAATTTTCGAAAATCTTCTTGTGTGTATGATGTGTGAAAAATGAGTTTTTTGATTCTTCTAAAAAAAGCACCAAGCCTCGTTTAAATACTACTATGAAAACAAATGGTCACACAACCCAAAATTAAGGATGAACAACTATAGGGTCAATGACTACAATTAGTGGGTTAAATATTGTAATTAGTTAGGTAGAGATGAAACAATCATGCAGCAAGTGAGCTGATCTGCACTATATTTTCACCCAAGCTAACAGTTAGCCACCTGATCTAACTACAACATATGTTCACCCATGCTAGATGAGCTAACCGCAACATATGTTCACCCGAGCTATCAGTTGTACCCGAGTTAACAAATAGCCACCTGAGCTTAACTACATTTCACAGCTTTCTCTTTCAACTACATAGGGCCGACCCTGGGGAGGTACAGCATAGGCGACCGCACATGGCACCATCTCTCCGAGGGGCACCATCATAGAAAGCGACCCAGTAGTTTAAAGGGGATGGATTAAGGGTTTGGATGATGTTCTAGAGTTCGAATCATGTATTTTAAGGGTTTAGAACTGAAAACAATGATTAATTTCGTCTAAAAATGAGTTTTCAGCGCCGCCGGAGTTGCTGCCGGAATCTAGCAACTCGCCGGAGAAGACAATCTGAAACACGACAGGGTTGGGTGGGAGGTTTGGATGAATTAATTTAAATTTTACACTTAAACCCCCTTAAGTTTAATATTGTTATATTTTTATTTGAAACTTTAAAATGAGTTTTAAAACTTGTCACTTTCGACCCAATGTTAAATAAAACTTTAATTCAACCAACTAACTTAACGAACTTAGCTTATAACTTTTATGAACTTGACGTTTTATGTAATTACGTTCTTTTTTACGTCAATGGTTATTTTTAGACTTAATAGTAATAGTCTCGTTATTGTTTATAAACTCCATTTTATAATTCAACTAACAAATCGAAACCAACTAAGCCCCCCAAAACCCACCAAGACATAATAGGGGGCACTTTTTTTATTGCTCTCACAGGGCACCGGATTTCTCAGTACCGGCCCTGCAACTACAACTTTGAGCATTGATATATCATTCATCTTAGCTTCATTTTGGACAAATTCGGGCACGTTGTATTCATCTCACGTATTAGGACACCCACCCACTAATAACTAGCCCTTTTAGTAACAATTACTAATTAAGTATTTTGTCAAAAATAAGAAGAAAAAAAACTTATTTTTCCACCAAAATTCCAACATTTTGCTAATAAGTCGTGTTTTTGGAGACTAAGGTATGTATTTGAATTATAGTCTAATGGTATAACACTATTGGTAAAATGTTAATATGATGTCTTTTTTAGGTGGTATGGTTGCGGTTAGCTCATCTAGCATAGCACACGACAATTTTTTTATATATTTTTTAAAATACTGTTATTTAATCCGTGTATAGCACACGACAATTGAACCTAGTAAATAATATAAATAGTACGACTGACTCATTATAGCACCCACAGCAACAAACAAACCAAACGTTCGGCAAACCGTTCGTGAACCGTTTGGTGGGAAGTTTGTTTTTTAAATAAATAAACGAACATGAACAAGAAACTTTGTTCGTTAAGATAAAAAACTAACATGAACAAAGTCCGCGTTTGTTTATTTGTGTTCGTGAACGTCCTTTATTTTTTTATAACTATTATTATGCTAACTTATTAACTACTTTAGCATTGATTATATCATATTTTCAATATTAACAATGTTTTTTTATACTTTTAAGCTAATATATGTTTCTTTGTGTTCGTTAACGTTCATTTGTGTTTGTTAGTGTATTTTGGGTTTGTTTACAAATGTAACAAACAAATACAAACAAACACGAACATCATAAAAAATTTTTGACAAACAAACACAACCACCACCACTCACAATCCCCCACTGCCACCGTCTTCCCCACCACGCCCAACGCCATCATCCACAGCAATCTATCGTCTACCATTATTCACCACCACCTACCGTCATCATCACCGTCGTAATATATCACATATTAAAAGTCGACAAAATATGAAGAATGTTAAAACGATAACTAGTCAATTTCGGAATGTTAACGTAGTATTATATGTTAAAGTAGAGTAAGAAAACAAAGTCGAAAATTCATCAGGAGTTAAAATGACAATTATTAAAAATCAGCGACTAAAATCATAAATATATAAAAAAAATATCAAAATGCCAAAATAGTCATAAATGTTATTGTTAGAGGTGTAGAAAATTTCTAAAATACTGTAATACTCTACTTGTGTATAATATAACATTTTGCTCTTTAAATTTTCTAAAACATTATATCACTATAAGTTTTGTGATCCCAATTTCTTCTAAAGATTTTAATACACGTGTCCTTGTTTCAACACAAGTGGTGGTAGAAGATTTTTAAGATTGCATTCAACGTGTTTCTCATAATAAACACGTCGCTGGTGAATCATGGTTTACATTCCATGCCCTTAAAGAAATAACTTTTCCAAAATTAATCTTTTTATTCAATCAAGCAAGTAATAACAATGGTATACATTTTCCCCCTTCAATTTTCACCAATTCAATATACAAAACCATACTTAATTTTAGATGAAACGATATATAAAGAAATATGTGTCGTGTTATTTCATATAGATGATGTTAGATATGATACTTTTACATGACTATTAAACCTCGATATCATAAACGGTTTTAAAGATTTTGTTGTCATGTGAGATCATAGAGAGAATGACGTGGGGCACTTACGAATTAAATCGATTGTTCCTTGTTAGATCGTTATTTTCCAACAACAAGCACTAGACCGTTTTAATCAATTGGCTAGGCCCTAATCCTCTTGTTAGTCCAAACAATATGTTTTCACCTTTTTAGTATTCTAATATAACCCAAATGTTTCATCTACTTTTTGTTAAAATGATTATATATATTTATATATGTATTCATAATACAATTTTTTTTAATTTGGTGCCCTCAAGTCTTTAGTCTCAAAGACTGAGTTACCTTATGTGATCGCACTTGTTGCATATATAGGCTTGCCGGCTTGGACTGCCCCGACCTGACATCAACACATGTAGTCATTTTGATATTTTTCTAAGTACTAGCACAAACATGTTTAGTAAACATGTTACACGACATAAACATTTATATACACATGTTTTTTTTTCTAAACATTAACACAAACATGTATAACAAGCTAGTGAGCTGCATGAATGACACGACATGTAACCAAACTTATTGACATGATAAACAAGATTAAGAGATAATGAGAACAATCACACTGATATAATAAAGGTTATCAAAAAGTTACAATCTATATAACTATTTATTTAAAAAAACTCTAAAGTGTAAGCATATACTAACAACACATATGACAATATATTCGTCGATTTTATACGATAAGTTAAATACGTTGAACATGTTAAACCATCTAAAAATGATTTTAATTATATTCGCCTTTAAAACGTCAACCAAGAACCCTCTTACGTCAAAACGCAACCTCATTTAACTTAAGTTACGTTATAGATGAAAGGAACACCATAATCCTTTTACCCACTAATTTAACCATTTATCCCATCAATAAATAAACATCACAATATCACATTACACTCATCATATACCTTTTCCTTTTAATTAAACCTAAAATTATAAAAGACCCAACATTTTTACCAACTAACCCACTCTATCAACGTTAAAATATAATTTTTGTCTAACAGGTACAGAACCATCTTTTACCCAATCCCGCCCAGTGACCATTGAAGGCGACAATGTGTCCATTGTACCCACCGAACGTGTTACCCCTTTTTGTACCGCGCCCCTCTAACCATATTAACGGATTGAGTTTTGATCTAGCTCTATGAGGTTATAGAAGCCATGAACAAAGTAGAGTATTTGCAACAGAGAATAATATGATTGTCGCTTTCTAAAAGAAGAAAGCACATGCATACCACGTGAAAGGCTATCCATAACTTTCTTGCTTTGCCATTGGCCCAAACAAACCCTTATCTCCCTATCCATTCCCTGTACCCATGCATGTACTTTAAACTATTTACATGTGTTAACCACGATACCATTTTCATCTTAATAATTACTTATATATTTTGTATTAAAAGCTAGTTTATTTGAAAAATTGTTTTGTGTGTATTTTTTTGTTTAAGCAATTAAAGTTAATGAATCCAAATATACAAGTTTAAAACACTTTTTACTTTTTATTTATATTCTTTGACGAGATAAGGGTATTAATTAACGTTACATCCAGGGGCGGACGTATGCACAAGCCAGGGGTAGCCCGGGCTACGGCTGAAATTTCGTTGCAAAGTGTAAAAAATATATATATTCTCCAGTTATGTATAAGGATACCCATAAACAATTAAAAGGATACCCCTGAATCTTTGATTTTAAGCTATGAAAGAACAAAGGAGATAAATCTAGTAGGTATTTTAATAATTTTGTGGTGTTATTTTTATTACTGTATGAACGTCTGGGAAAAAAAAATTTCAGGCTACCCCTGAATTTTCGGGCTGGCTCCGCCACTGGTTACATCATAGTTCATAATACACAATTTATGTATCTGTTTATAACATTTTTTTATAACATCCCATATGCATATTTAATTGCATTTTAAAGTACATATAACACAATTATTTTACTGAAATTTGATATGTATACGATATGACACTTTTAATTTTTAAATGAACTGCTGTTTTTAGTCAGTAAAGAATTAAAGCATACGTTAATAAACAAAGTTAATTCTAAAATAATATATCCAAGTGCTCCCTTGGATACCAACACTTTACGCCACTTGATTTAATATAATTAATTCAAATGTGACATTGAATATTTATCTATTTAGTTTTAGTATTTTAATCGAGCTCCCCATGTTGTTGATTCTCTTTTAAACAAAGGGATCTGGACAGCTAGTTGTAAAAATGCCTAGCAAATTTTCCCTCCATTTTCAAAATTCATCAAACTATTAATAAACTAGGTTTAATACCCGTGTGTTACACACGGGTTATATAAAAATATTTTTAAAAAATTATAACCATTATATTTAAAAATTTGTAAATATTTTTGTAAATTATCATTAATCACAAAATTTTGTCTACACCAACTCTCTTACTAATTTTTCCCTCTAAAGATTCCTTTTATAAACCAAAGTATGTTTTCCCTCTAAAACTTTGATTTATTAGATAGACTAGGTTTAACACCCGTGTATTACACACGGGTTGAATAAAAATATTTTTAAAAAATTAAACCTATTATATTTAAAAATTTATAAATAATTTTGTAAACTATTATTCATCATAAAATTTTGTCTTTATTAACTTTCCTACTCAAACTCTCCCTCTCAACCTTCTTTTTATAAAACAAATTATGTTTTCCCCCCAAAAAATTACCCCCGAAAAACTCTAATTTATTAGATAGTGTATTCAAATAATTAACATGACTTGAAATTTAATGTGTATATATATGTTTATGTATTTATTTAATTTATTTCTCTTTTCATATTTAAAGAAAATGATTAACAATATCATTCTAGTTTAGCGACCATAGTAGATATTCATTCTCATACTCATAATTTTTTAGGTATGTGAGTGTTGACCTCACTTTTAGAAAGTATTGTGTTTTCCTTTAGAAATTTGAGGATGAGATATCTGATGTGTGAATGTAAAAGTGAAATTACACAACTATTTGTTTTCTCTTATAATTTGACGATGAAGATACTTATGAGAGCTATACATGAATGCTCTTAGACTCAATCTCTAAAGCATATCATCAAATCGTAAAGATTGTTACGCTAACCTACTAAATTTAGGAGCTACTATTCATCATCAATAAAATTTTCGTGAGTATAGAAACAAGAAAACAATAAAATAAATAATGTTTGGAATTAAAATAAAGATAAAAACAGGAAATGGCATCTAAGAAGTTTTGGAAAATTATGATATACACTTAGAAATCGGTGAATTTTAGTTAAGTTTTATTGATAAAGACGATGAATCCACTGTCAATGCTCTTAGTTGCAATGAAAAGTCAAGAAATGAACGATAGGCATTACTTTAATTGAATCTATATAGATTACGTGATTGGTAGTCTTATTGTGTGAGGGCTTATGTCATGATCCAATCTAACAACAGAATAAGTCTTTGATTCAATTCGACTAATACTAAGAATATGTAACCTGAAAGGAAAATACTAAAGATTCCAAAGGACATATGTCCCAATGTTATCAGATGTAAGCCCCTCACCAATTGGCAAGGGCTAAGAGTTCTCGCCTCACTTGAAACGTGAAGAAATTTATGTGGTGTACATCAGAATAGAGTATGATTTGTTTTATAAAAAAACTACTTAATGCACTTCAACAAAAGCGTGATATAGCTTTCCTTAGAAAAACTAGTACATAATACAATTATTGAAGCAAATTTATTATATATGTACAAATTATATGACAACAATTTAATGTATGATATGCAGATTAAATAACAACCAAATTCAAGCGGGCATGGTCCAACAAACAAAGAAAAATATTGCCCATAAGGTAATTTGAAGTTTATATATTTAAACTTTATACATGAAACTTCTCGTGACTTATAAAATGTTTTGAATCTATATTAAAAGTCTTTTTATTAATTTCATCATACGCTGATTTAAACTCACAATTAAGCAAATTTAACTAATTACTGGTTATGACAATTTATTAATTAAACTTTTTATATATATTTTTCTTCTTACAACCAAACAAGTGGATCAATAATGAGGTTACCAAATAATGAGAAAGCCTATCTACATCCACAACAATTAATTCAAACTACCATAAATTAATATACATGTGCTATTGTGCATGCCCCTTTTGGTTTTATATATGTCAATGCAATGCCAACAAACCAATTGCTAAAGGGCCTTGGCCAATTCAAAGGCGGATCTACCTATATATGACATGGTCTTCAATTAATACTAACCTTATTTGATTAGCGGATCGATATTATAACTATATAGCTATTCAATTTGTTTAAGCTGAATCTGAGATAATCTTGAAAAGTCATGAATATATAGACGCTATTTTCCGATAAAAGATTGTTTCATATAAATTGATTCAGCTTTAGTCTATTAAGAACTTTCAATTCCGTCAAAAACCCTGAGTAGGCTTGAGTAAACTCAGCTTGGTTAATCGTCTTGTAACAACATTAAGCATAGCTCGTGGCTAAAGTACTAGTCTTTTAAAGCACTAAAGAAGGTCACCAATAAAATCCTTTCTAGTTTCAAAATATGAAACTAATCAAATTATAAGGTTTTACTACATCACAAAGCTAGAGGAATGTGTTACAAAGGGGAAAAAGAGGGACTTGACATTGCATGTGCCCAAAATAATAGAGGTTGGTATGTCCTACAAGGGTAGAGACAAATCCTGAAAAAATGCAATTTTAAACTTTATATAAAAACAGCTTTGGGAAGTTGTACATTGAAATGCCACACCACAAATGTACAATCCATCTTGGATGCTTAGTTGTCATTCCAGATGACACCTATTTGCCTTTTATAAAAAGGTACCTAACCATATAGCTTTCTAGACCACCCTTGGTCTCAATTACCCGGGACCATAGGACCAATGGTCCCTAATCTACTCCATTATGGTCACACTAGTCCTAACCCTACATAACCAGTGAGCCACACTTCATCAATAATATTCCTGCATTCAACCATCTTTGCCCCCAAATGCAAAAACTTCTGCTAACCAACAAAAAGCCATAATACTATATACATATTCATGCATGTACGTACCATCAATCAAACAACCAAAAACTTAAAACCTATCACTATATCAACATTAGAGAAAATAGTTTTTCAATACGCCAATAAAGGGTTTCACCTACTATATTATCATCAACGAATCACTAACAGATAAAACAAAACTTGAGAAAACTCTACGTTTTAATATCCGCCTATTATCCGTCATCAATATAATTTAGACAAACTACGTGAAAAAAACTCCACCTTTTCAAATTTCGGTAAGCTGTCACACATCACTAATGGATCTTTAACAAGAATCTATACATAAATTAAATATCAAAACGAAAGTTGGTTTTGATACCTATCGGTAACCCGTCAGCAAATGTATTGTTAGTAATGTGTCAGTAATGAATCATTCGATTATATTTCGTGCACTTCATGGGTGATATATGAGTGAAGTCTTTATCCTCCATGCCCGGTATCAGTAGAGAACTTTATCAATAGATATAGGGTTATTGGATTTTAATAATCTGAACTTTAATGTATTAGCCGATATTAATTTAAACTTTAAAAATTCCCTATGACAGTCCCAACTTATAATTTATTTTCCTCTACCGAGCCTTTTATAATGGATGCTCAAAAAACGTATCAGACCATTTTTGTGTCTCATTAAAACCTCACCCGATCATTTTTGTGTCACAATTATAAAAGGCTCGGTGAATGAAAATAAATTACAAGTTGGGACTGTCATAAGCAATTTTTAAAAATGGAATTAATATAGCCAATACATTAAAGTTCGGATTATTAAAATCTAATGACCCATAGATATACAACGAATGTTGTCATTAGTGAAATTATAATGTATATATTATTTAATAATAAGCGAGTATTATACTTATACCACATCAATGCTAAATAGTATCATATGCACTTTTATTGACAAGACGCGTTATATAGATAGATGTTTCTATTTTGTTAGGCATGACACGTACTAAAACAATAATAGAATATATTGTCAAACTATAACACATCAAAATTAGAACGTGTTACTTCATGCAATATACCTAATACAAATAATTAAAATTAAGCTAACATATCTAGAAATATTTCAAATCAATGCATTCGACCCAACTCGATCTATCACAATCAATCATATTTAAACATCTCAATTTGATCTATTATCACATTTAACAATAAATATTCTACTGTTTATGTATCGTAACTAAATCTGTACTAATCCCGACAACACGAACGATTCGGTTTTTTATAAACAGTTTTTGATTTAACGGTCCGATGACTGGTTTAGATGGTTCACGGTTGGAATTAGACCAGTGAACATCCTTGATTAAATGACACTTGTTTAAGTTGTTTTCTTAGAAATAAATTTGAAGTTGAGATGGTTGGTTGATTATTAATCAATAAATCATTGCAGCTGCATGAATCATAACTACACTGCATAAAAAAGTTGTACAATGTGCTATGTTGATTGTACGACGTACCATTGAATTGAATTAAATAAAACTGAGAATTATAATGTGTTGAATTTAAGTCCCTATTTATTTGTTTTGTGATACTGATTTATGCAAAAGTAATTGCCGCGAATTCCTCATTTGTATCGACATTTGTGGGACCCACGTGACACGTGGTTACAGGTGGGATGCATTTACTGATGTGGCATGATGATAGGTCACCTCAATATCCATAAATGAATAACAAGTTAAATTTATATGTACGAGGTAACTTTCTTTTGATAGTTTATTGAAATAGAAGTATATATTAACAGTTATATCCTTTAGAAAAAAAAATGAAATAGAAATAAATAATAGTAAATGTTATAGCCTTTAGAAAAATACGGAGTAGTAAATATAAATGATACAAAAACCAAATATATTTTTGTAAATAGTTATATCGCGTGGAATATTGTAAGAGTAGAATTATAAGTAGGGTATATTGACGTTAGAAAAAGATATCAATTGGTTTTTTTCTTGATAAACTGATGAAAGTTATAAACTTTTGCATCGTAGGCAATGAAACTAAACATCATAAACTGATATGATACATATATTAATTAATTAAAACATGTGATCCTTTTTAAGACGATCTTCATTGCCTTTGTTGTGAACCATCGGCGAGGCACACATAGGTAGAAAAATGAAAGGTGCACGGTGTTATTTGGTGGTGACACGTCGACTCACGCTAAGGTCAAAGAAGAAATCGAAAGAGAAGCGGTGGAAATAGTAGGTGATAAAAAGAGGGAATTAGAAATGGGTGATTCTTAACCTATGATAGTTATATTTCAGACCAAACATGTTAGTATGTTATTATGTGTAAAATTTAAATTTTCCTACCAATTTTAATCATCATTAATTAGAAGCGTCTAATAGCTATTACAGCCTCAAAAGCAAGTCAATCATCACTTTTTTTTAACCACAAAAATTTATTTTATTCACTTTCAAATCACACAAAACAACTTCATAGGTTTAAATCAGGACCCCAAATTTAAGAAACAACACATCTATCAAGTGAATTAGTCCCACATTAACGGATCTAGCATCACTTTAACATAGGTTAAAGACTCATTTCTACCAAAGTTCATCAAAAATCAAACTTTGGTTGCGTTTATTTTCATGCTAGTTAGGTCACAAAATACTAAACAAATATGTATACATGTCTGAAATGAGGAACAAGTCAAAACACATTAAGTTAAGCATACTTAAATTTTTACTAAAAGTTCAAATATTCGAGGTTTAAACTTAAAATACTTGTTATGGTTATGGAGTTTTAAATTTCTAGGTAGTTTCCTATTTTTTAAAACCTAAGGTCTCATTTTGAATACAAGCCGGATTTTCATTGTAAAATTTTCGATACTGGTGTGATTTATTTAACAGCTATGACAATTTGGATCAGTGATGTTGTTTTTTCATAGCTAAAATATGTCCATCAATTACGCCAACTTGGTCTAGAAGGAAATCATTTATCTCGTAAAAACCTCTAAATACGCCTGCAGAGCTCAATAGATCGAATCTCTATTATCATCTTTAAATTTTTTATCATTAGTAAGATTTAAACTTGTGTTTAACGTGCGGTCCACACCAACAAATACCAATAGACGAAGTGGCCATGATCACCTCTATGTAATTTTATCACCTTAACCTTTGTTCATCATATCCACTTTGACTATGCCTATCTATCAACATGAAACAATATTATCCATGCCGTCTTATCTTTACTTCTGAATCTTCACCAGAGAAAAAAGACATGATTCATGTACCTCACGATTAAAGGGTCATTTTCACCTCTTTTGTACCCTTAAATATATTATGTGAAAAGACAACTTTGCCCTTGTAGGTTAGCAAACCAACACATAATAATATTCTTTTAATTTTCTTTTAAGTTTTGATGGACATTAAATGAAATGGGGCTTACACACGAGCGTGATAGCTCATTTTATAAGTTTAATTACATTATTTTAACATCTTAAGTTGTTGCAAAGGGCTTGTAACCAGTACTAACAATAGTGGTGTAATATAATAGTTTTTTTAAAATATATTAGGGTTATAAATCTTATGATAGACAGACAAACATGTAGATTTAACATTAGTTAGAAAGTAGCTCATTTAAAGAAATATATAAATTAATCACATCAATATTTATTCCGGCGATTTGATTGGTGACATGTTAGTTATGGTTAGTATTAAAGTAATTAAACACATGTTGATATTGTAAAGGTTGGTCTAAAAATTACGGAGTACATACATATATATCAGTAAATTTATAAATCGGCTAACATGTGCAAAAAGTAAATCAATTAACAAAAGCCAATAAAATACATCACACCGTTCACTATTCATGTTTTTATTAATTTTAATATTGAATACGTCATTCTAATGGTTCAATCACATAAATTGACTCGCTTAAACAATTGAGTCAACCAGTGGCGGAGCCAGTTTGAAAATTCAGGGGTAACCTGAAAAAAAAAATTTCCCCAACGTTCATACAGTAATAAAAGTAATACCACAAAATCATAAAGATACCTAATAGATTCACCTCCTTTGTTCTTTCATAGCTTAAAATCAAAGATTCAGGGGTATCCTTTTAATTGTTTAGGGGTATCCTTATACATAAAACCGGAAAATATATATTTTTTTACACTTCGCAACGAATTTTCAACCGTAGCCCGGGCTACCCCTGGCTTGAACATACGTCCGCCCCTAGAGTCAACCCGTTTCTATTCAACATTTCTAGTTTAACTTTGATAAGAAAAGTAAAAGTATGGTAAACACAAATTTTATTTTTAACTATTTATCATATTTCACTAACTATGATTGATATTTGTTAGCATGTTTTAAATGAGAGGTGATAGGCATTAGACGTGCAAATTCTTGAGGAATGATCGGAAAAGGGATTAAAAATAAAGAAAATGACCAAATATATCATCATCACACGAAGTCGCAAGCTATTAGTGTCTCCTTTACGTTATGGAAAGTCATTGTTTGTTTTCTTTTCTCGCTAATTTTTTTATCTTTAAACGGTTCGTCTTTAACTTTATACTCTTTTTAAACGTATCATTATTCATAATATTTAACTATTCCATAACGATAAGCACTTCTATTTGATGCATAACAAATTTAACAACATTTGAAAAGATATTAATGATCTCCAACCTAAATGGTTAAGCTAAGATATATACCAATACTGACTTAAAATATTGGGTTCAGTTATTGGATTCAAGACCACCTCTAACATAATAAAGTTTTTTTTATTTAATTTAAAGTCAGTTTTCTCATAAGAAGATGTAAACATTTTGCTAAGTTATTGTCTAGTCAATGATTAAAATTGATCGTTTAAAAAAAATTATACATTCTCTTATTAACTTTATTGACATTTTTAAAATGTCTTAAATGCATTTTATAGGGTGCATTTACTACTCTAATAACCAGTGTATGTGAGAATCCTTGAAATGTATTATTTTTGATATTGATCTCAAATTTTAATGCAAGTATAATTATATGGAAAAGAGAGTTGAAATGGTTACAGTTTTACGGAAATCAAAAATGTTGGTCGTGGTTTAGTGCTTCAATCACAATATTGTTGTATTCAAGAAAACCACAACATTATTAAACTAGTTTAAAAATTCATCTCTATGGATGAAATAGTAAATTAAAACGACTAAACGAGTCATGATCGATAAAAGTTTTCATGTATCAAAACAAGAAAGATTTCAAACCATTAAAAGTTAGTTTGAATATCAAGTTATTGTTTAAAGCAATTTAAAATATCAATTTAACTTCATGATAATTGGTGAATTTTTAATCTAAACATATTGAGTTATTTTGAATATGAAGCATATCATGACGTGTATTAAAATGCTTTATCAAATTTAATTAAGTAGAGATACATATAAAAAAAAGAGAGTGAGAGTTTTTAGAAGATATACACAAATTATAGAGATGAGTTCGATTTTATCAAAATTATAGAAACAGAGACTGAGAACAGAATGTCAATAAAGTAAACATTTTCAACAAACATGTAAAAGAAAATCCTTATAAAAGACCAGTACGTTTTAACAAATATGACGATGTCAGAATTTTTGAATATGATAACAAATATTGTGTTTTGTACTATACGATTTCATGACGAATCCAGTCTCTAAACGATTAAGTTTTCTTAGAAATCAGGTTAGAATGATTCTATCAATGAATGGACTATAAAAGAAAGTTAATGACGTTTAACATTACAAAACATATGCAATTTAACATCACAACAAACACTCATAAACTAAAAAGATCACATTCAAATCCTTTTAAACGAAATACATAGTTATAACAATTAAATACTTTTGAAATGATCGTTTATGATTATATTTTTTATAAGGGGTTGTTTGGCAGCATCTAAATCATTTAATCAATAAGAGGGTCTGAATCATTAAGTACTGAATCAATAAAAGGGTCTGAATCATTAAGTGCTGAATCAATAAGAGGTCTGAACCATTAAGAGCTAGTATATTGCTTTTAAACGAAATACATAGTTATAAGGGGGGAGGAGTGGTGAGCGAGGAAGGAGACGAGGAGGGAGATGAGAGAGCTTGTGGGCGAGGAGGGAAGCTCGTGGAAGAGGTTGGGCGAGATAGTGTTGTGAGGGGCAGAGGTGAGGAGCAAACGAGGAGGAGACGAGGACCACTCCTCCTCCGACGAGCTTGTGACGAGGACCACTCCTCCTCCGGCGAGCTTGTGACGAGGTGGTTACTTGTCTCCTTCCTCCCTCACCACTCCCTTCTCCCTAACTATTTAAAGGCAAATGTTTGACCGATTCAGATAACAGCTCTTAACTATTCAGATCATAATGCTTAACCATTTAGAAACAAATCTCTTAACCATTCAGACATTTGCTCGCAAGACAAACAGTCCGAACCATTAAGTGCTGAATCATTTGGACATCTAAATCATTAAGAGTCCGAAACAAAAACCCTAAATTTAATCCATATTTAAAATATATGTAAACAGAAGTTAAAGAATTCAACCAAATTCACAAGGCAGTTATTTAACCATCTAACATTAAGGGGCTATTTTTCAGCCATTTAATGGTTTAGATGTCTGAATGTTTCAGATGTCTAAATGGTTCAGACTGTTTGTTTCGCAAGCATATGTCTGAATGGTTAAGACATTTGCCTCTGAATGATTAAGCTTTATACAGAGTCTGAATGGTTAAGAGCTATAATCTGAATTGGTCAGACATTTGCCTTTAAATAATTAAGCAGTATACTAGCTTTTAATGGTTTAGACCTCTTACTGATTCAGCACTAATGATTCAGACCACTTATTGATTCAGTGTTTATCTATTCAGATGCTACCAAACAACATCTAACTAATTATTATCACTTCATATAAACGTATAGTAGTTCTAACTTCTTAGACAATCTACTATCCAATATATAGTGGGCGTATGTGATAAAGTGTATAAGGGAGAAATGATAAGAGTTTGTAAGCGTAAGATAAAATGTGTCAGTAGCAAAGGTTTTGGAATCAAGAAAAGGAGTGGGGGAAAGAGTTTTTGTATTGACAAAGACTTTACGGTTTTACTTTAGTATGGTTTTGTAACGAATGAAATGACGAGTCGTTAATGATATACTCTAATGAGTTTACTAAACTCGAACTTAATGAAGATGATTGTATAGATAAGTAGTTGGTATGTGATACAAGATCTAATAAAATAAAAATAAATGCCAGCAATGAAAAACAAGGATGAAAGGTTTGTCTGAGGTCAAAGCTGGCACTTGCTTTACATTTAAACCCCCTATCTCTCATTCACACACACATCTTCTTCATCTTCTCTGCAAAATGAGAAATATAACCACACTTCATTTTTATTAGCTTCATCACTCTCATCAACAACAATGTCTTCATCTCCTTCTCATGGAGCTATTGAAAAGAAATACTGGTGGCTAACAAACAAAAAAGTACACAACAACACTATATTTCAGTTTTCAAACTCTGTATTTCGTCATAATAACTGATAATTGATCTATATGTACTGATTCATGTATTCTGTTTACCAATTTTCAGATTGTTGATATGTATGTAAAGGATGCGAGATCGTTAATCGCTTCTCAACAACAGAGCAACATCGCATCCGCCATTAATTTACTCGATTCCGCACTTGCGTTATCACCGAGGTATGAAATAGCTATGGAGTTGAAAGCTACGTCGCTTCTTCATCTCAGAAGGTTCAAGGAAGTTGCAGATATGCTTCAGGATTACATTCCTAGCGTTAAATTAGCTTCCGATGACTCATCGTCGTCGTCGTTGTCAACAACGTCCTCTTCTTCTTCGTCTGATAACAGCTCGCAATCGCTCGCTAGAGAACGAGTGAAGTTATTGTCTGCTGGTGGTGAGTCACTGAATCGATCGAAGCAATCGTTTAAATGTTTCTCTGTTTCCGATTTGAAGAAGAGAGTTATGGCTGGACTTGTTAAAAATCGTGACAATGAAGGTCAATGGAGGTATGCATAAATTAACAATTTGTTGCAATTTCTGATTAATTTCTATGATTCAGTTACTTGATTCTAAAATTATGTTAAATTTGTTGCTATTTCTGTTCACTTGTCTATGATTCAGTTACTTGATTCTAGGTTTAACGGCTAATTGATTGTTGTTTTCTAAAATTAGCTTACGATTCAACAAGTTGTTCAGTGATCATTGTTTTTACCGATCCTGGAATGAATTTGATCGTATATTTCTTTGTGATTTTAGGCGATTGCTGTTCTTATTTCTAAAATTAGGTTATGATGTTATGATTCAAACAAATTGTTCAGTGTTCATTGTTTTTACCGATACTGAAATGAATTTGATCATATATTTTGAGTTTTTGACATTTTGTTGCAATTACTGATCAAATGTCTGTATACTGTTCAGGTACTTGATTCTAGGTCAAGCATGTTGTCACTTAGGGTTAATGGAAGACGCAATGGCACTTCTTCAAACCGGAAAACGCCTCGCATCCGCGGCATTTCGCCGCGAAAGCATCTGCTGGTCTGATGACAGTTTCACTTCCTCCAGTGATTCATTCAACATCTACAACCAGCCCCAAACACCTCCACAAACAGACTCTGAAAGCATCTGCAACCTCCTAAGCCACATCAAACTCCTCCTTCGTCGTAAAACCGCAGCTATCGCAGCCATGGAAGCCGGTCTATACACCGAATCCATCCGTCATTTCTCCAAAATCGTCGATGGTAGACGTGCCGCTCCTCAAATCTTCCTTGCAGATTGCTACATGCACCGTGCCATTGCTTACCAATCCTCCAATAGATTTGCAGAAGCCATCGCAGATTGTAATCGAACGCTAGCCTTAAATCCTTCGTGTATCGAAGCATTAACCATTAGAGCTTCATTATACAAAACCATTCATTGTCTAACTGATTCACTCCACGATCTCGAACATTTACGACTAGTTTACAACTCAATACTCCGTGACAGAAAACTCCCTGGCCCAACATGGAAACGACAGACCGTTAGTTACCATGAGATTCCTGGCAAACTCTGTTCCATATCAACCAAAATAAACGAACTGAAGCAAAAAATTGCTTCTGGTGAAATCGGAAACGTCGATTACTATGCTTTGATCGGATTAAGACGTGGTTGTTCAAGATCCGAATTGGAACGATCATATTTACTTCTTACCTTGCGCCACAAGCCTGATAAATCCACACATTTCATCGACCGGTGTGAGTTTTCGGATGAAGTTGATATTGATTCCGTCAAGGATCGAGCACGAATGTCCGCGTTATTGTTGTATAGACTGATTCAAAGAGGGTACACAAAGGTTATGAAGATAATTTTGGATGAAGAAGCATGTGAAAAACAAAGAAAGAAAACATCAGCTGCATTACAACAAGCAATCAAACGTGATGAACATCAACAAATCTCAAATAAAAATCATAATCGAGTTGAAAAGAAAAATGCATTTCAAGGGGTGTTTTGTAGAGACCTTGCAGTTGTTGGGAATTTATTGTCACAAACTGGGTTTAATCGTCCAATTCAGGTGAAATATGAAGGTTTAAGTTGCTAGATCATTAATTATTATTTAATAATATTGGTTATCTATGTACAAATTCAATTTTGTCAGCGGTTGTTTATCGTTTTTATTTACTTTATGTTAATTTTCATTTTTATCCTTTGGTATTTGGTGTTGTACGTGTACAAAATTATATATTTCAGTAGGAAATGGTTTTACCATGATCCCCATGATATGATCAACAGTGACACATCAATCAAATGTCTTGGAAATATAATTCACTATTTTTAACCTTTTCTATGCAAAAGTATCATTTAATTTTGTACAGCAATAATCAATGTGATACTGTGACATCCCAATTTCATCTTTGCCCGACCCGACTAATAAATGACAAACCCAAATTGATCTTTGCCCCATCCAAGTTCCAACTCACTACAAACCGAAACAAGGATTTGTTTAACTTTTCATAGTTTATACTTTATACGCCTAAAACACACTAGTGATATTTGATACATGCCGTTTACAAGATGGTCTCGTTGTAATGGGACTTGATCTAAAAGTTTGACGTACAAATTGACCGAGTCTAGTCTCTTAAAAGCCATTAATTTATTCCTCGTCGCGTCTTGCCCAAAACCAACTTAATTTATCGGCCTTTTCCTTAGCCAAAATGTTTTTTTTTTCTTCAGAGTTAGAACATTATAAGCATAATAAATAAATAAAGATTATGTTATACGTTAGCATCATAAATAATAAGGAGTTATATAGGTGAAATGAATTGAATGCGTAAGTGGATAGGCAGAGGTTTTGGTTTGAGGTGCTTGTCTTGATGTGGGTGGGTTTGGGTCATACGAATCAATGATTTGTTCATTTCAGGCTTATCCACTTTTTGTTTCATGCCTTTGATTGAGAGTACATATATATAATAGATCAAATAGTAAAATACAAAGATATATCTATGTTATATTTTTTAATATATTGTACATTTCTCTTTTAAACTTTATTTATTCCTTTTCACTTACTTACCACTTAATTAAAAGGTTAATTTTCTATCGGTTTGGTAACACGTTGTTTGGTTAGCTCATCGCGCTTTAGAACATGATAGATGTTGCTATTACTTTAGGATATGTGTAAATCTTACCGCAGTTTTGTGTTAAGATAGCGATACATGTCCTTTAGTTAAAGGAATTAGTTTTGTTATTTTAGGTTAAAATTTTGAAGAAGATGTGCTTTTAATGGTTATTTTGAATGCTAATTATGTCCTTTATGTAAAGATAAAAGTAACATAAAAATATTAGTATTTTTCTCCCTTGTTTAATTACTCCAAACAAAATCCTTAATCATGATTAATAATCATGTTACCATGTGGGAAAAACTTTCAACTACTCTTTTCCTTTAGTAATATATTATTTACCAAAGCATCCGTACATTTGTTTGTTTTTATATATTCTTTTAATGCTATGGAACAAATTCAAAAATTGGATGCTTTTCACCATAGTACTAGTTACTTGTTACTAGTATTGAAACACACAACAATTGAGCTTTCAAACAAGATCTTAAATGTGTCACACACATACATACACATACCATATATTTATGATAAACCACAATAATTTGAAGAGTATCACAAAACCATTTTAACACAATGCTTTAGATTACCGGTTGGTTACGGGATTTACAAATAGGACGTTATCAGGCATATCCATTCATGTAGAATGAGACTTATTGCCTACACTGCAACGGGTGAAATATGAACAATTATTGAGCATGAGGCCTGACTTCACACACACATGACACTACTTTATTACACTTTTCTAACCATGAAATTCTATTACATGTAGCCTTAGTAATCAAGTATTATAAAGTATAAATTACCATGTTTATGTTACAAATTAAAATACATGTAAAATGAGATGTAACATGCAACAATTTTATTATCATATACTATTTAACATTTTCCTAAAATAAATTCTTGTTGATCGAGTTTTTTGCAAAATTATATAAAGTGGTTTACTGTTTTTTAAATTGATGTTGGGGATTGTTTGGTTAAATCAATGAGGGTACAAATATTCCTTTGGTTGTGTCGTGTTGTGTTTTTGGGATGCTACATTTGGAGTAAAACAAAAAATAAAATTACTTAAAAACTTTAACCTCACTCATTGGGTTCACTGTATACAAAACCCCAAGTGACATGACATGCGCTAATTTGTAACTTACTTTTATTTCTAGTAAAATGATATTTTTTTAATTACCCACCACACTAATCCCTTTTATAATTAAAAATGAATTATTTCTTAATTAGAAAGTATTTGAATATCAAACTCTAGATGCTAGATTTTGGTTCCGAGGAATGAATCGGGCTCCTGTGGATTTTAATGGTAGATTTGGTCTTGGGAGGGCAGCGAAGACGGCAACTTTTCGGTCAATGTCTACGTCAAGTTATTGAAATGAATCGAGGTCCTCCGGATTAAAAACCGGTAGTGTACTCTAGTTGGATTCCGTTGAAGGTTAGAGGCTTTATATGGAAAGTACGGTTAAACAGAATCCCTTGCAAGAAGGCGTTATGTGCACGTGGGGTTAATATAGGTTTCGAGGAATGTTCATTGTGTTTGGGGCATCCGAACCGGCTGCCATGTACTTCTAAAATGTCATTTTGATGCCAAAGTTTGGAGTAGAATAACAGTTTTGTGTGGATGGATCAATCACATGTGGGATAAATAAGAGACTACATTGACTCGCTTTATCAGAATACTGTTGGGACGAACAAAGTGAAAGAGACGGTAACAGTAATTTTAATGTCACGGTCTGGTTCATTTGGATAGCAAGGAATGACTTCATTTTCAACTCGATGGCTTTATAACATTGTATTTCAAAAAACGAAATTGTTGGTTTAAAAAAGAAAAAAAGATTTTTGTTATAAAATTAGCACACATATAACATTGTATTTCAAAAAACGAAATTGTTGTTCTGGTTTTAGAAAGGAAAATAAATTGTGTGCATTGTCACATAAACAATAACATCAAGACATCAAACATACTTTCTTGTATCTATTTTTAGTTGAACAAAGGTCTATCTTTTGAAACAAAGCATTACACGTCACCATATTTGATTTAGTGTTTATAGCCTCTGTCTTTGCTTAAAAGGACGAAGAATGACACAACGTCACCATCGAGACCACTATGAATAAAAAGACTTATTTTTCACACTTTGGTAAAGATTCAAGTCTAACTTTGTAAATCTTTATAGCCACAAAGACACTAAATATTTTTAATAAAAGTTGATGATGGTATTTTTTTGTTTTCTAGTAAATTGGTTTATCTGACTAACTAATGTATGTCATTATCGTTGATTAAACAATATTTAAGTTGGAAATTAAAAAGGTTGGTAGGATATGCCATAGCCCTATTGGACCTCCCAACAGAATTGCTAGTTGGGCTAACTAGTCCATGGGCTATAAGGCTCTATAATTTCGAAATTACATTTATGAGTATATTTAATGGCACCGAATAATTTCAAGTAGGGGCAAGGGTCAACACGTGTGTATGGTTCCGTTTTTCTTCGAACCAAGCCCAAAACCAAAACTTCGGTTTGGAATTTGGTTCTAGTTTGGGTTTGTTTTTTTTGGTTTTTAAAATGAGCCTCAAATTAGTTGTTTTTTAGTACTAAATGTATGGTATAAACACAACTTTTATGATAAAAGAAAAACGTAATAATAGGAACATTTAAATTCTTCCCATAAGTTTTTAAACACTAGAAATCTAAAGAAAATTTACTAAAAAAACAATAATCAAAAACAAATTCAACATTCATTCGTATACATCCCGTACAAACTCGCTAAAACCCTCATCTTTAAGGATTTAACGAAAAGTCAGATAGTTCATTACTACGCGAGAACTAACTAGTTATACTACTTGGATCGCATATTGCAATATGGTCTTTGGTCAATGCCTTACAAATTACAGTTATATAGTATACACATAAAGTTATAAAATTTATAAAAAATATGGGTTTAGTTTTGTTGTTAAAGGTCGGTTTTTTACAAAAACCAAAACCGAACTAAATTTTGGTTTTTAAAAAATTTAAACCAAAACCTATGGTTTTTATTTCTGTTCGGGTTTTTAGTTATCTTTTGTTATAGGTTGGTATTTGGTTTCAGACACACCTCTAATTTTAGACGACGATAACCTCTCATAACTACATATCGACATGCAACATAAAATGATAATACACATCATGAATTTTATTTTGTGTATCCCATGTCTATAAAAAGGTAAAAATACCACTTAGACATGTGAAAACTCATTATAAATGTGTACGATTTTTCTCTAAACTTAATTTACGATTTTACATCGTATTCTCCGAGACATTATACACTTTTAATTATTTTTGTTTCTAAAGATATTAATGTCGCAAACACAACGCGTGTGACAAAGTAATAAACAAGTAGTATCATGCATGGACATCTCATGTTAATATTATCATCGTAACGCGTACATGGTGAAGTCATAAAAACGCCGCCGACGAATCACACGGCACGAGCCAGAGTTCTAGTTTTAAAATGTATTTTAAAGTTATAATTTTTATGTTTTTGAGATTTTTTATTGAACACACAACAACTTCTCATGAGTTTTTAATTCTTTAACTCCTTTAAAGTTTTTGTAGTACAAATCTAAGCCCAAACTAATTGGTCCCCAATATATTTCCATGTTTGTTAAATATCATTTTTAACACTGTTGTTTTGTTGAAAATGTAATAATATTTTAAGAAATATTTGAAAATACAAACCTAACACTTCCATTTTTAGCATTGAAGCTTTATAATCCATTTACAATGTGCTTAAAATATCTATATAATATTTCAAGGTTTTAGGGGACAACTTTTAGGGGGGAAATATTTGATTTATAATAGAAATTTTTGAAGGAAAATTGTGTGAAGTTATAAGTTGATGGAACCATATATTTAAATATTAAAATTTTATAAATACTTAAACATAATGGTTATAAATTTATTATAAATATTATTATTTAACCTGTGTGTACACACGAGCATTAAACCTAGTTAATTAATAATTTTGGCTAATGATGTTATTTTTATTCTAGTCTTTTAATACGACTCTTTGTTAAATGGACCGAATGTTAGGCCCATTGGCCAACCACAATGAAAGAAATATGAAAACAAATACACGACAGTTAGCCGATTGGTAAGATTCAAAGTTTTAATGTCATATTTACACACACATGTAAGTTAAATAGATATATAACCAGAAACAACTCAACCATAAACATGAATATTATATAATGTTTGGTCATATAAGTTGTTAGTTGGTATAGTGGTAGAAAAGGTTGTAAAATTAAAGTTACGTTGTGACACCTTGGTTGAATGAAAAGTTTTTAATTCTGTAAGCCTACACTTCTCGCTATATATCTAGAGGCCGGTTAATATACAAATTCGTGTTTGCATGTAAAATGATCTGGGTCGTTCATCTTGTTGCGTGAAAATAAACATACTTGCGTGATAATTTATAACTCACACAAGTATATTTATACTAGCGTGATAATTTTTATGCATGGATGTATTTCTCACGCAAAAGTTGTTCTCGCGTAACAATGTTATCTCTCAATTACAACTTGCGTGATAAATCAATCTCTCGATTATAACTTACGTAATTACTTTTTACATTTTCACGGAATTATTAGTTTGTATTTTAAACCCTCCCTGTATTTATAACAAATGACTATATAAACAAACACATGATTAGAGAAGGATAAACCTTAACATCAATAAACTTCTATTCTATGATTAACTTTTTTTAACAACAAATATGATATCTCTAATATAATAAAACAAAACATAATTTGCTTATGCATCACTGTTTAAGGATGTTTTGTTTATGTGATATTGTTTGAAGATTTATCTGACAATAATAATTTTTTATTTAATAATTACATTATGGTCCTCTAATGTTTAGTAGAATCCTTGAAAAAAATAAGAGTAGCTATATTTTCAACCATCTCCTGCTAGAGGTGTGTCTGAGTCGGTTTATATTTGATAGGGTATAAAAATTGGAAATAACCTACAATAAACACCTCAGCACTTTTTAAACATACATAAATTTTTTTATACGAAATTATATTTAAAGACTAAACCATAAAATCAAACATTTAATCTCGCTTTAACTTGAATATAATATTATTATACTAAAAAAATAACTTTTTAAAATAAATCTTGTGTTTTGGTTAAACGGCCTTAAAATCAATTACAACCGTTTGTGCTCTCATGAATATCTTTAAAATCACAACTTGGGTGTTGTTTATTCGAGCATAAAACAGACACTAAACTGATATTACTAATACGTGAGGGCTAACAAGTAAATACTAAAGAACATAGTTGTTCTATACATTATTTACACTAACTATGTAAATGCCCGGACTTGAACCCAAGACATCTAACCTCTAAAAGAGACAAAGCCTCCCACCTCTCTTTTAACCATTAAGCTAAGAGATCATTGGTCATGAAAGCAATATATGATTTCTATAAAAGTAATTTTTTTACGGAACAACAACCTGCGCGGTCATGAAAACATAAGTAAAGAGAAGCATTTGACTCATTTATGCCCTTTTTTACATTGTATTAAAAATATTTCTATTTTTTATATAACTATAAGCATCTAATTAAATTATGTGATTTGTATGCGTTTTAAGTTGTTATTTTTATGTTTTTAACTTAAATATCCTGTTGAACTCATTTACCTTGCGCTATGTTTGTTTTGTAGAATATTTTTGAAGCTTAAATAAAAATAATCGAGCCTTAAATAAAGATTGGATTGCAAGTGGTTGAATAAAGATCAAGAAATGAAGAATATAGGAAAAAGTCTAAAAGGGTTCAACCCTATGGCCATTTGAAGTTGAATGGAGGACATAGTAGGAACGATGAGCAGAAAAAAAATGGCAAACTTCACCAGAGAAGGCCACACCTACGGCCATGTCGCACCTAACTTGTTTTACTCCAATTTATACCACATTTAAGTGGTTTGTTTTAGTCTTAAAAACCCAAAATTGTTCTTCAATATCATTTCACACCATGTTGTGCAATTCCAAACCAACAATTAAAGATCCAATCATGAACATGAGTAAGTAATCTTTTGTGTTCTTCGCCGGGTGAAAGATTGTTAGTTCTAGGTTTATTTTCATGTTTGGTTTGATTGATACTATTATGATTGATTGATTATTGCTTGTGATGATTATTAGGGGCTGTTTGGTTAAGAATTCTGAACCATTAAGAGGTTTCATTAGTTTGAGGGATGTTGGGGTAGAACTTTAGATGAATGTAAGACCATGTGTAGTGAGACGTTTTTGCCCATCCAAAACGCCCCCAAAGCGCCCCCATAGCGCCCGCAACCATTACATAGGGGCGCTTTGGTGATACTTTTTGCCTTTGGCGCTATGTAGAAGGCGCCCAATATTGCTGAATGCTGACACATGCTGATGTGAAATGTTTTTTGGGGCTTTTTGGGGCTTTTTGATTGTTACCATTACACATGGTCTAAAGTTGGTATATTTTCCATTCAGCATCTCTCAATCTGTTAACCATTCAGCACTTAACTAAACCATTCAAAAGCTCTTTTTTTATAAAACAAACGCTCTGAATGCTGAATGTTGAATGATTAAGTACTAAACTGAACCATTGAGAGGTGAAACAAACAACCACTTAGTATTGTTTTGAATTTGTAAAAAGTAAGATTTTTTTGCATCATTAACTTTATAAAAAGGTAGTGCTATAAAGTCAATTTGTGTAAAAATTTGCTAATTGTCTTTTTATTGATGAAACACACCCGTGTTCCAATTTCATATAGCAAAGGTTTTCTTACACCATTTACATGTGTGACATTTATTAAAGTTTAAGTTCAAAAGTTTACATAATAAACATGTATTATCAGTTGTGCTTATCAAATATGATCACCACATTCTCAATTTGATTATGTTTCAAATAATTTTGATTTTCTAAAAACCCAAATTTCGATACTCAAAGTGACAATCTAACAATAGTTAAAATAATTCGACACCTGACTTACAATATCTAATAAAGCAGGTAGTAACACACTTTTAATCTTCTTATTTGCCCTATAGTTAATTCTATAGGGATACCATAACAAATAAATTAATTCTAACACATCTACCTATTCTAATAATTGAGTAACACATCCACATGTCACCATTTTAACTACTTCACATAGGATTTTGCTTAGGTGTCATGTTCTAAACTAATTTGATGGAGAATTTTTAGCGGGTCATGGTATGCTCCATATTCGAAATAACCCGATATGTTTAAATTAAAAATTCACAAATTATCATCAATTATCTCCTAATCCGATATGTTCAAATACAAAATTTACCAATTATCATGATCTATATCTTAACCCGATATGTACCAAGTATCATGAATTATCTCCTAACTTGATATGTTCAAATAAAAAACTTATCAATTATTATGATTTATCCTAACCCGATATGTTCAAATTAAAGTTTTACCAATTATCATTAATTATCTCATAACTCGATATGTTCAAATAAAAAAATTAACAATTATCATGAATTATCTCATAACTCGATATGTTCAAATAAAAAAATTAACAATTATCATGAATTATCTCATAACCGATATGTTCCAATAAAAATTTACCAACTATTATAAATCATATCCTTTATTGTAACATATGATTTTTTATATGAATATATTTGTAAATATCCAAATCGATTTTATAAGAGATATGTTAAAAATAAATTTGATATGTAAATTGAGTTAAAACTTATAAAACTAAAATCCGTGTAGTACACAGTACTAATCTAGTGATGTTAACAAAAACTAGTCTCATCTCATCATTTTATCATATAAAAAGTTAGTAACAACAATCAAGCTTTACATACATAGCCTAAACCTAATCCAATTGCATGCTTTAATGATCCAAACTCTTGCAAAAGGGGCCAAAGCCACCACCAAAAAATGCATATTTCCGGTGGCAACCGCCATCCTCCACCACTCTCTACCACCATCCAACAACAACTTCACCTGAGTCCCATTCACCACAACCATGTGCCACCATAACTGCCGCCGTTTTTGCCGCCTCATGCGTCTTACACGATTAAGTTCTTGACTAATCACTTTCCTAATAGATATCAAGTATGTATCAACATCATGATCGCGTAAAATGGCTCCTTCTGAGCCATACGCACATCTATCGGTTAATATCTCTAACGGGTGTGGCGTGTTCAAGAAAACCGATTGAGCTGCTCGAGTTTGCTTGTTGGCCAAGTTAGGATCAGATGCTTGAGACCTCAATATGTATAAACCACTGCCTTGAGGAAGAAGGTTATGGCTTGGAGATAGTTTTGCATCCGGTTGTAGAATCAAAAACTCCCCCATTGGGGCATATAATATATTCTGTCATGTATACAAATGCTTATAATTATGACATTGATTATCTTATTTAAGGAAAATCATTTTACTATTTAAATGATACAATTTGTTTTAACTACTAAAAAGTTGTAATTTTATAGACAAGCATAGCTGTTGCAACAGCAATATAGTTGTAATATTGTCGTTAAATAAAAATAAAACTTTTAAAAGAACATATTATAGGGAAAAAGATAGTAGAAATTTAGAGGTTGTTTGGCAGCATCTGAATGGATAAGTGTTGAACCGATAAGAGGTCTGAATCATTAAGTGCTGAATCAGTAAGATGTCTGAACCATTGAGAGCTAGTATATTGTTGAACTATTTAAAGGCAGTTGTCTGACCAATTCAGATAATAGCTCTTAACCATTCAGACTCTGTATAATGCTTAACAATTCAGAGCAAATGTCTTAACCATTCAGACATCGGCTCACGAAACAAACAGTCTGACTCATTAAGTGCTGAACCATTAAGAGGCTGAAACAAACAACCCCTTATTGTTGACAATATTGTGACAACTTTAGCTATAATATAGCGACAATACTGGGTGATTGTAACATTTGCGACAACTAAGCGTCAAAACTAGTTTTTATAACTTAGTTATACTTTATGGTTTGCGACAAAATAATGACAAATTGCAGTTGTTTAGTAAGAAAATTATGTGATGAATTAAAGTCTTTTTATTATTTGTAAAAAAGAAAGTGTCACAAACTTGTCGCAAATATTAATTTGTTGAAACTATTATATCAAAAACCGAACATTTTTTAGTAATACGGGTGGGTTCGAGGTTCGAACCGATAACCTCAAGCAAATTGAATACATTTCTCATTCTTTGTCTTTGTGGTTTATAGGTTAGCCAACCCGATCAATTTTGACCCATAAATAGAATCTTTATATTATCATGAACCCTTTTTGACTCGTTAATCGACCCGTAAATTTACCTGGTTATTGAGGCATGGGTGATTCCGAAAATTCCCATTTACGACCTTAAGAAGGTGAGCAACTCGAGTTGGATAGTTGCAAGAAAAGGCTCGTGGTACAATGTCGCGATGCATGGTGATTCCCTGAAGATGGTTTCTTGGTAATCCGAGGCTTTGAAGAAGACGATCACCGCCACACATCACCCATGGAGCTCCAAACGTGATAACGGGTAACAACGAAGAAACATGAACTTGACCTCTTATTAGTAACATAAGATTTACTAGCAATGATAAACTTCCACCAAGAGAGTGTCCGGTTAAACGAATTGTTGCTTCATTTCCATGGCGTCGTAGGTGGTCTTGTATATAAGGCAACATTTCTTCGTAAACAACCTTTGCCGCCTCGTATATACCTCTATGCACGATTGCATCCATTGCCTAAACATCACGTTAATCTAGTAAAAATGGCCGGTCATCTTATATAGGGAACAATTTTACCCAAATTAGCAGCAACAAACTTTTACACTTGTTGTATCAAATTGTAAAAGTTATAAAAGAAAGCATACTATTATCAAAATAGCAAATATCTTCTAATTTTGGCAAATTTTAAATACAAAAGATTTATAATATGAAAAAATATGATAATTAATGAAAATAGAATATATTTATTTATTTTTTTAACGGCAAATATACGACCCTGCTTCCGATTATAGATGTTATCTTAATCGGGTCCACCTATCCATTTTTCTCAGCCGGGACCACACCCCAATTCCCACAGGAGAAAACTCACATTTTATGAGAAAACCTTCTGGTCCAACCTAAAACGTTTCACTTTTTTTTTGTTCTAGGTGAGACTTAAACACAAGACCTCCCCCGTTTTTTGGATCTTGGGTACTTCACATTAGCAATTTAAGCAAAGAATATATTTATTTTGAACAAGTATCCCTCATTTCTTTTTAATGAAAACTAAAAAGAAAAATCTCACCTCAAACTGAATAGGTTCAAAAAGTAGATTTGCTTGCCATGATGCAATAGATTCGGATCCCTGTAAGAACCAACATTTATCATTACTCAATTATTAATATTTAGGTATCTGTTAACTAACAATCCGTCGTTAAATTTTAAGACTGATAGAAAATGTGATATTTGAGACCAATAGTAACCAATATACCTTTATTTTAATCATGACACAAAATATCTCCTTTATCCATTTGATACAAATTAGTTACTTTCTTTTTGGCAAATTTAGTAAACTAAAAACCAAAAAGTAATCTCTAAATTTTGTCAAGAAATGTTTAACTAGAGCTCACCTGAATGACGAAGTATCTCGTGTTGCTTTCATTGTCATCGCAAATGTACCATTCGCAAGGTGATGAATATAAAGAGTTCAAATCGTTACCACCATCCATATCCGCTGGGTCGTGTTGGACCTTCTCGGATGCCTTTTCTTTCTTGGCTTTCTTTTCTAGCGAAGATGTAATGAAAACAAGTTTATGACGTTTTAAAAGATTTCCCAACTGTAAAACAAAGCGATATTAGTTAAATTTCCTGAAATCATACATAACTTAAATAATCTGTAAAAAGATGCAATTTAACTCCAACATGTCAACATATATGTAAACCTCTTAAAAGTTTCTCAATTAATTATCACCACTCAAAGATTTGTATTGTTTTCAGTTTTTCTAACGATCACCAACCCCTAACATGTTCTCCCGAAACTTGATTTGACGTTGTAAAAGGAGATCATAGCTATGGATTGCCCGTATTAAAGCGTACTTAAAGAACGCTTTCGCTAGTGAATTCTAACTTTTTACATAAAGAACTGGTTTTAAAAAAATACAAAATCTAGCAGGGTAAATTGCAGTTTTTGTTCCTGTGTTTTGATACCTTTAACAAGTTTAGCCTCTTATTAACCGTTTACGTCATTGTGATTTTCATTTTTAAAAGAGTTGGTCTCAAACACTAACTTCATCCAGCTTTCCGTTAATCCTCCCATAATGAGGGGTTAAAAATGACATTTCTTCAACTTCAACACTTTTATTAAGTCATTGGTCAAAAAGAGTGGGAAAAATAACAATTGTACCGCTAACATGTGGGGCACAAGGGGAGAATTAACATAAAATTGAATAGATCTAGTGATCGGGACCATTCTTGCTAAAAATAAAAAATCACATGTTAAAGTGATTTTTGGTAGTGATCGGGACCTAAGCTGTTAAAGTGAGACTGAACTTATTAAATGTATTAAAACAAAAGGACCAAAACTACAATTTACTGATGAATCGAATAACTAAAAATATAGCATGTATAAGAAAAACCTTGATTTTTGGTATGGTGTATGATAAGCTCCCCAAATAAGCCATTTTAGCATACAATCTTGCTTCATCTAAACTAACCGTCAAAAGTAACTTAGAGAATGAATCCTTATCAAACTCCATTGTATCATTATCATCATCAACTTTGCAAGTATCACACTCTTGATCTATTAATATCTGATTGTCATCATCATTTTCACAATTACCATCTTCTTCATTCAATTCTTGAATCCTATTATTATTATTATTATTACTATCTTCTGTTTTCCACAAGGATCTCACTTGCAAAACTCTTAACACCCAATTCCCATTTTGCCCTTCGATTTCGTCTTCTGGAACCGTGTCGTCCACCGCCACGACCTCGTGTCTATTACAGCTTCTGGTGATTAAAGATGTATATGTGTATTTGAGACGAGAACTAAAACCCCGGGCCCCGGTTATAGGATTTTCGGGTAAAATAGCGCGTGTGGTTGTCGGGGAGGTGATCGGAACAGTCGTGGCGGTTAAACAGAGAGGATCCATGGCAAGTTATTTGTTGTGTAGGTTGGTAAAGATGGAAATGGGATATAATAGTTAGGATGTTTTGAATGAAAAAGAGGTCTGTTGTGCGTTTATTACCGAAGCCTTCACACATGTTGTTTTGAGTGTCATTTTCCCTCGGTTTTCTTTCGTTTTTAAACTTTCTAATTTGTTTCTTCTTTTTTTAATTATTATGTTTTATACCAAAGTTGTTATGTTTTAAATAACTTAATTAGTAGAGCAACCGAAGTAGTTTTTAATTTGGACGCGAGAGATGATGATGAAAACATATATTAATTCGTTCAAAATTTCAATTCATGAAAACAAGCGTAGGCAAAGTTATGTTGTCACGGTGTAGGTCGGTAACGTTGGCTAATTAATTACCTAGTTATCGACTATTTATATATAGTAGATTAACAATATGCACCTTTCTAAGTAACATGCGATTATCAAGGCACTTAATCGACACAATTTTTTCCTGGTTTTGTGCAACAAAAACATGAATTAACAACTCTTAAGAACTTACATAGCAAAACTATAGGGAAATAGTAACCAAATTTCCTTAACAAGGATAATCCAAAGAGGTTTTTTTATTTCTCATTACCTTCGTGTTTGATGTCCGAATTTTAACCACTATACTTGAAGTTATTTTTATTAATTATTCGAAACAAATAATATGTATTAACACATTTTATAATTTATGTGTTTTTTTTGTTATTTTAATTTTAATCTTGTTTTCTTCTATATTATTTTTTTATTACATATCATTTATGTTTTTCAATCCGTGTAATACACAAGTTTAAGGACAACCTCAAAATTGTTACAAACCTAAAGGAGGAAAAATGCAAGTTGTTAAAAGAAATTCATCACTATTGAAACAACGGGCTTGGATTCCAAGAGAGTGATTAGTCTTGCACTAATCAGTTTGAGATTGCACTGCTAAGATGAAAAACCATGAGTCTCATTGTAGGGGAGGGTTCTCTACGATCCACCTCTAGCATGAGAATTAGTAAGGGTTTTGAGAGTAGTTAATAGCGGAAAAGAGTAAAAAGAGAGAAGAGTAGTGAATGTGTTCAAACCTGAGTGAATGTTCTTTATTTATAACAGGGGATCCTTTATCGTTGATCCTTTCAAGATTAAGATCCTACTTCTTTGAGGGGAATTTTCTCCCTTGATCCATACGTATTGTCTTGGTTGTAGAAAACACCCACATAATGATGTTATAACTTGATACTTCCTACAAAGTATCTTGTTGCATTGTTGTCAAACCTTAATTAGGGTAGGCTTTGACCTTTCCTTGTTGTGATAAAAGGATGCCGGAGGGTGTGTTGAGATGCAAGTAGGGGTGTTAATCGGGTCAACCCGGTCGGGTTTCGGGTTAATCGGGTCGGGTTAGTCGGGTTTTTTTTTAAAAAAAATCTAACCCGCAACCCGACCCTATTAAGGTTCGGGTTTTTCGGGTCCGGGTTAATCGGGTTTCGGGTTAGTCGGGTTAGCCGGGTTAATTGGGTTACTTGGTAACTAGAACATTTTCGAACCTAATTAAAGATCTCAGGTTCGAATCCACATCAAAATGTCATTGTACTATCAACATAAAATACAACAATTTGGAAAATGTTTGATCATCTCCTTTGTTGGTTTTTATTGTTAATTTACAACTGTATAGTAATTTTAATTATTTCAAAACGCGAGCAACTAAAGTTATAAAGCGTCGGTCTTTATACTTATGTGAATAAGTTATAATTATGTCTCATTTTTCCCGTTCAATTTATTATAAATGATTAAATATTAAGTTTGTGAAAAGTAGTGAGAACAAAAGACCGAGAACTAGAGGTTGTTTGTGAACGATCCAACCATATGCAAATATATGTAGATTGAAATGATAGGCATGGAACACTAATCGGGTTATTCGGGTTAACCCGAACCCGATATATTTTCCAAAAACAAACCCGCAACCCGACCCTATTAACAATTCGGGTTATTCGTGTTAACCCGATTAATACTTTTGACCCTATTTAACCCGACCCTAATTAGCTTATTCGGGTTTGGGTCGGGTCGGGTTAATCGGATTCGGGTATTTTAAACACCCCTAGATGCAAGTTGTTTGACTGACACATTCTCTTTTTAGTATGCCTTTGTCATTATTACTTGACGGAATTCTAGAATCTTCCCAGCGTGGTCCCTGAGACCTTGACCCAGGTATAAGAGAGCGAATCCAAGCTGAGCCGACTTTTGCTTTCTTAGCCCGAGCTTTTGGTAATTTGATTACGAACATTCATACGTCTACAGTTACATATTTACATGTTTTTTCCGAAACAAACTGGCTTTTAATAATATCATGCTACCTTCACTGTTGTCTTCTCTTTAAAAAACTATGAACATATATAACAAGTTTAACCAGTCAAATGATTGTTGCCAGTCCGACACAACCCGTACTAGAAAATCAATCACTTGACCGTATTTTTCGCCACCTCTGCCTCTAAAATTGTATTAGTTTAATGATTGCGATGTGAAATGGGTGTAAAACACTACGAGCATTGGACATGCTAATGAGTCTCACTTGCACATGGGTCAAATTTTGTAAGCTTGGGCCTAGAGAAGTCTAATATGTAAAAAGGACCAAAAGGGTGAAAAAGTTATTGCAACTTATTTGATAGAAAAGCCTGATATGTAATAGATACAAGAATGATGCAACTTTTGGATGTATATTAAGCTTATTTGGTTGCACGTAAAACGTCTCACGTAAGTGATGCAGTCCTCTCAGGCCTCAACCCGGGGGACCCAAAAGACTAAAGCGCCTCACGCTTTTTAGAACCAAGAATGTAACTGAAATGGAGGCTTATTTTTAATTATGATCATGTATAATGTGGTTGACAACCAGGGCTGCTTTTGATCTTACATCAGACCATCCCCAATGCATCACACGAAGGGCGGGTGCCTCTCTCCACTTACACTCACCGCCTGATCCGCTTTTGAAGGAGTTCTCAGCGTCTCCTCCTCACCACGTCCTCCCAACCCATCTCCTCTCCACATAGGTCTAGGGATCTCCACAAGCGTCCCCGTTGTTGGTGGTCTTACTTTCTTTCATCGTTTTGTAGTAGAGTTATATACATCAAGACAATATTATACAAAAGGAGGTATAACTTTCTAACATGATTAACTGATCAGGCTGGGTTCGGTAGGATTATACAAACCCGTCAACCAAACCCAACATGGATTTAAGGTTATCTTAAAAAAGAAGAAAAAAGAGAAGATCTTCATAAAACATAACTTTATGACTTTCGTGAGGATTAAAAGTAACAGATCTAGAAAGACAACATGACAAAAAAACTGGATCCTAATAGTGATCAAGGAGCTATGAACTGAAAACAATGGAGCAAAGTTATGTGCAATATGCTACCAAATAAAAAATGTCCATTATTGGGTTTAGTAAGACTAACCAAGAACAGCTTGGATTTTTGTCTTCTGATCCTCTGTTAGTGATGTAGGGAATAAAACCTCGAACGTTACGTATAGGTCACCCTTCTTGTTGCTATAGTGCATTGGCATCCCTTCGCCTTTGAACTTCCTTACCTCCTTCGGTTTCGTGATTTTCTAAATGACATAAAAATGGTTTTTGAAAAGTCAGTAGAGAAATATAGACTAAACAATAAGGCTTTGGTTAGTCTGTTAGTGATGTCGGCTAACAGGTTAATCTGAACATAATTCGTTTAACAAACGGGTTGACATGTTAACCCGAACTATACATCTTTGCTGACCTTTGAACCAATATCCACAAGATGCTCATCAAGGTGTGCAATGGTCTTCTCAAAACCAGTAAGGGCTTCTACCTGATAAATTGCAAAGTGCTCATTAGCTTATGCCATAATTTTAATATAACAACATATCTATACTAAACTGATAATATGAAGTACCAATTACCAGAGTTATATTAAAAGCTGAGTGAAGGTTATTGCCTTCCCTTCTGAATCGGTCATGTGGTGCTGTGCGTATGCGGAACTGCCCAAGATTTGACATTTATCGTCAACACAGATTGTAAGTTGATTAAGTTTTAATGTTTTTGTATTAGCAATAATAATAATAATGAACAAACCTTTAAATCTCCAGGTTCACCATCTATGATCGGTTCACCTTCTTCATAAAACACCACCTCCTGTAAAAGAAAAAAGTGAAATTGTTATTGCCACTTTTAACATGTCGAATGGAATAACTTTTTTTTACATATATTAGAAGTTGAAGGTGTGACGATCTACAAAGAACGAGACGAAAATAAGATCGTGAAAAAAAGAAAAACAAGCAGAGTTTTTTGTTTAGATTGGCATGATATCTTAAATTTTTATAGATGTGGCAGTTTAGACTATTTACTTACGAATGGGGGCTTTTGGCTTAGTGAAATTGCTGAAATAAGACCAATAGACCTTTTATAAATTCGTACATAAGTTCGTAGACTGCATTAGTTTTGCATGATTAAATTCCCAGACTTAATATATATAAAAAGTTTAGTCTTTGTAACAAACGTCATGCCTTAATCAAACATAAAAGGACCTTTCCATTAAATTTTGAAAGTATAGAGATTTAATCATGCAAGCTTGAACTTTTAAGATAAGAGTAAAACGTTGGAATTTATTGTCACGTTTTATAATTTAAGAAATTTAATCAATCAGATTTATAACCGTAGTGCAAAATCAACAAAAGTTGATAGGGTTCTTTTGATAACCCCTTTTAACCCTTTACCCAATCCGCCTGACCGTAAACCTATCAGGGAGTTGACCACTTGAGGATCATGATGGAAAGACAGAGTCAGATCATGCAGCATTCATGGATCAATTTTGTCTTGCAACATGAATGACTTGAGACAAGGCATAACATTCTAAGATAGTAAGATATGATACAGATTCAATAGAAATAAGTGCTTACTTGCCCATCTTGCATTCCTTTTTCAATATCCACAGTAATGAAGTTTCCTTCCCGTTCATACTTTACATTTGGGCACTGCTCACAGACCTAAAAAAAGAATAGAAAACATGTTTGGTTGGTGTAATGAACGTCAATAAATATATTATAAATTTATGATACATGTCAAATGAAGGATATAGGAGAGATTTAGTGGATATTTTGTTTGAGTTGTATGGGTTTGAACGAAGGGTACGCAACCTTCCATACCCATATCCATTCTCATTCCAAAACAAATATCCATATAATTCTTCAGTGCCAACCAAACAACACCTTAGAGCTTATCAAAGAAATAGTGTACCTGCTCTGTCATTTGTTGGTACATCCCTGGACCAATTTGCCTGTGATAAACCTCGTTCCTACAATTACATCGTCTTTTGCCTGGAGCTGGCTTTAAAATGTTCTTCTCCCTCCATACCTAAAAAAATTAAAGCAACAATTCACAAATAAAGAGGTAAGAAAATTTAAAACATCAGGAACAAGGTTATTTTGAAAACTATCACGAGGAATTGTCATACAATCCTGCTTAACCATATGTATGTAATGTTATATCAAATGGTTCAGAATTGGTGCTATGTTAATACTCTAATACTACTTTTGGCCATGAATTGTTTTAACGTAATAATAAAACGATCTAAGTGCCTTAATTAATAAAGATTTAAAGGTTGTACAGGTTGCTGGTTATAGTAGATTAGTAAGTTTTCATCACCTTTAATGACCCTCCCATGTACAAATCCTCCAATGTTGCGTCCAAGTCAATGATGACATCACCACCTTTGGCAACTTTTTCTTCCTCATCATGTCCTCCACCACCACCACCACCGCCACCAAAAAACCTGGAAATTACTTCATGTAGTTAGTTTAGGGCTATAAATCTAGGACTAATATTACGGAGTGTTTGGACTTTGGAGTTGCCTATTAAAGTTGTTTAGCAGCTTATTGCTTTTTAAAACAAGTAGATTTGAACGATTAAAACAACTGCTTATTCAGAACATCTCATTTCACTCGAACATAATTGGATAATCAGTTCAGATAATTAATCCCAATCACCCTCAAAACGGCTGTCAATAAGCAGATAAAGATTTTCACCTTTTAATGAACAATCCAAAACACCCCACAAGTACATGAGATCAGAGCATTAACAACATTTATCACTTGTATCTATCTAATAAATCAAGGTTTTAGATGGGCAATTTTTGAGGGAAAAAATTATTTGCTCTATAATAGGTAGTTTAGGAGGGAAAGTAAAGACAAATTTTCACCACCATGCATAAGTTGATAGAGTTAAATTATTAAATAGTAAATATTGACAAATGTTAAAAAATAATGATTGCAATTTCTTTATACATATTCTTATTTAATCCGTGTGTAACACACGGGTAGTAAACCTAGTTACTAATAAATTAGAAAGGAGAGGTAAAACAAGTAGAACAATACTAATACTTTAAACACAATTACATCTTTTGTACAACATAATAAACATCAGAAGTCCTAAATTCAAAGAATATAATGTTATTGGCCGGCCCTACGTATTATCTTACCTGGGGATCTAACTGTACCCTTAACATTATGTGATATAAAACGACACCTCTACTACTACCCGTAAACTTGGGACTCGTTTCCAATGTACATGAAAATAATTCCAATGAAGATGTCTAAATAAGCAATTAATCTTGTTTGATAATTTTTCATTAAACAGAAATTGCTTTAATGGAATATTGCAGATAATGTCGCTTAAGTAAAAGATCAATGTACATTGGACAAAATTTGCATCTCTTCTTAAAAGATCAATTTAGATCATGGGGCTTTCCTGCTTCCACGAATCAATGTCTAAGTCAGAAAAAGAAATATACCATACCTACATAAACTAATCCAGTTTCTTTGAAACAACAATTCTCTATTATGCCACAAGAGATATGTTACATTTTCTTAAACATCTTCTCACATCCTCCTGACAATTGGCATGAAATCATGTGATGTTGAGTTCTATAGGTGCATGGATTATTGTCATTAGGAAGATTATAACAATTATCAACTACCTTATAAAGCAAATCAGCAATATGACTTCATGCCAAAGTATTTCGTTCTGTAACTGATTTTAGAAACATGTAATTAACTCACAAAGCAAATTACAAACACTGACATAAAATACTATAACCAAATGAATTAGCTGAAACAGGAACGCATAATCTTACGATTTAAATATATCTTGTATATCCATCCCACCGCCTCTTCCGCCACCAGCAGCATGCTGTTTGAGACCTTCTTCACCATACTTATCATATACACTCCTCTTCTCACTATCTGATAGCACCTCATAAGCTGAAAAAACGATTCAAACAGCATACATTATCATTCTACATATCAAAATCGAACAACACAAATCGCAGAACAGAGCATAAACTATGCACCTACCGTTGTTAATTTCTGCAAATTTTTTATTAGCCTCTTCATTTCCTTGATTCTTATCAGGATGATACTTCAACGCGAGTTTTCTATACGAACGTTTGATCTGATCGTCTGACGCACCTTTTGGAACTTGAAGAATATCATAATAACTCTTCCTGTACCAATACAATTCGAAAACACGTTGCTTAGTCATAGATTTACAGTTTTACACCAATAACCAATTCAAAAACAGGATCATTCAAATGAAACGAAATGGAGAAACTAATACTTACGCTGCATTAGCAATCAGTAATAGTGACAAGTAAACTACGAACAGCAGTTTCGATTTGTAATGCGCCATGAAATGGTGAAATCTAGGGTTCTGATTCGGATCCAACGAGCTATGAGTTAACAATTTGTTAATCAGTTAATAATGATCGATGTACACAAACACAAATTATCAATCAGTTATCGAAATCACTGTACATTACACAACATCGCGAAATTTTAGTTTTTTACATACGGTTTTTTGCTGACGTGTAGCTAGCTAAAGCAACTCAGGGTCGATGGAAGGAGGCTCCACGTGTATTGACCAGTATAATGGAGCCACGTAGTACACCTATGCCAAGGTGTCACATGCTACAGGGTTTTGTTCTTGTTGATGTAAACTTATTAACAAGGTCATAAACTCATTTTGTTATTTTGAGCAAACTTAATATGTACCAATAAACTTACAAGTATTATATAAGCCCAACATATGACATTGCCCAGAAAAGGTGATGGCTCCAATTAGAGGTGCACAAATCGGTTAATTTCGGTTAATCGGTTATTTAATACCTGATCACGTGGTGTTTTATTAGTGTTATATATATTTAATTACGTGATTTTTAGTCGTTTATTGTGTTGGAACGAGTTACTTTGTATGTGTTATGTGTTGTAGGTGTTTGGAGATAAATGGAGCCTAGAATGATCAAATATGGAGTTAAAAGAAGCATTAAAAGAAAGTACGAGGGCTAAAGTTGAAGAATGCAAAAGATTGGAAAGTATGAAGAAAATCCGGAACTAGGCGTCTTATATGCCGGTGTGGGCGTCTAAGACGGTGGCTCTAAAAAACTTGCTGTTAGAATTTTTTTAGCGCGGCATATAAGATGCCGGGCTGGGCGTCTAAGACGCCGGTGGTCGGCCAAAGCCCAACTTTTATGTTTTTGAATTGTTATTTAAACCTAATCACTAGGGTTTCGATGGGAACTTTTGGCTAGTCGATTTTGGGTATTAGAAAGCTGATTTCTCATCATTTCAAAGGCTCGAATCCATTCCCAATCATCATTGATCATCATCAACACATGAAGATTAAAGATCCAATGAAGAACATGAGTGGCTAGTCTTCTTTCGTGGTTGCTTCCGGGTGAAGAGTTCACATAGGTGATATGTTTAGTTGCTTTTAAACCTAGTTTTGTATTGGATTTGGATTTTATTATTCAAGTTTGTGTTTTTGATTAACTTAAACAATCTAGTTATAAATAAATTTGCATGCTTTTATCATCAGTTCTTCGGTTTATTACATCGTGAACTCATTGGTTTGGGTGGGTAATTTGATATAGTTAGATTGGTACATTGTGAATGAGCGAGTTGAGAAGTTTGTTCCTTTGATATCACTTTAGTCAAAAGCTAGATATACGGATCATAAATACGTGATTTCACTATGTTAAAAGTAACTAGCTTTAATCCTTGAACTTGGATACCGGAAGTAACTACCTTTTTAATTAATTGTTTAAAAAACCTTTTTTCAAGTTTGTGGCTTCATGCAAATTAAGTTTTTCAATCAACCAAAGTTTCAATTTAGTTTTAAGTTGTTAGTAAGTTTAGTTCGTTTAGTAGTTTAGTGAATTTCGTCTTCCTAGTTAACTTAATTAATTTAGTTTAAACTTACACTTTCCACCAATTCCCTGTGGAGACGACCTTACTTACCCGTACTCATATAGGTATTTAAGTCAATAAAATACTTGTTTTTGATTAGCCCACGACAGCTACATCAAAATGGCGCCGTTGCCGGGGAATCATGCGCTTAGTGTTTAGTTTAAATTAGTTATTTTATTTCCAAAGAAAAATTAATATAACCCAAAAATATATTTTTTTTTTTTGTCTTTCGTTTTGTTAAAAAAAAAATATCCAAAAATAGTGTCTTTTTGTTTATTTTACATTTCTGTTCGTTTTTACGTGTGGTATTGGTGTTTCTGATTGTGCAGAAAATTTCTTAGCTTTTATGCATACGAGATTCTCAAAGAAGACTTCACCATTACAGTGGGATCCAGAAATTGAGAAAACCGCAAGAAATAACCGGGCAATTCACAGAAATACCACGGTTACTCCTCTTCGGGGTAACACACAATCAGAAGAGGGTACACCATCAGCGAGAGTTCAGTCTATACTCGAACTTCTTTCAAAGACCCCAGCGCCTAAAGCATCAAAATCAATGGAACATCAAAACCAAGACCCACCAATTCCACCTGAAAACCCACCTGCACCAAGTCAAGGTCAAATCCCACCAAACCAAGTACCAAAATCTGACCCAATACTTCAACACTTTCGAACCTTTCAGTTCCAAAACCCAAATAATCAACCACAGTTTAGTGTGCATGGGAGTAACCAGGATAATAAAGTGGAATTTTCAGATGAAGGAACTCATCAAAGAGTTTATGGGTCTAACATAGAGGAATGGATTGAAGATCTGCATCAAATGGATCATCTAAACCAACATCCGGTTGATGAGTTTGGGGGTTATGAAGAAGAGCAGGGCTATCAATGGCCACAGAGGAATATGGGTCAAGGGGGACTCAGACAACCACCGATCGTCCATAGGGGTCAACCGTTTAATGGGATACCACTGAATGTAGGGAGACAACAAAATGTCCTTGCTCAAGGTGTGGATAGTCACTTCCGCCCAGCTATTACAGTCAATTCCTCCCCTGTTATACCACCAATACAACGTGGGAGAGCTTTTGAGGTTCGACCTCAATGTTTGGGTATCTTACCTCATTTTCATGGCACGGCTCTTGAGGAACCTTACTTGCATATTTCAGAATTCGAGGCCTCGTGTAGTACTATTGGTGGTCAAGGTTTTTCACCAGACGAAGTCAAGTTGGTATTGTTCCAGTTCACTCTCAAAGACAAAGCTAAACAGTGGTTTCTCTCATTGCCATCCGCAAGTATTCACACATGGAGAGACATGCAACAACAGTTTTTGGATGAATATTATACTTCTCAAAGAACAAGTGATGCTCGTCGTTCCATTCGGGGTTTCACACAACAGTCGGGTGAGCAGTTTCATGAGGCATGGCATAGGTTTAAAGAATTGTTGAGGACATGCCCACATCATGGAATAGACAAGTGGGAGTTGATTTCAGCTTTTTATGATGGGTTGTCACCGGAAGATGCTAGAGATGTAAATTCTACAAGTGCTGGAACCTTCACGTTCAACCATGTAGATGATGATTGGAACATTCTTGAAAGGATGAGCATCAACTCAAAGAAGACAGCACAGACAAGCCGAAGGTCGAGAGGCTCGTCTCTTAAAACGGTCAATGATCATGCAGCAATGGATAGAATTGCAAAGTTGGAACGTGAGTTAGCAAGCATTAAAGTGGGCAAAAGTCAGGTTGCGAATATTTCAGGTGGCTATGAAATTTGTGAAACATGTGACGACATTGGACACACATCTGAAACATGTTACATGAATATGGGAAGAAATGAAGAAGTGCATCAAGTGCAAGCTCAAGGGGACCGGAAGCAATACGACATGAACTCTAATACCTATCACCCGGGGCTAAGGAATCATCCAAATTTGAGGTATGGTAATAGTACTAACCAATTGAATCCTCCTTTTCAGGTACAAAACCAAGGAAGTAATCAATATCAAAGTCGTCAGCAAAATTACAACCAAGGAGGATATCAAAAGGGCCAGTACCATCAAGGTGGTTATCAACAAGGAGGGCAAGCTCAGCAAAGAAATTACCAACAACAAAGCTCCTCATCCAACAATGGCAATGATAATGCCATCCTTGCGGCAATTCAGGATTTAGTAAAGGAAGTCAAGCAAAACAAGGAATTGCAAGATAAAACAAATGAAGTATTTTCCAGGCAATTGGGTCAATTAGCTGAGCAGTTAGCAGGGAGGGAACCAGGTAAGCTCCCAAGTAATACAACAGTGAATCCTCAACATCAAGCAGCTGGACCAAGTAAGAGCTCTCATGTGGGTCAGGTAAGTATTCTTAGAAGTGGTAAGGTTTATGACAACAAGGTTCAACCACCATCACCATTTAAGGAGGGAGTGGTGGTTGACCTTGGTGAAAATGGTGAGTCAGATAGTGATTCGGAATTTGCATCACCTAAACCAACTAAAAAGGTAACTTTTAAGGAACCGGTTAAGGAAAATGTGAAACCAAACACAACTATCACTCAAGGTGCGGGGGTGGAGAATAATACCATCCCTTACCCTTCGGCTTTGAAAGAACCAAATACACCACTTGCTAAAAAAAGAGGCCCACAACAAGATGAGATGTGGGAAATTTTCAAACAAGTGAAAATTAACTTGCCTTTAATTGATGCAATCAAGCAAGTTCCCGCATATGCCAAGTATTTAAAAGATTTGTGCACTCAAAAACGGCAAAATAAACTACCTAAACAAGTTGATTTTACTGATAATGTGAACGCTGTTTTATCGGGTGCACTTCCACCAAAACTTCAAGATCCAGGGGCGCCTTTAATTTCTATACAAATTGGTGATGTTAAAATAAATAAAGCCCTCCTTGATCTTGGAGCAAGTGTTAGTATCTTGCCCGGTAGTTTGTATGACCAATACGAGTTTGGTCCATTACAAAAAGTCGACACCACCGTGGTGTTGGCAGATTTATCCCTCAAACTACCGCGTGGGATACTAATGGATGTGATTGTGAAGGTGGAAGACTTCTATTACCCAGTTGATTTTCTTGTGTTAGATTATGCAGCTCCTACAAATGACAAGCAACCTAATGTTATATTGGGTAGACCATTTTTAAAAACCGCTCAATGCTTGATCAATTGTAAGACCGGCACAGTGGACATGGCATTTGGTAATAGAAGGTTAAGGTTAAATGTTTTCTCCAATATCCCTAACGCTCTGTCTAATGATGAATGTTTTATGATGGACATCATTGAAAGGTGTGATCCTCATGTAAATGAGGGTGAGACCACAGAGCCGTGTGTTTTGTGTGACAGGGAAACAGTTGAGCTCATTGAAGAATTGAAGCAAGAGGAGGAACAACTGGAAGTGATGGCTTTGAAGGAAGGTAGGCCTACATGGACTCATCAAGTGGAAAGCCTACCCGAACACATTGACACCCAATTAAAGCCATCGTTGGAATCACCTCCACAAGTTGAGTTGAAGGAATTGCCAAAGCACCTTAAGTATGCATTTGTTGGTGACAACAACACCCTCCCAGTAATCATTGCATCAAATTTGACTGAGATGCAAGAGAATGAGTTGATGGAAGTGTTAGTGGCTCATAAAGCTGCTATTGGATGGACCATTGCAGATTTGAAAGGGATAAGTCCATCTATTGTTATGCACAAGATCATCACAGAAGAGGGATCCAAACCTACTAGGGATGCTCAAAGGAGGTTGAACCCAAACATGAGGGAAGTTGTGAAAAAGGAGGTCTTGAAGTGGCTCGATGCAGGTATTATTTATCCTATCTCTGACAGTAGTTGGGTAAGCCCGACTCAAACAGTACCGAAGAAAGCCGGCATCCAAATTGTGAAAGATAACGAAGGTAAGGAAATTGCCACCCGGCCGGTAACTGGGTGGCGAATTTGCATAGATTATAGGAAGTTGAATGCAGCAACTTCTAAAGATCACTTTCCATTGCCTTTCATTGACCAGATTGTTGAGAAACTCGCAGGTCAGAAATTTTATTGTTTTCTGGATGGGTATTCGGGTTATAATCAAATTGCTATACATCCAGATGATCAACAAAAGACTACATTTACTTGTCCATATGGCACATTTGCATTTAGGCGAATGCCATTTGGGCTATGTAATGCCCCGGCCACCTTCCAAAGGTGTATGATGAGTATCTTTTCAGATATGGTCGGGGAGTCTTTGGAGATCTTCATGGATGACTTTTCAATTTTTGGTACATCTTTTGAGTCTTGTTTAAATCAACTAACTAAAGTTTTGAAAAGATGTGTTGAAACAAATCTGGTTTTAAGTTGGGAAAAGAGCCACTTCATGGTTCAAGAGGGTATTGTGTTGGGACATGTGATTTCAAGTAGGGGGATTGAGGTAGACCATGCTAAAATTCAAGTTATTTCAACATTACCTCCACCAACTAATGTTAAAGGCATTCGTTCTTTTCTGGGACATGCTGGGTTTTATAGAAGGTTCATTAAAGGCTTTAGTGTCATAACAAAACCATTGTGTAACCTTTTATTAAAAGATGTCCCATTTGTTTTTGAAAAAAAATGTATGGAAGCTTTTAATATCATAAAACAAAAATTAGTTGAAGCCCCAATTTTACAATCACCGGATTGGTCTTTACCTTTTGAAATCATGTGTGATGCGAGTGATTACGCATTAGGGGCAGTTTTGGGTCAACGGGTTGACAAGAAACCCGTAGCTATATATTATGCAAGTAAGACTCTTTCTGATGCTCAGTTAAATTACACTACCACTGAGAAAGAGCTACTTGCAGTAGTGTATGCCTTAGACAAATTTAGGTCTTATATTTGGGGAAGCAAAGTTATTGTTTATTCTGATCATAGTGCAGTTAGGTACTTAATGGAGAAGAAGGATGCCAAGCCTAGGTTGATACGTTGGATCCTTCTATTGCAAGAGTTCAACCTGGAAATCCGCGACAAGAAGGGAAGTGAGAACGTAGTGGCGGATCACTTGTCACGGGTTGTTCATGAAATTGAGGCAGAGGATGGAGAAATCAAGGAGACTTTCCCAGATGAGCATCTTTTATCTGTCTCTACTGAACCATGGTATGCTAACTTTGCGAATTATTCAGCTGCAGGTATACTCCCTGAATATTGGGCAAAGAAGAAGAAGCAACAGTTCATAGCTCGTGCAAAGTATTACATCTGGGACGACCCGGATCTTTTCAAAATTGGAGCAGATCAGATAATCCGAAGATGTGTACCGGATGATGAGATTCAAGCAGTCTTAGGGCATTTGCACTCATCTGCATGTGGTGGCCATTTCAGTGGTCACAAAACAGGGCAAAAAGTGTTATCATGTGGCCTTTATTGGCCAACAATATTTAAAGATGCAAATGAGTTCGCTAAACATTGTACAAATTGCCAAAAGATGGGCAGTATTTCTAAGCGAAATGAGATGCCCATGCAACCGATTCTAGTGGTTGACATCTTCGATGTCTGGGGAATCGATTTCATAGGACCATTTCCCAATTCTTTTGGTAATTTGTACATTTTGGTGGCGGTTGATTATGTTTCAAAATGGGTTGAAGCAATCGCTACCAAAAAGAATGATCACACCGTTGTTTGTAAGTTTGTCCAAGCAAACATTTTTTCACGATTTGGAATACCCCGCGTGATCATAAGTGATGGGGGATCGCATTTCAAAAACTTTAACTTTGGTAAATTACTTAAACGGTTCGGTATTGATCATCGGGTTGCAACCCCATATCACCCGCAAACAAGCGGGCAAGTTGAAGTGTCCAATAAGCAAATTAAAGAGATTTTACAAAAAACCGTACGAACTGATCGCAAGGATTGGTCAACTAAGTTGGATGATGCCTTGTGGGCATATCGCACGGCTTACAAAACACCTATTGGCACTACACCTTACCGGTTGGTTTATGGGAAAGGATGTCACTTACCAGTAGAAATAGCTCATCGTGCTCTTTGGGCGATTAAAAACGCTAATATGGATTATGATCTTGCAGGAAAGGAGCGAAAGTTGAGCTTGTGTGAACTAGAAGAGCTACGAGATGAAGCGTATGAGTGTGCATCCGCATACAAGGCTAAGACAAAACTCGTGCACGATGCAAAGTTGAGAGTGAAAAAGTTTGAGGAAGGACAAAGAGTTTGGTTGTACAACTCACGGTTAAAGATTTTTCCCGGAAAACTTAAAAGCAAATGGACGGGTCCGTATCTAATCACACGAGTTGGAAGCTATGGAGACATTGAGATCGAAGATTTCGAGGATCATCTAAGGCAAGTAGTGAATGGACACCGATTGAAACCATATTTGGATGTGAACGACATCAATGGGCCAACAAAGCAATCCGAGAGCTTTTTCATAAGCACTCTGGACCTCGCAGAGCCACTCTGATTTTCAGGTAATAAGTCCGGCTGAAGACTCTAAACTTAGCGCTTACGGGAGGCAACCCGCGAACTTTGTGGGTGTGTTCACTAGAAACCCTCACGAGACTACAACTCGTCCACTCGGGTCTACCGAGGGGTTCAAAGGCTTGTTGCATATGCTAAATGCAACCGTGATGCCTACGAAAGTGAGTCTTAGAGTAATTTTTTATATTTTTATGTTTATTTTCTTTATTTTCTTTATTTTTGTACTTGTTAGTTTTTGTTCGGCTTTTGTGTTCGTTCGCTTGTTTAGGTGTTGCAACCACGTGGCAACAACCAAGTGTGGGGAAGATTCGGATATGTTCCAGCTTCCTCCACAGGCGAACATACATGATTCAAATATGGACACTAGGGGCACTTGTTGACCGAGTGCTGCACTCTGATCAGGTCCATGTACTTAATCTTTTTCTTTTGTTTTTGTTTAAAACTATTTTTTTATTTCCTTGTTTTGTTTTATTTTGTTTTGTTTTGTGTTTTGAGTTTGTGATTAGTTGTGATTGGGGTGTGAAACTCTAGTGGGTGCTTAGCTTATGTGTTATGTGTTGGATAGATAGTATGTTTTGAGAATGGTTAATGTTAAATTTTTAGGGGATAGGGAGAATTTGGTGGATCCTCATCTTTGGGTTAGTTAACAGTTTTATTACCATACATTGGGGACAATGTATCCCAAGTGTGGGGATGAGGAGAATTTTGAAAAAAAAAATGCAAGTTTTGTGAGCAAAAGTGGAAAATATATTTTTGAAAAATGTTCCAAGCGGGCTTAAGTGTGCTTGAAGGCTTGAGTTTTCAATGTAATTCATTAACTAATAACTTACTAGAACTTGGTTTTGGTCCTTAGTCATGGTTAGACTCACAGGTTATTGTTTTGTGTGGAAAGTTATAGAATTGTCTAACCGGGGGTAACATGCTCGAGGGTGGACTTTTCATGCATGTGGTAGCATTAGTTTCTTGATTTATCATAATTAGAAACGTTTTCAAGCATGAAACTAAGTTGTGTACACGAAAATGATAAAGGCATTAGGAATACACCTTAGGATTATTTTTTAGCCTTTTTGTTTTTTAGATCCTACCCGTTTGTGGCATATCCCTTAGACACCATCAACCATTCAACCCAATGAAAAAAAAAAGTGAAAAAAAAAAAGTTAGCCTTTTATCTTTCTTATTTATTTTCGATGAATTCGAATCGGATAGGTTTAGGATTCCCCGTTCTTCGGTAAGGTCGGTGTGGACGTTCGCTACCATGTTCGACGTGGGATGGAATGGTCGCATTGCTCGAATAGTCGGGAAGGGGCCGATAATAGTGTGCCCAGGCCAATGCGCCTAATGATTATAAATGAAAAGAGGACCGATGTTAGTGTGTCCCAAAGTAGAAGGATTAGAAGCGCATGAAAAAAAAAAGAAAAGAAAAGGAAAATGGCCAATGTTGCCAAACGTGCATAGAAATGTTTGATCTATTGTGGCATTAATAGACTCTTTGAAAGAGAGGCCTAGAAGATTCGAGTTCATCAACTTTTTAGCCATTTTTATCCTTTAATCCATACCCTTACCCAAAGCCTATTAAAAACCCATAAAAGTCCTTTTGATTGTGTGTGCAATTTTGATGGATTGTGAGAAGATGTATTACATGCATGGGGAAAGCGTGAAAGCTTGTTAGGCTTGGTTAGATAAGTCTTTGTTTAAAATATGAATACTTGAACTTGAAAAAGTAAAAGTATTATTGTGCTTAAAAGTGTGAGTTTGGGTATGACTTTGGACCGGGATTGGGAATTGGTAAGGAATTGGTAAAATGTAATTGTTAATAATGGCTAACGAGTTACACGAGAGCTTTGCTTAGGGACAAGCAAAGGTGAAGTGTGGGGATGTGATCACGTGGTGTTTTATTAGTGTTATATATATTTAATTACGTGATTTTTAGTCGTTTATTGTGTTGGAACGAGTTACTTTGTATGTGTTATGTGTTGTAGGTGTTTGGAGATAAATGGAGCCTAGAATGATCAAATATGGAGTTAAAAGAAGCATTAAAAGAAAGTACGAGGGCTAAAGTTGAAGAATGCAAAAGATTGGAAAGTATGAAGAAAATCCGGAACTAGGCGTCTTATATGCCGGTGTGGGCGTCTAAGACGGTGGCTCTAAAAAACTTGCTGTTAGAATTTTTTTAGCGCGGCATATAAGATGCCGGGCTGGGCGTCTAAGACGCCGGTGGTCGGCCAAAGCCCAACTTTTATGTTTTTGAATTGTTATTTAAACCTAATCACTAGGGTTTCGATGGGAACTTTTGGCTAGTCGATTTTGGGTATTAGAAAGCTGATTTCTCATCATTTCAAAGGCTCGAATCCATTCCCAATCATCATTGATCATCATCAACACATGAAGATTAAAGATCCAATGAAGAACATGAGTGGCTAGTCTTCTTTCGTGGTTGCTTCCGGGTGAAGAGTTCACATAGGTGATATGTTTAGTTGCTTTTAAACCTAGTTTTGTATTGGATTTGGATTTTATTATTCAAGTTTGTGTTTTTGATTAACTTAAACAATCTAGTTATAAATAAATTTGCATGCTTTTATCATCAGTTCTTCGGTTTATTACATCGTGAACTCATTGGTTTGGGTGGGTAATTTGATATAGTTAGATTGGTACATTGTGAATGAGCGAGTTGAGAAGTTTGTTCCTTTGATATCACTTTAGTCAAAAGCTAGATATACGGATCATAAATACGTGATTTCACTATGTTAAAAGTAACTAGCTTTAATCCTTGAACTTGGATACCGGAAGTAACTACCTTTTTAATTAATTGTTTAAAAAACCTTTTTTCAAGTTTGTGGCTTCATGCAAATTAAGTTTTTCAATCAACCAAAGTTTCAATTTAGTTTTAAGTTGTTAGTAAGTTTAGTTCGTTTAGTAGTTTAGTGAATTTCGTCTTCCTAGTTAACTTAATTAATTTAGTTTAAACTTACACTTTCCACCAATTCCCTGTGGAGACGACCTTACTTACCCGTACTCATATAGGTATTTAAGTCAATAAAATACTTGTTTTTGATTAGCCCACGACAGCTACATCAATACCCTAACCGGTTATTTTTGGTTATTGTGAAAATCGGTTATTCGCTTTAACCAGTTCGGTTAATAACCAGTTTTTTTTCAAAATTTTCGGTTATTTTACTTTAACCGGTTCGGTTAATTAACCGGTTTTTTCTAATATTTTATTATTTTTTCGGGTTTTTTCCCGGTTAACCTGTGGGTCGGTTAAAATTCGGTTTTAAAAAAACCGGTTAATAACCAGTTATTCATAAAAAATCCCTAATCGGTTACAAACCTGCGGTTAAAAAAATACCCTAACCAGTTATTCCTTAATCGGTTAATAACCGGTTTCGGTTACGGTTAATAACTGGTTTCGGTTATTGAACCGGTTATTTTGTGCACCTCTAGCTCCAATAGGTCAAGACCAGTGTTTCACTCTGTCTTGAATATTTACATGTAACACTTGTATAGTTGTATGCTCTTTGTTATAAAATATTTTGAACATCAATGATCCGCAGTAACATATTTTATAATCTCAGTCTCATATATGAAATCATGTATTTTTTTTTATCTCGACTCATACACGCCAGACGCCGGCCACTCTTTACACAACGCCCCTGGGTTCATGAGTCTACGTACCCACATGTACTGGCATTACAGTATACTCGTTTGTAAACTTTTGTGATTTAAAAGTTACCCATTGTATCCAAATCACTATCTTAAATCTACCTACCAACTCAAAGTTTCAAATACACTCAAAACTAAACTACTCCTAACAATTTTATAACTTTTAACAATTGAAAGTTTATATCAGCATACACAAATACTTCTTCTTTTTCATGTCTCATATGTTTTAGAACATAAATAACTCAACCCCTACCATCTATGTATAGGTAGTTTTAGACAAGCTTCCTTCAAAATATACACACATGCCAAATATGGTTCATAACTATCTATATTCAAGGCTATACGATGATTATTTCGACGGTCTAGTATAAACTATTCATATATCATCTCAAATTGATTAGAACATGTAATGCTAATCTCATACCCAGTTTCAAATTTTTAGTCGGATGCATATATTTTTCTGGTTCATTTTTACACTTGTTTAAAGTTGTGCTATATATATACCTCCTTTACCCACAATTGTTGCCCTTGCCATAACGTGCATAAATGTCATTATTGGCTGAGGCAAGCACACGTGATGAGCATCCTCTAGAATTTAGATGAAGTTGCACCTCCTTGCAATAACACTAGTTTTAAAATCATTAACTCTCCTATTAATTAATTTGCTAGCTTGATGTCTTTATTATATCTTTTATTTAAAACTACTATTTTTACACATTAATGCCTAGTTGTAGTAAAAAAAATAAATATGTATATTGTATACATCTTTTGGTTTTTAGTGAGGCAATGCCAATAAATGAATAATGTGAAGTCGAACACTTTTGTATGATTTAAAACTACCATATATTTTTACACATTATTAATGCCTACTATTTTTATACATCTTTTGAATGAAAAGGCATGAAGTTACCTTTTGTATGATTTGACTTGTTGATCGATATGTGAGGTCAGATCGAACACTTTTGTGATTGTTATTGTTATTTGATCTTTTCATAGCATGATAAGCTATGGGAATAGTTAGATTCACTAAAGGTGGTAAATTTGGAGATATATATATACCCAACTCACTTCATGGAGAGACATGGATTACAACACAGCCATCCGCCTTCTTTTTACGACTAAAATATGAAAGCTTCGGAAGCATAGAAACGCAATCACTTTCAACCATGATCTGCCGTTGGTCAGCAAGGTTCTATCTAACATAAGAAGGTTTGTGTCACTATTGATGAAGATGTACGTCGAGCAAATATAAAGGGTCAAACGTATCCATTTCCTTCATGCCCCTAGCATGCATAAACCAAACCTCTTGTTTATATTTTATGTCATTGTTGTTGTATTGAAAAAAATAATTTTAACAAATATCTAAATTAAAACCAAACCTGTTGGTACGTTTGTTTGGAACACTAGAAAAAAATACTTTTAGATTTTTCTATGATAAATACACCATAAAACTTTTTACGAAAATGTGATGCTCTAAATTAACACAAAAGTGTTACAGATTTGTAAGCGAGAACCTTTTACGAAAATATTTCTTTCCTAAATTATTTCTCTTCTACATTAAACCATTAATTAAGTTAAACAAATATTAACTATGATTATGATGTTAGTTCCGTAATGAAGCTTTTTATTAATTTGGATGAAGAAGGTTTACATTATAGATAACTTTTTAACTCATACATAAATTAGACTAAATTTTTTCACCAACTTTTCATTTTATTACTCTCTTTATGGATAAAATCATAAAATATATCATAACACGACAACCTATATTACTATATTATACTAAGTTTCTTCACCAACTTTTTATATTACTATCCTAGTAAAAGTTCCTGGTGTAAATATAGATCAAAAACAAAAAATTAAAAAGTTGGATGGAACTAGAAAAAAATATCAAATCTTCAAGGGTGTATACACGTACTATACAATGATTGGCGCTTCATTCCTGGGGGAGAGGCCTCATGTTTGATCGAATACAACTTTCACGTACTACACTTTGAAGATTGAACCAGATTAATTAAACAGCACATGCCCAACGTAAGCCATGTTAATTTTACCCTTCCATGTTGGCAGGGGCGAAGCCACATAGGGCCGACCGCGATCGGTCGACCTCAGTCTTTTCTTAGCAAGTAGAGTAATTTATATACCAAAAAATCCAGTGATTTTAATTCTTTTTATTACGTACCGATCTCATTGTTATCTAATAAATTAAACAATTGCGTATTTAATTTTTTAAAAATATTAAAGTTTTTTGTAAATAAAACAGTTTACTTAGTTAAATTTTTGTTTTGAAATTGCAATCACAGAGTTTTATAAAAAATTAAATAAAATAGTTTAATTTGTTAATTGTTAGTTCAACTACTAATAAAAATAGTGTAGTTAGGCTTATCATATCCCGAATAATTACCACCCAAAAAACTCATCGCAGTTCCCAATTCCCGTCGACCCGAATTAGGTTTTTAATTATTCTTTACCGACTTATTATATTTATCGTATGTTTTTTAATGAGAGTGTCTTTTATTTCGTGTTCCGATCCGATATTTGGCCGACCCAAAATATAGTGACAACTAGCTTAGGTACGTTGTTGGAACCAACGAACAAAAAAATCGGACCCTATAGTAAAAATTTATGATTCCGTTACTGTGTGTGTTAGCTAGAAGGGTATTAATTAACCGAACCCCATAATGTTTCATAAACAAGTCATCGCGACCAAATGAAATCCAATAATCCATTAAAAATGTCAAAGCTGACAAAATTGACTTTTCAATATATGAGTAATGCAAATCAAACATTCAAACCAGCACGTATGACTTCAAATAAGCTTGTTTATATCAATAAACAGTATATTTGTGGTAACTCATAAAAGAAACTAAACTTTATTTTTTCATATTTTGCTAAAAAAAACGTAAATTTGTAAGGAGCACAACAGATAAACCTTAATCGATCATAATATATAAAGATTTTCATTGAAATCTTCATAGATAACTTCTCAATGATCCAACTTATTCTCCCTTTTACGAAATAGAAAAGAAAAAGTTACACCGAAAATGATGAAATAAGGTGACCGGCCCTCACCAATTGGTCAATAAATAACCAAACTTCATGAATTTTGACTTTTGTTTAATAACAAAGTCAGCCTAAAACCCGTTTCAACTACACAAGAATGGATAAAAATGCATGTTTTATACAAATATAGGGGTCGTTGTAAAAACTCAAAACAACTATTGCTGAAAATTCGACCTATCTTTTACATTCGTCATTTTCAAACCAATCACTAATCCATACAAATCCCCATTATATTTGAGATTGCTTATTAATATTTATCAAATATTACGTTTTGTTTTATTTCATGATCTCATCTCTTGATACACTTGTAAAACTTATTAAAATAAATTCAAGAGTAAATTGTTAAAATAGTCCCTGAGTTTGTATTGTTCGACCACTTTGATCCTTATGTTTTTTTTCTTGTTATTTTTGTGCTTGGTTTTGTAAAAAAACTGTCATTTTGATCTTTCCGTCATTAATCGTTAAAAAAACCATTAACTTCAAAGGTAGATTAGACCTTTTACTTATTAAGAGACCAAAATTGCAACTACTAATTATTATTATTATTTAGTTATTATTATTATTATTATTATTATTATTAATGTTAATACACTAATATACACACAGACACCAACACCCCCTTAGTCTTCATCCTTTTACCATCACCATTTTACCATCGCCACCAACTATTCTCCAGCACCTTATCACCACCATCTCAGGCCGGTCACCATCACCATAGCACAACCATCTTTTAACATCAATATCTAGATTCAAAACCCAAAAAACCACCCACGGTTGATCTCAAACGAACTTAATAAGTTGCAGTCGAAGCCATATGTGTGGAACGATGTTGGTGCCGGATTGAATGAAGGTATTGAATCAAAACGTAACTAGCATGTTATTGTTAGTTAATTTTTATTTAAGTTATATATTACCATCTCTTAGATATAAAATAAAACACGAGATGATTTACTCATATTGAAAGTGATAATTAAGAGTGAAGGAAAAAAAAGCTAGAAAAAGGTTGGATATATGGAACTACGGGGCTGTTTGACAGAATGGTTAAGTGCTGAATTAATAAGAGGTTTGAATTATTAAATGTTGAATCAGTAAAAGGTATGAACCATTAAGAGCTAGTATATTGCTTAACTATTTAAAGACAAATGTCTGACCAATTCAGATAATAGCTCTTAAACATTCAGATTATGTATAATGCTTAACCATTCAGATGCAAATGTCTTAATCATTCAGACATTTGCTCGCGAAACAAACAGTCTGAACCATTAAGTGCTGAACTATTCAAACATCTGAACTATTAAGAGGCTGAAACAAACAGCTCATGTATATATGGTTAACGCGTAAGTTCTTCTAACAACAAGTGTCTCATGCATGTTTGAGTACACCTTCCAATAGTCATCTAAGACTATTATACAACACATAACAAAAGCCGTGTTTTACCAATCTTATTGCTTTGTATAACTAACTGGATGCCGTACATTTTTCTGGAAAATATGTCGTCACAATTAGGAGAGTTCCACTAGAAATGTCACATTTGACCAATTGAATTTTCAATATATAAGTTATACAAATCAAACATTTAAACCAACAACTTTTGACTTTAAATAAACTTATTTACGTCAATACACAAATATCCGTCGTACTACGCGGGTACATCTACTGGTCATTTTAATGACCGAACATGAAAAATGTTAAAATATTCAAGGGTTTGATTTACTGTTAAGCATTAAATTCTCTCTCATAGTAAATCTATAACTTTTGTACTTTAAGAGTGAATATTTTTTAATACATATAAATAAATAGGGATGAGTTTAAATGAAAACTCATTTATAATTGAAAACTCTGAAAATCACTAAAATCCATTAAATATACGTATACGTATATTGTACCATATATAATATATTTTAAAAAATTAAATAATTGTACATAGATATGTATACGATTTCATGTGGTTTTCAGTGATTTCAGTTATAAACTTAGTTTTTATTTGAACTTAAACCTAAATATATAGTACATGTAAAAAAAGTGGGTGAACTCAATACGTATATTAAATTTTAATTTGTCGTGATAAAAACTACCACTACCCGCAAAAAAACACGAAGGGTGATGCCTTCTCCTCCCGACTTCTTAAAAGACATGCTCCTGCTAGCAGATGTCTCGTGTTTGAGTACAACTTTTACTAAAATTTAACCATATTAAACGACACATGCTAAAACAGGCCAAGTTTTACCAACTTTGTTGTTTAGCATAAACTAGATACCGTACGTTTTCTATAAATGAACGTCATATCAATATTGTCAAAAATAGAAAAATCAAAGATTCAAACCAAGGAATGGCAAATGAGAAAGGGGGTTGGCAAATTAGAAAAAATTGGAGGGTGAAAACGTGGGAGATGGATACTCAATAAGCAACGACAAACTTAATCGGCTTAACTACAATATTAATCGTGGCAAACATTTGGACCGCACAAACACACACACTCTTTTTATTGTTGTTACATCATTCACTTTTTTATATAACATTTATTAAATGAGTACAACGACTTTAATGTTCCTCAAGCTACTTACACTTTTCTAGTATGCTTTACCTACTATATATATATACATCAAGCACTCCTCAAACCATTTGTACAAAATTATTACACGTTTCTTTACGACATGGGAAGAGCGCCGTGTTGTGAAAAGGTCGGACTGAAAAGGGGTAGGTGGACGGTTGAAGAAGATGAGATACTGAACAACTATATCAAAACTCATGGTGAAGGCTCGTGGAGATCTTTACCAAAAAATGCTGGTATGTTTGTGTATAAGAATGTATTTGACTATTTGTTTTCAAATGTGTTTTGATTGTAGTTTTGTTATTGTATTGTGTTATGTGTGTTATGACTAATGTATAGGTATTCGGATTTTATAGGGTTGTTGAGGTGCGGGAAGAGTTGTAGATTAAGATGGATTAACTATTTGAGATCTGATTTAAGAAGAGGTAATATAACTAAAGAAGAGGAACATCTGATAGCCAGTTTGCATGCTTCTTTAGGTAACAGGTTCGTACTCGTTTATATTATGGTCGTTAGATATTTTACTTAAGTTTTGAATGTTAAAGTGTCACTAAAGTTACAATAACAATAGAATGTGATAAAATATAATATTATATTACATACAAATATATATGCCTGATTCACATATAAATATAAGCATGACTTTAGGGACGAGGGAGTAAAAGTGTAAAACCCTCACACGCCCTAAGAACACTCACTCTAACTAACAAATTTTAATTTTTTTTTAATAGAAATTATATTCTTTCATTAATCAAACACATAAAAGAATTTACAGCAAGGCGGCAGGTAAACGGTCAACAAGTTGTGCCGCCACCCCCTTTTGAATAGAAAAACCTAGCCTACTGAAGACAAAACCTTGACCCTTAGGTGTCGAAACATTGCTATGAATGACTCGTTGAACCCTGGTCAAAAAGTTCACCGCCTCAGTTGCTAGGAAGCCAAATGTGTCAAATGCCAGTGAAATAAATACATGTTGATTATCGATGCAGGCTTTCTCGTGTATTCTTATTTGTGATATTTGATGTCCTCATTGTCTTGAGACCTCACACACCCTCACAATTTTTTTATTAGACTAAAAGACAAAAATGTGAGTGAATAATAAAACTTTTTCACAATACCCTCACAAGTTCTCATACTTGCAAAGCAATAACTCGAAGCCCTTCCTCATTAGTAACGTAGTCATAAATATACCCCTACTCGTCCCCTATCCACACCCACTCCCTTAGATGTTGGAGGTTGACAAATTCACAAAAACTAATAATTTAAGATTTAATTATCGTAGGGTCATGCTTCAGAATATTGTGTGCCTACATGTCTAATCATAACAATTGGAGTTGTGTGATATTTATTACCTTGGCCCCGGTTTTACACTTTGAAAATTATTGTCTATAGCATTCACGTACGTTTTTCATCCTCATCTCTATTATCACAATAAAAAGTTAAAACTACTATATAATAAACCTTTATAAATTAATAATGTTGAAACCAAGATATTTTATTAACTTAACAATATATTGTTAATTTATTATATCGATAAGTTAGTATTGTTGATTTAAAGATGTTTTACGTACTACATTCAAATTTTTAAGTCCAATGTAAGTACATTCATAAATTTTTAAGTCCAATGTAAGTACACACATAAGCGGTGTTTTGAAAACCAAACCGGTCTAACCGGGAACCGAGCATGAACCAATCCGGTTTAGGGGTTTTAACCATTTTGACTAGGGGTGTTTAAAGTCGGGATTCCAAAATTTTTGAATAGTGGTTTTTACTATCTGTATCCGAACTTTTGGATATATGAATTTCGGATACCCGAAACTTCGAATACTGATAATATCCAAATATTCGAATTTTTTTATTTTTTTGAATTTGCATTACATCCATTCAAACATTAGCCTTAATGTTAAACTACTAATAAAGTTAAAGTACAAATATCTCAATAACCGATTTTTTGAATCAAACATCAACTCTAAATGGTTCAAGACATTAAAATAATCATCCATTCTTTACATCCGACAAGTCCGCTACTTGTATCTTGATCATAACCTATGAGTCAACAACAACAAAAAAACTAACTAGAAATCAAATACTGAAATTTTCGTAGACATGAATACATGATCATGAAACTTTTTTTTGTAATTCCTCACAATTTTATAAAACTAATATTGGATTCAACTATAAGTTATGCCTTGGCTATTCAAGAAGCTAATATAAAAAAGACTATAAAGAACATTATTTATAAAATACAAATGCGTTTGTAAGGTGAAAACATGGTCAGAGTCGTGCGCTGGAGGGTTGTCAAATCGTGCGCCACTGGGTCGTTGGAGCGTGCTCCAGTGGGTGGTTGTAGGCCGCAGGGTGAAGGTTTTGAAGCGTGAAGGTGAATTAGACCAATACGAAACACCTGGTAACTTAAGGATTTACAAACGTAGTTTCATAAATATATATTAAATACATAATTTAAAAACAACGTATTTTATGTTCTCGGATAATCGGATAATTCGAAGATACGAATTATTTCAAAATCATTATCCGAACTAGAAAGAACCGAAAATCGGATGGTTGAATCGGGAAAAAAAGAGGTTGGATTGGATAAATTTTAATTTTTCTATATTTTATGTATTTATATTTTAGAGAGGATCATATAGAAAGTTATTTTTTAGTACAATGTGTGAGAATGACACAATAGTAAAAAAAAGACACATTGATACACTAAAAAAATTATAACTCACAATATAAGTCGAATTTTAAAAAAATGTTTCAGAGACCTTGTTTCCCACTCCGTCCTCCTTCTTAAAAAAATAAAGAAAAAATAAAAAAATTGTGTTTTCATTGTGTCTTTTGTTGTGTCAAAATTTACAAAAGACACAATGAAAACTTTTATTTTTTTATTTTTTCATTTATTTTTTTAGGAAGGAAGACGACATGGGGAAATAAGGTCTCCGAATCACTTTTTTAAATTCAATTTAATTTGTGAGTTCTGATTTTTTTAGTCTTTCATTGTGTCTTTATTGAACTATTGTGTCATTCCCACACCTGTGTACCATTTTTACACTTTGTAGGATAACTTCACCCTTTATATTTAGGGTTATTGAATTTATTACTCTCAATTATAAATTAGTGGTCGTTGTCAGTACTTTCAACAATTCATTTGAATCTCGCCACTCCTAATTACTTAACACTTTGTTTGTTGTGTCACTCCAACCATCAACTTTTCATTGAAATATTTCAAAAAATATAGGGTTATTGGTTAACTCCGCAATGACACAACAAACACATTGTAAAGTTAGGAGTAGCGAGAGCCAAATAGATAGTTGGGAGTGTCAACGATCAATATCTTATAGTTGAAAGTAATAAAATCCAATAGTCCATGTATTTAAAGTATTTCTCACATCAGCGGGTCCTTAAATCCGATTCACCGGTCGAACCGGTGAACCGATAAAAAGAGTAGTTTGATGTCCGGTCGAGTTTTAATTTGATATGAGAAGTTATTGTGAATGCTATTATATAAAGATCAGTTAAAAACTTATAATGACTGCTTTTGTAATTACTTTTTAACATTTTTGTCATAACAATGAGAAACCTTTGTTTCATTCATTCATGTCATCAAGTGGATGTTGGTGGAACAAGTTTATGAAGGGAAATAAGCCATTAACTATTATGTAATGATTTTTTTTCAGGTGGTCATTGATAGCTGCCCATTTACCCGGGCGAACAGACAACGAAATAAAAAACTATTGGAACTCACATCTTAGCCGGAAAATCCTCCCGACAAGACGACCAACAAACCCACCACCTATAACCATCAAACCCACCGTCAACAAACGCAAAGGCAGAACTAGTACCCGGTCCACTATGAAGGCCAACAAAGCTTATAGACCGTTGACCGTTGCTAACCAAACGACCGTTGAATCAAACGAGCATACTTCAAAACAACAAACCAAGATTGACACATGTACCACCAGTGATGATGAAGATGAAATGCTTTGTCTTATTAACAACATTATGGAGGAAGATAGTGAGCCCATGGGTGTTATAACCAATGAAGGAAAAGAAGCAATGAAAAGTTCAAGTGATCAGCAAGTGGATGTTGGTGGAACAAGTTCATCAAATGCAGATTCATTTGATGATTGGAATTGGGATTTTGATGTTGAAGATGGTGTATTAGCAGGGTTTGGAGGTGATGAAGATGATAATAATATGTTGCCATGGCCATGGGAAAACATAACAATAGATTATGACAATTTTCTAGGGTTATAGACTTATAGTAGGTAATTAATTTTATGATGATATATATATGTCTAAAGATAACATAGTATTATATTGTTTAAGGTTTTTCAGAGTGTTATTGTTTCTAGCTAGTAACGAACTTCTAACTAGAAACCAAAACACTTTTATTAGAAATATATATACCATTACAAGATTGTGTATATACATCACCATTCTTATGATTTGTAACCTAAAAACTCCTGGGATTCAACTCATATATAAAATTCGGATAATGTTAGATTTTAACACTCTTAAGTCTTAACTATGGTTATTGGTCGCTGTGACTCAAATTAAAACATTCACTCCCAACCAGTGATGATATATATACCCACATGCCAATCGTAATTAACAATCTACCTCTGAAGGGGTAGAATGATTTTTTCAACCTACTATATATTCATACTAGATTAGAACCCGTGAGTACCCACGGGGTTACCGATATAATTTATTTATATGTTTTAATATATAAAATATAATAAAGATACATAATTGGACATATATTATAGGAATAAAAAAAATTAGCAAAAATATATTAACATGAAAAATTGACAATGATGAAAACATACTCATAATTAAAAGTATGATTACATTAAAAATGTTGAATTACATGTTTCCAAAAATTTTCATGTTTTCAAAAATGAGGATGAATGTGGTGGTGACAAGTGGCTTAATGTGAGGAGTTGGGTTAGCAATTTATTATAAGAGAGAAGATTTGGGTAGAGGCTGGGGCGACTCTTATGGAGGGCAAGACGGTCAGACGTGTAATTGCTCATGGCCTAATCTCTTGAGGGGCTCGGAGTTTAAACAAATATATATGAAACCAAATAATTTGTAGCTACTTTTGCTTTAGTTTCAGTTTGTTAAATACATATATAAGGCCTATTTCTTTAGATATACTTTTTTGGATTTATTTTATCTTCTTTTTTTCTTATATTTTCTTTTTAATTTCTTTAATTTTATTTATTTTTTGAATTTGAATTAAGGGTTATATGTTTTAGGGCTTAGCTTTTGGATATATTTTTTTGGTTTGTTTTTTTGGATTTATTTATTTTTTTGGTTTTTTGGTTTTTAGGTTTAGCTTTTAGGTTTATGGGTAAGAGTGTTAATGAGTAGTTAATTGATCAACACTAAATATATTTATTTTATTTGTTTTTATACTCAAAAGTAACCTTAAGTGAGTCATATTTAGTGTTTAAATATTCCAGAGACCATGGGCTAAAAGTGTAATTTTAATTCAACAAGAGTCGTGGATTTGAGTTATATATTAAAAATTGTTAATGTGATCTCAACGAGAATTGCAACCAGTAATGGTTTGTATATTAATATTATCATATTTGTTGAAATAGAGGTGATTTGAGATGCCATGCTACAATTCAAAATCTCAAGTTGAAGTTAATAAATTCTTAATTGAAAACTCATCGGATGAAAACTCACAAAAGACCAAATTAGTTAATATGGATCACTAGCTTTTGTGGGCTAAGGAGTTGGGCCGGCAAATTTGATGAATCATGATAAGTCGGTGAAGTCGTGAATATTGCTTTTAATTTTGAGGGGAATTCTTTTGACGGCAAAGTTGGGGTTCGCACACAAGGCAGACTGCTGTTGATTTTCTTCGGCAGGTGCATCGAAGCAAAGTACATCGAGAGTTTTTGTCGTAAAGATGGTCGGTTAGTTGTTTTTTTATCACAATTGGGTGTAGGTTCTGGTTTTGCACATGTATTCAATTTAATTTAATATCTTTGCTATGAATTTAAACATGTTTTTTTAATGTTTCATTAGTGAATGATTTGAATGTGTTTATTTGATTAGGGTTTGAGATTGGATTCTTAATGAGATTATTTTTTTTGATTTGATTTAAATAATTTCCTTATATTTATATTATTTACGTGTTGATTGGTTTTCGGTTTTCGATATTTTCATCGACTATTCATAAAGGTTATTAGATAGTATGATATAGGTGAATTGGTAATATCGTGCACGAACGAGTATTTAGTTACCAGTTTTCGGTATTTTCATCGCAAACTTGATGTTTGTCATTTGTTATCACTTCAATCAAAATACTTAATAAAGTTATGTCTATGTAGCTTGTCAAACTTTGAATAAGTTATTTCTATGTGCCTTTTCAACTAAGTAAATAATTTAGGTTCTATATATAATGCTACCAATTCTGAAACCTGAATGTGATCACTTGTTTAGTTCAACTTTTCGTGCTTATTTGTTTTATTTTGTTAATTGCAATTTAGGATAATATTATCTTAATTTATTTGATCATTCTCAAAGTAACTTTTCGTGCTTATTTGTTTTATTTTGTTAATTGCAATTTAGGATAATATTTTCTTAATTCATTTGATCATTCTCAAAGTTTAGTTTAGTTTAGTTAATTAGGAGTAGTTAAAGATCATACAGAACATATAATACTAACCACATGCTCCTCGTGGATACGATACCTGACTTACTCTAGCTACCTAGGTTAATAAGGTTTTTGAGAGAATCGACGACAGTCTATCAGGTGTTTAGGTTTAGTCTTGGGGTGGGAGTAGACGGGTTTAGTTTATTAAACATAACTCCGTAATTCTCATGGGGTGGCATGGTGGAGAATTAACTAATAACAATTCGTTTGTTATTAGGAGTCTATCTAGCATTAGTTAATTATTTTAATTAAGTGCTTGAGTTACAGTCTAGTAAGATTAAGTTTATTATTATGTTTATTCTTTCCTAGTTCTATTAGGATTAGAATAACTTGGTTATATAAACATTTTGTAGGTTTCGATTTATGTATCAGAGAGAAAGTTTGTAAGTCATCTTATTAAATAAAAGTGTGTCTTTGTTTAGTTTCCCTGTTCAACTAGTGATATCAGAGCCTAGGGCTCGTATTGTGGGTTTGAGAGTCGCATGCTCTAAGAAGAGGAGCATCCCCGTGTGGGGCTGCACGGCGGCGGTCGAGCGGATAAGTTTCTGATCCGTGATGCGTTGATCAAAACCATGTTTGACCATTTGAATTAGAATTACACAAGCAAGGTTTTTGTTTGACAAAGTACCAAAGTGCTTTTGTGTTAATATATTAATTGATTAATAGCTTTAGTTGTTTCTTTGTTTTTCTCATCGCAAGTCTTAGTGGAAGAACCAATCAATTTTGTTAGTCGGAATTGTTAAACAAGTTCGTCTTTATTGGTCCGTGAGATTTACAAGAAAATGGGTTGTGTGATGTATGTGTGGTCATCAGGAAGCAAAAGCAAACATAGGTTTAATAAAAGTGGGCCTTTGTTGGATTAATATATTCAATTGGTAAAAGAGTTGCATCTAGCCAGGTTATGTGTCAACTTAGTTTTGGTGTTCATCAAATTGAAGGTTGTTCTCGTTTTAAAGTTCTTTTAGTTAGTCTCTCTCTGTTATCAAAATCGATCAGTTTGAACGGCTCTAAACTAGTGTTCAATGTTGAAGGTTTCAATGTTGTGTCATCACCGTGTGTCGGGATGATTAAATCTCCGTGTGTCGGAGTAGTTTAGTAGGTTGAAAAATAGAAGACTCGTTCAAAGGCAGTGGTAGAAGATCCCGATCGGATCTTGGTGAACCCTTTGATTCAATTTGGTTGAAAGCAGTTGGCATGATATACTTTCTTCCGGTTGGTCGAGTTTTGTTATTGGTCGAGTTCAATAGGGAGCGAAACAACCGAGCTAAAGGACTATTGAAAGTAAAAAAGTACGAGCTATGTTCTGATAGCGGAACATGTCACAATTGAGAGAGAGTCTTGAAGAAGCTAATATCGAGAGTGAGTATTAAACTTGACGATATTAGACTTCATTAAGGGTGGTTCGGTAATTCTCATGGGGTGGCATAGAGGAGAATTAACTACTAACAATTCGTTTGTTATTAAGAGTCTATCTAGCATTAATTAATTAGTTTAATTAAGTGCTTGAGTTAGAGTCTAGTAAATTAAGTTTATTATTTCCTAGTTCTAATAGGATTAGAATAGCTTGGTTATATAAACCTTTTGTAGGTTTCGATTTATGTATTCAGAGAGAAAGTTTGTAACTCAAACTTATTAAATAATAGTGTGCCTTTGTTTAGTTTTTCTCTGGTTCAACATTAGTTTTTGTCAATCCTCATCATCATTGAGTAACAAGTTGTTAGTTTGAGGCTTTAGGACTCGAATATTTACTCGTCTAGGGCCCAGCGGATTAAAACGACGGATAGAACCGACACTGGGTAGGGAGGGACGGTATCACCTAATCCCATACCCTTCCTAAACACATATAAATATCTAAAATAATGCCTTACATAGTATCATGCCTAAATATTTTCAGTTTTAAATTTTCTTGTCGTATTCAGATTCGTATATATGGGTCCTAATCAGAAACATAAAGGCAAGAATGTCCAACATTAAATTTTTGGCCCAACTTTTACACTTATGTAATGTGGTGCTATAATATACCATTCCTTTACTTGCAAATTGCAATTCATGTCCATAATGTACATAACTGATTCACAAATGTCATTATTGACCAAAGCTGGCGCACGTGACCGGCATCATGTTGCACCTCCCCTCATTAAAACTATTTTCAAAATAACAAATCTTCTGTTAAATTAATCTGCTAGCTTAGTTGCCTTTATATATTCTAATTTATTTCTCATGCTTATAACTAGCTTTGTTTACAAATGAATGTTTACTTGTAGAAATTATTTATGCACACACTTTTTAACTAGGCAATGTCAATCGAATAATGTTTGATGTCAACTGAATAAAAACCATAAATTTATGTTTTAGTTTATAGAACAAGTCGCTGCTTGTTCACATGTGAATGGTCTTTAAGACGCATATATATTACCGATAAATTAAAATGTAATTTGAGATTTTACTACTTTTGTGGTCTTCATTTCATTTGATCTTCAGTTTTTAGATAAAAATTGTCTACAGTATATTATGATGTGTCTGGTCATGCCATCATGGTAAGAATCATTCATGGTTACGATTACCATTTTTATTACTAAAATTGTGACGTATTACTTTTTCAATAATAACACTTTACAGTATTTGGTTGGCTTATAAAATACAAGCACCTATTACAGAGTAATGAAAATAAAAAGTATTTTGTTGGCTTATAAAATACAAGCACCTATTACAAAATAACTCTCATTTCATCTAAACACATCAAACAATAAACCATTCAGCAATCTCAACTGGCCGTCACCACCACCATCACCGCTAGAGGGATATTTTTGTCGTTTGCATTTCATTTATTTTTTTATCTCTTTATAAAACAACACAAGGTAATAATTCTTTACATTAGTAACGAGGAGAATTAAATAATAATGACCCATTTCGTCATATGATTCATTTCATTGTTTCCTACATTTCATTACCCGGCAACGACAAACAAACATAACTCTTTGATTTATTTTAGAGAGAATATTCGGATCTCATTGTCTATAAAAAGTTTAATTCATCAAGTTTTTAAAATGACATGTAGGCAAGAGTAAAGGCATGAGCGTGACGTGATGGTGAGACAAGTTGCTACACAAAGAACAAAAATAAATATTCTTAAATTTGGACATGATATTAATTGTTAGTGTGCATGTGATCACGTGAATACGCTCAAGTTGATCCATGCCATTCATGTCCCTTGCCATAAACAATAGATCCCCAATACTTTCATGTATAGTTCACTTAAGTATTAAGCACTTTAGCGAACAACATGTTAACTTTTTTTTTGAACACAAACACTTTGACTTTTAAAAGAATGCCCTCATTGTTAGAAAAAATTAGTAGCTTAAGGCTTTTGTATAAACCTTGATATGTAGAAAAATATACATATTTGTTCTTCACATTTAACCCAAAAAAGGTTATTAATTGGTTGTAAATTCATTAGTATAAGTACTTATTTGTGGTTTTTGTGATTTTACAGCCAAGGTAACCTACCGATGAAAAGAATGAAGAAAAAACGAGTTTCGGTGCAAAAATTGACAAAGTTCAGATTTGAGCATGGTCATGCTCAGACCAAGCACAGGCAGTGCTCAGACCAAACCAGGTAGTGCACCAGGTAGTGCACTAGGTAGTTCTGCACATTTTGACCCAAGCACTACCGTGCTTGGTTTAAGCACGACCGTGCTCTTTCAACCTCGAGACGGGAATCGAGATTTAGCTAAAAAAGGAAACTGTAAAGTGTCTGGGCAAGAAAGTTAGTACTGTAGCTACGAGCACTACCTGGAGCACGGCCGTGCACCAGGTAGTGCACATCTGCAGAATTGTATAAAAAGCCTCATTTTCATCCATTTCGTGTTGTGGAGAGTGGGGAGCCATTTTCACTCAAAACCAACCATTTTTAAGTGTTTTTGGAGTCCTTGGAAGCCATAGAAGATTCAAGAATCATCTATCCTTCTCCTTTCTTACTAGTGGTTTGTATATATTAGTAGTTTTTAATTATGTTTTAGGTAATTTTGTCATCTTTGTTGTAGTTTTTGTAACTCTTATGGGTTAAACACTTATATTATCTAGATTAGGACTAAACTTGTGCTTTGATGATGAATTACATATGAATATTTGGTGATGTTTTTATGTCAAGATCAATGATGAAGTTATGGTGATGTTTCAATGATGTTGTATGTTTGTCTAAATTTTATTGTCATGTGATGTTGATGAATATTAGGAAGTTGACATGTTGAAAAACCCATCTTCTTGATATTTGTTTGTAAATCATATAAATGAATTTTGTAGGATTTATGCCATGATATTAGAAATGATGATTGGAATGTTAGATGACATGAAATTAGACAAATATGCTTTCTTTCACAAGATGTTTGAAAAGATAATTGTGATGTTATAATTTCTTGAACACATTAGGATTGTAGATTTGGAATTGTGGCCACAATAACTAGATTTACATGACTTAGTTCTAAGAATTGTAAGTTGGAACATTTCATAACTTTGTCTACTTTACGTAATTTAGGGTGATTAGTATGTGTTTATCGTTCTAGTTTTCCTTAAATTATGAAATTAGGATGTCTTAACGGATGACTAGTTTACCTTTAGTTCTTGACATAAAAGAAATCAATTGAGCTTAAGTGCATGATTTTAAGTGATTAGGATGTGTTTATCGTTCTAGTTTTCCGAAGAATCATTTTAGTTAGATATCTGTAACCGGAGTCTAGTTATACTTTTAAGAAATTGACTTCATCATTAGTGTTCTTCATTATTTTAGTTAATTTGATTCCTAGTGTAGATAATATCTCATTTCACTTGTTTTATTTCCTTAGTTTAATTTTTGGTGTTTGCATGCTAGTTTAGTTTAACAAATTCAACTTCTTATTTTATCGGTTGAACATCAACAAACGTTTAGTATCGAGAGCCATCGTGTCCACGGATTGATATCCGGTTCTTACCATTTTACTATATTACTAATCGATAGGTACACTTGCCTATTGTGTGTGATTTAGTATTTTTTGGTGAAAACCCTTTTTGAAACTAAATTTGTGTGAAAAATATTTATTAAAAATATATATACTTTCACGCACATCAAGTTTTTGGCGCCGTTGCCGGGGATACGGTGATTTCGAGAACGATTGGAGTTGGTGATTTAACCATTTGTTGATATTTTGTATATACTTGTTATCTTTGTTTGTAAATTTTTGTTGTGTTTCTTATTTTTATTCTATTTTGTTTTTAGTTATTATTTTCATTATTTTATTTTACTTAGTTTATTTTTCATTTATTTTGTTTATTTCTATTTTTATTAGTATTAATATTAGTATTTTTATTTTTACCTTTACTTTGACTTTTATTTTTATTTTTACTTTTACTTTTACTATTACTTTTACTTTTATTTTTACTTTTGTTTTTATTTTTATTTTTATTTTTATTTTTATTTTTAATTTTATTTTTATTTTTATTTTTTTTTATTTTTATTTTTATTTTTATTTTTATTTTTACTTTTTTATTTTTATTTTTATTTATTTTCATTTTTTTATTTTGTTTTTATTTTTATTTTTATTTTTTTTATTACTATTTATTTTATTATATTTTTATATTATTGTTATTATTCTTTTTGTTTGAGTATCTTTTGCAGTTTCTCTCTTGGATCATTACGAAGGAGCCTATTTTTTGGAAACTACGAGCTATATTGTTCCATCTGGGGAGACCGAGCTTGGGGCTGAGTTGATGGGAGGATGTGCACATCGTTTGTATCTTTCGATTTGAAGATTGTGATCACACGCTTGTCCGGACTTTGGCAAGGGAGTATTATTCTTTCTCACATCCATGCATTTTCATGTCATCATTTTACTATGCATTTTTTGTTGAATATTGGGGACAATGTGCAATTCAAGTGTGGGGAGGGATATATGTGAACTTCTCTTGTCCTTAATTTTTTGCAAGAATCTCTAACACTAATTTTTGTGGCATCTAATAAATCATTTTTGACAAATCAACCAATTAAGCAAGATAATTAAAAATGTGTTTTTGTAAAAGAAATAGTCGATAAGAGAAGCGAATGAGCCAAAGTCAAACTTTTTTTTTGTGGTAACCATAAAGCGTGTGAACTAATTGATGAACTACATGTCATGCCTTACACACCCCACCTCCTTCCATTTTCATGAGTGAGTTTTTGAGCCATTTTAGCTTTATATCTCATCTTAGCTCTTGTTTTTGTGGATTGAGTGTGCCGGATGTTTTATACATTTTAGAACTTGTGCTTTATATACATTTCAAGATCACAAATTAAAACATTGCATAAAAATGATTGAGGCATTAGGATACCCACCTTCTTCGACCTTTTTAATTTTTTTTTTCACATACCCGAACCTAGCCACTAGACAACCTTGTTGAACCCCACTTGTGCTTTCATATTTTTACCCAACCATTTGTATAAATATACACTTCACCACACCTAAACCTTTTATTTTTCACCATATTTTGTTAAAACTCGGCCGGTTCTTATATTATCTTCTCATTTGTTTAGTTAGCTCAATTAGTTTTTTTTTGTAAGCATGCCCATATATTAGTCAAGTATATATCTTTGAAAAAAAAAAGTGAAAAAAAGTGAAAAAAAAATAGAAAAAAAGAGAAAAAGAAAAAGAAAAAAAAAAGAGAAAAAGAAATCGAAAAAAAAAGAGTGTTCACCACAATTAAGGTGAAAAGGTACCAAGGAAGAGAAAGTTTTGTTTGCTTTAAAATGAAATTCACCTCCTCTTCATTCGGAAAAACCATAACGGTTTTATTATGAGTTTTGTAGGAATTATTTAGTTACATAACCACCGAGTTTTTAACATCTTTTAGCCATTTTTTCCATTCCAAATTCCACACCGTAACTACCACCAAACCCTAACCACCACCTAACCAAAACACAAACCAAGTCCTCTTGATTTATGCAATTGTTTTATATTAGTTGATGGAGATTTGATTTTTGCACAAGCTTATGATAATGTATGATTCATTGACTTGGCGTTGAGTGTTATAAACATACTCCTTACATGTATGTCCATAAATCAACCGAGTGCGTGTGAACATTGTGAGAGGGTAAGGTTGTGCATGTTAGAGATTCAAGAGGCGAAACATGGCTTATTAGTTACCATTACACTTTTTATCAATTGCTTCTTTGATTTGGACTAAATGTTTTCACACCTTTTGAAGTTATTTTGCTTATAGTTAATTTGTTTATTGTTGCCATTGGAGATCTTGTTCATTTGAGTTTGCTTGAGGACAAGCAAAGTTTAAGTGTGGGGATGTTTGATATGTAGAAAAATATACATATTTGTTCTTCACATTTAACCCAAAAAAGGTTATTAATTGGTTGTAAATTCATTAGTATAAGTACTTATTTGTGGTTTTTGTGATTTTACAGCCAAGGTAACCTACCGATGAAAAGAATGAAGAAAAAACGAGTTTCGGTGCAAAAATTGACAAAGTTCAGATTTGAGCATGGTCATGCTCAGACCAAGCATAGGCAGTGCTCAGACCAAACCAGGTAGTGCACCAGGTAGTGCACTAGGTAGTTCTGCACATTTTGACCCAAGCACTACCGTGCTTGGTTTAAGCACGACCGTGCTCTTTCAACCTCGAGACGGGAATCGAGATTTAGCTAAAAAAGGAAACTGTAAAGTGTCTGGGCAAGAAAGTTAGTACTGTAGCTACGAGCACTACCTGGAGCACGGCCGTGCACCAGGTAGTGCACATCTGCAGAATTGTATAAAAAGCCTCATTTTCATCCATTTCGTGTTGTGGAGAGTGGGGAGCCATTTTCACTCAAAACCAACCATTTTTAAGTGTTTTTGGAGTCCTTGGAAGCCATAGAAGATTCAAGAATCATCTATCCTTCTCCTTTCTTACTAGTGGTTTGTATATATTAGTAGTTTTTAATTATGTTTTAGGTAATTTTGTCATCTTTGTTGTAGTTTTTGTAACTCTTATGGGTTAAACACTTATATTATCTAGATTAGGACTAAACTTGTGCTTTGATGATGAATTACATATGAATATTTGGTGATGTTTTTATGTCAAGATCAATGATGAAGTTATGGTGATGTTTCAATGATGTTGTATGTTTGTTTAAATTTTATTGTCATGTGATGTTGATGAATATTAGGAAGTTGACATGTTGAAAAACCCATCTTCTTGATATTTGTTTGTAAATCATATAAATGAATTTTGTAGGATTTATGCCATGATATTAGAAATGATGATTGGAATGTTAGATGACATGAAATTAGACAAGTATGCTTTCTTTCACAAGATGTTTGAAAAGATAATTGTGATGTTATAATTTCTTGAACACATTAGGATTGTAGATTTGGAATTGTGGCCACAATAACTAGATTTACATGACTTAGTTCTAAGAATTGTAAGTTGGAACATTTCATAACTTTGTCTACTTTACGTAATTTAGGGTGATTAGTATGTGTTTATCGTTCTAGTTTTCCTTAAATTATGAAATTAGGATGTCTTAACGGATGACTAGTTTACCTTTAGTTCTTGACATAAAAGAAATCAATTGAGCTTAAGTGCATGATTTTAAGTGATTAGGATGTGTTTATCGTTCTAGTTTTCCGAAGAATCATTTTAGTTAGATATCTGTAACCGGAGTCTAGTTATACTTTTAAGAAATTGACTTCATCATTAGTGTTCTTCATTATTTTAGTTAATTTGATTCCTAGTGTAGATAATATCTCATTTCACTTGTTTTATTTCCTTAGTTTAATTTTTGGTGTTTGCATGCTAGTTTAGTTTAACAAATTCAACTTCTTATTTTATCGGTTGAACATCAACAAACGTTTAGTATCGAGAGCCATCGTGTCCACGGATTGATATCCGGTTCTTACCATTTTACTATATTACTAATCGATAGGTACACTTGCCTATTGTGTGTGATTTAGTATTTTTTGGTGAAAACCCTTTTTGAAACTAAATTTGTGTGAAAAATATTTATTAAAAATATATATACTTTCACGCACATCAAACCTTGATTCACAACTTACGCAACTTCATAAGCGTTGTCTCTAGTTTACTGAAAAACTTTTTTTTTCTTTTGTTTATCTTTTACTTTGTTCATGCTTTAAGTAGATGTTGTAATAATTCTTGACATGTGCGGTTAGCAAAGATATCTGGTGGTGTGCTTGCAGGGCTATAAAACAAATCAAACAAACATGAACATAGGCTTTGTTCATTTCGTTTGTTAAGGAACTAATGTGTTTACGAACTGTTTACAAACATTTACCAAACGAAATTTCTTGTTCATGTACAGTTCACAAACAAATAACCAACATAAATAGACACAAACATATGTTCATGAACATAAATGAACACAAGTTTTTAAAACCTAAAACCAGTAAAAAATATAACATATAAAAACTTCTAAATAAAAGAATACAAACAAATATAAATGAACGAAATAACCACACCACCAAACATTCACGGTCATACATGAACACATTACCAAACATTCACGCTCATAAATGAATACATTACTGAACGTTCGCATTATGAAAAACTTTAATCTCATTCTTCTGTTCCACTCAATTTTGTATCAACTTAATCTTTAATTTTACAATCTCATATAGATCAATCATATAATTTGTCACATATACAATACCACCAGACAAGTTGTTAGGCACGGTAACCACAAGATCCTGTCAGATTGTCAGGTAAAAAGTTGTCATGGTTATAAAAAAGTAAAAAACAGATTAAAATGTCAAAGTTGACTATTTGACTTTTTAACATCTCACTTACAAATATCAAACCATATAATGGAAAATGAGAAAGTGGGTTAGAAAACAACAAAAAAACAAAACAAAAAAAAACATGGAGGATGACAACGTGGGAGATGGATGCCCCGTCACCAATCCTAGATACTCAATAAGCCACGATATATAAACTTAGTCATCTCAAGTACAATATTAATCGTGGCAAAACTTTGCACCACACAAACACATACACACTCTAATTGTTATTACATCACTCACTTTTTTCCCCATCATTTATTAAACGAGTACAACCACTTTAATGTTCCTCAAACTACTTACACTTTTCTAGTATACTTCACCTACTATATATACACATAAACCTCACCTCTAACCATGACTACAATCACACAACATTTCGCTAGGAACATGGGAAGAGCTCCATGTTGTGAAAAGGTCGGGTTGAAGAGGGGTAGGTGGACAACTGAAGAAGACGAGATACTGAATAACTATATCAAAACTCATGGTGAAGGCTCGTGGAGATCTTTACCCAAGAATGCTGGTATATGTTTATGGCTTTCAAATGTGATTATATTATAAACGTGTACGATTTTGTTTTTCATATTTTGTTGTACTATATATGTATTTTATAGGGTTGTTGAGGTGCGGAAAGAGTTGTAGACTAAGATGGATTAACTACTTGAGATCTGATTTAAGAAGAGGCAATATATCGAAGGAAGAGGAACATATCATAACCAGTTTACATGCTTCTTTAGGTAACAGGTTTGTATTCGTTTATAACCTAATCTATCACCTCATGATATTTGACTCCAATTGCACTTGTTAAAGTGTCGTTAAGCTTACGATAGAATGTAATTAAAGTGTCGTTAGCTATAAATACATATATTATATCATAGTATAGTTAAAATAAAGTCAAGTTACACGATAATGTTTTTTTTTCATCAAGATCAACTAATGATAATTGCTTCTCTAAATACTTTATAATATTTGGCCAAAAAAGGGACACATGCATTTGTTTCTTTCAATTATATCTCACGTCTCTTTGTCATTAACTCGTGATTTTATAAAAAACAAAAAGTGTCTCTAAAAACGACTTTAAATGACTTTAAACTCTACCCCACGTTGCCCACAACGTCAGATTTTATTTATTTATATTTAAAGACCTAAATGAGAATTTCATTATTTATTTAATATATATTATGTTGTTATAAATAATTGAAACTCGCACTAACATTAAATCTAAAATAAATCTACGTTAATATTTTGTTATATATTATTATTATACATGCATGTTATAAACTACAAAGCCTTTAACAATAAATAATATGCATGTGATGAACTTTTTTTAGGTGGTCGTTAATAGCCGCACACTTACCTGGACGAACAGACAACGAAGTAAAAAACTACTGGAATTCTCACCTTAGCCGGAAAATCCTCCCAACAAGACGACCAAGTACCACCGTCACTTACCCTCCAGACATAACCATTAAACCCACAGTCAATAAACGCAAAGGCAGAACCAGCCGGTCCACCATGAAAATCAACAAAACTTATAAATCATCGAGCGTTGTTACTAACAATATTAGAAAGGCTCAATCAAATGAACAACCTACAAAGCAAGAAACCAAAGTTGATCCATGTGTCACTAGTGATGAAGATGAGATGTTTTCTTTTATTAACAACATTTTGGACCTAGATGTGCTAAACATGGTTGATGATAGTCATGAGCCCAAGGGTGTTATAACTAATGAAGAGAAAGAAGCAATGAAAAGTTCAAGTGATCATCATCAAGTGGATGTTGGTGGAACAAGTTCATCAAATACAAGTTCATTTGATGATTGGAATTGGGACTTTGATGTGGAAGATGGTGTATTAGCAGGGTTTGAGGAAGATGATAACATGTTGTCATGGCCATGGGAAAGCATAACAACAGATTATAATGACAATAATAATATTCTAGGGGTATAGTAGGAAATTTTATGAATGTTGTTTAAAGAAAATTAAGATAATATTTTATCTAAGCTTTTTGAAAGTGTACTTGTTTCTAGTAACCAACTCGATCTTACTAGAACCAAAACACTTCTAGAAACATGATATGGTCCAAGTTTTTTTTTTTAACAATAGGTGCCTTGTGCATTTGTTAGTAAATAGCTTATTTATAATTTTATGTGCATGTATGCATATTGTATGCGTATCTATATGTATTAGCATTAGGAATTAGCCTTTTTGATAGATAATTAATTAGATATACATGTGTATAGCAGAGGTATTTTAATTTGCTAATGGTATTATGGTGTTTTAAGTGATGTGTTAGAAATTAATTAAGTATTTTAATCTTACTATGAATTATGGACTAGAATTAATTAAATGTAAATTAGACAGGTATATGAGTTGTCACTAATACGATGAATTATGAGCAAGAATTTATATTTATATACCAACTAAATGGGAAGGTCGGTGCTTTGCACCGGCCTCTCCCGTCCCGTCGCGGCACGTTTCAACTTTTTCGTACTTTAACGTATTCACGGTTTTAATCCCCGACTTTTAACGCATTGACGGTTTTAGTCCTTGACTTTTACTAATTGTCGTTTGTGCTCCTAATGAGTTTTTGACTTTGATCTCTTACTCCACTTTGACACATAGTACGACTTTTACTAATTGTCATTTTAGCCCCTAATAAGTTTTCGACTTTGTTCTCTTACTCTACTTTGACATATAGTACGACTTTCATCGCTTTTTAACATGTGACACATTACGTTTTTTCGTCGTGACGTACGGGGCATGAGACTTTTTTTTTCAACACGTATGACGAAGTCAAATACGCAAGACCCGACTGCATGACCCGGCTGCTGCAACACACGGTCTGGTGTTAAATCTATTTAAATGTAAATTAGAATATATCTGAGTTGTCACTAATAAAATAAATATACAAAAATATTCTATACATCAACTACGAATAGGTAAAAATTTATACATACTATAATATGTCACCATATGTGCAAACATAAATATTTTAGTGTTATAGAGGAACAAAGGTTACTCTTTACGAATCTTTCAATAATTTCTTTTGGTTATAATCAAGCGTGGGTGGTGTTTTATAGAGAGTTAGAGACTGCCTCGATCGATTGTTTTTTTTATTTTTCTGTTAGTAGTATAAAATTTAGGTCAAATACATTAAAATTTTAGTCTCGTGTCTCTTCTACATTTATATTCCAACCCTCCTATATGAATTAACAAGCTCTCACATTCTAAACAAGTTTTTTTTATTTCTTTCCTTAACCCATATTCACAATCTATCCATCAAATATATGTGAGGCTGTGAGCTGGTTTTATATTTTAAGTGTGATAAAGAGAGAAACGTATATATGAAAAAAATTGTTCACACTATATAGTATTACAAAAAAAATTTGTCATTATGAATGAAGGAAAAAGAAACTATAATGGTAATGTATTAAAAAATATTATTTATTTGAAAATGAGAAAGAAGATAATAATTTTTAGTATAGTTATAGAGTTGACGATAGTTAATGAGTTGTTACACTGAATTTGAGCCGTGTATTTTATCTCAATAGTAAATTGCAAAATAGTCTATCAGTTGTATTACTTTGACCATTTTGATCTTTTTGTTTTAGTTTTTGCCATTTTGGCATCCGATTTTGTAGAAATTTGCCGTTATTAATTTATTACTTTTATTAATTTATTATATAAGATTGGAGCAATAATCCAAGTATCTAGCCATGCACAAACCGGATTTTTTTAGGAACCGACCCCGGTTTCGGGTAGGAACCGAGTCCGGTTTTGGTCAACAAAGTCAAGAACCGTGTAGGGTCGGGTTTGGTTCCGGGTATGGTAGGGTATTTGACCGGTTTAACCGGGTTTTTCCAGGTAGGGTCGGTCCGGGTTTTGACCGGTTTGAGGTGGAACCGGTTCCGGGTACGGTTCCACTTTCTTGGAGGAACCGAAACCCATGTGTACCCTATGATTCGGGTATGACCAGTTCCGGTTTCAGTTCGGGTACACTAAGTCGGTTTCGGAACCGTTTTTTTTTTGCATGGCTACAAGCCTAAAAGTATCCAGCAAGTTAGGCCCAAGTACCCATAATTATAAACTATAATGGGCCGACACACTAAAAACTATTCTATTTTTGTAGATCGTCTAAAAACAAAGATATAGGTTTTGATAAAAGGATTAACTCTGTTCCAGAGTTTCATTAAAGGATGTAAGGCCGTAAGGGGAAGGAAGTGGAAGGAAGTTGAAAAAAATAGGTGTTCCAGAGTTTTTTTAAAAAAAGAAATGGAGGGAAGAGAAAGGAAGTAGAAAGAAATTTTATTATGATTTTCCACTCCTAACTTTCTTTCCAAATTGGAAGGAAGTTGAGAAAAAGGAAGGAATTCATATTAAAATGTTTGTTTTATATTCCTTTCCTTCGAACTCTGGAACGCGAAATGAATTCTCATATTTTTCTTTCCTTTCTTTTCTTTTCTCTCTTAAACTTCATTTCTTTTCTTTTCTCACCGTTATTAAACTCAGGAACAGAGTGTAAAAGAACAATATTATCACCACAAATCGGATAATGTTTAAAACTCGGATTAGATTTTTATCTGATCTCAATATGTTTAACTATTGGTCAAATCGGATTTCTAAAAGGTTGATCCTATCGCATCCGAATCAGATTAGGGATTTTTTAAATCCAATAAAAATCTGGATTTCTGATTTTATTTAAAAAATCTAAATTACATTATGTATATTAAATATAAATTTTAAAAAAGCAATATTTATTCATTATTTAAATTTTTATAAGCTACAGAAAAAAGATAATAAAATCATAAATATATCATTTTTATATACAATTCATAATCGTCTTTGTTGGCGTCGTCTTTGTCTTTCCTAGAATGAAAAGTAGAACAATGTAGGTATTTTTTTAGAACTGCGGTTAGTGCAACGATCTATGAGGTTATGAGCGATGCGTTCAGTTGTGCAAGGATCGAGATCGAAACTCAAATATTTAGTGCAAAAGATTTTAAAAAATAATTCATATGTGTAGCATTTAATGCAAAAGATATATATCCAAACAATTTTACAAATCAGATTCAGGTTATTTATCAGATCCATTTCAAATCCGACTCTAATAGATCATATCATATCATATCATCATGTGTATGTAATATGTTTGAATGTTTGATGAGAAGCTTTAATTAGGTGAGCATTAAACATGTTTCTCCCTCCCATTAAACCCGACTGGACCAGCCCATAAGGACCTAGATCTGTAAAATATGGGACGGTTGGATAAATGTAATGTACGCCTAACAATTCTGGTCCAAAACCCAATGGCAACACAAAAAACAAACAACTAAAATACAAAATAAAGTTTGTAAATCTAGACAAAATGCAATATATACTTGCTTATGGAAAGGGAGTGTTTTAATGTGTGTGTATAAAAAAAATGAGAAAAAATAAAATAAAAGTTTTTTTAAAATGTAAGTGTATTAGTATCATTATACTCGAACTCTCAACGGTGAACTGATTATGGGAAATAATATTTCCCGATTGGGAGTTTACCTTTTATCTCTGACAGTGATGAATCTAGCCTAAAAAATTAAAAGTAATTCAAAATCTAATTTTTTTTTATCATTCTTAGAACAATGAAAAGAAAATTGTACATAAACCTTACAAATCTAAAAAAATTAAACCTTACAAATCTAAAAAAAATTAAACCTTACAAAATACGGTGAATAATTGCACGTCAAGTCAATAAGTCATAAACCCAGCAAACTAAAATCCTAAAAAACCCTAAAAATGTAGTTTATAGATATGAGGGCTGCAGGCCGATGGCGGAAAATGGGATGAGGAATGCAATGGTGGCAGAGACAGCTGACATACTAGGGGCAAGACGACAGCAAATTCCGCTCAGATGTGTTACTCTTTCGGTTATAAGCTAACTTGTGTTTGATAGTTGGGTCCTTGTGTTTTTAATAATTATTTTTTAAGCATTTTATATTTATATTAAATGTGGGCTTATTTTTAACTTTAGTAGTTTAGTATAATAATAATGGCTTAGGGGATGCTCATATAGTCATATTTGCTCATTGATATCCTATATTTAAAAAATCAAAATAAAATTACGTACAAACTTTGAGCCGTAGCACCAAGTCACCAATTTTCTAAAATGTTGTTTTCATAAAAATTATAAAAATTCTAATTTCTTTTTATGAAGAACTCATTTTGTATCGAAAGTTGAACCTAACCCATATAGAACAAAAAAGTAATTATAATTATAATTTATAAGTATATATACCTACGTAATTATATGTTATTGTAAATGACATTATTAATATTTGACGTGTAACTTATATAAGTGTATCATTTTTTTTATTTTGTATAGAAACCTCAATGTTGTGTGTATATATATATATATAAAACAAAAGAATGTGATGGCATCTTGACGATGCGTCGATGCTTAATTACTTAAGAGTCAATGACATGTGAGATCCTTCGATCCCGATAACAAATCACGTCTAATTGTTTTGACATAATATTAAAATTTTCCCTTCTTTATTTTTGTTTTCAAGATGTAAAATAGAATTTAAATGATGCTTCTATTGTAATCAACAATTATGACCTATTAAAGGAGGAACAATTTTTCATGTTTAAATCCGGTAGAATCTACAATTTTCATGATACCTGCCCGGTACGTGATGCGAAGAGCTATATAGTCTTAACGTTATAGGTTTAAAATTTATTAACAACAAAATGTTGTAGTCATTAACAAATATTGTATTAAACTCTACAGACAGATGCAAGTCAGGTTGTAATCATGTTTGAGGTCTATGCATACATGGGTTATAAAGAGGCATGTCGTTGATCCCGAATTATCATTGTCATTCAAAAAAGGAACCCTAACTAGTATAACTTCTGTTGAGCAACCAACAACGTTGGTCCTGACTCGCCCACCATCCAAAGGTCGGCTTGGAGCAAAATGCAAGTGAGAATCGAGCCCATAACCTCCACATTAAAAGTTCATAAGGTTACCTCTCTCAAACTAATTGATTAGAAGCACGTTAATAACCTTTATAAAAATCTTGTTTAATTTCTGTATGTAGCAATGAATGAATTTAAACTTTAAGAAAAATTTAAGATAAGCTAATAAATTATATAAATCATGAAAAGTTAAAACAAACACACACCCTTTCTTATACCGTATGTTTGAAGGTTGGTGGGTAACTCCTACCGACTTTTTAACACGTATTTCAACTGTTACATTTTGGAAAATTTAGTCATCTTCTCAACATTAACATGATTATAAGTTTCACCCCTCAAATATGACTTTTTATCATTATGACTACTGAAGATTTAGTCAACTTACAACTTTGACCTTATACTATATTTTCACATAGTTATGGCTTTAGCACCCTGAAGTTTCACACACTGTAATGTGCGAAACGTGAAATTTATCTTTATCAACGCATATGACAAAGTCATATACACGATACCTGGGTCGGTCGGGAGTGAGTTGTGAATTCTGGTGATAAGGCTTGTGATGTTCGATCTAAGATATTCGGAATCTATCCGACGCGGAGTGATGTCGACTTTCTAATAGATACGTCCTCGTCTACTTCCACTAATTCTTCAACGGCGTCCGACGCGCAGAGTGCACCACCTGACGTAGAACAATTATTTCGTTTCATGATGCATCAGATGAGTCTTAGTTGTCACGTTTGTGATTAAACCACACACGTTGATAAAAAAAAATTTTATCTAAAGTGTAGACATCAAAATTTAGGGTCATTGAAACCATGAAAAATTAAAAGGGCTAAACTTGACAGCCTGCAAAATCAATAAATGAAAAAATGAGGGGGTCGTATTTTGGTAAATTAACATTAAAGTAATATCTCGTTTAATATACACAATTGTAAAAGACTGAACATATGACCTTCAAATCTGAAAATAATATTAACCAGTAATGAGCTTTAATAGTTGAATGAAAAACAAGCATTTTTTATATTTATTTTCGTAGGTTGATTGTTGTATGCCTTTTATATTAAACTAGCCACAAACACCTGGGAATATTACACGCCATATGACTTGCCACCATGATAGATTCAAAACGTACTTTAGACAACATGTCACTCATTTCAGAACTAATAAATATTTTATAAATTAGACGGATCCATTGACATCACTGATTTGTTGAAAAGTACTTGATTAGTTAGGAGTTAATTGCCGAACACAAAAAAATAAATAGTTTATAAGAAAATTTGATGAATATACGGATGGATTATTGACAAATCATACAAAAAACCACTATGATTGATAACCTATCTTTGATAATAGTAGTATGTTTCTTTCAAGATCAGATTAGATTGAACAACTGAACTGATAATTAAAGCAACGGACATACCGTTTAGCAACCGTTCTAATCAGTGGCGGAGCTAGCCCGGAATATCAAGGGTATCCCTTGAAATAAAATTGTCTTACACTTGTACAGGTTTTTTTTGCGACACTCGTACAAAAAAAATTTTGACGTAAACTTTTACAAAACGTCATTTTTTTGCATATCATTAGCAATATCCGCAGTTTTATCATAAATTTTTTGAAAATTTTTAACAAATTTTAGACAACTTAACAAATATTATCATTTTCTTGGCACTTTTTCAAACAAAATTGACAACAAAAGTCAGTTTTGATTGTTTAGGGGTAGCCTTTTTACTGTTCAAGTGTATCCTAAACATAAAACGAAAGAAAGAACATCAAATTTTACATTACGCACCAAAAATTGAGCCGTAGCCCGAGCTACGGCTCGAAAATGCATACGTCCGCCCCTGATTCTAATCATAGACGGATGTAGTGTATAGTTAGGACTTAGGGTCTTAGGAAGAGGGTGAGCAGTTGAGCACCCACTCAATTACTCAAGTAAAAATGGACATGCATTTTAGCTATATATTCAATCTTTTTTTACAAGTAATGTTAGTTATATTATCAAACAACAAAACTGTTGGATCACTAAAAATTAAATGGCTTAAATTAGAGTTTGAGTACGAGTTGTGTTTCTATTTTCATATATCTTTTATGTAATGTGTAGTTTATTTACAAATGTTACTTTTTTCGTAAAGTTTAGAAATATGTTTTTTGTATTTTCACCCGTGTAACACACGAGATCTAATACAGTCTATAATAATAGCATGTGTATTTCGAAGAATTATTAAACTTTAACAATATTGTATACATTTATAATTTGCAAGTCTCTTATCCGACTTTGTAAATTACTATAATGCCCCTTACCTTAATAATTATTTTTTTTACTTTGACAATGTTACACCTTTGACCCTCAACTCAACCCTAACATATTTATGATTTTTAGGGAGGAGGGAGTGATGGTGGCGAGGAGGAGACGAGGGTCGAAGTGGGGATGCTCGTGGACGAGGTTGAGAACTCGTGGAAGAGGTTGTGGTGTGAGGGGGAGAGGTGAGGAGGAGACGAGGAGGACTCCTCCTCCGGCGAGGTGGGGACGAGGAGGGAGCTCGTCTTCCTCCTCTCTCCCAGTCTCTCCTTCCTTACCTTTAATCTATTACTTTACTTTGTCATATTTATTGTTCTATCTCTTCAGTTTTTATTTAATTATTATTTTGTCATCTAAGTTTGAGTATCTATGTGTTTTAAGATGTGACACTTTACTATTTTACACTGTAAAATGTGAATCATGAAACTTTCATTATCTCAAAGTTCTCAACCGGTATTGAAATCTATACCTTCTAATAAAAGAGGGTTTTAGAAGCCACATGGCATTCATTGGAGCCATCCTTAGCATTAAATTCCCGCTCATTTTTTCTGCCTATTTGGTTAACACGCGGACCTTAATTACCCGACCCATGTTTTTTAAACCCTAGATTTGACCCGGTGTATATAAGCTTATTTTTCTTTCCATCATCTGTTTCTCCTTCTCAAACCCTAAACATCTTCCATCTCAAGTTGTTGCTGTCAAAGTTTAACCATCGATTGCCACGATCTTCAGAAGTCGGTACCGGTAATCCCTTCTACTCATCTTCTTCTAAATGACGTTTCCTTCACCGCCACTACATTTTTAAGTCCGATTTAGGGATTTCTCCTTACCGACCGAGGCTAATTATATTGAACCCTGTTTTGTTATATATTCTTTGATTTTGAGTATAATGGTTTGATTTCCTCTTAGTTTTCATATGCTCTGTTCTAGACGATTATATCAATCTTTTATTCTCTTAAATTCTTTTATAATCAATATATTATCAAACTTTCACCCATCAATGACATGGGAGATTCTGTTCGTTTTTTCAATCTGTTATGTTTGTTAATATGAGTGATATAAATATTAGTACCTTATAAATTATAATGAGTTCGTGAAATTTTTTTTTTTACTTTTGGAATATTGGTGGAGGTATGGATTTAAAGGTCTTAGAATATATTATTTTAGAAATATAAAGGGACTTAAGCTTCAAAATGTGTCTGTGAGATTTGAAAAGAATTTACAGTAGTTAAAAAGATTTTGTTTGTGTTGTCCAGCAAGAAAAGAAGAGAAAATATATGCAAGAATGAAGTTGAAGTTTGATTTGTATATGTTTCGCCTGTTTTAATAAGCATGATCCATTTGATTCTTATTTAGATGAATAGCATGTCTAGCATGACAACTGATAAATAGTTACTCTCACAGTGGCTGTATATATTCAACATGTTGGTCAATTTCAACACATTCAACCCATTTTACCTTATTATGAAATAACATTTACAAATACACACTCTTACATGTATTCATGACCATATATTATGAACTTTTTTACTGGCATATGTTTAGTTGGATTCTGTTTTTGTAACTATTGTTATTATTATCTTAATGATTGTGGATGAAGATTACATACAATTTTATGTCTGAAACTTTGTATCTAAAATGAAATAGGGATTTTGACCCGGAGCAGAAAGAAGCCCATTTTGTGGTATATTAATTGTGCTATCCGTTCTTTTAGTAATTCTTTACCCTTTGGGTGTTGTTTTATTATTGGTTTGCTATGATTCAGTTGTGCAAAAGGTTATGTACGCTTGAAATTTAGATTCTTTAATATATATTTGTTTGAGTTGGGTAGACACGTAATTTATATAGCTCCAAATGGGTTAGGTTGGGTTGTCTTTACTGGAATAGTTTCAATTTATTTATTTTACATGGCTCCACCTGTGTAACACACGGGCTTTAAACTAGTTTCTTATAAAACACTCTTTACTTTATTTTTACGTATAGATCGAATAACGTAATTAACTCGATCTAGGAATGCAACAATTAGTAAAGGAAAAAATATATATATGACAATGTTAATTTATGTTGCTATTATTAAAAAAGGAGTACATATTCCTTGCTATTTTCAGTGATTATAAATTACAGAAATAATATTTATAACCAAAAATATCAACTTTAATGATCTTATAATTGCAACTTAACTTATAACATTACAAGAAAATACTACTGGTGCTTCTTCTTTTGATCTTCGTCTACGAATTAATAACTTGTTTTTCTGCAACTTAATTATTTTCATTGATCGCGATTGAGTGATATATTCTTTCGACGTACTTGGCAAATAACTTGTTCTTCTGCAACTTATTTTCATCGAGTGATTCTTTCGACTAGCTCTCAGTGACACATATATATATATACACGCTACAACACATACCATGTCAACAATATTCTTTCATATGTAATCAAATAGTGAAAACAACTTATTATTCTATAAAATTATGTGTAATATGTATTTGCAATTTTAATTATAAAATAAAACTAGAAACTCAAGTGACAAAACAATCATATAAATTGGGTTAATCTCCAATACAAATGAGGATGATTTATGATCACGTGAATGTGGTGGGTTGTAATAATAATATGGGTAATAGGGGACAATAGGGTTCGGTGGCGGGGTTGACAATGTAGGATAGCCATAATTACCATAACCCCCACCTCCACCGCCACCGCCACCCCCAGTAGGGAGCGGAGGGGGAGGTGAATAATAAGCAAAAGTTGGAACCGGAGGTGTGGTGAGCTGGGGCTGGGGTTGAGAGGGCGGTGGTGGGCAGTCAGTGTTAATGACAGGAGGGGGAGGAGGTGGTGGAGACGGAATGATCACCGGTGGTTGACATGGGTTATCGCAAACGTCGCACATTGTACATGCGACTTGATCTTTCGATAAACTTGTGATCCTTGATGTTACATATGTAACAAAAATTGAAATAATGAATAAGAAGGATATTTTGTGATTCTTCATGTTTCTTTTATCAATTGATTGGATGAATGAAGGTTTTAAAGGTGTTACACTTTTACTTATAGTAAAATAAAGCATGTGTATGTGTGTAGATCTCCGTACCATTTTTTGGTAACTTGAATTGCACGTCACCTTTTTTTAGGGCTTCAACGTTTTTATGGAAATTGTGAATACTTTGTTTGAAAATTAAATGATGTTGGTTGAAATTTAGGCAAGGTTGAAAAACTTCGGATCTAGAAATAGCCAGGCAAAATTAGTATATATATAGAGATGATAACATGAAAAGTTTTTATGTAAATCTAAAAGGACAAACTTCATTTTGAAATTGTTTTTTTATGAAAGTATTTAATTATATCTTCATTAGTGTATGCGGAGTGGACTCGGGGTGGGCGCGGCCCCGATGCGGCCCCGCGTGGGAACACCGCCCCACCCCCCTTCGGCCCCGAAAATTGGGGTGCAATTTGGGGTGACTTCCCCGAGTTTTTCCCCGAGAATTTAGACCGTCTGAGTGTGGTCCCCCCCAACCAACGGCTATATAATGGATGTGGGGTGGTGTGGGTTGGTGTGGGGTGGATTACGAGTGATTTGGGGTGAATGTGGGATGAATGTAGGGTGGAGTAAAAAGTGTGGGGTGGTGAGGGGTGGACTCCCCTCACCCTTAGTAACACCAATAAAAATATTTGGCTACAAGATTTGTTTTTGAAATGCGTCTCTTCATCATCGCAATTGCATAAAAACGTCAATTACCGGAGATGGTGACCGGACGGTGACGGGCTACCTTGCACCCAAGACATCATAGGTAAAGAAAGTGCGTCAGTGACGACTGACGACACTTGTCAGACTCACTGAAATTGGTGGGGAGGTGCACCACATGAGACACGAACCTAGATTCTTTCCTACCTTCGTTTGTTTGGCTAATTTCCGTTTGTTATCCGAACCAACTCTTCTACACGTCTCTTAATAGTTGCACTTGGGTGGTGTAACGCGCCAAAGAACGTCTTTGGGATAGTGAATGAGGTTTTATCCATTCATGAGTCATGGCTGAGAGACCTAAATTATAAAGAGGTGATGCAAGCTATCACATTGACCACTTTATGAAGAATATAGAAAGTGAGAGACAATCGTATTTTTTGTGGAAAGCGGAGCTCTATTGGAGACGTGGTGAACAACATAAAAATGTTACATTTTCTTTGAAAAAAAACGAGGCATGGGTAAACATGCTAGTTGGCTTAATTGGTGTAATTTCTAGTTTAAATGCATTGTTTTTATCTAGCATCTTGCTAGTTTTTTTTATATAAAGTGATTAGCCGTTTGAATTTATATAAGATACTTCAATGAATATTGCAAACCATAAGGCGCACAATACAGAATCCACTTGAACATTCCTTTTTCTAGGAGCAACCAGAATACGCTCAAATTCCGCTCACCAAGCAAGAATATTAACCTTTTGAGGAATGAAATTACACCATGGATATATAAAACCTGAAGAGACAAAGCTTGAGTTTTAAGACAAACTTTTTACCGATTCAACACTAAAAGTACCACTCGCATCACCATCCAAACCCAACCATCATTTTGAAAAATAACAAGTTCTTTGAGATCGATGCCAGAGGAATGGAGTTTATCATCAATTCTTAGGATATAATTACTCCAAGTTCCAGATATATATTTATTCCAAAGAAAAAAAAACCGAGCCCCTCGTGAAATAAGTGCATGAGATAATACATGTGTCATGAGTTTGATTTAACAAGCGGTTCTTATTTAAACAATATTGTCACACGACATGAGACCATCTAATTATATGTTTTTAGATGCTATATTAATAAAAGTAAAAGATACATCAAATCTTTATTTTTATGTAATTCCTTATATATTAAAAGCAAGCTAAATACGCTTTAAAATCTATCACCAACGCATAGAGTCACATACGAGTTTTCTTACCGTCCTTCACATTCAGTGCCCTACGCTAGATTTCTATAGGGTTGTATTTTCAAGTGATTTTGTTTAACCCAACAAACTCATTTTTGTATAATAAGTAGTTCAATTGTTACATCTAAAAGCCTTTCTTGACAAAAACAAATAGCCCGTTACAGTTAAAACAAGTAATCCACTGCATTTACAATACAATTTACTAACTAAGAGGGATTTTTTCTTGAGTCACCTCATACTCTACGGGGCTGTTTGGCAAAATCTGAATCACTAAGTGCTGAATGGTTAAGAGGTCTGAACCATTAAGAGGTTCCATCAATGAGAGGGATGTTGGGGTAGAACTTCAGATGAGTATAAAGTTAGCATATGCTTCATTCAGTTTCATTCAGCATCTCTCAGTCTCTTAACCATTCAGCACTTAACTGAACCATTCAGAGGCTCTTTTTTTCTGAAACAAACGCTCTGAATGCTGAATACTGAATGGTTAAGCACTGAACTGAACCATTAAGAGGCAAACAAACAGCCTCTACAACACCTTTAGACACACTCTCTGTCCCCACATACGACCTTCTCTAGTAATGCCTCTCCACCTCAGCTCATATGTGCTTCACAAGCATCATGTTGAAGTCAAGGGCAAAGCATTATAGAGATTGGGAGGTCACCCCCCCCCTCCCAAACTTTTTCATGTCCGAAATATTGGTTTGTTGGCCGATAGTTAATTTATTATATATATATATATATATATATATATATATATATATATATATATATATATTGGGTTTAGCCTTTTGAAACAAAGCATTTTAAGAAAATGTGACTTCACCAGTGATTGAAGTTGGACTAAATGTTACATCAAATTCACTTTATAATTAAATAATAATAATAATAATAATAATCTTATATTCTTATCCTTAGATGTGTCTTTTACAATTATTTTTGAATAATCCAAACAATCGAAAACAAATCATGACCTTTCGAGTTATTTTTTCTTTGATACTATTAAAAGGCTGTTTCTCCACAAAATTACCACAAGCTAGCTATTATCATACACAAAACTAACAATATTAGTTTGATGAGACTAACATCGTTACAATAATCTTCTTTATATCGGTAGCCAGAGAAACGGGACAAAAATATCCATAAAAAGTGAGTCGTCTCAATCACTAAACTTAAAAGAAATTTACCTACCAAAGTAGTAGATAAACCCCTTCGGATTAAGATCTAAAAGATCTCAATCAAGCTTTATACTTCATCTTCATTTCGTTAAAGAAGAAAAAAATCATATACCATGCAAAATGTTGGTTTAACACTAACATGATCTGATGAACAATGCCAATAATTCTACTTAACTTTAAACATTAACATCTCACTTACACAACAATCACAACATAATTAACCTGAACAAGCGATTCGAGACGAGGTTTGAAGCTGCTGATTTCGCATATTCTCCAAATTTCTGCAAATCTCAACAATAACCTTCTCATCATACTCCTTACTCATCGTCTTCCCAAATCCATAATCACTCGTTGTTCTTCCCCGAACCACGGACGTACTCGCCAATTTCATCATAACATTGACATACGCATCACGAAGACTTATAAACAGTCTTTTAGGTGATCTCGGAAGCTGAACTTTCAGCTTCCGAGATAACCTGATCCTCCACAACCGCCGCCGTCTCGGCCTATCATGGCCGAGGACAGCAGTGGTTTGGAGACGGTGGTAGTCTCTTGTCCGCCAGTAGCGCTTTACGCCCGTGTAAAGCTTAGTGGTTAAACCGTCCATTGCGGTGAGTAAGTTGAGAATATCCGTGAAGGGTGTGAGTTTATAAATTGTACGATTTGTATTGTAGTGTAGTGTATGATGATGATGATGATGATGATAATAAATGAGGAAATTGGTTGTGTAGTATCTTACCTATATTTCTCGCTGAGTTGTTTAATGCATGGGTTTTGTGTGGATCCATCAACACCGTTGGATGTTACTAGTTTGACTTTTTTAGTTGATAGCATCTATGATCTCACCGGCTATTTATTTATACCCCAACAATCAAATGGAAGATAAACTCAAAGTCTCAAACACTCTTTAATGTTAATCAATTCTCTAATACAAAACATGTAATCACGTATTTGATAAGTCGGTAATCACATATACGGTAGACTTGTAATCGCGTTTCTGAACCAATCTTGTTGACATAGCTCGTACGTCCCGAAATAGAATAAAGACTGAAAGGTTTTTGTTTCACTTATGAATGGTTCAGTTTAGTGTTGAATCATTCAATTTTCAGCATTAAAATCGTTTGTTTCATTAAAAAAGAGCGTCTTAATTGTTCAGTTTGGTCCTGAATGGTTAAATGACAAAGAGATGCTGAATGAGACTGAATTGCGCATATAAAAATTTTACCTTCATCTGCACTTCTATCCCGACACATCTCTCGTCGATTAAGTCTCTTAATTATTTAGACTTTTTAATGGTTCAGCACTTAATCATTTAAATTTTTCCAAACAGTCTCTAATCCCCTAGAAAAATCTCCTCCATATAAAGGGGGGTTCAATTCTCTCCGGCTCTAAATAAAAAATCTTACTTTACACACACTTATGAATCATAAACTTGACTTGAGTGTCTTAGTATCTTTGGAGCCGGTGACTAAGTTAGAACATTTGCGTGATAATTTTTTTTTTTGGTTTCTTGTGCCGATCCAAAGAAACGAGACGAGTCACCTTTTTACGGAGCCCTAAGGCTCATTTTGCTAGCCCAGAACCAAGGCAACTGATCTAAGTAACTAAGTTTGTTATTTCATTTTATCATAGCCCAAAACAAAGCCCATCATCTAGATTCTATTATATTTTATTATTATTATTATTGATGATAACTGATAAGTACACAAGTCAATAAATGACTAAAACAGTAAAATATATGAAAATGTCACTTTATGTTTATTTTATTTAACTATTATATATGTAACTAGGTTTAAAACCCGCATATACATACGGAATAAAATCTAAAATATATAAATAAAAAGGATAAAAATAAAAAATATAGAACACAATAAATAAAGCTTCAACAACCAGATTGATTGAACATGATATCAAAATCGAATACTGGTTATACACCATATTGAATTTGAAACTAGAGCTTATTTATGAAAAACGAAACAATAAATAAAGCTTCAACAACTGGACTAATTGAAACCACAAACGTATTACCAAAAATATAGAACACAATTGATTAGAAATCATTAAATGTGAGTTGCCGTAAATAGCGATGAAGTTTTTGAGCCCAATTTGACCAGTCAAAAAATTTTCCTCTTAAATTTGCCCCCAAAAAGTCTAAAATATTAGATAGATTTATTTAGTTTATCTAACTGCGATAGTAAAATATGACGAAGAAGAATAATTCCAGTGAAGTAGTGGTAAAAAGAAAAACTTTATATGAAGTTTTAACGCATTAATTCTGATACAAAATAATCAAATTATCATATGTTGAACCGATAAAAATCATTGCATATTTAATAAAGTTGTGTTCATATTGGTTAATGTCATGAAATATTGTTTTGTGTGTGGCTTGAGGTGTTGTATTGTTATTGACTGATTGTTGGAGGTGTTGTATTGCTATTGGTTGATGTTTGAGGTGTTGTGTTGTTATTGGTTGATGTCATGATATATTGTTTTGTGTTTTGTTGCTATTGGCTGACGATTTGGTGTTGTGTTGCTATTGGTTGATGTTATGTGTGTGGTTTTGTTGTTGGTTTTTTTTGTTATTTTATATTTTTTTAAATCAATTTTATTTGTTGTATTACATTTTTGTTTGTGGGTTGTTGGTACTTGTTAGGACTTACAAGAAGGAATAACCAGCTTAAAACTGTCGCGTAACGCGCGATAGTGTGAATAACTAAATATACCTAGTTATGTAAACAAACTAGTTTAGTGTCCGTGCTACGCTCGGGAACACAACATTCAAGTGATGCTTTTAAGGATATTTATGAATGTTCCAATCAGTTTTGAGACAAACCCGTGTTAAACCGGAACACATGATATACTTTTAAATATTAGACTTTTAGTATAGCAATATTATACTTAAATTTACTACACCATAAAGTGCTCAGTTTTATGTTTTAGTTTATATTTTTTAAAAATCGTATAAAAATGTTATGTATATTTATAAAACACTGGGGTCTTTAATTGTATGTTATCATTAATTCCATATGTTTCATTTTTAAACCCTATCAAATATAAACTGACCCATGTACACTCCTTGAAGTAGAGGGTTAAAAATATAAATACTCTTAAATTTTTCAGAATTCTCCAAAATATTAGGGAAAAAAAATGTAATAATTTTTACTAAAATATATTTTATATACATATTTTAAATAAAAAATAATTATTGTGAGATAAACTCTCAAATTATGCCACATAAGCCAGAAGCTTTAAAAGGGTGCCACATAAGCGTTTTTTGTTTTGCTATATTATATAAGGATTAACAACATTAACGTTTACATGGGAAACAAACAAGATATCGAAACAATTGAATCATCAATAGACAAACCTCAACAAGGCAAGAAACAAATCTCAAAACAAAATAAGACTTGTAGTCTAGATAAAAACTTTTTGTCATGGTTACAATGTGTTAATTGTAGATCTTCGTGGATAGATCTTTGTTGAAGAGATTTGTATATACAGTGATTTCCCGTTGTCATAAATATGTTATAAATGTGTTGTATGTCGTGGTGGAGCTTCTTCTTAATAATCAAAACTATAAAATATTGACTAAGATTAATTCACGCTAACAATTTGAATGATGATAGATCATTTACTTGTTTGACCAAGAGAAGTCCAAATAGCACAATGTTTGCATAGTTACGCTTGATTTCTACTAAATTTCACTCACAATATTGATATTGAACGAAACGAGGAAGCATACAAACAAAATTAAGTGGAATTAAACATAAATACATGAAGGTTATGTTACTGATATCACCCTTTGTAACAAAAGTGAAATTTAAGATCATCATTAGCCAAATTGTTAGTTTAGATTATTATCAGCCCGTGAATAATAATTTATATACTTCCTAATAGACAAGGTCGGTGGTGGCACCGGCCAACCACCACCGACCACGTGTCATGATTCTATTGGTCCGTTTAATTTTTTGTTTTTTATTTTTTTTTTAAATTTAGACTTTATTTATACATGTCTATGTTTTCAGTCTGCTTTTGACAACAAGGAAGCATATGGTTCAACTGGCTAGAGCGCTTGGGTTTGTTGTAGGTGACGTGGGTTCGAATCCAACCCACTGCATGTTTTTTAAATTTGTTGTTTTACACATTTTTATGCTTTTGGTCCCCTTCCTAAACTTTAATATGTTTACGACTATGATCATCATACTCTACTTTACATATTTTTGGCATTGACAATCAAGTTTTTACTTCGTTTTTATTTTGACATTTACGTTTGGTGTATCTCCGTCTTTTAGTATTTCACGCATTATGACTTTGCACCGTAACATACGAGAGTTAAAATTTATTATCAACGTATGTAACGAAATCACATACGCAAGACTCAAACACATGACCCGGCCGCTACAACGCGCGACTCGGTCTTAAACCTAGTTTGTATTACTAAAATCCAATCTTCGTAGTCAAATAAGTAACGATTACGAGCCGTTCTAAAAGATGTTTTGCAAATCTAGATAAACTAAAACTATAAATAATTCCAAGTTTCTCACTATATTAACTTTTTTCAAAATTTTGAATCTCTCAATAGTTATCAATAGTTATTTAAGATTTTTGTTCTTATAACACTTATTTGAGTTATGAAGACACTTCTCATTCTTTATCTCTCTCTCTCTCTCTCTCTCTTATATATATATACTAGTTTAGTGCTCACGTTACGCTTGGGAACACATCGTTTAAGTGATGCTTTTAAGGATATTTATAAATGTTCCAATTCGTTTTGAGGCAAAACCGTGGTAATCCGGAACACAGGATATACTTTTAAAAATTAGACTTTTAGTATAACAATATCATACTCAAATTTACTACACCATAAAGCGCTCAGTTTTATGGTGTAGTTTACTTTTTTTTTAATCGTATAAAATTGTTATGCATATTTATAAAACACCGAGGTCTTTAATTGTATTTTATTATTAACTTTATCCATATATTTCATTTAAAACGAGTGAAAATTGGTATCAAGTACTGTATCAATTGCTGTTAAAAAAAAGTATTGTATCAATTTTGTTAACTCAAAAACAAGTGAAAGTTGGTGTCATGTACTATACCGATTTTGTCAGTTCCGATACTAAGACCGAGTTTCAACCCGTACTAGATATGGATATAAATCGGTCATCCTTACATATAATCCTTATATAATATAGGAAAATAAAATTTGCTTAGTTGGCATCATTAGATGTAATATTTGCTTACTTGGCATTATAAAAGTGTTTTTCTCATAATAATATTTTGTATTTGAAATACGTGTATATCTATAATAATAATATATTATAATAACCTTAATATTTAGGAGAATCTTTAGAAATTTAATAGTATTACATTTTAAATCATCTCCTACAGAGGTGAATGAGTCATCTTATATTTGATAGGGTATAATAATGAAGCTTAAAGATAAAATTGTTAATAATCGACAATTAAATAACTCAATATTTTTTAAACATACATAAATTTTAATACGACATTATTTAAAAAAACTACATCATAAAATCGAGTATTTAAATCTCTTTAAATCGAATATAATATTGTATATTAAAAAATAAACTCAAGCATAACACGGACTCTAAACTAACAAGTAATAGAGTAAAACCCTTTTCTAAAACTATGTACGCTTTTTTTATTATTATTATTATTAAATAAAAAGTTGAGAGAAATAAAGCGCATGTAGAAAATATATATAAGTTTTTAATAAACTCAAACAACAGAGTATACAAATCTTGATTCCAACAACATAATAACACACAATGTCACCTCACAATCTCCAAATCCAAATCCATACCCCAAAATTAATAATCAAACCAAAACCAAAATTAAATAAAAATAATAATAATAATCAAAAAACAAAACCACTTCTCCCACATCTCTCCGTCCTTCATCTTCATCGTTGCTCCGGCGAAGTTTGGGGGACGGAAACTCTGCCGCCGGCGATAATGATCCACACTCTATAACTTCACCTACTCATTCTCCAGTTGCCGTATTGTGACGTCACCGGTCGGCAAAAAAACACTTCGCTTCGTTTTCACGGCAGCATCAGTTCAAAAAGTTTCAAGTACAGATTCGTTAGGTAATGGTCACGGATGCTGAATTGGAGAAGGATTTATTGATTGATTGATTGATTTTAGCTCTCAATCGTGGCGGACATTAAAGGAACCCTAGTTTCATACCTGTTAACCGACGGTGTTAATTTGCGGTTTAGAAGGAAGAAGAACAAGTGGAGGAAAGTGATTCACGGTTATAAGATGCAATGGATAATCAGATTTTCAGGTTTTGTGTCGGCGGTTATGGTGATGATTGTTTTAGCTCCTTCGTTACAGTCGTTTCATCCTGCTGAAGCAATTAGATCTAACACTTACACTCACCGTTCATCATCATCATCATCATCTTCGTCGTCGACGTCGTCGTTTCGGAGAGCACCGACATTCCGTGATGCCGCTGGATGTAAGAAGAGTACAAACTCCGGCGATGTGTGTGATCCTTCGCTAGTTCACGTTGCGATTACGCTCGATTTTGAGTATCTACGAGGCTCAATCGCTGCAGTTCATTCGATTTTGCAACATTCATCATGTCCAGAGAGTGTTTTCTTCCACTTTTTGGTTTCTGATACGAGTCTCGAAACCCTAGTTCGTTCAACTTTCCCCAAATTGAAGTTCAAAGTGTATTATTTCGAACCAGAGATTGTTCGGAAGCTAATTTCATCATCTGTACGTCAAGCGTTAGAACAACCGCTCAATTACGCTAGAAATTACATAGCTGAGATACTCGAATCGTGCATCCAACGAGTGATTTATCTAGATTCAGATCTCGTTGTTGTTGATGATGTTACAAAGCTATGGAGTACCAATTTAGGTCATAAAACAATCGGTGCACCGGAATATTGTCACGCAAACTTCACGAAGTACTTCACCGCTGGTTTCTGGTCGAATCGACGACATTCCGCCACGTTTTCGGATCGGAATCCGTGTTATTTCAATACTGGTGTCATGGTTATTGATCTGGTGAAATGGAGACAGTTTGGATACACAAAACGGATCGAGAAATGGATGGAGGTTCAGAAAACGGATCGGATCTACGAGCTTGGATCGCTACCTCCGTTTCTGTTGGTTTTCGCTGGGCACGTTGCGCCCATTGATCATGCCTGGAACCAGCATGGGTTAGGTGGTGATAATGTTAATGGTAGCTGCCGTGATCTGCACTCCGGTCCCGTGAGCTTGTTGCATTGGAGTGGTAGCGGGAAGCCGTGGCTGCGGCTTGATTCAAAGCAACCATGTCCGTTGGATGCATTATGGGCGCCCTATGATCTGTACGGACAGTCGACAGTCCGTTAGACGCTTACGGGCGCCCATACGTCCTATACGGAGACGAAGGATGTGATCATCGGAGGGTAAAATTCTTGTTTGAATGGTTTTTTAATTTGTTTGTTGTTTTTGATGGGGTTTATAGTTTTTTCTTTTGTTGTTGTGTTTGGGCATCTGTATTCTATTCGATTATTTCTGCATTTTGGTAATAAAGGTGAAAAGATATTATTCAATTAATCTGTTTTCATGATTCAAAAACAACCCTGTTTCTGTTTCTGATTTTTGGTAGATTTTGATTATGTATGTAATTGTAAGGTGCACTTTGTTTGTATGAATTAGGAATTGACTCATTTACTTGCCATTATTGTAAGGTTACTGTTTAGTAATTTTTAGCAACAATCATGATCTTGTGAATTGTGATGACCATACAGATTTATTTATTGTGCTTATATTTTATTTTTCACACAGAAGTTATATTTTCCCTTTGCTCTTTCTTGCACTTTGAAGATGTCAAGTTGAGCCGAGGATTTTTAATTGTGGTTTTTCGATATCATGAGATAAATGTAAGGTTTGCTTTCATCTTAGCGTCTCTAATTTTCCAGACAGTACTCGTTGAGTCGAATTTGCACCGGGTATGTTGTTTGCTTTCATCTCCGTATCTAACATGTTCTACCTAAGAAGATCAACCGGATCGAATATTTCTATTAAAATTCATGAAAACTCATATCATGTTCGGTTCGTGTACATGACATAATTTTCAAGTTTGTCTGGTTTAACATGTTGACCCTCTAGTGAACAAGATCTATTTAACACCGTATAGTGATGTATGTATACGTTGTATGACAGATGAGAGTTGACAATAAGTTATGAGTTAAAAAGGTGATTAAGACATGGCAACCGACATGAACGTTGTCTAATATTAAGCTAATCATAATCATTAAAATAAACTAAAAAATAGTTGTGTTGTTGGCGTGGCTGCTAGCAAGCCCTACTGTCACTTTCTATTTTAACCAACACGCAACATTTGATATAATTTGAATCACCTAATAATACACTAATCATACATGTTTAAATTACACTAAACATGGTTAAATTAATGATAGAAAAATACACCGATTAATGTGCGTGTCTATAATGCATAGGTTGCTCATGTGTAGTGCATTGGTGGTTGGTTTAGTATGTGTGTTCATGTTGTATCCATCCTTGGTGCATCCACAACACTTGTTCATATTGTATATCGAAACTATGGTCGTGTTCGAGGTCAACCTTTCAACTATTGAGTTTTAAAGCAACTTCCATTGTGTTGTAGTAGTAAGAGGCTTGGTTTATCAAAAGAGACTCAAATTCAATTCTCACTAGCAACACTTCAAGAGGGGTATTAGGGACAATGATAGGAAACTTGTGGTAACAAAAGTTTGATTTCTGAGTCGACAGAGTTTAACCGCTAACTTGATGTGGTGCCTACAGGTGGGCGGGTTAGTGGCTTTTCCCCAAATTGGAGTCAGATATTTCGTGAAATAGGTTGGTTCGGGCTACCCAACGCTATCTATGTTCGTAAAGCGTATGGGGTCCTCTTTCGCCATTAGGTTATCCTGAGTAGCTTGGCTTTATTCGCTTCGTCGTAAAAGAAAAAAACTATAGAGTTTTAAAAGTTGCAAGTTTGGATGTTATGATTTTGTAACAATAAGACTAACTTTTGTCTATTTTTTATAGGATTTTTGAAAAATAGTTCTCGTGTTCTTTTAATTATAAAATCGACTAAATAGAGCCCTTCCCCCGCCACAACCGTTTTGATTACGTCATTTACATTGCTGGTCTAGTCTGGTCCGATCTAGTTCGATTCAAATTAGGTTTACGGGTTCACTGTCTTAGACCAAGTTGTCTACAACCCTAAATTACTACCATTCACCAAGATATGACCGTCCTTTGTAAGTCTCGAACCATGATGCTAACAACAACTACCTGAACCTCTTTTAAAATAACCGTCTTCTTCCTACATAGACAACATAGTAACTCGAAAATGACCGTAACACCACGATTCAGATACATGCGTGTTGACATATATAGTATAGTTGAGGGAAGTGACATGGTCACACAAAGAAATATGTTGTTGAGATATTAGAATATAGTAGTCCCACATTAAAGGAGAACATGTCACATGTACAACTATCAATGCACGAATTACAATGACATGTATAATATAAAAACAGCTTTTAACAATATCAACTGTCCATCCGTACCTACCTGACAAAATGTTGCTCTACATGCATTGCCAAACACAATGTGATGCCATGTCCATCATCACAATCAAAAGGTCCATCTAAAAGATTTTATATTTTTTCTTTAACTTTTTAAGTATACTATTTTTTTCCTTTCAAAAACCACAACCTTGATCACATAGAAATAGTACAAGATAGCTTTCAAGCATTTATAAAGGGAATCACTCCTGATGGAGTTATGCGACTAAACACATAACACATCTAAGAGTCACACATGAGTCAAATAAATAACTATATGCCTCTTTGAAATGTTAATAAACCGAACATCATCATGCCCCAAACTAAATACATCACAATTTGATCTAGAAAATAACTAGATACCAAAAGAACCTAAGGTTAGAGCATTTGGTTCATGAAACTTTTATTTTATTAAATTCAAACATGTCGATGAACTTGAATTTTAAGATAAACTTATAATGCCGCCATTTCTTAATGGTTGTCATTTTCTTTTAAAGGATATTCAATACGATGTTATGTTGATTAGTTTTTGAATTTATTAGTAAACTAGGTTTAATACCCGTGTGTTACACACGGGTTAAATAGTAATATTTATAAAGAAATTATAACCATTATATTTAACAATTTGTAAATATATAACATTTAAGGAGTTGGCTCCATCAACTTGCATGGTGAAAAATTTAGCTAAATTTTACCTCCCAAACTTCCTATTATAGAAAAAAAAATCCCTCCAAAAATTGCCCCCTAAAAGTTTGATTTATTAGATAGACTAACTAAAATTAAGTAGCCTAATATGCAAACACGGTATAATCAATAATTATCAATGGGGTTGAATGGTTGATGGTCCACTGATAACACATTCGTGTGAACGGTGTTAAGACTTAAAGAGCATTAAATTTGGAGTTTCAAATTTCAATCTAACAAAACATGGTATTGTGTAATTTAGGTTTAGTTGCATATCTTATTAGTTTTTGAGATTGGTCCAAACCAAAGACTAAAATGGCAAGTATTTGTTGGGCCGATTAGAATATGTTAAGCTAAAACTAAAATATTAACCAGATTCATAAATAAGGAGTTAAATGAGTAAACCCTGTTAATTCATGGGCTGGCTATATGGGCTTATCTAGTATGATTTATATTAGTGAGCTAAAACTAAAATACTTTGGGTTGCTACTTAATTTTGTTGATAATGACTTAAAAGTTATTTTCATTTGAGAGAAAAGAAAAAGATAACTATTCTTAATTAGATGAATTAAACAAGTAAATATATAAACCATAATCCGAAAACAAAACAAAAGATGGGTAAATTAGAAGAAAAATATATATATATTGTCAATATATTTAGTATAACCAATAACTATCTTGTATTTTTATATACTTTTTAATTTAAAATGGCACAAAAAAATTATAGATTTGTAGAAGTTAATAGTTTATAGATTTGTAGATGCTTACAATCAGTACTAGTTCAACTTTCAAATTTTTCTTTAAAAATAAGCCACTCAAACCGGTTTGTTTACAAGCTAATTATCTGTAACAAATTGTTTACAAGCTAAGTCATTTTGGTCAAATTGTTTACAAGTTGAACTTGGCTTGTTTAGTTTGGTAAAATCCTTTACAAGTTGAACATGACCTCGCTCGATTCGTCTCATGAACAACCTATTTATCTGTAACCATTTGATCATAACATGTTCATCATTGCATTTAAAACAAACAAATAATAACACTATTTTGTACATTATTTTTGAAGATGAAGCTTCCTAATCAACCATTTCTTTCTCAATCTAACATCTAATGCTAAAAATGTTTTAGCTTTGTTATCATCTTCCAATAAATCACAAGCATCCAATATAAAATCATCATCCACATCAGGCAATGCCTGAACACCTGCAATCACACTCTCTACATCAATGAAATTTTGGTTGCCTTCAATGTCAAGTTTCCGCTTTTCCACCAAACAAGAAACTGCATTAGACATTTCTTGAACAGCACTCAACAACCTCTCCTCGTCTACCCTTGCTTTCTTCTTCAAGTTCTCCGGGTTTTCGTTATTTTCCAGCTCAGCAGTCGAACGCGTGTCGGATGAAGTGTCTTTTTCATTAGTGTTTGCTTCTTTGAATATGATGCATAAGTCTTTGTAATAAGGCACTGGTCTAATCATGTACTGTCTTGCATCTGAATTTGCCTGCATATTGTTTTAGGGGCATTAAATGATGTTGGTGAAATTGAAGCAAGATGTAGGGGCATTATAGTAATTTTATCATTACGTCGAAAAATCAGTTTTAATGTACCCAAAAACACAATAAACACTTCCAGTAACACGAACAACGCTACACGTTTAACATGACTGCTCTGAACATAAGATATGCAGCTTTAATAATCACTATAACAAATAAGATGATACAAACCTCTATGTAATCTTGCCATACGAGATCATCGGCTATCACCATTTGACGTAAATCATCCCACGAAAACCCTTGTGAGTCCAAAAGCTTGTTTATAACATTATATTGTCGTTTAAATGTCTTATATCTGTTCTTCAATATATCAGCATCATACTTGAAACCAAACCTTGCATTAAAAGATTTGATCATCTCTATCCACGCTTGCTTACGAAACAATCCATCGATCTGGTGACCTTTCTGAGCTTGGTCAACCAAAAGGTCAACGAAATAACGATCCATTGTTGGCTGCCAATAGGTCCGACCACGAATCCCGTCTATATATTCATATTCAGATCTAGATATACCACCACCAGGCGATTCTTCTGTAAAACCTTCATCAATCGAGATTTCATGAAGAACCTCCATGTCAGCATTGGTATTTTCAAACGCATCATCCTCGTTAACTAATTCTGACAACGATTTCATTGGACTTTTGTCAGAATCGTCAGGATCCACTTTGGGTGACATATCAACTTTGTATATTTGACATAAGTTGTAGTAATATGGAATGGTTTTTATTCTATATGATCGAGCGTGTGGGTGTTCCTGCATACGCATGTTTCATAAGTTTTGCATAAAAAAATACACGCCAACTTTGTTCTGATTTTTGGTTTGGGTAACCAACTTATTTTAGACATGAAAAAACCTATCAAAGTTTGTGTGCAGCCTCTCTGTGGATCAAGTTTTTCAACTGCTTTAATGGGTCAAGTTTTAATATTGTTCCAATATTGTAAAAGTTTAACAATTAACCCCTAAAACCTAGTATTACAACTTACAATTCATTTCTAATTTTTTTTAATGAATCTTTTATTATTATTATTATCCCTACTACAAAGAACTAAAGTTTTTAAAAATGAAAAAAAACATACCTTGATGTGATCATCCCATACTTGATTATCAGCGGTCACCATATGCCGTGTTTGATCCCAGCTGAATCCATTTAACGAAAGAAGGTTGTGTATCGCCTTGTAAAGAGTTCTCAACGTTTTGTGTCGGTTTTTTAAAACATCTTTTTCATAGTGAAACTCGAATTTTGTATTGAACAATGTTGTCATGTGTTTCCATGCCTTTTTACTAAACAAATGATCATCAATCCTGTTTCCTTTCTCAACTTGCTCTATCATGAGATCAATGAAATACCTATCCATTTCAAGTGTCCATATTGTGCGCAATCGATCACTGTTTTTTTGCCGCATTTTCATATAATAATGGCTAACACATTACAACCTGCACAAAAATAAATTACATGTTTTACAGGTGTTAGGTAGAAATGTTCAAAAAGCTCGTGACTTGCTCGAAAATAGTCAAATCGTCTCTTTTATAAACAAGCCAAGCAGCCTCGGCATGTGGCTCGCGCATTAGCTAACTCATTGGCTCGTCTAAAATAAAACAAAAAATTATAATTTATAAACCAAAATTATGACGTATTAATTAAATAGACTAGACATACGGTCATTTTGACAATTTCTATTTTTAAGGAGTTAAGATAAACATATATGGAGAGATTATTTTTTTAATTTAAATTTTAAATACATGAATACATCTGAAAGAAACAAAATTATTATTTTTAATTTAAATAAACAAGTTGGCTCGCAAACTCGCTTAACTCGTTGTTAATAAACGAGCCGAGGCCACAATTTGAGTTCGTTAAGATTAAATGAAGAAACTTATTTCATCATATAATCAAATTAGAAGCTTTAAATAAGCAATTGGACTTAATAGTTTTGTATCCAAACGTCATTATTAGAGATATAAGCAGATTAATAATCAATACCAAACACCCCTAAACTCATCAACATTCATAATCCACAACCAAAAGCATGTTTGATGATACATTATTCAAATGTTACGAAACAGATATGCAACTGAATGAAATTGAACCTCAAAAAACAAAATGACAAAAAACCGGAAATACGATCGAGTTATACAAAACATTACAACAAGCGATAAAACAAATGTTTAAGAAAATCAAAACGAATATAGATGAAAATTATGCATGAAATGGTTAAGGGAGCTTGTACAAACCTGGGTGGTGAACGACGGAGATCGGGTGATTTTGGGATAAGGTTTTCAATTTCCGGGATACGTTATCCTCAATCGTCATAAGACACTATACCTAAAATCGAAGAATAGTAACGTCATATAAAACTAGAAATCGAAATTAGGCCAATGGGTTTAAAAAATCATAATCAAACAACGAAATCACTTAGACTATATGCAGCGCAGCTGCTTGTCAAGAATTTTTGGCCCAAGGGCTTCGCCCGTATACAAATTGGCATCGGAGAAGAACAATTTTTAGGAAGAAGCCCTTCTCCAAGGGCGGTAAAGAAAAAGATAAAGTGGGCCCCACCTGAGTAAAAACAATAATTAGTTTAGTTTTTTTTTTTTTGATAATGTTTAACGGTAACATATATGTATACATATTTCATTAACAAATTAATAAAAAAAATGTTTTATAATTAACAACTTAATAAAAAAAATAATTAATAATAATTAAAATGTCATTATTTAATTATTATTTTTTTTTGTACTTATTTAATTATTATTTTTTTTGTTAGTTGTATAATTGATTATTTATTTAAATCAATTTTTTTATTAATAATAATTAAAATGTCATTATTTAAATAAATAGAAAAAGAAATAATGATGTGGAAATATAAATGTGATTTGTGGAAGGATGGTGTTGGAGGTAAAAGTTGATTTGTGGAAGGATGAGTGATAGTTAGTGGAAAGCTGATGTGGCATGCTGACTGGGCTGATTCTTGGAAGAATGGGTTGTTAGCGTTGCGGACAGTCTTATAAACAGGTAACTTATAAGCATATGTTCCGAAGTAAATCATGTACCGGATATGACCCCAATTACTCGGAGAAGACGTTTCGCACTAGATATCGTATGTCAAAGCGTTTTTTAAAAATTACATAAGACGTGTTGAAGCAACAAATGAATATTTTCAAGATGGTTGGGACGGGAGGAAAAGAAGAGTTTCACGTCGCTAAAAAAAGAGTAAGAAGTTGTTTCGTAGCATCTGAATAACCATTCAGCATCTTTTTATCACTTAATGGTTCAGAGGTTTTGAACAATTAAGAGGTAAGTCTTTAAATGACCATTAAGAAGTTATCAATCACCCCTAAGTGTATAAGGGTACTAAGGGTTCATATTTTTCGGCTCTCTCCACCCTTAAGTGTTTTAAGGCTTTATCTTTACCAATAAACCACCACCCGATTGATAAGTTACTAAGCACTAACCCAGTTGAAAGTAGTAATCTGTTATTGACTTTATAGCAGTATTGTTACTTTCATAAAACTGATTTTAATTTATTTGTTTCATGATGATAGGCAAATAAGATATTTTCTATGTTTTAAAGGCATAATATTACGAAGCTTAAAGTGGTGAGTATGATTGTCATGGATACACTTATATATTAATAATTTGGAAACTTCATGAATAGTGATTTTTTATGTTTTTATATTTTAGCCACCATTGTTTTGTCACTCTTTTCATATAGGTCAACTAAATGTTTAGTGGGTTTTGCATTAGCCACCAAAAGTGTTTTTTTTTAGTTTTGTATTTTGAACACATTGTTTTGTTGGGTTTTGCATTTGGTTACCAAAATTATTTTTGTGGGTTTTGCATTTTGACAACCAAACTTCATGAATAATGTTTTTTGTAGGTTTTTATTTTGGCCACCATTTTTTTGTGAGTTTTGTATTTTGGGCATTTTTTTACATATTGACTCATTTACTAGGTGGTTTTTGTAGGTTTTGCGTTTTGGTCACTAAATGTCTAACTACATCAACTATCTTTAACTATAAATTATAGTCTATAATGCAATATATTTTGGATATATAACCAGCAAGTCACTAGCATAGCCGGTATATATTATATGTATTGTAAAAAATTAGCCAATAGTCGAAAAATCTGTATCCTATTGCAAAGAAACTTTTTTAATGCTACATGGTAATTTTTTGTATGTTGCAAGCTGTCATAACAACTCTCGCGCAAAGCGCGAGAGACTATATAAATCTAGTTGTATTAATTAGAGGTTTGGGGAATGAGTTGCTTGAGGTTAGCTTGCTATATTTTGAAATTGGGTTTACGAGCTAAAATTGAGTTTTTAGTAAACAAGCTCGAAATAAGAGTTGGTATTAGCCTAATTTATATAATTTTTTCATGAATTAAAAAGAGTTATTGGGTTTTAATACTCGTAACTATGGGGTATTGGCCGCTGCCACTCCCAACTAAAATCATCACTCCCAACTATGGGGTATTGGCCGCTATCACTTTCATCGTTTAAAAACACTAACTCCGTTAGTGTTTGGGTCAAAAGTGTCACTTTACAAACTTGAGGGGAAAATTTTCCTGTTAGTGTTTAAACAAAAATAAAATTTCCCCCTCAAGTTTGCAAAGTGACACTTTTGACCCAAACACTAACGGAGTTAGTATTTTTTAACGACGAAAGTGACAGTGGCCAATACCCCATAGTGGGAGTGATAATTTTAGTTGGGAGTGGCAGAGGCCAATACCCCATAGTTACGAGTATTAAAATCCAATAACCCTTAAAAAAAAGAGAGTGGAAACTTATCTTTTTTTTAATAGCATTTTTTTGAAACAATTGCTTTATTCAGCAAAAAACAGACAATATAACATAAAGATAAAACGAAACAGACAAATCAAAATTCATTGTATCAAAAGCTTTTATCTCCTAGAAAAAAATGTTCCAAAACAAATTGAAATTAACACAAACAGATAACTAAAACAGCCCATAAACATCCAACATATTAAGATCCATAAAACTGAAGAAAACCTCATTTCTTGGATTTCTTTGTAGCCCTGCAAAAAGACTCATTCTCATCAAAACAAACACATCACACAAAATCAATACATAACAGAATCTAGTAAACTCACTGTGTAGGTGCAGCAGCAGGAGCCGCCACCGGAGCAGTCGGAGCTCTTTCCTGTGGACCCTGGAAGTCAAAACAGATGTGTTAAAAGAAAACAAACAAGAGCATGTTAGATTGCCGGTAGGGATGTAAACAAGTAGACACTTGTGAGCTACTTAGAAACGGTTCACTAAAAGCCAAAAGCATGAACAAGCTCCAACTATTTAATTAAAATAAAATATAACTAAATATATAAATGACAATCCTTTCATAAGTTTATGACAAAAAAAAATTACTATTAAATATGTCCACGCCAGCTCGAGCTTGAGAAGTTTATAAAAGAATCAAAACTCGGGTTTTAACTAAAGAGCAAGATCCCTCTTAAATTAAACAAGCAGAGATCAAGTTCGAGTGTCAACGACCTTGGTTCACTTGTTTACACCCCTAGTTGGTGGTAACTTGAAATGGCAAACAGAAAATGAAATATCACATAAACAACATAGTTTTTTCCTATTTTAAAGCGTTTTCATTATTTTGGAAGTTTGTTGGCAGGTTGAAAAATAAAGAAAACTGGATAGACTGGAGAAAAGAAATTATATACCTGAGCCAAACGTTCCTCTCTTCGGGCCAATTTCCTTTCTCTGCTGGCCTTGTTCTTTGCACGTTTGGCTTCAAACTGGTCAGATAGAGTCTTCTCACGGGCCTTTTCTGCCTTTGACTTGTGGATGCTTTCCATTAGCACACGTTTGTTCTTAAAGACATTACCTTTAACTTTCATGTACATATCATGGTACATATGTTTGTCAATCTTCTTTGACTCGCGGTACTTACGAAGCAAACGCCTCAACACCCGCATCCGTCTCATCCAAAGAATCTTGGTTGGCAATCTTGCCTCCCTTGTACCCTTACGCTTACCTGAACGCCATATCAACAATAGCATTAACACAAAAATTCCAACAAGTAAACAACTCACATTTTATATATAAAAAGTGATAAATTTTGTAGTAGATGAAAAAAGTACGTGAAACTGTTAATGACATTATAAAAACAAAAAAGAACTCACTAAAACATGCTACAACGGATAAAGAAAACTATTGAATAACCAACAAATTTTTAACAAATTAAAATTCAATTATCTGAACTTCAATTTCGGTTGCATGATATAATTAAACCAAAAGGCTTCTTCTGTAAAGTTTGAAACTTAACAATGCAAAAATATACACCTTAATTGTTTTGGCAATTATACTCAACCCTAACAAACTGTGATTCAGTAATAAAACACCTCAATAGAAAACGGGCTAGTTTGATTAATATACTTTCTCTGAAATGGGCTAGTGATAGAACACGTCAGGAAATATGCCACGTAAGGAAAAATACTCATCAGGTAACCCGATTAGCAACTTTGTACATGCAGTAAAATGACCAAAAGAGGCCACAACGTTAACATTTTGCTGTATTTCATTCTATTCATCTAATGAACAAAAGGAGTACATAAACGTCTAGTACCATATGCTTAAAATCCTTGATGCATACAAAAATGAATGGCAATTATAATGAACACAGAAATTACCATATCCAGAATGACGACCCTTTCTCTTAGCCTCCTTCATTCGACGGGCACGAGATCGAGAGTGAATCTTGGTTGGCTTTCTGATGATGAAACCATCCTTGACCAACTTCCGTATGTTTTGACCTGCAGTCATGGAGCAGCGTAAGTAACAAGTAAAAGTCTAAACGTGACCATGTCAAGAATTACAAAGCACGTGAGTGAATTCAGCACAGCCAGTTATAAAGTCACAAAATCCATCATCCAAATTAGTCTAACAGTATTGCTAAGACAATTACTATCGTATCAGACAATGTATTGCCAGTGATTGACTCTGAGTTTCAGATAAAATTATAGTTGTGTTTTCAAGATATAAACAATAAATGGAAAACTAAAACTGTATGAACTATACAGTACTTGTGGTACACTCAAATAGAACAAGAAAAATATTGCAACGATGCAATCGACCAATTAATGCAAGCATATGCCTAAAACTGAAAAAAAATGATTAGAAAGCCAGCATCATCAAATGTGTGATACAACATGGCCATGGCAAAATTAATATTAAACCAGTTTACAATAAACCACCTATCAACATAAACAATAAAAGTAATATAAATAACAATCACATAACAATAACAACTCACAAAAAGTTGAAGAGATACATGTACACATGGCCTGTAATCAGCTTATTTTCTGATAAATAACCAAACATAAACAATCATAACAACCATGCAAATAATAAATAACAAAAAGTTGAACAGATACATGAACAAGTCACATTTAACAAGCTTAATTAGCTTACAGTAACCAATCCTAACATCACAATAACAATACAGGCAACGAAAACAAAACATAACAGATTCAACAGCTGCATACTCAACGATGATGAACATGAATAACGAAGAACATGAACCGATCCTATCATCACAACAGCAATACAAACAACAAAAACAGATCATAACAAGTTCAACAGCTAGATTACCAAGGATATGAACATGAATAACAGTGTGCATACTCAGCTGCATAACTTGTGAATAATAACAATAAGGAGAACAAAATCAGAACATAACAAGTTCAACAGCTGCATAATCAATGATTATGAACATAAATAACAGAGTGGATAACCAGCTGCATAACAGATCTTATCATCACAACAACAATACAGACAACGAAAACATATCATAACAAGTCAACAGCTGCATAATCAATGACTATGAACATAACTAACAAACAATAACCGATTTTATCATCACAACATCATAGGCAGCGAAAGCAGATCATAACAAGTTCAACAGCTAGATAATCAACGATGATGAACATGAAAACATACGAGAATTAGCCATGGAGATCTCATTTCCTTCGTTCGGATCAAGCCAAACCTTGCCTCTACCGCACTTGAGGACGCTAGCGGCAAGCCGCTTCTGTAGCTTCAACGACACCATTTCGTTTTCACGGCGGCGCACGAGAGGATTAGGGTTTTGTGATGTATATGATAACGTTTATATCAATATCCAGTTACCATGATCGATCATCCATGGCTTTTGTGAAGTAAATGGGCTTTGGTTGTTCTAAATGGATGTAATGGCCCAATGAACTTTGTTTTGTTTTGGTAAGTTTCACTTAAAAAAAAAGTCGTTTCACTTCTTACTAACAATTCACTGTTTTATCATTAAATATTTAGCATTCAGAACGTTTGTTTCATTAAAAAAAATCTCTCAATAGTTCAGTTAAGTGCTGAATGGTTAAGAGACAAAGAGATATTAAATGGAACTGAATGAAGCATATAACAACTTTACCCTCGTCTGAATATCTACCCAACATCCCTCCCATTGATAGAGTATCCTAATGGTTCAGATCTCTTAACATTTCAACACTTAATTATTCAGATTTTATCAAACAGTCCCATAATCTTATTACTTATACTCTTATAATTTTATTTATTTGTTTGTTTGTTTTCTCGGTTATGATTCGGTTAATACAATAGATGGAAATTATTGGGTTTAAATTGCACTCAAATTAGGTCAGTTTGGATTCAGTGGGATGAAACGGTTTCATCGTACAAAGTTTGTTTGGCAATCAGTCGGGTTCGAATGAGGATTTCATGCTCATCCATTAAGTGTGGATAAACTCATTCGTGTAATAGGCGACCATTTCATGTGGTTTAGGGGCACATATGTTAGTTTTTGCCTCAATTGCCTCTAGGTCCAACAAACCTAATAAGATTGAAGGTAGAAGTAAGATCTAAAACAAATTGTTTAATAGCGACAGTTACAACATATAAAAATAATATTTTTCATTTGGTTTCATATTTAGTTAAAATGACCGGAACATAAGTTACATAATCACATAGATACAACCCTCCTTTTATGTACGTGTTAGAATTGCAAATAAGTTGTCCACGACCTTGTAAATGTAATGCACTACTTTTTTGTGAGTTTCATGGTAGTAATAAAGCTTAAGTTAGTTAATTTTTCACACTTTATAAAGTTGGTATTGGTTATATAGCTTTTTTTTAGTCGGCGGTCTCTCTAAGAACAACCTTTATCATATTAAGCAAGGTGGTCCGCCTCTGGGACCGATTTCAATCCTGTTAGAAAACATAAGGCGCCTCAGAAAGAAATCCGGATATTTAGATTCATGAGTTGTGCCAAGACTCTACTTAGTGCGGTTTGGGATCGTTTGTTTGATTTTAATTACAAGAGTATACGAGACAGAAAGGCTTGGCCAGTACAACTATGTATAAGAAAACTTAATCACATACCATATAGTTGTTTAACTTAAAAGATGTGTAATTATATATAAGCTCAGTTGGTAGGTGCACAATTGTATAGCTTAAAATAATATGAAACCTAGCTAAATGTTTGGCCCATGCAATGATTGATTCTATAATTTAAACAACATAAACAATAGTTATAAAGAGAATAATGTAAGCACCTTAACAATGATTATGTATGTAATATGCACCAACTAGTGTTTTAATTGTTGAAACATAACCGTTGTAATCGTGTAGGATTGATAGGTTAAAAATAATAAATCACGTTGTATGAATATTTATTCATGCTAGACATAACGTATGCCAATTAAGGGGTTGTTTGTTTGAGTTCTTAATGATCTATTAATGGGTCAGATGTCTGAATCAGTCATATGTTTTTATTCATACGATTTGTTTCGTGAGTAGTCGGAATCGATCAGACATTTGCCTCTAAATGGGTAGGCTCTGACCTCTTACTGGTTCAAAACTTAATGGTTCAACACTTATCCATTCAGAAATTATCAAACAGCCCCTAAAAACCATATAACATGAACATGACATGGCTATATAGTTGGTGGATTGTGCTTATTAGTTGTATATCTTTTACTTTAAAATCCAATCATATTAGGGTTATTTGTTTGAGTTCTTAATGAGCTCTTAATGGGTCAATTTTCAGAATCAGTCAGAGGTATTCATTCAGACTATGTGTTTCATGAGCAGATGTTTGAATCGGTCAGACATTTGCCTTTGGGTAAACATTATACTAAGTCTGAATGACTAAATGTTTTAGACTTCTTACTGGTCCAACACTTAATGGTTCAGAGTTCAGACATTTTACTGGTTTAACACTTATTCATTCAGAAGTCGTCAAACAACCCATTAATTTGCTTAACAACACTATAACATTCTTGTTTATTACAATGGTTGGAAGGGGCGGAGCTATAAAGATCCCAGAGGATACCCTCAACTTTCGTTATGAAGTGCAATTTTTATTGGTTTAACTAATGATGTTCTCTTTTTTCTTACTGTTTTAAGTATCCTAAATAAAAATTAAAACTCTCCTTTAGCGAAATTTTTTATTTATGATAAACCTGAATTTTTGTTTTAATTCCGCCAGTACGGTTGGATGTACTATCCCTGGATATGACTAGCAAGTTAAAAGATCACCTTAAAATCCAATAGCTTTTCTTGTGAAATTTGTATTGTGATACTAAATTTTCCACCTTAAAAATAGTTAAACTAACTTTTATGAATAGTGATTAGCTTTTTGTTCGTATAGATATAGATTAAATATGATGTGCATCCATCACTCATATTCCAAGACGTGACAATTGAGTAAATAAAAAGATAAAACCTACACAATGAAGTATTCTAATTATACGTGTGAATGTATTGATTTATACGTTTGATTTTGACATGAATAAAATAAATAATGGGTATTTCGATCGAAATTCTAACCCGCTGATCGACTAGCGACAAATTTGCTTCTTTGCATCTAGCCAACAGACTTAACGCAACACACACTTGTTGGAGCGGAAATGAATATACATACGTAACCCAAATATTCCTATATATGTGTTAATGTATTGATTTACTAGATTTAATACCCGTGTATACACACGGGTTGATTTATACACAGATTATCTAAATTACGCATCATTGAGTAAATAGCAATAATTTGATAATACATCATTGAGGAAATTCATCATGCATTGGTTGATGGAGCCAAAAATACATTCATCTTCTATAGCTTTTATGTGAGCAATTTTTTTAAATATTATAAATTTAAAACTTGAATGAGAAACAAAAAAAAAATATTATAATACATTAAAAAATACATTCATCTTCTATATTTTTGGCTCCATCAACCAATGCATGATGAATTTCCTCCTAAGTCCTAAGCTTCCTATTATAAAACATAAAAATTTCCCTCAAAAGTTGCCCCCCTAAAACCTTAATTTATTAGATAGATACGTTTGATTTTGACATGATTATAATAAGTTAGTAAAGTTGTTTATACAATTAATTTATATTGTGGTTTGGTTCTTCTTTAGTAAGGGAACTTATTAAAGCTAAACTACCTCAAAATCCACTAACGAGCCTAAATGAACATCCCTACATAAAATGAATTTCTTTAGACCATGATATGATTACCTTTTGTTTTTTTATTTAAGTTCATGGGTTTCGAACCCTGGTTTTCCAATAGGGCGCGCACCAACCAACCGCTAGGGTATGCCACAATATTCTTTAAACTAACGTTATTTTTGGTTTGGTATTAGACCAAATGGAATAAAACTATGAAATTAACCTGATTGGATCGCATACTTTATGACCTTGTTATAAGATCATCCGATCTAGGTCATGAACAACAACGATAGCATATAACTTTTACGTGTTATGATGAAATTGTTATCATTATTTAGTTGTACGTTGATGGATCCATAGTATTATTTTCTAAACAAACAGACATTGAGATTTATCTACTGATAAGATTGTTTTCAGTTGATCCATTTGAATATTATGTTTGGTTGTATACAAAATGTTCAAAAGCTTAAAAGCAAAATCCAACAATCATAATAATGGTGTTAAAGAAGAGAAGACAAAACAAGGGAAGCAAAGTGCTAATAGAAATATTGAATCAAATCATAACGAAGGTTTCATGGTGGGTTCTACTTCCACACCTTCAATGATTCATGGATTTCAATTGGTGGTTCTCCAATTTTAATGTTATAAATATTAGAAATTGTTAATCATTGTGACCAACAATCAAAAGATTCATTTGAATTATTTTTTATACTTGTAAAATGGTATAAATTAAACAACGTATGATGATAGTTAATAATAGGGTCTTGATTCACGTTAACAAATATTAATTGATATATGGCTTACTAATGATTTTATATGAAAATAAAAACATTATTTTCATTATTGTTGATGTATATGAAGGGTATTATGGACTATGAAGTATCACGAAACAGAATAGATGTATGGAAAAGGCAAGGAATAGGTTTCATGTGGTATGAAAATCAAGAAACGAATCACTCTTCTCTAACAAACTTTTGTCGATGACTGGTATTATGGCAGATATCAAGACGATGGTTATCTTGTGGGTTAAGTCTAGATCGAACATTAAGAACTTGGATGGTGTGTTTTACGTAATTTTGATTATGTCAATATTATGTAATGGGTTTTGGTTGTCTGGGTTAAGCTCCTTGCTAACTTTATTTTGAAGATTAAAGTTGTTATTGTAAAAAAAAAAACTATCGATCTGTTTGGTTTTAGCTCGTAACAAACTTAAACAAACCACTGCATGCTCATCCCTAAACTATTCGCCGAATACCAATCAAGTAAAAAAAACATTATCTAAGAGTGAAACTAGTTGATTTATTTTAAATAACATAATAATTACATCATATAAACTGATAAACTATAGCATAAAATGACTTTGTAACGTGTCCATCTTGTATGATAGGATTGGAGTAAGTATGTAATTAGATAGATCATAGATGTGACCGATCATTTGACACGAATTAAAGGTATATTGCTTGAAAAATTATTGAAGTGAAACTAAAATTATTGGCCAGACAAAATCATTTGAATACAACAAGCAACAATTAAAAGAGTGATAAAGCAATAAAAAGGGTTGCTGTTATTTACATCAGAAGTTAAAGTATGGGCACATTATCGTCAATTTCTTTTCATCACACATTTCAAAATCTTTCTAAAATTCTCTAATGTAGTGTAGTGTATCAAATCAAACGTTATTTCATTAGTATTTTAGCCACTACTTAATTCTTTTTAACTTTTAATAAATGTTTTGAAACCCAACTCTGTATGTCAAAAATCATACTCTACTTGACCCTTTTTAAAAACCAATTAGCCGATAGAGGATCAATGGTTTTCTTATGGTTTTGTTGGCTTTCGCTCGATATAGCAGGTTGTTTGCACACGCGATACTGATGATTATTGTTTTATTTAGTTACACCGGTAGATTTGGTGTAACATCCGACCTCTTATACCACTAATATTGTTCGTTTTGTTACACAACTCTCGTATTTACTTTTGCTTGCCATGGTTAAAACTTCCCATGATGTCACCCGACACCCGTCGTAGTACTACTCTCATTTTAGTACGTTTAACTGTGTAGTTTTCATCTCATGTATTAACATTAAGCCAAAAACGCATTGTTACTATCAGTCTATCATACACAAGATATTTCTTATAAATCAAGAATATCTTATGTCCACGTTTAATATAAAACTTGACTAAAGTGTTATATTTGGCTTGCTGAACATTTGTCGTGTTGAAGGTTTTAGCAATTAAAAGCTTAAGAATCTTTTCCAAAAGGAAAAAGAAAAAAATACCACCCACCCACTAATCGTTTATGTATTAATTGACATTGTTTGCTTTTAAAAAAATTATATTATATGAAATGCTTTGTAAGTTAGTTGTGTCTTAAACAGCTTAACTTTAATCATACCAAAAGTACTATATTCAAAACTTAAAAGAATACTTTATATCAATTAAATTTTCCTTTTTTATTATGTTAACAATCTTTTAAAAGAATACTTATTTTTTTAACATATATCAATTTTGAAATTTTTAAGGTATATTGGTTTCTATTGATTCCAACTATCACCTTTTGGTTTCTACCGGTCTTAACTATTGAATTGACTGTAATGGTCCGTTGGTTACCAAAGTGATAAAAGTTAAGACCGTTGACAGCCAATTCAATAGTTGGGATCAGTAGAAACCAAAAGGTGATAGTTGTGACCGATAGAAGCTAATATACTAATTTTTAATGATAATAACATGAACAATGTGAAATTTAAACTGCCAACCGACCTCTTGTAGTTGGGCATTCTCCCCTCGGTATTTGGAAACGATGGAGCGAATCGGTCTCCTTGAGGTCGTGAGTTCGAATCTTAATCCATGGTTTTTCACAATATGTGATTTTAGGCAAGTGGTTTTCTCCTAAGAAGGTGGATTGAAGTTCTGACTTAGATTGGTCCACTTTGGATGCCTACTCTTGACAACCGGGATACGGGATCCGAGTCGAATGCCCGGTTGTCATTAAAAATTGACCAACCTTTTGGTTTGATCATATATATATAGGTATATTGGTTTTCACTGGTCTCAACTATTACCTTTTGTCTTCTACTGGTCCCAACTATTAAATTGGTTGTCAACGGTCCCAACTTTTATCACTTTGGTAACCACTGGTCCCGTCGTTAAATTTTTTTAACGCCGTCAAGTTTTTTCCAAATTCAAGACCGATGTTTTAGACCTTTTGATCGGAAGGATAATACTTGTCGATTGATGTAAAAGTTTTCTCGAAAAGGCTCTCTGAACTATAAAATTTTTACATTTGATTGATGCACCGTTAGGTTTAAACACCCGATCGAAGCACTATTTTGTTGTTCGGAGCGCCGTATCGAGGTAACTTTTCCATCAATCGACTTATATTATCGTTCCGATCAAAATGCTTATAACATCGGTATTGAATTTGGAAAAAAACTTAACGGCGTTAAAAAAATTTAACGACGGGACCAGTGGTTACCAAAGTGATAAAAGTTGGGACCTTTGACAACCAATTCAATAGTTGGGACCGGTAGAAGACAACATGTGATAGTTGGGACTAGTGAAAACCAATATACCTATATATATATATACAAGTCACTTAAATATTAGGATCTCTCCTTGGGAGTATGTCTTCTTAACTATTCCTGATTTTTTTCTAAATCACATCTTAATACACCTTAAAAACTAATTTTAAGAACAGATTTTGATAATGGAATTTTAATCATTTCAAAATATAAAAGAAAACTAAAAAACATATTGAGGGTAAGAGTAAAGACTTGTAATATATATATTTATTTAACTTATAAGGTTCTTATGTTTTGGAGTGTATATTGACACTGGGCTGTACGCAAAATGAAAAAATTATATAATATTGTTATTAAGATGGGATCAAAAAGTATAGAAGATAAAAAAGTAAACATATTTAAGCAATTAGATGCATACTATGTTGAATCTGTTTGAACTTTAAAGTAGAAAAAAAAACAATCATAATCAATTTGGTGGGGGTGCTTTATTCATATACTAGATTATACCCCGTGTGTTACACGAGTTGAATAACTAAAAATATTTAATTATTATCAAGCATAATAAACAAAGAATCATATGACGAGTAAACATTACACTATAAATCATTACCATCTTCGGTACGTTCTCTAATACCAACAAAAACAAAATCTATATAAGAAAAATTAGAAGACAAATTACGGATTCACAAGCATAAAAATCCGATTAAAATCGTACAAATGGACGACAACTTGTACTGATACAAGCCATGAGCATTGGTATAGAGATAAGAGACCGATAAACTAATGTAGTAGACAAAAATAATGTTTAAATAGAATTTAATACAAAAATTAATGCTTTGGAATATTATTGATATATATTTTGGTAATTGATATTTTTATTTTTATAAGAATATGATACTTATTTTTGTAATTGATAGAGAAATATAATACTAATATGGTAATTATTTTGTAACTAATAGGTAAATATATTATATGATGGTCGTATATTGTGTAACAGTATGAGGATTAAATATGTAATATATTTTGGCGGGAAAACGATGCCAACAATGGCTCCATTGCATGTCATGTGGCATGTGGCATAAAAAACTCTCTTTTATTAGAAGGTATAGATTATAAAACATAAGTATACTTTATATAACTAAATTATTGAATGGTTATCTATCTAATAAATCAAACTTTTAGGGGGCAATTTTTAGAGGGATTTTTTTTTTCTATAATAGGAAGTTTGGGAGGTAAAATTTAGCTAAATTTTTCACCATGCAAGTTGATGGAGCCAACTCCTTAAATGTTATATATTTACAAATTGTTAAATATAATGGTTATAATTTTTTTATAAATATTACTATTTAACCCGTGTGTAACACACGGGTATTAAACCTAGTAAACTTATATAATGCAGATACTTTTAATAAACTAAATACGTCATATATATAAATAAATTATTGAAGGGGTTGGAGTCGATGACTCTCAGATTTATATGAATGATGATGGTTAAAGTTACTAGGGTAAGTAAAGTGAGATGTTGAAGAAGATGACGTGCAAATAATAACGACATTTGTTTGGCAGTGGAGGATGGTGGTAGCCTCAACAGAAAAGAAGGGAGGGAGTGTGGGGTATGGTTAATTTGATCATTTCAATTAAAAGTTAAAACTAACCGAAAGTTCTAACAAAGTTTGTTAGATGTACACAAGTGATGAAAAATGAAAATTTAAGATATAAGTAAAAAGGATTAAATTTACCCCTTAAATGTATCATAATTCAAAAAACCATGCATATAAAAGCAATCATAATCATACTATATGGGGCTTTATTTATTTGTTAAACAAACAAAAGCATTCGTTATAAAACTAAATTATTGGAATGGTTATAACACTATATCTAACCATAAAGCTCCTTAAGATTATTATTTGGTCATTTCATAACATGTTTTATGTTAAAAAAACTATATAGTGAAAATAGTGTTTGGGACGCTACGGGAGTGAGAAGCTGTAGGCCTGTAGTGGAGAATTCAACTTTTTGGAAGCGAGCAACAAATGATATTATGCACGTCACGCCGCTAACGATTTAAGCACTTATAGCGCCCAAATGAATGTTGTTTAGGGCACTACGAGTGTTTCATAAAAGGAGAAGACGCTCCGGTATATATGACCCAATGTACCGTGTCATTATATCAACAATAAAATATCCTATAATTATGTCATATGATTTTTAAACTTTAATAATTCAAATTATGATAGTAATTTCACTTGCCTAGCTATCAAATATTTATCATTGATTTCTGATTTCTAGTTGGTTCACTTACAAAAAAAATATATGTTTCTTTATATTTATTTATCATTTGGAGTGAAATCGAGTGAATTTACAAGAAAAGGAATAATTATGCGTGTTGTTAAACTTTTTTAACGACGATGACAATTCGGACTCAATGGCATACCCCTTCACAGCTCAGGTATATTCATACATCTTCATAGCTCATGTATATTTATACCTCGGGTATACCTTATACGATATTTCAACTATCAATCATTAGTTTGACGCTCGTAGGTTTAAACTATTAGCATGTGTTATTATCCGCAAATAAATAATTGTTTAAAGCGATCATTGGTAACTTCTAATCTAACTAAACAACTAGCTAGAAGCTCGAGATGTGTGATGAGGCGATTAGGCGGGCCTCACGTATGTGACTTTATTTCACGCGTTGATAAAAAAAATTTAATGTCTCGCATATTACGGTGTATAGTTGTAATGCTTCAAAAGTAAAAGACGGAAAGTTATCCAAACTTAAATGTCAAAATGATAACTACGTCAAAACCGGAAAGTAAAAGTCAATGTCAAAGTAGAGTAGGGAGTCATAGTCGTAAATATGTTAAAGTTGAATTAGAAGGTCAAAAATGTAAAAGACCAAAGTAGAATGAACAATTAAGTAACTTACAAAATATATAGCTTTGTAACTTGCAAGGTGGATTGACCTTGCAAGTTAGAATGATATACAATAAAAGGATACATTTTAAGCATATGTCACAATCTTAGGTTATCCAAAAGGCAAAATCTTATGTGATCGCACCACGTTCAACTACAAACTTAAAAGTCATGCATATCATTTGATCGGATCAAATTAACTCACTCATCCATCTTTTTACCTGGTTATTACATATTGTATATATTTTTCAACATGTGTAATACATGGATTTGTAACCTAGTAAGTAGTAACAATAAGAGTGGGTGGAGTGAACTCGGGGTGGGTGCGGCCCCGATTTGACCCCGCACGGAAACACCGCCCACCCCCCGCAGCCCCAAGAATCGGTGTGGGTTTTGACTTCCCCGTGATTTTCCCCGAGTTTTAGTCCGTTTGAAACATGCCCCCCAACGTCTAGATTTTTTTTTACTTTTTCTTTATTACACAATATATACTATATATACCAAACAAAAGCAAATATAAATCACTCTCTTATTAACCACAAACACACAAATTGTGACATCTGCCCTAAACCCGAACCCGAATGCCCGACTCGAACCCGAAGTCGTTATCCTTTCAATTGAAATCGTATTTATTTTTCTTCAAAATGTAACGTTTATTATTTTTGTTGTGGATAAACGCATTGATTCTACGTTATACCCGTCTCAATTAAATAATCTTATTTATGTCGCAACACATTCACGTATATCAAATAAATATTGTTGGAGCAATAAATCTCAATATATATATATATATATATATATGGTTCGTAAAAGAAAATTATTGAAAACGTTAAACCAAAACGCTTCTAAGTTTCGAAATAGTATTTTAATGGCTTAAACGAACTAAAACTATAAAAACGTCAATTAAATAATTGGTACGTTTCAATTTAGTTAGGTTAGTTAGTTAAAAGATATAAATAATTAACTTTATGCTAAAACTGTCAAGTTACAAACTATTATTTAAAACTTACAACAACTAATTGAAATAACACTTCAAACATGAGGGACCTAATCTGTAAATTCTAAAACCAAACCCACCCCCCTGCTCTCTCTCCCCGTCTTTCCGTTCTGAGTCGCCGGTCGCCGGCGAAGAGCTCCGGCCAGACCTTAACCTCGTTTTTATAGCGGTTTAACTCGATTAATCAGCGCTAAAATGGTCCTAACTGAGTCTCGAACCCAACCAAGCCAACTAATTTGTGTTTACTGCGCTATTAAAGCTGTTTCAATCTACTTCGTAACTTTCGGCCGGTTTGAACAACAAATTCATTCATAACGCCTGTTTTTAATCAAATCTGTACAACCGAATCGTTCATAACATCGATCTGAATCTGTCTATAACATTTAATTGATTTACAACCTCCTAATCGAACACCAATCAATCCAAATTAATCTCATTCAATCTCAAATGACTCGACCGTTTCCAAACTAAATTGAGCTACTTCAGTGGTCGTAAATTACTTCTAATCGAACACTCTAACTCCCCGACTAATCAATTGTACCCAAAAACACCATGAACAGCGTATTTGATTCTCCCATTTTTTCAAACCTGCAACACATCGATCGAGCATTAAAACGATGATTTTATCTGAAATTACATTGGGTTTTCACTCAACACATCACAAAGATTCTTTCTGGAGATTGAATCGATTTTCAACAGCGTCAAACTAGCTTCTTGTTTCTAAAACCGTCGCGTATTCAATTCATCAACTCGTTTCTTCATTAATCAAGTAAGTATTTTATATCAAAATGATCACGATTCAACGTAGATTAAAAGCCCTATGGTTAATTTGGTTGGGATTATCAGGGTTGGATCAATTGGATCGATCTTCATTCTAGGGTTCATTTGGAAATGGGTCTTGTTGGTAAACAAATGTTAAAACAATAAAAAAACGAGATTCATTAACAAAAAGGCCTTCTGGTCTAGCGGCCAGTTATTGTTAGTTTCTACTCCTAGGTCACGGGTTCGAACCCACTGGCCTCCTTTCTTTAAATCTTCATGTTTTTCAATTGTAAAACATTTAATTATACTTTTCTAATAACCTAATAATATATTTAAGTTGAAACTATTTTTATTAATTTAAACACATAAGTTTAATATACATATACCAATATTTTATTGAAAACTGAAAATGGTTTCGTATAAAATATATTTAATACAAAATACTACAATGTTTCGTATAAAACCCTAAATCCCAAATTGTATTTCAAAACCCTAAATCCCAAATTGTATTTCAAAACCTTAATCTCCAAATTGTATTTCAAAACCGTAAATCCCAAATTGTATTTCAAAACCCTAAATCCCAAATCTTAAACCGAAACCCTAGATTTTGGACTTTTGATTCTTGTTACTATTGTTTCGTTTCTAAATTAGGGTTTTTCCCAATAAATTAGGTGGTACTAATGTTTGGGCAACCCTCGGTGTTTTTAGCTGCGTTTCTAACAGTTCGATTGTAATTACTTTTTAAGGTGAGTAAACTCACTCCCCTTTTTACTATTTACGTTTTTGGGGCTGAAATACGTGTTGCTATAATACAACGGTTTCTTTTGATGTTTCTATTTTCGAAAATGAGATCATTAGATGTGTTAATCGTGTTTGGCCGCATGTAGCAAAATTGTGTGATAGTCAATATTAGTTATATTATCTTGTAATTTCCACCGGTACAATGTTAGCGCTAATGGCTTGACAAGCCCACCTACATTAATGGCCTGATAGGTGATTTGACCCGGCGATTCTTTGGTTGATTCTATGTTACTAGTTACTACATGTGATGCTTGATGCTACGATGCTATGTCCCTTAGATGCTTAAACATTTTTGATAACTTGCATATCGAGACGGTTAAATGACGGTTAAACGATGGTTATCAATAAATGTAACATGAGTTGGTTCCTCATGACTTGTTGCTAAAGGTAACCCTGCGGGGTCTATGATACTTGTTTCTATGTGTTTCTATGGTCACGGTTGAGATATATATGATGAAATTGCTATGCACATGAGATTGCGAAACACAATCTATAATGATCTCGGATTTTATACTATGTACTATTAATTGTGTTTTACTCACTAGCTAATTCTTTAGCTAACTTATTTTTACACGTTTTTCAGGTGAAGTTTGATACAGTTTTTGGTTCAAGACACGTAGGATGCTTCGGACCTAGAATAAAAAGACAATAAATAATATTTAATTGTCGGTTTCTGTTACAGTTTTTATGACTATTGAATGTTTCTTTATGTCACGACATTATTGCTTAATTAATACTAAAATATGCTTTTAGTGTGTCATGTGCTTTGTACTTTGATAACCGATCCACTTGACGCGCCCGGTGTTTTCCGCCGCCGGACGGGGTGTCACACAAATCTCTATATATATTTATAAAAATGGAGTCATCAAAAAACCCATCAACCGAGGCAACTGTGGCGCTCGTACCACCCGAGGCAATGTGCCACTTGAGGCGGTATTTCACAACACGGTCAAGGTAACCACGTTGGCTCATCCCAACCCAACCAAGCCCAACGCATCGAGTTTTCTCAATTTACCACCAAAGAAGCCGAGTTTTCTCACATTGGGGTTGAGAATATTAGTTATTAGAAATTTTTTTAACCGTTTTTTAGTCTATTTTGTAACCGTTTTTATTATATTTTAATTGTTTTTATTTATTAGTTGTAATTTGTGTTTTATTATTTAATAAAATATTAAAAGTTAAAAAATGAGAAAATAAAAATAAAAAATGTGGTATGAGGTGGTGTAAGGTAGACTCCTAGTAATATGGGATGAAATAAAGTTAAAACATGTGGGGTGGTGTGTGAATGATGAGGAGTGAAGTCCTCTCACCCTAATAGATAACCGTAGCCCATAGGGGTGATGTTCATTGTTTCTGTAGCATGTCTTTTTTTTATAGAACGACATCAATTTATAATTATTTACATCAAATATGTCAACGTCTGGATTAAAATCGAGAAGCAGCAAAGACTTGCCGCCAGCATGCTAATTGCATAGCTAGTTTATCCTAATATCTTTGCTAGGCTTACGTCACCTCAATTTCTCTCATTAGTAGCTTTTAATGCTATTTCTTATCCATATCATAGCCACTAAGTTATATTCCCACTCATAAAAGAGTAAAAGACCAATACATAAAACACACTAGCAAGTAGATGGAGTTAACTAACATCTTTTAAGTGTTTTTTATAGTGTTCATAGGATAAAGGGTGTGATGTAAAGGAAAGAGTGTGTTGGTGTTTTCGTGCAAAAAAATGGGCTTTTGAGTGACAATAGGACTATAGGAGTATAGGAGAAAGAAGAGATAGTGTTTACTGTTTAGTAATGGAGTATTGGAGTGTGATCATTTGCTCTAATCCTTTTTATTGTTTGATTGGTTCTTTGTATTTTACGCTCTTTTTAGCTATTTGTTAAACTTAATTTTTTTATAAGATTATTCGCTATGCAAAATAAATATACTTACAAATTTTTAATACTCTTACCAATATACCCGGTGTTTTTAAACCGGTCGGACCGTGTTTTTTGAGAATCACGGTTCGATAGGTCACGGGTTGATAAGTGTTTGTGAACCACTGCGAACCGCTCGAACGTTATCGAACCGCTCGAACCGGACCGTTTTGAACCGCTATCGAACCGTTTTTTCTGGGATTTATGTTTATATCTATAATTTTTTTTGTTTTAGGTGATGAAACTCAATATGTTAATGTTCTGAGTGATGAGGATGATGAATTAGTTTTACTTAATGATGAAGAATTGGATACGTGGCGTGACATTTGAACTTAAAACTTATGATGATGATGATTTGGTTTTATTTTGGTGTTAAAATTTGTTTAAATTATAACTTTTTTGTGATTCTTAGAGTTAAAATATGTTTGAATTATGATTTTTGTGTTATAACTTAAGATTATTGAACTTAAGTTGTGTTCAAATTAGAATTTTTAAGGTATTATTTTGATAAATATATATTTCGTCAAACCTCGGTCCAACCACGGTCTGACCAGTAAAATTAAAATAACGGTTCGGTGTCCGGTCCGGTTTTCAAAACATTGAATATACCCCAACCCCATCCATTTAAGGCTTACTATTATAGGTGTTCAAAGTGATTTTTACAAAATTTCATATAAACATAATATTATACAACTACAGTTTTGTATGGAAAAAAGGTCGCAATAATCAAAATAACATCAAGTGAAATACACTATACGTGTGTCTTGCAACACTTGAAGCATCAAAATTTTGATTGTAAGTTAGGTACATAACTTAATCATATGATGTACCGTATTCATGTTAATTGAATATGTAAATTTTACTAAGGTTCTAGCTAGTGTAGATCTTTATTCAATTGTGGCTAGTGTTTCCCCGTGATAAGTACCCTTAGTTACGATCGGATGTAATGTGCAGTTAAAAAGTCTTAAAAACTATCACTTATGATGCCCATACCACAACATGCCACCAGCTAACTAGATTAAAGTCGATAGATGGGGTGCAAACGGTGAATTAGGAATGGAAAGGTACGATGATCGCGCCGGAAATGATGGAACAGATTCAGGCGTGCTACTCATGACTTCCTACTGTTATATTTGAAAATAAACAAGATATTTGGTCTTGGGGTGAAAACCCTTTCTTAGTCAAAGACTTAAGAGTTAAGAAAGATGATAGAATTTGAGTCCTTCATTGCAATGGAGTCGATTAGTCCATGGTCTAAGATGGTGCCCTTGAAAGCAAATTTATTCGTGTGGGCGGCGGGTTTAGGGAGGATTGCTACGAAAGTAAATTTGAGGCATAGAGGAGTTCAAGTTCCGGTGACTTGTGAGGGCTGTAAACAAGACCCGGAAACAATTAATCATGCCCTTCTCCGTTGCCGAGGGGTGGATGTGGTGTGGAAGAAAATTTTGATGTGGTGTAGGGCTCATATGATGGTGTTTTTATTAGTGGAGGAAATCATAAAAATCATGATTCTTGGCTATTTAGTCAATCTCGTCGGGATCTTTTGCACGTCATTTTTCTAACAACACTATGGTGTGTGTGGAAGGAAAGAAATAATCTTGTTTTTAATGGCATTAGAAAGAAACCGGGTGATATAGTGGAGGAGATTAAGATTATTTCGTATCTTTGGGCTAGTAATAAGGACAAAGAGCTAAAGGTAAATTGGAATTCTTGGTGTAATTTTTCTTTTTAATTTCTTTGTAATGTTTCTAGCCCCTTGCTAGATTTGATAATGAAATTGTTTTTGGCTGGTCAAAAAAAAAAATATATATATATATATGTCCTTGGTGGCTAGAATGCCACTTGTCATCCCGACCACTACCTTGAGCTTGCCAAGTCCTCACAACCAGCATTAATATTAGTAGTAAGACGGAGAAAAGCTAAAAAGAAAGAAGAACCTTTACGGATTCAGGATTTTTTATCGCTGAGTTCATTGTTTTTAGGTGCTCAAATTTTAATAGAACCATACATACAAATTTCCGAGTCGGGTTAACAGACACACATGGCTTTGATGTTGTCCAGGCTGAATGGACTGTTTTCGGCTAAGGAATAGGACTTAAGGAATCAAAACTGAGTGTGAGTTGGCATACTGCACCAAAATAGGTGTAGAGACATGATTGATTCACATTTTGATAGAGACATGGTCATACTGATAAGTAAATAATCAGAGAATTGACTCAAAGTTTTGGATCCACCACACCATCTTCATTTTCTTATAACGGGTTCGCCTCTATTAATATTTATGGGTTGACTCCAGTTTCGTTATATATAATTCTACTGAAATTTTAAAACGCGATGAGTTCATGTGAACCCGTACCCAAAGATGTAAATCTGTCCCTAACAACCAGCCTTTCCTCTCACGCGCGTCTCCTTCAGTGATAGGTCAACCATAAGATTCCCTACCCGTGAGCCAACTCGTCTCACTAATTGTTATTGTATCCTACTATCCTTACACCCGCGGCGGTGCATGTATCTTAATAAAATCACCATGTTTGTAAATCATAATATACTTTCTTATTCATGTGTATTACCTAGTAACTATCTTGCACCAGAAAACCTTTGTCCTAAGTAATCAAACAAAAATAAATTAACTATTATTCATTTGTAATTTAGGAAGTCTCCTTAAAGCTACATAGTTGAATTAATTATTATATATGTTTGGCAAGTCAAAATTCCATTTATCTCATGTCTTCACATGATAACAAAAGTAGGGTGCTTAAAAAAAATCATAATTTATATTATTGTTTTTTATACTTATTTATGTATTTGTTACGTAAACAAATGAATCCAACCCATTTCGCTACCTTTATTATCAACTTCAGCTTTCAACCAATTGTGGAGTATCTTTGATTATTTTATTTATAGCTACTGGGATATTCCCGGGTACAACTTATTGCAATTGAAAATACAAAATAAAACATTTTTGTTCTTCTTTTTTTAACTTATGAATTATGATTGAGGTAATATATATATTTAATACAACATGAACATAGTATACCTTGTAAAGTGGATCCCGTATTGGAGTTTGACAACTTTGTTTGACATTGTTATCGTTACAAGAAATTTTGATCTCCCATGTCTTATTTCTTAACTATATATTGTCTCACACCGGTCTTTAACTTTTCACCCTTTCAATCTTGCCTTTTTCCCCTTCTGTCTCAAATCTACAATTCTACATCTAACAATAACACAGATTCACAAAATATTATTTTTTAAAGCTATATTGGTTTTCAACGGTTCCAATTGTCACCTTTTGGTTTCTATCGATCCCAACTATCGAATTGGTTGGTAACAGTTCCAAGTTTTGTCACTTTAGCATCCAACATGTCGTCGTTAAAAAATTTTAACAGCGTTAAGTTTTTTTCGAATTCAAGCTCGATTGATGTAAAAGTTATATCGAAACGACGCTCTGGACGAAGAAACGGTGCTTCAATCGGGTGTGTAAAACTAACGGTGCTCCAATCGGATGTAAAATTTTTGTCGTTCGGGGCGCCGTTTTACATCAACCGGCTCGTATACTTCTTCCGATCGAAAGCTCTAAAACATCAATCTTGAATTCAAAAAACTTAACGCCGTTAAAAAAAATTTAATAAAAAAGGTGATAGTTGATTAGTTGGAACCCGTAAAAATAAAAAAAAGGTGATAGTTGATTAGTTTAGACGGTTTAAATCCCATATACATTTTAAAATACAAAGTAATATATTATTTACTCACATCGTTCTTTTCCTTTTCACTCTTTCAATTTTACCTTTCTCCTCTTCTATCTCCTATCTACATCTAACATGAATATATATAAGTATTAGGAGTTCATAAGAATAATAGCACGATTCACATAAGAACCAGTAAATAAACAACGCTAATAGACACTAAACATGCATATTTCATATACATTAATATAACATGACACATAACATATATTTTTTACTGTGAAAACTGAATATTGAAGGTTTAGTATATATTACGGCACAAGAATACGTTGGGATCCGTAAAATCTCGAAACAAAATACACTCTTGTTCTTTTTATACAGTAGTATTTTATACTCATACACAACTTAACCTATAAAACTTTATCTAATCTCACTCTTATGAGAGACTAGCACACAAATCAAATCCATATATCAAAAACTATGTACATTATACCAACATATGGTATATAATATAAAAGAGTAAGATCGGCGACACCAGCCACGTATCATTGTCTTATTCACTACTCACTTTTTACTTTAACATGTTTACGATTTTGACTCTAGCTTTAACTTATTATAATTTTGATCCCTTATAATTTAGTGAGTTTTTAATTTTGACACTCTGAATTTGAGTTATTTATTAGGGGCATTTACATATATCCCCTTCCTAAGATCATTTATTACGTATTTACCCACTCCTTAAATTCAATTACATATTTCCCCTTTCTAAACCATATATATTACATATTTACCCAATTTCTTTAAAATAGACTTTTGATTTACTATTTTACCCTTAATAATCTTCATAAATATATTTTTATATTTTCTTATGGTTTGTGTAAAAGAAGGGGTAAATGAGTAATCTATTATGTCAAAGGGGATATATGTAATTAAACTTTAGGCTTGGGTAAATATGTAATTGATGGACTTAGGAAGGGGAAATATGTAAAAAAAACCTATTTATTATTGTGACATCTAAGTGTTATAAAGAATATTATGGGCACCAAATATAAAACCATAAAGTTAAGGGAGGCAAATGCAAAATATTGTTATCTCCTCTTTCTTGATTCATATGTATAAAATAATATTGAGCCAGCTAGCTAGCTTTGTAGTCTGTCAGTCAGTAATAGTATTTTATTTTAATCCTCCCCAATTTGCTTTGGTTTAGTTTGTGTTCACAGCTCAAAATCAATATAAATATACATATACTAGGCTATGAATCTCTGATCCATCACAGTGGATGTTCTTTTCGATTTCATCCTCTTTTGACCAACATTTTCACATCTACTTTTTCATTCGATTTGACACTTCTCTATAAATCACCTTCAACCTTCATTCTTCATTCTCATTCTGCAACAGCAACAACAGCAACACATTGCTCAGATTTGCATTTTATTTCCAATAACTGCTTCATTTCATAGATTCAACGTATGGATAGTAAGTAATTACTGAAAAACAAACTCATAAACCTCATCGCAAACAACGAGCTTACACTCTGCCGGAGTAAGTTTCCGGTGGTGAATCGACGGTGTAATGGAGGAGACATTTGTTCCGTTTCAAGGAATTAAGAATGATCTCGACGGTCGCCTTAAATGCTACAAGCAGGATTGGACCGGAGGCTTCCGTGCAGGTTTCCGGTAACGATTTTGCGCATTTTCACTAGTTTAGGTTTTATGAGGTTAGGGCTTACTGATTTATAAATTTGATTTTAATTGCATAGGATTTTGGCTCCAACGACGTATATATTCTTCGCTTCTGCAATTCCGGTTATATCATTTGGCGAACAGTTGGAACGAAATACTGGTATGCAATGAATTAAAACTAGTTCTATTCATGCTTGATACTTATGTTGATTGCGGTGACTCGATAAGATCTGTTAACGAAATGATTTGTTTATTAAGGTGTTATTTGTTTATTTTGTGTGTTTGATTTGGTACTTGCAGAGGGAGCTTTGACTGCTGTTCAAACATTGGCTTCTACTGCAATTTGTGGAATTATACATTCCATTATTGGAGGTCAACCTTTGTTGATTTTAGGTGTTGCTGAGCCTACTGTTCTTATGTATACCTTCATGTATAACTTTGCTAAACAGAGGCCAGAACTGGGGCATAATCTGTTTCTTGCATGGACCGGATGGTGAGTGTGTTTCTTTTTTGTATCTTCCTTTGTTTCATATTGTTCATATGGTAATCACACACGTATAAATCGATGTACGAGTGTAATATGTTGACACATGAAAAATGAACCAATTGTAGCATGTTAGAAGTTTTAGTAAAACATATAAGGTGGTATGTTTTACAGTTAAATGATTGAAAATTGATAGTGTAGTGTTAAATGTTAGCAAAAAAGTCAATATAACATCCATGCTACAAAACCGCAAACTATGTAATGCTTATGCTAGCAACTGATTTGAATGTATGATTTATTGTTTACTTCAAATCTCAGGGTATGTGTGTGGACTGCAGCCTTGTTGTTCTTGCTAGCCATACTAGGAGCATGTTCTATTATTAACCGCTTCACGCGTGTGGCTGGTGAACTCTTTGGCCTTCTCATTGCCATGCTCTTTATGCAACAAGCCATCAGAGTAAGTATACTTAATTTTCAGTTTATTGAATTCATATCTTAAATTGTAAATGGTATTTGATTTTGATTTAATGTTATTCAGGGACTAGTAGATGAATTTCGCATACCCGAGCGAGCAGATGCAAGATTAATTGAGTTTATTCCTTCATGGAGATTTGCCAATGGAATGTTTGCTCTTGTTTTGTCATTTGGCCTTTTACTGACTGGATTGAAAAGCCGGAAAGCTAGATCATGGAGATATGGTTCTGGTATGTATGCTAATATTACGTCAATTCATAACCTGTAAGCGTTTACATGAGATAATGTATAGATTAGCTTCTACTATTGCATTATGATGTTTTTTGAAGATTCACATGTAAAATGAACCTGAACAATCAGTTTGGTTCCATTGTACCCAAACATGGGTTGATCTGCAACATGAAAAGTAATAATCAGATAATCACTTCCATAATGTTCCAAAGTATTTATTTTGCTTTAATTCTCTTTTTGGTTTGCAGGTTGGATTAGAAGCCTTATTGCAGATTATGGGGTGCCCTTAATGGTCTTAGTTTGGACAGCAGTGTCCTATGCACCTGCTTCAACTGTTCCAAAAGGAATTCCAAGGCGTCTTGTTAGCCCGAACCCATGGTCTCCTGGTGCATATGAAAACTGGACAGTTATCAAGGTAAGGGGCCGTTCGGGAATAAGAAAACGAGACTGGAAATCTTAGGTGGTGTTTGGTTTGAGAGATTCCCATATCTGCCAAACGATCCTGGAATTAAACCTATGATCATATTATATATTACTGCAAACCAAACTAACTGATTTGAAATTGTAAATGACAGGATATGTTAAATGTACCAATTCTCTTCATATTTGGAGCTTTCGTTCCTGCAACAATGATTGCGGTACTGTACTACTTTGACCATAGTGTAGCATCTCAACTTGCTCAACAGAAAGAATTCAACTTGAGAAAGCCGCCATCTTTCCATTACGACTTGCTTCTTTTAGGGTTTCTGGTGTGCATCTAACTTGTTGACTTTTCAAAGGCTTATATTCTGCATTAGTTGAGTATAAGAGTCTTATGAACTGTGAATATTCATGGCAGACATTACTATGTGGTTTACTTGGAATCCCTCCATCTAACGGTGTCATTCCGCAATCTCCTATGCATACCAAGAGTCTTGCTACTCTCAAACACCAGGTAAAAACTGTTTATCCGCTTCTACTATTATATTACCAAACACCCTCTTAATTAAGTTGACTCCACGGAGGAACCACGAGGTCGTTGATTTGCTCTAGTCACCTTCGTCGAATTTTTGTAGTAAAATCATTTTTTCAAGAAAAACATGGTGTGTTACCCCATAGTTACTATGTTGTCAAAATTTCAAATCCCCCAAGGTGTGTGCCTAGGCCCCAAGCGCAGCCCAACACAGCCGTGTCATCTCATTTTTAAAAGCCTTATCATCAGGTGCTTAGACAAAATTTCTGGCTAAGTACTTGTCAAAAATCGTCTGAGTAGGTCTAAAACAATTACACTAATCAACCTAAAACGTGTCTAAAACCACTAAAAACAGTACTTTTATACTACAAGTCTCACTTAAAAAAACCACGCTTTTTATTGCACCTTCAACAACTATGCATGGTTGTAGTCGGAAAAGTACATAACTTATGACCAACAAGTTCTGATACTAACTCGGTAACTCTCAAAAGTCTTTGACACAAACTCATTTGGATGTAAATATGCAGTTACTCAGGAACCGACTCGTTGAGACTGCACGTGAAAGTATGAAAATGAACTCAAGCTTAGGACAATTATACGGAAACATGCAAGAAGCATATCAACAAATGCAAACTCCATTAGTCCACCAAGTACCAGCATCAGACCGCGGACTGAAGGAACTAAAAGAATCAACAGTTCAGTTAGCTTCAAGCATGGGGAACATTGATGCACCAGTTGATGAATCCATATTCGATGTGGAAAAAGAGATTGATGATCTTTTACCTATTGAAGTCAAAGAACAACGTGTCAGTAACCTCCTTCAATCATGTATGGTTGGAGGCTGTGTTGCAGCAATGCCAGCTTTAAAACTGATTCCAACATCAGTCCTTTGGGGCTATTTTGCTTTCATGGCGATTGAAAGCTTACCTGGAAACCAATTTTGGGAACGAATATTACTCCTCTTCACCGCACCAAGCCGACGATTCAAGTAATTCATCTTAACTTGATCAAATTTTGTTTCGATGACTTAATTTTGACAGATTTTGATCTAATCCGTTGCAGAGTTCTGGAAGATTACCATGCGACATTTGTTGAAACTGTTCCATTCAAGACAATTGCAACATTTACGTTATTCCAAACGACATACTTGCTAATCTGCTTCGGAATCACATGGATACCGATCGCCGGGCTTTTGTTCCCATTGATGATCATGCTGTTAGTTCCTGTACGACAGTACATTTTGCCCAAATTTTTCAAAGGCGTACATCTTCAGGACCTGGATGCAGCAGAGTATGAAGAAGCACCGGCCATACCTTTCAATTATCCTCAGGTAAAAACTATCACCGAATATTAGGATTTTCTAAGAGGTGTAAACTAGCCTTTGGACTCGAACTTGACTCGAGCTCTAGCTTGTTTTTTTAAGTCAGCCATAGTTTGAGCTCGAGCCCATTTAAGCTCGGGCAAGCTGATCTTAAGTAGTCCGCGAGCCTGGTTGACTCTGTTATATCCTTAGTTTCTTAATTGAAAATAAGTAATTGTGAGGTTTTATTGTTGGATCAGGAGGGAGAATTTGGTGCTAGAACTTCCACTGCCGACGCGGGAGAAATACTGGATGAAGTAATTACAAGAAGCCGTGGTGAAATTCGCCGAACGTGCAGTTCAAGAGTGACAAGCACCACTGTAACGCCGTCAAGAGACGGCAGAAGTCCACGTGTATCGATAAATGCATACAGCCCTCGAGTTAATGAGCTCCGGGCGTTGCATAGTCCTCGATCTGCTGCACGAGAACCGTTTAGTCCCATGGCACCATCTTCGCTGGGAAAAAGTCCCCGGAAGTGAAAAAAAGCCTAATTTACGTGTTTGTGTTACTAGCTTGCAATTACTTGTTTGATTTTTAATGTCGTTTGTTGTGGTACAAGGATAACTTGTGTTGGTTTCTTGTAATTAGTAATGTATATTTAACGTTTGCAGACGGTTTAGAATAAATCTTCAACTACTTTCAAGTACACCAAACTTATTGCCTTCGATAATTTGTCATAAAAAAACGTATCATTAACCAAATTTCTTATAAAACATGTAATTAACAAGCCACTTGATAAAAATGTGTTTGACATAACCAAAATGGTACAATGAAACTAGTTACGTTACTTAGGTACAAAATCATATATGGCTTGCAGCTCAATGATAATGTGTTAGTGGGAGATGTCACTTTCAAGCATTGCGGGTTCAAGTTTCATTTTAGGCAAAATGGGGTAAAAGACTTGACTAATAGGTGTGTGAGTTGTCACTACAAATATTTACTAATATTTTTTATTCTTATCGCCTTGTTTATATCAAGAAGACAATTTTGACATCTAGGAACATATTATTAATATGTTATATTTATTTTAAAAAACTTTATTTAGAATGATGTTCATATTACTCTGTTTATTATTTGATATTTGTAGTTTTACATGAACAATCTTTAATTTTGTTATTTAGTCTAATACTATTTAGCCGTCGTGTATTTAGTGATCCTTATTTTAGAGGTTGATGATCTAGTCTTACAATAAACTCTGGATTCTGGAGTATATTAGATAGTTGTGTGACTTATCCGTTCTAAAAAGGTCGTTTAATAAATAGTATTACATGTAACCAATTGAAATAATAAAATGCCTAAGATTTTTGTTACTTTTCAAATGCTTAATCTAACCTTTAAACTTGGTAATTGACTTTAAGTTTTATGTGTTATATACTCCTTTCTTTTTTTTTTTGAACGGCATATACTCCTTTCTTAAAACACACGGAGTATAATTTTAGCTAAGTCAACTCATAAAAAAATTCCGTATATGTTGTGAATATTGTCGGTATCACATGCATGTAGTTTTGTAGTTGACTATACGTGAAAGTGATTGTAGTTTTGAGATCTCCTTTACTTCAAAATCAAGAAAACATTATAAAAATACATATAACTAAAAAAGCATATTAACACGTATAGGGATAAGAATATTTATACATCATATTATTTACTTCACTTCACAAATCACAAATGTTTTTTGTACCATCATTTTATCCCATTTAATACCATCTAAACACTAAATATGGACCAAACAATCAAGAACAAGTGGTTTGAAAAGTAAAACATGTGGTTCACAAGTCGCGTCTCATACTAACAACTCGTGAGGTATGATGTAACCACGAATAAAGAGAGGCGAAACGTGACACATAAAGTTAAAGCGAAAGGAGAGTTTGATTTGAAATCAAGTGAAAGTATGAGGTGCAGAGGAATTGAAGGAGGTTGTAATGATTTAAAATGAAAGCATAGATTGAAATGGAATGAACGAGAGGTAATAGCCATTGACTTTGTTGGGGTCATTAGTGGCAAACATATTCATTCATGTCAATATGTCTTTCTTTCATCAATTGATAAACTTACTTTTGTTTTTTTCATGTAACTTTTACATAAAAAGCCAAGTTATATGAACCAACAAAATAGATTAAATAATTGAAGAATTGACACTTTAGTTGACCACTAGATCTCTTTTGTTTATTTTAACATCAACATTGTGTGATTTGCAAGATAAGTGTGTGTGGTAGGAGTGTGCAAAATTAGAACAAACCCTAAATCAAAACACAACCATATCATTATGATACAATATGTATATTTAGAAGATATTACTTGGTACTTGCGAGTGTTTAGAGGGTTGCATGTGTTTGTTGTTTGGAGGGTCAAACCCGAACATGACACCAGTAACAAACTTATACATTCAAATAGGGGACCATAAATCTTAGAAGTTAAAATAAAGGGGATGAGACTAATACACATTTTATTTTTTTAACTATTGAATCATTTTAAGTTATCAGGTCTAAACTTTACAATATAACGAAAAAGAGAGGGGGGAGCGACCCCATTTCGCCCTATAGAAGATTTGCCATTGCAGGACACGGACATGGAAATCATGTAAGCACCACAACCGGAACATGATATGATTTTTTCTAGGATGACATAGACCCATTTAACCTTACTTTTTTAGTATTTTTCTAATACTATTACTTTAGTACTTTAAGGGACTGTTTGTTTCAGACTCTTAATGATTCAGATGTCTGAGTGGTTCAACACTTAATGGTTCAGACTGTTTGTTCGCGAGCAGATGTCTTAATGGTTCAGACATTTGCCTCTGAATGGCTAAGCATTATACCAAAATGGTTAAGAGATCTTATTTGAATTGATTAGACATTTGTCTTTGATTAGTTAAGCAATATACTAGATCTTAATGGTTCAGACCTCTTACTGGTTCAGCACTTATGGGCTGTTTGGCAACATCTGAATCATTAAGTGCTGCATGGTTAAGAGGTTTGAACCATTAAGAGGCTCTATCAATGGAAGGGATGCTAGGTTAACACTTCAGATGATGATAAGTTTGATACATGCTTCATTCAGTTCCATTCAGCATCTATCTATCTCTTAACCATTCAGCAGTTAATTGAACCATTTAGAGGCTCTTTTTTATGAAACAAACGCTCTGAATGTTAAATCTGAATGATTAAACACTGAACTGAACCATTAAGAGGTGAAACAAACAGCCCCTTAATGATTCAGACCTCTTATTGATTCAGCACTTACCCATTCAGAAGTTACTAAACAGCCCTAAACTTTTTAATAATTATTTATAAATAAATATAAACATAAAGTAATTTCGTTTAGACTATAAAACCCTATGCTAGTTTTCCGATTTATCTTTTGAATTTTGTCATATATAGCTGATGAGTTTAGAAATGAAACACATATTTTTGTTAATATTAATATGTGAAACGGCTCAAACAGTCAAACCACGACCATGTCAATCAACCGTACAATTTTTTTCTTCTTTCTAATGAAACTACTAGGTTTAATGCCCACATGTTAAACACGGGTTAAATAGTAACTAATATTTATAAAGAAATTATAACTATTATATTTAATGATTTGTAAAAATATATCATTTAAGGAGTTGGCTCTATCAACTTGCATGGTGAAAAATTTAACTAAATTTTACCTTCCAAACTTTCTATTATAGAAAAAAAAAATTCCCCCAAAAACATTGCCACCTCAAACTTTGATTTATAAATAGATTTTGTTAATATATATGTTGGCTTTCAGACCATAAACATTAAATTAAAAAAGTTAAAAAGTAATAATAAAATCATATCAACTAGTAGAAAAACCGAACTTTTGATACAGCAGATACTGATTATCTGATTGTACTATTGTAGTATTCAGTATTGTACATTTATACATTAGAAAAAGCCCAACAATTTAGAAAACAAAACTAAATGGGCATACTTTTGGCCCATTTTGTAGCCCAACCCAGTTGGGTTAGCACTTCCCCACTAAAAGCGTACTTCATGAGTTCATGTTATCCGTATATTTCATGTTATATAGAATCAAGTTTATGCTATTTTACTTTTGAATAGTTTAAGTAAGTGTTGCTTTTGTCTTGCATCAATTACGTAAACTGCAACTTTTCTGTCTAATAAATGAAATATTTCATTAACAATAAGAAGTCTTAAAAGTACCTAAAACTTTATAAAATACAAATATCATGGGTTTGAAGACTCACTTGGGCCAAAAATATGAGGTTTTTAAGTTACGCAAGAGGTTTTTTCGGCTAAGGTGGGTTAATCTTCTGATAGTATAGGTTTTTACCTAGACTAGTGAGATAAAAGTAAACAAAACTAAAATGGCCTAAACCTAAAATGGGCATAAGTTGTGCAGCAATGAGGTTAAGTGTTCATGTCCTGTTTATGATGGGCTAATGCAAGAACTAGATGCGTGTTGGTAGTCACTTTATAAAAGAACAAAAACATACATACATATATTAGTGATGTAAAATTGGCATGAATATGGTGATCACCCAAAATGAGTTACTATTATAAGTAGAGTATCAACAAATAGAACGAACTTTTATTCATGCTTGTTCATTTAATATTGAAATTGTTTCACAAACGGTTCAAAAACAGTAACTGATCGAATGAATGTTCTTGTTGCTCGTTCATTAAAGAATTAAACTTGTTCGTAATTATTTGTGTTCGCTCGTTACTTTAAAAGCTAATTAAATAAAATAAAAATAAACTAAAACAGACATGTGAGTAAACTACAGTTTTGGTCTCTATATTTTGACATCTTTAACAGGTTCACTCACACCTTAGCACTTTTGGTCAATGTGATTTTAATTCTTATCACAAATGGTCCCGAGCCCTAACTCCATCCATTTTCAGCTAAACATTTCGCATGTGCCCCGCACGTGAGAGGCAAAAATGACATTTCCTCTTACTCTTTTCCCCTCACGTGGAGGGGACGTGGTGACGATTTAATAGAAAAGTGAACGGAGTTTTGAGCTCAAGACCATGTATGTTAAGAATCAAAATCACAGCTGTTAAGATAAGACTGAACCTTTTAAAAATATCAAAATACAGAAACCAAAACTGCAGTTCACTCGATTAAATATAAAGTACCCTTAAACCGTTGACTTAATTAATACTCTCAAAATTAGTTTATTCAAAACAAAAACAAATACGGTCCGACAATTAATAATGGTATACGAACATAAGTGAGCGAAAGACACCCCGTACGTTCATGTCATCTAACTAATTAAACTAACTTCAATTCCTTGTTAAACCGTACGTCTCCGTAGTTAATTAAACAAAGCCTTGCTTAATTGATCACATGACCTACAGTGATAGCTTGAGGTTCAAGTTTTCATCATCATCATCATCTTCTTCGTGTTGAGGTTTGTTACATAAAGACAAAGGAAGATGCTGATGATTTTGATCATCTATCGGGAGGTTGATCACGTGGAAGTCTTCAGGTTGAAACGACGTCAACGAAGAAGACGGTGACTGAAAATGATGCATTTTTCTGGCTTTATTATTCTTCTTTTTCTCCATTTCTTCAAGTTCTTGTTTTCTTCGATCACGAGCTTCTTTAAAACTTTTGATCAGCGAAAAAAACATCTCCATCTTCTCCTCATTGTCATCATCTTCGTTGTTATCGATATCTTTCCGAATGTTTTGATGATTTTCCATGGAATGGAAATTGAATGATGAATTGAAGTAATTTATACAAGGAATGGAATTGAATGTATATGAAATTGTTGTGAAATTAGAGTTTAATTTATACAAGGCCGGAGTTGACAGTGGGATACATAGTGATTGATTTGGAATTTTGCCATTGCTTGGCTTACGTCATTGGGGACGGAACTTGGCTTACGTCATAACTTGTGATGGTATCATAACAAGCCGCCTCCACTATTTCGTACTTAATTTTGTAGTTCTTTTTAATAAATAATAAACGACACTGGTTCCAGGTTGAAAAGGTAATAACAAGAACAGGATATATTATGCACGAACGCTTAACTTTGCTTATGTTCGTTCATTAAAAACTATGTTATATACTTTATTATTTTAATAACTTGGCCATGTTCGTGTTTTTCATTTGGCTAATCAAATGAAAATTGTTGTTATTGTTCATTTATATATCGAACAAGCATCTTCTCATAGAACAATTCGTTAGATTTTCAATATGTTTACTAATTAATACTACATATATAACAATAAAATAATCAAAAGGTATGTTGTATTGAACGAAAAACATGCGACATGTATAGTTGATGTAAAAGGCGAGTTTGATGATAAATTAAGTGAAAGTACGTGTGAGGTGCTAGTTTGATTTGAAATGGATTCGAAGTTAAAGAAGTTAGTGGAACAAAGGAGAAACCGTAGCCATCAACTTAATTAATTTGTTTGGTAAAAAAATGGTAAGCATATTCATATATGGCAAGGCCGGATCTATTTCTTTCTTTTTTTTTCAAATCACAAAACACATTATTTGTGTAACTTTTACATGAAACACATGTTTCATGAACCAACGAAATACATACAATCTTTGAAGATGTGAAACTTTAGTTAGACCACCTAACCACTTTTGTTTATCGCATCAGTTTTAAATAGGCCTGGCAAAATAGACCCATTTTGATAGTTTTGGGTCACATTGGGTAATCTTTAAATCCATGTTGGGTTAGTTTGGGCCATAGAAAACTCAATAGTGGGTCAAAATCCTAACCCATTGGGCTGAAGAAAAATACTTACGGGTCATGATGGGTTGAGTGAAATAGTCTACGGGTCATGATGGGTCAAGCCTAAAATCATGATGTATGCTATTGTTATTTACTCATCTCGGTTTATAAACTTATTTTTAGGTATATTGTGCTGCAATTTTAAAGATTGGTTGTGATTAGTAGCATATTAATAGTTGTTTCTTTGATGAAAAATTTATGAGTTTGAGAGTTTAAAATGCTAGAGATATGTGTTTGTGTTTGTGAGTGGAATTGCTAGAGATATGATGGGTTTAAGACTTTAAGTTAATTAGTTAAATGAGTTACCGAAATTATAGACTTTAAGTTGATTTTTTTTACCCGACCCGTTCTGACCCGGACCCATCCTGACCCGACCCGTTCTGACCCGTTTTTATAACAACCCATCTTGACCCGGACCCGTTCTGACCCGGACCCGTTTTGACCCGGGTAGCTGACCCGACCCGACCCGTCCGTTTTGCCAGGTCTAGTTTTAAATGTTTTGCAATAAGGTGTGTATAACTTAGGACAAAATCGTAAAATCAAATCAGCGTCCCTAGCTAGCTTATTACCACACGATACAGTATTTTATCTATATGTCAATCTTTATTTGAAACACATGACCCAACATGATAAGACTTTATAGTGAGATGACGCTAATTATTAACATAACATATGACCCTATTAGGCTTTTGGATATACTAGCATGCACTCTCATGCCCCTGTGTCACACGGGCGTTTCATGTTCGTCATATCACTCTGAGTGGTGTGTGAAAAGAGGGCTCGTGAAAGGATTCAAGCATGATCGAAAAAGAAGAAAGTGGGTGCTGGGTCTAACTGTCTAGCCGTTGGCTAGTTGACTAGCCGTTGAGTTCCACCAAAATTTTAATTTTTTTAACAATCATTTCACACACTTGATAATTTAATTTATATACATATATACACACACTCGATCTATACAATCATTTCACACTCAAATTTTTTGAACAATCTACACACTCTACACACTCAAGTTCCACCAAAATTTTAAATTTTTCATCTTCATCATCTTCCTGTTCTTACTCATCCGCCGACTTCGATGCCGACAATGAGGTTTTTTTTCTAGCATGGTTGTTTCCGCCGCCCAGATATTATTACAATCTCCACCCTTTCATCCACGCACTCGAAAAGCCGCATTAAACCCTAACCATCATTGTGCGCATGAAATGCTTGTTCACGATTACTTCAAAGACGTTGACCAGACGTATCCGCTCGACTTTTTAGGTGTCGTTTTTTAATGCACCGGCCATTATTTTTATGCATTGTTGAAAACATTGAGAGAACTAACCATATTTTCAACAAAGATACGACGCTAGAGGACGGCTTGGGTTAGCGCTTTACAAAAATGCACGGCATCCAAATGACATATGGGAACCGCGCTAGATGCATTTGACGAGTATTTGAAGATGTCTGACCCTACTATCAGGTTGCCTCTTTACAAATTTAGCAAAACTATAATAATTTTATATGGAAAGATACTTACGAATGGTGACTCCGAGTGACGTTGCGGATATTTACCAGGTGCATGAAGACATCCATGAGTTTTGTGGGAAGCTCAGTAGCATCGATTGCACACATTGAGATTGGGAAAATTGTCCAAATGCATGGCAAGGTCAATATTGTCATGGTGATCACGTGGTTCCTTCTTTAATTCTCGAGGCAGTGGCGTCTCAAGATTTGTTGATTCGACATGCATACTTTGACATTGCCGTATCCAACAATGATATTAACATATTGGACGCATCGCCTTTATTTGACGATTAAACATTGGGAACGGTGCTGGATACTTCATTCTGTCTTAGAGGGGGACAACTATAAATATGGCTATTATCTTGCCGACGGTATATATCCAGAATAGGCCACTTTGATCGAAGCGTATTAAGCTTAAATGGGTGACAAACGTATATTCTTCACAAAAAAATAAACGTCGGCAAGAAAAGATATCGAATGTGCATTTGGTATTTTGAAAAAAGTGACAAATTATAAAGCAATCTACACGTCCTTGGTCGCTAGCAAAAATCCGGAGGATGATATACACATGCATAATTTTGTATAACATGGTTATTAAAGACGAATGAGATGCGCGCCTTTGCCACATACAACAAAGATGAAATGATTATCCCGGTTGAAGAAGCTAATAAACAACATCAACAAAACAAAAAAGACTTTTTCTATCCTTCAACTTAATTTTGACTTATTTACACCTTTAAACCTCCGATTTTAACTTATTATTATTTTAATATTAGAGTAGAAAATTTATTTTTAACTTAATATTATCATTGAAGCCATGATTAATACAAATCTTTAGATTTTTTTACAATTTTAGTTTTCTAAAAAAAATTATGAACATAGTTATAAAATATTTTAAAATATACACAATGATAAAAAAATTGTGACAAATGATAAAATCTTTACTTCATTAATACCAGTTTTGTTTTCTACTTAATTTAATTTCAAACGTCCAAAAACCCAAGTAACACAAACCAAATAAAACACAGTTCCTAACTGATCGAGGCTGTAAAATTGACACAAAAAGCGCGAGTTACCATTAAAACTAGACACTTATTACCGTTAATCTGGTGATCGATTGTCCCCAAATATATTACACTACCTACAACCACATCTAACAATACAATTACATATATATATCATATGATATCATCTACAACGATAGTTTAAGGTTCAACATATCATTTTCCCCTTCTTCTTCTTCTCGATCATGAGACTGCGACATTGAAACACGATGATGACGGTGATCATTTGGGAAGCTGACATCGAAATCTTGGTGTTGAAACGAAGTAGAAGACGGAGATTGAATATGATGCATCTTTCTGGCTTTATTATTCTTTTTCTCCATTTCTTCAAGTTCTTGTTTTCTTCGATCACGCGCTTCTCTGAAACTTCTGATCAGAGAAAAAAACATCTCCATCTTCTTTTCAACGTCATCGTCTTCTTCGTTATCATCGTTATCGTTTATGTATGTTTTGATGATGTTTTGATGTTTTTCCATGAAGATGAAATTGATGAAGTTTGGTGTGGAATTAGAGTTTGATTTATACAAATTAAAATTTGACGTACGGTGGGATGGTTGTTTGGAATTTGGTGTTGATATTGACTAATGACTAAATATATGATTAATATAGTCAGTCGTCGTACGTCATGTTGAAGACGTAAATTGGCTTGCGTCATTTGTGAGCTAGGAAGATGATGATGCATTAATTTATTAGCCGCCCATGTTAACCCATCTTCCGACTCAGATTTTATTTTATGAAAACATATATATGGTGGTGATTTTTTTAAATCATTTTTAGAAGCACATGGACTTGAGTTAAGGCGGCCACTGTGTTGTTTATGATTTTGTCTCTATACGTGAATACGTGATATTATCTGTTTTTTACTTTGTTACATATATTACGTATGTGTTATTAATATTATTGATAAGAAAAAGTAAAGCTTTGCATGTTGTTAAATAGGTAAAGATGTGGCATGTCGTTTAAACGTCTAATGTCATGTAATTATAAAGTTAAAGTTCGTTAGTGTGGGCTTGTAGACGGAAAAATGTTTGAAAGTTAAGACTGATGGTAAGAATATTCTGGGTTGGGTTGGAATTATATATTACTGGTATCCCGGAAATAAATGAAGATTGAGATTATTTAATATTAATTTTGCATAAGGAAAAAACAAAAGAAATGATCAAGAGACCTTAATTAGTTTTAATAGTACATGTAAACGGAAACCAACTGCGGTGATACTATGAGTTTTTAAACTTCATTATGTGTGTTGCGACAATAATGTTGACGTGGTTAGATATAACATGTTTGGAAGATTAAAACATAAATAAAACACAATTACGCATAGTTATTTATATTTTTCGGTCGGGATCATTTTGTTGATGCAAAATAAAGTTTTTAAAGCTAGGTAGGTGACACTCAAGAAAATTTGGCGTGATTTTAGCTTTGATTATACAGTGTGTTAGATGATATAATTATCCACTTAAAAGTGAAATAAACGTGACGTTGATCCAATGACATCATTCTTTTCAACGTGATTCACCATCAACTTTATCATGTTGTCTTTAGCATGTTAAAATAAACGTGATTTTAACAGCATGTCAAGACCCAAAGAAGCAAGTCACATATTAAATTAATTACTCCATTTGCTATACAAAAGTATCACAAAATGCTATAGGTTTTTAATAAGTTTTAAAATAATAGTTTTTTACTATTTAGATGTCCAAAATTCTGAATATCATTTAATAATGATAAAATAGAAGAAAGTATAAATGATCATCCAGTATATTTTACTTTAATAAATTAATACTTGTTTGTTATGTTAATTTAAGAAAACAATTTAAAAAGTCTACCTATTTTAATAATTAAGTAACAAATACACATGACATGATTATAGCATGTCCACCTAAGATTTTTCCTATGTGTCAAACTCACATTCATCCTATATATTATTTTATACGGATCTTCAACTGGGTTTCTGGGTTTGAATTTAACCCGATATTTAACATATATCTTATTAATATATTTTATTATTTTTTGAAAACAAATGAAAAAAACTTGTATAATTAATCTCTATCTATATCTTATAACTACTTTTTAGTAGGATTTGGATAATTTTTTAATTTAATCGTTATGAAAATACTAAATTTATTTATTTTGGATTTCAAATATATTCATTTGATATAATCGTAATTTTAATAATATTACTTATTTTAATAGTAATAATACATCTTTAATAGAATAATTAAGTTATATCAAATTTAAATAGTTATTTATATTTATTTGATTTAGCTTTTCTAATAACAAATCTTCTATATTAATAAAAATATCGTTTTTATCAATCAGCCCGTGTATTACACGGGAAAAAAACCTAGTTAAATAATAAAAAACGACGAAATTAGACATCTCTAAGACCCTAGTAACCCGATGGGCCTACCAAATGATTTGCGCTTAGGTTACATACCGTAACGCACAAGTTAAACAAAAATATAGAGTCTTAACTTGACAAAACCAAACATCAAAATAAAAAAAAATGACCAAAGTGGTCGAATTGGTACAAACCTATGAACCAAATTAGCAATTTACTCAAAATATATTAAAATAAATATTAGATAATCGTGTATGTTTCTTATGAAATAATTTGGTTAAATTTTCAAAATGAAAATTTGAGTTATTAGAGGTAGAAACCAAAACTAGACTCTATTATACTATAACTAAATATTTAGAGATAAAACCATAACTTTATTTTTCAAAAAAAGTTGAGGTGTATAAATATAAAGTTTTTCGAATTTAAATTAAACCTTAAATTTAATATAACGTAACAAAAACTAAATTGACTATTATGATGGCGAAATTGTGAGAATTATTTGTTTTAAATTTAATATTATGATGGCAAAGTTATAAGAATTTTTCGTTAAACTATTCAGTTTTTATTATACAAAGGGTCGTTTGGTAGTATCTAAATAATCTCTGAATAACTAGTAAGAATGTACCTCTTAATGGTTCAAAAATCCATTATAAGGTAAGTTTTAAAAATGTGATGAATTGGGTGAGGTATTACCATTCAAAGGCTACCTCTTAACCATTCAGCATCTTTTTATCACTTAGTGGTTCAGATGTTTTGAATCATTAAGAGGTAAGCCTCTAAATGACCATTAAAAAGCTACCAAACACCCATAGTATTAAATCTCTAGGTGGTTTAAAATAGATGATTAAAATCACACTTGAACTTTAAATTCAAACTTTATTATATTAAAGAAAGAAAATTTATAGATAATTATGCCAAATTAATTCAATCAATAATCAAGATTTTTATTTTAGCTTAGATGATTAATGTAAGAATCACATATATGATAAAGTGAGATGAGAAGATTTGTCATGCTTAAAAGAAGACATTGTGGTATAAATTTACTCGATTATTAGTATAAGGATATGGAAACTTGGATTTAGAGTTGCTTTGCCCTCTAGCGGTAGATAACTCCATATAGATAGTCATGAACGAACATAAACAAACTAACATAAAAAAAACATAAATAACTATAAACTATTTCATGTTATAATAACCTTCAAATCTTTAGTTACAATAGGTTTCTACATGTGATCCACAAAAGAGGTGGAGCCAGGCAGGGGAGGATGTACAAAGGAGTTAGGGGTATCTTGAGATACGGCTTAAATTTTATTGTACGGTAGAATTTTTAATTTTTTCTTGTCTTATGTATACACCTAAGCAATTGTAACTTGTAAGGATACCTTTAAGCCAAGGGATGAATTACATAGAAGAGAGACGAAGGAAGTTAGCATCAATGGAGTTTTCTTCGACCTACAACAATGGGTTATGCATATCAAGGGTGAGAAAGAAAAAAAAAGATGCAAATAAATTATGAGGCTTTGGGATAATATGGACTAAGTGTTAGCTTATTTACTATTTCTCTTTTTCTTCTCTCAAGACTTGCACATTGAGTTGGACAAGAATAATAATGGCCAATGTTGTTTGTCTTTGATCAGTTGAATTATACTAGTTCGTTATGTAATAGAAAGATCAGCCAGTTTGAACCGGTTGAACTGGTGAATCAGAAGGTCCAACCGGGATTCCGCATGAAAATTGTTTACATATTATTGATAGTTTGAAAATACATTATAAACTTGTCTGATTCTTAGATCCGGTCAAACCGGTCCGACCAGTAAACCTGTAAGATGTTCAAATCAGTTTTGAAAACATTAATAATGCCTACTTGTACCGCATGCTCTATAAATCCTATTTGTAATTTTTTTAAATATATTATTAGTTTTATGTCTTGCTATACTGCGCATGAGCTTTATTTAATATTATTAATATTTTTAAGTATATTACCTTTTTTAAACAATGAAGACAACGGATGCTTAGAGGCATCCCTCTTTAGAGCCTAGATATTCTCATAACTCAAATAGAATTTTAAATTTTAATCATTAGTTTGGTACATGACTTAATTCTATCATCTTGATTCTCCACTTTTAGTTTTAGTCTGTTTTTATATGCCGTTTATAGTTAATGGGGTTGCATTTTTATTCAAACATTATATTTCTTTAGTCGGATTATTAATTGTACACCTATTTTGTTACACTATTATTATAGAAATTGTAATCATTTGCTTCTAATGTAATTCTCTTTCCAACGCACCCTTCTAAAGTATTTTGTAACAAGTTGGTTTTGCTATATTATATTTTTAATGTATTATTTTGTCAACGTATTGTTAATTTTTCAACGGTTTTCTTAGGTTTCGGGCCCTCAGTGAACCACAGTTCTAAACCCACTAGCTCTCTTGAAATTAGACATTGGTAAAGTAATTAAAACTTACAAGTACAAAAATTGTATACGACCCACCCCCTTCTCTCGTTAAAAACTTCTAGTTCTACCACTACCTTCTAGTTCTAATTATTAAACTTCGGATATTAATAATTATAAACAAGAATAGAAAATGATTATTATTATTATTATTATTATGTTAAAGAAAATGTATTGTTACAAAATAATAATAAAGTAGAAAAAAACCTCCTTATTATTTAAATGTATGGCAAAAATTTATTATTATATGAATATATGTTAAAAAATATTATGGGATATCTCTGATTTTTTATGCTAGTTTCGCCACTGAAGCCAGGTGTTTAACAGTAACATCTTTGATTACGACAAACGTTCCTATGTTTCATATGCTACCATATACTTATCTTTTAAGTATTGTTTACATGATGATTGGTAATTGAATGACAGAGATCAGAATTATTGAGAACACAAGTGAAAAAGATTTTAAACTCCTATAAATATTTTAATCAAACTTGTTTACATAGCATTTCCTCTATGAACATCAATAAATTAACTGGTTGTTCAACACTCAAGTTGCCTACTTTTCATGGTTTTGCATCTTAACCCATAACGAGCAAAGTCATATACATTTTGTAGATGAGCCACATGATAAATTTTACGCGGGTAAGGTCACGTTTGTGAACTTCATAACCAACGTCGAAGCGTTGCAGCGAACCACATTGCTATCACACAAACTGATGACGAAATTCTAAGGACGGAATTGGATCGGGGCAAATGTTACAGTTATGACAATGAAACGAATGTGGTTAAATACTTAATAAAAAACTTACGATTAATGAAATGAACGTGGTTAAATACTTAAACAAAAACTACGAAGGTAAGTAAGGGTGAACGGAGTCGTTAACGAGGAGGGCAACGAGATCAAACCTCGCCGGCACCTCGCCGGGGGAGGGTCCGTACTCGTCTCCTCGTTGGCTCGTCTTCATCTCGTTTTCTTCTTGCCATCGCCCAAACGACATCCCTTCCTCGTCTACGAGCACACCATCACTCCCTCCTCGTTGCTCCTCGTCCTCGCCACTCCGTGCTCCCTAAGTTTGGTTATGGATCGTAGATGAATGTATCTAATTATCTATAATATATTTCCGGTTATAAAAATTGACACACCCAAGTTAAAACTTAAAACTCGAGTTAAAATAATTTGTTGCCGATTTTGCCCATCGTTTATCAGTTCCTAAAATCCCCAAATTGTTCATCATCTTCACCAACCCTAGCTGCCGCAGATCGTCTAATTTGTTCGTAACCTTTTCGATTCTGTTCATCAATCTCAAATCGCGATTACAGAGACACAAATACGATGGATGATACATGTGCTGTTTGTGCCGAGAGCCTTGAATGGGTTGCTTATGGAACATGTGGACACAAGGATGTCTGTTCCACATGCGTCGCTCGTCTTCGATTCATCTGTAACGATCGACGTTGCTGCATCTGCAAATCTGAGTCCACGATCATCTTCGTTACCAAGGTTTTTGTGCTATTTTGTTGTTGATTGATTGTTCTTCAGCTATTTCAGTGTAAACGTGTAATAGTTTGTTAAATGCATATGTTAGTCGGCTTATCAACGAGTAAATCGCATTAAGTTGATTTGCAGCTGGATTTGCAAGTTTGAGTCCACGTTCATCTTCGTTACTAAGTTTTTGTTCTAATTTGTTGTTAGTTGATTGTTCTTCAACTATTTTAGTATAAATGTGTAATGGCTTGTTAAATGCATCTGTTTATTTGTTGATCAATGAGTAAATCGCATTAAGCTGATGTATGCTGCATCTGCAAATCTGAGTTCATGATTATCTTCGTAAACAAGGTTTTTGTTATAGTTTGCTGTTGATTGATTGTTCTTCAACTATCGTAGTATGAATGTAGATAGCTTGTTACATGCATCTGCTTATCGGTTGATTATTTGAGTAAATCACGTTAAGTTGATTTACATATGCATCTGCAAATCCGAGTCCACGTTCATCTTCGTTTCTAAGGTTTTTGTTCTGATTCGTTGTTCATTGATTATTCTTCAACTAATTTTGTATAAATGCATTTGTATATGGGTTGGTTAATGTGTAAATCGCATTAAGCTGATGTATATTTCAAAATTTGTTGATTGTTTTGTACGATTGCTCATTTGCAGGCTTTAGGGGACTACACTAAAACAATTACTGATTTCTGTTAACTGCATTTGTTAGTCGATTGATTACTGATTTTGTATATATCTTCAGAGTTTGTTGACTGTTTTATGTGATTGCTCGTTTTCAGGCTTTAGGAGACTACACTAAGACAATTAATGATTTCTCAGTGTTTCCTTCAGAGAACAAGGAGGGTCGATCCGGCTCGTATATGTACCATGAAGATACGCAGTCTTACTTTGACGATTTGGCTCAGTACAATATGATAAAGGCCATGTGTAGGCTTTCATGTAGCGTTTGTGATAAGGTGGAGGATAATTCCAGTGGTAAATCAAAGAAGAAAGCTAGATTCCGTGACATTAATCAGCTTAAGGGTCATCTATTCCACCAACATAAGTTGATCATGTGCAGCTTGTGTCTGGAAGGAAGAAAGGTTTGTTTATTCATCTTGTTTTAAAGGGTGTTTTGGATTGCTTAATCGAACTGATTTTATAATTTAACAAATCTGATTTTAAAGGGTGTTTTAGAAAGTTAGAACTACTTGCAGTGAACAATACCTAGGATACACTTGTAATTTGGCAATGTGACATGATATGAATCACATTTTGTTAAATTTTGACAAGTATGATGGTTCATAGGTTTATTTTTTCATATTGATTGGTGGTGTCAAATCAGAACACTTATATAATGGCGTATGATTTAGTATAATCAAAATGCTACATATATATGATCACGCAATAAGGGTCACTGACTCATTGCTAGCCAACGTGGTACACTATGGACTGAAGACATCCCTCACAGACGCACACTATGAGGTTATGTTTGCGTGGAGTTTTTGGAGTTCATATTTATGTGGATGGACTTTCACGGATGGGTAATGGTGGGCCCTTTATTTTTTTTCTTTTGTCTTTTCGTTTTTCTGCACTGCATCTTCTTTCTTTTTCTTTGAACGGTGCTGGATGCTAAAGAAGTACAAGGATTAATTGAAGTGGGCTGGGTATATTTTTTTATCGGGCTATCTTATGTATGTCAAATATAAGATAATTCACAATTTAGATTTTTTATTATATGTAGTAAAATTTTTTTTATTCAATATGTGTTCTATTTTTTATAACTGTTGTGAATATATGTAGCATATATTTCTAAATAAATGTAGCATATGTTTGTGTGATGGGCTTGGTAAAATTTTGTAGGTTTCCTTGTTGTAGATACTCTAATATATGATTGAATAATGGATTTGATGTACTGGATTAGAAACCTTTGCTTATATGGTAATTGATAAGGTCTATGAGAAATTGAGAATAAAAAATATTATTACCTTAATAGTGAATGAATAGTTTCATTTATTGATTATCTATTTAATAATAGTGTTGCTCTACCCTGTTCTAGTTTCTTTGATTATCATAGAATTTCCTGACATGATTTCATTGTCTGCATATATCAGATATTTATTTGTGAACAAAAGCTTTATTCAAAAGCACAGTTAAAGCAGCATATAAACACTGGTGACTCTGAAGTTGATGGAACTGAAAGTGAAAGAGGTGGTTTTCAAGGGCATCCATTATGTGAATTTTGCAGGACACCTTTTTATGGGGATAATGAGCTTTACACACATATGAATACTGAACATTTTAAGTGTCACATATGCCAAAGGTGAAATGACCATTTTTTTAGAATTACTCTATCTGCAACTGATAGAAGTTATTTGGATATTTAACTTTTTGATTGATACAGACAAAATCCTGGTAAATACGAGTATTACAAAAATTATGATGACTTGGAGGCAAGTTGTTTCTTTCTCTCATAGCTTTCTATTTGTAAATGAACTGTTATAGAACTCAATTCATTAAATTAATATTGTCATGCCTGAGCTCTTTTTTTTTGTTTTTACCTTTTTTCTCCCCTTTAATTAATCAAATTATCATTTACAGATTCATTTCCGCCAAGAACATTTTTTGTGTGAAGACGAGGCATGTCTTTCTAAAAAGTTCATTGTTTTTACATCTGAAGCTGAAATGAAGGTAAAGCATGGTTTTAGATCCAACACCTGTTGGATGTTGCAAGTTGCAACCCATCTAATATAGAGAAAAAACTACTTTGTAGGTTCTAATTTGAATGCTTTTTTCCCCTTAAACTCCAGGTGCACAATACTAAAGAGCATGGGGGTCGTCTCTCACGATCAAAGCGCAATGCTGTTCTGCAGGTATACCTCTTTCTATGTTCCCATATGGGTTGGGTAACAGACTAATAGGTTACAGGTCAAATGGATTCAGGTTGAAACCAATCATTTGTGGTATGGGACGCTTGACCACAAACATGACCGTATTTTGTTTTTTTCAATAATAATCTAAATCTTTGTAACAAACAATCTAGGGGGTGGTTGTATATATGGGTGCAATGGTGCATTAAAAGGGGAGTTTAGGTGAATTTCAAGTTTCAATTCCTTTGATCAATGTGACCTGTTTTAGATAAGATACCATAATTGACCTATTCATAAGTCAAAGCGAGATGTTTGGTTCTTGATGACTCAGCACGTTTATTTATCACCTTTTTTCTTGTTTTTTTTATGTTTTATGTTGGGTACCTAGTTACCAACTAGCTTTACATATAGACGAAACAATGAACAAGATAGTCGACGTGGAAGACGAATGCGTGATTTATCGGAATCCGAGTTATCTCGAGCAATTGAAGCCAGTCTGGAAATATCCAATTCAAATTCCAGATTTCCAGAACCTTCATCTTCAAGCAGGTCCAATCTTTCCAGTAACAATAATATAAATGACATCGTCCCATTAATTCAACCATTTGAAGCACTAGCCACAGATTCTGATCCACCTTCAAGGTATCTTTCAGCTGTGTCACATACACCTAGAAACACACCACTTGAGGAATCCGCCTTCCCGCCACTCTCCACGGGCCTTACCACTAGTGCCCAAATGCCCAATAGGCTACAGAAGAACACCATGGCAGAAAAGCTCCGTCGACAAAACAAGAAAAAAGTCAACGTTCTTAATACAGGCAATGCTTGGCCCACTGCAACTCATTTGAATCATAATCATCATCAACCATCATCAAGTTCAGTTTCTAAACCTGTTAACACCTCTAACACTGCATCTTTGCTTATATCTAGTCAAAGAAAGCCAACCTTTAACCCGATTTTAGCTCCAACAAGAATTAGCCATTCCACATCAGCACCGAATTTGGTTGATACGGGCTCAGTATCTGACTTCCCTCCAGTTTCAACATTGCAGACGCTTAACGGGCATGGAAATGGCCCGTCTACAAAAAGCGTGGATCAAGTTTATGCTGCAAACAAGTCCATGGTTGAGAAAATACGCGCGGGTTTGGATAATGACCAGGATAAGTATGCTAGATTTAAAGATGTATCAGCCCAGTATCGTCAAGGTGTTATTGACGCAGAGACTTATTTGGTTTATGTGGATCAGTTTGGTTTGTCCCATCTTGTTCTTGATTTGGCTCGTCTTTTACCCGATCCACTTAAGGAGAAAGAGCTTGTTGCAGTCTACAATGCGAATCGGGCCATGAGTACGAAAGGGAACGGTCGGAAAAACAAAGGTAAATCTGTTAAGTTATCAGACAACATATTAAGCACAGTTCGGGAAATACAATCAAACTACCGCCCACAAGATGACGAGGTGGAGACATTGTCTAAAGATGGGTATCGGGCTGTTAACAAAGGAAAGTCGAAGTTGCAGGATGATGATCGTGCATCACCTGGTGGTCAACTTGTCATAAAACTGCCAAAAAGTGAAGGCGGCAACAGTGGCAATGGGAGTGGTGTAGATGGAGGAGGAAAAACTAAACAGAAGAAAACATCAAAGTTTCTTAGGGCGCGACTCGGTAATGGGTCTTTGGCTTCACTTGATCTTAACAACTTCAATGGCGGGTCTGATGACGTGTTGGCAAAGGGAGAATCAGGTCAGAACGCGGTCCAGGAGACTACTGATGGGATACCGGTGCGTGGTGTGTGGCGTAATGGTGGAGGTCATAAGCTATTTGTAAAAGACCAGAAAGTCCCTAGAGGGATACCCAAGTAAGTTAGGTTTATATATTAGATTAATCTAGCATCATGGGGGGTATGTAAAAACAAATGTTTGGTTCGATGGGTTTTTTGAGGATATAAAAGTTTATGTTGTTCACAGCCAACAAGTGCTGTTAGACTGTTGTCAATTACCTGTTTTTAAGGAAAGTTGCACTAACACATGTGAATTATAAAGTCTTTTTGTGTCCCGTAAATTCCAATGGTGTAATAGAACATTTTAGTCATATGCTAATTTCTTTTATTGACCTAGCAGTGCATGTTTAGAATAAGGGTTTTGAAAAGACGATCAGCCGGTTAGTCCTACAATCGATCTAGTAACCGCCCAGTAGTTCATCCTGCCGCTCTTGGTTGTACCGGCTGGTTATTGAACCAACCATTTTTTAATTTTTTAAAACTTGGTTGAACTTTTTTTTTAAAATTTTGTGATAGGTTGTTTTGATGGCTTTACTTTTAAAACCACCTGGTTCATCCAACGACTACTCTTTGGATTGACTGGTTATTAAACGAGTCAGTTTTTAATTTTTTTCCAAGTCGTTTGAACTTCTTTCTTTTGAAGATAGGTTATTTTGATAACCCAAACCCTTTAAATTGTTGTGTTTGAAGGTTTTTATATATTTGGATTGTTTATAAAAAAAACTTTAAATTGTTGTGTTTGAAGGTTTTTATATATTTGGATTGTGTATCAGTGTATGATAATTTTATAATTTTTGTATTATAAATTTTATTTATGGTATCTGGTTATTTACGACGAGTGAACATGTGAGGTGACTGGTTTAATGTTAGTTTGATTATAAAAACATTATATATAAGGTTTTGATAGGACTTGCTTGATAGGCTGATTCCAAAACACGGTCCGTGTGTCTTTGTGTTAAAGGCTTGAATTTAACATGGACACCCTTAGAAACTTACAAGACACGGATAACTCATTTATCAAAAAGCTTGATTAATAAGTAAATTGATTGATACATAGAACTTGTAAAGTTATTTTCAAGTTGTGTTTCGGATCTTCTCAGAAATTATCACCCTTTTTAGAACAGATATTTCAAGTTATTTTCATGATGCTTTTCAAGAAGCATATTTCACGATCCAAAAACTGCTTTTAAAAAGGCATCTATAATAGTGGCAATTTTAATTTTAACGATTCTTAAGATTACATGTAGTGGGCATTATGTTCACTTGATAATGTCTCATAACGTTCCTACACCACTAAGCAAGGGCGTTATGGGCAAAAAAAGCCTCTAGACGTTTTACATATAACGTCAATGCCCCACGCAAATCCATGTCAATTCCCTCATTTTTCTCACACCCTCTCTCTCATCTCTCTCTTAATGCCCCTTGGTAAGGTGGCATCCATATGTTATGCAAGATTCACTCGTTTACTTGTTTGCTAACGCTATTCCACATCTTAGCTTTCAAGGAAGCCCACGGAGTGGTTATGAAAGAACGTAGTGGTGAACGAAGTTTACTTTGACTTATAGCATTTCTCCTTCTCTTAGCTGAAGGCTTATCCATGAATCCGAACTTGAAGAACTTGAGGGCATAGGATTCAATCCAGCCACAGGTTCGTTACAAAATGCATTAAGGGGTTTTAACCATTACATATAGTGTAAGAAAATATGAATCAACAAATAACACCTATACCAGTAATTTGATCAACATCATTTCTAATTTTCACTTAACCTGACACAACAATACAACACCGGCAATTTATTAAATCACTACTTTTAAAAAGACATCTATAATAGTATCATGCATTTGAACTAAATTTTCACTCACAAGAGTGATTATAAACGTAATGCGAAATTACCTTCTATGTAAGAAAAATTAAATTGTAAACCAAGTGCAAAATCTATCATGTGTGCAATTGGTGTTCGTCTCGAAAACAAAAGTAAAAGTTAAAAACATCAAATTAGTGTTGAAAACAAAAGTAAAAAGTTAAAAACATCAAATTAGCAAATTATTATTATATTGCCAAGGAGTTAGAACTTGAATTATTATACTCCTTGGTTGTTTTCGATACTTGTAATCAGTTTCAATAAAGTTAATACACCTTTTTAAAATATATACACACTTTTCATACATACATCACTTAATTATTTAACTTTACATTAACAACAGTGTACTGTAGATTAACACAAGATGCAGGAAAGATTTAAACACATCAGCATTCATCAATCCATGTTCCCAAATGTTTTCTCACTGCTGTAGCACATGTATAAGAAACCATCTTCATCCTTAAATGATTCATATACAGATTCAATCAAGCTAGCTGCAAAAAAAACATGTCTTTTAGCCAAAATCCAATTAAAAACAGTCATATATAATAACATATTAACTTACATGTTTGAGGTAATGTGTTCTGCACAAATATGAACAGAGCTTTTCCAGAAGCCAGATGAAGCCTCCCGCTAAGTATGTGGATAAACTGCCCAATTGACATGTCTCGGGGTACCAAGTATCTGGTAACACAGAAAACAAGGACGTTTAGGGACAATATTAAGATCACCGAACAGTTGAAACTACTTTATAGGATACTCAAATATGTATCTAATTTCATTTATACCAAATCCTACAAAAAGCATCTGGAAACAAAAACATAACCTGTTTTTTTCTTGGAAAAGAAAAATATTCTTGGTTTCTACTTTGTGAAGTAAAACATTAAAGAATGTTAAAAAAAAATTAAGCGAATTTAGGCATTATACATTCTCTCTTGAGTTTATAATCACATGTAATCAGTTTCTTGTGTTTAGACTTTGGGTACCCAATAATTGAAGGGGGAAAATAATCATATTCTACGTGTAAAATCTTTGAAAAAGGAAGAATTTTTATGTTTTGTTTTGTTAGTGCTCAACGACCAAGAGATGGGCACTGGGCAGTGGAAAGCGCCTGTGACCTCCGATTGAGACGCTGAGTCCCTCTATCATAGGTCTCAAAAATCAGTGTAGTTTTCACCGGCCGGTGCAAACAATGTTTTACCTCGTTGGCTCATTCTATTGGGAACGTATTTGATTGAATTTCATGAGCTTTTTTTTAACATGTATTCACTTTCAAAAACACAATGACAAACACCCTCTTGGCTTATTGTTTTCTATGTCAAAAGGCATAACTTTTTAATAATCTTTTACACATTCTTTCAAAGAGAAAAATGTTTGTTCATTTTGACTCAAAAACCAATCCAATTTGACCCTACAAAGTCATAATTAGAGAAACCAACCCTGATCAGGAGGAATTAGCTTTTTATGACCCTATGATTAACCACTTGATCATGTAAATTAAACATAATTTAAGCAAATAACTTACTTTTTCTTCTCCATCTCAGGAAGATCTGTTTTAGTATACCTTTCAACTACCACCTGCATAATCACAAATTTAGATGTTAATCATGTTAAATACACTGATTATTTACTAATCACAACATGCAAATCATCTATCTGAGCTCCAAAAACCTAATTATAAACTTACAATCAACAGCAAAGCATATAAACCAAATTAGTGAAGAAGAACGTATCAGAAAACTGTAAAACTAAATTAAATCGAATCGAGAGTTATCACAAATCATCTATTTGAGCTTCAAAACCCTTACTATAAACTCATAATCAACAGCAAAGCAGATAAACCAAAATTCGTTACGATTTTCGTTAAATTAGTGAAGACTAACAAATCTGGAAGCTGTAAAACTAAATTAAATCGAATTTAAATCAGATCGAGAGTTATTACAACCTGCAAATCATCTATCTGAGCTTCAAAACCCTAACTATTACTCATAATAAACAGCAAATCAAATAAACCAAAATTCATTACGGTTTTTGTTAAATTAGTGAAGACTAACAAATCAGGAGGCTGTAAAACTAAATTAAATCGAATTTAGATCGGATCGAGAGTTATCACAACCTGAAAATCATATATTTGAGCTTCAAACCCCTAATAATAAACTTATAATCAACAGCAAAGCGAAAAACCAAAAGTGTTTATGTTTTTTGTTGAATTATTGAAATGAAACAGATGATTTAAAAGTTTTGTTTCAATAGCATGAAAAATAGATCGAATCGGGAGAGGAGTAGTTACAGGGAGACGATCGGGATATCTGGCGATAATATCTTGTGACTCGTGACATCGTTCTTCTGCGATTTGCAAAAATAGATTAGGGATGAATTAAGTTAAGTAAGCGATGGATAGAAAAGAACAAACCGAATGAGTATGTATCCTTGAAACCACTTGATTTCCCCATTGTTTTTCGATTGCGATTTCGGTAGCTCTGAAACTGGACAACAAATTTGGATAAAAGACCACACGGCAACTCTATCTTCGTTAGTACATATAAATAAGAACAAACAAAATTAGAAATGCAAGGTTTCAAAGTCTCTACCCAACCGGTCTATCAACCTAAAACTTACCTTAAAATACTCCCTTATGAGTTTTTGATTTTGACCATTTATTTTATTTTGACATATGTACAAATTCAACACTCTGAATTTGACTTGGTTATCATTTTGACCTCTAACTTTTGATAGTTCTCCGCCTTTTAATATGTGCTACATTACGAGTTTCCATCATGACATACGGGACATGACATTTTTTTATCGCGCAAGACCGAACACATGACTTAGCCGCTGCAACGCACAACCCGGTCTTAAATCTAGTTTAAAAACTTACAAGTTTGCAAGGTTGGTTAAGACCTTATATCGAACTTTGTGTCATTTACAACTTTTCCATTAGGCAGTTTTCAACATTTTTTTTTAATTTTGACATATTTACGAGTTTAATCCCAGACTTTTACTAATTATCATTTTAATCCCTAATTAGTTTCCACTTTGACTCCTTACTGTACTTTGACATATGTACGACTTTGATGTTCCGAATTTGACTTGGTTATCGTTTTAACCTCTAACTTTTGATATTTCGTCGCCTTTTAATATCTGCTACATAACGGCTTAGCACTGTGACATACGGGACATGAAAACAATTTTTATCGTGCAAGACCGCCCATATGACCCAGTTGCTACAACTAGCGGCCCGGTCTTAATTCTAGTTTTTAAGATTAACTAACTGATATAAGTGGTGGTGGAAATATAAGTCTCACCCTCGCAAGCTATGACATAGAGTCATTTCTTCTATTCATCATACAAGAGCACAACATTGCATATTTCATTAAGAATGGGAATTGGTGGGTTTTGGAAGGCTATCACAAGAGTCAAAGATACACTTTATCACTATGGTTTTAATCTCGTTAATGCTTTGAATTAAAATTTTGTTTCAAAAGCCATCAAGTCTAAAGTTAATGAACACCCAACTCTTACAAACGAGTCCATTTTTCAATGGAACAATTGGGTTTCAAAAAAGGTGAATATTATGAATTAGAGAGCAAGCTTAGACTGTTTTCCAGGAAGGGGATGAAACGACTGAACATTTGCTCACTTCTTGTCAATTGTAATGGAGGTTTGGAGTCTAAGTGGATCTTGGTGTAAAACTTGGTCCATTTTGCATTTTCAATGGCTGATGTACACCAACTACAAATCCACAAGCGGGGGTCTAAGAACTGGAAGATTATCAATGCAATCGTTCTAATCACGTGTTGGTGTTTTTGGCGTGTTAGAAATGAACGGATTCATAACAATGAGACCATTGATGCATTGAGAATCGTTAATGATGTTAAGGCATTGTTGTTTCTTTAGATAAGCAATCGAGCTACAAAGATTACAATTGATTGGGAAAGATGGTGTTCATTTTCTTTAACAATGTAATCCTTTATTGGGGCTTCCTATGTACTAATTTTCCTAGCTACTTGCTAGGTTGTTAAAATGAATTTTTAAAGTTGCTGTTAAAAAAAAACTAACTAGTATGATTATAATATTTATAAAACAAAGTCAAAAGGAAGAGTGGATGCTTGTTTGTATTAATTAAAATTGCTGATATTAAATGCTCATTCGTTTTTAGGGGCAAAACCCTTTAAGAAATAGGAATTTTAAGAGGCTAACACATGTTTGACGAGGGTCCTGGAGCAACGCTTTTAATAGTGAGGTAGTGTCAGACCCCGATCGATGGTGGAAACCTCGGAGCGGATGTAAGTGAATAGATTGCTCGTAGCTCATGGTATTAAAATGATTAAAATAATATTAAGATCCAAATTTCATTATCTAAATAAAGGTTACATCGATTCAAATAAACAAATAATACAACAATTAACTTAATCTTTATTAATCTAGGTCTAAGCATGTCCTAAATTGTGAAGCATCTTGAATAACAACTAAGCTGCATTTCCTGACACATATGAAAATAGTTTTTGTTCAGCTAACGAATTAGCTGGTGAGTAAACACAGGTTTGCATACATACATTAGATAAATCAATTGCATAATCAAACCTAAATTACTGCAGCCACTTAATCACACAGATTAAGCCGTAATGAGTAAAAGCATATGTCAGTTACAATCACTACGCGTGTATGTAAATGGGGTGTGCTTGTCAGGCCAAATAGTACTATTATTGTTAACCGTTGGTTTGAATAAATTAATGATTGTGATAGAATAAATGTTTACCAACCTATGATACACATAATTGCAAGTAATAACACACATAAATTGAATTGAATTGAACATAATGAATCAATTGAATAAAATGGACAAAATGATAAAAATACGATTTAATAAGTCACATGATTTCACCCAAAAGCCTAAAACTGGAAAAGAGCTATGAATACTCACATGGTAAATAGAGATTAGACAACTTGAATCAAGATACCGAAAAGTCTCCTTAACATTAACCTAAGGAATGGTGTCGTATATTAATATGGTAACCTATAGATGATTTGAGAAACTAGAGTTCTGATAAGAATCTAGGGTTTTAAATCAATAACTGATTTTCATAAAATAACTTGTAATGTGAATAAATAATAGTTTATGTAGAAATATCTAAAACAATAATAATACCCAAATGAATAAAGTAACTATTGTATAATAAAATGTATTATGAATAAATACTACGAAGTTAATTCACTTGTAGTAAAAGTCAAATAATAAATAATGATAGGTAAAATACGTATTTAACCAATAAAATAACTAATATTAAGAATTAATTAATTCAAAGTAATTGTTTTGATAAATGGTTAACTAAACCCAAGATGATCTAATTATAAAAAATATTTTGTATTAAATTCTATAATATTTACAAGACTTTTAAAGGCATAAAAATTAAAACAAATTCTAGGTCTTCTTTAAAAAAATACTATTTTCTAAATTTACCTATTATTTTCTAAACCTCACATTTTTTAACAGCAAACCTCTCATATCTTATTTCTAAACAAAAACATTAAATAAATATATGGTCGAGAATGAGCCCTCTATATAAGGGAGAAAGGAGTGGAAGAAACGAGAAGGAGACGAGGAGAGCTCGTGAACGAGCTTCCCTTCTCGTGGAAGAGGTCATGGTGTGAGGAGGAGATCTGAGAAGGAGACGAGAAGGACACCTCCTCCGGCGAGATGGTGACGAAGAAAGAGTTCGTCTTCCTCGTCTCTCCCAATCCCTCCTCCCTAAGGGGGAAGGAGTTGATTCCCCCAAAAAAATATGAGTATGAGGCATGGGAGTGAGTTTTCTAGTTATTTTTAGTATATTGAAATATTTACAAAACAAAAGCTTTTAAAGTAGGGTCACAATTAATATTTATTTACATTCGTTTCAGCTAATAATCCATCACGAATATTTTTAAAGGTTAAACACTAAGAACGGAAAGATGCTGCATACCTCAAATAATAATCAGACAATTAAACTGGACTGATATAATTGAAATATACAAAAACAATAAAATTGTAACAATTTTTACATACATACATGATGATCATGTAGGTATACGGTATATACAAGTCTGACTAGAGGTGCCAATAATTCCATCTAATTATAATAGGTATATACAAGCATAATTTTATACATTTTTGTAATAAATTGAGAAATAATATGATTCAATACAATACAACTAAATTGAGTGACCTGACAAAAGATGACGCAATGTTATCTTCCCACAATTGCTGCTATCGAGCTTGTTGAATTGATTGCAAATTTGCAATACATCTCTCTGTTCAATCTTCCCCATTTCTTTAAGCTTAAATACTATGTATTCTGATTTACTGCATTCATAACCAATAATTCATAAATTTAAACATTTTTATGATTTACTAAATTCCACATGTTTAATTTATGAGATGTTTGAGCTTGAACTCGTCTTCGGTTCAAGCTAATTTATTAACTTTATCCCACATGCTCAAGATCATTTGAGCTCCACTAGATTTAAACTTATAATAAGTCAATTTCAAGAAATTATGTTCTAACTCAACCAACTTAGGGGCTGTTTAGCAAAATTTAAATTATTAAACGCTAAATGGTTAAGAGGTCTAAACATTTACGATGTTCTATCAATGAGAGATGTTGAGATAGTACTTCAGATGAAGATAAGTTTAGTACATGCTCCATTCAGCATCTCTCTGTTTTTTAACCATTCAACACTTAATTGAACTATTCAGAGTCTCTTTTCTAATGAAACAAACGCTCTGAATGATTAAGAACTGAACTGAACCATTAAGAGGTGACACAAACAACCCCTTAAATTTTTTATTTTGAATTAAGAAACAACCTTATGAAAGATTCGTATTTTAAGAACCAATTAACAATATGAAATTCTTTATTCCAGGAGTTTTGTTTTTATAGGAAAGTACAAAGCTAACTATTATTATAAAAACAATTTGAAATCGACTATCGTTTATTCTAATAAGCAGTTGATGAATATTTAAATTTGCTTGCCAAGTTAAAAAATCAACTTTAGTACGTAGCCACAAACACCCATTATTAGTTTAGTTTTGAAGGTGTTTTGTATTCTGCATCCAAACTATTGTTTAATTCTAAAAATAGAATAATGTGTGTGAGATTACTTATCTAAAATGTTGATCCACGTATCCTTTTTTACCCTAAATAACACATATACGAAGCTATCCAATAACTTAAAAAAAACAATATATGAGAAAGTCCTCAATTAAGAAACATGGAACATGATAAAATAAACAATTCTTAAAAAATAAACAATTTTACTCCTACAAACCATCTATATTTTTTGCATCTTAACGGGATGAGTATATTTAGCACGTTAAATGTAAGTTGATTAGATGGTATTTAAGAGTAAAAACTTTATTGTTTTAAACAGTTTTAACGAAAACTATCCAAAATCTATTCACTAGCCATAAAACTATTCCTATCACGTCTTAGGAACAACCTAAAACTAGTTCAAACTTAAATATAATTTACCAGACCAACATGTGTCAGACGCTTATAGAATATAATAAACTAGTTAAAAGATGTTTCTACAAGGTAGGGCTGGCAAATCGTGTACACATGTACGTGTTAAGACATGAACACGAAACCTATTACCTATACACGACACGATAAGCTATCCCAAACACTTTTAAAATTAATTTTGACAATAAAAACATTTTTTGAGTTAAATAAGCGGTCTCAAACACACTCTTATTCATCGATAATAATCAATACTAACAGTACAATCGACTTACACTTTATTTTTTGAGTTTAATAAGCCGTCTCAAAACACTCCAACTTACATTTTTGTTATCATGAACAATCATAGTACACTCAAACTTACATTTTATTTCAATTGCACGTTTTCAGTTTTGTTCATAATCATCAATATCAATGTGAGTGAAATCTTATGTTAATATGTGAAAATTGTGACATTGTTACCTGAGGAAGCCACTGTGATTGATATCAGCAGCAAGCAAATCTTCAACAGTAATCTGGCGATGCAACACCCAATTCGCAACTCTGCGATGCCGCTTATCAATCCTGGCTTCAGCTAAATACAGAAACGCTCGAGCAACCATCAATGTCGAAAACAGAAGCCAAACACACGCAAACAATCTTCCATTAAACGTCTTAAAAGCTCGATCACCATAGCCAACAGTAGTCACAGAAAGCACAGACAAATACAACGAATCAATCCAATCCAATCGCTCAACACAATACAAAACAATCGTTCCAATTCCAATACTTAACATCACTACACCAAGTGCTAAACTCACCTTCAATCGTATCCTCATTCTCCCCTTCGCAAAATCGAAAATGTAATCAATTGGAAACATTTTTATACTCTTCTCTTTTACCTCTGTTTGATCGAGTTTCGTTTTCGTTCTGTTCGAGTTCAAAATCATGTTCTCTTGAAGATCTAGAACGTAATTAACAACACCTGAAAGCATGATATCGATGAAACCAAATCCTACGAGAACGAAGAAACATGAAAAGAGCTTTGCAGGCGGTGTAACAGGTGCGATGTCTCCGTAACCGATTGTGCACATCGTAACGATGCAGAAGTATAAACCGTCGACGATTGGATGCGTTTCGAGTCCGGAGAAGTGATCTCTGTTGAAATAGTAAATGATTACACCTAGTGATAGGTAGATGATGAGTAAAACAGCAGCCTGTTGAAGAAGAGAAACGGAACTCGGTTTAGGTTTAGATTCTGGATTGTCGGAGTTATCACCGGCGATATCACGCATAACGGCCATTGCAGGTGCGGTTTTGCATCGGTTTAATTTGTGTTTGCTTGTATGGTGTTTGTTTGAATTGGAGTGATTAAGGAGAACAACGACGGAGGAACTGGAAGCAATCGGCGATGGTGAAGGTGAATCGTGAAATTGTTGGTGAAATTGGGGATTGGAGGAACTAGGGTTATCGGCGGTGAAGGTAGGGTTTAATCTGCTGCGTTGGAACCCTAGGAAAGGTTCTGATTCCATTTTCCGGTGAGAAATACATGCAAAACTCACCGGCGGTGATTAATTGCCGGTGGAGAGTGGGATTGTTGATTGGGGGAGATGTGAGGAAGAAGACGAAGATGACTGGTGACTGGATATGTTGATGATTGGTGGGTTTAATTATTGAAGATATTAAATTCGGAAAAAGGACCCTTCGTAGCTCTCATAAGTATTTACTAATTTAGTTAATCATTTAGCGTGGGTGAAAGAAGCATGTTTTATTTATGGACGAGCGTTTGGTTCTCATTAAAAGTTGTTATGCTGGTCTTTTTAAGGTTCGGTGAAAATAACGTATGTTGTTACTTGATTTAGGAAACTCATGTACCAAGAGCTACATTCATCATAATTTAAAATTTTCATCACTAAAAATAACTAAGGATCCTTTGTCCTGTCTTTAAATTGATGCTCACACGCCACTTCATCCTTGTTATCCTGAATTTAAGAACATCATTCGTTGGAAAATCATTTTATGTGAAAAAACCGTTGACACAACTTGCAACCTTTATTTGCCAAATGTGGAATTTTTATCCCCGATATCTTAATTTTAACAAACTCTTTTCATCTTGGGTATAATCGTTTATTGGTTATTAAGCGTGCAGACGAGTTAAACCGACTAGAAAGATACTTAAGATTGACTTGTTGAAGTTCAATTCAAGACTAATTTAAATCAGCTCGAGTTTGAATTAATAACTTGTTTAACAAAACTTGACTTAACAAAATGAGCTCAAGTTTGAGTTCCTAACTTGTTTAACAAAACTTGGTATTAAATAAATTTTTAAATAATATATAAGGGTCGGGGAGTCCAACTCACACCACGTAAATCTTTTTCACTTTCTCTAATTAAATACTCACCTTAATTTGCATAGAATTTACCTCACACCACCACCATATTTTTTTTATTATTTTATAATTTTATGAAATTCTAACATTTCATTAAGAAAACATTACTAATAAAAAATAAATTAAAAAAACAACTAAATATGATACAACCTAAAAAGGTACATAATTTAAAATAACAAAAACTTAATTCAACTAAACATGTAGTTTAACATCCCATACTCTAACAAGTGTCCATGGATCAATGTACGTGAAGAGAGATTTATATATCTCCTATTAATTATGCAACGCTCTTGTTCATAACATCTGTTTCAGCAGCTCTAGCAAGCTTATTATCTTGCGCATTAGTATGCAAGCAATTGAAGTTGAAAATTTGAGTGTTCAAATGTCTTCACTTTGAATTAACTTGGTGAATCATTCGGTTGCTACCATTATCTAGTTGATTGTAATGTTGAAGAACTGGATTCCATAAATTGTACTTATGTTACCATCAAATGAAGCATGTAATCATGTGTTTGACAAAATGACTTCTTAAGCATTTGTCAATGGTTGACAAACAAAGAAGAAAGACTCGTTACTAGAAGCCATATTTTGTATATCAAGGGGTTTTAAAGAGAGTGTAGGATTTTTTGAGCGTATGATTATGAAGATAATTGTGATAAAAATTATTAATATGTGTTAGTATTTAAAGGAATATTTTTTAGGAGCATTTACATATATCACCCTCCTAAGATCATTTATTACGTATTTACCTACTCATTAAATTTAATTACATATTTTTCCATTTCTAAACCACATATATTACCTATTTATTTATTTTCTTTAAAATAACCTTTTAAATTATTAGATTCTTAATGATCTTATTAAATGCATTTTATATACGGTTACAAATGTGAACATATATAATGTTTCTTTTTTTTTTTTCTGGTTACACGAGCCTTCGTGAAATCATAATTTTTAGTTGCAGTAACTATCAATAATACAGATAAAACTTTGTGAATTACTAAGAAGATATTTCATATAACCTTTTTTAAATAGGATAATTATTATGACGATCATCGTCCAAAATTCAAGTTATGATAGTCAACAAATGTTGTTCTCTTGAAATAGCTCGACACCGTTAAAAATCAATCTGTTTGGATGGAGGGCACTTAGAAATCGCTTTCCAACTAAGACTGCCCTTTGCAAACGAGGGATTCAAGTGGATTCTACGACGTGCCCGATGTGCGATTGTGAAGAGGAAGACTTGGATCATATTTTCACGACCTGCTACATAACATACCAGATTTGAAACGCGATTGCATCATGGTGTAAGCTATCCCTTTTTTTGCTTTCGACGTGAAGGACCTGTTCGAGCTACACAAACACCCCCAAATGCACAAGACCCACAAAAAGCTCATCCACAATATCATTTTATCAACAGCTTGGACTATTTGAAACTTAAAAAGAAACTCATATTCAAAGACACTCCGGTCAGCACAAAAAAGCTAGTTCAGGATATCAAATCTTTATCATATATGTGGATGAAAAATAGATCCCTTTTTAAGTCAATTTCTTGGATGATGAATTGATGTAATTTTTCTTTTTGACATTTTGTTTCTTTACTACTTTCTTCCTAGCTGGTTTTAGTGAAAGTTATGCTGTTCAAAAAAAAAAAGGAAAATTATTTATTTTTGTCTATGACGCTTTGCTAGCTTGCTTAGCTTCAAAGTCCCAACAACAGACAACCTCGATGCATATATATTTAATATAAAGTATAAACTGTTATTTAAATGTCAATAAACGAAAGCACATGGGAAAAACAAAAATGTAACAGGATTCGGTATTTTGGCTGGCGACATATAATCTAAAGGTAAAATCAAATGTCCAAATTTATATGTTCTGAAACAACTAAAGAATAAAATTCAATAACCGCAAAAAGATTAGGTTTAGTATTTATGTTACATACGAACTAAATAACAATGGTTAAACAAAAATTATAATTATTAATTTAAAAATTTATAAATATTTAATATTTAAAGATTATTAAATATTTATTTTAGATATGATTTTAATCACAAATTTTTTACTTAATTAGCCCATGAAGAAAGTTTTCATTAATTTTTTTCCTTCTAAACTTATTTTTTATAATACAAGTATTCTTTCCCTCTCATATATAAAGCTAAACCTTAATTTATTAGGTTAAATGCATGAAATTAGATATAAATCATTAAGAGTGAACGGGAAATCAAAGAATAATGTTAAACATATAGCAGTTATGCATTTATCTTATGTACTACTGCCAAGGATAAAAACGCATATTATCCTATATATTGAAATACAAAAGAAATGGATAGTAATACAATGAACTTTTGTTTGTTTTCATTTTGGCCACAAAAGGTTTAACATTCAAACTATTTTGAACAATAGTAAAGTTAACGTCTTTTGTAAGTGACTCACAAGCCAATCAAATGCTACCTTCATGTGTATATGGGTGTTGCTTTGACACGATTTTTCACGTTTTATTTTTCACCCTTTTGCCACAAACCTTTTTTTAGTGTTGGTGTTTGTAGTTTCAGTTTTTTTAATATTTCAAGTACCGTGACGGGCCGAATAAATTATGAATGAATATCATGGTTGTGGGCCTGGGTATTATTTGTCACAGACTCACAGCGTTGATACGTGCTTTTATTGTTTCGAATAAGACGAGCCGATGGCGACTAAAGTCACGCCGCATAGCGGTGGGAAAACCAGCCAAAGACCAAAGTGGGATTTTTGGTGTGTGTGTTTTATTTTTCTGTGAGTACTCATATACATGAATAAAACCGTCACTTAAATATAAAACTCGCGGTATTCCACCAAGTTTGTAAATTAATATTTATAAGTATTACGATGATAATTGTAATACTAGTAAAAAAATTAATATTACTGTAGTAACTCAAGTTTATGTTATATCACTAAATATAACATGAGACTTTCACAGCATTTCGTAAACAAATTAAAGTAGTTTATATTTTACGTTAACCGGTTACGATATCTTTAGACTTTTAAACGAAACCAACCAATTAACAGATAAGATAGCATATCCGGTTTATTAAAAATTCATAACAAATTAACTAGGCATGTAAACAAACCGAACGAACACGAACATTGGCATGTTCATATTTGTTCATTTAACTTTAACCGAACACGAACACATAATCGAACACGACTTTCGTGTTTATGTTCGTTCGTTAAGAAAGCATAAATGTTCGTGTTCGTTTATGTTTGTTAATAAAAAGCTAAACAAACAGTTTACAAACACAAACGTATAAAAATAAATAAACATAAGTGAACATTAATGAACAAAAATGAACAAGCCTAATACATCATAATTCAATAAAAACACACTTGTAAATTGGTGGTTTAAATATACATAGTCAATCAAAATAAGAAATATACCAAAATAGTTTAAAATATTCATCAAAAAGTTAACAAAAGACTAAAAAAATAGACAAACAAAATGATCTAAATGAAATCAAAATCTCAAAAAAATAATATGTATATGAAATTGTGTTTAGGACACATATGAAAGTTTCTTTTAATATTTAAATGAACAAACATAAATCAACTTAAATAAACGAACACATATGAGCAAACATAAACGAACGTTCACGAACACAATTGAACAAACATAACATGTGTTCATGTTCGTTCGTTTAAATATACGGACAAATTTTTTTTGTTAGTGTTCATTCATTTAGCTAAATAAACGAAAACAAATAACCTTTCCGTCAAATAGTTTCACGAACCGTTGATAGTGCCTAAAATTTATTGTAGCAAAAACCAACAATAGAATTATTAAGTTCATGTTATAGGTGATGGGGAATAAGGAAATAGGAAATAAATAAAAAAAAATGAGCAGCCATGATTAATCAAACCAATAGTCTAGACTTCCAAGCCAAGTACACTTTCAATATTTAACTCCAAATTCATATACATATAGATATATCCCTTAAAAGCTATCTCTACATACATAAATATATATACATAGACAATGTATGTCAATGCACTCATCAATTCATCATAACTACAATATCACAATGAAATTTTGTGTCACCAAATCTAGTGAAAATTTGGTTACACCAACTGCACCAACGCCTTCGGTGACACTTGATCTATCGCGTATCGATAGATTACCGGTTCTTAGATGCAATGCACGAACACTTCACATTTTCGAGCCAATTGGGCCTCAGGGAACTGCGTGGTCTAGAATACGTGAAGCCTTGTCAAAGGCGTTGGTCCCTTACTACCCTCTAGCTGGCCGTCTGTCTTCAGATGGTTCAACCATTGAGTGCACCGGTGATGGGGTTTGGTTTGTTGAGACGTCGGCTAATTGTAGCCTTCGCTCGGTTGGTTACTTTAAGGATGTCACGACTATTCCGTTTGATGATCTTCTTCCTTCTGATCCTCCACAACATCTCGGTGTCGATCCTCTTGTTCTAATGCAGGTAAATCACTTATCGTTATAGACAAATCTAGTGTCACAAGATTAAAGTTGTTATCATTTAAAAATAGTATATAACATCACAAATGAGGTCTTAATAAAATCTATAAAAGTAAAATTTTGCTTTACACTAGAAGCATGTTTCTGAAGTGTCTTATAAGTTATAGTTTGTTTAGGTCACTTAGTTTTTATGCTTTCTGTTTCATTTAAAATGTTCATTTTTTCATTTTATATTGTTTCAATTTAAATGTTATTTTTAAAAATATAAGTGTAATTTTCAGTTTTACCCCTAATTCTTGTTGACACAAAAAATATCATTAACTTTAAGTAAGGACATTATTGTCATTTTATAGTTAGAAAAGTATAATCATGTAATATTTTCTTAAACTTTATGCTTTGTGACTCATAACAGCTAATATGATCAGAGCGAGTAAGACATTTTATCTAGAGTATTTTAAGAAATTATTAACTATCTCTATATTTTGTTGAACAAAAATATCAATCATGATCAAACATATTCATAAGTGATATGATAATATGCATGAATGCATGATCAATTAATTTAATATGTCTAATCTTATGAAGCATATAATCTGTTACAGATCACAGAGTTTGAAGGTGACGGTTTTGTAATGGGCCTAACATTTTGCCACACTATTTGCGACGGTTTAGGAGCGGCCCAATTTCTCAACGCAATTGGTGAATTTGCAAGAGGCGTTGACTCGTTGACCGTCACTCCATTATGGCAGCGGAACTTCCTTCCGCCACCGCAACAACCAACTCCGGCCACCCTACCACCACCCAATTTCACCCTCCCTGATTACCATCTTGTTCAATCCAATATCGACATCCCTTTTAACGATCATATCACTCAACTCAAACATGAGTTCATGAAAGACTCGTTGAATCGTTGCTCGAATTTCGAAATCGTTGCAGCGGTTTTATGGCGGAATCGGACTCGAGCCATTGATTCAGGTTCTAAAATGTTAAATATTTTAGCGTAGTTAAGTGCAAAGGCGGGTTTGAAAGGGACAATGCCCACTTGGTGGGGTTCAGGGCAACGTCCTGGGTAGCGAGTCCAAGAAGTGGCAGCCCCTCACATGTGTTTATATAGTGTAAGCGGGTGCCTTTTAATTAAACATTTTTTTAAAAGATATAACTTGTGAGTATAAATGATGTTTATACTGATATAGATACTGACGTTTTATCTAAATGAGACATTTTTCAAAATGTAAGATTAAATAAGACATTATAGGTGAAAATGAGTTTATAAGAGACATTTTAAATTTTTTTGCCTAAATTTAATTTTCATAAAGTTTCACATGTGAAAACGGTAATGAAAATATGCTCCAATAATTATTGGGATGAATGACCAAATTAAGTCACCATGTTACAGATTTGAATAGCCAACATGAAGCTAGAACAATGAAGCTTGTGTTTTTCGCAAACTGTCGAAATCTAGTAACGCCCCCGTTGCCAAAAGGTTTCTACGGCAATTGTTTCTTTCCAGTGACAGTTAACGCATCAAGCGAAACGTTAAAAAAAGCGTCCATCATTGAGGTGATTGGGATGATTCAAGCAGCTAAAGCTCGGTTACCCGGAATATTTTCTGATTGGGTGAACGGAGACGCTGATCAGAAAAAGGAAGATCCGTTTGCACCGCCGTTAGGGTATGATACTTTGTTTTTATCAGAATGGGGGAGATTAGGATTTAATGAAGTTGATTATGGAAATGGACCGCCGGTTCATGTTGTTCCGATGCAAGGGTCGCCAGTGATTCCGGTGGCGATTGTTGGGAGCTTGCCGTTGCCCGAAAAAGGGATACGGTTGATGACATGGTGTATGGAAAATCATCATGTTCAACCGTTTGTTGATTCTGTTAATTCAGTATTTAGTCATTGATTGTTGTTGTGTGGTTTGTTGATTGTTACTTGTTGGATGTCATTGTTTGGCTATTTGAGTTGAAGTTTAATTACATTACATATGTCATTACATATGTGTAATGTTGTTTTGTTTATAAGTACACTAATAAAAATAATGTGTTTGGGTGCTATTAATCTTTACATAGAACAAGATTTGAACCAGTAACATTTTTTATTCTACAGTTTATAAAGAACATGTTAGAAGGTAGCCCCTGTGATCAAGTCACTAACATGTATCAAGATCAATAATTTATGTTTATTATGTATGGATAGTTTATATGCATGAGTACGTGTATTATGTATATAAACAATCAGGTGTAATATACATACCCCATTTTCTCTTAAATTATTAGGCAAATAAAACCGAGCCAAATATTCTAAGTATATAAAACCGACCCAAATATGCCAATACAAAAAACAGACCCAAATAGCCCAATACTTCTAAAATCGAGCCCAGACCAAATGTTAACGTTCAATCTTAAATTCACGGCATGACACAACGTTAATTCATTATTCAAAAAACGAATAAAAAATGGAGTTTATTATGTTTATGTGCACAAATTGCGGTCCCGAATCTATGGATAAGAAAATATAATCTATTACTTTTTTTTATTAGCGTGAATTTCAAGAACATGTTATTGACTCTCTAGTATTTTCAAGATATTTTTCAAGATTATGTTGTAAGAGAGAAATATTAAAAAAAGCTGTTATTTTTAATTAGTTTTGTGTTTTATTTTTATTTAAAAAATTTTAATAGCAAGGAAGTTATATATGTAATTTAGCAATTTTTTTATTTGGATATGATTTTTTTATTTATTTGTAGAAAACTAGATAAACGTCAATTTTCACAACCGAAAAGTTTACAATAAAATGATAGATCCACAAAAGTGTTTATGGATTGAGATGTTTAATCAGGTACGAACCCGTGAATGCAACAAAACTCAAGATTCACGTCTAACACATAAACATATTTCGTTTAACTCAACTTTTTCCTTAATTTCTTACGCAGTAGTACTTTAAAGTTATAAACTTCAGTCAAATTTACACACGCAGATACACTACTAGTTAATTTAGTTTATGAATTAAAACATATTATTACTATAAAACTTTGTTAGAATAGAGTCATGTTAACTCAAACATTACCTATTTAACGGAGCATGTTTTTGTTGCCCAAACTCATTCATTCTAAACACAGCCTATATGCATTGTGACAAACACATAAAGGTGAGTGAGAATGCATGTTAGTCAATGATTGGCTATGTTTAGAATTTGAAGTTTTAAATAATGTAAATACGTATCAAAACAAAATAAATAAATCCATTTCATTATCTTAAATAAATTTTCCTTGTTTCACGAACATGAACATTAATGTATTCGCTATAATCTCATTTATAACGTAACTATTGACCGAGCTTAGAAAAGGTTTGATGAGATCAAGCTTTACATATATCCTGCGAGACAAAACTCTTACTCATTCGGTGATAATAACATAACTAAGTTATTTTTAACATCAGTATCTTTCACAAAATAAAAATACAATTAAATCTATACCAAACAAACATAAAATCATTCGTCACATGGATGCGATAGACATCGACACAACTACTTGTCACAGACTTAAGTTAAGAGTATAAATTAATATTGATATTTCATCATTTCCGGGTCGCACCATGTTTGCCACTATCAAAAAGTGAAAATGTAGACAGCTCTAATATGCCAATTAACTAGCTCTTCTTAACGCGTGCAACTCTTGAGTTGGCTCCATTATTTTCACATATCTTTATTAATTAAGTTGAGGAGATTCCACTAATTTTTTATATCTTTCCTTTTAAGTTAAGGAGATTCCGCTATTTTATTTGAACGATAATTTAGATTACTCAACAGTCAGTGATTCACGCGAACATCTTCATTCTTCTTCAGAAGAAACTCACATTAGGTGAGAAATTTTTTTAACTCAGACTGAAACCTCATTTTTTTATCTTAGATATGAAACTTGAACCCACAACCATCTGGTTGAAGTTCATACTAGCTCGTACACCTTTGTCACCAAATAAAGCTAGCGGTTGTACGTAGGAGATTCCACTGTTTAAGAATAGTAAAACGTAAAGTTGGATGTTGCTAAGGAGGTTTTGTGGATGGAACTTTCATAACACATATTGAGGTGTTGCCTAACATTATACAAGTCAATGATTTTGTTTGTGACAATAACTTTGATATTGTTGTGTTTTTAACAGAATATATGTCATACCAACAATAATATAGACTTGAGCCATCAGGTAACGTAAGGCATCGTGGTTTTATAAAGTTTCAATAGATAGTGATACTACATTGGTTTGCAAAGTCGACTTCATAGCTAGGGTGTGGTCGAACTCTTGGTTTGCTTACAAACCGACGAGCATAGACGGATCTATTCATTGTTTAGGGGGTGGGTGGCACCCACTCAATTGAAAATGACCACCATAATTATACTAAATATTTGAGACATCACCCATAGTTAAATTAGAGAGGCACCCAAGGAGTAGTCCAAAAACCCCATTTTAAAGCAAAGATTGTAGTTATTAAGCAGCAAAATCGGAATCGTCATATCCATTTTAATCTGGGTGACTTGCAACTTGTTGGTTATCTATTGAACAAGCTAACAATGCAATTTTATATATGTTATGTTCATGTTATTAATTATCACATTAAATTTTGTTTACAAATAACTTACATATTGAACAAGCTAACACTTTAATTTCATTGCTTCGTTTCACCGTAGTTTTTTCTTGCGGTTTATTGTGATTGGGAAGTATCTTAATTTAAATCACAACCACTAGAACTAAGAGTATTTATAGAAGCTTAGTTAGTTTGAACTATTTAGAGTTTGTTATTATTGCTATTCAAAACTAACAAAAATCATCATAAACTCGTAGTGTTGGACCAATCTAATCTACCTATTCTAATAATTGAGTAACTCATCCACGTGTCATCATTTTAACTACTCCACATAGGATTTTGATTAGGTGTCATGTTCTAAATTAATTTAATGGAGAATTTTTAGACGGGTCATGGTATGCTCCATATTCGAAATAACCCGATATGTTTAAATTAAAAATTCACAAAATATCATCAGTTATCTCCTAACCCGATATGTTCAAATACAAAATTTACCAATTATCATGATCTATATCTTAACCCGATATGTACCAATTATCATGAATTATCTCTTAACCTGATATGTTCAAATAAAAAACTTATCAATTATTATGATTTATCCTGACCTGATATGTTCAAATTAAAGTTTTACCAATTATCATTAGTTATCTTTTAACTTGGTATATTCAAAAAAAATTAACAATTATCATTAATTATCTCCTGACCCGATGTGTTCAAATAAAAATTATCAACTATTATAAATCACATCTTTTATTGTAACATATGATTTTTGATATGAATATATTTGTAAATATTCAAATCGATTTAATAAGAGATATGTTAAAAATAAATTTGATATCTAAATTGAGTTAAATCTATAAAACTAAAATCCGTGTAGTACACGGGTATTAATCTAGTTCATTATATTTACATATTTCATGTAAAGAACTAAAAACCGATAAATTTAACATTAAAAGTTTACTTATAGCCGAATACTATCATATTGAACTTAGATTTGTCTGGTTCATTTCTTTTGCAACTTTTACTCATTTTGGCTGAAATTTTTTGACATGCACCCACTGACAAAAACTTCTAGATCCATCACTGCCGACGAGGTTAGCTCGTTTACTCCTTTACCAGTCATGATTAATTAATTTGGATGTATGATTGTATGTTAAGCATTTTTTTCTTCGTAAATATTACTCCTTTACTGAATGTGTCATGTTGAAACTTTTTATGAATGCATGTTTTACACATGTGTTAAATGATTTTAATTTATGTGGTTAACTAGATATTAGACCCAGTCGCGCGTTGCAGCGGCCGGGTCACGAGTTCAGGTCTTGCGTATGTGACTATATGAATGTGTTGATAAGAAAAAGTATCAAGTCTCGTACATCACGACACAATGTCATAATATGCCACATATTAAAAAGTAACTAAATATGAAAATTAGAAGTCGAAACGATAACCTAGTCAAATTCGGAATGTTGAAGTACTATTATATGTCAAAGTAGAGTAAGAGAAGAAAGTCGAAAACTCATTAGCGGTTAAAATGAAAATTATTAAAAGTCGATGACTAAAATCGTAAATGTATAAAAGTTATAAAAATGTCATGTGTCAGCACGTGGTTGGACCACGTGTCACCACGTGATAGGACATTTACTCACCGACCTTTCAATTTAGGAAGGTATAGAATATTTTCATATTTGCCTTTTATTGAGTAATGATAGATAAATATGTGCCTGATTTTCGTAAAAATGTAACCATATATTGTTGTTTTAATCTTTTACGTGTTACAATATATCATTTAGTTATTTTTACTAAAGAGGCTCAATATATATAGATTTGAGCTCTGACTCGAACTCTATATTATTAAGTAAGCTTCATTATAGGCTCGAGTTTGTTTAAGTCATGTTTAATTCAGACTTTTAAAGAATTAAATTTAAATAGCTAACAGGCGGCTTGGTATGTGTACGACCTATTTATAGTGTACGTTGTTTCCACACATTTTATCATGTATGATGAATTTTATTTGATTACACACTAACACCATTCCAAATGTGTCAAATCTTGATAGCATAAAAGGTTGCATAAACTATGAATAAATTAGTCACATATCATGTGTAGTGAATCCACGGCTAGAATCAATATTATAATATACAAACCCACATGGATCATTGATTAAACACACTTACCCATCCATAAAACTAGTATATAATATATCAATTAATTAATAATCAAATATAGGCATCCTCTTATTTGGGTTCACAAAATCGAGTACAAACAAAAGCACTTGGCCTAAAAACATGGCGATGATAGTAACAAAAACAAATAAACAATCTAACAGGGAAAAATAAACACCATCTAAAGTAAACCATGTTGATAATGTTCGATTCATGAGAGGTTCACAGGGGCGTACGTCGTACGACGTACCTATGTTATGGAGTGAGGCAGCCGTACACCTTAATTTTTTTTCAAGTGGTACGTTACATATATGTGAAAAATCCGACAGCCTCTTATAAACTTTTAAAGTTGTCCCATTTAAACTTTTGAAACAAAAAAAAGAATAAAAATGACATAAACACATTGTCACTTTTATGAGTGTTATTGCTTCAAACATCTCATATCGCCACATTTATGAGTATAAGTGTTTCAATATATATGATTCTAGATATGCAAATACTACAATAGTTCGAGAATAGTTTTAACGCAATTCACTACTAAATATGGTGTTTTTTAATACAACGGTTTCTGACAAACTTATGACAACTCAATATTTGTGATAAGTTTATGACAATTTTTTTTACGAAGAATGAAAACAAAAAACCCTAATTATCCCACAATTTTCCGACAAAACAATCATAACTTGTCGTTATTTTGTCGCAATTAAACTAATAAAATATAACTGAGTTATAAAAAAACTAGCTTTATGGCTAAATTGTCGCAATGTTGTGATAACCCATTATTGTTGCAATTTTATAACTAAAGTTATCGCAATACTGTTAAAAGTAAACTTGCTACAATTTTCTTTTTCTACAATGTGAATTTTTAGAAAGTTTGTCGCTATTTACAGTTTACGACAATATTACGATAACTGTATTTGGTTAAAAAAGTGCAATTTTCTAGTAATGATTTTTAGGCAATGAACTGGACATGGCCTAGTTTGAACCAAATCGGACATAGCCAAACAACCATAAAATGTTTCATCTCCCACGAAAAATTCTATAAGGTCACCACTAGCCGCTCTATTTGAATTTTAATAAATCTAGACTTTTGTCTATGGGCCCCTTATCAATTCTAATCTAGCTTCAATTTAACAATTTTATTTAAACAATTATTTATACTATTGAGAACCTCTATTTTACCCGAGTCACTATTGACTTATTGAGAACCTCTGTTTCTAGACGTTGATTAAAGCACAATAAATGTTATGGTTGAAATTGCACACTTGACGTTAAGAATGAGTTTATAGACTTGCTTTTAAACAATATAAAAACAAGGAACTACTTTTATTCACGTTCACATAACTTTTACATCTCTTTGCTATCACGTGAAGACTTTCCTAAAGATATGGAGATTATTAATTAATTAATTGATTAACCAATAACGTTATTTGCACGTACGAACAAACAGGAAGATCATATCCTTTAATTTGATGTCACAGATTATAAATTTATAATCTTCAACGGTGATACACTTTTCAATGCAACATGTCTACTTGAACATCGTGTCGTATTCAAAATAAATGAATCCTGGTTATTATTTTTCTTTAATTTTTTAGAACCATCGGTATTGATTAATTGTGTGTATTTTATGGTAAATACAAAACCAAATATAATTTTATGACGATAAATCGTATAAATACAATTCCAGTCGATGAGGTTTAGGACTCATTAACATGGTTGTGTTTGGAGCATTAGGTCTTAGGTTCAAACCTGACTAGAAGTAAGTTATGTGTAACTTTTTTTAATAGTTATTTTATCAAAAACAAGGTCACTAGCAAGAAGCTAAGACAGGGGCAAACAAGATACAAGGCGAACACAACATTACATCAAGGGACTAGATAGCCACTTATGCCAAATTATCAACTCTATTTAAGCCAAAGGAAGGTATTCACGATGATCTTTTCCAACACCCCATCCACGTTTAGGGGCTGTTTGGCAAATCTGAATTATTAAGTGTTGAATGGTTAAGAAGTCTGAACTATTAAGAGCCTCTATCAATGAAAAGGGATATTGGATACAACTTCAGATGATGGTAAGTTTGGTACATGTTTCATTTAGTTCCATTCAGTATTTTTCTGTCTCTTAAACATTCAGCATTTAACTGAACCATTCAGAGGCTTTTTTTAATAAAACTGTAACATCACAGCCCGTCGCACAATGATATTGTCCGCTTTGGCAGCCGGAACGCCCTCAGGCGCCGCCCCTCACGGTTTTAAAACGCGTCATGGTAGGGGAGGTTACCACACCCTTATAAAGCAGTGCTTAGTTCTCCTCCCCACCGATGTGGGATCTTACAATCCACCCCCCTTGGAGGACCAGCGTCCTCGCTGGCACATCGGCCGACGACTGGCTCTGATACCATCTGTAACATCCCAGCCCGTCGCACCATGATATTGTCCGCTTTGGCAGCCGGAACGCCCTCAGGCGCCGCCCCTCACGGTTTTAAAACGCGTCATGGTAGGGGAGGTTACCACACCCTTATAAAGCAGTGCTTAGTTCTCCTCCCCACCGATGTGGGATCTTACAAAAACAAACACTCTAAATGCTGAGTGAATAAACATTAAACTAAATGATTAAGAGGTGAAACAAACAATTTTTTTAATGTCATAATAAAATGTGTAACTTATTTGATTTAATATATAACGTTGTTGTTGTTAGAAGAAATAGGTATATTGGTTTTCACTGGTCCCAACTATCACCTTTTGTCTTCTACCGGTCCCAACTATTAAATTGGTTGTCAACGGTCCCAACTTTTATCACTTTGGTAACCACTGGTCCCGTCGTTAAATTTTTTTAACGCCGTTAAGTTTTTTCCAAATTCAAGACCGATGTTTTAGACCTTTTGTTCGGAAGGATAATACGTGTCGATTGATGTTAAAGTTTTCTCGAAAAGGCTCTCTGAAAGATAAAATTTTTACATCCGATTGAAGCACTATTTCGTTGTTCGGAGCGCCGTTTTGAGGTAACTTTTTCATCAATCGACTTATATTATCGTTCCGATCAAAAGACTTATAACATCGGTATTGAATTTAGAAAAAACTTAACGGCGTTAAAAAAATTTAACGACGGGACCAGTGGTTACCAAAGTGATAAAAGTTGGGACCGTTGGCAGCCAATTCAATAGTTGGGACCGGTAGAAGACAATATGTAATAATTGGGACCAATGAAAACCAATATACCAAAGAAATATAAATACAATTGCACTTGTATGGTAGTTGAAGTTACTTATACAAAAGGTTATATTCTATTAAAATATTCTTGGTAGCTTTTGTGATACTCTATAGAGTATCCAACTATACGTAGTTTTTGTGCGTGGGCTTTTTTACACTACTTTAACAACTAAATAACATTTTAATAAATAAATAAACTTTTTTGAAATGATTTGTTATAAGTATATCTTAAGGTGTATTATACATACACCGTTCCCTCTCCATTTCTCTCTACATATATACATATGCATTTCTCTCTACATATATATATGTACGTATAATCTCTCTTTTTATTTGAAACAATTTAACTGTAAATAAAAAAACTTTAACTTGGGTTAATTTAAGTTGTTTACTTTTATAGATCAAAAATAGTTTTGTGGGACTAATTTTGTTGATTATTTCAGTTGCATTTATAGTGGTCTTAAATATAAACAGTTGTAATGGTAAATAATCTTGTCTCTGTAATAGAGGTCAATGGTACAAATCCTCCTGCAACTAACAATATAGCTGAGTAGATTAAGAGACATGCTACTAAAAGTTGCAATTATAGTGGGATCCTTCATCTCGACTCCGAAACTCAGTGACTGAAATTTACTTCAAGTGTCACACTACGTACGTACAATTTTGATTCATTGCTCTTTGTTGAAGTGCAAATGTGTTGTGACAGTATCTTGACAATCTATTGAACCCTTTTTTGTCCCAAGTATGATTTAAGCTACAAACATCATTATAAAGTGTTAGAAGATTCGCTCGGCTATGGCCAGAGCTTCGAGCCTGGATCTTCCAAATTGTTAAATCAATACTAGTAAATGCAATATTGATATGCAAGGGATTTAGGCTAAGTTTCAGTTGATATTCGTCGCAAAAACCATTAATAGATCATCAGTCTTGTGTAATCTTTTGTTCCTGTTTATAACATGAAAGGAATATACCCAATTACCCATGTCATTTATCAAAGGTGACACGTACACTTTATTAACAAAAAATGAAAAAAAAGAGTATTGGATATTAACGGATCTAACTATTAGTTTTTGGCCGCTACCGGTCTCAACTTTTGAAATATGTGCTAGCGGTCACAACTATTATCATTTTCGCCACTAATGGGCCCGCCGTTAAAAAAGTTAACGGCGTTAAATTTTTTTTTGAATTTCAGGTTGACGTTTTATGGTTTTTGATCGGAAAAAGAATACGAGTCGATTTATATAAAATTTACATCGAAACAGTGCTCCAAATGACAAAACAATGCTTTATCGGGTGTTTAAACCTAACGGTTCTTTAACCGGATGTACAAATTTCGTTGTTTAGATCATCGTTTCGATGTAATTTTTATATCAATAGACTCGTATTCTTATTCCGATCAAAGACCAGAAAACTTCGACCTGAAATTAAAAAAAAAAAAAAGTTAACGCCGTTAACTTTTTTAACGGCAGGTCCATTAGTGGCCAGAATGATAAAAGTTGGGACCGCAAGCACATATTTCAAAAGTTGGAACCGGTAGCGGCCAAAAACTAATAATTAGATCCGTTAATATCCAATACTCAAAAAAAATTAGAAAGTGTGCTTTAGCGATTAACTTTATTAATAGTTTGAATTATTAGTTTAAATTAATTTAGTATTTAATTGACATAATATCATATATAAATACTTTCATTGACTACAATTGCTCTTTGTGATAATAGTTTGAATTAATCAGACATAAGTTATAACACGTTATGTTGTGTTCCTGTGGCTCCTAGCAGAATCATAGTGAGTAAACAATTCATCGTATACTTGGGTTTTTTTATTTGTTTGACACAACCACTAGCTTGTTGGTCTAGTAACAAAATTGTACGACCCTCAATCAAATGGATGTGGGTTCAAATTCCGTCTAGGATGAAAAAATGGTATTTTAAAGTTGGGTGGTTGGGTGTTAGTTGGTGTACGTGTAACGTAACGTCGTGTTGATAATATCATTATCGTTACACGTATTACTTTTTTATTCATGTGATGCACGTTGCGATGTAATATTATGTCACGTACGTTGTTAGAGCAACTTAAAAGTTAATTAGAACAAACGAATATAGAAGAAAAAACTAAGTGTAAAGTACAAAAAAACAAAGTGTAAAAGGAAAAAAAAAAGTCCAAGAATAGTAGAATACTCACGTTTTAAAAGGAAAAGATAAGAAAAAAAAAGTGCACTGATAATATTATTTGTTTTGATCTCTTTAACAGGTTTAGTCTCACTTTAATAGATTAGGTTATTATATTTTTATTTTTAACATAAACGGGATTGAAAACCAACTTCATCCAATTTTCTGTTAACTTTTCACCGCTTGTCTCGCACGTGAGGGTAAAAATGTAATTTCTCCCATCTTTAATCCAGGTTAACATTTTTTCGGTTACTAGTCAAAATGACTGAGAGAAACGACATTTTTACCCCTCACGTGCGGGGCATGTGTGGAAGAATCAACGGAAAATTGGACAGAGTTAGTGACGGACCATCTATGTTAAAAATAAAAAAACAAAAGTATAAACTGTTTAAGTAAAACTAAACCTGTTAATAGAAGGGTTATTGGATTTAATCACCTTCAAATATCACTTTGGCCAATATAACTCCCAACTAAACACTTTGGTGTCTGTATCACCAAAAGTTAACAAAAAATGAATCAAAAGTTAATCAAAAGTGACTTAAATTGGTTAACTTTTGATGATACGGTGTCCGTAACACAAAAATTTAACCAAAAAATAACCAAAAGTTGACCAAAAGTGACTTGAATTGGTTGACTTTTGGTGATACGGACACCAAAGTGTTTAGTTGGGAGTTATATTGGCCAAAGTGATACTTGAGGGTGACAGCGGCAAATAACTAATAGTTGGAGGTGATTAAGTCCAATAACCCTTAATAGAATCATAGCAAATGAATCAAACCTGTAGTCTAGTCTATTCAGAAAAAATCAAATTAAAGTAACCGTGCAACACTTCAAAAGTTCAACCTAGTGCATGCTGCTGGAGATTGAGGATGCATCAAAACCAATTGCTCCTTCTAAGTCCGGCCTTGACGCTTATTATGAAACTAAATTTATGTAAACAAAAGAAGTTTCGAAAAAATAAACACAAAGTTCATTTGGTTGAATAGTATGACTACACGTTGCGTCAGTGTCAGTAAGCCAACAACTTTTTCACATATAATTAGTTGTACGATAATAAACACATCATAGCTTATGCTATTACTTTTTTTTACAGCGAAACGAATAAAGCCCGGCTACCCGGGGTAATCCAATTGTAAAAGGCGACTCCAAACGCTCTGCGAACACAGACAGCGTTGGGTAGCCGAAGCCCACCTATTATTAAACCAACTCCAATTCGGGGGAAACCCACTAGCCCGTTCGCCCGTAGGCACGACAACAAGCTAGCGGTAAAACCCGTTTGGCTCAGAGATCGAACTTGTGTTGGCCACAAGTCTCCCTTCATTGCCCGCATTTGCCCCTTCCAAAGTGGTGGTAGTGGGACTAGAACTTGAGTCTCTTTTAAAGAATCCAAACCTCTTACCACTACACCACATTGTAAGTTGCGCTTATGCTATTACTTAACACGTACTCATTGTATCCCCTTGTTATATATGTGTTATAAATATATTTCATCATTTAACATTTTGTGTTATTTTAAGGTTACTTGATCACATCCTGCTTTTATCTTTCACGCTCACTTTCGACTTTTGTGTGTACATATCAGCGTGTGTCGAATGATGCAGGGTGGTTTGCATCTCTTGTGAGACGATAATGCCATCGGTGTTGGAAAATTATGATACGTATAAAGAGATGTGATGTTCCCACTAGACCTTGTTAGTCTAGTTAAACACCGCATGTAATGCCGAGGGATAAAACATATATGCGCATGTATTGATGTATGTATTGTATTGTATTAACTATTAAGTTTTTTTTTCTATTATTTGTCATGAATTAAAAATGTTATCGCCGTTTAATTAACACAAATAAAAAAATAATAATAAATAAACATCGTGGTACCAGAGAGGAAGGTAAGAAGTAGCTTTTTGTACTTGCTAATTGCTATGAAACTTCATTTTAAATACTTAGGAATAAAAAGAAGAAAATGACAATAACAATTAAAATAAGTAAAGCAACTTAACTTTTAATCAACGAAGAGCAGGTGATTTATATTCCACAATAAATCGTGGACTGTTGGACACGTAATCATCTCCTAATTTGACTCTTACCAATTTCCACTTATTTTCTCGTTTCTTCCCGCACAAGTTCAATACTTGAAGCTAAAGAAAATACAAATAAACAAAGTAATGTTTGATACTTTAAAAATTCCTAACGGATTTTAGTGAATCAAATGGCTTACTCAACTTTTTAATTTTAAAAAAATGACTTATTTAAGAACCATAAAGATTTAGCTTTTATTTTAAGCAATTAATTGGGTTTTAATAATTTAAATTGTGACTTATTAGTTGATTTAAATAATACATATTTAAGTATTTAACAGTTTGATCAATAATAATTTAAATTTCGATTTTGTTATAAAAGTCAAACCTAAGATTTTCACTTGAATAAACTCACAACGATTATACTAAACAAAACAGGGAATAGTACGATTATATTCCCATGTTTATAAATATTTATGTTTGATTTTCACTCGAATAAACTCACAAGAATAATAGTGAACGAAACATGGAAAAATAAATATGAAATTACATGTAAGTCAGATGTAAATCTTTGACGATTATGCTAAAGGTTTGTTTTTGTTACAAAATTAAAAGTTGAGATGCTCAAACAATCAGTATGAACTGAACTATTATTACTTAACAAATCATAGCTTAATTTGTTAAATTCCCATACTTGATTTATATTTATAATAAGTGAAATCAGTTAAACGTACAACGTAAAGTCTATCATTATTATATATGTAAGTTTATTTTGTTTGACAATTAAAGTAAAAATTAAAAGTGTTAAGTTTTTAATTAAATTGTTGACACGGATTATTATCGCACCTAAATTTTAAATTTTAAATCACTAAAATTCAATTTACATTAAACAAATACTCCCTCCGTCCCATTAGAAGTGTCTTAGTTTAAAAAACACAAAGTTTTAGGCACATTAAATGATGGGTATTTTTGCTTGTCATTTGACAATAATACCCTTAACAATAAATATTATTGTGGGTCCATCATATTGTTTGTTTTATGTTGTTAAGGGCAAATTTGGAAGTTTACCAATAAATTTTAAAAGTGGACACTTTAAATGGGACAACTAAAAAAGGCAATATGGACACTTCTAATGGGACGGAGGGAGTAGCATTATTTCGGAAAAAGAAACCACAAAGTATCACGTATATAGGAGGTGAATCACATCATGTAATGTTCAACTTGTCAATAAAGCACCAAAAATGTTTCCAATAAATCAGGTTCTTTCTTGGTGTTGAATATTAAACCCATATTACTTTTTAAATATTTCGTTGAAAAAATAAAACAAAAAAAGGAAAATATATTAAAAAAGTCTTGCTTGGCAACCACGTACTCATAGTTCACATGCATTCTATTTATTTATTTATTTATTTATTTTTCTCTCTTGACTATTAATTTCTTACCTGGCAGCTTATTAATTATGTTTCATATAATTTTCAACACAACACATAATGTTATTCAACTAAGATTACGACACCTATTATATTTGTTTAGCTAAAAAAATTGTGAATGTTATCTTGTTAATCACGTGCTTTGGATATCAGAAATCAAATGAGATCAAATAAAATCGAATTGAATATTGTTTTAATATTACAAAATAATAATGGATGCCCACAACTAGGAACTGTTTCTCAATGTCTATAATCTATATATGGTGTTACCGATGCAAGAAAAAAATTCAAAAACTAACAAACATTAATATATAAGTTTTGTAAGTATTTTATTAAATTCATGGAAATAAAAATTATTCAACTATCATGACATATTTTTATAACGTAAAATTTTTTATGTTTACGTGTTTTATTAAAGAAGACTCGTTACTTTATTGTTTTAAAATCACATTATCGTTTTAAATACAAGATTTTCTTACCACTCTAATTAGAGAAATGTTAAAAAACGAAGTGTATTTTCGGTACAAAATATGATTAGACAATCAAACGCACTCCGATTGATATTATTTCAATATCATTGGAACCGCATCGTCAAATTTGGGGGTTGTGCTTTTAGACCTTTGGAAGGAAGGGTAGGAGGTTTAGGTTTTTGGGGGTGAGGATTTAGGTTTCGAGATGGGAAGGTTATGAGAAGGGTTTAACAAGCCAGTTCTAGCGCCGCCGAAATAAGGTCAAGCGAAGTTTGTTTGACCGTCTTTGTTCGACTTTGTATCAAAATTACATTTTTTACAACTATACCGAAATTATAATTTGTAGAATAACTCCACATTTCTAAATGTACATACACTGTTTAAAATATATATCCAAAACATTTATTCATGATGATATAGATATCAAAAAAATAATTTCATACTTTTTTATCATATAAAATAATATAAAAATACGTATCTCAAAAAAGAAAAGTTAAATATTCATCTATTGAAGTTACTTGAATTAAAGTATTAAACATTACGTGGATATTATGTATTACATTTATTTTAGAAAAATGGTTGTAAATAGAAGAGAACGAAAATGTAATGATAATTGTATAAAGTATATTATTTACTTAAAAGTGTAAAGAAGATAGTGAATTTTAGTATACTTATAGAAAATGAAAGTGAATGGTGTGAAACTAATAGGACCAAAGCTTTACAAGCTGCCAAAATGGCATAATTATTTGATATGAAAAATCAGGTATATTGAGTGGGAATCGCCAACAAAACATTTGTCATTTAGTTAATAGATTTGTACATGCTCAAAACATTTTTTTTAATTTCTAGCTAGGGTACACGTACGAGGAGGAGACTATTTAATATTTATGATGTGTTTCCGAACAAACTATATACCGTGGCCAGTGGCCATAATGTTTATCCACTGTGAATGCATGATAAAAGAAAGTATAAGGTTAGTAGTAGTAACTAGTAACCAATGACATAGGTCCGTAACGATAAGTCAGACGGACATAGCTAAGCATCAATGCATCAAAGCAAAGCAAAGTTGTAACACTTAATATATAGCTTAATGTCTAATCACTCATCACGGATAGATAAAAAATCTCCTTTTATCAAGTGTCTAGCGACTAGTGCCTAAAGTCATGGTACCAGTAAAAAAAATTGTAACACTGTGTTTCGGTACATATTTTTGGGTCGGGTAAAATAATAAAAACGTGAAATATCAAATTTTCTTCATTCTTTCAAAAGAAGTTCCTACACATATATAACACAAGATAGTTTTTTAACTAACAAAGATCTAAAGAATAAAATATCTATGATAATTTGAGAGGAAAGGTGAGTACTTAGATGGAGACCTACAACTCAGTCTGACGACCTTTAATATTTTTTAATTCATCAATTATATATGGATTCTGAATCAAACGTTTCAACGATCATTATGGACTCAAAAACCTTAAACCCAAAATTTCATCAACAATCAAGAGTTAAAATCAAACTATAAATTCCATAAACAGTCAACATTCAACAATTAAAATTAAACTTCTTAAAGGCTTAAACCCTAAATTCATAATTTTTATTAAAGTATTGAATTAGCTTGGAAGACTAGAAGTGAAGGTAGAAGGTAGAGGCAGTCAAGCAGAACAAACTTGGCGGATTAAGACCCTAAACGTTGCATTATATATTCATCAAACCATTAATTACTTGTTGTTTCAGCAACAATAATAATAATAACAATAACAATAATAATAATAATAATAATAATAGTTTTTGTGATAATAATAATAGTTATTATTATAATATGTTTTTGGAAGTGTTTATTAAAACAATTATCTCTAAAATAAGCGGTTAAACTTATGTTAGATTGAGTAACTCATTTGATAGAGACATTGTCTTTTATATTGAAGCTTGAAGATGATGGATTCATACCCAATTACCCGCACATGGACTTATATTTAGTTATATGTGTAATTTAAAAGTAGAATAAATAGGTTTGTTGTTAAAAAAAAAGCAGTTAAACCATCGGTGTTGAATAGCTAAATTCACGTTGATATTAAAAAATACTCCGTATTAGATATCAAAAGGTATTACGTACATAAAAGTAAATTAAAATTAAATAGCGAGGAAAGTTTTTTTTGGAACACCACCATTTTTTTAAAAGTAAATCTAACAAAATGCTTAAAAATATATATTGTGTGGGTTGCTTAGTTTCATATTTTAAAGCGTATTTGTTAAAATTTATGGTTAACTAAAACATTTAATATTGCATTTAAAAAGGTATCTTGTTCGATTATATTTAATTAAAAAGTTAGAAGAACACTAAAAAGATTAAGGGGTTATTTGACAAAATTTAAATAATTAAATGTTGAATAGATAAAACATCTGAACCATTATGAAGCTCTATCAATAAAAAAAATGTTAGGGTAGAACTGCAGATGAAGATAAAGTCGGTATATGCTCCATTCAGTTCCATTTAGCATGTCTTTGTCCTTTAACCATTCAACACTTAACTGAGTTATTCAGAGAATATTTTTTATGAAACAAATGCTATGAATGCTGAAAACTAAATGATTAAACATTAAACTGAAGCATTAAAGAATGAAACAATAAGTCCCAAAAGAATTGGAAAAGGAAATTCACGTTAAAGAAAGAAAAATGTTTAGGAAAAGAAAAGCAAAAACGAGGATAAAAAATCAAAAGAACAAAAGCAAAAGAGAAATGGAGAACTAAAAATTAAAGAAAAGTAAAAGAAGGGATGACAGTCATAACTCGGAGGTGGGTCGAGGGTAGCAGGAATCGAACTCATATTTGTCAGGTAGAAAAAAGCAAAGGTGGTATTGACGGTTGTTTTTATACGTGATGGTGACTGACACATGAAATGAAGGTGGCGTTGTTGGTTGTTTTAGTGTTAGTGATGACAACAAATCAACAACGGTACGATGGTTGGAGTGGGGTGATCGTGGCATCGACGATAGTATAAACATGCACTAACAACTAAAATTTCTTAAAGATTGTTGTATAAACAATACTGTTCAATAGTAAACAATAAATTTTTTTTGTAAATTTAAGTGACCCGTCGTTGATATGAATAGACACAAATTAACTTATTAACTAAAATTGATCAAAATCAGTTTATTTATAAAAAGAAAGACATGATTAGAGATGTAATTACATATTGATTAGTAAATCAATAACAAGAATGATGTATGATAAATTGATAATAGTGGGGCCCTCTTAAGTGAATTAATAAAGAATGTATTACGTATGCCAATACGTATGCACCATATCTTGATACAGTTGTTCCGCTATATTTTGTGACAATAATTATTAGTATCACACCTGACACCATCCATAACATACTCAAGCTCTACATTACTTTAATATAATTTGCATTACATGTAGGAAGGAAGCTTATCTGTTTACAAGTACGAAAACAAACAAAAATAAAATAGATAAACTTTGTTGTTAATTAAACCATTCAAGTCACTAAACTTAATAAAAAATCATCAACTATAATTTCAATAGATTAGAGTTATAGTCGATCATTAGCTATGTGGATGCCTTAAAATAGTTTTTTTTAAGTTATACGATTAGAAAAGTACAAATTTACGCACTTCAATACTTTATATGTTTTAGAAAAGTGTTAGTGCCAATATGCATGCTCTTTTAGCGTTTAAGTTCAGTTTGTTAATTTAAAGCTGTATTTTTAAAAACTGAGTTTGACATTTTCAACTCCTTTATTACTTCTTGACTATTTAACTATTTTTTACATACCACAACAATTATATATTTGTGTATATTTATAATGCACGCATTTATGCAATTATTTTTATATCAAAACTATAGTTAATAAACTAAGTGAAGTTATATAAATAACATGCTCTTAGACTCGCAATCCTAGTCAAACTCGATACATAAAACTTGAGCACATATTAATAAAAAAAACTCCAATGCATGTATGAGCTCGGGTTCTACTCAATTATTAAATGAGCTTTGATATATATAGATAGACATGACTTAGAGCTCGACTCATATAAACTTTACATCTTGAAAATGTGTAACTCAATTTATTTAATTACATCTTAATTTTTCCAAAGTTGTTCACTTGAAATGCCTCTCTATCATATTTTAAAAAGTTTAAGATGTAACAAGCACCTTTGTTCAAATAATACTGAGTTTTTAAGATAATTAAGAAAAGTAGACTGAATTTTGTTTTTATTTATAAAATTAAGAAATTTTGTTGTTTTGTGTCATTTTCTCTTTAAATAACTTATGTTTTAAAATTAACCTATTTACAAATACCACGTAACCATAATCGTATCACACACTTGGTCTATATATTTTATAACTTACTAATTATAAAGGTTGGTGGGCAATGGTCTTTCACATGCGTGTTGCCACGTGTCAAGTTAAGTTTTTGAAAGTTAGATTTTTTTTGGACAGCGAAACGAATAAAGCCCGGTTACCCGGGGTAACCCAATGGCGAAAAGCAACCCCAAACGCTCTGCGAACACAGACAGCGCTGGGTAGCCAAAACCCACCTATTAATCCGACTCCAATTCGGGGGAAACCCACTAACCCGTCCGCCCGTAGGCACGACGACAAGCTAGTGGTAAAACCCGTTTGGCTCAGAGATCGAACTTGTGTTACCACAAGTCTCCCTTCATTGCCCCCATTTGCCCCTTCCAAAGTGGTGGCAGTGGGACTAGAACTTGGGTCTCTTTTAGAGAATCCAAGTCTCTTACCATTACACCACATTGGAAGTTGCTTTTGAAAGTTAGATATATATACGATTTTAGTCTATGACTTTTACTAATTGTCATTTTATCATTAATTTGATGACTTTTGGATTTTAGTCTCTTACTTTACTTTGACATATAGTTCGACTACAGCATTCCAGATTTGACTGAGTTATCGTTTTGACTTCTAACTTTTCATATTTCGTTCTCTTTTAATATGTGACACATTACGGCTTTGTGTTGTGACGTATAAGACATAAATTTTTTTTATTAACGTATGTGACGAACATAAAATCCGACCACGTGACCCGGCCGCTGCAAAACTTGGCCTATTCTCATATCTAGTATATATGAATTTTACACATTTTAGCTATACCTAAAGTAGTATATTAGAAAGTTCATTAGCCTAGCGATATCTAGTGTCCTTTTTAATTAAAGTGGTGGAGATTCAAACCGTAAGTCATATAATAAATATGTTTAAAGCGTAAAATCTACCTATCTACCTATTCTAATAATTGAGTAACACATCCACATGTCAGCATTTTAACTACTCCACATAGGATTTTGCTTAGGTGTCATGTTCTAATTAATTTGATGGAGAATTTTTAGACGGGTCATGGTATGCTCCATATTCGAAATAACCCGATATGTTTAAATTAAAAATTCACAAATTATCATCAATTATCTCCTAAACCGATATGTTCAAATACAAAATTTACCAATTATCATGATCTATATATTAACCCGATATGTACCAAGCATCATGAATTATCTCCTAACCTTATATGTTCAAATAAAAAACTTATCAATTATTATGATTTATCTTAACCCGATATGTTCAAATTAAAGTTTTACCAATTATCATTAATTATCTTATAACTCGATATGTTCAAATAAAAAAATTTATAATTATCATGAATTATCTCCTAACCCGATATGTTCCAATAAAAATTTACCAACTATTATAAATCATATCCTTTATTGTAACATATGATTTTTTATATGAATATATTTGTAAATATCCAAATCGATTTAATAAGAGATATGTTAAAAATAAATGATATGTAAATTGAGTTAAACCTATAAACTAAAATCCGTATAGTACACGGATACTAATCTAGTTATATACTATATATGTTTACAAAATAGTTTAAAACTCCTAGCGATATCTAGTGTCCTTTTTTTACGACCTATTTGCTAGGGGTGTGTAAAAAATCCGAATTCAAAATATCCGAATTCTGGAGAATCCGTGGCGTCAGATTCGGATAGGGTTTTAAAATATGGATAACGTACTCGGACTCTCGGAGCTACGATAGACATATTAAAAAAAAGTAATATTGAATATGATAAAATCTAAAGGTGTTAAATTGATTTATATTATTTGTACATCTTAATCAACGTACTTCAAATTTATTATCAAAATTATTATGTTAAGTTGTTGCATATTTGAAGGTTACACGAGTTGAATCATGGATGTGTGAAAAGCTAAGTTTGTTTGTATCTTTGTATTTGATGAATGTTTTTGTATTTAATGTTGAAAATTAGAACACTAGATGCAGTTTGGATTTTAATTAATACATGACGTGACCGTTTTTGTTTTTTTTTCATTCAGATAATCCATATATTCAACATCTTAATCCGATCTAAATTTTCCGATAATCTGATTTCGGATGTTGAATCCACTATCTGAAATTTCAGATTATCCGAAGTTCGGATATCAAAAATTCAGATGATACGATTACAATTAAGTGAATTTGTTAATAACAACTGATACAAACAATTTGACCGGTGCACTCTGAGCTTTTAGTTTTGTTATCAACAACAATATGATTAACATAGTTTTAAAAAATTACAGTTGGTTTTCATTCGATATCACTCACAATTATGATTGCGAACAAAACTCAACAAATTTATAATTGAAAATATGTGATTCTTATGATATACTGAAATTGCCCATGGTAACAATATTAGTAAAAGTTGAAAATGTTATTGATCAAAATGTTAATATTAATTATTATCGACCAACAAATCATTATTTGGATCATTATGATCTGTTTTTCTTTAAAAAGCTAAAGAACTATATTAAAAAAAACATTTAATCTTTTATGATAACACCCTTAATTAATCACTCACTAACATGTATATTTAATTTAATTCTAATCCTAACCCAAAGCAAAGTTGAATATATCAATTGATTAGTAAACCTTTGACCATATTCAGCCAACAAGCCTTGCTTATCAAGGAAACATTTCTTTCTCTCTCTCTCTCACACACACACACTTCTTTCTATATATATATATTTGAATTCACACCCTATATTTTCAAAACTCACCCACCAACGCCACCATCTCTATTCCCAACAGCTTGATACACAACTCCACACCTACACACTATTATATTCATTCACCTTTTTTCCTCAACCGTATTTTCCAGAGCATCTTCTCTGCTCTGTGATCATCCACCATTGTCAAACTGACCTGTAAGTTCTTCCATTATCAACTTTCATCTCTTCATATTTTACATCATCATCTTCAATTTGTTCACTTCCTCAAAACACGAATGATGATGATTCTGAAATTTCATCTTCCATTTAATTCATTGCGTATGTTTTGAATTGGCTTCATGTATGCATATATAATCTGCTTGATTGAATTTTCGAACTAGTTGTTATTTAATTGAGTCATGTTCTGATTTCGGTTCGGATCTGGATCTGGATCTGGATAGGTATTGTATTGAACTATCGATACGATTGATTTAACGTTTACGCAACGTATCAACCCTAGAACTATGTAATAGTGTAAATTGTGATCTAGCTAGTTAATTGATACTCTTTTCATTCATTGCATTTACATGACTCTCATCACGTTCCTTGTAGGTATGTAACTATGTATAATAAACGTCAATGATCACACGCTTTTTGTTTTTTTTTTCTCCTACACAATCAATCAAAGCTGATAAACAAACAGTATTAATTTGATTTACTGCTTTTTGTTATACAGGCTTACACTTACGAATTCAGTAGTTATTGCATAAGCCGGTATGATGAATTCCGGCGGTGAAGAGAAACCGGAGGCGTCAACCTCCGGCGCCGGCGACGGTGTTAAAGGCTCACAGTTGGAAAAAGTGAAGGAAAAGGAGGACACCAAAACGGTGCCGTTTTACAAGCTGTTTGCGTTTGCTGATTTCACTGATTACGTATTGATGATCGTTGGTACCATTGGTGCTGTCGGTAATGGAATATGCATGCCTCTAATGACCATTCTTTTTGGTGACCTTCTAAATTCCTTTGGTCAGAATCAGAATAATCATGATGTGGTCAGTGTTGTTTCGAAGGTAGGTATTTCTAAATTTGCAACATCTTTTGGCATTAATTTGATATCATTATCTTTTTATCAATCATCTAACTTGATGGAGATGTGCTACAGGTATCGCTGAAATTTATTTACCTGGCTGTTGGTTGTGGTGTCGCATCATTCCTCCGTAAGTATATTTTTTCCCCACCTAATCCGGTTACTCTGTTAGGAGTTGTTTGACTTTATGCTGTAAAATAGGACAAAGTAAATGAAAATATATTGCAACTTGACCTGTATCATACTATCAGTATATGACAATTTTTATGTATTGATCATGTTTACACGCTCTCTTTTTAATTTATAAAATTTTTCATTCTTACTATTTTATGTATGTTTGTGACCTCAAATACATGGTAAAAAATATGAAAAATTACAAGTTACCTTACAATGCTTACAATAGAAACCTGAACTACACCTTTATCAAAATGATTATTTGATTATTACCTATTCAAGTAGCTGATTATCAGATTGTTAGTGTTTGGGTATTGTGAAATGAGATATGATTATTATCTTCATCAAATTTGGACAATCGGGCTTGCGAGTAGCTGGTATGTGACTTTTAGGGTCCTTAGTAATCAGCATTTGTAATACAGTTGATCATCTGACTATAACCACTTCAAAGAACCTTTAAATACTCTCTGATTGTTCAAAAAAAGTTGTGTTTTGCAGAGGTGGCATTGTGGATGATAACAGGAGAAAGACAAGCCGCAAGAATAAGGAATTTGTATCTAAAAACCATATTAAGACAAGATGTTTCCTTCTTTGATAAAGAAACAAACACAGGGGAAGTTGTTGGTAGGATGTCTGGTGATACTGTCCTCATACAAGATGCCATGGGAGAAAAGGTTTGTATTTTAACTTTATTTTTCCGAATTAATAAAATTTTCCAGAACACTAATAAAATATTTCTAATTTTCTAGGTTGGAAAATTCACACAACTAATGGCAACATTTGTAGGTGGTTTTGTGATAGCATTTGCCAAAGGATGGCTTCTTACACTTGTCATGCTAACCTCGATTCCTCCCTTGGTAATTTCGGGTTCAGTTATGTCAATAACGATATCCAAGATGGCATCACGAGGCCAAACTGCATATGCTAAAGCAGCCATTGTAGTCGAACAAACAATTGGATCAATCAGAACGGTAATTAAATAGAAGGGTTATTTACATACACATCCTTTCAGATTTTATAATATCACATTTATCCTTCATAACACAAAAAGATAACATCTTACTTATCCGTTCACTGAATGAAACAACGTTATTACGCTGAATAATCTAATCTGAGCACATAATACTCATATGTCTAGTGAACCAAGATTGTAAGAAGTACTGATTTATTTCATTTACTTTGAAGTTAGCATGCATAAATGATATTTTTAATGTTTTAAAACCACATATGACATTATGAAATTTTGAAGTTTTACAATAATTTCTATGAAATTGCCTCTATATAAAATAATCTAACGTTCTACACCATTTATGTCTTTTCTTCTAGGTTGCTTCTTTTACAGGGGAGAAAAAAGCTGTTGCAGATTACAATAAAGCCCTTATTGATGCTTATAATTCTAGTGTTCATGAAGGCTTGGCCACTGGCCTTGGTCTTGGATCAATGATGTTAATTGTATTCTGTACTTATGGTTTAGCTGTTTGGTATGGTGCAAAGATGATACTAGACAGGGGGTACACTGGAGGCACTGTGCTAACTGTAATTTTTGCTGTGCTGACTGGAGCCATGTGAGCCACTCTTTTTCACTCATTTAGTTAAAAATGGCAATTTATAACCTACTTATTTATAAATGAGTCAATAGGAATCATGTTTTTTCTTTAATGGGTTAAATAAAAGTAGTTCTTTAACGGGTTAAATAGAAGAGTTAGCAAGAATAGGAAACAATTGAAATGGGGCGAACAAGCCAAATGTGTTGGGGTCATTCAAAAAGCATTTTAGCATTTTATAGTGTTAAACGTTGTAAATCATTTTTATTTGAGGGCAAGCTGCATGAAAATATAACCAACTTGTTTATTAATGTAACCAAATTTTATACTTTCTGCATATATATGCAATTAAATTTAAGCTTTTTGTGGTAAATAACAAGTTTCACAAGTTTTGGTTATATCAAAATGTTAAGTTTTGACTTTTGACGTAACACGCTCTGTCGCTGTTGTAAAAAAGGGAGCAACGGAACGCATTTCTATGCAGATTTATCTTTATTCAACTAGTTAGATTATTACTGAACTGATATAGTTCATATAATAAAATTTATAAAAAGCTTCAATTTTTGGACAAAGAGTGTTTATAGCTTAACCTGTTTTGACCCATACAACAGATTTAACCATTTTGACATATTACCAGAGCTACACGTTTTGCCCATCTTTTGAGCTTTTTTCATTGTATACGGTATCTTCCAGGTCTCTTGGACAAGCATCTCCTTGTTTGACTGCATTTGCTGCGGGTCGGGCAGCAGCATACAAGATGTTTGAAACTATAAACCGAAAGCCTGAAATAGATTCGTATGACACAAAAGGGAAAGTATTAAACGATATTCGTGGTGATATAGAGTTGAGAGATGTGTATTTCACTTATCCAGCAAGACCAGATGAGCAGATATTTAGTGGGTTTTCTCTTAGTATCCCAAGTGGGACGACTGCAGCGTTGGTTGGTCAAAGTGGGAGTGGAAAATCTACGGTGATTAGCTTGATAGAGAGATTTTATGATCCTCAAGCAGGGGAAGTTCTTATTGATAATGTAAATCTTAAAGAATTTCAACTAAAATGGATTCGACAGAAAATTGGTCTTGTTAGCCAAGAACCGGTTTTGTTTACCTCAAGCATTAAGGATAATATTTTGTATGGGAAAGAAGGTGCATCAATGGAGGAAATTCGAGTTGCCGTCGAGCTTGCAAATGCTGCTAAATTTATCGATAAACTACCTCAGGTTTGTAATTGCATGTCTACTTATTTTGATTTGATACAACAATAATAACTTTTGAAAAAAGTTTAGTACTTTGTAGATGATGATGTTAATGAAAAAAGTATACTTTGTAGGCCTCTCGCATACATTAAGCCTCTATCTTTATAAATATTATGCTTTTGTTGAAGATTTTAATCGAATTTTGGCTGTATAAATTTTTAGGGACTCGACACAATGGTTGGTGAGCATGGAACACAACTCTCTGGTGGACAAAAGCAAAGAATTGCTATTGCAAGAGCAATTCTTAAAGATCCCAGAATCCTTCTTTTGGATGAAGCAACAAGTGCACTTGATGCAGAATCTGAGAGGGTTGTGCAGGAGGCTTTGGACAGGATAATGGTGAACAGAACAACTGTCATTGTTGCACATCGATTAAGCACTGTCAGAAATGCTGATATGATTGCAGTTATTCACCGGGGAAAGATGGTTGAGAAAGGTAGTTTTATGCTTATTTATTGTAAATTGCATATCTAGAAATGCTTATCTGCTTAGATTGGTAGTAAATTCTCTATTGAAATTTGCTTCTTTACTTTAAAATAAGCAGATGAGATTTAAAAACACATAATTAGATGACCAACTGTAATTTCTATTTTGAGTTACCAACTTTAATTCCATTCACAAGTCAGATTAAAAGATCAAACTTTTTAAAAATGTTCATGTACCTGGTCTCAGTTCTTGAAAATTTGGACCTTCTTTTCTGTGAAAATATAAACCTAAGACAGCAACTAAATCTAAATCTTTACCTGTTTATGGTGTAGGCTGTATACTTATGCAAATCAAATTTTTGACAATTAGTAAATTGAATATTTGATCAGGATCACACACAGAGCTACTCCAGGATCCTGAAGGAGCATACTCTCAACTTATAAAATTACAAGAGGTTAATAAAAATCATAACTCAGAGGACCAAGATAACTCAGAAAAGGGTAAAGATATCAGAAGTCATTCAAGTAGACACATATCTTACCAGCGATCACTGAGCCGTGGGTCAACAAGCAGTCGTCGCCACTCAATGTCGATGTCATATGGTTTGCCACCACAACTCGGTGTCGTGCAGCCAGAATCCATGGACATTGAGGCAGAGGAAAACTCAAAAAATCCACCCGAAGTCCCACTTCGCCGTCTTGCATATCTCAACAAACCAGAAATACCAGTAATAGTAATTGGTTCGTTAGCCGCTATCATTAATGGTACAATATTTCCCATTTTCAGCATCCTTCTTTCAAGCATGATCAAAACATTTTACGAGCCCCCACATAAGATGAAATCAGACTCAAGATTCTGGGCTCTAATGTTTGTAATCCTGGGAGTTGTATCCTTTCTAGCTTATCCTGGAAGATCTTATCTTTTCTCTGTTGCCGGGTCTAAACTCATTAAAAGAATCAGATCATTATGCTTTGAGAAAGTGATAAGCATGGAAGTTGGTTGGTTTGATAAACCAGAAAACTCAAGTGGTGCAGTCGGTGCACGGCTGTCGACTGATGCTGCCAGTGTTCGTGGGTTGGTTGGTGATGCACTTGCTCAACTTGTTCAAGACTCATCGTCTGCTATCACCGGTTTAGTTATTGCCTTTACAGCTTGCTGGCAGTTAGCTCTGATAATACTTGCTTTGATCCCATTAATGAGTGCTAATGGGTATGTTCAGATGCAATTCATGAAAGGATTTAGTGCTGATGCTAAATTGATGTATGAGGAAGCAAGTCAGGTGGCTAATGATGCTGTTGGAAGTATAAGGACAGTAGCATCTTTTTGTGCAGAGGAGAAAGTTATGCAACTTTATAGAAATAAATGTGAGGGGCCAAAGAAGACAGGAATCAAACAAGGGTTGGTTAGTGGGATCGGTTTCGGAGTTTCGTTTTTCTTTCTCTTTTGTATGTATGCAGCCAGTTTTTACGCGGGAGCTCGGTTTGTTGAGGCAGGAATAACTAACTTCACAGATGTTTTCAGAGTTTTCTTTGCTTTGACAATGGCTGCATTAGCAGTGTCACAATCTAGCTCATTCGCGCCCGATACAACTAAAGCCAAAAGCTCTGCAGTCTCGGTTTTCGCAATTCTAGATCGGAAGTCAGAGATTGACCCGACAGATGAATCTGGTTTAACTTTGGAAACAGTCAAAGGGGAAATCGAGCTTCGTCACGTTAGTTTTAAGTATCCCACCAGACCAGACGTTGAGATATTCCGTGATTTATGTTTAACAATCCGAAGTGGCAAGACCGTGGCGTTGGTTGGTGAGAGTGGAAGCGGGAAATCAACTGTTATCCAACTTTTACAAAGGTTTTACAATCCAGATTCAGGTTCTATCACATTGGATGGAACTGAGTTGCATAAATTCCAACTTAAGTGGCTCAGGTCGCAGATGGGTCTGGTTAGCCAAGAGCCTGTCTTGTTTAATGATACCATTCGTGCCAACATTGCTTATGGAAAGGATGGTGAAGCTACCGAGTCCGAAATAATAGCTGCTTCCGAGTTAGCCAATGCCCACAAGTTCATCAGTGGCTTACACCAGGTTTGTTTATTTCATACAAACACTTTTAGTAATTAGCATGTGTCTTACCACTTATATACTATTACAATGATAAATCAAATCTTTAAATAAATACGATTTAAGATGTTCATTAAAAATACAACCCAAATCAACTACTGGTACGCAACCTCTACTACTAATAAGATCATAAATCATTAGTAACGAATGACGTGTGAATTGCAGGGTTATGATACCATGGTAGGGGAACGAGGAGTCCAAATGTCAGGTGGACAGAAACAAAGAGTAGCTATTGCTAGAGCCATAGTCAAGAGTCCCAAGATACTACTGCTAGACGAGGCCACAAGTGCACTAGATGCTGAGTCAGAAAGAGTGGTTCAAGACGCGTTGGATAGGGTCATGGTAAACCGGACCACGGTGGTGGTGGCTCATCGATTGTCCACCATTAAGGGAGCTGATGTCATTGCAGTCGTCAAGAACGGAGTGATCGTTGAGAAAGGGAAGCATGAAAAACTTATCGATATTAAAGACGGATTCTATGCATCATTAGTTGCACTTCACATGAGCTCTTCTAATTAGCTACATTTTTTCTTTTAAACGTTTACTATAAATAGCAGATTTACATAGCTCCACAATTTTTTTTTGTAATATTAGAATATGGATGGGGATGAAAACGAGCTCTTAATTGCTTGAAAGTTTGTAAACTTGTGAAGAATATCAATGGCAAATAATTTCATACGTATTAAATGTATTACATATATGATATGATGTGTTCATTTTTATTTAAGTCAAGGAAGGTTAAAATTTGATGTGTGTTAATGGATATGATGTGTTCATTTTTATTGATGTGTGTTAATGGATATCCTCAGAGGAAACAAGCCAAGTGCTTAATGATGCTGTTGGAAGTATAAGGACAGTAGCATCTTCTTGTGCAGCAGAGAAAGATGTGCAACTTCATAGATATATATGCGAAGGCCTGACAAAAATGGGATAAAGCAAGGGTTTATTAGCGGGTTTGACTTTGGAAACAGTCAAAGGGAAATCAAGCTTCATCATGTTAGTTTTAGATATCCTACCCGACCCGATGTTGAGATATTCCATGATTTATGCTTAACAATCCATAGTGGCAAGACAGTGGCATTGGTTGGTGAGAGCAGAAGCGGGAAGTCAACGATTATCCAACTTTTACAAAGACTTTACAATCCAGATTTCGGTTGTAGAACGTTGGATGGAATTGAATTGAAAAAAATTCAACTCAAGTGGTTCAGGTTGCAGATGGGTCTGGTTAGTCAAGAACCCGTCTTGTTTAATGATACTATTCGGGCCAATATTGCTTATGGAAAGGATGGTGATGCCTCTGAGGATGAAATATTAGCTGTTTCCGAGTTAGCCGAGGCACACAAGTTCATTAGTGGCTTACACCAGGTTTGTCTTCTCATCTACTAATGGGTCAAAACGGGTAATATAACTTTTAAGTAATGTAGTCTTGAAACAGATGAGATGTTAAAAGATTTTCCAAATTAGATGCTTATTGAAAAGTAGACTTTGGGCAACTTTGGTGTGTCCTCATTTAACGATTTTGTTCATCTCAAGTTGAAATGAGACTATTTAACAGTTTTTGTTATTTTTTATAATTAATTATTTTCGATTATAACCCGTCATCTTTAGCTAACTTTCTTGAATTCGAGATGAAACGGTCATTTAAATTGAGTCCGAGAAAGGCAACCTCAGAGATGGGTTCATCCGCAAACACTTTTTGTCCAATTTTTAAAATTTCTTATTATTCGCTAATACAGTTTTATGATTAGAGTAACACTCATGTCACAACAACAAGGTTTAATTTTTTAAATTAAAACCGATTAAGGAAGTTCGTATGGATTAATAGTAATTTTTTTTTTACAACTTTTAACCCTATGTACACTTTTAGCTATGATATTTTGATTTGACTTGTATAAATGGATTAAAATTAATCCGTGTACTACTAATAAGATTAAAAAATAATGAATGGTGTGTGAATTGCAGGGTTACAAGTGCACTTGATGCTGAGTCAGAAAGAGTGGTTCAAGATGCGTTGGATAGGGTCATGGTTAAGCGGACCATAGTGGCGGTGGCCCATCGATTGTCTACCATTTAGGGCGTTGATGTGATTGCAGTCATCAAGAATGGAGCGATCGTTGAGGAAGGAAAACATGAAATATTAATCGATATAAAGGACGGATTCTATGCTAGCTTCTCTAGTTTCACTTCACATGCCATGAGATGAGCCGATTACCTAGCTAGCTCCACAATAATTTTTAATGTTAATTATTTGCTACAAAACTTGGAAAATTGTTAAGAATATTAATTAATGGCAAATGGATTGATATATATGATCAATGTAAGTTTATTATTTCTATAAAAAGAAGGGATAATGAAAAAGAAGTCACAATATGTGGAATGTAGTACGTACTTTAGCTAGTTAATAATTTGATTTTGTATTCAGATTAATTTGTGTTTAATTGGTGAGTAGGCTTTGAACGACGTACTAAAGTATTTGCATAAACCCGGCCATGTGTTATATATGCATTTTGAGTTTTCTTCATGAAACTTAATTTATCAGCACATAATGTTTTGGATAAAGCTTTGGTCAAGTCATGCATGATGATTGTGCCATTGCGGTTCATCAAAGTGCACTCAAGTCTAATATATTATATATAATATGTTGTTAATGGGTCGAATATATTATATAGATATAATGGTTAAAAACATATATATAAGCTGGGAAATTGAATGGTCATGTATTCAAGGACACGAATATATGTGTCCATGATTAATAAGTTATGAATATCATGATCGTGTTATCTTTTTCACACGACGCGTTGTTTGTTAAGTGTCGTGTTGTATGTACAGGTACCGGCCCCGGCCTATGATGTTCACCATTTTTGCTTCGGTTAATTTTTCGGTACTAACTAAAGTTAAATCCCTATTGATATTGATATACATACTAATTGACAAGGTCGTTGCTTTGCACCGGCCGAGTCACGTAACACCACATCGCGTTCAATTTTTTTTACTTCAACGGTTTAATTACCGATTTTTGACGGATTTACGGTTTTAATCTCCGACTTTTACTATTTGTCATTTTAGCCCCTGATGAGTTTTCGAATTTTTTTTACTTTACTTTGACATATAGTACGACTTTAATATTATTATTGTTTTGACCTCAAACTTTTGGTATTTCATCGTTTTTTAATATGTGATGCATTACGGTTTTGCGCCGTGACGTACGGGACATGAGACTTTTTTTTTATCAACGCATGTGACGAAGTCAAATACGCAAGATCCGACTGGGTGACCCGACCGCTGTAATGCACGGTCAGGTCTTAAATCTAGTTATGTTATATTTTAGATGTTCGATCTGTAATTTCATAATTAATCTGATAATAATAACAAATCAGCATCTTGCTTGAAGCTAATTAAAGATATATTCTCATGTATTTCCATGCAATTAAACTTGCTCCAATGACCAACAACGTACCCCCTACGAAATGTACTTCTTTTTGCTTCAATTTTTTTTAACAATTATAACATAAAAATATATAAAGGATGTCACTTATTCTAAATTAGGTGTGCACTTGCATATCTATTAAAATAATAATAATAGGTGAAATCAAACCATATTAGCTTTTCTGATCATAAAGAAAAAGTGGGTTTGATTGGATGTACGTACATTTATACTTTATATTTGTATATGCATATATGCAATCATCACAATTTTATCGTTTATTTTAGTAAAGCTTGATTAAAGTGTTGATCATGGCATGCAACTTGATATGTAAATTAACAATTGATATATTTGTATACAAAAACGTGGAAGTTAATTAAATCTTCCAATGGGATATATGGTCGTTATAGAAATTCTTTTACGTCGACTTTGACTTCGCTACATCGATGATAAAATCAATAGAACGTTCAAACTTACAATCATTTGATTGAGTACACCACTTAGGCCATCCACAACGTTGAAAACCGTCATTTCTACAAATAGTCTCAGTCAGCATGTCACATTGATTTTCCACTAACTTTCACACATTCTTCCTACAAACACATTTTACCTCAACATCATCCTTTTCATAACAACCCACTTTTTAATGTCTTATTTACCTATTTGTGAGACAAAAGTTTTTTTTAAGGACGGATGCTTCACTTGTGCCGCATGTTAGCATGGGCCAACCTCCAAGGGCGGCCTAACCCCAACACAACCCTTCCCAAGGCCCCTTCAAGGGTAGCTCACAGATATCCCATAACAAGAGCGTTGTGGATAGTCTGTCACATACCTCGATCCGGAGCTCCGGGGTGCTCGTTGTTGACAAATAAACTTTTAACTAGTTCCTCCATCTTGAGGATAGTAGCCACATATATCCAACATTTCAAAGGCACATGTAACTATTGCTTGTTTTTTACTCTCTCATGTTTGACCAAGTCAAATATTAATTAAGTTCAGATATTGATGCATGAAAGAATATATCTAGTTAGTGGGGTTAACCTTTAATCTACTCTTTTGAACCAATATTCTAGTCATGAGTTTAGTGTTTTTCCTTTTGCATAATTAGTGCAATCATGTTTCAAAACCCACACCTCACCCTTAGCTCTCATTTGTAAGCATATATATAATCAAACACATTTTCTTTCCATTGAATCAATCAAACACATCTTTTGAGTGTTAATTAACAACCATGTTCTTCAATTCTTGCCCATGATCAACAACATTTTAGTTACCTTCAACAAAAGCATAACTAAAGTTCCAAACATTTTGCCTCAAAATTCAAATAATCTTTGAATAAATTGGAACGATGAATGCCCGTGGTAAAGAAAAGATGAAACAAGGCTCGCATTCGACCAATAGTGTCCCGTTTTATAAGCTCTTTGCTTTTGCGGATTCTAAAGATCACATGTTGATGATCGCGGGTACAATCGGGGCCATTGCTAATGGAATGTGTGTACCAATCATGACTGTTCTTTTAGGTGACCTTGTTGATGGTTTTGGTGAGAACCAAAATAACAATAATATGATTCATGTTGTCTCCAAGGTACATTAATAACCCTCCAAATTTCAATGAAAAATGTTAAATTCTTGGTAACTTTTTTTTTAATTCATACTCTTAACAAGGGGATGCCGACCCATGTCTTCATCCTATATGTCAGTGACGAAACCAGAACTCTCAGTCAGTGCTAGATGTTAGAAAATCGAAGTATAAAGTTTATAAATATCGTAACAAAACTCATACTTCGGTTATTCCCCTAAAAAGGATCACTTTCATGAGTTTAACTCATATTTTTCTTTAAAAAACGTTTTTTTTATTTTCGCATAGAAATTCTATCAAACTTCAACTATGGGTCGATCGTCATTGAACCTTCTTAACCCTCCATTGGTTTCGCTATCGACATTTTTCCATTACCACCTTTTCTAGCTTGTTAACGATTGGTACGCATGGGTTACAGGTATCGCTAAATTTTGTTTGTCTCGCTGCGATGGCTGGTGTGGGATCATTCCTTGGTAAGTACATGTGTTTATAAAAAGTAAAAATCGAGTTACACTCTCATCGATTATTCGTATTTACAACAAAAAATTGAGGGTTAATCCTACAAATTAAGTACATGTTTTGATGTATTTTATATAAGAGTACGTTGTTGTTTATAAAAAGTAAAAATCGAGTGAATCAAAAAAAATATACTTAGAAGTCGAGTGAGTCACTGCTCCCAAATGCTTGACCTATAACAAACCAATTTTGACCTATTAAGTGTTTAAATTTTAAACACTTAAAAATATTAAAGATCATTAAAAGAATTGAAATGGTGTGACAAATTGTTAAAATCGGTCTCTACGTTTAAAAATGTGAAGAATATAGTTAAAACTCTATAAGTGCGAGCCGCTTAGGCTCAAATTTCGTCGGATGCTCGTTTTGATCGCTAATATCTAGTTTTGCGGTAGTGTAGACTATACACCCTTATGTTTAAACTAAAAACATCTAAAAAATTTATAACTTTACTTTAATCATAAAATTATTATGTCTTTTGTAGAGGTAGCAATGTGGATGGTAACAGGAGAAAGACAAGCCGCAAGAATAAGGAGTTTGTATCTAAAATCAATATTAAGACAGGATGTTTCCTTCTTTGACAAGGAATCAAACTCAGGAGAAGTTATTGGTAGGATATCTGGTGATACCGTCCTCATACAAGATGCAATTGGGGAAAAGGTATGACGCTTATTGTCCAAGCCTGGGAGTTTTGTCTAAAGTTCTAAGCCAGACCATTAACTATGGTTTTAAAAAATACCAAACTATCAGAGTTGGTCAGATAGGCCGGACTGGCCAAACCAACCAAAATGTTTCAGTTGGACAGTTTTTTACCGGTTTGTATAAACTTTTTAAGAAATGATTAAGATGGTTCATTGAAATTATATACACACTTATTGTAGTCTAAAAACAAAAGAAATAAAGAAAAAAAGTAAATAGTAAAAGTTTGACATATCTAGGCTATGAAAATACATGTTATTGAGCTTAAATTATCATCGTCGTTCAAAAAAAAAGTAAAGGTAATTTGCTTCGGTTCAGACAGTTTATAGGACCAGTTCAAAGCTCAAAAATGTAAACTGCACTATTATACATTTTTTTTTAATTAAATCACAACGTAAGAATTTAAAGCGTTTGAACGTGCCAATTTGCTTCGGTTTAGACAGTTCGGCTTATGAACACCTACTTTTCTATTTCGATTGATATTTCACACAAAACTAATATCAAAGTTTTGCAGGTTGGAAAGTTTCTACAAGTAATGGCAACATTTTTTGGTGGCTTCATAATTGCGCTCGTAAAGGGATGGCTTCTTACTCTTGTCTTGCTAATCTTGATCCCTCTCGTGGTGGTTTCCGGTGGATTTATGTATGGAAGGATATCCAAGATGGCATCACGGGCTCAAACTACGTATGCTAAAGCAGCCAATGTAGTCGAACAAACACTTGGCTCTATCAGGACGGTAATGAACTTAAGGGGAATAATATCACTTATAATAGGTTAAAAATTAATTACACGCATATGATATGTAAGCGTCTGCATATATAGACGTTAACTTATCATAAATAAAGAACCATAATAACTACGTAATAACTACGTAAGAATATATTTATTTTGCTTTTTAAATAAACTTCATTCTACGTTTTTATACCTTTTATTTTAGCATGCTAGTATTATTTGTCAGTCTTTTCCTATAAGTCGTGTTAAACATGTCCTATCATTCATTTTAGTCATCAACTTTTTATTTAATCTTGTTAAACTAGATTTAAAACCAGGCCGTGCGTTGCAGCGGCCGGGTCACACAGTCGGGTCTTACATATGTCATTTCGTCACATGCGTTGATAAAAAAAGTCTCATGTCTCGCACGTCACGCGCAAAACCAATGTTTTGAAAACCGGACCGGACACAGAACCGTAATTCTAATTTTATTGGTCAGGCCGGTCGGACCGGGGTCGTACCGTGGTTGGACCGGGGTTTGACGAAATATACATTTATCAAAATAATACCATAAGAATTCTAATTTAAACACAACCTAAGTTCAATAATATTAAGTTATAACACAAAAGTCATAAATCAAACAGATTTTAACACCAAGAACCACAAAAAAGTTATAATTTAAACAAATTTTAACACCAAAATAAAACCAAATCGTCATCGTCATAAAGTATAAGTTCAAATGTCACGTCACGTATCTAATTTTTTATCATTTAGTAAAACTAATTCATCATCTTCATCACTCAGAACATCAACATATTGAGTTTCATCACCTAAAACACAAAAAATTATAGACATAAAATCCAAGAAAAAACGGTTCGATAGCGGTTCAAAACGGTCCGGTTCGAGCGGTTCGATAACGGTTCGAGCGGTTCACAAACACCTATCAGACCGTGACCTATCGAACCGTGATTCTCAAAAAACACGGTCCAACCGCGGTCCGACCGGTCAGACTGGCCGGTTTGAAAACACTGCGCAAAACCATAAAGTGTCACATAATAAAAAATGACGAAATATCAAATGTTAGAGGTCAAAACGATAATAATATTGAAGTCGTACTATATGTCAAAGTAGAGTAAGAGGTCAAAGTCGAAAAGTCCGGGGCTAAAATGACAATTAGTAAAAGTCAAAGATTAAAACCGTAAATATTTCAAAAGTCGAGGATTAAAACCGTAAATACGTCAAAAGTCGGGAATTAAACCGTAAATACGTTAAAGTAAAAAGTTTAAAACGCGACGCGACGCAACATGTAAGGCCGGTGCAAAAGCACCGACCTTACAAAATAGTAGATATAATATATAGAAATAGCAGGGCCGGTCCCGAGGAATCGGGTGCCCTGTGCGAGACAAGAAAAAAATGCCCCCTAACCCGAAGCATTCACGCACTAAATTATATAAACTAAATTTTTAACCAATAAACAAACGTTTGATAATTAAACATAAGAAAATCAAAGTATTTGAATTAGTGAAAATCAAAATTATATATAAATTTTTTATTTTTTTTTTAAATTTGGTGTCCCCCGTCACGCGAGTGCCCTGTGCGGGCGACTACCCCGCACACCCCAAGGGCCGGCCATGAGAAATAGGTCATGTTATGTCATTCACATTATTAAACTTAATTAATATATCTAATTTTGTTATACGTGTGTGTCATGTAACCCACTTAGTAACACAGGTAAATGCTACATTTAGTTAAAAGTGGTAACATTCAGGTTCAATAGTCGTGTTAAATATGTCATGTCAAATATAGCATGCTTGGCATATGTTTTACAACTCTAACAGTTATATACTTACAAAACCACTTTACTAACACACTTGTATCAATATGCACGAGTGTTTATTCGGTTCCATAGCTTTAAGCATCCTCTCTTTTACAACATATTCTTCCCTGCAGGTTGCTTCTTTTGCTGGTGAGAAAAAAGCACTTGCCGATTACAACAATGCCCTTATAGATGCTTACAATTTTGGTGTTAATCAAGGCCTGGCTGCTGGCCTGGGTCTTGGATCAATGATGTTGATCGTATACTGTAGTTACGCGTTGGCAGTTTGGTATGGTGCTAAAATGATGTTAGAAAAGCGGTACACAGGCGGGATTGTGGTTAACGTAATCTTGGCTTTGATGACCGGATCCACGTGAGTACATTTGCCCATTATCAGTACAGTTGTGAGTTTTTGACACAACACGAATTTAACATGAAAATCAATAGTTTGGATTTAATCTGAACTAGGATTATACAGTGCTCGCGCGTTGCGCAAGCCATCTGTATATTGTTAACTTTATGTTATCACAACGGTTAAAACCATACACGGGCTAAAATCAACGAAAAAACAAAAATGTCATTCAACTTTAAACAGACATAATGAAACAAATTCACACAATTAATACAATCACAATGAAACACATCTAATTCGGTGTTGGCAATAGCGGATCACCACCTCTCCCTATAAAATGTTATAACAAAATAACACCACCATGCACCATTTGTCACCATCCGCCATTCACCGCCACCATCCATCGTCTACTAAAGAAACAAAGAAGAAGACGTAAGCGACATAACGACAATAGTCGAATGCGTCAGCAAGAGAAAGAAACAAAATTGAGCATGCATTGTTCCAATAATCCAAGGAATATAAAGCAAACAAAAACCACTTGTCCCTCAAACTCAACTTATTACAAAATAGTCATTCTACTTTAGTGGCTAAAATGAAAAACCTACAAAAACTATAGTAGCCAAAATGCAAAATATAAAACAACACTACCTCAAACTCAGATTATTTGTCATACTTTGGTGACCAAATTGCAAAACATACAAAACTATGATGGCAAAAATACAAAACATAAAACAATACTATTCATGAAGTTTTCCTATTAATATATAGTAATGACTTCGGGTTTTGAGGTAGAACATGTTTATCTATCAGGTAAACTATTTGGCTTTTGTTGTTGACCCCTTTAATCCGCTTATTATTATAAAATAATTGAATATTATTATGAAATAAATAATTGGGTATTCTGATGGCGGATCTTCGTTATAACTAGGGGGTTCACGAGAACTCCCCGTGTTTTATGTTTTGGATAGAATAATAAAAAAAATCAGGATTGAATCCCTGTATGTTACGAGCATTGAAACTCTACATCTAAAATCTTTAGTTCAGTTAAGGAGCTAACTTTCAACTCCAAAAGGTCACCGGTGCTTAACCTTGTTTATATCCTTCTACTACATTCATTTGATTGAAATTAGTTGATTGTTTATTTCCAAGCTCCATTACTAGTTAATTTTCTGCTAAAGTGTTTAACTTCGATTACTTTTACATCTTAAATGCCATAGTTCAATTGAATGTTTGATTGAATAATTATTTGATTTGTTTATAAACTTGATTACGTATTATGAATAATAAGAGATTTTTCAAAAGAAAACCATCAAACAAGAGAGTTTTTACAAGTTTCTGACGAATGTTTTCGAAGGATGAAACCTCGTAGGAAACAACTATAGGTAATTTGTTTTATTTCTAATGACGGTGTTTTTTTATAATTATTGACTTATTGTATCACATTTTTATATATGCTGAATCTAACCCGACCCGAACCGTCCCGAAAATTTTTATATCCTATTATATTAAAGTTGTTGCACTTAAAAAGTTGAACCCCCTAGAAAAAAAAATCATAAATCCGCCACTTATGCAAAGTTTATACGAAGACTAAACAAAAAATACCTTTAATTTACCTACATTGGTACCTTTTTTTGTAAGTTTGTATTTTACATATAGTTATATATATGTTAAATACACTTCTTTATAACTATTAACATGAAAATAATAAAAAAAAAACATAGAGTTTTCGGGTTAAATGGGTCATGTTCATGTCAAGTAACAATGTACATGATATTCAGCTTCATTTCGTGTTCAGGTTCGTGTCAAATATTCAAGTTCAACCCGCCAACCACATGACCCATCTAGGACCCTTAATAATCACCTATTTGCATGTTATCTCATATTACCAAACACATTTTAAGCTATACTCCTAGTACATTGTCTTTTGTAGGTCTCTTGGTCCAGCATATCCATGTTTGAGTGCATTTGCTTCAGGTCAAGCTGCAGCATTCAAGATGTTTGAAACTATAAACCGAAAACCCGAAATAGATTCATACGACACAAAGGGGAAAATATTAAACGATATTCGCGGTGATATAGAACTAAAAGATGTGTATTTTTCATATCCAACAAGACCAGACGAGGCGATATTTAGCGGGTTCTCTCTTAGCATCTCTAGCGGTACAACTACTGCATTGGTTGGTCAAAGTGGAAGCGGAAAGTCAACGGTGATCAGCCTAATAGAGAGATTTTATGATCCTCAAGCAGGAGAAGTTCGAATTGATAATGTTAATCTCAAAGAGCTCAACTTAAAATGGATTAGACAGAAAATTGGTCTTGTTAGCCAAGAACCGGTTTTGTTTACATCTAGCATTAAGGATAATATCATGTACGGGAAAGATGATGCATCTACGGATGAGATTAGAGTTGCAATCGAGCTCGCAAACGCTGCAAAGTTTATCGATAAGCTACCTCAGGTTTGTAAACAAGTTTAAACTTGTAAAACAAAAACATCAAACTAAGAGACTTTTTTTATGTAGTATCAACCCATATATCATCATTTAATGATTTTCGTCTTTTCGACGACTTTTGGTTGACCTGTAAACACTTAGGGAATGGACACCATGGTTGGCGAGCATGGAGCACAATTATCCGGTGGACAGAAGCAAAGAATTGCAATAGCGAGAGCGATTGTTAAAGATCCTAGAATCCTTCTTTTGGATGAAGCAACAAGTGCGCTTGACGCAAAATCTGAAAGAGTCGTGCAAGAGGCATTGGACCGGATAATGGTGAACAGAACAACTGTTATTGTTGCCCATAGGTTAAGCACGATAAAAAATGCTGATGTGATCGCGGTCTTTCATCAGGGCAAGATAGTTGAGAAAGGTACAAAACAAAACAGAACAACTGTTTCGTCTTTTCGAAGAAACAGTTTTAAAAAAATTTAACGATTAGCGATTGATGATTGATATAGGATCTCAGTCACAACTACTCCAGGATCCTGAGGGAGCATATGCACAACTTATGAAATTACAAGATGTTAATAACCATTCAGTAAACCATGGCTCGGAGGATCAAGAAATTTCTTCGAAAAATGCAACACCCTGCCATCAGTCAACTAGCGGCAACCACCACTCCGTTGAGGAGCGGTCGTCAAGAAAACCACCTGAAGTCTCACTCTTCCGCCTTGCTTATCTCAACAAGCCAGAGATACCAATACTCATAATGGGTACCATTGCAGCCATTACTAATGGTGTTGTCTTCCCAACTTACGGCATACTACTTTCGGGCATGATTAAGACGTTTTATGAAGCGCCGGACAAAATGAAATCCGATTCGAGATTCTGGGCTATAATGTTCATACTATTGGGAGTTGTAGCATTTTGTTCACTTTCTGCTAGATCATATTTTTTCTCTGTTGCAGGGTGTAAACTTATAAAAAGAATGAGATTATTATGCTTTGAGAAAGTGGTTAACATGGAAGTTGGTTGGTTCGATAAGCCTGAAAACTCGAGTGGTGCAATCGGTGCACGGCTGTCAACGGATGCAGCCAGTGTTCGTGGTTTGGTTGGCGATGCACTTGCTCAAATTGTTCAAGATTTATCTTCAGTTGTTGCGGGTTTAACCATCGCTTTCGTCACGTGTTGGCAGTTAGCTTTCATAATTCTTGCTTTAATTCCATTAGTAGGAATTAATGGGTTTGTTTATTTGAAGTACACAAAAGGGTTCAGTGCTGATGCTAAGAAGATGTATGAGGAAGCTAGCCAAGTGGCGGGTGATGCGGTCAGGAGTATAAGAACGGTGGCGTCATTTTGCGTGGAAGAGAAAGTGTTACGAGTTTATAGAGATAGGTGTTCGGGTCCCCTAAAAACGGGTATAAAACAAGGTCTAATCGTTGGTGTCGGGATTGGAGTGTCGTATTTCTTACTGTATTGTGTGTATGCAGCCAGCTTTTATGCTGGGGCTCGGCTTGTTGAGGCTGGGACAACTACATTCCCTAATGTGTTCAGGGTGAGTGATGTCTGGACTCGAACCCACAACCTGTTGGTTGACGGGTTTGATTGTCAAGTCGTGTCTAATTTCGTTGGTGCCAAACGCCCTCTAACGCTAAACAAATGTTCTTCTAGGTATTCTTTGCTTTGACAATGGCAGCAATGGCCGTATCTCATTCAGGCTCGTTTGCCCCGGACACAAGCAAAGCCAAGAGTTCCGTTGCATCGGTGTTTGCCATTCTGGATAGCAAGTCAGAGATAGACCCGAGTGATGAATCCGGGATGATTTTACACCATGTGAAAGGAGAAATCGAGCTTCGTCATGTTAGTTTTCGGTATCCAACTAGACCTGATGTCCAAATATTTCGCGATTTATGCTTAACCATCCATAGGGGCAAGGTAACTTCTTTCGTTTTGTGACTGATATGTGATATAAATTAACAATATTCTTTTGTTTACATCTGTTTAGTTTCAAAACACAAATCGAAACACCTCTTACTTGTCGTGTTAACATTTAGACAGTGGCACTGGTTGGAGAGAGTGGGTGTGGGAAATCGACGATTATCTCACTCCTGCAAAGATTTTACGATCCAGATTCAGGTTGTATCATGTTGGACGGATATGAGTTACAAAAATTTCAACTCAAGTGGCTGAGACTACAAATGGGTCTAGTGAGCCAAGAACCAGTCTTGTTCAATGACACCATCAGGGCCAACATTGCTTACGGAAAGAACGGTGATGCAACCGAGGCTGATATACTAGCTGCTTCAGAGTTAGCCAATGCCCACAAGTTCATCAGTGGCTTACAACAGGTTTTTATCTTCAACATAACATGGGTCGGATTATAACTAATGGGTGTTACTACAAATTACATACATGGTCTTACAATTTGGTAAAGAAAGAAACCATAAAACGTACATACCAAACGATATGTATTCGCATAATTAACTCTCAAAAGAATTTTAAAAAAGGGGTTACAATACTCAAGATCATAAACCATTAGTAACGAATGGCGTGTGAATTGCAGGGTTATAATACAATGGTAGGGGAAAGAGGAGTCCAATTGTCAGGTGGACAAAAACAAAGAGTAGCTATTGCTAGAGCCATAATCAAGAGTCCCAAGATACTACTGCTAGACGAGGCCACAAGTGCACTAGATGTTGAGTCGGAAAGAGTTGTTCAAGACGCGTTGGATAGGATCATGGTTAACCGGACCACGGTGGTGGTGGCTCATCGATTATCCACCATTAAGGGCGCTGATGTGATTGCAGTAGTCAAGAATGGAGTGATCGTTGAGAAAGGGAAGCATGAAGATCTAATCAATAAAAAGGATGGATCATACGCATCTTTAGTTGCCATGCATTCGACATCTTAAGTTACCTCTTATTCCCTTCTTGTATTTGTGAAATGTTGAATAATATCAATGGCAAATGACTGGAATTGAAACGAGGATAAAGATGTGATTTGTTATTTCATGTTACATATTTGGGATTCGAAAAGTGCATATGAAGGAACCACATAAGTCATTTGGGTTGGAAAGAACTGGTACTAAGCATGTAAAAGTAGGGCAAGGTTTTTTCAAACAACTATTCATCCACCAAAAAAAATTGATATTTCATTTCCAAGTTGAACAATTATCAATTTATCATGATATCTAATATTCTAATATATATATATAAGAGCATGTTATTGGTCCAAATTTTAGTTAAGAATAGTGAGAACCTCATAAAATATTTGTACAAAGTTTTAGGCAAAGATAAAAAGAGGGTGAGGTATACAACTACATAACCGTCTTGTGTATCACCGGTATAGACCTAAACACCTCATAGCACCTAGCACTTTTTGAAACCAAGCTAGCCATCAGCTGACATGAGTAGAACATCCACACCAATTGACTTGCTTCATATCAAAAAATTTCTCATTCCACATTTCAACCTATCACTATCTAGTACTAAAATGGTCTCTCAATTCAAACCCCAAAACACACATAGCCTTTGGGTATAATGTTTCTTATCATTTGATTACTTAAGAGTCAAATGATCAATATTGGATAATCAGTTTAACATTACTCAGTGGTCATTTTGTATTACAGCCTTAAATAGTAGTCTAGAGTCTAGACACTTGAACAAACAGCTGATTATCTGTTTATCAGTTCAACACGGCTTCAAACACTATAAGCACACACAAAACTATCTCCTGAAACCCGCCAATCCGTTAATCTGAATTGATCAGTATCACATTATCACTTACAAACGCAATGTCAAACATCCCCTAATCCTATATATATTACGTAGTCAAATTTCCATGTAAATAACAGAGTATTGAAATATATTAGCAAAAACGACCGAGCCTTTGGGATTATATTATGTAAAGAACATCGTTGTTGTACAAAACATTAGCATCGTCATACAAACAACTCGGTGCAAAGCACAAATTCTACACAACATATCACAAATTTTATGCTTTTGTTCTTTCTTATGAAAAGAGATAACACAAAAAAGGAACAGTGGTAACATACCAATTTTGTTATTATCCTCTAGAAACCAGCATTTTGCAATTAAAACCATCCTGCACAAGCTGGTTGACAGCATCCCTGAACTTGATATAATCATCAATGGTGTTGTAAACCTGATGCGAAATCCTAGCATACCCTGTTATAAAACCACAACCTTCATCCCTCGGTCCAATCTCCGCATCTTTCAATGGCTGATAATGTATAGGAACCTCAACCCTAAATTGATCTCTCAGATGATTTCTTAAATTTGAAGCATCATCGTCACTTAAAACCCCTAAACATGAAGGCAAACCGATCATAGCCATGCTCGGGCACATTTCAGGAGGAGATCCCAAAATCGTCCCCCATGATTTCGCAAGCATCTTTGCCATTTCAATAACAGCATCATGATTCCTTTGCATAATTCCATGAATTCCACCTTCAAATCTGTTCACGAAATCGATAACTTCAGGAACAAGTAACTGAGAACTGTAATCGCGTGTACCAATCCAAGCACTTTCTATCGCTAATCCGTTTCCATATTCATGTGACACAACAGGATGATGTAAATCCGACGATAAAGACGACTTCCGGCAGTAAAGAACAGCTACCGATGGAGGACAAAAGAACCATTTATGCAAATTACTGACATAAAAATCAGCTCCAATATCCTTCACATCAACTGAAATACTACCAACAGCATGAGCAGCATCAACAAACACCTGATTCACACCTTCTTCTCTACAAATTTTTACCAATTCACGAACCGGAATCACGACTGACGGCATTGAAGTTATGTGATCAATTATAGCTAACCTAACCTTCCTACCGTTCAATTTCCCCTTCGCTAACCCTAACCTAAACTCCGAAACAATTTCTTCAACCGAATTAACAGGAAACGGAAGATGTACCACAATAACAGAACCACCAGCACGCGTAACATAAGCCTCAATCGATTTCTTCACAGCTTGAAACGCACAATGAAGCATAACAACAGCATCTCCTTTATTAAACCGACCTTCAGCAAACGCCCAACCGACATGCTGAAGAACAATTGCAGCAGCAGTGGTTGCATTATCAACGATTGAAACTTCGGAAACATCGTCAGCGTTGATTAGGTCCTTAATCAACGTTCGCGAGCGAAGGATTTGAGCAGGTAACTGATTGAAAAAGAAATCATCCGGTTGTTGAAGAAACTTGAGCTGCCACCGTTTCTGAGCGGCGATGATTGAGCCTGGACAACTACCGAAGCTGCCGTTGTTGATACGTGCAACGCCGGTGTGATGATGAGCAAACTCTTGTTTGATTTGCGATTGAGTGATGAAGGATAATAGCCTTGATTTCTTTGAAAGATGATTGTGGTTGTTGTTGTTGTTGTCTTCGTCTTCGTTGTTGGTGTTGTTATTATCTTCATGGCTTCTAATTTCACCCATTTTTGATGTTTCGTGTTGCTAGGGTTTGATTGATTGCAGGAGACTTTTTTTGTGAAATTGTTTGTCCGCCCCATTAGCCCCGTCACATAAACCGGATTGTGATGCCTTTTTGAGTTTGTCTCTCTTTCATTTTATTTTTTTTGTTAATGTCATGTCAAGAATAATAATTTGTTCATGGTAATAATAGGTAATAATATCTATGTTGATTATAGTCGTAGGAGATGAGTAAATCTATTAGTGTGTCTCTCTATAGGATATCATGTGATATTGATCGAAAGATTTGCATGTCTATCGTTTAAAAGTTAGAATCAAGTATTTTTATTAACGTCATAGATGATTCTTAGCATCTTTGGCTTGTTCATGGTTTACGAGATGATATCATACGTTCAAGTCCTCTTAACATGGGACCACAACATGATGTGGGGCCATGGAAGACAATATATGGGTTGCTTGACGGTAACATGGTTCGAAGTAGATGAACCACAACACGATTCGAAGCAGATAGGATACACGATTAGAAGCAGATAGTGTGTTCGTGAATATGGGGAAGATGGGGTGCTGACAATAGTTTGTTCACAGTGTTCGTGGAGATCGGGTAGGGTTTTATTAAGTGGAGTTTTTTCTTAATCAAGAGTAAATAAATAAGAGATAGGTAATTAGACCATCTAACCATTTTTAGATGGCCAATTAACAATCAAACTAACCAGATTGTGTAAATGACTTAGTTTAGAAAGTTTAGGCTAGCAAAAAAACTACATGGACTTCAATGTGAAGGATAATGCCTAGACTTCCTCATAATACTATAAATCAGTTATTTTGTTGTTATGCACGAGTTCATTTCTTGCGCCGCTCCCAACTAAGACACATATATGTGCTTAGAGTTTGTGTGTTTTCATTTCCTTTGCCGCATGAATCAAGTATCGACATTTACACAATATTCAGATGTTTTTTCATTTCTTGACCCGTATTTGATGGAGATGTCACTCCCTAAAAGACTGAATGTTCAAGTCTCAGGCTAAAAGGTAAATTTAGTGTTTCATTTACCTTTTTTTTGTAATGTGTAGTTATGTAATTTTTAATATACATGATCATTTTACACTTTAATAAACTCAGTGCAATTTAATAATGTTGAAAATAAAATGCTAGCCCAAACCATCAAAAAGAACCGATTTACCGGATTGTTGGTCCAACTGACCTAATCAACCTCATTCATTTATTTTAATATTTTAAAACTTAGTTAGTTGTTATGAATGTCATTTTTAAAAAATCAAGTCAAACCAAACTACAAATATTGAAGTGGAGTTTTTTACCAAAATGGTGTACTTATAAAACTTATTTACCAAATAGGTGTAGTTTTAAAAATATTTACCAATTAAGTGTAGTTTTAGAAAAAACTGTTAACCAAATTAGTGTTTTAGTTATTAATGCAATGAGTTTTAGTTTCTCACTCTTAACATCATTGGTTAAATTTAAATCATATAACTTTTTAATTGATAAAAACATAATACTTTTAAAGTGTATATAGTTAATATATTAATCACTATTTTTTAATTACCCTTCACAGTGTTTACGATTTTTATGAAAAATACTTTTAAAGTATATATTGTTAATTTATTAATCAAATAATTTAATAATCATCCGCAATGTTTATGATTTATGTAAAATGTAATTTATTTTCATAACTAGATTAATTTCTTTCCATTAAAAAACAATTTTTTTACTTAAGAGTAACATGCAGTTTTGGTCCCTGTGTTTTGATACCATTAGCAGTTTTAGTCCCACCTTAACAGTTTTGGTCCCTGTGTTTTTAATTTCTAACAGTTTTGGTCCCGAACACTAACTCCATCTAATTTTTCGTTAAGTCTCTTTCACATGCGGAGTAGAAATGACATTTCTCTCACTGTTTTTGACAAACGACTGAATAAAAATGTTAACATACATGAAGACTTAGATAAAAGAGATTGATAAATGACATTTTTACCCTTCAGATGTGGGGCGCGTGTGAGAGACTTAACGGAAAATTAGATGGAGTTAGTGTTCGGGACCAATTCTGATACGGATCCAGGCCTGCCCCATGTTGACCCGGTTGTCCAGCCTTTCACGTAGCATGCAAGGGTTCTTTTAAGTGTGAAGATTTCATTTTCTTTTAAGTTTAGCAATTGAATAATACCCAATAATATATGATTGGGAGTTTAATTCCTTTCCTTAATTTGTGGTTCAATCCCTTTTTATGGTTTTGTTTTTGTTTAATGGAACGATGATGAATTTTGAATAATACTTTGAACTTTAGTTGAGTTTTTTTTAAGTTCTCTCCAATTGTTGTGACCATCTTCTTCAAGATCCCCATCAAGTGGTATCAGAGACAGGTCTGACGATCATGCCTGGCAGAGGACGACCTCCACGCAATGTCAATCGTCACGGTGATGCGATGGGGGCTAGTGGTCCGCAACGAGATCCACGTGATGTTGAAGAAATCGAACGCTTACAACAACGGATTCGAGACTTAGAACTACAACATCACGAGCGTCAAGAGGAAACCGAGTCGGAAACCACCGTCTGGGACGAGGGTTACGACGGAGAGCAGAATCCTTTTGGTCGCCGTCCACAGAATCACAATGACCTCCTACGTACTTTAGGAGTGCGAGTTGAGATTCCGGAATTTGAAGGGAAAGCACAACCAGACGATTTCATCGACTGGTTGAGCACTGTCGAGCGTGTTTTTGAACTTCGTGATATCCCGGATCATCTTAAAGTGAAAATTGTAGCCATCAAATTGCGAAAGTATGCTTCCTTGTGGTGGGATCATTTAAAAAAGAAGCGACTTCAGCAGGGTAAATCTCGAGTGGAAACATGGGAAAAAATGAAGAAACTTCTCCGAGCCAAATTCCTACCCATCAATTACAGGCAAGATGCATTTTTTGAATATCATAAACTGACGCAACAGAACTCTTCTGTTGAACAGATCATAGTAGATTTTGATCGTTTACGAATGCGTTGCGGGGCTGATGAAGATGAAGAACAAGTTATTGCTCGATTTTTGGGAGTTTTGCGTCCCGAAGTAGCAGATATCGTCCAATTACAACAGTTCTGGACCCTTGATGATGTGTGTCGTCTTGCCCTCAAAGTAGAAAAACAACTGAAAGAAAAAACTCGCAATGTCTCTACTCGTGCCACAACCCCATCGCGACCTCCTATCCCATCGGGTACTCGTCCGGATACATTGCCTACAAACAGGTCTGAGGGAACTTCCACAGGGGTGACGAATCAAACCGGTACGCGAACCCCTCGCTGCTATAAATGTCAAGGTTTAGGCCACTATGCCCGTGAGTGCCCAAATAAGCAACTTGTTACGTTCGTGGAAGACACAACGTGTACCTATGATATCGCGAGAGAAGATGAACCCGAAAATGAGGAACAAGAAGTTATTTTCCCAGATCATGGAGAAGCATTAGTGGTGCAACGGGTCCTCTCCGCTACCATCGACAAAACGGTGGATGATACTCTTTGGTTACGTAACAATATATTTCGCACAAAGTGCACAGCAAAAGGAAAAGTTTGTACTGTTATTATTGATGGTGGTAGTTGTGAAAAGATGGTGGCAATCACAATGGTGGAAAAACTTCAATTATCGGTTGAAAATCATCCGGAACCGTATCAGTTAACATGGTTAAAGAAGGGAAACATTGTTCGCGTGACCCAACGGTGTTTGGTACAGTTTTCTATTGGCAATAAGTATACTGATGAGGTGTGGTGTGAAGTCATTCCTATGGATGCATGTCACTTACTGTTGGGCCGGCCATGGCAATATGATCGTCGCACTAAACATGACGGCTTTTATAACACTTATAGCTTCAAAAAGGATGGTCTTAATATTGTTCTAGCTCCTCTTGATCTTCGAGAATCTACAACAGAAGCTTTAGTTCTCACCAAATCAGAATTTTTGGATTATAAAAGAAGCACTGCACTACCATTCTTGTTTGCTCTCGTGGTGACGGAACCGAACAACAACATCATCGACACACCTCCAATAGTTCAGCCTTTAATTTTTGAATATAATGATGTTTTTCCTGATGACATTCCTGCAGGTCTTCCTCTTATGCGTGAAATTCAGCATTGTATTGACTTTTTACCCGGTGCAAGTATTCCGAACAAACCTGCTTATAGGATGAACCCCAAAGAATATGCGGAGTTACATCGACAAGTGAGCGAACTTCTTGAAAAGGGCCTAATTCGAGAAAGCATGAGTCCTTGCGCGGTGCCTGCATTACTTGTTCCCAAACACGGAGGTGCATATCGTATGTGTATTGACAGCCGGGCGGTTAATAAAATCACAGTTAAGTACAGGTTCCCTATTCCACGGTTTGAAGACCTACTTGATCAGTTACATGGAGCTAAATTTTTTTCGAAAGTCGATCTTCGAAGTGGGTACCATCAGATTCGTTTGCGACCCGGTGACGAATGGAAAACCGCGTTTAAAACGCGTGATGGTCTATACGAATGGATGGTTATGCCGTTCGGTCTCTCGAATGCTCCAAGCACTTTCATGAGACTTATGAACCATATTTTTAAACCATTTCTCGGGCGATTTGTGGTTGTGTACTTTGATGACATTTTGATCTTTAGTCAGAGCATCCAACAACATTTAGGTCACCTTCGTGATGTCTTCAATGTCCTTCGTGACCAGAAATTATTTGCAAACCGTCTAAAGTGCCATTTCCTCACCAATGAAGTTGTGTTTCTTGGGTATTTAATTTCCGGTGACGGTATTCGGATGGATGAGACTAAAGTTGAAGCTATTACTTCATGGCCTACTCCAAAGTCATTACATGATGTTCGTAGTTTTCATGGCCTAGCATCATTTTATCGACGGTTTATTCGCAACTTTAGTACTCTTGTCGCACCTATAACAGAATGTTTAAAGGGTGGAAATTTTGTGTGGAGTGATGCTGCTAATAAGGCATTTGAAGACCTCAAGTACCATGTTACTAGTGCTCCTGTTTTGGCTCTTCCAAATTTTAATGAGGTATTTCAAGTTGAGTGCGATGCATCGGGTTTGGGCATCGGCGGTGTTCTTAGCCAAGGGAATCGCCCTATTGCTTTCTTTAGTGAGAAACTTAATGACACGAGGCGGAAATATAGTACTTATGATAAAGAGTTCTATGCAATTATTAGAAGTCTTGAATATTGGCGTCACTACTTATTACCCGGAGAGTTTATTCTTTTTTCTGATCATCAAGCATTGCGGTATATTCAAGGTCAGGCCAAACTCAACCCACGCCATGCTAAATGGGTCGAGTTCCTACAAGATTTTTCTTTTGTTATCCGACATAAAGCGGGATCGTCGAACATTGTCGCAGATGCTTTAAGTCGTCGCCATTCTCTCTTGACGTCCACCCACCTCCAGGTACATGGATTTGAATTCTTTCGACATTTATACCATGATGACCCTGATTTTATAGCAGCTTGGAAAAGTTGCCCAACTCATCCCTATCACGACTTTTCAAAACAGGAAGGGTTTTTGTTTAAAAATAACCGTTTGTGTGTACCTCGTTGTTCACTCCGGGAAGCTATCATCTTAGAATGTCACCAAGGGGGTCTAGGGGGACATTTTGGTAGAGATAAAACAGTCGGCCTTATAAAAGATCGCTTCTATTGGCCTCAATTGGTGAAGGACGTTTCCCGCATATTGGAACGTTGTCGAGTATGTCATATTGCCAAGACCCATCATACTAATGCTGGTCTCTACACTCCACTTCCGGTTCCGAATGGCCCTTGGGAAGATGTTAGTCTTGATTTTGTGTTGGGCCTTCCACTTACGCAACGCAAGAAAGACTCAATTATGGTTGTCGTTGATCGGTTCTCCAAAATGGCTCATTTTGTGCCATGCGCAAAAACTTACGATGCGAGCCAAGTCGCACGTCTTTACTTTAGCGAGATTGTTCGTTTACATGGTATTCCCAAAAGCATTACGTCCGATAGAGACGTGAAGTTTGTGAGTCACTTTTGGCGTACATTATGGAAGCGTTTGGGTTCACAATTAAAGTTTAGCAGTTCTCATCATCCCCAAACGGATGGTCAAACGGAAGTTACTAACCGTAGTTTGGGCAATCTCCTTCGTAGCCTTATTGGTGACAATCCTAAACAGTGGGATCTTGTGTTGCCTCAAGCTGAATTTGCTTACAATAGGTCGAATCATGGGTCAACGGGTAAGAGCCCTTTCTTTGTTGTTTATGGACGGAATCCTTTTACACCTCTTGACCTCACCCCATGTCCGGGTACTGATCATTATAATGCGGAGGGCGAAATGCAAGCGAAGCAAATTCAGGAACTCCACATGCAGGTACGTGAACAAATTATTAAACATAATTTGCAGTATCAACACAGGGCGAATCAACATCGTAAACGTGTTGTATTTAATGAGGGTGATCTTGTGTGGATCCATTTACGCAAGGAGCGTTTTCCGGGCGGTCGTTTCGGGAAGCTTCAACCGCGTGCGGATGGTCCGTTTAAAGTGCTCAAACGTATCAATGATAATGCTTATAAAATTGATCTACCGGGGCACTATAACGTGTCGGCTACTTTTAATGTTGGTGACTTAAGTCCATATGTTTCGGATGATGGTGATGTTATTGTGGACTCGAGGGCGAGTCCTCTTCAAGCCGGGGAGGATGATACGGATCCAGGCCTGCCCCATGTTGACCCGGTTGTCCAGCCTTTCACGTAGCATGCAAGGGTTCTTTTAAGTGTGAAGATTTCATTTTCTTTTAAGTTTAGCAATTGAATAATACCCAATAATATATGATTGGGAGTTTAATTCCTTTCCTTAATTTGTGGTTCAATCCCTTTTTATGGTTTTGTTTTTGTTTAATGGAACGATGATGAATTTTGAATAATACTTTGAACTTTAGTTGAGTTTTTTTTAAGTTCTCTCCAATTGTTGTGACCATCTTCTTCAAGATCCCCATCAAATTCTGTTAGAAAATAAAAACACAGGGACCAAAACTGTTAAGGTAGGACTAAAACTGTTAATGATATCAAAACACAGGGACCAAAACTGCAGTTTACTCTTTACTTAATATTGGATAACTTTAACTCATATAATTATAAATTTAATTATTAACATAAATATCTTATACAAGGATTTTGACCCGTGTCGTGCTCTGCAACGGTAATGTCGCGTTCGTGACTTTATTACACGTGCTACGGTGATGACACTAACGTATGTAACCATGCGTGGTGTTACGTTTTTTTTTAATTTTGTTACACACGTTATATTAATTTTTTGTCTTCTTAAATATTGAATAATAATATTAAGTAAAAAACTTGCTTTTTAATGGAAAGAAATGAATCTAGTTATGAAAATAAATTACATTTTTTACATAAATCGTAAACATTCCGAATGATATTTAAATTATTTGATCAATAAATTAACAATATATACTTTAAAAGTATTTTTCACAAAAATCGTAAACACTGTGGAGGGTAATTAAAAAATAGTGATTAGTATATTAACTATATGAGTGGAGTTATACTACAAAGTCCAATTTTCCTAGAAAGTCTAAGAAGCCATGAGATGATGACATGTGGCACTCCCTTAAAATTAGAAGGAAGGGTAAAGATGGTAATGTCTCTATATTTTAAGTTTCACCCCATTTTTTTAAACGTCCATAACTTTTACATACGATATTATTTTTTTTTAAAAATTGCACCATAAAAACGAGCATTTTCTTATCTTTAAAACGCGTATAATATTCATATATAAAAAACAAAAAAAAATTCACGTTTTTCAGCTCATTGTGTTATTTGTCAAGTCATTGTGTTATTTATTCATGTCATTGTGTTATAACACAATAACCTAATGAAATAACACAATGATCTGAAATAACACAATGACCTGATGAAAATATAACACAACGACCTGACGAAAATATAACACAACGACCTGATGAAAACATAACACAACGACCTGATGAAAATATAACACAACGACTGGATGAAAATATAACACAATTACCTGATGAAAATATAACACAAAGACCTGACGAAAATATAACACAACGACCTGACGAAAATATAACACAACGACCTGACGAAAATATAACACAACGACCTGATGAAAATTTAACACAACGACCTGATGAAAATATAACACAACGACCTGATGAAAATATAACACAACGACCTGATGAAAATATAACACAACGACCTGATGAAAATATAACACAACGACCTGATGAAAATATAACACAACGACCCGATAAAATTTAACACAACGACCTGATGAAAATATAACACAACGACCTGATGAAAATATAACACAATGACCTGACGGATATAACACAATCTGGAAAATATAACACAATGTCTTGACTAATATAACACAATGAGCTGAAAAATATAACACAATAACCTAATGAATATAACACAATGAGCTGAAACTTCAAAAAAAAAATTCATTTTTTATATATCAATATTATATGCGTTTTGAAGATAAAACAACGCTCGTTTTTTTGGTGTAATTTTTATTAAAAAATATTGTCGTATGTAAAAGTTATGGACGTTTAAAAAAGAGGGTGGAATTTGAAAATGAGACAAGACTAATATACCCTTGGCCTACCATTTAAAGTTTTAACTATTTACCATTATGCCACCTTGTGTTTATGAGCCATTGATCTTCATTTAATATTAGATCTAATGATCCAAATTCCTTCTTAGACTTTCTAGGAAATTTAGACTTTGTATTTGAACCTAATTCTTAACTATATACACTTTAAAAGTAGAGTTAATTACACAAATGGTGCCTGTGGTTTACCCAAAGTAACAAGTTTGGGTACTAAGGTTTTTTTGTTACAAGATTGGGTATTGGTCTTTTAATTTGTAACAAGTTTGGGTATTAACACTAACAAATGTTAGTTTTATAGTTAACTTCAAGGGCATTTTAATCTTTTCACATTAGAAGGGCTATTTATGAAATTAATTTACGATTGATGAACTTGTTTTGTAACTTACATGAAATATTATACTATAAAATTTAAAACAAAACACTCATTTTTTTCTTTGCTTTTTTTACGAACCACTAGTTAACACCACTAATATATTCATAAGACATTAGCTAGCACTACCTTATATTTTTTCACAACTCTTTAACATACGTAACTTAACTCGGCTATTAAGAGTTATATTATCTAGAGACCACTTCATCATCATCGTCAACCCGTATTATTTCCCTCACCACTCGGCACCCTTTAACCTTACCATCCACCCCGATTCACCAAACCACAACCAATACTCAAACCTTTAAGGACAATTCATAACAATAAAATGTGAAACCTACTTAAAGTTTTACTTGCGATCTCAAGTTTAGTTTGAAATACACCATTTTAGCTCATATTCTTTTTAGATCATTAAAATCCAGATATGAACCAATTACGAGTAGATCCAATTAAAAGTATAGGAAATATTTATATATAGTCTAGATCACATCAGTGGTGCTAATTAGTGGGCAATGAAAGAAAATAAAGTAAGAAAATGAATATGCTATTTTTTATATTTTTATCTAATAATATTTTAAGTAAATTGCAAATAATAAATTTCATAAATAGCCCTTCTAATATGAAAATATTAAAAAACCCTTGAAGTTAACAGAACAACTAACGCTTGTTAGTGTTAGTACCCAAACTTGTTACAATTTAAAAGACCAATACCCAAACTTGCAACAAAAAAACCTTAGTACCCAAACTTGTTATGTTGAGTAAACCATAGGACCCATTTATGTAATTAACTCTTAAAAGTATTATGTTTTTAATTTTTTATCAATTAAAAAGTTATATGATTTAAACTTAACCAATGATATTAGGAGTGAGAAACTAAAACTCATTGCATTAATAACTAAAACACTAATTTGGTTAATAGTTTTTAAAAACTACACTTAATTGGTAAATACTTTTGAAACTACACCTATTTGGTAATTAAATTTTGTAAATACACCATTTTAGTAAAAATGCAATTCGAATGTTAATTGATGCTTGCCTGACATTCTTTTATTTATTTGATAGTTTTCTAGTTATTATAAATACGAATTCAATGTCATATAAAATTGTTATAAATATTGTGAAATACTTTTATTATTTAGACCAGCCCCTCCATGGCTTAAGGGGTAGATGACGTAGAGATACGCAAGTGGTTGTTTGTGCTACGAATGATCACGGACAATAAACGAGAAGAATTTGTGAGATGGATAATTAGAGTAGAGAGAGACGCGACCTTGAGCAACCCTAAAGGTAAGGTCACAGACCTATGTTGTTTTGTATGTTTTGTATATGTTCTTAAGAACACTACATGATCCAACACTATTGTTCTGCTTGCACCCTGCATCTCGCTCCAACTACCACACATACTCTACTTAAAAAACACTATAACAACATGAATAAACGCCTCAAATATTACAATGTATTTTTTTGTCTCCAATTGGATCGACGTAAGAGTACTAAGCAAATCTACTCGATCTCCATAAAAAACCTTTTCTTAAGCACATACACTCTCTGTCTAGGTGGGTTTCAGTCTTAGCGATGACGGTTTATCCTTAATTATCTAAGTTTTATCCACTTAGATAACGTAGTTCAAAAGTATAAATGTCGTTAAAAAATCTCTAAAATACCAAAAGGAGTAAACTGTCATTTTAGTACTAAGGCAACTTTTGCTGCTTTCTTAAAAAACATTTATTTCATCATTTGGATATTTAACTTTTTATACATGCGATTAGTCATTACTTTTATAATCTTATATTAACTTCGTTAATCTGACTTTTACGCAATGAGTGCAAAAAGGACATAAATATCTTTCATATCATATGAGATGCAAATGATGACCAACCAAATTAACAAAGTTAAGGTAAAATAGATTAATTAAGATTACACATGTTTAATAAGGGGAAGGTTACCGTACAAAATGGATTTTGCCTAAGAAACGTGAGAAGTGATATTTAAACACATCAAAACCGGGTCAAACGAACTCCGATTGAACTCATTCTTGCGGCGTTAGAACCGTGTCGTCAAACCCCCGCCCCCACCACCCAAAAAACCTAAAACCCCCCACCCCCACCCCCTAAAAACCTAAATCACCCGACTCGCACCTTCTAAAAACCTAAAAACCACCCACCCACCACCCAAAAAACCTAAAACCCCCCACCCCTACCCCCCAAAAACCTAAACCCCACCCACCCCCTAAAAACCTAAACCCCTCACCCCATCCATATAAAAGCCTAAAATCTAAAACTAAACCCTAAAAGCTAAATCCCAATGCTAAACCCTAAGGCTAAACCTTAAGGTAAAAACTAAAATTTTAAGCTAAACCCTAAAAGTTAAACCCTAGAAGCTAAGATGATAAAGCTCGACGAGACGGTTCCAACGCCGCTTGAATGAGCTCAAACGGAGTTCGTTTGACCCAGTTTTGATGTGATTTAAGTCACTTCTCACACTTTTTAGGCAAAATCAATTTTGTATTTGATCTTTCCTCTGTTTATGTTTAATAATAAGACTTATTACCTGTTACCAAATACACATATAATTTTTTCAAACTTAATACTTAAACCCGTTATTTCCCCAACTCCAGGGACCATTAGTGTAAATAACTGTAATATTCTTTTTATTTTTCTCTTTTTCTCTCTGTTTTGATTAGCTAATCACGTTGCTCACATCCGCAGTCGTTTCTCAAACCCGTAAATTCGCGTCACGATTTCATTCAAGCCAATTACAACCAAATCTTCACTTTTAGTAGGTGAATTGGCTATGGATTTATTCACAACATACGCTTGAATAGTTCTGTGTACGCATCTATCTATATTTTCTCCCTAATTTTACCTTATGCTTCATCATCTGCGCTCAGAATCAGTTTCTAGGGCTGTAAGTTTGAAAGCTGGAAAATATATAAACCATTAAGCACTTTTTTCATCTATCGTAACGGTTTTGGGTGTGATTATAAAGAAATCGGCGTACGGTGGTTACTAATTTGTTGACACTGTTTTTTGGAATATAGGAGTTAGAATTGAGGAGAAGATATGACGGATTTGGATCAATTGTTGGCCAAAAAAGTAGCTGATCGGTACCTGAAACGTGAAGTTCTTGGTGAAGGTACTTATGGAGTTGTATACAAAGCCATTGATACTAAGGTATACTTATAAAGTTATAAAGCATTGTTTACTAGTGGTAGACTGTTATGTTGATTATGTAATGTTAAATTGGGGTTTATGTGACTACTGTGTTTATGTTTTTATTTATTTTTATTTGTAGGTGTTTGAATTTGTTGTTTAGACAGAGTATGCTTAGAGGCACATTAAGCTAATGAGCTTATCGCAAATAGCTTAGTTGACAGTAAGAGTGAACTTGTAGTTTTGAATCCACCAAAAATAATTGGTTTGAATAAGCAACCACAAACTGCACATTGAAAATGATTTATTTTACCCTAGTCCCTAAAATAAGCAGGTAAACATAAATGCGTCCGATCACTGAAAATTGTTTGTTCGCTTTCGGAAAACACTATAAGCAGATAATCAGTTGAATTAAGCTTTGTCACATATTTTTTATGAACGATAGGGTGTAGTTAAAGCAAAAAGTTCGTTATATCATTTGAAAGTAAATTCATTTTTTCTAATATATATGGATATGTGAAGAGTAAATTAACTTCAATGATGATTGATGATGTGTTTTTATATGCTTTTCATTGTCTGGTTATACAATGGCGATATTTGTAATTCATGATATATGTATGAGTATTGGTGCTATTTCTGGTTTCCACCTACCAGTTTACTGATACAATGATGATTGAGGATTTGAGGATGTGTTTTTATACGCATTTTAATGTCTGGTTATACAATGGCGATATTTTGATATTCATGATATATGTATGAGTATTGATGCTATCTTTGGTTTCCACATACCATTTTACTCTACCAGGGTGTTTGGATTTCATATCGTTGAACAAAAACATTCTTTCGAGGCTTTTTTTTGTTGTTAAAAAGGTGGGTGCAGAGTAATAGATCTTAGTGTAACATTACACATGCAATATTAAATTAACTATTGGCTTCTGGGACAGACAGGACAAACTGTTGCAATAAAGAAAATTCGCCTTGGGAAGCAGAAGGAAGGGGTGAATTTCACCGCTCTTAGAGAAATAAAGTTACTGAAAGAGCTTAAAGATCCAAATATAATTGAGCTAATTGATGCTTTTCCTCACAAAGGGAATTTGCATCTTGTTTTTGAGTTTATGGAGACTGATCTTGAAGCTGTTATTCGGGATAGAAACATCGTTCTTTCACCCACTGATATAAAGTCATATCTTCAAATGACATTGAAAGGACTTGCTTTTGTTCACAAGAAATGGGTTTTGCATAGGTAATATGACCAAAACTTCACATTTTTTGCTGGTGTAATTTTAACCATGTAACAAAACAACTATTACAGTTGGAAACCCTGAAAAGTATACTTGCAAAACGTTACCATTTGTAAGTTTGTAACCGTTGTACTTGATTTCATCTTTAAAACAAGGATTTAATTTTCTTATGATCCTTCTAAATTTCATAATATCATATTATCCTTTAGAAAACTAAAAGTATCACTTATAACGGTGTGTATAAAAAAATAGGCGTCCAACGTTCTTACCATGAGTTATCTTGGTGCGCAGTTATGTTATTTTACTCACTGAAATGAAGTGTAATAAGTAATATTTTTTATTCACTATGAAGGGATAAATATTATAAAATTATAGTGTGTGTGTGATTTTATGAAGTTTAGAATGCTATATACCAAATTTTGAAATTTCTGAAGAAAATATGTAATTATGTATGAAACTGCTGAACCAAACACAGACAACTTGAACTTACTTGCATAAAAGGGCGACGTAAAAGGAAACATGTAATTATGTATGACATTGCTATTGAACCAACTACTATTATACCAAATTTTAATATATAGTGTGAAGCATGACGTCACACATTACACAAGTAAGTTGCTTATTTCTGCGGCTTTCATTATTTATGTGTTTTCTAAATTGCTTGAAAATTTTCTTGGCAGAGATATGAAACCAAATAATCTTTTGATAGGACCCCGTGGACAACTAAAACTTGCAGATTTTGGTCTAGCACGCATATTTGGTAGTCCTGACAGAAGGTTTACTCACCAGGTTATATTTTCATTCTGCTTCGAATTACTGGTTCTTGTAAGCATTCTTTTTGTTTCAATTTCTGATTACAAGTTTGACATCTGGTAAGTCAGTTCATTATTTATGTTACCTGACGTGAAACACAATATTGTATCTGGATTGCTTAATTGTTTATCAGGAGTTACCGCATCCTTGATACGTTTTGTGGTATTGGAGTTCTATGTATCTAGTGTGTTTTATAAATGAGCTAGAGCAATTCATTTTAGTTTCTACTGCAGGCGTTAAGTAAATAGTCTGCTTTTCCGTACTTAGAAATTCGAATAATGCTCGTCGTGTTATTGCTATGTCTTGACAGCTTAGTAATTAGCTCACTTTCTTTGGAAATTTCGCCATTTGTTGAACGTGGTAACTTTGAGCACAATTTGTTGACGATTGTTTTTATCAGGTTTTTGCTCGATGGTATAGAGCACCTGAGCTATTATTTGGTGCAAAACAGTATGGTCCTGGGGTTGATGTCTGGGCTGCAGCTTGTATTTTTGCTGAGCTCCTTTTACGTCGCCCTTTTCTGCAAGTAAGTTCATGTTGTCTGTGTTACACCTTCACTTAAATTTGTATCATTTTTTGGAAAAGATCATTAAATTCATATAGATCATTTCAAAAGTTCAAATTTCACGTATTATGCATATAAGCTTAATAAATGGCATTATATGATATTTACTCTTTCAAACACCAAAGATATCATAATAATCCATTTATATATACACTATATATATATATATATAATAGCTAGAATAGTCTGTTTCAGTGTTTGACTGAATAAATGAATAGAAAAACAATGTTATGACTGTAAATCATCTCAGTTCATAATGTTCTCTTGTATCTTGACTGAAACCTTCTAAATTGCCAATTCAGTGTAATTTGTTGTAATATGGGTAAATATGATAGTTTAGTGTTCTAAAAATTTAAGAATGATCTTAGGAAATTTAGTATGTATGTAATATTAAACTTTCATAAGGATATCTACTGAAGTTTTCTCTAAATTTATGCATTTGCAACAAAACTCCCTAATCTTTCACAGAACATCTGTGGTTAGAATTTATTTTTCATCTGTGACATCAATTCAGTTAAGGTTTACATAGCTTATCATCTGTAACTGAATACATAGGGTAACAGTGACATGGATCAACTGGGGAAAATTTTTGCTGCATTTGGGACTCCCAAAACCTCTCAATGGCCAGATATGATTTATCTCCCTGATTATGTTGAGTACCAGTTTGTTCCTGGGCAGCCACTTAGAACATTGTTTCCAATGGCTAATGATGATGCATTGGATCTGTTATCCAAGATGTTTGCATACGATCCAAAGGCTAGAATTTCAGCACAACAGGCATTAGAGCATAGGTAAATGTCATTGCTAGTTTAGATATTGTAAGCTTTGAGGGATTAAACACGCTAATTTGATTTTGTGGCAGGTACTTCTCTTCTGGACCTCCACCTACTGAACCGGCTTCGCTTCCAAGACCACCACCGAAAAGGGAGTCTGTAGATTTGAAGCCCTCAGAATTTGGTCCAACGGTGCTATCACCTACAAGAAAGTCAAAAAGAGTGATTTCACACCCTGAAGGCCACATTGACAAGGTTGACGACCATGGCATTGGGAATGAAAGAAGCGGGCCTGCACCAATGTCACTAGATTTTTCAGTCCTTGAAGCAAGGCCTCCAGCTAGACCAACAATTAACAGGTAAATAGCATCTATGTTACAACTTTATCTATTGTGACATGTTTTTTATTTTGCACGTTACTTACTTGACCTACCTTGTTTACACCATTAAGGACATAATTGTCAAGAAAATACTTTTACTTTCCTTTGTTTCTTCATCTTTCCACACATGCACTTGTACTCCTTTTTAAGTAGTTTATTTAAATTTTAGGCAACTTTTGATATTTTGATATGGGCAGGAGTATCATTTGCTATTGATATCATTTCTTATTGTGAACATTTGTCGTGACTAGCTAACTTCCATGCTTAACTTATTGTGCTCTAACCACCATTTTACAATTACCCAAGAACCACTTCCACCCATGCTTATATTATTTTACTTAACCACCAAAACCTCTCTTAATGGTCTCACATAGATAGCTATGTTTAATAATTGCTTTAGTAAGTTTATAATGTAATCGTTTTGTCAGACAAAAAAACTACAGCGTACATCTACTTTAGTTGCTGCAAAGCGAACCTGAACATAATAACTTCATGACATGTTATTAGGGTCCAAAACATAATTGATAATAACAAGAATATTTGTAGGATATATAGTAATTATATGCAAGTATATTATTTATCATGAATATGATCTATTCATGTCCCTCATTTTTACATTGTTACGATGCAGTGCTGACAGAACTCATCTGAAGAGAAAACTCGACCTTGAATTCCAAATCCCCGAAGAAGAAGAAGAAGAAGATTGAATAAATCCTGACAGGACGATTATCAATAGTTAACATCCAAGTTTTTTAAGATTGAGCTGAGCAAGTTGGTTTATGTTGGTTGTAGCAGAGGAAGGCTTGGGTTTTGGTAAGAATGCAGCAGTAGAACAGGTGTGGCACGAGATACATTAACATGATTATTTTGTAATCGAGAACGATTGGATATGCTTGATTTATATTGCTTGATTGTATAAACATGACCTTCATCTGCAGTGTTCTACACCAGTTTTGATCTAACATGGCGTGCACAAAATCTCTTTTGTATATACAACTATTATGGTTGCAAATATAATTTATATGAATTTGATGAAAATAAACTCATTAATTAATGTACACATTATGTGATACAGGAAGCCTACAAAAAATATGCATTTCATTTAAAGTCGAGTTGATTCATTTCTGAAGAATCTATACATTCTAATAAAAAGGGGTTTTGGAGGACACTTGTCAATCATAAAGGCACTTAGAAAATAGTTTTCCCGCTTAAATTTTTTATAACTTTTTTGTTAGGTGAAGATTTACATACCATAAGTAAATTAACTTTTAATTAATTTAAATTTAACAAGGTAATCTAATGAATTTTTTTCCAAAAATATGTTACGATTTTAAATTAATTGTTTTGAAAATATATAAATCATATTAACTTTTAATTTTCATTTACTTTCTTAATTATTATTTTTCCATAATGTATTTCAGATGAACAATTTGCATTCAATTGTTCTAAAAATTTTCAACATTGCAAAATGTAATGTTATCGATCAATGCATTTACATTACTAAACCAAAGTATTGACAAGATCCTAGCCAAATATAAACTTGTTTCTTGTCCATAAAAGATGATGATTAATATTGTATGTAATTTGTTTTTGAGCTGTAACAAACATTTATTGAACTTAATAACATTTAACTTGTTTTCAAATGCTTATTTTTTAAGATAGAAATGTTATACAAACATAACGAAATTTATATTTTGTTTTTATTAGAACACTCAAGCTTTGTTTTGTTTCAATTAGATAACTTAAGTTAAAAAAAAAAAATATGGAGTCGGGTTAATAGGTGGGTTTCGGCTACCCAGCGCTGTTTGTGTTCATAGAGCGTTTGGGGTTGCCTTTCGCCATTGGGTTACCCCGGGTAGCCGGGCTTTATTCGTTTCGCTGTCAAAAAAAAAAGAAAAGATAACTTAAGTTCAAAATGTGTTCTATTTCTAGGTATTAACTTGTATAATACATAAACACTGATTTTTAGGTGAATTTGGGACGCGTTTTGAGTTTTTTTCTACCATCAACTATATTTCACAGTTTTTGCCTGTTTTTTTGCCATTAAATATTTTAGGACATGCTTTTTGAACTTGAGACCTATTTTTTTGTCATCATATTTGTTTAAAAATTTCCTAGTTTTTTCCCACTTTTAATTTTTTTTGCAATTATTAAAAAGAGATTGTCGCTCTTTAAGATTTTTTACTAATTTAGGAAAATTTTCACAACTTTTGTTTTTCAATTTTTAAAAAGTTTTGTGAATATTTATTTTATTTTACATAAAATGTTAAAATATTTCGTCAGTTCTCATGACAGTTAGTGGTGGGAAATTAGAAACAATTGCTTCTTGAAGTTATCTCTTGAAAAATTAATGTTTACCTATTGTAAAAGTTATTATTTAGGATTGAAACACTTTTTTAAAGTTAAATTATGTAATTGATTGACCTGACTAGAAAAAAATGAAATATAGTAATTTTTTTATAAATATACCTATTTTCACAACTATTTAAATTTATCCGTTTTTCATGTTCTTACCCGTGTAACACACGGGCATTAAACTAATTATATTATATACTTTACTAATATAGTCTAGAATATGATGTACACGTATGTAATTGATATGTTTTCCCAATATAAGACAGGATTTGTGCTAACCGATCATGGCATGCAACACTTTCTCATCTATTAGGCAAGGCATGGGTTTTGCCGTCTCATATATCATTTTTGTGTCAATTTTGCATTTAACTGCCCTTGTAGCTTTTATTACGCGTATGTTAGAAAACTTTGTATATGGGCATAAAAAACCATATACCATCCATATAATTTTATAAACCGTATAACATGTTAGTGATGTGTGAATGCTAAAGATATGCGTTTCTTTATACATATTGTTAAAGATAATATTTTTAGTATTTATGAATAAATTATACGGAGTATTTGTTTACATAACAACCATGATAAAGAATAAAGAAGGGCCAATGATGACCGGGTTTAAATCTTATAAGTGTGCTACCAATTCAGGGGTGTAAACGAGCCGAGCTACTCGAGATCGGATCGATAAAAAGCTCGAACGAGCCGAGCTTTTTCGAGCTCGAGCCCGAGCCTAAGAAAAAAACTCATTAAGCTATCGAGCCTGAGCTCGAGCCGGCTCGCGAGCCTTATCGACTTTTCATTTATTTGTTTTTTTTTATTTTATAAATATATATTACTATTATTAGTTAAATATATATAAATTATGATTAAAAATATATAATAAGTATTTTGTTATATATAAAGTACATATAATTAAATGTTTATATAAAATTAAATATAAAAAATTAAAAAAATATATATAAAATTAAATATAAATAATTAAAATTAAAATAATAAATTATCAGACGAGCCGAGCCCGAGTCGAGCTCGAGCTTGAGAAGTTTGTGACGAGCTCGAGCTCGAGCTTTGAAATTAAAACTTGAAACGAGCCGAGTTCGAGCTCAAACCTGGTTAAACTCAAACGAGCCGAGCTCGAGTCTAGATGAGCTCGGGCTCAGCTCGGCTCGTTTACACCCATAGTCTACCATAAACAATTTATGAGTTGTAAAGATTATGTTTGATTCTGGATGTAGGTCGAGATAAATAATTTATGAGTCGTAAAGATTATGTTTGATTGTGAATGTTGGTCGACATGCTAAGTAGTAAGATCAAAATCGATTTGTGAGTAAGATTAATGGTAAGATGGTGTCTAAGTTGTGGTTTATAAACAGGTAAACGAGAAGTTTATTATTAACAGATTGTGATACCTTATCCAAATCAGTTTTATTCCCCCATTTTCTCCCCCACTCATCATCATCTTCTTCTTCCTCAAACAACCAATTTACAGGTCTTCATTACTTCTTTCATGGCGAACACAACTTCAATCACACAATAACAATACACCAACGCTAGCAATTCTCTATCACTTCAATGGCGCTCGCATCTCTATCTCACGGCAACACCTTCTCCCCCTCATCTTCTTCAATTCTCACTTCCAAATTCTCCAATATTCTCAACCCTAACTTCTCTCAAAAACTCATATCACTCCGAGAATGCACCAATTCCGTTTTCCGAGGCGGAAACAAGCACAAATTCCATCATTTTGACAGCACTCGCGTTTCTAGAGATCGGAAAACCTCAACCGTACCGGCGGCTTCATTAGGAGGTTTACTCGGTGGAATTTTCAAAGGCGGAGCTGACACCGGTGAGTCCACCAGACAACAATACTCCGCCACCGTCGCGCTTATCAATTCACTTGAGTCGGAGCTTACTTCTGTTTCGGATTCGGTGTTGAGAGAAAGGACTGAGCAGTTGAAGCAACGAGCTCGTCAATCGCCTCAATCATTGGACTCTTTGTTACCTGTAAGTGCATCACGTACTGTACGTAGCCGTTATGCTTTACATGTATTGTGCTCCATGGATTAATAATTCTATGTATGTTTTCAGGAAGCGTTTGCTATAGTGAGAGAAGCTTCGAAAAGAGTTCTAGGTCTTCGTCCTTTTGATGTTCAACTTATAGGTAAATAATTGATTTTAAGTTGATTACTTGATATGCTACAGCATTAAAGTTGAATTGAGAAATGAGGCTGGCAATGGAAATTTGATGTTTTAGGTCTCTTAGTTTTTGATGCTTTAGTGTGTTTGGATTGGGGCTTTGGAAATATGATGTAATCGTAGTGAATTCTTGTTTGGATTGAGTGAGAATGTTTGATTTCAGCTACAAATATGCTATTCTGATACACAGTTGCTACGTTGGGCCACTAATTTAAGGTGAAATTATGCAAGTGGTAAATATTTCATATTGTTTGGTGATGTAGGTGGTATGGTACTTCATAAAGGAGAAATAGCTGAAATGAGGACTGGAGAGGGAAAGACTCTTGTGGCCATTTTACCAGCTTATTTAAATGCATTAAGTGGTAAAGGAGTTCACATTGTTACAGTTAATGATTATCTTGCAAGGAGAGATTGTGAATGGGTTGGTCAAGTTGCTCGTTTTCTTGGACTCACGGTTGGCCTAATCCAGCGTATGGCTTACTTTTTGTTGTTATGTTTTTAAATTTTGTTATTTTAGTGGTTGTTGTATGATTAGGTAACATAGATGAACCAAAAACTTCAATGGGTAGTGACTGTTGATTAAGATAGATTACTGAGAAGTAGTGCAATTACAGGGCAGTAGGACACTATTGCTATACTATTTTCACAGTTTTAAAGGGTAAATGCTATATAATAGCAACATGTTTCTAAAGTTGTCCGATTGGTATTTATACTTCTTTGGACCTAACTGGCAAGAATTTTTTACATTATAGTAATGATATTAGCCTCTTTCCAAAACTTTAATTACCAGATTGGAACATGAAAAGGTATAATTACCAACGTGGACCATTTTGAAAAGGAAACAGGACAGGGGAAAGAGCGTGTGCAGTGTGCTCTTTTTTTGGTAGTCTATTGCACCTTGCGTGTTGAAATTTTGTTTAGGGTTTTTTTTGTCATTTTTTTGTTGAAAAATTACCAACTTACTTTCACTGTTGTCCTGTTTTAGTCATTGGACTTGCTCTTTTAGACATTTGAGTCATTCAAAGATGGTTTTTCTGTTTGGATGATCTTTTAGCGATTCAAATATATGAATGAAAAGTATGAGGAATAAACAAGACAAAATTGAAAGTACATTGTCATTTTTTGTGTGTAAATACTTGTATTTAGTTAGCTATTATAGCCCTGACAATTGTTTATTGGGGCAGAAAATATGACAAGTGAAGAAAGGAGGCAGAATTACTTGTGTGATATCACATATGTCACCAATAGTGAGCTTGGTTTTGATTACCTGAGAGACAATCTTGCCATGGAAAGTAATTTTTATGCTATGCAGACCTCAATAACAAATTTATCTTTTCTATATCATCAATTTTTCACTCAAAAGTTATAATAGTTTTTTTTGTCTACAGAGTGTGGATGAGCTTGTAATAAGGGGTTTTAATTACTGTGTAATCGATGAGGTTGATTCTATTCTTATAGACGAAGCAAGAACTCCTCTTATTATATCAGGACCTGCTGAAAAACCAAGTGAACAATACTACAAAGCTGCTAAAATAGCTACTGCTTTTGAACGAGACATACATTACACAGTAGGGAAAGATGGTTACAAATACTTTATTTTGTTGATTTTTTGTTATACCGAATTTAACATCCAATTAATCATAAAATTGCAGGTTGATGAGAAGCAGAAGAATGTTTTACTCACAGAACAGGGTTACGCAGATGCTGAAGAAATTCTTGAAGTAAAAGATTTATATGATCCTAGAGAACAATGGGCCTCATTTATCATAAATGCTATAAAAGCTAAAGAATTATTTCTTAGAGATGTGAACTATATTATTCGCGGAAAAGAGGTTCTCATAGTGGATGAGTTTAGTGGTCGAGTTATGCAGGTAATTAATAACTTAATTTTTGTAATATATCTAATAAGAATATTCAACATATATAATCGGTATCGGTACAACATATTAATATCTTAGAATAAAGATTTCGCTTATTACAAATTAACCTCTAATCTTCTAAACTACTGTATCGACCGCATAAATGTTCACCAAGTGCATCACGGAGTTCACAATGAGCAGCATTGTCTCTAATTTGATTTTGTTGAGCAAGAAATCTTTTGAAATTATTGTTGTCTTTAGTTTCAGTATTGTTACAAGTCATAATCATAATTTTCGTTAATTATAGTCGCTTTACTTAAATGGTGTTAAAATATTTACTTTTAATAAAATATTCTATTAGTTTTTGTTTATGTTTTTGTCGTATGCATATTCTATGTTATTTAGTTATTTAATAATAACTAATGGGTTATGTTATACATTATTTTTCTGGAGGAAAGGTTGGAGACGTGTTTCTCGGTTTCTCCACCTTTTATCAAACTCCAAATTTGGGGAAATGTAGCAATTTGCAGCTAACACTTTATCAACTTTCTTGATCTAATGTTCATAGGATATCTAATATCAATATGATTGTAATTTTCATGGGATTTTAAAATCTTGTTGCTTTTGTCACAGGGTAGACGTTGGAGTGATGGGCTTCATCAAGCAGTGGAAGCAAAAGAAAATTTGCCCATTCAAAATGAGACTGTGACTCTGGCCTCAATTAGTTACCAAAACTTCTTTCTACAGGTTCATTAGTTTATTTAATCAATAATGGTTGGAAACTTATTATTAGAGGTGGCAGGACAAGCAGGTCACCCGTCACTGGATGTGTAACGGGTTAAACCTGGTTTGGATTAATAATATTTATTTTTATATAACTGGTCAAAGTGAGTTGGGCCAGGTTGACCTGGAAACACTCTTTTTGCCCATTTTTATAAAGTTCTTAAAATAGTTGTTGCATTCAACATGCGGGCAAATTCTTTATAATGGCAACGCAGTTTTTAAAAGCCTGAGTATCTATATATTTTTGCCATTGAAGTTTTTTTTCCTAATATAGACTTATATGTGTAACTTAGTTACCAAATAGGGGAAAAAACTTCGATTATGTATCTAGACCATTGCCACAACTTTAATTACCAGGTTAGTACATACACAAGATAATTACGAAATTGGACCATTTGTGAAGGGTACATTGCTGCAGACATTACCTTAAATATCATTACCAAGACAATATTAGTATAATAAATCAAAATCTGTAATGATTTAGGTAATTGTATACCTGTATGCATTAAAATACACTTCAGCTTCAGATTAAACTAACCCAAACTGATCCAAGTAAATGAAACGAAATTACCGCGTCTACTTATTATACTTCTTGTAACACTAATTTTATCTTTGGAACTTTTACAGTTCCCAAAACTTTGTGGCATGACCGGCACAGCTGCAACAGAGAGTTCAGAATTTGAGAGTATTTACAAACTCAAAGTTACAATTGTCCCAACAAACAAACCTATGATACGAAAGGTTCATCATATTGAAATACTTTGCATGTTCTCTTCACTTTTTGTAAAATATGAATATTTAATAAAAGGATAATATGGGCAACCACAGGATGATTCGGATGTGGTGTTTAGGGCAACCACTGGAAAAAGGCAAGCGGTTGTTGTAGAAATTTCTAGAATGAACAAAACGGGTCGGCCCGTGCTTGTTGGCACAACTAGTGTTGAGCAAAGTGATTTATTATCAACACAACTTCGTGAAGCTGGAATCCCTCATGAGGTTATATTTCTATCTTGTTGATATTTAGTCACAGTGATTTAGCATCAAGATTAGGACAAATTGCTTAAATAAGGTAATGAACTTGGGTTTGATATATATTTAGGGTAACAGGCTTTATTTGCACTCACAAAATGGCTCAATTTTTTAATAAGTTTTCATTCAGGTAATCTTCTGCCTAAGCAGTCAGTTTTTAGCTGCTATGCCAGGAAAAAAAGGCAACATGGTTAAGTTACCGAAACATTAGCATTTTGACCTTTGGTAACCGGGTTAGCTTACCACAAATCAATCTTTTTAAAGTTCGGTTTTTATTCAAACATTTTGAAAAGGCTGGTTACCTCTATAGGGTAGAAAAAGATGGTTGCACCAACAGAAATAAGACGAAGTTCGTTATCTTTTTATGCAATTTGCCATCAAATTAACCTCTTTTTTTATTTACCACAAAAAATCGCACTCAAATTTGGACTGAATTTATTCTATATGAAGGTCTTAAATGCAAAACCAGAAAATGTAGAGAGAGAAGCTGAGATTGTTGCACAAAGTGGTCGGCTTGGGGCAGTTACTATTGCTACAAATATGGCTGGTCGGGGAACGGATATAATTCTTGGTGGTAATGCAGAATTTATGGCTAGGTTGAAGTTACGTGAGTTGCTCATGCCAAGGTATTATTATTGTATCATTAGTAAAATAAGTGGTTTCTATGACAAAAAAATATAATTTTGTTTTTTTACTTATTTATTACTATGTTGCTATTCGCTATGTATCAGCACTTAAATCATATAAATGCTGCAGCGTTGTAAAGCCAGCCGAGGGAGTTTTTATTTCGGTAAAGAAGGCTCCCCCAAAGAAGACATGGAAGGTTTGTGTGTTTTTGTATCAGATACATTGTAGACGTGGCAATTTCGACCCATTTCGAAACTTGAAGTGTTAGCTAAAAGACAAACATCACAAATGGGTGAAACAAATTAAATGGGTTCGTAGTAATCTTTTTAGTCAAAGATTTAGATTATTATTGTAATCATAATTAATACATTAATTATTAAAAATCGTTTTACCAGTAATTGGATTTTTCTATCCAAAGGGACGGAAAGTTGTTTGTGGGGTCAAACCAATCCTGGCCATCTTGCCACCAATTACTGTTCAGTCGATCATACCAGTTAATCATATCATCTCTTACATTCAAATCTGTTTCAGGTGAGTGAAAGTTTATTCCCTTGTACACTATCTCAAGAAACTGCCAAGGTTGTTGAGGAAGCTGTTCAGTTAGCTGCCAGCTCATGGGGTCGGAGATCTTTACCTGAACTGGAAGCTGAAGAAAGGCTCTCTTATGCTTGTGAAAAGGTGACACCTGTTGTAATAGATGATGAAAATATATCATGGTTCAGTTAATTGAAGTTATAATAAGTTTCATAAAACAACTAATGTTGTGTAGTGTTTTGTAGGGTCCCACTCAAGATGAAGTAATTGCTAAACTGCGCCATTCTTTTTTAGAGATTGCTAAGGAATATAAAGCCTACACAGAGGAAGAAAAAAAGAAGGTTGTAGTTGCTGGAGGACTTCATGTTGTTGGCACAGAACGCCACGAATCACGACGAATTGACAACCAGGTGCAGTTTTTGTTCTTAGTATGATTTAGTATCACGCACACACATACATAAAGTCAAGATCACTTACGAACCTTAAATATGTTGAGAGCTTGAGAAGCAATATTAAGTGCACAATACCATACATAAAATGCACATATATGGCAAAACATGAGAAAACGTGGTGGTATTTTCTGTAAATATTGCAATTGTATAATATTTATAGAAATGCCACTGTGTTTTCTCAATATATATGCATTTCATGTTATCCTGAGACAAATTTACACTTTTACATCTCCATCGAAGTGTTTGATAAACTTTTGAATCAAAGTCGACAAAATCACAATCTTACATGTATTTATTTTTGTCTGTATCTGTGAAATTATTGAATTTCTTTAATGGAACGCCTCAAAATTCTATCAAACACTTAAATAAAGATATATAAGTTGTGATTTCCTTATATTTATTGGGCTATATGATTTGACTTCATAAATCTGACTAGTTCTTACGATGCTAAACAATATTTGAGTTCTTACTTGATCCTGATTCTATACAATACACACGTGTAAATATAAATATATGCATACGCACACAAAAATCTCTGTGTGTGTGTGAATAATGTTTGAACTTCCCAAATGTATACAGCTGCGTGGGCGAAGTGGGAGGCAAGGGGATCCTGGAAGTACCCGTTTCTTTCTTAGTCTTGAAGATAACATCTTTCGGATATTTGGTGGAGATCGAATTCAGGTGTAAACTTTGTCTTGTTTTTTTCATTTCTAATCATAGAAGTATAGTTTATTTGAAAGTTAACCAACATTACTACTGACAGGGAATGATGAGAGCTTTTAGAGTTGAGGATCTACCAATTGAATCAAAAATGTTGACGAAAGCATTGGATGAAGCTCAAAGAAAAGTGGAAAATTACTTTTTTGACATCCGAAAGCAATTGTTCGAGTATGATGAGGTTTTGAACAGCCAAAGAGACCGTGTTTATACAGAGAGAAGAAGAGCTTTAGAATCGGAAGATCTTCAATCTCTACTTATTGAATATGCTGAACTCACAATAGATGACATATTAGAGGTTTAATATATATAACGCTACCTTTCTTTATAGATTAAAGATAGAGCAAAACTGCTAATTTTTAAATACTTCTATTAATTTTGGAATATCTTAACAGGCAAATATTGGTTCTGATGCTCCTAAAGAAAACTGGGATTTCGAAAAGCTTATTGCCAAACTCCAGCAGTAAGCTCATATTTCAATATCTGTTGATTAAACTTTCCGTGTAAATGTGCAAATTGAAATAACTTATTTTACTGCAGGTATTGCTATCTGTTGAATGATTTGACTCCAGATTTACTGGCGAGCAAGTCTTCATCTTATGAAGATTTGAGGGATTATCTTCGTCTTCGTGGACGCGAAGCATATTTACAGAAAAGGGTAAGTATTTTTCTTGCGTGCAACAATATTTGGTTTATGATTTTCATTTTAATATAAAGTAACAAAATACATAAAAACCAATTAAAAACTGCTAACCTGATCGTGATTTTTTTTTCTTAATTGTAAATGCTTTTCATGAAACAAAAAATGTGTAATATGGTTGAGGTCTCAAACTCAGTATAACACAATCTATATGTATCCATGCATGCATACACACACATCATGTAATTCTTTTGCTAAACTATAGTCCTAGTCAAAAGATTGACAGATTTTATCAGAATTATAACATCATTAACAATAAAATATATATCTTATTTATAGGATATTGTGGATAGAGAAGCTCCAGGATTAATGAAAGAAGCCGAAAGATTTTTAATATTGAGCAACATAGATCGGTTATGGAAAGAACACTTGCAAGCACTTAAGTTTGTTCAACAAGCCGTAGGATTACGTGGATATGCACAACGGGACCCTCTTATCGAGTACAAGCTTGAAGGATACAATCTCTTTATTGAAATGATGGCACAAATAAGAAGAAACGTTATATATTCTATATACCAGGTTTGTGATGAGTTATATTTATTAGTTGTTCCATCATATACCACATGTGTTTGGTATAAAAAAGATGGGAGACTGAACGCAGAAAGGAAAATTACTTTTTTTTCTTTGATTTTAGCAACCAATATTAAATTACATGCAAAACAGAAACCAACTGACGTTATTAGCTTACTACCAGTTTTATCATTCAGGTTACATTTTTTCACAGGTTATTCTTTTACTGATTGTTTGAAAATGGCTAATATGGCATCTTATTTTCATTTGGCCACAACATAACATTTAATATTTATAAATATCACTTTTAAAAAGTTTATCTTTTTAAAAAAATTTCTACATAAGCATTTTTGTCCTGGTTTGACATTTTTAAGTCATAAAGACAAACAAACTTATCCTCTATTGACTTTTAAAATCATAGAAGAAAATTGAAGTTGGTTGCTGAAGTCATAAAAAGGTTAATTTTTTATTTTTATTTTACATTACATATATAGTTGCTAAAATAATTAAAAAGAAATGTAACGTCTGTTTCCTGTTAATGTAAATTGCCTAAAAAGACTGTTTTCTGATTTTTATTTTTTGTTCAGTTTAAACCCGTGATGGTGAAGGATCCTGCGAAAACGCGCAAAGATGGTCCAAACGGGTCAGTGCCCCCACCATCATCTGTCAGCTCTGAGGCCAAAGTATGACATCAAGTTTGCAAGTATTGTTTCATGATGCTCAAATGACATGAACCTAAGTTAAGCCACTCATTTGTATCATGTATCTTTGAATTCAAGTTCTAATGATGGCTCTGTATATGATGAAGACCATTTAGAGAGATATGAAGGCACCAATTTATAGATTCATTTCCTATTGGCACACACACAATTTCATTGCTTCGTAGTCAAGGAGATTGTCTTCAATTACCGTTGTTCTCTTCTTTTTTTTTTTTTTTTTTGCTTTATATCGTCTTGAGGCGCTATGCTTGAGTGAGTCTATACACTGAAAAACAGAGCTCATGTTATGAAACTAAAGCAACAAAGCTAGAATAATTTTGTCTTTGGCTTACAATCTTGGTTGTCAAACTGCAGAATTATGTTTATATTGTGATGGTTGAACCATTTTTTATTCAATTCAGGTGATGTAGAAGCTATATTTAATGGTGCAAGAGGAGCCGAGCTTGCCTTATCTCAAGCTCGGCTTGTTTAATTTGAGGATCTCAAGCTCGGCTTGTTTAATTTGAGGATTTTGAGCTTGTGTTTTGTTGGTTTAAAGCTTGATTTATGAGCTAGCTTGGGATTTGTTTGTTGTTCATTTCTGAAGTTTGAGCTCGACTCATAAGTAAATTATCAGTAATAAGACTTTTAGTCCTTAGCAGTATGAGTTCAATGGTATAAACTCGTCAAACAGGGGCGGATGTACATAGAGATGAGGGGTAGCCCGGGCTACCCCTTAACTTTCCTTACAAGATGAGTTTATGGTTTTATTTTCATCATTTTTTGTAGGAGGATACTCTTGAAGAATACTTAGAATATTGCTGAACATCAACAAAATCAAAGGGGGGTAAATTTGACTGACCGGAATTTTTTCCGATGATTGTGTGTTTGCTTCGAGAAAAGAGAAATGGAGAAGATAAAGTATAGCTAGTAGGTAACTATGTACATGGCTATATATGTACTTTTAAACATGTGAAGGTAGAAAATGTACACAAACGTAAATGACAACCTGATAAACTAAAAATACATTTTGTTTATTTATTTATTTTATTAATTAGTTTAAAATCAACTTTACAGTTGAATTTTCCTTCCTAGTTTACTGTAGTAGTTTTTAATAAGTTTTCAAAATACATAAATGAATTTGGAGAACCCCTTTACATCATGTAAATATAAAAGATATAATTTTCTACATGTATTTTTTAATTAAAAAAACCATCCTGTATCTTATCTTGTATCATGTTTTTTAAAACAAATAATAAAATGAATTTTAAGGGATCTATAAACCAGTGAGAATCTAGAGCATTCCAGGCTGATATTTTAAGGGATCTTTCAAGGTCCTTGATTTTGATTTGTAAAGATATTTCCAGCTGGTATAGAACAGCCTAGAACATCATTCCAAAAGTGCAACACTTGGCTGATTTTTCAGGCAGTTTGAGCAGGTCATAACATTAGGCATAGTTACAGCCAGTTAGGCATACATACGCATCAACCTAAGTCATACCCCGCTAGGTCGGGAAAATCAGAAACCAACTGAGCGCAGATGCTGTCTTGGCATAGTGGGGGCAAAATATGCATGAAAACATGTAATGGAACAATGGTTCTTACATAATACGTTAAATATAAAACAAATCCTGAAAAGTTACATTCTTAAAAGTTTCCTGCATCAACTACTAGTTTGCCAGGGATACGCTCGTACCTACTAGCACCTCGTCCAGTACAATCTCTATTTATGTAAGACTCGGTTTATGAAAATTTCTTTCAGCCACTATGAACTTTGCTTTTCTCTTCTCATTAGCTCTACAAAATGATCAAAGACTGCACAAAGAAAATGAAGCATGTTAGGAATTTAGAAATATAAAACATACTGGGCAAAAATAAAGATTGATTCCCACCAAGATCTGAATCGTGTGGGCCGGGAGACGCTTCAGGATGGTACTGAAGAGACATGAGTTTTTGTTGAGGGAAGGCAAGACCCGCACAGCTTCCATCATTGAGATTCACATGTGTTACTTCCACCCCACTCGGAAGTGACTCTGGGTCAACCGCATAATTGTGATTCTGAAACAAAAGTGAAAGAAATAGGATGACAAATGAGCTCAAACCTAAAGGGAGCTCAAAAGACTAGATAGGGACATGATTTTAAAATCGGGTATGGGGCTAAGAGTACCAAAACACATCCCATACATAGCCCATTACCATCCCTATAAGAAGTGTGAACCAAAATGTAGAACTTATTTAAGAGGAACTAAGAAGCACAAATTTTTATTGTTAATACATACCTGTGCACTAATCTCAACACTTCCATTCCTAAGGTTGCGAACAGGATGATTCCCTCCATGATGACCAAACTTCATTTTATATGTTTTCCCACCCAAAGCCTGACCAAGCAACTGATGTCCCATGCAAATTCCAAAAATAGGAACCTTGCCGATGAGCTCTTTCACAGTCTCAACAGCGTAAGGAACCGCAGACGGGTCACCTGGCCCATTGCTGAAAAGGACTCCATCTGGTTTCATTTTAAGAGTCTCAGTTGCTGGCCATGTTGAGGGAACAACAGTTATTTTACACCCATAAGATGCCAATCGCCTCAATATATTGTGCTTGATACCAAAATCATAAGCTACCACCTTCATTTAAAGACAAACATAATTACACCACTAACATTCTTATTCGATAATCCTCAACAAACGCAATAGAGAAATACTAACATGGAAAGTCTCCTCACGTCTCCGATTGGAGTTGAAATCCCATTCCAAACCGGTCTTTTCAACCCATTCATAAGGTTTTTTGCAAGAGACGCTAGAAATTAAATCCACACCTGCAGAAAATGTCAAAAAACCTAATTACCAACATTGTGCAAGACATGAATGTCACAAATGAACAGACAGGCCCATAATTACCAACAATATTCCATGTGCGAGACATCTCCAAAAGTTGCTCATCTGTTTTGGACTCCTCTGTGCTCAGGACACCAATCAGGCTTCCTTCTTCTCGTAATCGGCGGGTGATTGCACGAGTGTCAACATCATCTGTTCCATAATATACAACAGAAAAACCATGAAAACAAATTTTAAGGTGGATTGGCTAGATTAGGTAAAGAGAACATACATATGCCCATGATGTTCCTTTTTGACAAATAGTCAGAAAGCGGTTCTGTGCATCTATAGTTTGAAGTGCTGAGATATATGATTCATCAACAAAGTCAGATTGAGCTTGCCTTGAGAGTATTTAAACAAAACCATGTAACAAGTTCAGAAATCACGGATCATACCTGATACTCAAGCTTCTAACTATCAAACCAGCCAGGAAGCATTTTATTGATTCTTCATCATCTGCAAACATAAGCTAGTGTCGCTGATGACAAGAACTTTAACATACCAAGAATGGCAAGTAAATATCTTACTTACCTATATTAACCCCTGTATTGCCAATGTGTGGACATGTCATCAAGACAAATTGTCCTGCATAGCTAGGGTCTGTAAGAATTTCTTGATACCTGAAAATACATAAGCCAGGCATACACATACACATCATCAAGACAACCACAGCATTAAATTGATACAAAAAATGCTGAAAAGTTTAACTCCATCTCACCCTGTTAATGAAGTATTAAATACAACTTCACCAACTTGAGTCCCAGAAGCACCAAATGACTTGGCTCTCCAAACAGATCCATCTTCAAGCACAAGTCTAGCATCCGCAAGCTTCCAAGGAGCTGCAGGTTACCATATTTATTACACAAGAGATCAAAGGTTAAGCAGCTACAACTAAAGCGTCTAAACTTACATGTTAGATTGAATAGGATGCCTAGTTGTTCATTTCCATTTAATTATGCCAACTTATATAAATTTGATTATTTACATGCAATTAAAGCTAAGTGTTGCAATGTTGAGGTCAGTCCATTATACAATTAAATAATAAAATACTTCTTACTTGGTTAAGAACATACACATCAAACAACAGAAGATCCACACCTAAGAACATATAAGTTGGAGCTGTTTACATATTTACTCACCCCCCAATACACACATACATACCCAATAATATCTCAGTCATAAGAGAGTTGTAGGTAAGGTCTAGGGAGAGTGGAATGAGAGCAAGACTTAGTGTGTATAAACTAAATAAGATATGTGAAAGTTATATCATGGCTTAGTGTGTATAAACTATAAAAGATTTTGAGTCCACAAGTTATGTGATACAGTGAACATATCATAACCAAAAAAACTTATCCAAAATGAACTTGTGTAAAATCACAAATGGATTCGGGATTAGGATTCCTTTTTACTAGGCATGCAAGAGAGTAATTGTATCTTTACATTCATGAAAACAAGGACGAATGATAAAGATTGAATGCATTACAAATATACAGAACCATAAACATTAAACAAAACTAAACGGCAAGCAGTCAATAAACTTTTTTAGGATAGAAAGACTACCAGGCACTGCAGCACCCGCGGACGCAGAACCAGTGGAGCATCTCACGGTAAATGACCTGACTTGTAGAGACTTTGCAGTAGCCGGACTCGAAAGTAAAGGCCGATTAGTCACAGAAAGATACATAGCATTTATTGCCATACTTGTTGTATTGTCCCCTTTGCTAAAACATGAACAAAAATCATCAAAATGATCAATCAGTCTATCACACACTATAAAAAAAAGCTGAATTATCATAACTTGACCATTAAACATACAAACTTAGCATCAACTTAAAACACAATCCTTATAAATAAACTTCAATTCTCCCAATTAACACATCAAAAGTAAGTTACGATGATTAACTTCGGTATAAAACAGCTTGAATTTAGCAAACAACACGAATTTGGATGAAGTAAAACAAATCATCTTCAAACTTTTATAGAACAGTTGTGAATCAAGCTGAAATCAGCATATAAACAAAAGTGCGGCGAATTGTATCTAAATTGAACAAAAACATAAGTCGATAATAAGGAAGTGAAACAGAAAGCTTACACAAAAACAATCGTTGGGGTTGAAATGGATTTAGGGTTTTAGGTTGTGGCTGCTAGTGAAGGAGACAATGAGTTATGAGTGAAGTGGGGACGATTGAACATAATGGGCTATTGGGCTAAAAATTCGAAACACTTGGCTTGGGTCATTGACTCATTTCCTACATGCACACTTTATTTGTTTGCTTTAACCGGATATACTGATAGGAAGTGATCCGAATATCCGAAAAATATTTTGGATTCATTTTTCGGTTTTGGATATGATTTGGATTTTGGGGTTTGTCAGTTTTCTTAAGCACCCCCTACTGACCGATAGATGAATAGAGGTTAAAGAAATTGACATGTTTGTATTTTGGATTGTGATTTGGTTAAAATTTGAGAGTAACGAAATGACTGTAACTTTCAAAATAACTTGTGGCATCGAGAACGTTAAACCATTTGAATGTGATAGTTAGCACGTGAGATGCATACTCATACTTCAATAGTTGTGTGAGAGGGGCCTCACAAGTACCTTTTTGTCTCCATCTAGAACTAGTTTTAATACATGTCTTGTGGCATGAAGACATTACTATCTGCATAAGATCAAAGTACATGTAGTTAAACTTATAACAAAAAAATAATTGAATACGTCGAAAGAAACGAAAAAAAAATCTCCATGTAATGCAATGTCAAAAACAATCATTTGGAAAACTAAAGAACATATGGAGCCATAAACTCAATACATGGTGTGATAAAAAAATATCCCTATACAACTAAATGAGTAAATAGTTGTAACATCGCATTCTCTTAAATATTACACACTAGGTTTGACACCCGTGTATTACACACGGGTTGAATAAAAATATTTTTAAAAAATTATAACTATTATATTTAAAAATTTATAAATAATTTTTATAAATTATTATTAATCATAAAATTTTATCTTTATTAACTTCCTACTCAATTTTCCCTCTCAACCTTTCATTTATAAAATAAATTATGTTTTCCCCCCAAAAAATTGCCCCCTAAAAACTCTAATTTATTAGATAGATAATTGTTACTTAATTTGTTATATGTGTCACTCTCACATTAATCATCTTAATTAAATAAAAAATCTAGTTATTGACCGAAGCAATTTTGTAAAATTATTTATTGAAATTTCTTTCCTATATTATCATAAAGTTTGAATTTAAAATTCAACTACGGTTTTTATTACCTATTTTAAACCACCTTAAGAGATTTTATATTTTGTACAATCGAAATTGATTGATTTAACGAAAAATTCCAACAATTCATCATCATAATAGTAAATTTAAATTTTGTTACACTTTATTAAACTAAAACTTAGTTTAAATTCGAAAAGCTCTATATTTATAGACCTCAAAATTTTGAAAAATATACTTTGTTTTTATCTCTAAATATTTAATCTCGATAGAATGGAGCAAGTTTTGCTTTCTATCCTCTAATACCTTAAATTTTTATGTTTGAAAATTTAACCACTTATTTCATATAAAAAGTACATGATTATCAAAATATTATTTTAATTTAACTTTATTTAAGTAATGTGTGACACGGGTATCTAACCTAGTGTGTATAACTTCTCTAATATTATGAAATTTAAATACTTCAAATTTACAAATTTTTTGAGATGTGGTCATATAGGTGTTAATTGCATAGTTTCAATGATTTCTTGCAATGAAAACAATTTTTCATTCCTTTCGCAATGATTGTTGAGGTTTGTTTTTTATGAAATTTGATGTTTTGAATATGATAAGGGTCATCGTCATGAAGAACGCTCATAAGACTTTTAAGAACAGCAAAGATTGTGAAGAGAGGTGGCCCTTCTTCAAAAGCATCTAAGGTTTCATTCTAAACTTTATATATATGGTAATGGTAAAATCACCATTTGAATGAAGGATCAATCCAGCCTCTTATTATTGATGTGCTGATCATGTTAGGAATAAAACTTGTATTGGGTTTCAGATATTTTCCATGTATGGTTTTGTACTTTTGTTGATATCTATTTTTAGTCTTAAATCTTTGGAGAAGACTAAGGCCCTGTTTGTTTTTGCCTCTTTTCTCTGAATAGAGGAAAACGTCTGATTCGGTCAGACGTAATTAGACGTGGAGCTGTTTGTTTTTTTTCTGGCATTAAGAGGTTCAGCGTCTTAATAGCATCTGAACCAGTAAGAGCTTTTAGTGGGTCTGAAAACCTCTTAACCCAAAAAAAACATACGTTTGTCTCCGGCCTCCATTAACTTCTAACCCGGAGACTAGGCTCCATCTCCGACGACTAGAGGTTCGTCTCTAGCCTTCACCTCTTAATGATTCAGATTTCAGACATTTGAACCACCTCTTAACATTCAGATGTGGTATTCAGATTCAGACTTAAATCTCTTAAAAAAACAAACGGGGCCTAAAAGTTTAATAGCTTTTTGTAGCACTCAAGCCCAATTGAGCTCTTACAAATCACATCCTGCCTCTACACAAAAAAACATTGTATCCCAAAGATTGGCATGTTAATTTTACATGCCTTGTGACAAAAAATTAAATACTAACCTAAGAAGAGAGTATCCTGGAGACATAATAGTATTACTTATACACGCCTCGTGACAAAAAACTACTTACATCGGCTGCAACATCATATGCACTCTCCACACAACGACCTAAAGCCACTCCGGAAACATAATTGCCACCAAGAAACATACCTCTGAATCCACCTTCGCTAAGAGCAAATTTTGCAGCGTCCAAAATGTCAAAATGTCCAATTAGAAACTGTGGGATTGCTCGAGGCCACACTTTGACCCCCAAAGTCAATGGATCGCCAGCTTTAGAGTTTATGAGCATCTTCCTTAGGTCACGGTCAACTGCTTCCACAAGTTGACCCTCCGTCTGATAACAAATATATATTATCATCAACAGAAACCAACAACAATAAAACAAGACAAAAAAGTATAACTACTAAAATAGACAAAGTGAAAACCAGATGTTATTCATGGTAATCATTAACCAACAAATCTCCAAAAAAAACTATACTTAAGATTCAAATGTAAAAGACTAAAAGGCAAAACAAAGTTTTTGTATATAATTTTAGTTCCGGTATATTACTAGGGGGTCAAATATGCTTCGAATAATTATACTTTTTAATAATCTGAGTTTACGAGTAAATAGTTTAATACTATATGCATGAAAATACACTCCGGATAACTTTGAACTTGTTTAACCCGTTTCCTTTTAAGCTATTTTTTTTCTGTTCTCAGTTTACCCCACTAGACTACTAGAGGTTACACATAACCGACAAGATCAAAATTAAAATCCAGAGTTGGGCTTACCTTTGATAATATACCAGGATTTGTAGCCCCTCCAATGTAGTTAAGAAGAAGAACCCTTCCAGGTGGAGCACGGTTAGGGAAAAGGGATGAGCTGTATATGGTACCTATACAATCCAAATGAAAAATCAAATTGCTTATAAAACACAATAAAGCATCAAGAGAATGTTGATATTTTGATGCAAAGAAACCTAAAGTCTCAACGCCCTGACTTCGTGGATGCAATTGACCAAAACCCTTGAGTTCACCATCGATCAAACGGTCAGCACGAATAGCCTCTTTTGGATAGGAAACAGATACAGCTGCAACTGGAGGGTAATAAAATTTGGACAAAGCCTCTGCTGCTTCCAACTGAAAAACAATATTTTTTTATTTATTTTTTTGAACGGCAAAAAACAATAGTAATGTAAGGAATGGAGAAAATGTATGCATTACAAAAAACTTATATGCATACAGTTTTTGTGCTATTTTCCATAACAAACCATAATACTTAACATCTAAAATAAGTAGCCATTTAAGTTTGGCATTATTATTTTTCTAGTGAAAACATTCTAATGATGACAAATAGGGATGAGCTTTTTTGGTACCGAGTACCGGTACCGTCCCGGTACCGTACCGACTTAGCAATATCGGTACCGGTACCGGTACCCACTTTTCCTAAAACTCGGTACCGGTACTAGGCGGTACCGGTACCGGTACTTTCCCGGTTAGTACCACGTTGGTACCACGTTGGTACCGGTTAATAAAAAACTAGTTTTTTTTAGTATATTTTATATAATTTGAGATGTTATAAATGTTGTGTATTACTTGCTTAATGTTATAAAGTGTTTTCTTTACGACTTTGAGTCATTTTATAATATTTTTTAGATTATTAATTTTTATATTTAATGAAGTTGATATGATTTTTAATTAATTTATACCATATTTCATTTCTTTTTCTTATATTCAAGTATATTATAGTAAAGTTATATAAAAAAGTATAAAATTAAACCAAAATAAGCGAAGAAATTTTATAAAAAAAAATAAAATATGAAACCGGTACCAACGTGGTACCAGTACCGAAATACCGGTACCGGTACCGGTACCGTCCCGGTACCGTCCCGTTAAATTCGGTACCGGTACCGGTACCCACTTTTCTTAAAACTCGGTACCGGTACTAGGCGGTACCGGTACCGGGCGGTACCGGTACCCGTCCCGATCTCATCCCTAATGACAAATGTTACATTTTTTTGTTATTTAACAAAAACTAAGAAATAGCAAGTTAGCATATCAAATTATTATCTGAGTTTTTTTTAATTTTCATTTAAGTTTGACATACCGAAAGAGGACGTAACAAGTCACTCGCCACATAGGATGGAACAGTCATGACAATCGTTTTAGTTTGCAGACTTGCAAATCCATTTGGTGTTTCATAAGTCAAACTATAACCACTGTTCTCCGACTTCGAGATACTTATCAGCTTCCATGACAACTTCACTTTGCTACCCAACCTACAAACAAGCATATGATCCATTAGCATTATTATATAGTCTTGAAGGCCAAACTGCACAAAACAGAAACAAACTTCACATTTTTTTTTCTGATTTAAGCAACGAACTTTATATTATGGAAAAATAGAAATCAAACTACCATTTATTAACAACATTTTTATTGTAAATTGCACCACGTGTGCAAAGGATGCTTATATGAAAAGAAGTTAAAAGATAAGTTTATTTACAAAGCTTGTAAAAAATTGATAATGTTTCTACTGTATATTTGAAAATGATTATTGTTCAATGTGGCATCGCATATGCTAAAAATGTCAGATGCCATATTAGTAAGTTTGAAAAAACAGCAAAAAGATTACCTGATAAAATAGCTAATAAAATGTTAGCAGATTTCTATTTTTCCACGATTTAAAGTTGGTTGCTAGAAATTGGTAAAAAGTGTAAAAGCTCATTTCTAGTTCGTGCAGCTTGCCCAATCTGGATATAACAAACTGCTAGACTAATGTGTACAATACTATAACAGGCCTATTACTTTTCGCCATAACAATTATATTACCTATTCAATGACATAAAAAAATGTATAATATTACCTTTCTGAGATTGCATTAGGCAACATTGCTTGTCCCTTCCTAAAAGATCCAACAGTTTGGCCCTTTGGCTTGGGTAATCTCCTGTAAGATTCCACATATGATATTCAAATACAGAACAACACTTCAAAAAAATTTAGACTATCACATAATCATACGGATCTCGAGGAGGCTTGGGGCTATTATTTTTCGCCTGGATTGCTTTGATTGCTCCGCCAATAATGCTACCACCTTTCTTCTCCAGGTTCCAAACTTTTCCAAATGCTGCTTTCATACTAAGTTTTGATGGATCGCCAGCATAAACACCTGAAATATCAGAATTTCACATTGATTACAACTGAATGCCACTAACTTACCCATAGTTAAAACTTGAGGTTCAATCTCTATTTTTACTCAACCAACCTTTTATAACAGAAAAAAACTCATCAAAGTTTCAAAACATCAACTAAAGTTGACCAACTTCCATATGATTCGATTTATGGTAATCCTATTATATGGCCAGAACGTTTCACTACATGTGACCATGAAGACATTTTTTTTCTGACATTGGACTAAATATGGCACTGACATGACACCTGAATCAATCATGAAACTTTGTAATCTCTTTATAACCTAAGAAGTAGGTTACCTTTCTATGTAATTAGCACTTTTTAAAACTAGAAGAAAACCTTTCAAGGAAGATATTGGGTCCAAATATATGAGCATATTAAATAAGCATTTTTCTAAACAAGCACTGTAGTAAACTAAATACAGAAAATTAATAAGGAACATGCCTTGCAAGAATTTATGCACTTTGGAAAGCCAGCTAAACATTTGGAGTTTTTTCCTAAACTAGTGTAGTTACAAAACTTATTTACCAATATGGGTAGTTTGAAAAATATTTACCAAAATGGGTTGTTTAAAAATTTATTTTTTAGAAAGGTAAAACAGCTTGAGAATCATTGAACATAAAAAGTCATGCGAAATCTAAAGGAACTAACGGCGGCTTGGTGACCTCGATTCATAGTCATAAATCCGGCATTGCCTCGATTCACTATAGAGCCGGTTCAAAAACCAAATTTCCGGCGATTATAAATTTGGATGGGATTTTGATTTTCTAATGGAAAAGGTTTGATCAAAAGTTCATTAACGTGGTTATGGAATTTGATTTCAATTGTTATTTGTATTCTTTGCTTTCTTCCTTTGAAAACTACAAAATCTTTGATGAATTAAACATCTAAATTCAACTTACTGTTGTCGTTCTCCTAGTTTACAGTTTACACCAATTCATTTTCTAGTATATATTCAATCACTCGATCTCTGCTGTCTCGTTTTTCCGACGACCAAGATATAAAAAAACAGAGTTGTTTGGTATTATATTTTCAGGCATGCCCGAATTGTTACTGTGAATCAAGTCGCCGGAACCGATGACTGTGAATTGGAGCAACACCTAAATGGCTAAATCATGACTGTGAGTTAGGTCCCCGGAATCTTTGTTGTGAGCCGCCGGTGAATGTGAATCGTGGAAAACGTCGGAATCAAGAATGTGAATCGGGGTCGCCGGAACCTACGGTGTGTACAACCGGTGACCATGAACTAGATCGCTAAAACCAACTTTGGTCTTTTAGGTTTCACTCATTTTTTAAGATTCTCATTTTGTAATATATAAATTAAAAAATAAAATCTACCCATTTTGGTAAATATTTTTCAAAGTACCCCATATTGGTAAATAAGTTTTGTAACTACACTAGTTTGGGAAAAAACTCTAAACATTTGAAGTTAGGATAAACAAATATTTATCACTAATTCAGGTGACATACGAGCTGTCACATTCTGTTAGCTAGAGTGTGTCTTAGAAGGAAAAGTAAACTTTGACAGCAAATACTACAGTGCCCTACAAGAAAGGCTAGCTGATTGAACAATTTTTTTTCCTGACACACCGGTCAAATAAGATTACCTGAACAAAACGGTTCTATCAAGCGTTCAAAAACTTCATCACCAAGATTACGCCGAACAAATTCTTCAATGGATTCCTCGTGATCCTGTAACTTTGTCAGAATGTAGATAAAATGGTGATGTAGAATGAGAAGATAAATGAATAATTGGAGTACAAACAGGCGGTGACGGGCGGAACCCTAGAGCACCAAAACCAGCTCTGAGTTTTCCAGGAAAGCTCAATAGATCAAAGAAAGGCAAATCGGCTGGACTGGAAGGTACTGGCTTCAGATCGCCACCCCACAACACAAACCGTGGTGCGGTGGGGTCCCCTAAAACCAAATCATCCTTCAACCCACTATCTACCTGAAATATCAAGAAAATATGATATGAACATAACTACATGTAAATGAAGAGATCAAAAGATATATTAGGGTAATAATCAAAATGACTGCTTGCATGTTGTAGTGTTTCTTTTCTTGTATAATTGGCTTTAGGACATATTTTATAATATGATCAACTAGATTTGTATTAAGAAATGCAAATCCACGTCTATGAAGAGAATTGCAGATTTCTTGTTAATTGTGTTAAGCAATCACCTCATGTACGTGAATACATAAGAAAATATTGAGAACTAATCGGTGCATTAAATCCTTCAATTTGAAGTAAGAAAACTTTAATAGTCAGTTACCCAAATGGAGATGATGTACAATGTACATCAAACGAATCAGCGTTTACACTCCTAGCTTGTTTTGTCAAACGTGTGGTTTTAATAAATAATTTGTATGTTCCATAAACAAATCAACACGCACACTCCACCCAAATGAACTAATAAAAAAAGAGGGAATAAAACTCCGATATTGTTACGTTAAATGGTAAGCTAAGACCCAAGAAGATAGAGGAACTGCTAACTGTTAGGATTCGCAGTAAGACTCCTAATGGACAATAAAAATAATCAGATGATTTGCTACGTACGTTTAATGAGTTTAACAACATTTGTTGTTTATGATAATGCACCTAACCTACAATCTTAACTATCAATCATTTCTGATCAACAAACACTATAACATCTGTGCATTATCATGTTTCATTACTTCATATTTAACAGTGACAAAGAGGCAACTAAGTGCGCCTTCACTGCCGATAAATCAAATGAATCAACAAGCCAGTTTACTTCACAGTTCCATTTAAAACCTTTCTCCGAGTTACATGATCCATATAGTACAATTTGAACTCAACTTACCATACATATCTAACAAGTGATTTAGCTAACTAACCCTAAGTCCCTAACACGATAAGAAGCTAAAATCGTAACAACTGATTCAACATCTCAAAACTGAAAACAGAAACGTAATGAAATGAAATCATAACATACCACCATAGTAAGCATCGGATCCGAAGGTTGGAAGCTATTAGGACCTTCTTCCCACAAATATCCATCTCTTTCAACAGTCAATATATTTCCCCCAACTCTATCTCGCGCTTCTGTAACAACCACATCGGAACAAACACCTGCGTGTTTCGTCGCTAGAGCTTGAGCAATGCAAAGGCCACTAATTCCGGCACCGACGACTACACAATCCAGCAACGGCTGAGATTTTAAGTCGTTGGAAATTGGAGGTGTGATTGGGGCATTGTTGGCTATTGAGCAGTTGAATCTCGATCTGTTGCGTTTTTGGTTTGGTGAAGTGTGAGTGGTTAGGTAGTTAGGGGTTTTTGATGTTGATGATCGTCGGGAAATTGGTGCCGGAAGAGATGAACAGGTACGGTGATGGTGAAGGGAAGGATGGTGTGTGAGAGATGTCATGGTAGTATTGGGGCAAAGTGTTATCCGTTTGATCTTCTCGTCAAATATAAGTTTACATCCAAGTATAACTTTTTTTTTTGACAGCGAAACAAGTAGAGCTCGGCTATCCGAGTTAACCCGATGGCGAAAGGCAATCCTAAATGCTTTGCGAACATAAACAGCGCTGGATAGCCGACTCTAATTCGGGGGAAACCCACTAGCCCGTCCGCCCGTAGACACGACGACAAGCTAGTGGTAAAACCTGTTTGGCTCAAAGATCGAACTTGTGTTGCCACAAAGTCTCCCTTCATTGCCCTCATTTGCCCATTCCAAAGTGGTGGTAGTGAGACTAGAACTTGGGTCTCTTTTTGAGAATCCAAGCCTCTTACCACTACACTACATTGGAAGTTGCACATCCAAGTATAACTACACTTTGTTTCGTCCTTCAAATAATTTAGGGTGTGGTTGTTTGGGTCTAAATAGACTCATTCAAATGTATACATCTGACTTAGTGAGAGACAATGATGTTTGGATGCGACATTTGAATAGGAGTAGGTCTGAGCGAATTAGTGTTTAATATTTGTGTGAGTCAGATATGGCATGGGGTCTGAAGCCAGAAAGGCGACCAAAAGCGACGATAAAAGAAACCAAACGACCAAAATCTATTAAGCGATGCAGAAAAAAATGCAAAAATACTTCATGTTATTAATATTGAATAAATAACTCATGGGGACCCTTGTTACGATGTCAAGAACAACAAACTGCTACAAATCGCTAGTAAGAATGTAATTTTTTTAAAATACTTTTTTAACTAGTATAAATTTTGAAATATAAGCAGGTTATGGTCGTGTTAGAATTAAAATTGATTATGGTAACTACACAAATGAGATTCACAGTTTCTACATAGTTGTTATCATCAATTGGTGTCATTGGTTTGCAGGTTTGATTGGATTTATTCATAAACCATGAAGGATATATAGAGTTTATTCTAAAACCACATTAGTTGAAATCGTGACAGAATGCAACTTAATTTTAATTCCCCGACAGAATGATAGAACATTTTGTTTATACAAAATATACTGGTTTAAAAAGAAAACAAAAATCATCTCATGATTTTTATTCTAGATATGCAAACGCTTCCAAAATCTACCCACTTACAGTATAACTCGTAACTAGTTATATGGTCGGGCCACACGATACGTATGTGACGCCATCACAGGCACTAATAAAGAAAACCTAATGTATCGCACGTTACGGTATAAAGTCGTAATACGTTAAGGGTCAACATGATAGTTAAGATAAAGTCGGGGGACCAAATTCGTAGACAAGTCAAAGATGGTTAAAGTTGGGGATTAATCGACAAGAGTATCACCAACCCTGACTATTAGGAGTATAAAAATTTAATTTTGTTTATCCATCTAACACGTTATATGGAAGGGCAACCGAACATTTCTAACAAATATTTTAACAAAGTGCGACCGACAATATATAAATCAAAATTGAGTTTACTAAGATGACATCCAACGCAAAGCCCATAGGAGTCACACGTAGTGACGTGGCAACATTTATGGGATGTGCAAGGATGGAATGTTATGAACATTATACATACGATACATATAACTGATATAAGGTTGCAATATATATATCACACGCATAAAATGAGTTAATGAGTTTATTTGTGTGAGGAATAAGTATAGTAATTTTATAGGTATTATAGAACGTGCAAAATTGTAATACAATGATGTGATGCTCGTGAATACAAGAAAAATAGATCGTAAGGTTAGGATAGTTTAAGGGGCTGTTTGTTTCAGTCTTTTAATGGTTTGGATGTCTGAATGATTCGACACTTAATAATTCAGACTGTTTGCTTCACGAGCGGATGTCTGAATGGTTCAAACAGTTATATCTGAATAATTAAGACCTCTTATATGAATTAGTCGGACACTTGTTTTTAAATAGCTAAACAATATAATAGTTTTTAATGATTTATACATCTTATTAGTTTAACAATCAATGGTTAAGACTTTTTACTAGTTCAGCTTTCATTTTTATAGGGGTGATTCTAGCCGGACACCCTAATGGCTAGCCCCACACCCTTAATACAACTCGTATCAGGTGATATGGGTCGTATTACTTTGTTGTAAGACAAAAAGCTGATTTTTGCAGAGATTGCATGTCAGACAGTAATACGACTCGTATTAAATTTGATATGGGTCGTATTACCTGACAATATGACTCGTATTAGTTTTGATATGGGTCGTATTAGCTGACAATATGACTCGTATTAATTTTGATATGAGTCGTATTACCTAACAATATGACTCGTATTAGATTTGATATGGGTCGTATTACCTGACAATATGACTCGTATTAGATTTAATATGGGTCGTATTACATGACAATATGACTCGTATTAGATTTGATATGGGTCGTATTACCTGACAATATGACTCGTATTAGTTTTGATATGAGTCGTATTACCTAACAATATGACTCATATTAAGTACAATATGAGTCATATTTACTCGGTGGTAAAAAATTTATCAAACGTATGAAATTTTGAAAAACTTAGTACTTATTTGACACGATGCAATATTTTGTTAAATTCAAATATAAATGATCATTCAGTTGACCGAATTTGATATTCAAACGAATTCATTTGTTAATACATTTATATTATCTAGATTTATCAAACTTTTTTTCTAAAAAAATTTATATATAGGATGGTAATTATATCTTTAATGATGAAAAAAATGGTGATAGTTATTTTTAGTACAACAACTGTTACGACAATCAATTAGTTTTGATATGGGTCGTATTTGCTAACAACATGACTCGTATTAATTTTGATATGAGTCGTAATAGTTGTTGTACTAAAAATAACTATCACAATTTTTTTTCATCATTGAAGATATAATTACCATCCTATATATAGATTTTTTTAGAAAAAAGTTGGATAAATCTAAATAATATAAATGTATTAACAAATGAATTCGTTTGAATATCAAATTCGATCAATTGAACGATCATTTATATTTGAATTTAACAAAATATTGCATCGTGTCAAATAAGTACTAAGTTTTTAAAAATTTCATACGTTCGATAAATTTTTTACCACCGAGTAAATATGACTCATATTGTACTTAATATGAGTCATATTGTTAGGTAATACGACTCATATCAAAACTAATACGAGTCATATTGTCAGGTAATACGACCCATATCAAATCTAATACGAGTCATATTGTCATGTAATACGACCCATATCAAATCTAATACGAGTCATATTGTCAGGTAATACGACACATATCAAATCTAATACGAGTCATATTGTTAGGTAATACGACTCATATCAAAATTAATACGAGTCATATTGTCAGCTAATACGACCCATATCAAAACTAATACGAGTCATATTGTCAGGTAATACGACCCATATCAAATTTAATACGAGTCGTATTACTGTCTGACCTGCAATCTCTGTAAAAATCAGCTTTTTGTCTTACAACAAAGTAAGACGACCCATATCACCTGATACGAGTCGTATTAAGGGTATGGGGCTAGCCATTAGGGTGTCCGGCTAGAGTCACCCATAAACAATCAAATAAATCTGTATTAAATATTTATAAAAATCAAAAGTTGTTTTACATAAAAAACCAATTTCAAAAAGTGCAACAACTTGAAAACGAACTCCTTAAACCTTCCCGCCTGTGCTCTCGATCATCAAATCCTCATTACATTTCAGTTTTCACGGTTGAATTTCAATCAGTTGTCTGCATTTTTCATCAACTCGTTGAATCAATCAAGCAATCGAAACAACGGTTTCAATCAGGGAACGTTATTAAGCAGCTGAGCTTCTTCATTTCCACATTGATTCTAATCGTTCAGAGTTTATCGGTAAGTTATTCTGAATTTCATCACTCCAATCGTATCGTATCCTTAATTTCGTAACTCTGGTTCGATTCGGAGCTGAATAAGTTCGTTAACACTTCGCACTGTGATTGTGAACCCTAATTTGTTTGTTTTGATCACGATGTATTGTTGATTCGATTTTTTTTTATTGCGTTCATAACTGGGAGTAGATTCACTAGATCTGAGAGTTTTGTTTGTTAATCGGTTTATAATCTGATGATTTTTTCTTCGTAATTTTGTTTTCGTAACCTAGCTACCTGTTTCTCCGAGACCTGGCATAATCGAGTTGAAGTAAGGACGATGGAGATCGGAAAACGACGTTTAGAAAATGTAAGCATCTGTGAAGCTATTAAATCATGTCATACCCACTGTTACATACTTACATGTCACTGTTTTGATCTAAACTTAGCGTTTGCTTATGGATTTTGTTTATCTACTAACATCAATGAACGTAGATTTGTTTATTCTTCTTCCTTATCATGAATGTAATGTTTTAAGTTCGTCTCTGATCATTACTTGGATATTATTCACTTTTGCTGTTTCCCCTTATCTCATTTGTATGTGTTGTGTTTTGCTGTGTTTTCAGCTCATTGATAACAAATTGTTTATGTAATGATGCTTAATAGATCTATATGTTGTGTGGTAGGACCATACGAGTGGGAATTGGAGTTTTGGTAGCAATAATCGCCTATGCAGCCAAACAAGGAAGATATCAATTGGAGTCATGGCTGATTCTTCTGCCAAAACGAAGGACCAAAATGTGAAAGGTGCTGTGACGGATTTGCAAACTTCAGAAAATGTAAACTCCAGAAAAGATCCTCCTACCGAAAGTAAACATGAAGGGAAAGAAGTCATATCTCCAGATTTGGGGACACAAAAAGAAGTTATGTCTCCACTGCTTCATACAACAACTTCATATCAAAACATATCCAATTCAGAAGCAACTGGTCATCAGAAAAAGGTATCAAGCTTTCCTTCCACCACCAATGTAACCATGCAACCAAGTGGCAGCAAGATAGCTGGTGAAATGGAGCCTGGTTCATATTTTGCAAACCAGATGTTGAATCTGAAAGCCATGAATGCTAACAAGATAAAATCAAGGATGAGCACCTTCCAAAAGGATAAAGACTCATCATATGCAACTCCGCAGAAAGAATTTGAGTCAAAGAAAGAAGCTACAGAGCAGGGAACGAGTGAAAGAGGAAACAGTGGGCCAGCAACATTAAGAATGAAAGTTCAGGAATTACTTGAAGCTGTTTACTCACCTGATAAGAAACAACCCAACGCTGAGACTTTTAAATCGGATGCAAACAACTCAAAACCAAAGTCAACAACCAATGGAAATGATAGTTTGCATACAAGAAAAACCAGCTCTGGGAGTGTGGACAAGATCAGGAGACCATTGACTCGATCTGTGACTGGAAAGAAACCTCAAGCTCAAAAGTCCACATTAAAAAAACAAAGTCCATTATGTAAATCTAAACAAGCTCAATTTGAAGAGAATGCATTCTCTTTTGTAGAGACCTGGTCAAAGAGACCCACCCCAGATGTTGATCATGGTTTTAAAACTTTTAAGAGAAAGGAAAGAGAGATGTTTGGAACCAGAGTTGAAGCTACTGATGGGAAGAAAACGAAAGCTGCTGCCATAAATGTTTCATTGTTTCAAAACAGAACACAAGACAGTGAGAAAGTTAAGCCAAGTACTGAAATGAAAGAAAGTAAGCACCATCAATCCAGAGGTATTAATGGGTCCGGGTCATACAACAATGTTGATGTAGATTCTTTTGCCAAAGATTCCTTAAAGGACAATGTTGACCCAACATTTGAGTTGAAAACAGCTAATAACATCACCTCTCCTATATCTTTGTTCCAAATCAACAAGGAGTACATTAATGTTGATAGCCCCTCCGAGGATTCCTTTAGAATAAAACGAACCCGTAGCTCAAATAGTAAAGGATTCTATACCAAGGTACACTAATCTGTATCCTAATCGTAGTATAGAAGTTGGTATGATAATAGTGTTTTTTGTTATTATAATCTTTATGTTCTTTAAATTTCTTATTTCTAGAATGTTTCCGTGGACCTTCAAGATACTCCTGCTATAAAACCAGACCATGAAGAAGTTAAACGTAGATCTCCAAGTAAAGTAGTAGAGTCTGAGAGCTCTGAATCTGAAGATGATTCACCTGTAACAGGTACCATTTTTAAGCTTTGTTATTTCAAATGACTATTGCTATAGGATTTGGTTTGAGGAGGAATGAATCTCTAAACCCAATAACCCTAAAACAAACAGCATATATAACTCTCATTCCCTTCCCCCATTCCTAAACACCCAATCCAAACACACCCTTATGTTTTTATCTATTTTTTTTACTTTTATTAAAATGCCATTAATACTGAAGAGATAACACTTAATTCCTTTTTGTTAAATATTCTTCTTCCTTCTATTTTTTTGTAAATCTTGTTTTATTTGTGTAAGTTTAGTGCCAGTTATATCTAAGAAATTTGAAGGAAATAAATGGAGTACATCACCAGGTCAAGATGAGGATTCTGAAAGCTCTGAAGATGATTCACCCATCAAAGGTATAATTGATCCATTTTGCACTAATAAGCAGTATTATGCATATTCTACTCTGTAAACTTCAAGCATAAAAAGGGCTTATATATATATGAACCATGCATTGTGACATGCTGTATGCTTTCTTATTAGTTTGTATTTTAGATTCAGTGACCAATTTCTGACAAGTGCATCTTGTTGAGATTTGAGAATTGAGATTAATGGTCTCCAGTAAGGAGAATACAACTGAGATTTGAGTTTTCATATATACTTATTCACATCGTGTAGAGCAGATTTTGCAGTAATTGATAATGCTTATTTGGCTTTATATTAGAGGTTTGATCTTAGTTATGTTTTCAGGTCTGAATTATAACTTTTTTAATATGAGCAATTATCATTTTACAGGGGATGTGGATTGTGAAAAAAATTATGATTCCTCAGAACAGGATGGGTTTGCACGGTAATTCATTTGAGTTCAATAAATTAAGACTATCTTTCCCCTTTAGTTACTTACAGTATAGTATTCTAATACTCATTCTTTACATATATCCTTCAGTGCTGTCAAGCTATTTGCCTTGGCCCTAGAAAGAGTTCAAAGCAAAATACATTCAACTACTAATAAACAATCTGCTGAGATACTGTTGTCTGTCTCCAAGAACATTCAGTCCCAGTTGCAAAATGCTGAATCCCAGATCCAAAGCGAAGTGTATGTACTCTTTACATTTTATATGATTTGAACTTTTTACTCAAGCTTTTTGTGATTATGTTTCAGTGGAAAGCTAACAAACCTTGGTAAATCCACAAGAATGCATCCTGAAAACCAATACCAAGGTAATAATATATTAATATGATATAACACCAAGAACTGGCGATGATTATAAAGCTTGTGTTTTTACATCACTGTCATGAGTGAAATAGTGATGATATGATGTAGAGATGACAAATTACTTTGACCCATTAACTTATAAAAGGTTAATTTATATGTTTTATTTTTATGCTAAAAGGATAAAGTTAAAAATAGGTTAACAGTAAAAGGTTCAACGTTGAAAGTCATAACATTAATGCATAAAATATTTTATATTTTTTGTTCAAAATTTTAGACTGTTTATAAGAACATAATCCGTGTAATCACGTGACGTACTGATTGCATATAAAAAGGTGGAAGTTTCTGCGCAAACAAAATTTTCAAGTCAACCCAACCGTTTTAACCTGTACCAAGAACTACCCATTTGACCCACCTTCATCTAGACCCTTTTACTTTTGATTGGGTTGATTGAATAATACAATTTCTGCTATTATATTTGACACATTAGTTGTATAAAGAAAGTTATACTTTTAGTTCAAACGAACTTGTTTCCACCTGTATAAAAACGAACATGTTGACCCACATTCATTTACGCTTATTACCAGACTCAATAATATTCTATTTTCTAATTTTCTTTCTGCAATAATACAGAGCAACAAGAGCAGCTGAAACACATATATGAGAAATTTAAAGAAGAAGTGGACCAACACCTTGAGAAGTGCAGAAACACACTGGAAGGACTAGAAGAACATCAAATCCATGTTAGCAAAATGGTGGAGAAACAAAGTATGATCTTCTTTCTCTAAATAAATATGCTGTAAGGCAGTTATACTGATAAAATATTGTTGTATAATATTTTAGGTAGAGATGGCAATTATGACCTGTTTAAGAATGATTTTGTGTTTTTATCTCAAAACGGGTCGAAAGTGATTCAAGGGCCATTTTTAATGCATATAACCTCCTGAATCGTGTTTGTGGGTCAACCCCAGCCATAGGGCTCATCCGAACCGTGCATGTAGCATTCTAGCCACCTCTAATTTTAGAGATCAGGGTTGTTTAATATGTTGAGGTGGCATTTTCAAGTTTCAACCTATTTAGTTGAACCAACACACTTACACAGACTTTGCTTACTAAATAAATGAACATCAAGTTGTAAACTTCACTAAACGTTCATTCGGATACAACCCTATCTGAAATCACGCAAATTACTAATTAAGGTAGATTTGGTATTGATGTTGACAGAGTTGTCACACAAAAAGCTTCTCATGCAAACTGAAGAATTGATAGAGAAACAACTTAACGATGCCCAGAAAAGACTCACAGATGTTCACAGGGTAAGTTTTTTTTTTTTACAATCAAAGGTTGACCAATCCTATTCTTACCCTTTGACTGTGTTTTATATAAAAGGTTAACCAATCATATTTTACCCTTACATTGTTTGTTTGCCTCTTTCTTTTGCAGATGGCAAAGGTGAAAATGTTTAAGCTCAAATATGGCATTGCTGAATGCCTAAAAGAAGGTTTGCTCACTTGAATTACTATTATCCATCTATTAAAATACAAGCATTATAGATATGTTTACTTCTAGATTGTTCTTAGTTGAGTATAATGCAAATATCCCTATGTTATAGGTAGTCAGGAGTAGAATAAGTCATACAAGTCTTTTCAGTTCTGATGCTACTTCATTTTTCAAGTAATATATGTAAAAGACTCAGTTTTGTTGCTCTATGTCTTTAACACATGTAGTTGAGTTTATAGTAATGTCATTTTGTGGTAGTGGTGTGGTCGTTGACGGTAGGTATGAGATAGGTACTTTGGTACAGTACCGGTGTTGTACCAGAAAATACTGAAACCGAAAATGAGAGAAAGTATGCCGAAAAATATCAAAATTGGAAACATGAATAATGTGTCTTGTTGACAAATAAAATGATTGAAATTTCATTTAGTCCATTCAAACTCCTTCACATAATAGCGTTCAACATTTTTTCATTTTAAAAAGTAATTCAAGCTCAACATAGATGATTGAAATCTATAACCCGTACCTTTTTATTTACATATAAAAAAAGGTTCTTTTTTACGTTAATATTCATAAAAAAATGTAAAAATTGATAGCCTTGTCATTTGGCTAGACGATTTCAACAATCCAACAACCCCCATGATTCAATGAACATCAACATTCATCAATATAGTTCATTTTACTTTTCTGATTAAATCCACCAAATTGACTGTTAAAATCTGTTTTTCAGTTCCGCTGTAGGACATTTCCTTAATCTTACATGCAATTTCAAAGCCACATTTTGACAATTGTATGGATCATTGGCTTGTTTCAACGGCTAACCATTCTAAATTTTAATAAAGGTTTTGGTCACCAAGATGAAGTCTTTTAATTTTAAAACGTCTTAGTAATTACTAATTAGCAACCGTTTGGAAACCTTCTGAAACACTAACTGATCATTTGACTACTGAAAGTCAAACTACCAAATTTCACTAGTAATGTCAAAGCAAGCACAGGGTCCTACAGGTCGTACATAGTAATTTTCTAGCCCTTAGGACCAAAACTTTGTTTTTTAGGATCAGGTTTGATATCTAAAGAGGGTTGCGGCACATCTTGTTCGTTTACATGCTTCTAAAAGCTTCTATTAATGGATGAAAAGCCTTATGTTTTATTCCATTCTATCAGTCAAAAAATCATTTCACAAAACAAACTTATAAAACAACAAATGTAGTTGTATGTTAGCAATACAAGTGAAAAACCTGAAGTACAAAAAATAACCACTAGCCAGAAGAAACACTATCAGATATTTTACGGGCTTCTTCTCGAATGCTAAAAAGGTTCATTTGAATCTCTCTGGAAATACGGCCTTCAACGAGTTGAACGGGTAACCACATTTTCGGCTCAACTTCAACCGTGTACAAAAGAATCGTATCATATTGTTGACCAGATACAAAACCACTTTGCTCATACTGCACCAATAATAAGCTTAGAAACACAATTGAAACTAAAAAAGAAGAAAAAAACCATAATTGATTATCTAGAGAACGAAGCAATTTCTTAGTTCTGAGGGGGTATTTAAGATTGCAGTAGTTATCTGCTTATCGCCTTTTGAAACAACTTATTTTATTAAAAATGATTAGAAATAAGAATAGGGGTGAAAGGAATTAAGTCGAGCTTAAGCTCCAGCTTGGCTCGTTTTGAGCTTTGTATTCAAAACTCAAGCTTAGCTCGTTTAACCTAACAATGCTAAAGTTTTGTATCGCCTCATTACATAATTTTCAAGCACCCCTCAGTTAAAAAATTATTGATTATTAACTATTCTCTTATGTATATATAACTACTTTGTATATGTCTATAACTTATATATATCTATCTATCACATAATATATATTATTTTTCTATTTTTTAGAACGGTGGTTGTCACAACGGAAAAACCATTATATATAAAAACAGCATATATGTAATATATAAAGATTATTATATTTATAAAATTAACAAGCCTAGTTGAGCTCAATATAAGAAGTTTGGACTTGTTTAATAAGTTTAGACGCAAGCTCACTGAAGCTATGTTCGATTCGAGCTTTTAGCAAACCAACCTTGAGCTCAACTCATTTACACGCCTAGATAAGCGGGTTTGATAAGTAATCTCAAGCATTCTCAAAACGGCTTATTGTTGTATCTAAATGCAACAAGCAATCCCAACACACAACTTAAGTTCAAAATTAATGAAGCATGATAACATATATGTAAATAAGAACAGGCGCATAATGAAAGATAAAAGAGAAGGGATGACCTGCTCAATAGACCATTTTCCTTCAAAGACTTCAAAATCACCTTCAATCATCTTAAACTCTATCTCACGTTTTAGACCATATGGAACAACTTCAAACTCTTGTTCATAACAATCAACAACGCCTTTAGCGCTGAATTTCAATCCAAACGCCAGATTTTGCTGCCCAATCTGTGAGTTCAAATTGGGGTACATTTACAAATCAATGTAAATGCAAAGATTTTCAAAATTATCAAAGTTAAGTTGACCAACTTTTTCTCAAAATGGTCAACAAAGCCGGCTAAGCCGTTGTGATAACAAATTAGCCGGCATCTCTGACACATAATTCTCCGTGTGGAAGGGTTCGGGGTTGACATATTCCAGAGAAGTTGGCTAAGCCGTTATCCAGTTAGCCTGTAAGATAATGGCTTAGCCAACTTCGTAACCGTGGCACATGTCCTCCCGTGGACCTTTTCACGTTACAACCATGTAACTGTATCAACCCCTGGACCCTTCCACGTGATTGCAAAACAAATCCAAACGGCCTGATGATCAAGGACATGTAGGTGTAGGCAGAAAGTACATTACCAATTTGGTATAAAAAAATTGCTCCCCTTTAAGCATTTCGGTTAAATTTCCAATCTAAATCCATAACTGTAACCCTAGACAACTCAAATCAGTGAATTAAGAACTTATATTCTCCCAAATACTGGGTATACAATACTCGAATTCAGATGGAAACCCTAATTCCACCATTTCTCTCAACATATACAGAGCTAAAAAACACTTCATTGTCAAAATAAATCTAACAATAATTTCATAATTAACTAACAAGACGAATTGATACCTGAAGAAGACGGGCAAAATTTTTTCTCTTATCAAGCACCTCGCTTACAACAAGACTAGGAATAATATCAGCTAATCGTTCATAATCCGTCAAAATGCCCCAAATTGTTTGCAAACTCGCATCAATAGCAACCTTCGACCTAATTCTCCTACGATTGTTGCTCACCTTTTCAATCTCAACTTCAATTCCATCAACATCGCCGGAATTTCGTTCCGGTTCCGGTTCCTGTTCTGGTTCAGGCAATTGTTGCAAGTCACCGCCATTGCCGGTGTTGTTGGAAAATGATGCAGCAAATGATTGAAATTGAGGTATTGAAGTTGCAAACGTAGTTCCAAAGGCTAGTGATAATGGCGGTGATTTGTTTGCGTAGATTGGGGGATAAGTGATTGTGGCGGCAAAATTGTGGGTGTAGACACCATCGGAAAGAGTGATTGCAGCATCGATCGGAGTAATTGGTAAGCTGTGAATCGCCATTCGATAGGAACCACGTGGAACGGTTTTCTCATCTCTACTCAATTCATATGGCTGTAAATCATCCGGTGCCTTTTTTTAACCATTTAATTTTTTATGGCAAAGGGATTAGCAAATGAAACGATTCATTCTGACTTGTGACTTGTGAGGTTATGAAATGTGTGTGCTTAGTTTGTAAGTTGAATGAAATTACTTGTTAACAAATATAATTAACTCTCTATATATTATGATCATATTATGACCAGAATCATGATCCGATTCATGCTTATTTGGTTGGAATCAGGATCTAATCCATGCTCTAATCCATGATCATCACAGAATGTTTCGTCATTTAATTGTATTTTATACGGTTGTTTTTTCTTACCTGCCAAACAAATGAAGTAATGATTCATTTCATTCTCATTAGGAGACTGGACGGAGACAATAGAATGAACATGAAATGATTAGTTTTTTTTCTTGTCTATTACATTGCCTTATTCATTCAATTTCATTACCTCATACTAAAGAGACTATCTGATATTCAGTGTTAAACATACCACGAGATCTTTAATGTTTCAGGTTTAAGCCTGAGTATGAGGTGTTTGGGATTGAGTTTGAAATAACTTATTGACTTATTAATTTTTTTAAAGCTAACGAGTTATTGAAAAGTCACGTTTTTTATTGCTTTTGAAATGTCTTATTAGTTTTTTATGAAGATAGTCATTTCAATCTAAATCCCAAACAGTTTTTCTTATAATAATGGTTTTCTCTTTGATGGTGATGTTGGACGAGTCAGACTTTGATAATATGGATACTGTCATCTCATATAAAAAAACTCATCCGATGAGTGCTAAAGGTCCATAAGAAAACCATATAATCATAGTATCTATTTTTATTTATCAAATAAAAGCAATCATCAATGGGGTTGGCGGCAGTTATATGGTAACATGATTTATCAAATATGGGTTGGGCATGGTTAAAGGTTCATGTTTGGTTTTTTCCTTGAACAGTAGGTTGACAAGTTTAGAATCTAATCAACTTGACCCGTAAGGAAGGTTGTAGTGAGCCTCCGCTATATTTGCAATAACGGAGGATCCTCAATACTGACAAAAAACTTATTGGTGTTAAATGCGGGCATGGGCGGCCTAGAGGGTGTGCAGCATGAGCGACCGCACAGGGCACTCGCTTGACGGGGGCACCATCACCGGACCCGAGATCTTTATGTTTTTTCTTTTGTTTTCTGGCTGAGATCGAGTTACTCTGTTTTCTTTTCCGACGAGCATAGTGTAGAGAGGCAGAGAGAGTACTTGTTTTTTTTTTTTCCGCCGAACTTTATTGTTGCAGGGAATGAACGAAGAAGAAGACAAAGATAATGAATTTTTTTCCTTTTTCTAATCATGTCAGTTACAAATAATAAAAATAAGTCTGACACATTTATGGGTGGTCAAAGTTAATTGTATACATGTGGGGTCAAAAGAGTTAACATATAAGTTTAAATTTTATTTAAGTTTTAAATAATCTAGTAGTTTATTAGTTAAAACTAGATTTATGAGCCGGGCCGCGCGTTGCGGCGGCCGGGTCTCGTGTTTGTTACTTCGTCTCACACGTTGATAAAAAAAAATTTATGTCTCACATTTTACCGTGCAAAGTCATAATACGGGACATATTAAAAGACGGACATATAACAAACGTAAATGTAAAAAATAAAACTATGTTAAAATCGATTTTCAATGCCAGAAATATATCAAAGTAGAGTATGGGAGTCAAATTAAAAAAAAAAAGTAAACACGTAACAATTTAGTTAGGAGACCAAAAGTATAAAAGATGAAAAACAAAGAAAAGAGAATTAAAAAATTTCTAAAAAACCCGCTAGTGACAAGTCGAACATACGCCATTTGGTTGCAACAACCATTTATAAACACGCTTACCCGTTGAGCCACAAGCATTTTTGTTATTTAATGTCAAACAAAAAGGAATATATCTTCAATAAAAGTCCAAAATTCAAAAAAAAAAAAACAAAAACCAAAATATTTAAATGGACCAATAGAGAAGTGCCACGTGGCCGGTGGTGGTTGGCCGGTGCCACCACCGACCTTACCAAATAGTAGGTTTATAAATTAAATAATAGATGAGTTTTACGATAATTAGTTTAGTTTACTGACAAGATGTGTGATACTCAAATAAAATACTTTTAAGTTAAAGTCTCATTTGAGACACAAGGCATAATGATTAGAGTAAAAAATGTTTAAAAAAACATGTTTTAATTTAAATTTAACGTGTCCTATTTAATTTCAATTATATTTTCAAGTTTTTTAAAAACAAGGTGAAGATGTGTCTAGGGCACTTTTTTGGACTCGCACATGGCATCGGAATCCTTAGGGTCGACCCTGAATGCGGGGGTTCCGATCTCAGTCTCTACACCTTTGAGTGTATCGGTCATCAAGCCATTCCAACAAGCACTGCTCTAAAAATATATATAGATAAAGATACTAATGTGAGGTCGAAAAAAATAATTTTGTGTACTTGTTTCTTATAAACATGGTATTATGCAACCTTTTCAAGTATATATCAAAACAAGAGGGTTGTATATGTAGTTTAAACAAAGTTAAAGGCTAAATGTTGTAACTTCATCTCAACACTCATCAATTCATCATCATTATTATCTATACTACTTTAATATTCAGATTAGAGGGACATAATAGTCATTTAACAATTTCCTTAATTTTCAACACCATATAAAGGTTGAATTTTAGGGTTTTTTCATCAACATCCTCCTCGCATCCATCCATCTGCCAAACCCTAAAAAACCTGCAGCCTCCCCAAACATTCGTTCATTCTTCATCACTTCGTCAGTTTCACGCCTCTCTCTCCATAACCCTAGCAATCACCATTCACCGCTGCACTACCATCCTTCTAAATCGTTCTATAAGGTTCTGGTGATCTCACTTAACGATTTTAAACAATGTATTTCATCTAATCAGAGTAAGCACGAGATCTGCGGTTGGAGCTCGTTTGTTTCAACACCAACCATAAGGTTCTGGTGATCTCACTCAACGATTTTGCAGATGAAATTTCGTTCCCTCTTTCTTCGTTTCACTGACGGCAATCGACTATTAGGTCAGATTTCTAAATTAGTTTCATTCTTTTATTCAGCTAAGATGTTTATGTTGGAAGTTTGAACTATGAATTGGTTTTGTTTGAAGTTAGGGCTACTTTGAGCAACTCAGCATCAATTTCAGTGCTAGGAGTTGCAAATATGACTCCTTTGTTGCTTTTCTTTAGCCAACTTATCTTGGTAAGGTCAAAGAAGATGAAACAAAATCTCACATCAATTTCAGTTTTATACGGTTTTGGGTTTATGGATTCTGTTTTGCTATTCATGTTGCAGGTTGTTTTTATGTATCAATCTTCCATCGGAGGTATGATTTTGAAACTGAATGTGTTGTGTTGTGTTGTGTTGTGTGTTGTGTTGTGTGTTGTGTTAGGTTGTATGAATGTGTTTGTTTGTGCTGTGAAAACTGGTTCAAACATGTCATTTTTGCTCAATTTTTGTGCAATATATTGTGTTGTGTTGTGATGTTTAAAATACTCTATAAGTGCTGTGTTATGAAACTGAATGTTTGTATCAATTTGTTGTGTGTGTGTGTATGAATGTGTTGTATGAAGGTGTGTGTTGTATGTTAGTATGATTTTCAAACTGAATGTGTTGTGTTGTGTCTTGTGTTGTGTTGTATGTTAGTATGATTTTCAAACTGAATGTGTTGTGTTGTGTCTTGTGTTGTGTCTTGTGTCTTGTGTTGTGTGTTGTGTTGTGTTGTGTTGTGTCTTGTGTTGTGTTGTTTTGTGTCTTGTGTTGTGTTGTATGAGTGTGTTTGTTGAACAAAGGGTATGAATGTGTGTGTTATATAAATGTGCAGCAGCAACTGTTATAAACAGCAACACATGTTGTGTGTTTTTGTGCAATTTATGTATAAATGTATGTGTTTTGATGTTTAAAAAACTATATAAGTGTGTGCTGTGATTTTGAAATTGAATGTTCTCCACTTTTGTGTGTGTGTGTGTCATGAATATGTTTTAAAAGACTTAAAAAAATTTGAAAAAAAGCTGCTGCTACACATTAACAAACTGTCCTGAATGTGGCGTGGGGGGGGGGGGGGGTAACCAGCTGTTGTGTATGAGTATGTTGTGTGTATGAATGTGTGTGTTGTATGTTTGTATGAATGTATGAATATGTGAGTGGTATGAATGTATGGTTTTAAATATAACAGCAGCAACACCAGCCAAGTAATGGTTCATATGTTGACCATTTAGATGCTAATTATGCTGATAATTGTTATAATAATGTGTTACATTATGATTTGAGATAATAGTCAATTGTGTGCTCATACAACGCATACATTGACAATTATGTACATGACAAGTATGTGCTACACTTTTGTATAGTTTTTTGTAAAATAGAATGCACATCATGTTTTAATCAACCATAACTCAATGGTTGTGTGTCATGAATATGTGTTTGTGTTTTATGATAAAAGACTTCAAAAAATTGAAAAAAACAGATGCTGCTACTACTACACATCATATGATGTTAACCAGGTTGAGCCATCGACAAACTGTCCTAAATGTGGTGTGTGTGGGGGGGGGGTAACCGGCTGTTAACCATGTTGACCCATTAGCTATATTATAGATGTTTTGGTTTGCTTCATGCTGTTAACCAGATTGACCCATCAGTTTGTATGAATATAACAGCAGCAGCACTTGGTTATAAATAATAGCAGCAACACATGTATGAATGTATGTTTAAGTTTATGGACTATCCCCTTAATTTGCTTGCTCTTAATTATATAAGATCTCCCTAAGGCCATCAATCTTAGCAATATAACTCTAGAGGCATGTTCTTGCAAGTCCAGGCTCCATATTGATTATATTTCCAGTTCAATGTGGCTTACAAGTCTGTTGGATGTTGCTGCTACTGATGCTTTTTTCCCCTTAGGGGCTCTTGAAAGCATGTGATTTCTTCTATGCCAGTGAAAATATGTTTTCTGGTTTAAAAAGATGTATGTTTCTTGTTGGAGCTTTTCTGATCAACGAGTGTAGGGCGCCAGGACGGTCTTTCGATCCATGTTCACCAGTTTCCAGGGTCAATCATATATGCTGTTGTTGGCAACAACTTTTTGAGTTTTATGCCCTTATCATGTTATGCATTTAGAGGTATGCGTTTCTTCTTTGACGTTTTGTTTCATGATATAAAAGCTGGGATTTTTTCTCCTTTTAGGACACAAAAAGCAAGATTTTTGATTGTTTGAATTGTTTGCTACCATCATAGAAATCAAGTTAGTTATGTCACTAATCTGTAAAATTTTCACTTTTCCTTCGGTGCTATTATCCTTAGTATATGATTAGTTGATACCAGTTTGAATATTAACTCTCAAACTCTTCATAAATACAGAGTGAAAACCCCGTTACTTAAAAGTCTAACAGTGTGGGTTGTAATTTAAGTGTCTACATGTTAACACCCTATGACTAACGAAGTTAAAACAAGTTGGTGTTTAGGGAAAATGGGTTCGTGACATAAATGGGTCGCCACATTATAGCAAGGCTAAAAGCGTGTTTAAGTTGGTCCAACACGCTTAACCTGTTTATGACACATTACATGTTTATCTTACCATACACATTAATGAACCATTTACCAAACAATGTAGGTTTGTAGTTTTATTAATACATAATATATTATAACTAGATATGAATAGCAGATTCTGGTCACTTTTTATTTTGTTGTGTTGAGTGTACCTTATTATTTCTTAATCATATTTAACGAGTTGTGTCAAATTGTCAATAACTATGTTAAACTTGTCATGTCATTCATATAATTGAACAATTTTGATTTAGTTGTGTTAAATGCAGTGTTATTGAGCTGGCTATATTTAATTGTGGTGATCATATTGATGTATCATGACATGTAACCTGCTTAATTAAACATACATGTGTGAGTGATTAAGAAAATGGCAAGTTCTGTTAAACGGATCGTGTCGTGAACATGACACAATTTGGAATGTCTATGCAAATAGGGTTTGCTAATTGCTGCTCTGTATTTTTTTTAGTTCAGTAATTGGAATGTTATATTTCTTATTTGAACACTAATTCTCATAAAGACATTGACAATTTTGTCACATTTGATTAAAAAACCGATGGATGCATTGTATTTTATCTTTAATGGTTTGAAGTTATAACTCTCGTTAAAATGAAAACAAATGGAGTCGGGTTGGAATTTCAGAAGTGAAGTTTTCATCCACTCAGTTGTGCAGACATTTCATAATTTTACTAGATGTTCAGGATTGCTGCTTACATTTTATGGTAAAAATTAATATATAATTAACGGGTCAATTTATAATTAAAGGACTACATCGACAACAATAGCATATCTTATAGATGGAATGATATGATCAGGGTTTTTATGAAATTCTTCACGTAAATTTTATTCCACTTGCTTATATTCATGATAACACTTCATATTATTTTGAGTTTTGCCAAAAGTTTAAGTTATTTTCTTTGTTATCATTTTGGTACTTTATTCTGCTTAAACTGTTGCAGGGTGTGCTAGCAGATAAAACGCAAAAGGATTCAGTTTTTGGTCAAGTTTTTGAAGCTCAGAAGGCAAGCTGTTTGGTCAAGTTTTTTAGCAGTTTTTCGGCAGCTTTGTTGCTCAACTTTAGGCAGTTTTGGAAAGAAACAACAACAAACATCCATTGAAAATTAAGAGCTTAGCACATTAAGAAACAACAACAGACATATATGCTATCTGTGTTTTGTTTGGCTTTTGGTGAAGAGTTTAGCACATTTTCTAATATTATTTATTATGGTTCCTCATTTACATTTCAGCAAGAAGACTTGCTGCTGAGATTAGTTATAATAAATTCATATTATGTGTGTTATGCTTTGAATAGAACAAAAAAATGGTTGTGTTATGTGTTATATCTTCTTTGTTGAAAGAAGGAATAGAAAGACATATAGTGAGTTTGGCTTGTTTTCAATTTTTAACGGGTCTATTTGGTTTGGTTTTAGTTTTTAACTGTTCAGTTTTAGTTTGATTTTTATTTAATTGGTTGAATCTCTTATGTAGTTATATTTGTGAATTGATTCATTGTAGTTTAATATATTTTTTATGTTGAATATATAATCTTGGTTTTGATAAAACATGTGAAAGAGAGTGAACAATTATGTTTTCAGTGTCCAAACTTGCTTCGGTCAAAGATGAGAAAATACAAGAAAAGAATCATCAAGAAGTTGTAGTAGTATATAAAAGAAGTGATATAGTTATTACAAATTCATATTGTGGTGATCAAGTCATTGAGATGTGTAAGGTTTATGACAAATAATGATATCATCACAATGCAAGTACTTGCCTCCAACATGTTTGTTGTTATATAATAAGGTTTGTGATTTGTATTTTTTACTAGGTTTAATACCCGTGTATACACACGGGTTGATTTATTTACATGTTGATTTATACACAGATTATTTAAATTACGCATCATTGAGTAAATAGCAATAATTTGATAATACATTAAAAAAATACATTCATCTTCTATAGTTTTTATGTAAGCAATTTTTTTAATATTTTAAATTTAAAACTTGTATGAGAAACAAAAAAATGATTATAAATGTATTATTAAAAAAATATATTCATCTTCTATATTTTTGGCTTCATCAACTAATGCATGGGGAATTCCCTCCTAAACTTCCTATTATAGAACAAAAAAAATTTCCCCCCCAAAAATTCCCCCCCTAAAACTTAAATTTATTAGATAGATTCGTGTGTTTGTGTGTTTATTTCAAAACTGTTATATTTATGACTATTATTTTTATTCGTGTGTTTGCCTCACTGCTTTATTATATCCCGTATGATACGCAATCGTTGGTTGTCGTTGTTGGTGCATAGTTGTCGCCGCCGCATCGCGCGGGTACATTACTAGTATTTTACAACTAGAATAAATAGAGTGAAGTAGATGCTAACATTCTAATGGTATAGGTGATGAACTATGAAGAGTGGTGCGATTTCATCACACAACAACATCATGCCAGTGAAGAAACGATGGAGTTGGCTTGTAATCGCAGTGTTAGGCCTCGTTTTGCTCTCGATGCTTGTTCCTCTTGCTTTTTTACTAGGTCTTCATAACGGATTTTACTCCGGTACAAACACAGGTATCTTCCTCAATTTGCCCTAGATTTGGTACGTGATTCATTAGATCTGTTTGTTCATGATGATGGTAATGAAGTTGTTGTAATGTTCTTCATTCAATTTGATGTTTATTCAAGGACGATTTGGATCGAGTGTTGTAGTTAATTCAATTGCCACCGACTGTATAATCTGATGTTGTATATAGTTCAATTCTATTTAAATCGTGTTAATGTTTCATGTATGGCTGCAATTGAGAGTATAGATTATGATTCGGCATTTCTGCACTTTTGCTACTTAGATCTGAGCTGTTTTTGTTGTTCCTTTGGCATTTGATTATCTCAATTTTATATTTGTGGTTTGAGATTGAGAGAAGTATGTAAGTTTAGCTAGATTTTTTTTACTCGAGTAGGAAGTGAAGTTTCAGAATCTAGATCTGAATTGTTTCAGTGTGAATGATCTATTGATTTTACTTGTAAATGTTACTGGATAGTGAATACATACTTACTGCATTTCGATACGATGTTCACAGGGTTTGCTGAGCGAAGGAGCCCTGCTTCAACAAGAATTGAGGCAACTTTAGATTCACCATTAGTTGAAGTAAGACCTCGCATAGTTATACTCACATTTGCTTGTGTAACAATTTACAAAACTAACTCTAATAATCATATGCTTGTTGGAAAGATAAAAGCCTGCAATCAAACAAAGTATCACTCCCCTTGAATCATCACGTGTATCATGGTATCAGTTGAATATGCCATTTTACTTGCCCTGATATTATTTATTTGCAGGGAGGGCTATCAACACGTGTACATGGACTTTTGAGAGATCTTGGACCAACTCTTCCAAAGGTTCATTGCATACTGCTTTGATGGTTAAGACTCTACTTTTGTACTAGTAGTATTAATCTGTTGGCAATACACCAATGATTGTCTTCTTGACATTCTTTTAGATATTAAATACTAGTATTTTTGTTAAAATCTAATCTATACAGAAAAAATAAAAATAAATTTAGCAATTTAGATGTGTCAAATTATTTGTTCAAGGGCCTTTATATATGCATACGCATAATTATTTAAGATATCAATACCGAGAGTAAGTGTTTGGGCTCTGAACTTTAAAATATTGTGTCTCATCTCATTGTACATATACACATGATTATTTAAGATATAACTGAATTACATTTGACTTTGATTACTTTTTGTACCCGTGTCCTTAAAATGGATGTTTTAGGTGGTTGTTGGTTAACATGTCTAAAGAAAGAGCAGAAACTACTTCTATGTAAGCAGGACTGCGTAGCTATTTTTATTAAGTAGGAATTTGATTTTGCCTTGTGTTTATTTGCTTTATTTCCTACTTAAATCTGGGTATACTATTCTCCCATATGAATTATATAAATTCTAGTACTCATTTACTTGACATCCCTAAGTAATCATTATACGTTTTAGATTGTTCATACGAAAAGCCTATTATACTGTTGCTGTGGTCCTACATTACCTGGGTATTTTTTGCAAACGCCTATTTGGCATGTTTGACATGTCTAATAATTGAAACAATCTTCTATTTCTTTGTCATAACAAAATGCCATTCTACCTTGTATACATAGCTCATTTGTAATCTGGTAGCTTAAGCACTAGCAGCTCCTTGGAACACCATCTTAGTAGTAGTTTTCCATCTGAGAGCTGAAACTCATCATAGAACACATGTTTACTAACAGACATATCTATATTATTTCAAAATTAAACGTGCTATAACCATATATTTATCATCCTGCACGTGCTTTACTGCCGCTTAGACATAAAGGGAAAAAAAGACTTTACGTCTTTGTCAGTTGCACTAGTTATTAGTATTATATTGACCCACTTACTAAATGGTAGATGCCAAAGAAACAACAAATCATTAAAATGGTGTCCGTATATAGACCCTTAATTAATCACCTTACTGCTTAGGGAGGGATATTTTTTTACATGAGAAATCTCCACTTTTTTACATGTATTATGCTTGACATATTGAAACTTCTTGCAAGACTTGATTTTTAAACTTTATCTATCTAAATAATTATATTTGTTTGCTAATTATGTGTGCTCTTTCAGTAGTCTTTCTTGTCAAGGCAACATGTCTAAACTAAATGGTCATATTGCCGGATTCCACTTTTAACTTTAAAATAACTATATTTTTTTTCTAGTTATGTATACTCCTTTCTAGTGTTGGTTTCTAAACTAAATAATAACACATACATGTTAAACTTATTGCATTTAATCGTAAACCATTCAAGCAGTTGTATGTGTTTGTCACTTATAAATTATCGCACTCTTTTCACAATGGGTTCTAAACTAAATGATAATGTATCACTTTAAACCCTTAGGCACCTGACTCCCTTTAATGATATTTTTTTAACCTCAGGCCTTTAGATTTCCATGTGATTTATTTGTAAGCTTAAGAAAGCTTTTTAGTTTACCGCATATAAGATATGCTTTAGTTCAGAAATAAGGAACTTGGAGATGATTAAGCTGTTTATCTCACCGTCCTGCATTTTTTTTGTTCAGGCTTTGGTAAGGAACCCTGTCATGGAAGCTGAGAACAAAACCACTGGTAGATCATTGTTCTTAGAATGTGTTCATTTTCACTTTCAAACTGCCTTTCAGCCACCATAGACAAAACTGTTTATGCATCTTTGAAATAACTGCAGGTTTTGCTATACCAACACAAGTATCAAGGCCACCTCCGAAAGGACATGTATGCATACTTTTTAATGATTTTTTAGTGGATTAACTTAATATATACCCTTCCAGATTTCATAGTATCATATATATACCCTTTTGAAGCAGTAAAGTGTGTGTGTGAGTGTGTGTGAAGTTATGAACTTCCAAAAGGATATATTATATATTGTCATGCCATAGTGCTATTTGAATTTATACTAATTGTATATGCTTTAATTTTTCCTATAATCTAGAATACTGGATCATCAGCTGAAAGCACTAAAACAATTCAAGTCATTGGTGAAAGTGAAAAAACGTGTGAATTAAAATTTGGGAGCTATTGCTTATGGCGTCAACAACATAGAGAAAAAGTGAAAGATTTTATAGTGAGAAAAATGAAAGACCAGCTTTATGTTGCTCGAGCTTATTATCCCAGTATTGCAAAAATTCCAAAACTTGACCAATTTTCCCAAGAAATGAAGCAAAATATTCAAGAATTTGAACGTATCCTCGGTGAAAGTACTTCAGATACAGATCTTCCACCGCGGTAAGTTTTTAAGAATATATTTATTTTGTTGCACAAAGTAGAAAAGAACTTTGTATTTTGTTTGTGATTTTAGAAATCAGCTTTAAATTAGACACAAATAAAAAACCAAACTCCATTTTTATCGCTTTTATTAACTGGCTTGACTTGATAATTGCTTGTGTGACTGATTGATTTCATGCTAGCCGACACATCAGTCGGCACATATGCCAAAAGAACTTATGGATATAATATGTGGAGGTTACCCGAGTATTCAACTATTATCATTAAGGCCACCTATATCTTTGCCACCCAAGTTTGCATCCAGTTCCGTTTTTACCAAATCTAGTTAAAAATTTGTTGAAAAACTAAAAAATGATCAAACACCTTAGTTTTTCTTTACATTGCATCATTGCTAATTTGTAGCATGAAGTGCATTTTTAACCATGTTTTTGTTATGATTCGGTGGGAACACCAAATACATATTTGGGTGGCCTATGAAGTTGTTTTTATGCATTGGGTGGCCTCCACATACATTATCCCACATACCACTAGTTATCAAATGTCACATCATATGACATGTTGCTATACAAAGACACTAAAATGACACGTCATCAATTTTTGAGAAGAAGCTTGTGGATATTGTCAGGGTTGAGAAGAATTTGGAAAAAATGGAAACTACAATTACCAAAGCAAAATCAGCCACTGTTGACTGTAACAATGTTGACAAAAAATTAAGACAGTTAGTTGATTTAACAGAAGATGAAGCCAGCTTTCATATGAAACAGAGTGCTTTTCTTTACCAACTAGCAGTCCACACAACACCCAAAAGTCTCCATTGTCTTTCTATGAGGCTAACTGTTGAGTATTTCAAAAGTACACCCGCTGATGCTGATGTGTCAGAGAGTTTGTTGAACCCAGACCTGCATCACTATGTTATGTTTTCCAACAATGTGCTTGCTTCGTCGGTAGTAATTAATTCGACTGTTATGCACTCGAAAGTATGTTCTCATTACTATTTTCTAATCTACTTACTAGAGGTGGCAATATTGGCAGATTTCAGAATATCAATAAGTTGTACTGGTTGGGTAACGGGTGGGTAAATTGTTGTACCGGTTAATGGATTGTAGGTTGGGTAACGGGTGGGTAAGTTGTTGTACCGGTTAATGGATGGGTTGACTGAATTTTGTCCAAAATCAACAAGTTTTTTTGGTAATTAACATGTCAATTTTGAGTACAAAAACTACTGACGAAATTTCATGTCCTTTTGAAAGTTCCAAGTTTCATATACACGTTGACTCACTCTTTTAAATTTCAGAAGTCAGTCGCTTATAACTCACCGAACAAACGAAGAGCATTATGCACTAACATGATTCACAATAATGACGGTATTTTCATATTCGTTTCCAATTCCTTGATTCAGTGGAACGAACTGATATTAGTTTATTTAATATGAAATAGATAAAAATATCGTTTTAGTGCCTATTCAAAACAGCCACCTCTACTATTTATCATCTGTTTCTATATCAGAGACTCATCAACATTATTTTCAGGCCAGTAGGAAGCAGGTGTTTCATGTGTTAACTGATAAGCAAAGCTTCTTCTCCATGAAAATGTGGTTCTTTACTAATACCTACAAGGATGCAATAGTTCACGTGTTGAACATTGAAGATCTTGACCTTCTAGAAGGACAAAAGCCTTCTCCTTTGCCAATGCGCCAAGAATTACGTGTCTCTTTTCTATCTTCTTCTGAAAGTAGAACTGAATACATATCTGTCTTTTCTCATTTGCATTATACCCTACCAAAAATATTTCCAACCTTGAAGAAAATCGTTGTTCTTGATGATGATATTGTTGTCCAACGTGATTTGTCAGCCTTGTGGGATCTTGACATGAATGAAAAAGTCATCGGTGCGGTGCATTTTTGCGCGGTGAAATTTGGTGCAATTAAAAGTTATTTGGGGAAAGAAAATTATGATGGCAATTCTTGTTCATGGATGTCCGGTTTAAATATTATTGATTTAGTTCGGTGGAGGGAACGTGATGTCACTAGAATATATCAAAATTTGGCGCAACAGGTGAGTGATCTTTTTATCCATTTCTTAGTTTTACTTTGTTTGTGAGTCTAGAGGTGGGAGTTTCAACCCATTACGACCCATTAACTTTTAATTTGATCGATTCGTGTTATGACCTATGATTTATCTCTAAAGGGTCAAACAAAAATATCTTAATATGAAATGGGTCTTGCAGGTTGAAAATCGGCTGATGAGTATTTTTAAATGCATAAAACCTCATGAACAATTCTATTTGAAAAAGATTAGATCATTGTTGGAATAATTTGACGATTGACATTTGACACTTTTTTTTTAAAGAATATTAAAAGAAGGTTTTTAAGTTGCATCTTCTGTTTTGACTCCTACAAAAAGTGTCAGTGTCAAGATAGATGATTAGATGGTATAGGCCTATAGGGTTGAGTAACATGTTGAATGGGTCAGGTCGAGATGGTTTGACTTGAAACATTTTTCTATCCAAGACTAGTATTTTATTTATTAATAGTGTGTCAAATATGATGAATATCCATATTTTTCTAATATTAATCTGGCTTTTTGAATAAAATGATCACTAAGTGTCGAGGTTTTTTGCATACTATGGGCAGATTTCAACTGCTAAACACATTGGACTTGTTTCCTTTTAAACTTTGTTTTTGGCTTATACAGTTGGAGCTAAAAGTCTAAAACGTAATTTGAATCGACCTGTTCATAAGTGAGCGGGTCAAAAGTGCCACGTCAACCATCATTATGTATCAAAGACTTGTAATGACCATCACCATTTTCGTTTTGAACAGCGATTGACTGAAACAACAACCCTAGGAGCAACCATGTTGACTTTTAAAGATTTACTTGTCGCTCTTGATGACACATGGATGTTATCCGGACTGGGTCATAATTATGGTATTACTAATGAAGCTATCAACAAAGCAGCTGTATTACACTTCAATGGCAACATGAAACCCTGGCTTGAACTCGGCATTTCAAACTATAAAAAACACTGGAGAAAATTTTTAAACCCTGAAAACCGTTTCTTGACTGATTGCAATGTCAACCCATGACCACGGTTGACTATTTCTTGCAAATTCTTTAACCCGGAGAACAAGAGAACAAGAATATGATATTGAGTTCAGTTTTTCAGAAAACAAGGATCTGCAAATGCTGATCTGGCGATCTGCGTGTATTTCTAGTTATGTGGACTAAAAGTTGTCCAGATGAAGAGGAGATTGCAGTTAACTATCGATGGTAATATGAACAACTGCTTTCTAATTATTTTTGTTTGGTATTAAAGTTAGGTAAAGAATGTGATTATGGTGAATTTGTTTTTATTTTATCATTATTTTGTATTTTCAAGTTTATTATGATATATTTATGTCATAGGGTTGTTTGTATTCATGATGTTAGGGGATGCAGTTAACTCTAGTTTTTTTTAACCTATTTATTATGTTTTGATACAAGAACAGGTTGTTTTATCTGGTTAAATACGAATGAAACAAGTTTCCTTGTGTAAGTAGTTCATAATTCATATTACTGTTGATTTTAGAAAACAACGGTTAAAAACACTTGGATGATCCCATATGAACACACCCAAATAGTCAAATGTCTCCATATGACGAGGTTATGTTAGGGGTGTTTTGATTTGAGCTTAGTATCGTCAAAATATTGTAAATGTTGGATTTGGATCAAAGCTCAAACTTGACTCTAGCGGTCTAGTCTGTAATTTCAAGCTTAAGCTTAATGTAGCTATTGATACTTTTGAGTTGAACCTTTGCTATCTATATTATCACATATACCACGTTTAGTACTTACACCATGTATGTCGGGAAATGTGATTTGTCAGGTGGTGGTAGCGGCAACCCCACTTCCGTTGCTTACTGTGCACAATCCAATTTCTCATCCTCAGCCGGGATGTTGGTTGGTGTCAGAATTCGTTAGTGGTAGTTGGAAGATGAGGAGGAGAGTATGGTTATGATACTTAGTTTTAATGAGTGAAAAGACAATAATACCCAAATCTTCAGACATCTGACTAACAGACCTTAGATTAAGGGACAAAAAATTGACGACTTTCAAAGTTGGAGAGTCGAAACCTGATTTTGTTATACACTTGTTGAACAAAAATTATGAGCCTACTCTTTTTTTAAAACGACGTTTGACACAAAAAAAAACATTATATCAAAATGAAGTGAAACAACTGAGTTTGAAGCCCCGATATGATCTCATCTTGCGTGGGCTTTCAGAATTCAGACTACTCATCACCCTAACAATCTTTTTTATTATAATATTTTATTTAACATGAGCATATTCAAAAGAAGATGAGAATATTAAAAAAAGAAAAGCAAAGCACAAAGGCAGAAAGTAAGAAAGCTATTTACAGGTGCAAAACGAACAAGTGTAACACAAATTGATGGAATAATTATAAAAATAATAATAATAATCAGCCAAAATAAAACAAAACAAAAATGGGTTCAGATGTAGGTCTAGAAAGCTCGAAGCGGTTTCTAGCGACATGGTTGATCGGAGGTTTGGTCGCCGGACTGTCAGTGGTGGCGATAACCACCGCTTGGCCGGAGTTAAACATCTTCAGAAAAAAGAAGAAGAAACCTGTACGTGTTTACATGGACGGTTGTTTTGACATGATGCATTACGGTCACTGTAACGCACTCCGGCAAGCACGTGCTCTCGGAGATCAATTGATTGTTGGCGTTGTTAGTGATGCTGAAATCACTGCTAATAAAGGTCCTCCGGTTACACCTCTTCATGAAAGGTTCAATTTTAATCCTCACTGCTTTTTAAATATGAAATTAAATTTTGTTACTTTGAGATCCAAATCGGCCTCATTTGGTGCAAATGTGTTTTTCTGTTTGATTTGGAGATTCATGCAATATTTCAAACATTGTTTATTTCTATATTAGGTTACATGTGATGTTTGCAGCATGTATCCAGTTCATTGTTGTAATATTTATTGAGTTGAAAGCACAAGGCATACTCAAGGTGCAAAGGGTGAGCCTTGGGCGTAGCACAAAAGTACTATTTTTAGGGGTTTTAGTCATGTTATAGGATTGTTTAGGCCGGTTCCGTGCCATTTTTGAATCTCTCAAAAGTTGGTCGGAAAATGGCCCGAATCTCTCAAGAATTATGCAGGAACCTCACAGGCGTGCCTGGATGGCTCAAGGCGCTTTTTATGCGTCTCACATTGCTTTAGGGAAGGTTTTGACAACATAGAGCTGATGCATTTGGTTTTAATTGTTATATATTCTTCCTAGGTCTAATGTTTTGTGTGAAAATCTTTCATGGACTTTTACATTTATGTAATTTTGATGTTAATTTTGATATCATTATTGGAGTGGAAAAGAGCAGGTTATGTTCTTAAACTTGAAATCAAACATGTTAGTGGTTTCCAGCTTGAGCAATGTTAGGCACAGGTTTTAGTGTTTTAATGAACTGGCAAGCACATAATTTCGTAGCTATTTACTTGTGAATTTTTAAAAGGGGAAAATTATCTCAACGAACCACGTTATCTCACCTTGTGGCTTTAATGACAACATGTTGTAATTGGAACGCTCAATTAAAAATTTCCTTTCTTTGCTTATCTAATTACATTTTCTCCGGCGTACATCGTACTTTACATCTTTGTTTTCTTGTAGTGCAAGATCATTGTAGCCAAACATTGTATAGTGCCGATATAAGCTGTTATATTTTCTTGTTCTCTTTTCATTCCCTTGTGGAATTGTTCCACTAAACTTTTGAATTAATTTTTCTTTTGGTGAATCTTGTACCAATGTGCTTTGTTGCTTGGATTATAGTAGTAAGAAATACTAGACCACAATGGATGGACACCACTAAATTTATTGCCACCCACGTTGCTTGACGGCATAAAACAAAGTATGAAAATAGATATTCTCACCTAAATTGAAGTCCCTTGAGCTTTTCATGATGCTTTACATACAAATTGAAAGTATTTAGAAGTAGAATCCTGCATAAACTTCTTCTGGCATTGTAGCAGTGTTAGGATCCATGACCTCTTCGAGAGTATGTTGAAGCCTATCATTCAATTTAGATACCGTTATTGTCATCTACGTAACCTTTATACTCATAATCATATTGATCCATAATGACCCGCTGTTTCTTGACGAAATGTGACCATTCAATCTTTGTTTCTTTATTGGTTTAGACATAGAATTATACTTAGTTGTGTGTTTCCATTATGGTTCTGATAAGTTTCAAGAATATCAAGGACGTCAATGCATGATAAGATAACATCAAATCTTTTTTTTTTCAACACATTTAAGAGTACAATTTTCATATCATTTTCTTTAATATTAGGATGCTTATGGTTAGTGCTGTGAAATGGGTTGATGAAGTCATTCCCGATGCACCTTATGCTATTACTGAAGAATTTATGAGAAAACTGTTTGATGAGTACAATATAGATTATATCATTCATGGAGATGATCCATGCATTCTCCCTGATGGAACTGATGCCTATGCCCTTGCGAAGAAAGCCGGTCGTTATAAACAAATAAAGCGAACAGAAGGAGTATCAAGCACAGACATTGTTGGTATGCGTAATGTTTATTTTCCCTCCGGTTCTCATCTTAATCACAACATTGAAATGGATCTCACTAAATTTTGTATTTTGAATTGTTCGGGTTTGTTACAAATACAGGGCGGATGCTTCTTTGTGTAAGGGAAAGGACTAGTTGTGACAGCCCTAGTCATGCTTCCTTGCAAAGACAATTCAGTCATGGTCATAAGCAGAAATTTGATGATGTTGGCTCTGGCAGCGGGACCCGTGTTTCTCATTTTCTTCCTACATCTCGCAGGATTGTTCAGTTTTCTAATGGACAGGTGCTTATGATTTTTTTGGGATAATGTATGCAGAGGACACCCATATATTGAAACTACTTCATAGGCATCCAAGTGGCTTCGTTTGTAGCTTCTAGACAGAAACATGCCTAAGGACGAAATGCCTCCTAAAAGTTTGCAAAAACATTAACACCTTCTTGTATGTTTTTGGATAAATTGGGTATACATGAAATACGATACGTACTTAGGTGGCTTATAAAGTTGTTTTAATTTATAGTCGCGTTAAATCAAAAAAGTTGAATATTTTGTTCTTTGGTATGTAAGACATCCCTTTTATTCAGTTTTAATTTCAGTCGATTCACGTGGATGCTTATAGGTTTATTTATTTTATATTCAGTTAAATGATTTAAGAAGCATTACAGAGTTATATATTTTATGCGAACTGCATTTAACATTTATTTATTCAATAACTAAGGGGAGATTTAACTAAGATGGAGGGAATATGTAAGTTGATACTTTTGTCAACATTGCACAAATCTGGCCTTTAGTGTCACCATTTAGGATTTTTTATATATGAACACCTAAAATAACTCAGATTTCTTGGTCATGCTGCTGTTTTTGCAGGCAGCTGGACCTAACGCTCGCATAGTTTATATAGATGGTGCATTTGATCTGTTCCATGCTGGACATGTGGAGGTAGGCTCATAACTTCTGTCTTCTGCTCATACACCTTATCTAAGTTAGTGTTTTTAAGTCTTGAAATTAAACATCTTGTGTTCTCACAGATTTTAAGACTTGCTCGTGGGCTTGGAGATTTTTTACTTGTTGGGATTCACACAGATCAAACTGTGACGTATGACACTATAGCCTCTCTATATATATATGTAAAACTTTGATTCACTAAATCTATAACTTCGAATTACAAATTTTATATGTTAAGATCCTTTTAATTGATTTTACAAAATTGAAAATTGTGAATCCAAGTAACAATACAAAGTTAGTGAAACAAGTCTTCTTACGCCACTCATGGATCTTTAGTTTTGGGTGTGTGCCTCTTGATAAATGAGAAACTCATAAGATCGTACACAAGATGCTCCGTCATGTTGTGGAGACCCATTTTAACTTCTAAGTTGGGGTCTCTACTTAAATAAAATTTAGTTACAATGGTTCTAGAGACGGTGCTTACAAGCTAAAACTGAAATTAGTTTTATTTGTACTCTTATAAAGAATAGACCCATTTGCATCCAACAAGAATGTAAAGAGGTTGGATTTATATGGTTTCAGAATGATATCCAAGTATATGTATAACTCTAGTAGGATCAAAGCAATAGTCATAAAAGTAATTAATATTATTTATTTATTTGTTAAATAAACAAGTCTTAGAGCCTATTTAGAGCAGTTCATGCAGAGATTTTATTTATTTATATTTAGTGAAACAAATTACTAATTGGCATGTGTATGATATGGCTATAATGAGGAAACATGAACCAATAATGGTCTGTTTTAACTTTCAACCCGATTCGTTCAAACATGCAATCCATCCCACTTGTAGTATCTTGTATGCTTTTGGCTTGCATAAGTTGGTTTCATAACTTATTTATGCTTTTTCTTCATCATATATCTTTTTGTTGTTTAATTATTCATTCAGTGCCAATAGAGGAGTTCACCGTCCAATCATGAATCTCCATGAACGAAGCCTAAGTGTTTTGGCTTGTCGATATGTTGATGAAGTTATTATTGGTGCTCCGTGGGAAATATCAAAAGATATGGTGAGTTACATACATGATCATAATTCAAAAGTTTACTTGCTTTTTAACTCGTAGCATTCTAAAAAAATGGCCCAAAGTCAATGAATTTGCATATATAAACTGTTCTTAAATACATAATGCAGATCACAACCTTTAATATCTCTTTGGTTGTTCACGGGACAGTGGCGGAAGATGATGATTTTGAAAAGGTATCCTATATATTATTGCTTGTAAAATCTTTCTTAAAGATTATTACGCTTATAACTGTCCTAACATCAACGTATTTGGTCGATGGCATCACAGGATGATCGGGATCCATATGATGTTCCAAAAAGTATGGGGATATTTAAAGTGTTAGAAAGTCCCCTGGATATCACTACAAGCACAATCATAAAAAGGATTGTATCAAATCATGAGGCTTATCAGGTTCCATTACTTCCTTTTGAGATGCATAATTCTTTCCTTTACGTATCTGGTGGTTAATAGGTCTAATAATAAATATTTGTTGGAATTAAGTATGATAAATATAATTTGTAATATGTTGATAAATAGTTTATGAAAGAAATATTCTAGTTGATACAAAATTAAACTGTTACTTTTCAAACATCTAGATATAACATAGATATAGTAGTAACAAGGGTTTCAAAAACCTGTCAACCAAATTTAGCACATTAAAGCCTATGATTTCGTTTAAAATAGACAGACGAGTGAAGTTGGTCAGTAACATTGGTTATTAGCACAACCATAACATATGCGGAGGCTATGCAGACGATGTTTTGTTGATGTGGATGCCATATTTTACTTTTTTGTAGACATGGAACTTGACATAGATATTGATCACTTTAGATTAAAGTTAAAACATTTCATAGGATAAAAACTTTACCCACGTCAGCATATACACTTGTAATGTCACTATAATTTTTTTTCCATTCTATTTCTTTTAGTAAATCACTAGTAGAACTGTAGAAGCAAATATAGTACATAAAGATTTTTTTTAATATATTTACGCTACGGACTTATGTTTTATTCTTTGTTTTGGTTCAGAAACGCAATGAACGAAAGGGAGAAAGTGAGAGAAGGTATTATGAGAGTAAGAGTTACATATCTGGTGATTAATATATTCTCAATGGGATCATATCTTAAAGGGTATGTATGTAGCTGAGTAGCAAAAACCTCATCTTCACCAATACAATTTTACAATTTTGTATTTTTGGTGTTAGCAGATCGTTAGTTGAATGTTGATTTTGACCGCTTGTAGTTTATGGGGGCTAAATGGCTAATATTTATTTTCTTAATCCCCACATTGTTGTCTTGTCTTAATAATAATGCTAAAATATTTTTAATTGTTTCATTCATTTTATTTTATTTACCAAGACTGGGATGTTTATAGTGCAGCTTGAATCGGTTTGGTTTGTGGTTTTTATTCGGTAACGGTCATTGATTGCGTACTAAAACCGGCTCTGGTCCAATGCCTTGCCAATGATGTCATTTAAACTTGAAAAAAAGGTTTTTGGGCTTTGGAAATGTACCAGTCTTAGTTAAATCTAGTTTAGGTTTGGTAATAGCTTTGACGGTTTAGACCAAGCTTTTCTTGTTAATCATGGAAGATGGAACTCGTAATTGCAGAATTATGGGATCCGTTGCTAACCGATGAGATTTGGTAAAAGCGCGGTTTGATAGATTGGCGATCTTCTAAGGTTAAAGATTTCAGAAAACCATGTATTTTGACATGGATTGTCATATGTACTAACGATTATGAAATTATCTACAAAAGAAAACTTCAAATAATATGAAGAAAGTAAAGACTATCGCTTTCTCATATTTAACAATTTGACTTGGTTACCATTTTCACCTTTAAGTTTGAATATATATCTCCGTCTTTCTGTATGTAATGCATTACAACTTTAAATTGTAACGTGTGAGACATGTGTGTGACAATGTCACATATACAAGACTAGGCTGCCGTATCGCGTGACTGGATCTTTATAGATAAGTTACTTCTAAATTATACTAACGATTATACATACATAAATAAATTTCTTTTTCTTCATACTCAATCATACATCATCTATGGTACTCATCTTTGATCATTGCCAACGTCTCTTTATTGCACTGTCACCCTAGCGTAGTCAATCGAGTCCAAGGTGGTGGGTTTGGTATTAGCGGGTCATATTATGCCACCCGAACACGATCTAAACTTCCCAGAGCATAAGTCAGGTTTTCGGACCGACACTCCCTACCTTTCCAACCAACTTACGACTGATTTGTTGATCCCGTTGCATCTCTCTATTGAACCCTCACCCCTAAGTGAGTCAATCGAGTCCATCCAAACATGACCTGAACTTTTATGTGTTCATTTTTCAACTTTGGTCTAGATAAACATAAAAGATGAACCTAAACATGATCTATTTAATCTATTTGTCTAAATAAGTCAAACGAATTGACGAGTTGTAAGAGGTTCTTAGGTTGCAAGTGGGTTATATAGTTAACATGTTTAATAGGTGAGAATGAGTATTACAAATAGATAATATATGTCGTAATAGAAAATAACATTGTTATAAGTATATATATAAATAATGAAATCAGGATCATAAATAAGACTATTTGGGAAATCTAGACACATCTTTTTTATATTTTAATTAGCAGGTTAGCTAACCCAAAACCTGATTATATTTAATTGGAGTTGGAAATAAACGTCCCTAGATCACCCGCATCTTAGCCCTTGTGCCACCTTTGCATCTCACACGGATGTCTTCTCTAGCTCACACTTACACTAGACTAGTTCGATCGTTTCGGGTCTCATAGAATAGGTTGTAGACTTGTCGGTACATTTTAGAAGATGTGTTTAGCATGAAAAGATGTTGTCTTTCATATATAGTTACATGTATTATGGGATGTTTGTTTCACCTTATAATGATTCAGTTCAGTGCTTAATCATTCAACATTCAGAGCGTTTGTTTCGTAAAAAGAGCTTTTAAATGGTTCAGTTAAGTGCTGAATGATTAAGACACAGAGAGATGCTGAATAGATAATTGAATGAATGATATATCAACTTTACTCTCATATGAATTTTTAACCCAACATCCCTTTCATTGATAAGGGCCTCTTAATGATTCAGACCTCTTAACCATTCAGCACTTAATGATTCAAATTTTATTAAACAGCTCCTTAATTTCATAACTAGATTAGAGATAATAGTTAAATATGGTATTATTTATTAGGTATGGGTGCAAGTCGACTCAGTGTTATTTTGTAAAAATTAAAAGAAAAGTGAGTAACCACTCAGCTGACCTTTCTTTTATTTTTATATATTTTGTTCGGTTTAATTGGTGTGGTGTGATAGCACTAGAAGTAGACCTTTACCAGAAGTCAAGCATACACGAATTTTTTAATTTTTTTTAAGGCATGCAATAAATTTTAATGTAACTCACTAATATATCCCTCGTAAAAACATTAAAAGTTAAGTTTAATTTTATCTTGTGATGTGAAAATAAGAGAATTTTAACGATTTAGCAACGCCAACATGCACAAGATGTATCAAGTAAAAGTGAAGAAGTACGTTTAGCACGGCTTGCATATGTTTGTGCATGAACACATATAAACACATTTGTTTAAGAACTGATAACATACAATGTATATATAGCATAAAAGATTACAAAGATAGTTGTGATAGGGAAAATTTACTTAGTTGTTTCATGGGCATATGTATTAAGAGTAGAGTTATAACTCGAGCTATGGCTCAAATATGAGGATGACATGTCTTCAGATATTGCTTATAGATATGTAAGAACGATGATAAAAGTCCGCATATTGTAAAATAAGATGTTTTGTTAGAAAATTATTTAATAATTAATAATATACATAGTAAGAGTTATAGTATAAACTAGTTAATAGTCCGGCGCCGCGCGTTGCGGCGGCAGCGACAACGAAATGTGAAAAACAAATTAATGTCGAATCGCACCCGAGAACCTCAACAGAGATATAAACACTTTAGAAAGCGAAGACGTAAACACATAACATAATCCAGTGTTGAAATCTAAAGAACCTTGCATTTTCATGCAGCCGTGTGACGATTTTAACGTGGTAAGGGTCATGTTTGAAAACCTCTTAGCCAATACCACAACGCTGGCTAGAAGTCGATTACGGATGCGAAATTGACTCGGCTAACAACCTATAGATAAGCATACGAAGTGGTGTGGATTTTTTTTATGAAAACCAAAACAAACAATTGTTACGGAATACTTATTCGAGTTTTTTTACCACCATGTAACGTCGTAGTAACTAAAAAGTAAGCGAAATATGAAACAAAAAAGAAAAAGAAAAAGAAAAAGGGTGTCATAATGGTAGAATCGAACACGAGACACCATAGTTCAAACCAATGCTCATTACCACTCAACAAAGTTCACACACATAAAGATAGTGGTATTAAATGTATATATAAGTAGTTCCAGTAAATGGCAAACTTAAATACACCGACCTTCAAGTTTTAGTATATAACTAGATTTAAGACTAGACCGCGCGATGCAGCGGCCGGGTCACGCGTTCTGGTCTCACGTATGTGACTTCGTCAAATACGTTGATAAGAAATAGTTTCATGGCTCGTACGTCATGGTACAAAGCCGGTATGTATCACATATTAAAAGATGAAGAAATATCAAAAGTTTGATGTCAAAACGATAACCAAGTCAAAATCGGAAGACTGAAGTCGTAAATATGTCAAAGTAAAGTAGTGTCACATGGTCGGGTCTCACGTATGTGACTTCGTTAAATACGTTGATAAAAAAGTTTCATGTCTCGTACGTCACGGTACAAAGCCGCAATGTGTGTCGTATATTAAAAGACGAAAAAATATCAGAAATTAGAGGTCAAACCTCTAACGAAGTCAAAACTGGAGGATCCAAGTCATAAATATGTCAATAAAGTAGTGGGTCAAAGTTGTAAATCGGTTAAGTCAACAGGGGTCAAAGTTGTAATAAGTCAAAGTTGGAGAGTTAAAGTTGTAATCGTATCAAAATTAAGTTGGGGTCAAATTGTAAAATTTACAAACTTGAGGACTAACATGCAAGGTTTAACCGACCTTGCATATTAATAGATATATAAATATAAATGTATGACTTGTTTTTCCATTATTGTATATATGAATGCATGGTAAAAATTGTTTTTGAGATACTCTTAGTTATTTTGGGCTAGAGCCACCATCAACTGTTTTAGATATCACATATAAAACAACATATAGCTATGCATTACGTGGTTTTTATAGATTTAACATATTATATACCTTTCTAATTAGGAACGTCGGTTGTGAGAGTGCCACCCACGTGGTGACACGTGGACCAATCACGTGTTCAGGGGCGGAAGCATGTTAGTGGATCGGGGGGTCGGGCGACCCAATTCTTTTTTCAACGTGTAGTGTAAATTTATATACCAAAAAATTAAGCAACCCCATTCTTTTTTTTTTGTTACCGACACCATTGTTTAAAAGATATATATTACACCCTTGCCATTTATTTTTAAAATAATTACCAAAGATTTTATAAAAAAACATGTAACAAATAAATAAAACCAATTATAGGTTATTTTAAAAAATACCTACAAGGAGATCAACTTAAGCATTATCTCGACAACTACATTGCAAATATTAGAGAATATAAAATGTTTGTCAATATGAAGGGAATAGCTAATCTTGCAAAAAAAAGGTGGGAACAAAAAAATGTCTTGGATATCCGTTGGTTTATTGTTTATTGAAGTTAACATTACTTTTAGCGGTTGCAACGACAAGTGTTAAGAGGTGTTTTTCTTCAATGAAGTATGTGAAGTCGGGTTTATGTAACCAGATGGGTGATGTGTATTTAAATGATGCTTGCATTTTCTATATTGAAAATGAGTCCTTTGCAAAAATTGACATTGAAGATATAATGGTGTCGTTTCAAAACATGAAAAAACGTAGATAACAACTTAAATAAGTATCTTTCTATATTTTATTGACATTATATGTTTATCGTGTGTTTTTTACATGATATTTTTATTTTGTTTTGGATCAGACCCGACTCGACATTAATTTGACCGACCTGAAATTTGATCAACATTTGCCTTGACATATCATTGAACAAAAATATTCTGGCCCCATAGGAAAAAAATTCATGATTCCGCCACTGCACGTGTTGCCACGTGACATGTTATTTTTTTTTTAATTTTGATATATTTACGGTTTTAGTCCCTGACTTTTACTAATTATCATTTTAGCCCTAATGACTTTTCGAGTTTGGTCTCTTTCTCTACTTTGAGATATAGTACGACTTCAACATTCCGGATTTGACTGAGTTATCGTTTTAACTTTTAACTTTTCATATTTCGTCATCTTTTAATATATATTTGACATATCACGTCTTTGTGCTGTGAGGAACAAGACATGAAATTCTTTTTAACCAGCCACATGACCCGACCGTTATAACACGCGGCCCGGCCTTATTTCTAGTTATTCTGAAATCAGCATAACTCTACATGTTAGCCTCCACTAGATTCATGCACATACAATATTCGTTTGTCTCTTTTTTAGATACCGAAAAAGAGAAGGAATGGATTCTTTTGTAATATTGAGAGGTTGAAATAGAGAGACATCTTTTTTGATAAGTTGATTCTTTTGCTTTTAGTGGCCAATATATATATGTGTTTCTCTAATTGTCTATCATTCACACCGAAAGCCTGTGAATATATCCTTTGCTTGTTTTCGCATTAACATATTATATATTATATATTTTTCTTTCAACGGAGTTGACAAATGACCAATATATATTGCCATTAGTTTTTGGAAACATACAAAATTGCCATTATGTATGTTCTTTTTAGATCCTTTTTTTGGTCTTAGATAGGGTTAGATTAAAATAATGTGATAATAAAATTAATATATCATTCTTTCAACTATATTATAGTGTTGAGTTTTTATCAGTTTAAAGAATGATCTGACGCCTGCTCTTGAATGTAAGCGTGTCCCCATCCTCCACAAAGGCTTAACTTTGACGTTGAATGAGATCTATGGGGTTTGTCCATGGTCCCCTCGAGTTTACTTCATTGGAACATGAATTATTTGTTTCAAGAGATACAACCATAAGCGATTGAGAAATGACTTAAAAGTTGTGTTTACTTGCATTCATATTTCCTTTTACGTCATATCATATCATAGTTCTATAATAATTGGAGGTAGCTTTTTGTCACAACATCAAGTCCATAATCTTCGTTAGTTAGTTGACATGAACCACATACTAGGATTTATAGTTCTTTTGGCTTGAAAGATATGTGTGATGTTAACAAAGCGTTCATTGTTATCCAGATCAAGTTTCTTTTACATATTTAGAGCAAAATTTCAATTTTAGTTGGGTTTAGAAATAAAGGGGAGGGATTTTTCTACAAAGGTTCAAAACTCTAAAAAGGCTAAGAAGGCATCTGAGGCGTTGGATTATGGTGTTTACGGTCCAGATGAACGCGGTGGCAATTTTGTAAATATTATGATGTTTTGGTTACGCGCGAGATGGATTTGGGGGTATATTTGTCATTGTGCGTTTTATCACCATAATTCTAACGCCATGGTGTTTCTTAGATCTGTGCGTTTTTAACACAAAATTCGAACGCCATGGTGTTTTTTACATTCTGAAATCATGGTGTTTTTTACAATTGAACTGATCACAGTATAAACAGTTGACGTTTTGGTGTTTTATTTCTCACACATTCTAACTTTCTCATGGTGTTTCTTAAATCTGTGTCTTCTGAATCATGGTGTTTTTAACATTCAAACTGATCACTAAAAACACCATGATTCAGAATGTTAAAAACACAATGATTCAGAAAAACTAAACATTGATCGGACGTTCGTAATTAGTAAACGAAAACGTCAAAAACAAACAAAAACGACATCGCTTCAAGTATTCGCCATAGATGAATGATTATGGATTCAAAATTAAAAACGAAAAAAGTCAAAAACACGCCATACATGATTGGATGTTCGTAATTAATAAACGTAAAAAAAACACCATAACTGAACATCGCGCGTATAATTGACGAAGATGCCCCTCCGTGTTTTTTTTCTCTCATGGCCAGGTGCTTGTTATTGATTGCTTCCTACACTTCTTAGAGTTTTGAGCCTTTTTAGAAAATCCCCAATCTAGAAATAAAAGCCTCTTAGAATTGTAGTACTAATTTTTATGATGATTCGACATAACTATCAATTTATATCTCGTTAATGTCCATGTATATATTAGGGTAGGTATTTATAAAGTGTGAGAATGACACAATGACACAAATAAGACACAATGAACTCTGATTATTTCAATCATTAAACATACAAGAAAGGTTTAAAAATATTAGCTACATTTTTTTCGCCGATTGAAACTACTATTAAAACTCGAATGAGTCATTTTGAGACAGGATGTCAACCTTCCATACTGATTTTAACGCTCTATGCATGATTCACTCAAAAGTCAAAAACACTATCAAAGAAAAAATCCACCACGTACTTAAGAGAAAACCCCTTGAATGAAGACTAGAACCCAAGACCTCCAGCATTTTAAGTTCTTATCCATCATCATATACCATTAAACCAAAAGATCAATTGCATATATATATATATATATATGTATATTTATTAATCTATAGCATCATGAATTGGGTGATTCAATGGGTAGAGATGGTGAAACGTTAAGGTATTATAAAAGCAAAAGAAACAAAAGTCATTGGTTAATGATGTAGGGGCTGTTTGTTTCACATCTTAATGGTTCAGTTCAGTGCTTAATCATTCAGATTCAGCATTCAGAGCGTTTGTTTCATAAAAAAAGAGCCTCTGAATGGTTCAGTTAAGTGCTGAATGGTTAAGAGATTGAAAGATGCTGAATGGAACTGAATGAAGCATATACCAAACTAACCATCACCTGAAGTTCTACCTCAATATCTATCCCATTTGTAGAGCCTCTTAACCATTCAGACCTCTTAACCATTCAGCACTTAATCATTCAGCAGTTGCCAAACAGCCCCGTAGCAAATGAAGGTGGATAGAGATGATATAATTAATGCATATATACTGTGGTAAGTGGATATCAACATCGTGGTCGAATGGAATAACGAAAATTTTTATCTAACACTTATCTCCAACGTCTTGTGGACATTTAAATATAAACCACTCAAACGTAACTCGATCTTAATTGGATTGGCTAGATTTAAAAATACATAACAAACCAACTAACTAATTAAAATATTTAATGTTTATGTAATACTTGCTTTACTTTAGTCTACTTAACTAACATGTAATCAATATTTTCAGACTTAGTTCGGTTTGGTCAGTTGAACCGTTCAAATTGGGATTTGTAGAAGGCATCGAACTCTTTCATTTATGTTCAGTTAGTTGTGTCTTTAAAATTAGATCATCTTTGTTTAAACTCATAATATTAAACTTGGATGTTTGTTTAACATGATTAATGTGTTTGTGTTATGGTTTTAGAATTTAAAATAGCTGTGTTTCAGAGTCTGACTTATATTTGAAGTTCTAATACTTTGAAAAATATATATTTATTATTTATATCATTCAAAACCAATCCAACCAGTCCGACCAGTAAACCAATAAAACGACCGATTTGCTGTCCGATCCAATCCTAAAAACATTGTATGTAAAAGCCATATGTCACAAAATTAATATCACTTTCTAAAAATATTTACTTCAATTTTTAGTTAAAACAGAGAACTTCACACTCGCTGAAATTATATTCTCGTTAGTTGTGTGACGGGAAAATTTACATGTCTTGTTTGGCAATGAAATTTTCTACTTTTAAGTATTATATACATCGTATTTGTACAACTTGTGACGGAATTGAGATTAAAACTTAAAAATTTATACTTAATCAATACTTTTAAAGTATCTAACTTCTTAATTTTATATGTTTAGTAATACACATGACAATATTCGACAATCATAGACATATGGGCTGTTTGACAAAATCTGAATTATTAAGTGTTGAATGGTTAAGAAGTCTGAACCATTAAGACTATCCCCATTGGTGATTTTATGTATGGTTGGGACACTATTCAAAAATTAAAAAAAAAGAAAAAAGCATCAAATACACCCGATCTGCTCACGCCCACAATCTAGTTTGACATAAAGATTGGATGACACTTGTCACCATTGTATTGGACACCTTTTTATTTTATTTTTCTTTTATATTTGGCAAATTGGCCTAAAATAATCCCAACTAACACCCATTGGCCGAAAATAATCCCAACTCAGTTTATTCCCTCCAGTGGTCCCAAATCCAACTTTTTTGGCCTACAGTGGTTCGTCGTTAAGTGCACTTAACGGCCGTTAACTTTTTTTCTATTTTTTTCGAATTTCAAACCAATATTTTAGGGATTTTGATCGGGAGGAGAATACGAGTCTGTTGATGTAAACCTTACTTCCAATTGTTGCTCCAAATGGTTTAATTTTGATATCCGGTTAAAGCACCGTTAGGTTTTAAACACCCGATTGAAGACCGTTTTGTCGTTTGGAACACCAGTTCGAGGTAAGGTTTACATCAATTGAATCGTATACTCCTCCCAATCAATTTCCATAAAACCTTGTTTTGAAGTTCGAAAAAAATCAAAAAAAAAGTTAACGGCCGTTAAGTGCACTTAACGGCGGACCACTGGAGGCCAAAAAAGTTGGATTTGGGACCACTGGAGGGAATAAACTGAGTTGGGATTATTCTCGGCCAATAGGTGTTAGTTGGGATTATTTTTAGCCAATTTGCCTTTATATTTCATTCTAATTAATTTTAACTATAATCTTGATTTTTATTAATAACTTCTAATAATAAACATTTTAAAAAAATCTAATAACACCGTCTCGATCAGTTTTTTGTTACGAACATGTCGGTATAAATTTTATTAAAAACGGAGTTCGTTTAAAAATATATTTTTTAATACATGATAAATATTATTATCTAAAAATTTAACATTATCTATTTCGGATGAATGTATATATTTTTATTTTTTTAGATATTTTTAAATTACGTTGTTTATTATTTTAAAATTAAAAACTATATTTCTAATAAATTTTAACAAAACCATAAATTATATATTTTTATTTAATAAAGGTAGTGAAGTTTGGGTTGTTAATGAGAGTGAAAAGTTGGGTATAGTTGGATTGTGTAGGTGGAAGAAAGAGAAATTAGTTTTTTATTAAAAGATTGGGTTGGGTTGGTTGTGAATGGGGATAGTCTAAGAGACTCTATCAATTAGATGAATGTTGGGGTAGAACTTCAGATGAGGATAAAGTGGGTATATGCTTCATTCAGTTTCATTTAGCATATCTTTGTCTCTTAACCATTCAACAATTAACTGAACCATTCAACAGTTAATTGAACCATTTAGTATCTATCTATCTAACAAAATATTACCGGTCACAAAAAATAATCTTGTCATGCTTCCATCTCAATATCGTCACAGATCCGCTACAAATCACCTTGTGACGAGAGAGATGCCACGCTACTTGTTTCATTACTAGTGTCATGTCAATAACATAATGTATGACATTTGTAGTTAGGTGTAAGAAATTGTGTTTATGTATAATATACACACGGTGGCGGAGCTAGTTCGGAATATCAGGGGTATTCTTCGAAATAAATTTTCCTACACTTTGATAGTTTTTTTTGCGTCACTCGTACAAAATATATATATTTTTTTGCGTGCACTTATAAAACATCATTTTTTTGCCTACCATTAGAAATATTCGGAGTTTATCATGATTTTCTTGAAAATTATTAAAAGTGTTTAGACATTTTTAATAAATGTCATAATTTTTTGGCACTTTTTTCTAACAAAATTGGCAATAAAAGCCTGTTTTGATTGTTCGGAAGTAGCCTCTTAACACCTCAATTGTAATCTAAACATAAAACAAAGAAACAAAACATCAAATATTACATTACGCATGAAAAGTTAAGTTGTAGCTACTGACGGATCCAGGAATTTTTATTACTGGGTTCACTATTTTTAGGTGCTTCGATTTTAATGAAACCGGACATTAAAAAATCCGGATCGGTTCAACGGTTCGAATTGGGTTAGTGGGTTATGTTCATCACATTATAACAATGTGATATGATAAGTCAATATTACACTTCCAATTATCTATATGGGTTCACTTAAAAAATTTCTATAGGTTCACTCCGAAATTTTCTATATAATTTATATTAAAATTTTAAGACGCGTTCTCAACACATTGGATCTGTCCTTCACTTGTAGCCCGGGCTACGACTTAGCTCATCTTAAATCCACACATGTATACACATACGTAAAATGTTAACATAACATTTATGTAAATAAGTTGTTCTGTTAGTCAGGTAACTAAAATGGTATCAGTTGTAAGTAAACAATATAGTTATAGTTGAATAGCTAAACCAGTTGATCTAATCAAATCTATTGATTTTACTGTTAAAAAAATTATTTCCTAACAAACGAGTAATATTTAAGTAAAAGAAATGTAATGTAAAATGTAGCCGCCCATGATATGTCATTTTCCTGGGACCCACCTCTTCACCGCAAACTCATCCTCAGCCACTAATAAATTTTATATTTTATATTTTTCTTAATATTCCATGACAACACAAAACTAACAAACAAAACTACTTATACAATAAACAATTACAAAAACTACTGTTAAATATCTTTAATATATATTCCAAGTTTTTGGATAATAAATTTATGTTGTAAAACAATATGAAAAACAATAGCTTTTATCAGTTACATATTTATACATTCTATTATAAATTATATATACACATATTGAGAGTTAAATACATTACTATTTATTTTAACGACAAATGAGTCATCCTCTTGCGAACACATAACTAACGACCGTCGTTTCTGCACGTTTTTTTGCCGGTAGTGTTAAAGTTTACCCCGACACCCTAAACTTTTTAATATATATTGAGTTCGTCCTTGCGAAACACAATTAACATGTATTATATATTTATATATACCGATTTTGCCCCTATAAAAAACAATTTACATAATATGCGTATTGAATTTGTCTCCGCAATACAAAAGTTCAAGATTCAACACTACACAGAACAACTACCCGACAACCTGTGGTCAAAGAGCGAAGGGCGATACCAACCCCAACTGAGCTCACCACAAGACTGAAACTCTGTATCTCAAGGAGATCAAATCCTAAATACCTCAACTCAGTTGATCTAGGTATTATTGATAGTTAAATACAATATTACTAGAAAACTAATACTACATACACACATATTTTACCGTACCTTTGTCTCATTGATCCACCTTAATATGATTATCTTTAATGCATAAGATATATAATTATATGATTTCACAATTTTGTAATCAAAATTTGTTCTTTATTAAACACGCCCTAATTATCATACATTCATCATTCATGATCGAAGTTAATTAGAGGATGGTTCTTTCAAAAAGCCATGTGTTTTGCCTTAGCAGAATATATAAGATAAGGATTAATGATAACGCATCCATCAGCTGTGTACATTGTTGGTTATATTAGCGACGAGTACTTGTATACATTGATATATGATTATATGATGATGCATGCAAAAATATAGCATGTACGGTTATGATTTAACGGCGTTGTTTAACCAAATACAACACAACATTCCCTATAATGATAAAACTACATGATTGTATACTTGTATTGGTACCAATATGGAAGGCTAAGCAAAAAGACTAGATAGATTAGTCGAACAAATAAAAGGCTAGAAGGCTAGTCGAATGACTTGAAGGGTAGTCATAGTTGTTTAAAAAATTTTCTATTTTGATTATCTATTCGAACGACTAGAGAATAGATAATAATGATCATTTTTGTCATACAAAGTCAAATGAGATTGTGCCATTTTTAAATGGTCATTTTAAGAATTCTCTAATATTTATTACGGAGTATTAGTTTAGTGTCCGCGCTACGCTCGGGAACACAATTCAAGTGATGTTTTTAAGGATGTTCATGAATGTTCCATTCAGTTTTGAGACAAAACCGTGGTAAAACGGAACACATAATATATTTTTAAAAATTAGATTTTAGTATAGCAATATTATACTCAAATTAAAGAGAATAAAGTGTTTAATTTTATGGTATAGTTTATTTCATTAAAATCATATAAAAATGTTATGTATATTTATAAAACACGAGGTCTTTAATTGTATGTTATTATTAACTTTATCCATAAGTTTCATTTTAAACCCTATCAAAAATATAAACCGACTCACGTACACCCCTTGTAGTAAATGGTTAAAAATATAAATACTCTTAAATTTTTAGAATTCTCCAAAATATTAGGGGACAAAAAATGTAATTAGTTTTATTATAATAAATATTATATACATATTTTAAATAAAAAATAATTATTGTGAGATAATCTCTCAAATAATGTCACATAAGCTAAAAGCCATGAAAGGATGACACATAAGATTTTTTTAATTTTCTATATTATATAAGAATTTTATTATGTGGTAAATAAGCGCAAATTAAATAAATGTTATATATTTCCTATAACAATGTTATATATATCTACGTTAAAGATAAAAAAAATATGCAAATTCATTTTATAAAAATTATAACTTAGAAAAAAAGTCATGACAAACTTGAAAAAATGTTAACAATTACTCATTTCAAAGTGTCATCCAATCCCTTTAATTGATGGGGTATAAACATATCATCCTTTTATCTTGATCGTTAACTTTTTTATCAAAACAAATTAAGCCTTGTTTTATTTGATAAAACCCAAAAAATATATAAAACACTTTATCATTTGTTTCATTAGTTTTAGTCTTATTCTCATTTATCTTATTCTATAAGTTTTATCATCTTTTTATTCGGATGTTATTGATAAAAACAAACCGTTTGATTTGTCACATTATGTTTCGTTCTTTTCGTCCATTTGTTTTTGTTGACATAATGTCGTTTATTATGACTTTACTCCAAAATTTTACCTTGGATTTTTTTTAATTTATTTTTCACATAAACTACATATCCATTTTATCTCTATCTCTCTATATATAAAGTGAGATAGAGAGAGAATGTGTGGTTAGCATCACTCTATATTAAGAGAGGACTAAGAAAAAAACTTATTTGATTAAAAGAATTAGCATATTAGAGTTTGAACATTGGCTTAGGGGAATGCACCTGTTCGAGTTAGTTGACGAATTGAGGGTTGATGTGAAGACCCAAGTTCAGTCTTCACATGTAACATTCTTGAGGGAGCTAGATCATGGCAATAAAAGAACTTTTAGAGATATGATGAGCATTAGCGTAATGTGATTGTGAGACAGATATAACAGTTCGAATTCCACCCTCGACTCTAGATCAACTAGTGGAGCCGCATTACATAGTCTCATGTGTGTTGCTATGGAATAGCTAGCTAGAGTGTTACATGCCGAACAACGTGTTTCGTATACACGTTTTTAGTTATCAAAGAACCATTGTGAGTTATGAGGACCATTCGAAAGGACACCAAGATGTATCATAGTGACAAGAAAACAATTACACTTCACGCAGACACCTATATCACGCTATATATACGTGATAGCTAGTGACATGAAAACTAGCTACTACAAAAATTAGAAAAAAAAACTTTGGTTCTCTTATATACTGTATATACTTTATTATTTTTGGTTAAATTTTACTTAATTATCATTTTGACTACTGACTTTGAATATTCACATTTTCAACAAAAAAACTTTTTATATCAACGAGTGTGACTAAGTCGATCACAAATGCGTGACGAGATAAAAAACCGACTTTAACGCCACAACTCACGACATATGTCAAAGTTGAAAACGTGACAACTATGACTAATAGGTGCATGTTGAACCTAGCTATAAAATTAAAGACAAAAAGTGATTAATTTTTTAGAGAATAAGTAAATATTGACATTCCAAGAGATGCTTCAATTCCTCTTCTAAAATTGATTCATTCATATTATACTCAAACGGCTGAGATTTGTCTAAAGTGATATACGTGCCTTAAATGCATCAGATGCTTTACGTTGGTCCCATAATTCAAACAAACAATAGATTTTTTTTCAGTTTCAAATCCTTACGATAAGTTAGACAAGTGATATTTTCAAATAAAAAATATTGTTATTAAAGAAAACAAGTTAGACAAAGGTTATAACGTACATAGATATACTAGTTGGTATTATCAAAACATCAGTTGAATTTGTTATACTATACGGGTCAAATAGATGATGAAAAGGGGTTATACACTTATACGGCCCCGTATAGCTTCTAACAATAATGTACCGTGTAATTCGGAAAATTATACGGCCTATGCATATAGATTTATACGATAGGACCTGTATAGTGTACAATGTATGTTTGAATAGCAGGGGTTGATGCTTGCACAACATCGGTCGTTACAACCATCTCAAAAGAATATTGTATATTTTAAAACTATAATATATAAATTTGTACCTATACACACATGTGTGTGTTGAGTGGTTGTTTAAAATAGATTAACGTATACATAAAACTAGATTTAAGAGCAGGCCGCACGTTGTAGCGGTCGGGTCACGTATTCGGGTATTGCGTATTTGACTTCGTCACATTCGTTGATAAAAAAAGTCTCATGTCACGTACATCATGGCGCAAAAACTAATGTGTCACGTATTAAAAACGATTAAATATCAAAAGTTATAGGTCAAAACGATAACAATATTAAAGTCGTACTATATGTCAAAGTAGAGTAAGATTAAAGTCGAAAACTTATCAGGGGCTAAAATAACAATTAGTAAAATATCGGGGATTAAAACCGTAAATACGTCAAAAGTCAGGGATTAAAACCGTCAATATGTTAACGTAAAAAAAATTAAAACGCGACGTGGCGTCACGCCGTCACATGACTCGGCCGGTGCAAAGCACCGACCTTGTCAATTAGTATATACATAAATATGTATAAAAATAAAATTTAAGTACTGGTAAGTAACACTAGCATTATATATACTAATATAATGTAGATGGTGAATTTGTTAAGCAAGGTTTTAACGTTATTGACTATAATGATCGTGTGTAAAATAGTCATAACACACGCCTAAATATCCAATTATAACAAGGCCGGGCTCTAAGGTAGTTATATCAATACATCTAAAGAATTAAAACAAAGCGTAATAACACTATAATATATTGAGAAAAAAATGTGTATCCAATTATGTGATTGTAAGAATTTGATTATTTAACTAAAAATCAAAATTTTATACCGAGTATAAAAAGTAGTAAGATGATGATAAATTTAACCTTTTTTTTAATGTTCATACATTTACATATGACGTTATTTTTATTAAAAAATTACATTTAAAAAAAATCATTTTCTTCTCTTTAAAACTTGTATAATGTTAATATAGAAAATCATTTCAATTCCAACTAAAATATGAACTCCTTATAAATAAATAAAAATCACGATCCATTTGAGAATCAAAATCATGACCGCACAAGTTTCACGTTGTGGTGTTTTTATTATTTTTTTTTTCTTCGTATTTTAATGGTACATTGGTTTTCACTGGTCCCAACTATTACCTTTTGTCTTCCATCGGTCCCAACTATTGAATTGGTTGTCAACGGTCTCAACTTTTATCAATTTGGTAACCATTGGTCCGGCATTAACTTTTTTTAACGCCGTTAAGTTTTTTCAAAATTCAATTCCGATGTTTTAAACCTTTTGATCAGGAGGATAATACAAGTCGATTGATGAAAAAGTTACATCGAAACGGCACTCCGAACAACGAAATAGTGCTTCAATCGGGTGTTTAAACCTAACGGTGCTTCAATCGGATGTAAAAAAATTATCGTTCAGAGAGCTTTTTCGAGAAAACTTTTACATCAATTGACTCGTATTATCCTTCCAATCAAAAGGCATAAAACATCGGCCTTGAATTTGAAAAAAACTTAACGGCATTAAAAAAAATTTAACGACAGACCAGTGATTACCAAAGTGATAAAAGTTGGGATCATTGACAGCCAATTCAATAGTTGGGGCCAATAGAAGATAAAAGATGATAGTTGGGCCATTGAAAACCAATATACCTATTTTAATTTATATATATTTTTTCCTTTTTTATATAACTAATTAAGTCTAGGTTTAGTTTTATTATTTAGATTTAAGGGTTAAGTTTTTTTATTATGTTTGTTGGGTATTTTTAGCATTTTTGATTCAACGTTTAGCTTTTCGATTAAGTCGTTATTATATATATATTTTTTGGACGGCAAATATATATCATAAAATGAAGGGGGCTAACAAGTAGTTAAAAACCCCGACGAAGTACAAAAAAAAAACAGAAAGACAAACTAACGAAAAAGCAAAAGTCATGAACAAATTAACCCGGATCATAGGGAAAATTTTCGTTTACATTTTTCAACTCACGCCTAAATACACATGTCGCGTCCAAATAATTAAAAAACACTTTATACTCATACCTGTTCTAGATTATAAATCTAAATACTCCATTTGTATTTTTATAAAAAGTGAGTACTTAAAATCTTCATGGCATCTTTTTTCACCCGTATTATTACAATTTACAAATATTAAATAACTAACTTTTTTGTACGGTAGATTTCGAAGAGCAGGGAATATAGATGTATTGACCCTACTACCCCCACATGCTCCTTCATATTACAAGAACAACATTTTTAGTCCTTCTCCACTGCTAGAGGCATTTTCGTCATTTCATCACATACTTAACATAGTATAAAATCCCCTCTTCACCACTTCATAAACTAACCAACCATCAACACCAACAACCAAACACAAAAAATCTCATATTCTCAACTCTCTACTCTCTCATTTTCCATTTTAATCAACACATAAACACAACTCAATTTCAGTGATGACAAAAGTATACCCAAAATCAGTTATACCAGCTCTGGTTTCTTCCGATAAAAGACGGTTTTTAGCCGAATCCTCTACCACGGGACGAAATATTAATCCCGCAATCCTTACTGTTTGGAAGAAATCACTTCTCTTCAATTGCGATGGATTCACCGTCTACGATACCAGAGGAAATCTCGTCTTCAGAGTCGATAACTACGCTGCTCGTAACAAGGCGGAGATCGTTCTCATGGACGCCTCCGGCCGCTCTCTCCTCACCATCCGCAGGAAGGTATGTATGATATTAATAAGGGAAAATCATCAAAATAAACAAATTAATTCAGTTTTAGTTATCCATATGAACATATGTACTTTTTACATCTAGATTTTAGTGCTATGCGCTACGTCTATGAATTATATGACGTCTTTCACTTTTTAGGTTAAATCTGTCTTGATAAAAAAAAGTTCTAAATTAGAAAATTAGGCTAGCCGCTAATCATCTGAAAAAAGTACGATAAAATTAAGTTTTATTACGTATGTTTTTATTTCTTTGGTTATTTTTGTGGGCGCATAATGCTTTTAAATTTTTTTGTGTAGGCTAAGCTTTAAATGTTTATTTTGGAAATATTAAAATTCAATTGTCATTTCCGTAAATAAAATGAGTCAACATGTTCTATGGTGATGATTTTTTCTTAGTTTTGAGCTTTTGATTTTAAGTTCTAAGTTCTAACTCAATGTATAAATTGCTGATTGTACAGAGATTAAGCCTAACAGACAGTTGGCTAGTATACGATGGCGAAACGACCGCGAATCCTCGTTTCTCGGTGACGAAAAACGTTAATTTCCTGAACGCAAAATCGCTAGCGTATGTGACCACTACAGGATCACCAAACAACAGAAACAAAAAGAACGTAGCCTACGAGATTGAAGGCTCATACTCGCAGCGGAGCTGCATGATCTACGACGATAAACGACGTTGCATTGCTGAGCTCAAGCGTAAAGAAGCCATCCGAGGAGTTGCTTTTGGCGGGGATGTTTTCCGTCTGGTTGTACAGTCGGAGAACGATTCTCCCCTTGCGATGGCGCTAGTTGTCCTTCTAGATCAGATGTTTGGTGGTCATTCCAAAAGGTGATGCTTGTAACCTCAATCGATCGAATCAAGTTGCGAATTTGGGATCGGATTGGGTACATAGATCGCATTTGGATCATGATGTTTTAACTTTGAGCTATGAATAAAAAAGGATCCATGCTTGTGATGCTCAAATTGAGATGTTGCTTATACAAAGGGATTTTGGGATTGAATTAGTTGTAGGTTGTGTGAGTTTATAGTTCATGTCCCTCAAATTTTGTAATTATCATACCATGTATGAATAATACGTATATTTGTGTATGGCATATATATTATGATATATCGATTGGTTTTTATTATGTATATGAAGGATTAAACACATGAGTTTATTTTGTTTATAATCGTTTGAACACGATGTTTATATGATATAAAGTTGTATTGTTAGTCGTATTTGACTGTAACATAACTTTAACTTGTACTATTTTATCTTACAAGTTGTGAAGGGCCTAAGTATTTTAGGGCTAAAATCTACGTGAAAATTATACTCGTATATTTTTTTTGTTGTGTTATATTCGGACTTAATTTCTATTGTAACTTTTAAGAAATACACGTTTTTTAATTCTGTTTATAATTATCTTTGTAAGCATAAAATTTTAAAATAATTTATAAATTTATAACAGTTATAAGAGTGAAATTATCTTTATTTTTATTTTTCATTAAGAAACAACTCAATTGTCCTTAATTATATTGCGAATAAAATATTTAACTTTTTTTTACTTATCTATGATTTTGAGTTTTAGAACCAAAACCCGGATGTATAATTGTATACTAGCTTGTATTTACATGCATTTTACCATTTTCCGTGGGACAAAGCTTTTAAGTTTTTACTATTACTACATCAAACTAATTAACGACGGTTCTATTTATTAGTTAATTAGTAGCGTAAACTAGTTTGCACATTTAACGTAGCTCAGCTCGACGCGATTGGCTCGGGTCATCGATCTATTTGGTTGGGAAAGATCGAGCCTTGAGGTTTTTAGTTGTAACAAATATGAACAACGTATGTACATAACAAATGTGTGATTACGTGTCTTTAATTATGATCACTAATGCAATAACACATCTTTGTAAAGACGTCATGTCAATGTCATCTTTTCTTCTATTATATGTTATAGACGATCTTATGGAATATTTAATCTTAACGCGTACGTACATCCGTATAAAATATCTTTATGATATACTAGTTTAGTGCCCGCGCTACGCTCGGGAACACAACATTCAAGTGATGTTTTTAAGGATATTCATGAATTTTCCAATCAGTTTTAAGACAAAACAATGGTAAACCGAAACACATGATATATTTTTAAAAATTAGATTTTTAGTATAGCAATATTATACTCAAATTAAAGTGAATAAAGTGCTCAGTTTTATGGTGTAGTTTATTTTAAAAAAAATCATATAAAAATGTTATGTATATTTATAAAACACTAAGGTTTTTAATTGTATGTTATTATTAACTTTATTGATAAGTTTTATTTTTAAACCCTATCAAATATAAACCGACTCATGTACACCCCTTGTAGTAGAGGGTTAAAAATATAAATACACTTAAATTTTTCATAATTCTCCAAAATATTAGGGGACCAAAAATGTAATTAGTTATATTATAATATATTTTATATAAATATTTTAAATAACAAATCATTATTGTGAGATAAATACTCAAATGATGCCACATAAGCCAGAAACTTTAAAAAGATGCCACATAAGCTTTTTGTGTTTTGCTATATTATATAAGGATATATTTGTTTAATTATGAACCGTTAATTTTGATTATTCTCTTAATCTAATCGGTATAACGAATATTTCAACATATTTTAGTAAACGATATGAAGGGTGTATCTTTCGCCATCAAAATTTTGAAATTATCAAATAATGAGTTGATGCTAACTATGATAACCGAATAATTCATAGGATGACTACAAGAAATATGTCACAATCAGTGTTTACTAATTATTTTATATTATTTTAAAAATCTAATAATTGTTTGGTTTTTTATGTCGACCAAGGTGACTCACAATTACTTGTATACATTTGTATCATCTAATAGTATGCCAATTTTGAAAAGAAAAACGGGTTGCTATAGATTTTTCATTTCAAATATGAAATATACAATAATTTGTAAATCTTTTATGACTATTAATAAAGAAAAACTCGAGTATATGAATAATATTTCTGAATATGATTTTAATTAGTTTTTTTCTAAATCATTTGCAATATTATTATTTTTCTTTGAACAGCTTTGCAATGAATATCTTGCGACATAAAAGTGAAATTAGTTTCTTTATGAAATTTTCCAAAAAAAAGTGTGGCATATTATTTGTCGTGTCGTTTTTTAATATTACAATTACGTTTGAAATAGCATAAACTAAAAAAAGCATCATTCATAATAGACAGGATTTTTATTTTTCTAATAAGGGAAGAATATATCATGTACAAAAACTCAAAAAGCATATAGGTTTCCCATTTGAGAATTCAAATTTGTTTACCAATCTCTCCATTTTATATTTATCAAAACAAAAGATCTTATAGCAAATTTAGTGGGTATGATGGTGGTGGATAAGGGTGTGTATTGGTCGGTTTGAGTTGGTTTTTGGTTCAATTCGAACCTAAACATAAAACTTTGGTTTTTGTGTTTTTAAAACCCATAGGTTTTGGAGAATGTAAGTAAAGACATACATAGTAGTCGTCTAGTCCAACACATGGGATAATAACATAACTTGAGCACGAAGCTTTCTAAAAGGTGAATATTTGCATGAAGATTGACAAATAACACATGTCACCGTCTTACATGAGAATAAAAAGTAAGAATTATGATTCATCAATGAATGAAGAGATACCACCATCAGATCAGTTAGATTAGAGTTTCTTCATATATCACTTCTTGTATAGATAGAAATAGATTTGTGGAAAAAAGCTAAGCTCCTTCATAGTGAGAAAAACTCTTTGTACTTGAGACACCATGTTAAGCGATCCATTGATATTTGCTGATGAATAGCTTGATAAACAACATATGTAGAGTTTGTAAAATTCTTACGGTAAAATTAAGTAGGCTCAAATACCAATTCTTAAAGTGAAACAAAGGTTTATGACTTCTTACATGTAAAATAACGCATATAAATATAAGGTGTTTTCATAAATCATAAGTCACAACCATTGAAGTACACTCAAAGAAAAAACACAAACACTATTAACAACAAGGTGGGTCTTTAGCATTTAGCCCTTTACGAATGCATAAGGTTTGTTTATAGTGGGCTTAACGGTCTAAGTGGGTCTAAAATGGGCTTGGGCTTAGTAGGCCCGTATAGTATGTACAGAAATACAGAATTAGGGTGTTTGACTAATTGATTTTATAGGAGACAGTGAAAGTAAAAGTCAAAATCCGTATGTCGCCGTTAACACCGGTGCACAATAGCGTGGCTTTCTTTTATTAGTAGATGCTTCTAAAATGTTTTTTTTTTCTTCTTTTGATTTTAAAGAGTAAACTGTAATAATAGCGAATATTAATCATATTATTTTTTTCTATTGATTAATATTAATCTTTAGCATCAATTTTTATTAGTCCCAACATAAACACAAATAAACCTTAACTGAGATATGATGTATCATTATACAAACAAAAACAAATTGTATGTCTTAATTGGAATCGTTAAGCACTCATATGATTTTCTCTAATTTAATGTATTAAATCAAGTTTAGAGGTAATTAAAACAGATATAAACCGAATATTAAATCGTGTCCATCTCAGTACTAGTCTATACCACTTTTGACGGATTATGTTCATTTTTACGCTCGTTCCGGTTCAGTTCCGACTTATTGTACAAGTTACACTTCTAAAACCTAAGGGATGTAATTTACTATGGGCATACTCTGGGGAGTTTTAGACAAATAAAAATGCATCAGCGAATCACAATATATATAGCAACCATTTCTGTTATCTTGTTGAAAAAGTCACCTACTTCTTTTTGACTCCATTTTCAAACGAGATCTACAGTAGAAACTGCGACTGAGAAAACGATGGGAAGCACCGGATTTTCATGGAAATTGGCTGATCATCCCAAGCTACCTAAAGGAAAGCTGGTGGCGATGATTGTTTTGGACGGTTGGGGTGAAGCTTCTCCTGATAAGTTCAATTGCATTCATGTTGCTGAAACACCTACCATGGATTCACTCAAAAACGTAACTATTTCTATCTAATCTCTGTTTTCTACATAACGCTGTTATATTTTGTTAGTGTATGTTGTAGATGCTAATCGACGAGTTTAGCTTATGCATAATCGTTGTTTATTGTGAGTTAGATCTGAAGAAGCATTGATCTCGATTATATGAAGTTTGGAAGAAGTTAATTGTTTTCGGTTATGAGGAATGTACGTGTTTAATCAAAGCTAATTGATGATTTTGACAATCGGAAGTAGTTAATCGTTGTAGGCTTGTAGAAATTAGCGTGGTTAATCGAAGCTAATGCTAATGGATGGTTTTAAGCTATGTTTTTAGGAGATTTGTTGATATGATCTGAGAGTTTAATTGAATAAAGTCAGCGAGTCATAATTTCTATACATTATTGTAGCTGTATGCGAATTATCGTTGTTTATAGTGAATTGTATCTGGAGAATTATTGATCTCAAATATATGACAATCGGAAGTAGTGATTCTAGGTTGGGAGAAATAAGTGTGTTTAATAGAAGCTAATCTATGATTCTGAAGTAATGTTTTATGAGTGTTTTTAGGAGATGTGTTAATAAGATCTGGACATCTGAATGTGCATTTGGATATGTATTTAATCGATGGTTCATCAGTGCTTCTGTGATTTAGAATAAAGTAAGGTCCATTGGATATGATAGGTGGTTTGTCTGAGCTTATTGTTTTCTAGTAACAAGAAATTTCAAAGCCAGTTATTATCTTTAAAGCTAAAATGAACTGGTTGCAGGCCATCTTCAAAACATCCTGATTCCTGATCTGTTAGTAACCAGATGAGTTGAATAATCTTTGTTGTGGTATTTTGCTATAGGGCGCCCCTGATAAATGGAGGTTGGTACGGGCTCATGGTACTGCTGTTGGGCTTCCCACCGAGGATGACATGGGAAACAGTGAAGTTGGACATAATGCTCTTGGTGCTGGAAGGATCTTTGCTCAAGGGTGATTTTTCTTCCCTTTGTTTGACCCTTATTCCCATTTAATATGCTTTCCATGTGGTATTTGGCCATTAGTAAATAGTAACTGATAACAGAAATATTAAAATAACTTCCCTTCAAATCTTTAAATTTTGATACCAATTACAAACAAAGTCAACATACTTGCTGTTTATTTGTGATCCTCATTTTCTCAACTTTCTCTGATGTTATGTAGCTGGCCTTTACTAATGAATCTTTGTTTCGTTTTTCTAGTGCAAAGCTTGTTGATCTTGCTCTTGCATCTGGAAAAATATACGATGATGAAGGTTTTAATTACATCAAGGAATCTTTTGCAACCAATACCTTGCATCTTATTGGACTGATGAGTGATGGAGGTGTGCACTCACGCCTTGATCAGTTGCAGGTATATGCATTTTAGCAATTTATTGATTTAACCATTCAACAAGCATTCTTTACTTAATATTCAGTGGTTTGTAAACTTTATTGTTGGGTTGTAGTTGCTGCTTAGAGGAGCTAGCCAGCATGGTGCCAAGAGGATTCGTGTTCATGTGCTCACTGATGGTCGTGATGTTTTAGATGGTTCAAGTGTTGGTTTTGCTGAAACACTTGAAGCAGAACTTTCAGATCTACGCAGTAAAGGCATTGATGCACAGGTGGCATCTGGTGGAGGACGTATGTATGTCACTATGGACCGTTATGAGGTAACGTCTTCATTAACACTTTGCAATAAATAAGGTTACAATTTGTAGCATGTGTGATTTTTGTACTTTTTCTTGCATGACACCAGATTATATCGTTTCCATTGTTTCTTGCATAATACAAACGGTTTTCATTCAGTTTAAATAGAAACTAAATAAATAGTTTATCTTACTCTGAATGGTATTTCGAAAGGCTAAACTAGAAAAGAAAAGTAACATAAAAACGGATATCATACATCATACCTGACACATCAATGATTCTTTCCATTCCTAAATCCTACATAACCAAACATGATACCGGAATGCAAATGATCATTCCATTATTTCCATTCCATTGTCATTGCTTTCTATTCAAGTATTCAACTAAACAGACACCAAGTATTATAATGCTTTGCTACAATTAGTAATCAGTTATGTTTACTCTTTATCAATGACTTGTCAACAGTATTACGTCCTCACGTTCATGAATGATTATCCTCATGCACCAAGTTTATCAATATCTTAAAAAAATTAGAACTTTCGTGCTAGGCAATAGGATTCAGTTTAACATTAATTCTATTCAGGAAGTTGTAGTCACTAGACACATTCTTTTTGCAGAATGACTGGGAAGTTGTGAAACGTGGTTGGGATGCTCAGGTTCTTGGTGAAGCCCCACACAAATTTAAGAATGTTGTTGAAGCTATCAAGACACTTAGAGAGGCCCCTGGTGCTAATGACCAGTACTTGCCCCCATTTGTCGTCATTGATGATAGTGGAAATGCTGTGGGTCCCATTTTGGATGGTGATGCTGTTGTGACATTCAATTTCCGTGCAGATCGTATGACTATGCTTGCTCAAGCTCTTGAATATGAGAAGTTCGATAAATTCGACAGAGTGAGGGTTCCAAAAATCCGCTATGCTGGCATGCTTCAGTATGACGGGGAGCTCAAACTTCCGAGTCATTACCTTGTATCTCCTCCATTGATAGAAAGGACTTCTGGCGAGTATTTGGTGCATAACGGGGTCCGCACTTTTGCTTGCAGGTGAGAGAATATGTATCGGGGTCGATTTTTTTTATCCATATATGTATGGGCAGGTTCATTTGGGCTATGTTTTATTTCTAAAGGGTTGAATTGGACAGCGGGTAAAATAAATAAATAGCTTCAGAGAACCGTCAAGCAGTTTGAAAGTCGCCTCACATATAATTTTTAATGAATTAGACTTCTAAAAGCATTTTCAAATAATCTGTTACCCAAGCGACATCAAAAGTTGCATGTTTTGACCCGAACCCGTTGTAACCTGCTACCCCCAATTCATGCTTCCACCCATTTTGCCACCAGAGTTGATTATATGTTGTGGGTTATGTATGTAAAAAAGCATAAGCAAGCCATAAGTCAGTAGCTTATTTTGTACTGCATTGTTTAAAAGACCTTTCAGCTAACAACATTTATTTCAATTGTTCAATAGTGAGACCGTAAAATTCGGCCATGTCACATTTTTCTGGAATGGAAACCGTTCTGGATACTTTAATTCAGAGTTAGAAGAATATGTTGAAATTCCAAGTGATAGTGGGATTACCTTCAATGTACAGCCGAAGATGAAGGCTTTGGAGATCGGTGAAAAGACCCGTGATGCTATCCTCAGTGGAAAGTTTGACCAGGTAACTGATAACTGCCTCCATACATCTGGAATATGATGCTGTATGCCTGAACAGTGAACATAAAATGGAAAGATGTGAATATGTATGTAATATATGTGTTAGTTTTGATTAATTTTTTAGTGTACTAAACTGTTCCATGTAACTTTTAGGTACGTGTGAACATACCAAATGGAGACATGGTTGGGCATACCGGTGACGTTGAGGCTACTGTTGTGGCCTGCAAAGCTGCTGATGAAGCTGTTAAGGTAAAAGACCATATGATCGTTTTGCTTTGTTGCATTTATTTCAACTGTTTATTCTGACTGTGGGTTTTGTTTGGATGGCAGATGATTATTGATGCAGTAGAGCAAGTGGGTGGAATATTTGTGGTGACTGCAGATCATGGTAATGCTGAAGACATGGTTAAAAGAAACAAGAAGGGTGAGCCTCTTCTCAAAGATGGTGAGGTGCAGATCTTAACATCACACACTCTTCAGCCCGTAAGTTATCCAACACTTCGTTTTGTTACAATTCCGTACGGTCTTACCAAAAAGTGGAAATAACATTAATCGGAAATACTTTAATCAGGTGCCAATTGCAATTGGTGGGCCCGGATTATCAGCGGGTGTGAAGTTCCGCAAGGATGTGCCGAGTGGCGGGCTAGCAAACGTAGCTGCTACTGTGATGAATCTGCATGGGTTTGTTGCACCTGATGACTATGAGACGACCCTTATTGAAGTCGTTGATTGAGTATGGAAGGTGGTTCCGTTTTGACATATCTTCCCCTGAATTTAAATAATTTTGAGGAAAAATTGAACATAAGACAATATGTTATGTTACAATTTTCATTTTTGGTTATATGAGTGGGGTTTAGCTATTAGCTTTATATTTGAGCAAACTCATGGCTGTAAAAGGAATGGTTGATTTGACTCATTGATCCAAAATTGCAGTTATTTGATGGATTTGCATAACAAGGTCTGTGCCCCTGTGGTGTGTGTAGCTTTGCTTCATTGCTAAAAGGAAACATACAATACTTGATCGAAAAAAGAAACTCATACAATCTTAATTTATTCATCAAACCAAAAATAGAACATATATGTTTCTAACATCGTATACATATACAACATCCACATTACTCCATTCATTCAATCACTACAACCTATTCTTATAATGACACTTCTGATCCACAACCTTTTTATTCAACACATCAATCCTCAAATCACACGTGGAAACAGAGCTAACATTGATATTAAACAAATTCAACACACGTATCTTACCGGAAATTCTAGTATAAGTCGTCACCGGAAAATAACCTCCGATCACATCACGATAAACATCAACATCCAACACCAACCGATCAGCGAAAACCGTAAGCGTCAACTTCATTTCCTTCGTATCACCCGCTCCAATCTTCCCACCCGGTATTGGAACCTTTCCAATCTCATGTCCTTTAAAGCGGATCGCAGCCGAGCTGTTGCGGTACGTGACACCGATTTTGTTCGGGTTTTTGACGAATAATGTGATGTCAAGTGTGATGTTGATGGAGACTTTGAATGGGATGAGGTTAATGGTGGCGTTTATGTCTTTGATTACGACGGAGTTGACGGTGGTGATGGGTTTTTTGGACTTGAAGAGTGTGAGAGATAGGATGAGGATGATAAGAGCGATTGTGAGTAGTAGTAGTATTATGAGTGTTGTTGATATGATTATGCATTTCCGACGTTTTGAGTTGCCGGAAGGTTGTTCGCTGACGGGAATGGCGTTTATAGTTTGGGTTTGATCGGCTCCGGTTCTAGTTTTTTGTTTTGAATACATTTTTGATGCTGGCGGTCCGGTCTGGTCCGGTCTGAGTTTCAAAACATTATGATGTGGTTTGGTTTAGGGAACACTAAATACTAGTTTGAGGTTACTTACATGTTTTTTTGTATATTTAGAGAATAAGATACATGTATATACTGATGTTGAAATTGTTGACATCATTTATAGTTTGTAGTTATAAGTTAAAATCTAACCAACGACATATAACTAAAAATCTGACTAATGTAACCGTCACTATTTATGTTATGTCCATTAGCTCACATACCAAAGATGACAACAAAATTATGTTGGAACTAGTGTGCTTTTAAAAGGGGTTGTCCTATCCGGACACCCGACATCCTAGCCAAACACCCTTAATACGACTCGTATTAAGTGATATGGGTCGTATTGCTTTGTTGTTAGTCGAAAAAGCTGAATCTTGCAGAGGTTGCAGGTCAGACAGCAGTACGACTCGTATTAAATTTGATATGGGTTGTATTATCTGACAATATGACTCGTATTAAACTTGATATGGGTCGTATTACCTGACAATATGACTCGTATTAGACTTGATATGGGTCGTATCGTATTACCTGACAATATGACTCGTATTAGTTTTGATATGGGTCGTATTACCTGGCAATATGACTCGTATTAGTTTTGATATGGGTCGTATTACCTGACAATATGACTCATATTAAGTATATTATCAGTCGTATTTACTTAGTGGTAAAAAATTATTCAAACGTATAAATTTTTAAAACTTAATACTTATTTGACACGATGTAATATTATGTTAAAATTCAAATATAAATGATCGTTCGATCGACCGAATTCGATATTCAAAACGAATTCATTTGTTAATACATTTATATTATCAAGATTTATTCGACTTTTTTCTAAAAAATCTATATTTGGAATGATAATTATATCTTTAGTGGTGAAAATAAGGATGATAGTTATTTTTAGTACAATAGCAATGACGACTATCAATATGGTGACGACTTTTATGGTGGTGAATATGTCGGGGACATATAGAAAAAAATTAGTTTTTAGACCAATACGACTCATATTTAATGCAATACGAGTCATATGCTGGATCAATACGACCCATATTCAATCTAATACGAGTCATATGTTGGATCAATACGACTCATATTCAATGTAATACGAGTCATATAGGTCAATACGACTCATATTCAATCTAATACGAGTCATATCGATCAATACGACCTATATTGACCAATACGAGTCGTATTAACTGTAATGATTGGGTGCGTGGTTAGCCTGTCAGGGTGTCCGACTAGACACCCCTTTAAAAGGGATGACTATGCCATTGACACTTCCGTACTGCAACGCCATTTTATTTTATTTGATGTTATATGATTGTTTAACTTGAATCCACATGCATTAAATGGCCGTTTGCACATTTACTCAACTGTTTAAATTAACGGAGAGACATGTATGCATAACACATCACCGTATGGTGTACGAACGGTACTGAGAATTTTAGTGTCATGTATGAGTAGAAAAAGGCCCATAAAAATTAACTAATTAAATTATATAAACTAATTTTTTTAACTGAAAATAATTGTTTTATCACTAAACATAACAAAATCGAAATATATGAAAAGTTTGGCCCTGAAAAAATGATCCCCTAACAGTCGCACATTCCGCATCCTCTCTCTGGGACGGCCCTAATACACACATACGGCGTTTAACTTCAATCGGCCTAACGGAATACACAAGTTTAAATGTTAATGAAGTATGTGAAAAGTGTCTTAGGGTGTGTGTAAGTGGTGTGTTTTTAGAATATAGTTTTTAAAAGCTTCAAGCTGGCTATAATTTTGAGTGGAGATTTATTTGTTTAAATCAAAGTTATCTCTTCTATAAAGATATTATTGAAGGTTAAAATCTCATGCGGGACAAAATGGTTTAAGAAAAAACTGTAAAAAAAGTGTTGGAAGACACAGAATAAATTCATTCACACACAGACACACACATATAGCATTTAAGACAAATTGGTCTTACATAATCCTAACTAACACCGATTGATCGAAAATAATCCTAACTTAGTTTATTGCCTCTAGTGGTCTTAAATCCAACTTTTTTGGCCTCCAGTGATCCGTCGTTAAGTGCACTTGATGACCGTTATCTTTTTTTCGATTTTATTCGAGTTTAAAACTGATGTTTTATGGATTTTGATCGAGAGGTGGATGCGAGTCAAGTGATGTAAACTTTACCTTCAATTGGTGCTCCAAATTATTTAATTTTAACATTTGGTTGAAACATCGTTAGGGTTTAAACACCCTACTGAAGACTGTTTGTCGTTTGGAACACCGGTTCAAGCTAATTTTACATCAATTGACTCGTATCATTCTCCAGATCAATATCCATAAAACATTGGTTTGAAATTCGAAAAAAAATTAACGACCGTTAAGCTCACTTAACGAATTGAAGGTCCATTAGAGACCAAAAAATTTGGATTTGAAACCACTTGAGGGAATAAACTAAGTTAAGATTATTATTCTCAACCAATTTATGTTAGTTGAGATTATTTTAGGTTACTTTGTTACTCTCTCTATCCATTATAAGTGTCTATATTTCTTTTTTTAGTTGTGTCATTCAAAATGTTCACTATTAAAAGTTATTGATAAATTTCCAAATATATCGTTAATAACATAAAACAAACAATATAATCAGCCCACATAAATACATAATATATATATTGTCAAGAGGTATTATTGTTAAATGATAAGAAAAAAACAATCATTTAATGTAAAAAAAAAAACTTTATATTTTTAAACTAAGACCTTTCAATAATGAAACAAAGAAAGTATTATTTAAAAACATATGTTATAATAAAAAAAGGTGGGGAAATAGAACATCAGTTAAAGCTTACAAGTAAACATCGAAAGAAACCGTTTCTCGCATGCGTACAAGGTTTCTCCAAACTTGAAAACGCCATGATCGATCGATTGATCAAATATCATCATGTTTTTTTTGGCTAAAAATCCCAAGCTTTAAAATACTATTTCAAGATCATTAATTAAAAAGTAAAGGTTTAATCAATATACTATTTCAAATCAACCAACTGTTTTACCACCGGCACATTGCGGCCGGAACACACTGTATCGTAAAAACTTGGGATAACCATGTTGTAAAATAATTGGATCAGATGATTTGGACCTGTTAAAACTATATGTTTATAAATTTTTAAAGTAAAATCATATGATTTTGACTCGTTAAACTATAGTATCAAACGTTGTTAAAAAGTAGTAAAGTTATACCTCTAACTATTGGAGTCTATTTTTAAAACATCCATAGCACAAAAAACTAAATTGTTATAAAAAAAACTTCAATAAAATGGTGATAATCGTTCGTTTGATTCTTGCATGCGTTGCACAACCGAATTCCAAACCTAAATTCCATCTTAATTGGCTACAAAACATGGTTGTAAAATAAAATACTTAGATTTTCAATAGAAATTACCCCTCAAGTATTTCTCTCTTGAAACATATAAGTTGGTGATGAATACAATTCCAAACCTCTAGTGGCCAAAGTATAAACACACAAAACTACATTGTACTACTATTCATTATCATGCCTTTTCAATATAAGGAGAATACTTTTAAACAAGGTTAACTTTATTCAATAATAATCAAGGTTAACTGTATAGAATAATAGTCAACTTTTAAAAGTGTTTCAATTAAATCATTTTGATTTAAAAAATGTTTCAATTAGGAACTCAATTTTGTATTTTATTTAAATTATAGAATTTATCATGGTTTTAGTATTGTTTTTCATGTTTCCGTTAGAATTTTTTTTTTCTCTTTTTTTTAATGCTGACGAGAAGTTGTAACGTGAACTTTAAATTTATATTTTATTTTTGAAGTGATTAACGTTTTTGTAAATTATAATTAAATATATTAAAAATCTTGATCTTCACATCTTCTCCTTCATTTCTTTCTTAACACCAAAAGTTCAAGATGATTCGATTTCAAGGTTAAGTGACCCGGTTCAATTTGAGAAAAAGATGCATGCGTGACTTAATCAGAATACGTTTATCTCACATGACATAAATAAACAGTCTTTATTGTATCGACCAAAACCTCGCTAATTGATCTTTACGGTGCTTACTCTATCAATTAGATCCTTTACCCATAGACTAAAATAGCTAGGCATATTTAGTTTAAAACTTAATTATCAATATGTGAAATTTCACTTTTTTTAAATAACAATAAACAAGAATTATAGGAGTAATTGTTTTGAAGTTACATTTGAGTTTATTTTAATTTTATTTATTCTTACATTAAACATCACCATCTGATACTTAAAAGGAACCATCATTGGTGTATGTCAGATCACAGACCCGTTCAATGTGGATCAATAGAGTGGTCATACGGAGCTTCGTTAAGAAGGTTATAAAAGTTATTTAAATTTCATTTAACTTTTTTTTAATGACAATTTTATTCATTAACAATAGGTCATTAGCAAGACATCAGGATCAAAACAACCAAAAAACAAACACAAAAACTATAAAGGGCATAACACCAATTTTAATTACCAAACAACTCCACTTTTTTATGCCATATATCTCAACCATAGAACGAATTCACCTAAACCTTGTCAACGACACCATCAATTGATATATATCTAGCTTCATAGACAGTAGTGAACCCAAGATTTTTAGCTAAAAGGGGCCAAAGCCACGAAACCCATATTTTTTACAACGCTTTGTTTTGAGGGGGGGGCGCACCCTATATATATAGGGAAAATGTCATAGAAATGTAATCAATTTTATATATATATATATATATATATATATATATATATATATATATATATTATATAATCAACTACCGACCAACAAACCAAAACTTCTGACGGAAAAAAGTGGGATAAGGAAGCTGTGCCATTGTTCATAGGTACTACTTAATTTCATTAATTTCCGGCTATTAGAACTTGGAGTAGTGCTTTGTTATGTTATGGCGAGGTGGAATGGCTATAACGCCCAACAACACCCCCTTTAACTTTTTCCCTTTAACCTTTTTCGGGTATTATCGTTTTTTACGTAATTGATCGCCATTATGACCAAATTGCAAATTGAAAGTTTTTTTTCTCTTTTTTAAATTTCCACTATGACCAATAATATAAGGACATGTGGCAAGTATTCAAGGTTGTGAACTAGTTTCTCAACTCAACTAGGTCGTGTACAATATGCCATTTTTTTTAATTAGTTATAACAACCCAATCCAACCCAAAAGTCACTAGTCTTACTAATTACAGTGTAGCATATATCAAAGACGTTCGAAGCCTCACATACTAGCATATATGAAGATGTCAATGCGGCATGGCTCGTGGCCTAGTATAAAATACCGAGATAGTAAATTCGCTCTGATATAAAGGCTCCATATGCATGGTTGAATCCCATTCTCCACTTTTCAAGGTTGTGAACTAGTTTCTCAACTCAACTAGGTCGTGTATAATATGCTATTTTTTCATTTTTTTTAAATTAGTTATAACAACCCAACTCAACTCAAAAGTCACCATAGTTACTAGTCTTACTAATTAAAGTGTAGCATATATCAAAGATGTTCGAAGCCTCACATACTAGCATATATGAAGATGTCAATGCAGCATGGCTCGTGGCCTAGTATAAAATACCGAGCTAGTAAATTCGCTCTGGTATAGAGGCTCCATATGTATGGTTGAATCCCATTCTCGACTTTGCAAGTTATATCTAAGAAGCGCATGTCCCCAGTAGCGTCGATTGGGGATTCGCCCTCGCAAACGGCCAATCATCATTGACAAATTCACGTATTCATCTGTTACGCTCGACAAAACTTGGTACCGATCCCCATTCATTTGAATGCGAAATAAAACCGCCCTGCGGATTCTAAAAACTCTCGCATTTCCATTGACTTCCATAGCCAGCATATATCCTTCGTTGCAAGTGTAAATCCTCACCTGTTGTCCATGTCCAGGCAGCGTCAATCCGACCATCGCAAACGCCTCATTACGAAGATCCGTGTTTGACTCGACAAATGGATCGGTTGATCGACTCTGAGCGAGAAGAAGTATGTCTTTGGTGTTAATGGGAATATCATTGTGCTTGGCTTTTTAGCTTCTTCCTCGGTCATATTGATAACAGGCTCTGAAATGGCTTCAAACCATTCTACATTTTCGTCATCTTGTGTGTGATGAACATAATACAGAAAACCTGCACCTTGACGTCGCACACATGACAAAGAATAGTGATGCGTATCCTCGTTGTTAACAGAAAACTTCAAACCTTGTAGGCGGTGTAATCATCCATAACAAACCCACCTGGAAATAACAGCAGGCGCCATCTGTTGGTCCAAAGATTAAGCAGAATAAGCCATGTGCATAGACAGCCAACTGAACATCTAAATGCCGGTACAGATTGCCAAACTTTAACCAGATGTATATGTGCCCTGTCTAGCTGCATTGCATAATCATGGAGATATATAGCGATTGAATATTCATCCTCGCAAACAACACGAATCCATCCCTCATCGTTTGCATTGTTCTTGAAATGAGTGATATGCCATATAGGTTGGCGGCAATTTGGCCTTGTTACTTGTTGATGGCACAAACTCATTTACCATGCGTCGATAATTCTTGCCGGCTCTTCTTAGCCTATTGAGTTCAAGTACATCTAATCGTTTCGCAATCTCGAACAGCACATTGTCTCCTAACGCGCCCATATTTGCCATTCTGCCCTGTAACGAATTAAATTAAACAAAAAAAATTATGAAGCTAAATAAGTAGAATAAGGGTCATGACTTGGTTGGGGTGTAAGCTTATGGCATCAATGGAAGATGATTTTTATTGAACGTGTAAGTGGGGAACATACCCCCTGCTAGCATGAGAACCAGATGAAGATAGTACAGATAAGAACTTCAACAATGATTTTTCTGAATATTTTCTTGCATGGGAAATGTAATATAACTTCTTTTCTTCTTTTGTTGGTTGCATTTTTTTATCATCAAGATCAAAATTGCATACACCTGAGATCAAAGCAATTTTATGATTACCAATCAGATAGTCTAGGAACTTTTATGAAAAATGAGAAACCACTAACATAATATTTGGCACACTATATTTAGTATTTATAAAAGCTTTAAACTTTGGATAAAAAGTGTATAGAGTTAACCCGGCCCGTATCAAAAATACCCATTTGCAAAGAAATTGCGTCCTTGATTCAAATCTGTTATGTGACATGCTGGTGGTGAAAAGCGAGAAATGATCCTAATATTACAAGGTTTGTCCATAAAACTCAAGAGCTGAATATACATTAATAAAATAATGCATGATTAAATGAAAAAGAGGGGTATTTGTGGTTCAAGTTTTCGAGCATATCTCTTCATCTCTTATTGTCACTTAAATCTCAAAATATATATGGTATTTGCACAAATTATACCAAAAATTAGAAAAAGGATACCTTGACCAGCAGAAGATTGATCTGTTCTCATGTATCTCCGGTTCATGTTTTGCTGTGCAGAGAGATAACCATACAAGTAATTAGTAATGCCATAACTCTAAAGATACATTTTGACTTTTTTTAAGTCAAATCCAATATTTGAAGCTATGAATGGAGAAAATAGTGCTTACCTTTAAAGCACTGTCATCAACAATGGAAAACTTCCTTGTTGCATGCTTCTGATCATCAAGATAAAAAATAATGCATACACCTGAGGTAAAAGTAATTTTATGATTGCCAATCGGAAAGTGGGTAATAAATGCAAGAAATGATAAACGATGAATAACACTTAGCACAAACTACTTATAAAAGCTTTGACATTCCGAACAAAAAGTGGTTTGGGTCAACCCAATCCAATCAAGATGGTTTCAACCTTAACCAAAAATACCACGTTGCAAAGAATTAGTTTCCTTGATTAAAATCTATGACATGCTGGTCTAAAGGAAGATATGATGCAAGGTTTGTCCATAAAAATTAAGAACCGCATATACATCAATATAAAAAAAATCCCATGGATTGTACTTTTATTGGCACTTTGATCTCAAGAAGTCAAGGTATACACAATATTTGCACAAAACTATATTAGAAGAAAAAAAAGTACCTTGATTAGCAAGAGATTGATCTACCCGCAAGTATCTTTGGTCCAGACCTTCTTGTGCGGATAATCATTACAAGCATTTAGTAACTTTTCGAGTCAAATATTTTGAAGCAGATTGTTAGAAACCAACACTGGATCTCGATCACACACAAACAAGAACAAGAACAATCAACACAAGATAGATGAAATGCAAGTAACAAAGACACGATGATTTAGAGTGGTTCGGTCCGAATCTGACCTACATCCACTATATGGTAACTAGATGTTTATATTAAGTTCAAAGAAGTAGCAAACATTATAATATGTGGTGTCTAACTATATAGAGAGGGAGGAACACTAGGGTTTGAAACATGGGCTTTATCAAAACAAATGGGGCTGCCCATTAGAGACAAAGGCCTCCACATCAATAGCCCAACACAGATATGTTACAGCTTACAATATATGAATGGAGAAAATGTTGTTTACTTCTTAAACACTATCATTAACAGAGGAAAACTTCCTTTTCAATGTCGATCCTTCATTTGCACCCTCAGGTTTGAAGCTTTTAGGATTGTATATTCCATCAAACAGGGACCCTTCTTTAACAACACACTCTACCTGTTTGTCAAACAAAGGTAAACAGTATACAAACGTAGGTGAAAAACACTAAATTGACTGAAAATAAGAAAAAAAAAGATGAACTTACTCTCAAGCCACCATATGGTATTAAATCTGAGTATTCGGTAATGGCAGCATCAACATGCTTGCTAAGGGCTAGAAATGCCATTTGAGCTTCAGTTTCATAAGGGGCGAAAATGAATGAAGTGTTTCCTCAACTCCTTCATATGAAAACATTTAATTGGGATAAATTTTAGAAAAATATGGTTGCAAGGAAAAAAAACAAGGAATAATATTTACATGATTCAACGATTTGATGAATGATATACCTGAATTAGTGCAAATGCAAAGGCAAGAGAAATATCATCTGCTTTTTTATGGAAGGTTTCGTTGCACTTTCAAATGATTCGTGCTCAATTGCACGAGCAAGAGTTTCCTTCCTTGACCTGTGCATGAAACACACACACACACACACATCATTGTAAGCCTCGTTAAAACAGTAAAACATATGTATGCTTAAACAGTATACAACTAGCTAGCTGGTTTTCTTTTTCAAAACAAATGATACAATTTGAAAGTAACACACATATGATTAGGGGTAAATAATGTTGACCATTACAAAGTATATACCTTTAAATTTTAATATCCTGCCCATTATTCATTGCTAAACGAACTCCATCAATTGCTAAAATCGGATTAACACCATAAGTTCGCGACAAATTCACTCGCTGCATACAATAATCAACATGACGCCTAAAATGTTCAAATTTTAAAAAGGAACCCAGTTATAATTTTTTTTTAGATCAAGTTATAAATTTTTTTAGATCATGTATAGTGGAGCTTTTGCCCATCAAAAGAGCCAAAAAAAACCTGAAACACCCCCACCCTCCACCCCCTAGGCATTTTCCTTGGTCAAATCCTTTATGGCGTTGTCTAGAAAGCACCTTCCAATCACTAGTACAAAAGAGAGAAAATGTGACGGGTAGATTTTATATAAAGAGTTGGTAGGTTATAAAACCGCGCCTTATAGCATCAAGGAATTTAAATTTAGCAGCAATGTTAACACTCGCGTCTTAAAACTGTCAGAAACTACGGTTCTCACACCCGCGCCTTAAAGTTATCCACCAGCTGTCTTCTTCTCATTTCTTCCTTCACTTCTTCTTCATTTCCTATTCACTTTCTGCATCTTATTTCTTCCTTTTGAGCTTCAAGACAACTTTTCCTCAAGATCTCCATTAAAGGTTAGTGTAGCCAGCCTTATTAATGGTTTATAGATAAAAATACTATTGATCTAAGTTAAATTTAATACATCAAGAAGATGAGTGACTTTAAAATGGTTTGAGCATTCACAGTAGGTTTCTTTTCTTTATTCTTAAAATTACACTAAAAAACACTATATTTACACTACATTTCTTCTTTCCTTTCAACTAAATAATATTTTTTATACATTAATCATTACATTTTACCGTTTCTCTCTCTTCCACATATATATATTTCCTTAAATTTACCGTTTCTCTCCTCCATCCATATATTTTCTCCCACCTTCACTCACAACCACTCAAAACCATTCCATAAAATTTTACCAAACTCACTCACATAATTTTAGCAGTTCCACTATTAATGCTCTTAGTATATATTTTTGTATATTAAGAAATTTGATGGGTCTAATAATTTGTATAATAAGAATGATTATCAGGTCATGTATATATATGTGTGTGTTTGAATAGATTTATGTGCATTTATATTTATGAATGATTATTGTTTATATAGGAAAAAGTTCAATGGAGAATTCATTTTTTACTTGAGAACTAGGAAACAACTCTGGGCCAAAATTTTAAAAAAAAAGACAAAAAATAAAAACACGAGTTTGTATGATAGAAAAACACTTTATGTGGTCTGTTTAGGTGGTAAAAATTAATATTAGCACATAATCTAACAATGAAGAATGATTTTATCTGGTTTCCATTGTTAAACTACTAATGTCACGTAATCCATTCAATTTTGTATACCTTTCATCTTTTTTTAAAGTGTGATAAAAGACTTAGAGATATGGTGGTGGGAGACCGGAGGAGGAGTGTGGCAGCAAAGGTGGGAGGCTTGTTGAAGGGCATGTCGGAGGTCGCAAAAGATTTATGCAAAGGGAAGAGATTCTCTATTTGGTTTTGTTATGAACTTCGGAAACAAGTCGGCATTGAAATATTTTTTCAATTTAACTAAAGAGTAAACTGCAGTTTTAATTCATGTGTTTTGATACTTTTAGTAGCTTCAGTCATACCTTAATAGTTTACGTCCTTTTGATTTTTATTTTTTTACATAAATGGTCTCGGACACTAACCATCCAATTGTTCTTTAATTATTTTTCACATGCCCCTTATGTGAAGGGTAAAAATGTCATTTCTTTCACTTATATTTACTAGCGACTAAATAAAAATATTGACATGAATAAAAGATTTGTGTGAAGTTGTGAAAAGATTAAAAGGGATAACAAAAGAAATGTCATAAATGTCAGAATAGACAAAAACACATGATAACTACTCTAAAAGTAGAAAAGTGAGATACAAGTCCACGTTTGAAACACTAACAAAAGCAAGATACAAGTGATGCAGCTATACAGTCAAGTCAAAGCAAAGCCCTGTGTAAAAACGTTTATACAATTTTCATAACTGTTTGACAAAAAAACGCATGATAAAGTCATGCTAGACCGAACTTAACCATCAGTATCTGCTAAACGTTGCATAAAAACCGAATACAAATATGGATACCATAGTGTAACAAAACAGAACAGAACAAAACAAAACAAAAGAAACATCGTGTCAATTAAGATTAGAATTACAAGTAACAATAGTATTATTGACACATGACATGAAACTAACAAAACCCACCAATCATCAACTTTTTCAAGCATAAGAATCAAAATCAAGCTTCCTACATAAACTCATGTTCACATCCTTCAATCTTCCAATCTGCTTCTTCGCCTTCACCGGTGCACCAGGACATATCTCGGCTAAACCCGTAAGCCGAGCCACAGAAGGTGGAGTCATGACCACATCACGACTCGCATCACAGCTAGAACCAGTTGCCATGATCTCTGCAAGGATATCCTCTGCCTGATTACAAATAATAGCTTCCAAAACAGACTCGTACACCGTCTCCATTAACGAACCGTTTTCAAACACATTTTCAGAAACAGAATCATTCATACCATTCGGACCAAACTCAAGTTTCTTTGAAACAGAAGTGCCTGGATGCTTCAAGTGATTCGAACCCGAACCACAAGCGTCAAGAACATCGTCGATCGGGGTTGACGGTGATGTAGATTTGACATTTTCTTTGGTCAAACATGGCGTTTCTGGGCACAAATTTACACCAGCATCACTGTTTTTCGATTCCATGAGAGTGGAAACTTTATCTGATTTCTGAACAGACTCAATTGATGTGTTTTCAGTAACCTCCATATGATCCAAACTCATTGTTTTCTGAAACTGAATTCAGAAATGAGCTCTACAATGCTACAATATCGATACTGGTTCCGGATCAAAACCAACACGTCTGCATACAACAATTAAGAAATTTTACAAGATCAATATCCATTACAGTATATCAAACTGTTCAAATTGACATCAATTTCGTATTAATTTTGTGAACTAAAACTTGCCACAAAATTTCGCAAATTAAACCCTAGCCCAGCAAAAAGATCAAAAATCCCCAAATTAAACGATTAAACTAAAATTAGTGAGTCGGATTAAGTTAACCGGCAGTGTAATTGCAAAATAAGATCAAAATAATCACCAATTTTGTTATGAGTTTGTGAACTATAATTTGCCCCCCAAGATGTCGCGAATTAAACCCTAGCCAACAAAAACATCGAAAAACCACAAATTGAAGCGAATGAACAAAAATTAGTGAGTCGGATTAAGTTTACCCGCATCAAAATCGCAAAATACGCAATACAAAATCAACAATTCGTGGGGAAGTGAGTGAGTAGAGTGATCAAATGGATTTGAAAATGAATCAAGAAACGTAGAATATTAAAACTTGATTACTAAAATGAGAAATAGAAATATAAATACATAGAAAGATGACTAGCCGGAAAAACGATACGGCGGAGATCAGCGGCGGAGGTGGTGGTCGGAAAAGAATGGATCGGTGGTTAATATTATTATAGTGAGTGAGTGATACGACCGATGAATGGACATGCATGGCGTTATTTGACCATTACAATTCCTCCATCACTTACCAATTTGACCGTTGTGGTAATTTTGTTATTGGTTTCATTATGTTGTTTTAGATTGAGATCTAAAAAATATATATTATTTTTTAATTATAAACTACTACCGATAATATATATATTTTTTTAACAACAACACCTTGATTTTGAAGGAGAAATACACCACCACCTGTAGTCAGCAGGACTAGAACCCCTGACTTAATGCTCCTAACAAAATTGTATTACCAATGGACCACTAACCCCATTGGCACCGATAATATCTATAATCTTTACATGAACATTTATCATCTTGTCATATATATGAATGTTAACTCGGGTATTATCAATAGTTCTAAATATTGTTACAATCTTTACTTGAACGATTGTCACCTCCTCGTGTTTACCCACTCCCCACATCCTAATTCCTAAAAAATTAAGGATAAATAAATCTCAACCATCTTTCAAAAGAAAAAGATCGTAACTCACACCGGGTGGTATCTCCCTAAAACTTTTTGAGATTCTCACGAGTGGGGAATTTTCGATACCTCAGGGGAAAGCTGCTCGCTTTTGATGCCGAAGACACAACAGTCGGTACTGCTAGAGAATCCTTTTTTGGCGCAGGATAGGGTGGCGCAAATCAAGTAAAAAACGAAAAAACAGACGACTACATGATTTATGCCATCAAATTTTGATTAGAGGATGCGCTCCTTAATCATTATGTTGTCCCTAATGTGAAAACTTGATACGCAATGGTGTAGTCCCATGAAGTAGACAAATTTAGAGATTATTTTTTTAAAATACAAACTATTGTCTGAAAATAAATTTACAATAATACTATATACATGTAAGATTATTTAAGTGTTGCTTTAGGTGATGACGTTTGGTGATTATTTTTCTTGGTGATTAATGATGACGGGCATATGGTTCGGTATATACCATACATGAATTAATAACCAATATAGCCAAACTGATCGACACCAGACTATGACACCAATAACGATGATTACCCAAAACATAGTAACGTAGTTACAAGCATGTCACACTTATCTATAAGACCATAGCTAAAATAGCCATTTGCATTAGTGACACTATTGTTCAAAGGTTTAATGTTATATATACAACACAAATACCTTGTATTAAACACTCTCAACAACTCATATTTAAGCATTAGAAAGACATGTCATTAACGGGAAGCATCCGTCGACCATAGCCACAGTGGGGTGCATCAAAGCCGTTTCTTTCCTATGGGTTACAAATAGGTTAAAACGTCATAATATAAGTTGGAAAAAATGATGTGTTTTTAATTTCTAGTTAGTTTTCTGTTTGATTGTGCCTGTTTTGTCTTATACATGGGACTAGCCCTTTGCTAGAGTTTTATTAAATCTCACTTTGTTGTTAAAAAAAAAGACATGTCATTCTCACATCCGAGTTTGATCACGAAGAAAGCCCATGGGTCCATTTCTTGTAATGAGACCAACAATGTTATTTGTTTGACATATTGCAAGTGTTAAGTTCGTTCACCAAGACAAGTTCAACCGCCGATAAAATACAATACTAAAGGATAAGTCGTGCAACGGTTTCAGTGGTACATCAAGACTGCATTGTAACCAATGTATCAACAATTAATGTATTTACGTTACTAGTAAAAGAGGGGGATGGTGGCTGCCACTCCCTCATTTTGTTTTTGTGGCTTTCATCTATTGGCAAACTTAATCCCTTTACTTAACATATTTACAACTTAGTCCTCCTACTTTAACATATTTACAACTAAAGGATACGTAACTAGTTTCAAGTTTAAAACTTTGTTCCTTGTGCTTGTCATATTTTCAACTTTCACTTTTGATTTTGCCATAATTGTCATTTTGACCCCTAACTTTACATATTTACACTTTGGAAGAAAAACTTTTTCTTTATTAGCGTGTGTGACTAAGTCCCAAATGTGATATCTCGCCGCCTTTGAGATCCCAACGCATGACACGTGTCGATGTCAAAACGTACCTAACAACTAAAACCCGGTCGCCAAACCCGGTTACATATCTAGTAATCTTTCTATAAAAGTGAGGAAGTCTTCATTATCTAAATTAAACTTAGCATGGTTTGACAATTTATAAATATACGAATATAGATATTGTCAAATTATTTTAAAATCTTTCGTCAACCGATATTTTTATTCGATTACATGGTAACTACTAACTACTTAACTAGTATGTGACAAATTTATTCCATTAGCTTTAACCTTTACGTGAATGAATTGATGATACTACTTATTAAGGGTATACCGATCAGGTTTTGGGCTCAACCTAGGGTGGAACTGGTTTCTTTCGAGTTGAAACCAAATTTTGAGAGAAAAATGATCGTTCCGCAAGTGAAAGTTTGAAACTTGTTTCATCTTGTTTTGTTCAGGTTTGACCGGTTTCACCGTAATAACTATAAAGCAATTTCAATTCTACGGGTAGATCAGAGTTGGTGTCAAACTGATTCTTACTTCTTTTCAAATGCAATTGATTGGACACCAATTTATCAATCTTAAACAGAATAATTTACATTCCTAATATTAAACGTAACCGGTAACTCCATAATCAAATTGTCAGTCTCAAACTAGCACAAACTTAACACATCAATGTATCACCTACATTCTCTATACTCAATTTAAAGTAAAAAGCATTACGAGACAGTATGGCAAAATCTAAACTATTAAGTGCTGAATAGTTAAGAGGTCAGTCTGAATCATTAAGAGGCTTTATCGAAATGAGAGATGTTGGGTTGAACTGCAGATCGATGAGAGTAAGTTGGTATATGCTTCAATCAGTTTTATTCAGCATCTCTTTATCTCTTAACCATTAAGCACTTAACTTAATCATTCAGATGTTTTTTTTATGAAACAAACGCTTTAAATACTGAATGCTAAATGATTAAACACTGAAATAAACCATTAAAAATAAAACAAACACGCGTTACATGTTTCACAAGCATGCATGATTATTAGTTAACACACGTTGTATAATATCAATCACCAATGAAATAAACGTACGTTGTATGAATATTAAACTCAATAATTACAAATTAATTAAATATCATGTTAATGGAAGTTACCGCATATTAGGCATGATACTTGCCAGCAATCCCACTAAATCAATTATTAATCAATCTCCATGATCTCGATCTAAAACCGCCATTAACACACCTTCAAACTAATTACAATCAACCCACATTAAATCATCTTAATTCATTAATCAAGTTCAATTGTTTCCTTCAATTCAATCACCATCACCCAAAATCAAATAAATTGAATCCAAATCATCATGGATGCACTAACAACCGCCGTTAAATCATCCTCCTTCCGCCTCCGATCACCCTCGCTAAACTCCGTCCGCCTCCGCCGGATCTTCGATCTATTCGACACGAATCACGACGAACTCATAACAGTCGACGAACTCAGCCGCGCTTTGATCCTTCTCGGTTTAGATACTAATATAAACCAACTGGATTCGATTATCAAAACGTTTATTCAGGATGGAAACACTGGACTCACGTTTGATGATTTCCAGGTAAGTAAGTATGTGTTCAACAGTTCTGTTAACGATTTATTTATTTATTTATTTATTTATTTATTTTTATGTGGTTATGAAATATTTCTGGTGACTGAATTAATTAAAAATGTGTTTACAAAACCATATTCAACCAATTAAATTTTTTGGATCAGTTTGTAATTTGATTCAGTTATGTAATTAAATAAATAAGTTATTTTAAATTTGTTCAGATAACTGAACTGAATAAGCTATATTTTATGTAACCATTAACTAAAACAAAAACCCAATTCATACGGATGTGATTCATTTTTCAGTTATTTTCTATGTCCAGGACTTGCATAAGGAGATCGATGATCTGTTCTTTCGTCTAGACGATAACAACGATTCATGTAACGATGATGGAGATAGCAAAGTTCAGGATAGAAAGGAGGAGACGGATTTGACGGAAGCGTTTAAGGTGTTTGATGAAGATGGAGATGGATACATATCGGCGAAAGAGTTACAAACAGTGCTTATGAAGTTAGGGTTTGCGGAAGGAAATGAGATTAAGAGAGTGGAGATGATGATTTCTTCCGTTGATCGAAATCATGATGGACGTGTTGATTTTATCGAGTTTAAGGAGATGATGCGGAAAGTGATCGTTCTAATTAGGTGATCACCGATTCACTTTCGTTGTTGTTGTTGTCGTTATTGTTATCGTTATTTTTCGTGTTGTTAGGTTAACGTACAGTTGTTGTGTATGAGATGTATGTATGCAAAGGTCTTTTTTCCAGTAATGTGTTACAGTATTAGTTATTGCACCAAGTTAGCTTTTTAATTATTTTTATCTTAACTTAATATATGTATCGATAAAATTATTATGAAAAAGATGTCTAAATGTTTTCGCCTCTACAAACTTTGGTCGGACACCTTACATTCTTCGTTAGTGATACGATCCCGAAGCCACATTATCGACGGCTCTGATGACAAGCTTCAACAAAACACTTTACTCTTGTCTCGCTAAATACTAAAGATAATTATTTGTTGGTGCATAGAGGCAAAAACAATGCTATGTATTTGTCCAGAAATCAACCGAGCACGTACAACACGTCTCATACAATAGGTCATTAGGTTGTGGAATGAGAACAACAGTTACACCAACACGATTGGACGCTAACTGATTTGATTGCAAATCGATAAGTGTCAATACGTGGTTCCTTCGTATCAAAATAAGGCACTCTTAACTATAAGACAATGTACATATGCATATAACATATATAGCGTACCATGTAATAATCTGATTTGTGTTTGTTAACAACATATTGATGTATTTCACTCAGAAGCATATGATTAATCCACTGTAAATGCTCTAGCACGTATAATAATAATAGCTAGAAATTACCACTAAAATATATAACTACTGATAGGGAAGGTCGGTGCCTTGCACCGGCCTCTCCAGTCCCATCACGTCGCGTTTTAACTTTTTCTTCCTTTAACGTATTAACGGTTTTAATCCCCGACTTTTACTAATTGTCATTTGAGCTTCTGATGAGTTTTTGACTTTGATCTCTTACTCCACTTTGACACATAGTACGACTTTCACTAATTGTCATGTTAGCCCCTGATAAGTTTTTGGCTTTGCTCTTTTACTCTACTTTGATATATAGTACGACTTTAATACTGTTCTCGTGTTGACCTTTAACTTTTGATATTTCAGCGTTTTTTAACATGTGACACATTACGTTTTTTCGTCGTGATGTACGAGACTTTTTTTTTCAACACATATGACGAAGTCAAATACGCAATACCCGACTGCGTGACCCGACCGCTGCAACACGCGGCCTGATGTTAAATCTAGTTACCACTAAAATTGAACATGTTCTATAACTAATACACTAACAATTAATATATAGATTTAAAAAAAACAATAGATTGTTTTTATAATTAAATACAAAATGCGAGATGCCCTAAAGGTTCTCTCACACAAATCATACACGACCAATGATATAGTACTGGAAAAAAATATTATGTAAAAACAAGATTTTGGTTTATAGCCTAATAAACAATTACATCATTTATAGAAAGGCCGGGTTGGAAGGTTACATTCATTTGGGGAGGTTTGTCTTTCTTTGATCAATTCACATTTTTTAATGTTTAATAAGCCATCCAAAAGTTTATGCATAAAAAATCATGATAAATATATTATCTACCGGATTTTCATGTTTTAAATAAGGATATACAACATATTTGTTTGGAGTTATTTAAAAATACTAATTTTGTTCTCCCGAATGTTTTCCTTAAAAAAATTGTACATTGGCGTTTTGATACTAGAATAGTTTTAAATAAAGAGCTCTAAAAATCTATAAACACTTGTCTTATATTGTCACATGCATATAGCGAGAGAAAAACAATAGGCGTTTTGATAATATATAAACACATCTAGCCAGAGATAAAAATCATGAGACGGCTAATTAAACGTTGTCTTGTATTGTCACATGTAAAACAATATGTAGATAGTTTCATACTTCTCTAAATTTGTTATTGTAGTAATCACACTCACAATTAACAACTCCCACCCCACACCCCACCTCTATACACACACAATAAATACGATAATATATTATATAACTAGGTTTAACACCCGTGTGTTACACACGGGTTAAATAATAATATTTATAAAGAAACCATTATCATTATGTATAGAGATTTGTAATTTGTAAATCTATCTAATAAATCAAATTTTTAGGGGGCAATTTTTAGAGGGAAATTTTTTTAATCTATAATAGGAAGTTTAAGAGGGAAAATATTAAGTTTCATGCAATGAGTTGATGGAGCTCCTTAAATATTAAATATTTACAAATTACAAATTTTTAAACATAATAATTCTAATTTCTTTATAAATATTATTATTTAACCCGTGTGTAACACACGAGTATTAAACCTAGTATTTAATATTTAATAATGTTGCTCCACCAACTCATGCATGGCACTTAATATTTTCCCTCTCAAACTTCCTAATATAGATTAAAAAAAATTCCCTCTAAAAATTGCCCCCTAAAACCTTGATTTATTATATAGACTAGGTTTAACACCCGTGTTACACACGGGTTAAGTAGTAATATTTATAAAAAATTATAACCATTATGTTTAACGATTTATAAATATTTAATATTTAAAAATTTATCTTCATCAACTTATGCATGGTGAAATCTCTACTTAGTTTTCCCTCCGAAGTTTCCTTTTATAAAAAAATTCCCCCCATAATATAACCCCCTAAAACTCTAATTTATTAGATAGATATTAGCATGTAAATTTCATGAATAGTATAATCATGTGATGGGTAGTTTTTATTGGTTAACTTTTTGTTTGATATGTTTTTATTGGTTTAATTTTGTTTATTTTGAATGTAACATATATGTGTCTTTTTATTTTTTGTTATTGGTTTTTCCTAGAAGTGTTTGTTTGGTTTTTTAATTTTGGTCCCTCTTAATTAATGAAATATATAACCTGTTTTTATTGATTGTATTGTTTTAATTTTTTTGTGACTTTTTTCTTTATATTTCAACCGACAACATAAAACTTCATGCGAATACACGTATGAAAAGGCTTGCGCAACGAATGTAATTACAAAATTGTTTTTTACAACCATGATAGTCGAATAAAATTTTATTGCGCATGCGACTGAAAATAACTAGTTAATTATAAATTCAAAGTCAAGTGAACGGTATGACTTATTAACTTGTATATTTTGTTTTAACTTTTGATGAGTCATATTTCTCTCTTTCACTCTCCCATTATATATGTAAAAATATTAGATAGAATTTCAAAACAAATTATTAATTTAGAAAGAAATTAATATATTTTTATACCACAAAAGCCAATGCATTCAACATGCATATATATAAAGTTGGAATTGGTATCATTTGGTTGAACAAACATGAAATACTTGCAAAACCGAGAAAGCTTTTCTTTCTCTACTTCTTCAAAAACCGACCTTTTCTCCGATGATGAAGATAGTAGTGATGATCATGATCATCTTCAAAACCACACCGGAGGCCGGGTTTCGGGCCACCATCAAAACGACTACTTTGAAATATCTCTACCGCCACCACCACCATCACCATCTGCCACCAAAACCAATAATAGTGATTCAAAAGATGAGGAATTTGAGTTTTGCTTCTCTTTTAACTCATCATCGACCCTTGTTGATTTTCCAACCACCCCTGGTTCCGCTAGTTCCAACCACCCGTTCCACCACGACGAGCCGCCTATGACCACCACCACCACTTTTGCAATTTCTCAATCGGTCAATGTTGTTGATAGAAAACATAACCATCACAAAAAGAAAAATAGTTCAATGAGTTATAAGCGTATATTTCAAAACACGAGTAGCCCTAGATGTCATCAAGGCTTAATCTCACCATACACGTTTCCGCCTTCTCGGTTACGAACGCTTGACAAAACGCAACGGGGTCTAATGAGGTACGTATCACTAAATTTATCACTAAGAAGATTTATATTTACATATTTAATTAAGATGTATGTTCATGTCTAGTTCAATCGTATATAGTTTGTACGTCTTTAATTTTTATTTTCGTCTTTCCCTCTTAATCTCTTATTTTATATATATTTCTCATTTCGTTAAAAATTTTACACACCAACATATAATAATCATCATATATAATATTACACATTCATTAAAATAAAATATTTGCCGTCTTTTTACTTTAATTAGATTAGACCAAGTATAGGTTAATATGTTGTTGTCTTTGTTTTGTTTTCTCGTACCGACAAGACATATTCTATTCACGTATATTGCTTCTTTAATATGGGTTTCATTAGCCAAGTGTCTATAATAAACTTTACGTATTTATTAACCTCCATAAGCTTGTATCAAACTTTTGTTCTATTACCATAACATAATTGACCAGTGATTAATTTTTTTAGTAACGTAACTAATTAATTTGTCAACGATTCTAATTATATTACTGATTTTTTTTTGTCACGGAAGTTCATTTTTAAACATCAATTGTATGCTTAGGAGGGGATGTGTTATCTTAATAAGGTCACTTATCATTTTCACGGTTAAAACCGCACCTTAACCCTACAAAAAGAAACTTACTTTAGGTGAGAAAACTTAATGCCTAGACTTAAACTCAGATTAAGTGCTTAACCAATAACCACTAATTGAGTTGTACAACCGCTCACCATAAAAAATTAAATATGCTAAAATTGATTAACGATTGATGAATTAGTTGTAGCTTATCCAAGGAACGACAATGAAACTAGATGTAGTGGAAAAATGAAATTTTTATCGTGTGGGGCGTATGGGAGATGATTAATAATAAATTAAAAGGAGTTAGTGTTAGGATATATGATTAAAGATGTTAAAAGTATTAAAACAGGTAAACCAAATTACAATTTATTCTAGTTTTTAACTTTCTTTGTTTTACGTTGACAAATTTTATGTCTCATGCACGTTGTGTCAATATTTCAAAATATGCGGAAACATGATATATATATATGTTATACTAGTTTTGGTACAATAATCATCAATTTTGTTTTCTTAATAAACTTTTAAAGGAATTATTCAACAAGGTTGGGAGGCATAAGGAAATTCATGGTAAAACTAAGATCCATGAAAAGCATGTTACGGTCATCGTTAAACGCTTCCAAACGACTCCAGTCATCGGCACAATTCAAACCCAAAAGACAGAACAAGAGTCCTTCCATTGATGACAACCAAACAGACTATAATCATATAATTATCAACAAAACCAACAATCGTAACGATGTTATTGCAAGTACTCGTGGACAAAAGCAAGACAAGGAAGAGAGCATACCTTCAAAAAAGATGAAGTTTATCGGTTTTAGTAAAATTTTTAGTGTAATTATGAGGAATATTAAACCAAGCAGGAGATCAAAGCATAGTGATAGTAAAAGTTGTCCGGTCTCGATTAAATCTTCTCCTATGCATGATCCTAACGCTCGCGATGAAAGAAGGAATTCGTTTTACTCTAGAGATCATTCCATTCAAGCTGCGATTGCACATTGTAAAAGGTCGTTTGGAAAATGATAACAGTTTTGTTATTTTGTGTTTTATATTTATTTTATTAATGTTAGAATCAAGTTTAGACCTACTTTTATTGTATATATTATATTCCTGAATTATTTTTTTTTATTTTTGCATTTTATAATATCAAAGGGTTTAAAAGCTAGTTACATATATGAAAATGTATACATTAAAATAAGGCAATTAAGTTAATTTTCTTCAGTATTTGACAAAGACACGTTTACTATTTGGTTTTTGTTGTTTTAAGAATTTAACCCCATGCACTCTCACCAATTTCACTAATTAGTAATTACACATGACATTTGTTTTCATAAATAATCTCCCTAAGTTTTAACTTTTTAAGTCTCGATCTTATATAATTTGAGAATAACAACTCTATAAAAACACAATATGAATCATTAGCTGTACGTATGTTTATTAAATGTTTGGCAAATCTCTAAACAAATTATCACAACATCATTTACACTTATTCTCGAAAAAACTTAATCAGTTTCCACGTACGATCATTTTACTTCTACTAAAACGCTTACAAAAAGTTACTAAACTAAAAGATCGTCACGAACTCATCATTTGAGGTCTCGTGAGGAAATCCTTGAGATGGTCAAGAACTAATTAAGCTAATCGGTCACATCTTTCCATTGAGTTATCGATCAGAGAGTTGTCCAAATTCCCATCATAGAAAATTAGAAATTTGATAAATCTTTGAGGCATTCCAATAATATATACAAATGTATAAGAGAAACTCACATTTTTAAGCACAACTTGAGTTGATGCGATCTTCAAACATTTACTGTTGCAAAACGCCAAAACACAAACAAATTAAACACTTACTAAATATCTAAAATCATGACTTGAATCGAAACCATAAATACCAAACGATATTGTACCTTGCATTCAATGATTTCAACATGAAAACGTCACCCAGCGAACCAAACAATAAAACTTAAATTATATTCCTTCATAATTTAGGGCTCCAAATATCATAGGAGATGGTAGATATAAAATTATAGACTTCTAAGTATTGGAATTTGGAGGGGTGTTTGGAAATGATTTATTGGCTTTTTAAAAAAACCAACAAGTTAATAAGTTAAGAAAAAGTTAAGTTTTTATGTTTATTTTATAAATGTGTTGTTTACTTACTGGTTTTTTTTTGCCAGTAAGGGCGGAGGATGTGGAGATGTCACCTACCTTCATGCCCTCACAATTACTTAGTACTTCACACTATTCTCACATACCCTAAGGATGGTGCACAAGCGTCAATTACCCTTACTATACTCAACCAATTAAAACAATTAAATAACTTAACATTTAATGTTGCAATGTTTAAAATGTAAATTTGTGTTTGGCAACCAAATGTCGTGTTCAAGGTAGTTTAAAGCCTGCCAAGTTAGTTGCGGCGTAAATGCAGTGAGGCATTCTTAAAGTTTCGAATGAAGTTTTAAGCACTCATTGCACCCTAAGTCTATAAGTTCTTTTCAAACCCAATCTCAAACACCATCTAGTAGTCTAGTAATTCAACAAGAACCGGAATTTATACTAAAGTTGGTTTAGCAAGAGCTAGTTAGGGTTGAACCTAACCCGTTTATTCATAATCAGTTTGCAGTCTTCATCGTTCTAACCGGTTTAACCATGGGTGAACCCAAACAGACTGGTGGGGGACTGGGGTTCCCCCTCAAATTTGTTTTTTCAGTGTGTTATATACGTTAAAATACCAACCTGGCCCCATAAAAATTTGTAATCCTCCTTGTAAAGTCATAAACTCTCATTTAAATATATAAACTCAATCTTTGACTTTGGCGAAATATTTAAACCACTTTTTTATTTAGGCCCAATTCAACATTTAAATCCAATCTTTGTTTTTGTAACCAACATCCTTCAAACTCAAATTGTAGCTGCCTTAAGGTAGGGCTTCCAAGTTTTAAAGTTTGATTTGGTTATATTTGTTGTGTAAATGATTATTTGATTAGAGAATATGGAATTAGGTTCAAATACAAAGTCTAAATTTTCTAGAAAGTCTAAGAAGGAATTTGGACCATTAGATCTAAAATTAAATGAATATCAATGGCTTATAAACACAAGGTGGCATAATGGTAAATAGTTAGAAATTTAAATAGTAGGCTAAGGGTATATTAGTCTTGTCTCATTTTCAAATTTCACCCTCTTTTTTAAACGTCCATAACTTTTACATACGACAATACTTTTTAATTAAAATTACACCAAAAAAACGAGCGTTTTTTTATCTTCAAAACGCATATAATATTGATATATAAAAAACGAAAATTTTTTGTTGAAGTTTCAGCTCATTGTGTTATATTCGTTAGGTCATTGTGTTATATTTTTCAGCTCATTGTGTTATATTAGTCAAGACATTGTGTTATATTTTTCAGATTGTGTTATATCCGTCAGGTCATTGTGTTATACTCGTCAGGTCATTGTGTTATATTTTCATCAGGTCGTTGTGTTATATTTTCATCAGGTCGTTGTGTTATATTTTCATCAGGTCGTTGTGTTATATTTTCATCAGGTCGTTGTGTTATATTTTCATCAGGTCGTTGTGTTATATTTTCATCATGTCGTTGTGTTATATTTTCATCAGGTCGTTGTGTTAAATTTTCATCAGGTCGTTGTGTTATATTTTCATCAGGTCGTTGTGTTATATTTTCGTCAGGTCGTTGTGTTATATTTTCATCAGGTCATTGTGTTATATTTTCATCAGGTAATTGTGTTATATTTTCATTAGGTCATTGTGTTATTTCAGATCATTGTGTTATTTCATTAGGTTATTGTGTTATAACACAATGACATGAATAAATAACACAATGACTTGAATAAATAACACAATGACTTGACAAATAACACAACGAGCTAAAAAACGTGAATTTTTTTTTGTTTTTTATATATGAATATTATACGTGTTTTAAAGATAAGAAAATGCTCGTTTTTATGGTGCAATTTTTTTTAAAAAATAATATCGTATGTAAAAGTTATGGACGTTTAAAAAATGGGGTGAAACTTAAAATATAGAGACATTACCATCTTTACCCTTCTTTCTAATTTTAAGGGAGTGCCACATGTCATCATCTCATGGCTTCTTACACTTTCTAAGAAAATTAGACTTTGTAGTATAACTCCACTCAGAGAATATGTCGGTTTGAAAATAACAAACTCCAACTTTAGAATATGCATTTTGATTTCGGTTGTGTTTATGTTGTTGTGTGATTTAATTTGGTTTAAAATAATATTATTAGTCACATAATGGATCAATTCCTCTAAAATAAAGTTGAAAATTCATTTTCTAACACTATAGAATTTACTAGATTAGTACCCGTGTAGTACACGGATTTTAGTTTTATAGGTTTTAACTTAATTTACATATCAAATTTATTTTTAACATATATCTTATTAAATCGATTTGAATATTTACAAATATATTCATATAAAAAATCATATGTTAAAATAAAGGATATGATTTATAATAGTTGGTAATTTTTATTGGAACATATCGGGTTAGGAGATAATTCATGATAATTGTTAATTTTTTTATTTGAACATATCGAGTTATGAAATAATTAATGATAATTGGTAAAACTTTAATTTGAACATATCGGGTTAGAATAAATCATAATAATTGATAAGTTTTTTATTTGAACATATCAGGTTATGAGATAATTCATGATACTTGGTACATATCGGGTTAAGATATAGATCATGATAATTGATAAATTTTGTATTTGAACATATCGGGTTAGGAGATAATTCATGATAATTTGTGAATTTTTAATTTAAACATATCGGGTTATTTCGAATATGGAGCATACGATGACTCATCTAAAAATTCTCCATCAAATTAATTAAGAACATGACACCTAAACAAAATCCTATGTAGAGTAGTTAAAATGGTGACATGTGGATGTGTTACTCAATTATTAGAATAGGTAATATGACCCAACCTATTCGACCTAAACCGAACAGAAAAAATTGATAGCCAATTAATCTAAAGACCCCTAAAAATTTCTGCCCCCTTAAAATATATTTCTAGGTCCGTTAATGAGTTTAACCCAAACCAAACCGGTCATTAAAGGGAGCCGAACCAACCACTTCCCATTACAATAACCGGTTCCTAACCGGCTAACACGGTTAATTTCCACTTAGAGTCGGTTTTGAGTTTAGTTGACCCAAACCATAACTAATTTGAAAGAAAAACGGATTTGTACAGTTCTAGAACGACACTTAAAATGACTTATGAGAAACGACGATAGCAAATCCTCTACCAATTAAAACAATAGAAGTGCCAAACATAGCCCACTTGATGAGCTTGTGGGCTTTTGCTACCATAACCGGTTTAAAAACCGTAAATTAACCGAAAAACAGCCTGTTCAGTTTAAACTAAATAACCATAAAATTTAAACAAAAGGTTATTAATCAAACCAATTATTAAAACTAACCAATCTCTCAATAATTAATTAACCGGAAATTAAAACCGAATTGTACATCTCTAACCTATGGGCTTGTGGCTATGTAATGATCATACTACTTGGGTCTTTAAGTTTTTGCAACCCCGGGCCCAAACTGTTGAAGGTTTGGCAATTGGCAATTTGGGTTTGCCATTTATTTTATTTTTTTATGAATAGTTTAAAAGTGGCATTACAGCTACAGCGGTCATTAGTTCAAACCATGGACACAACATCCTGTGCAAGTATAGAGTAAGACTTTATATATCAGATTGTGAAGTCATCCGGCTCATCCTCGACCTCTGCAGCTTCGGCCACGGCTACGGGTAATGAGAGAAATCGAGTGGAAATTTTAAAGAAAAAAATTGTGATTAATATCGTATGTAACCCGTGTGTAACACTTTTTATAATAAAATATCATATTTAAATATAACGATTATAATATTTTTTAAATAAATAATTTTATTTTAGTATGCCCTTTTGAGAAAAGTTATTTAAAGGATTAAAAGAACTATTTTTTTTGTTTGTTTCTGTTACTATTTTATTATTTAAAACTATTTGAAGGACCTAAATATAAATAAGTGCAGATGATTTTTAACTCACGCTATTGATGTGAAAGCTAAGACTTTAAGATATGGAGAATATTGGATTCAAGTCTTATATGATATAACATAAAAAAAAATATTATGTTGGACAAAAAGTTTTCTCATCTACGATGAGTTTCCTTTTAGTGTTAGATCGAATAGAAATGATGGCGAGTAATGTGTTTCAAAGTTCAAACTAAAATTCTTGTAGAGATGTGGTCTACACGAAAGATAAGAACAAGAAGGTGTTTGATCGACCGTCGACGCTCGCTTAATATACAGGCTATTGGAAGAAGTCAAGTCGCTGGCTATTTCTGGCAGAAAAGTCATTCGAGAAACAACTCTTTGGATTAATGGTTCGACCGGTGGCAATTCAAATATACGTACTGTACTTTGTTTTTTTTCCTTGCTAATATCTTTTTGGGGTTTTTGGCCTTGCAGCTCTGCTGGTTGGGTCATTTTCATAATTGTATCCACCACCTTAAAAAAAACTATTCACTAAATAATTAAATAATATCCCGTTAAGAACAAATTTTATAAAATAGATTGAGAAATTCCATGATTAAGCATGCCGCTAGCTTTTTTATTTTAATTGTAGTTATTATTGGCCGGGAATGGGAATATTGTGCTTGCATTATTATTAATAACATGACAACTCATCTCAATGTAGTATCCATAGTTACCCGTGGAAACAGAAATTTTCAACTGGAGATCACAGTATATACGTATAAATGAAAATTATTAATTATTAACGCAACATCTATTCACCAATAATATAATTTTCTAATGATTCAACTATTTCTCATGCCCTTTTTATTGTTATGCGGTCATTGATATTTACTAGTCTTAATAAATCGTATGGGTGGAGTTGTTTTACCAAATTAATCCAAACGTACATCATATCATCATGTTAAGAGTAGAACTCATGACGTTTTATCTAAAAAATAAAATCTTTATTAAATAGGTTAGTCACACATTGACGTTATAGTTGTTGGGATTTTCTAATATGTGTCTTAAGGGCACAAATAAAAAACTTTTAATATGGTAAGTATTCTTACCAATTAGATTAATATTCTACTACTTACCATATTTACCAATAAAAACTAAATATAAAAACATGATTTTGTTGGTAATTATGGTAAATAGTAGAATAGTTATCTAATTAGTAAGAATACTTACCATAATAAAAACATGTTATATGTGCCCTTAGGGCACATATTAGAAAACCCATAGTTGTTTTATTAAACTATCTTATTAAAAAGACATTTTCACGGGATAAAAGGTATAGTTTTTACAAAATATAATAGAATAAATAGTATGGAATAAGAGTAAGGGGCTATTTGGTATCTCTTAATGACTAAGAGATATCCTTAAGTCTGAACGAGAATGATACCCTTAAATTTAGTTTTAATCCATTACCTAGCCAAACTAAGTTTTAAATTTTTATTATAGCCTAGCCTAAAGCCCAAGTTAATTTTTAAACCCAATAACAAATAAAGAAATAATGAGAAAGACCATTGGCAAAAAAACCAAAAAATATGACTTGTAGTTGTCTGCTTCTCCTCCCCTGAGCTATTGTTGTATGCTCCGGCTCCCCACTACTGCTCTGACCAAACCTCTAGCCAGACCTGCTCTGGCTCCGCCACCAACCTTCATTGCCCTAGCAACACCTCCCTCCTTCATATCTCTAGGTATTATTGACAAATTTACTACTTTAAGAGTTTTAGAGTTTTTAAGAAATTTGTATTTACATTAATAATCTAGCATTTTTTATTTTAATTGAATTAGGTTTAAGATGAAAACACAACCAAAACAAGTTATTATTGGCAAATTTTTTAAAAAAATGTCAAGAAGAAGAAAATATTAATGTTGGTCAAAGTAGTTCAAATCTTGATACAAATCTGGGTGTTTATAGGGATATTAATCCAAGTATGCCGGATATTGATAATGATGGAACTCTGAACAGTTACAATATTGGTCAAAGTAGTTCAAATCTTAGTCCAAAAATGTCTTCAACTTCATTTCATTCAAGATCAACCCTAATTGATTTAAAGGTCCTTTCTCCGGGTCCCATTGATAGGCTACCTATTGATAGTTATCATCTTGATCAAATAGATTATGTGACATTGTTCGTCTAATGGTGGAAACTGGAAAAAGTCGTTCATTTCCATTGGTTTATCGTATATTGAAGCTTGCGTTGATTTTAGCAGTTGCGACAACAACCGTTGAAATGTGTTTTTCTAAATTAAATCTTGTCAAGACGGATTTGCGTAATCAAATGATTCAAGACTTTTTGAACGGTGCTTTGGTTTGTATGGTCGAAAGAGAAATATTTAATAAAGTAGCGGACGAGGATGTGATGATTCGATTTCAAGCTATAAAAGAAGAACGGGGACTAATCTATTAGGTATGCTTTTTTGTTTGTTTATTAGTGTGTTTTTTTAACGAACGTATAAGAAATTTTTTTTAGGGATACCATTAATTTTTAGGCTAGTTCCGTCACTGAGAAGGCAGAAAGATTTCTAATGGTTCGGTTGGTGTGGCACGTGCTCATTGTACTGCAATTAAATTTTTTATTTATCAATAATTTACAATTACAAAGACATTAATTTATAAAGACTAATCTATGGTTAGAAGACTTAATTACCAAGTTAAACCTAAACACACGTAAAAATCTCATTAAAACCGGTCGTCACTAAACGTACGAACCTAATACACACAACGGTGTTATCTTAGGATCGGATAATGAGGCCAATAAACCAACCCCGTCTTTCTGTAAAAACAAATTATGTATTCCTAGGTTTAATAATTAGTTTTGCAATCATTGTTGTGACTTGTGAGAGAGTTGTGCGTTTACGTTATAACTTATAATAGTGACAACACGTCAAGACAGACCCGTCGCTATTCATGGGTAGGTACAAAATTGACCGATCCTTTTAGGTAGTCCCACATGTCATAGAGCCAATAAATCTTTAATTGTCATCAATTTTGATTTTGCTAAAAAGAAAAGGATGATATCAACGAATTTAACATAATAATCTTATGCATGTAAAAAAATTAATTTTTCTATAAACGTTACCTCACATCGTTTGTTTAAACAGTGACGTATTAAAAAAATTATCTAAGTATTTATCGCACTATACTTTTAACTAAAGATATACATGAGCTAAGTCTTCACCAAAATTAAAGCTCGCAAGCTCGATCGGTTCGTTTGAAGCTTTGCTTGTTAAAATACATATTATATCTTTTAGAGTTTTAGATAAAGCTTTTGTCATCTTGATTGTGGCCTCGAAAAAGTTAAGTCGGGCGTTGTACGAACTTTCAAATACAATTTTGAATAACCATAAAATATTAAAATGTATGATAAAGCACTTACCCGATATATATTCATGATTATATTTGTATAGTTATAATAACCTATAAATGCATAATAATAAATCTTTAAATATGGCTAAATTTGTCTGTTTATTATCTAGTAAGTTCTTCAATTACCTCTATTTCAAATTAAATGAACAAAAATAATATTTGTGTATTTAAATAGTAAGTTCTTTTTATTCTGACGATAAAAAGATGTTATGTAATGATCCTCATTATATATATATATATATATATAATGAGATAATTTAATAACCTTAGTTACTATTGTGTGAAGTGATTCACTTATTTAGTTAAATACTTAAACGTCAAGGGCCGGGTTAGTTTGTGGCTCACTGGTAAAAGACTCATGCTTGTAGCACTATGTATGTATAAGAAATTCTGAATTCATAAAATAGGTTAGTGAGGGGTGGTGTAATTTAAGCGATGTAGGATATGAACGGTGAAAGTTTTGTGTTAAAACAATTTAAATACTTATTATATAAAAAGTAATAATCTATATTCCTCACACCTACATTATTTTGTCTTTTTGTTTGATATAATAACTGAAAAGCAAATAAAATAGCATGTTCGGTGTGTCATTTGAGCTTACACTTATCACTATGCAATGTATCATGTCTTTTGAGTATACGTTATACACACATACACGTTCAGATGGGAGAGATTCTTTTATCAACTTTCTATTATTGTAAAAACTTGCGTTAACACGTTAAGTCAATTAAAATTAGAGTTAAGTGCAATTTGGTGATTTAAATTCAAAGTTACTTTGTATCTCTGTGTGAAAAATTAGACCGTCTGCACCCTTATGATTTTTAAAACGGGTCATTTGCACCTCTCCTTAACTTTGACCCCTATGATTTTTAAAGCGGGCGTAACTTTTGTATATGTTGCTCTTGACTTCTTGTTAAAGCCTATTTTATATGTATTTAATTTGTTGCCATACGTTCAAAAAAACCAAAAAGTATAAATTATAAAATCCAACAAAAATCACTAAACTAATTTGTGTACATTAATATCCCTAAAAAAAAATCTAACATGCATATAATTTTGAACGTTATTTTGAATGTTTTTTCATTAACTAATTTTCTAATAAAGTGACATTCAAGTATTCAACAACTTTATAAAAGAAACTTAATAACTTCTTATTTGAGCGACTTACGAGTTAACAAACTATTATTACTTTACAGTAATTGTTTTTTACAAGTTATAGCATATATATATACACGTACTATTTCTTTTTTATAATGTCAATAGACATTTCATAAAAAGAAGAAAGTCATTGGTTTTTATGATCTCAGTTTTTAGTAATAAGTTATCTTGTTTTTAAGTTAATTATTATCTATTTTGAAGAGTTTTTTAATAGTTGAAAACTTTTAATATATGAAAATTAATATAAATGCTGTTTATCTGGCCAATAGAAAAGGTAAAGCTAGAAGCACGTAGAACGTGGATGGAGACATGTGATGTTAAGGTCACAACATGCGCATATGAGTTAGGAGCAATGTTTTATAAAACCGGACCGGACACTGAACCGTTATTTTAATTTTAATGGTCGGACCGGTTGGATCGCGGTCAGACCGGGGTTGGACCGAGATAGGATAATTGTATATTTATCAAAGCAATACCATAAGATTTCCAATTTAGACACATAATAAGTTCAATAATATTAAGTTATACCATATAACTATATAAGTAATAATCCAAACAAGTTCTAACGCCAAAAATCACCAAAAAATAATAATTTAAAGAAGTTTTAACGCAAAAAAAAAACGAGTTCATCATTTTCATCTCTTAAAAAATCAACATATTGAATTTCATTACAAAAAACACAAATATAAATAGATGTATACATAAAATCCATGAAAATCAAAACATAAAAATATATATTTTATGACTGACCCGGTTCAATAGCGGTCCGGTTGCGTTCCGACCGGACCGGTTCGTACGGTTCGAAGCGGTTCAGAAACATCAATCAAACCGTGTCTAATTAAACCGGGATTATTAAAAAAAGCGGTCCGACCGCGGTCCGACCGGTCGGACCAGCCAGTTTAAAAAGACTGGTTAGGAGGCCTTTGTATCCCATTAATTATTTTTTTTTTGAACGGCAAACTATCCTACTCCTAAATTAAACTCCAATATTTACAGTTACTCAGGTTTGAACCTGAGACCTCCTTCAAATGGTGCTCCTAGAGGCAAAGTCTCTCCCACTGAGCCACCAACCCCAATGGTTGTATCCCATTATTATTTGATACGTGATATCTATTATGACAATTACCAAATAAAAATACTAGAAATACTAGATTGGCAAAGTCGGTGTTTTGCACCGGTCGAGTCACGTGACGTCACGTCGTATTTTAATTTTTTTTATCTTGACGTATTAACAGTTTTAATCTTTGAATTTTACCGTATTTAAGATTTTACTCTCCAACTTTTACTAATTGTCATGTTACTCCCTGATGAGTTTTCGACTTTGAATACTTAATTACTCTACTTTGGCATATAATACGACTTTAATATTATTATCCTTTTAACCTCTAACTTTTGATATTTTATCGTTTTTTAATATGTGACACATTACGATTTTACGCCGTGATATATGGTATATGAGTTTTTTTTATTATAAACACATGTGAGTATAAGCCAAATACGTAGTAGCCGACTGCGTGACCAAGCCACTGCAATGCACGGTCAGATCTTAAATCTTGTTATATAAGATATTAAACGTTTTATAAAAAAAATAAAAGGATATGTTTGGATTAAAAGGTTTAGAGATTGATTGGGAATATTGGGTGTTTTTTTTCTTTTCATTGATAGTACGTAGTAGGTAATTGTTTGGGCATGTTAGAAAGTCAATGTTGTGTTCATGTCATTATATAATTCTTGTTTGTAACTTTTAACGTGGTGTAGTGGTAAGACTTAAGAGATTTGGATTCTTTAAAAGAGACCCAAGTTTTAGTCTCATTACCACCACTTTGTAAGAGGCAAATAAGGGCAATGAAGGGAGACTTGTGGCAACATAAGTTCGATCTCTGAGCCAAACGGGTTTTATTAGTAGCTTGTCGTCGTGCCTACGGGCGGACGGGTTAGTGGGTTTCTCCCGAATTGGAGTCGGATTAATAGGTGGGTTTCGGCTATCCAACGTTGTCTGTGTTTGCAGAACGTTTAGGGTTATCTTTTGCCATTGGATTACCCCGGGTAGCCGGACTTTATTCGTTTCGCTGTAAAAAAAATATAACTCTTGTTTCTGGTCAACCCTTAGTTGGTGCCGTTTTTAATATATTGTAAAAAAACTAGTTTAGTGCCCGCGCTACGCTCGGGAACACAACATTCCAGTGATGCTTTTAAGGATATTCATGAACATTCCAATAAGTTTTGAAACAAAACCGTTGTAAACCGAAACACGAAATATATTTTTAAAAATTAAATTTTTAGTATAGCAATATTATACTCAAATTAAAAAGAATAAAATGATCAGTTTTATGGTGTAGTTTATTTTTTATTTAAAAATCCATATAAAAAGTTATGTATATTTATAAAACACTAAGGTCTTTAATTGTATATTATTATTAATTTTATCCATAAGTTTCATTTTCACACCCTATCAAATATAAACCGACTCATATACACCCCTTGTAATAGAGGGTTAAAAGTATAAATACTTTTAAATTTTTCAGAATTCTCTAAAATATTAGGGGACCAAAAATGTAATTAGTTTTATTATAATATATTTTATATACATATTTTAAATAAAAAAATCATTATTATGAGATAAACTCTCAAATAATGACACATAAGCCAGAAGCTTTAAAATGGTGCCACATAAGCTTTTTTGGTTTTGTTATATTATATAAAGATATTGCTCCGCCCATATATGATACTAAGGTCATAAAGTATAAAAGTTGCCTTAAAGCTCATCCTATATAGAAATATGTACGACTGATAATGAGTTGAGTAAATTACAATTTTGGGTCTTTATAATAAGTTAAATTACGGATCGTGACCTTTATTTTAAATTTTTGCACTGGTTGGCCTTTATATAAATTTTTTTCACGATTTTAGACCTTAAAGTTAACGGTCGTTAAGTTTTTTGGTTAAGTCCCCTCATGTGCAATGCACATGAGTGTATTTCAGTAATTCTACATCTAAGGACTGTTACTGTAAAATTAATATTGTTATTATTATAACTATATATATATATACACACACATATATATATATATATCATATTCATCATCATTATCCAAGCTGATGAGATTATTCCAACCACCACCATCACACCACCACCACCATCAGACCAACATCACCACCTCATTGATCTTACTCCTAATCGGAACCTTAGCCGTAGCTTATCATCACTGGAAAGTGAACAAGATCTGAAATTGGAGATGGCATTTGTAGCTGTGGTGGTGGCGGTGGTTGTTAGCACCGTCATCTGCGAATGTATGTATATATATATATATATGGACTGTGTATGTATGTAAGTACTATATATGATGTGGTGGTTGTGAATGGATGGTTGTGATTTGGGGAAGATGAAGAAGATGATGAAGAAGATGAAAATGAAAATGAAGATGAAGAAGATAAAGATGAAGATGATGCAGAAGATGAAGATGATGAATATGATGAAAATGAAGAAGATGATGAAAAAATTACAGAGATGGTCCTTTAGCTGTGAAATGACCGAAATACCCTCATGTGCATTGCACATGAGGGGACTTAACCAAAAAACTTAACTGTCGTTAACTTAAAGCCCCAAAAACGTGACAAAAATTTATATAAAGGCCAACCAGTGCAATAATTTAAAATAAAGGCCACGATCCGTAATTTGGCTTATTATAAAGTCCCAAAATTGTAATTTACTCTAATGAGTTTTATTAGTTTTGTAGTCAACCATAAAATAAGTAACTACAAGTATATTTTAAGTTTTTAAGCACTGAACTGAATCATTAAGAATTGAAACAAACAATCTTAATTAAAAAAACTTATGTATATACATTTCTAAATTTTTTAAAACTCTTTTTTGGTTGAAAATTTTGGATTGAAAAGAATAAAAGATTATAATTTCAGACTAAACGTGATTAACAATAGTTGAGAGGGAAATTTGTAATTTTTTTCAAAATAAATGTTAGATCCCAGATGAGAACTTAAGAACATTTGCCTTTGGTTCATACTTCTATATTTGATTAATCATATCCTTAAAATTATATTAAAAATTATTATATTTTTCCCATTAAATGATCTTTTTGATGCATTTAAAAAAATTATTCAATATTTATTTTTAAATTTTATATCGCTCACTCATAACCACTTTAAAAACATTAAAAATTTATATAATATTTTTATTAAACTTTATATATCTCCATTCATAAGTCACAGGTTACTCATGTTTAATAGAAAACACTAGCTTATGTCAAGTAGACAAGTACATTGGGGCATTGGGCCCATCTCATCATGTTATGGTTTTGTGACTTTCATTGTCTTGTGGTGTAAGGCTGTAAGGGTAGGTGTCACGTTAAATTTGTCGCTTATCATCATCATCAAAGATGATACGAATCGATGTTTATCAACACTAGCTAGCTATATACTCTATACATCAACACACACACATATATAATTATATATATATATATATATATATATATATATATATATATATATATATATATATATATATATATATATATATATATATATATATATATATATATATATATATATATATATATAGAGTGAGGTTCACCTACATAGTGTTATAAATCTAAGAAGGCTAAGAAGCAATAAGAGATTGACATGTGGCATCTAGGAAAATTAGGAGAGGGGGTATTTTAGTCATGCCCACTTTTTTAAATATTCTCTCTCCACATGCAAGTCACATGTCAATTCCCCCACTTTTTTAAAATGTTTATAACTTTTACATACGACATTATTTTTTTAAACAAATTACACCATAAAAACGAGAATTTTTTTCTCTTTAAAACGCGTATAATATTGATATATAAAAAACGAACTTTTTTTTCACAATTTTTCAGCTCATTGTGTCTAACTTCAGGTCATTGTGTCTTCCGTCAGGTCATTGTGTCTTTCATCAGGTCATTGTGTGATTGTGTCATCCGTAAGGTTGTTGTGTCATTCATCGGGTCATTGTGTAATCTTATTTGACAAGTATTACACAATGATCTAATAATAATTACACAATAACACAAAAAGTATTTCAAAGATCTTGCTCTCACATCATCCTCCTTAAAAAATAAATAAACAAAACTTAAAAAAACTACTATTTTCTCATTGTGTCTTTTTTCATTGTGTCTAATTTAAAAAATAAAAAAACGGTAATTTTTTTAATTTTTTTAAAATTTTCGTTTATTTATTTTCTGAAAGAGGAATACATGGGGAACAAGGTCTCCGAACCACTTTTTTCAAATTTGATTTATATTGTGAGTTATAATTTTTTTAAAAGTGTCATTGTGTCTTTGTTTACCATTGTGTCATTCTCACACTTTGTAACAAAAAATGACGTTGTCTTTGAACATTTCTCAAACACATATTAACAATTTGTGACACGGTGATAATTTCTAAACACATAATATGACACAACAAATATTTATAATAAGATGATATTATATAATGACTTAAGAATGAACCGATAAAAGTGACATTTCACTAGTTATAATAAAACACAATCACATGATATTACACAAGGACTAGACAAGTGCCGAATTTTTTTTTTATTTTTTATATATCAATATTATACGCGTTTTAAAGATAACAAAACGCTTGTTTTTTTGGTGTAATTTTTTTTAAAAAATAATATCGTATCCAAAAGTTATGAAAGTTTTAAAAAAAGTGGGGGAATTGGCATGTGCCTTGCATGTGGAGAGAGAAAGTCAACAAAAGTGGCTATGACTAATGTTCCCTTCCACCAATTTCTTTTCCTACAAATTGATCTCAACCATTAAAAAAAAGATCTAAAGGTCATAAATCCTTCTTAGCCTTCTTAGATTTCCAACACTATGTAGGATAACTCTCCTCTATATATATATATATATATATATGTAAACACGTATCATATCATCTTGCAAGTGTCCAAACCGCATCGGTTATGCGATTACGGACCTATCTTAGAGCTGACAATGAGACGAGTTTAGAACAAGTATTAAAATTTTTGGTCTTATACTTATTGTAAAGCCATGTCACGTATTGGTTTTATACCCACTGATATCGAGGTATAGTCTTTAGTTTGTTAAAAATCACTCATTAGAATTTCCACGTATATATATATCTCACCATTTGTAAGTTTATTGCAAGCGTAAAAGCTAGAGGTGGCAGAGATATAAGTGTGTGGAAACACATAGATGGACCGGATAACGAACGAGGTTTTTTCGGGGGAGGCTGCATGTGGCATGTATCACAAGAAAAATAAGAGAAGAGAGATTGAGATTGTTTGACCATGTTAAGAGGAGACATATGACGACCCCGGTTAGAACTATAGAAACACTCTCAGCAGAGAGGAGGATGAGTAGAGGTAGAACTAAATTGACTTGGGATAAATAGATTAGCTAGGAAAGATTTTATAGACTTGTGCATCTCTAAGGATATGGTCAAGGATAAGATTTCATGGAGATGATGGATTATGGTAATGGACGTTTAGGACCTTTGATTGCGGTGGGGAGACCCGTTTAGGGACCTTATTTTGTTTTAACGTTTTTTGTGTACTATCATATTATTTTCGTATCTTATCTTGTGCTATATCATTGTGTGTGTTATGCTACTGTATGATATTGGAGGCTACTAATAAGTAGGGAAGAGTTAAAACAAAAACCCTCATATATTTTGAAAAAAATCTAGAAACTCATGTCATCCCTTGATCATCCTAGATCAATGGTTGTGATTAAAACTTTTCATTTACTTTTTTAAATGTGTACCCGATTATGTTATTTTATACTAAATATGTACTTGAAGGTCAAATAAGTAATTTTACATTAAACAGTTTTTCTTTCTCAAGTAGAAGAAACTAATCACACTCATCAACTTTGTTTTTTCTCATACTTTTTTAATATAATATAATTTCTCTCTTTTAATTTTTTAATTGGCAAATTGACTTAAAATAATCCCAACTAACACCTATTGGTCGAGAATAATCCCAAATCGGTTTATTCCCTCTAGTGATCCCAAATCCAACTTTTTTGGCCTCTAGTGGTCCGTCGTTAAGTGCACTTAACAGTCGTTAACTTTTTTTTTTCGAATTTCAAAACAATGCTTTATGGATATTGATCGGGAGGAGGATACAATTCAATTGATGTAAACCTTACCTCGAACCAGTGTTCCAAACGACAAAATGGTCTTCAATCGGGTGTTTAAACCCTAACGGTTTCATTGTTCCCTTAACAAAAAAAGAATCCGTATCCATCAGAGTTTCAGCACAAATGACTTGACAAATAACACAATGAGCTGAAAAACGTGATTTTTTTTGTTTTTTATATATGAATATTATACGCGTTTTAAGTATAAGAAAATGCTCGTTTTTATGGTGCAATTTTTTTGAAAAAAATAATATCGTATGTAAAAGTTATGGACGTTTAAAAAAATAGGGTGAAACTTAAAATATAGAGACATTACCATCTTTACCCTTCCTTCTAATTTTAAGGGAGTGCCACATGTCATTATCTCATGGCTTCTTAGACTTTCTAGGAAAATTGAACTTTGTAGTATAACTCTACTCTAAAAGTCATATCTTAGGATGTATAGGTTTTAAAGTAATACTTTAAGAAATTGTTACATAAAAATTCATTGTGTTTGGGTTTCAACACTGTCTATTCTACTTACCAACTAAGTAGCACTGGGACGGGTACGGGACCGGGGTACAGGGACAATACGGGGACGGGAAACGGCAAAACTCAAAAATCCTAGATACAGGTACGGCTAAGGTACGGTAATAAAATATTTAAAATATATATATACATATAAAATTAATACAAAACTAGATATATTGATGTAAAACTTAAACTTTCAAAAGTACTAAATCTTTAAAAAGTAATTAATTATCAATAATAATATCATTTTCAAACACCGGTTCATCTAGCTTGAGATCGACAACCTCTAAAAACCCTACATCTTCCAGTGACGAACTGATGATGGATGTATTGATGAATGATGAATGATGATCAGAGAAGTTGTTTGATGTTTGATTGTTTGGAATTGGTATATATACAGTTTACGATTCCATATGTAGAGAATGCGGATGATTATGGTTGCCGTATTATGTTTCTTTTTTTTTACTTAATGGTCGGGCTTTAAAACCTAAAAAACATATGGAAACGTTTAGGAAACTTCATAGAAACGTCCCCATTATTTGGAGACGTTTGGGAAACGTCCCCTAGGCGTCCCCGTCCCCTAAACGTCCCCGGGACGGGTACCTCACCTATTTAGGCGTCCCCGTGCTTTATAGCTTACCAATAGCTATATTCTAAATTTAATTTGCATAGCAAAAAACTTTTAGTCCTCAAACTTTAGGTTATTAACTTATTTGACACCATAACTTAAGCTTGACATATTTATTGTTCTAACCCCATGAACTTGACCTAAATATAATTTTGTTCCTAACTTTATATATACACTTTTAAAATCGATTTTTTAGTGTATGCAGCAACATGCGAGACATGATTGTATGTGACAAAGTCACAAAAGCTAGACCCCGTCGGTGTAAATAAATCTCTTGCAAGTATTTTGTACTTCTGAAAATAGTAATTTTATGAAAAATTTTCTTTCTATCATTTAACCAATGAATTAAACAAGTTATAAGTTAGCATACACGTAATACTATATCGTAAGATTAGTTTAATTTTAAATATTTTATTATATATATGTTTTTTTCTAGAACTAACAAATTTTTAATGTTAATTCATTCCACTCTTCAAATAGAGAGCCGTATTGCCCTACTCTTAAAATCTTTTACTGTTTAAATTCACAAAAAGTGACAATATTAAGAATTAAATAAGGTCTATTATAAAAAAATTTAAGTCTCACCACTAAGCACAAATAAATGTTTAAATATTCATTTGTACATATGTTAACAAGAAATTTTTAAACATACAAACACCAATTTCAATAAATTAGTTAAATATTTGAATTTAGAGTCCTTATCTAATATACCAGAAAGTTCGTTTTTCTTTGAAAACCTAGAATCGTTATCATATCAAAATTATTATAAGTTAAATAATAAATAAATATATTTAGTAAGCTATATTAGCCTTAGCCCTATAAATATATATCGATGATATATTCGATTTGAACTCTAAAAAGTTCGGTTTATATTCTCCTAACTTGTGGGATCTATTCGTCAATAATTTCAACAAGCATCAATTGTTAGCATTTAATTCGCTTACATACAGGTACACCTCTTTATTTATTCTTCTTAGATTTATGTCTTCTGTTTTACTTTTTAATGCTCAATTTGCTGTAAGTGGAAGCTGTTTGATTTGCATAAATCAATGTAATTTATTGTTTTATATGTTCCATAAAATCACTTTTGATCTGGATTTGTTAGTTTTGTTTGAAATTCAAGATCAATAAATTCGATTTCTTTATTTTTTGATTCTGAAAGTTGGAATTTTTATGCTGTATTGTTTCAAAATTTGGAATTTTGGGGTGATTTTGAGTTTCAAGATTTTGACTTTTGGCTTTGTTTGACATGTTTTTTTACTTGAATTTGGACTGAAGAGTCAAAGATTTTGTTAATTTTGTGTGCAATTCAAGACTGTTAAATACGAATTTCTTTAGGTTTTTTTATCATCATGTAAGTGGGAATTGTTTAATTTGCATGGTTGAATATCTTTTTACTGTTTTGCATGTTATGTGAAATTGATTGTCATCTTGGTTTGTGTAAATTGACTAAATTCCATTGATTTGTATATTTTATTTGCAATTTAAGATCATTAAATTCAATCCCATGATTTTGTTGTTTGTTCTTCATAAAAGCTTAATGCAGTATTGTTTCAAAATCTGAAATTTTGGGGATTTTCAAGATCTTGACTTTGACTTGTATTTTTTCACTTGAATTGCAGAGTGAAAGATTTGTGGAAAATTCTCAAGTTTGGCTTACAACAAGCAATTGTGATTTACAAAGTTGGATTGAATTGTCAATCTTCTGCTGTTCAATTTGACAGACAAATTAAGTGGATTGTTAGGGTTTGACCTTTTGACCCAGGTCAAGATGCATAGGCTCTTATCAGAGGTTATAATGAATACCCAAGGGGGTGGAGAGTCAATATTTGGTTCTATCAAGATCGCGGTTTTGCCGATTGCCAAAGTTTTCACCATGTGTTTTTTGGGATTTTTAATGGCTTCTAAGTATATAAACATCTTGCCTGCAAGTGGAAGAAAGCTTTTGAATGGGGTAAATTATTCAACCTTGTTGTACATAGATATTAATTTATTTGGTTATATATATAGCCCTATTTTATGTCATAAAGTTTACTGTTTATTTATTTTGAATGCAGTTGGTCTTTTCACTTCTGTTACCATGCTTGATATTCTCTCAACTTGGACAAGCAATCACTTATGAGAAAATGATTGAGTGGTAAGATTTGAATTTAGTTTTTACTATGACTAAAATTCAATTACAAACTTGGGATAAATATTTACAAAGTTACTTTTTATTGCAGGTGGTTCATTCCTGTTAATGTTATCTTGGCTACCATATCTGGTTCTTTAATAGGGTTAATTACGGCTTTGATTATTCGTCCACCATACCCGTACTTCAAATTTACCATCATTCATGTTGGCATAGGTAAATATCTCAATTTATTATCATAATCTTTTAATATTAGTAATGTGAGATGATCAAGTTCTGGTTTTGCTTCCGCCATAGTTTTAACTTTTTAGTTGATATGAGGGTTGTAATTGAATGGATAAAACGAACCATTTATGTCGAACGTTATCGTTGCAGGGAACATTGGAAATGTGCCACTTGTTCTGATTGCAGCTTTATGCCGAGATAAATCAAACCCTTTTGGTGATTCTGCTAAATGTACTCAAGATGGAAATGCATACATATCCTTTGGGCAATGGGTAAGCTATATTTCGTTTAGATTGACTGTTACAAATTTGCACACACTTGCCACGGTTTTGTATCTTAAGGTTGTATTTTTTGAACTTTTGTTGATTGTATAAATCATGCAAGTATATATGTTAATGAGAAAAAAGTATCTTATCTGAGCAATTTTTAAGTTTACAAGATATTTAAAGTAGTAGTATAAAGAACTTGTTATAGTGCATACACTGGTTGAAGATCTTAGATTCAGTTCAGTTGATAAAACTTAAGATTTTTTAAAATGTTATGTTTATTCAGGTTGGTGCAATTATTCTTTACACGTATGTATATCAAATGCTTGCACCTCCTCCCGGAGGTTCTTTTGACGTTATTGAAGATGATAAACTCCCTGTAAAAAAGCCTCCAAAAGTTAACGGGCCGCCTGAAGAAGTACCTTTGCTTACACAAGAGCCCGAACCGAAAAATGAAGATTCAAACACAGATGGAAATGTGAGAACTAATAATTTGCTTTGATCTTACTTTAGGTGGATGTTAATATACACCCCTTTATGGTGTTAATAATAATTGCTGTTTTTCTTAATGTAGATAAAGCAATTTTTGAAGTATTGGTATGTGAAGTTGAAGCTGAAGCAAATAGTCCAACCTCCTATTATTGCATCTGTAAGTACTTTCTCGCTTATTTGTAATCATTTGTTTGAAATGCACCACACAATCACGTCTCAGTTATTAGTAAATGGGTTGATTTGGGTCACTCAAATTATCGCCACTGATCATAATGGTGAACACACATTTGACTTAACCAAACAGATACCCGTTAGCTGACCCAATCTGCCATTTTTTAACACTTGTTTATCATGTTTTGTTGTAGATATTGGCTATTTTCATAGGATGCATACCATTTTTGAAGCAGTTGATATTCACTCCTGATGCACCACTCTACTTCTTCACCGATAGCTGCTTGATTCTTGGGTATGAAATTTATATTTTTAATTGTTTATTTTCGCTTTTCTTGCTCGTTAACTAGAAACATAATAGTTCTAGAATTTGTACAATCACATATTAATTTTTTTTTCTGGTATCAGGGATGCTATGATCCCCTGCATTCTGTTGGCATTAGGTGGCAATCTTACCGATGGTAAGTTTACTTCTTTAAGTTTAGATATATTATTTCCGGGGATATTTGAATATGAATATTGAAAGTGGTTATTTGATATTAAATAATCAAAATAAGATAATCAGAAGATAGTGTTTGGATGTGCTTTTGTTTGATGTTGTGACGCTGGCATGATAAAATGTTGACTTTTGAGTGGTTGATAAAATGCAGGACCCGGGAGTTCAAAACTCGGATTTAGGACAACTGCTGCAATTATTTTCTCGCGATTAGTTTTGGTTCCGGCGGCAGGATTGGGCATTGTGACATTAGCTGACAAACTTGGATTTTTTCCACCTGATGATAAAATGTTCAAATTCATTCTTCTTTTACAACATTCAATGCCCACATCTGTGTTATCAGGTACCCACCAAAATCTTTTTTTATGTTTATATGTGTATGCAATGCCTATATATCTATATTATCAGATACCCATGAAAAATCTTGATAGATTATGTACGCATTGACCAAATTTAGTCAAAACTCAGTTCTTGCATCTGTTCTTAGAACCGGACTCGGCTACATAACTGATCTGATGGCTGGACTGGATTTTTTTTAAACTGTTTTGTTTTTTTATATTTCTTCTGAAATCTCATTTACTACTTCAAGCTTTATATTTTGTTAACATTGCAAATCCACGCCAAAAGACAAATTAGTGCCATATTTTGTTTTATATTAGACTATTAGTTATGTATATTTTTAATAAAAGTCAGTAGAACCGGTAAGTGTCCAGTTTAATGATGGGTTTGGTTTTGAGAACATTAATTTTACGTATGAAGATATATACTTTCAAATGCCTATGTCTATGCCATTTGTTGTCATTGACCAAAAAGAGTCAAACTTGGTTTGCATGTGCATATACATGTACAGTCAATCCCAATACATGGATCATCAAATACCCACAAAAAATCTTGATCAAATTTGTACTCTTTGACTTAAAAAAGTCAAACTTGATTTCTAAGTTCATATATACTTGTATATGCAGGTGCTGTTGCTAATTTAAGAGGGTGTGGGAGGGAGTCCGCAGCCGTCTTGTTTTGGGTTCATATCTGCGCGGTCATAACAATGGCATGCTGGATTGTTTTGTATATAAATATTCTTTTTTAGATTCGTTTTTCTTAAACGGGGGAAGTGAGCACGGGCCGTTTGCAGTCGAGTTTAGAATGCAGAAATGATTAAACTGTTGATGGTAATGCAATGAGAGAAAGGAGATGAATGGAGAGTGTATGTACAGCCTCTCTTCATTGGTTTTACTTATTATATGGTCATGATGGATGTTACACTATTGGTATTTGTTCTTTAATATGATATGTTTAATTGGAAGCCACATTTCCTTTTGTGGCTTTAACAAGTTATTTACAGATGAAATTTTTAATTACTTGATTATATGATTATATTGTGTTTTTATGTCGAACAGTTGAATCGCTTACTAAACATAGGCAGGGGCGGGTCTACGTAGTGTTGGTGTCATGTGACTTAAATAGTTTGTTATTTAACAAGCCTAGAATTGTAAAGTATATATTAAAGGACAAAGAACTTTTGTGTGCCCATCAATAATTTGGTGATTTACCAACTAATTTTCTAAAAACAGTTTACTTGCACATAAAGGTTATGATAATACATATATAAAAAGTTAATAATAATCCAAAAATTGGGTGATGACAGATGGTCCTTTGCATTATTGTCCTTCAACCAGTTTGATTGAGACCCTTCATAATTATTAACACCTCATCGTACTGTCTTTTTGCTGTCCAAGCAAGTTAAGGTTCCATTTGGCTGACCTACAATTGTCATTTTGTGCTTACATTACAAGTGGTTAATCAACAGCATATTATCACCAAACTTAATTTTGTGATGCATCATATTCATGCTGTTTTCCTCATTTTCTTCAAATGCAACATCTGCGCTACGTCAACGTTTTTTTCATTTTCTCTATTTTGTGAACAATGTGGAGTCAGAGTTTGTTGATTATTAGATATGAAGATATCAAATGGGCTAACATTAGACCATGGTATATATATAAGTGAAAGTGTTAAAGTTGTGTAACTAATACATTCATTCATCTCTTGTTGCATTAAACCAACCAGAAAATCAAAAACAAAAACCAACAAACCAAATCAACAAACTTATTATCAATCTCTAACAAACCAAACTAAAACAAACCCCACCATCTCCTACTTCTATCCTCCCTTGAACCAGAACTCTTAATAGCACCATGGTGACCCAACCACAACGCAAGACCAATCCCAACCAAGCTCACCACTGGTGCTGCCATAAACAACCACCTTCTTCCGCCCCTTCCTTCGCCTTCATCTCCCTCGTCATTCAAGATTTCTTGACCACCATCCTCTTCAAAAGAGGTATTATCCTCCAACTCTGGTTGAATTTCTTGAACCCCGGACCCAGGGTTACTGCTTTCTTTCCTGTTCTCGTAGTCCACGTCATCTGTGGGAAGCTCAAACCGACATAACGGACAAGTGTTTCTTGAACATAACCACGGTTTAATGCACGAAGGGTGGTAAAAATGAAAACAAGGAAGCTGGTTAACCACTGTTCCAACGGTCAACGAGTCTTTACAAATGGCACACACCAAACCCTTATGCTCTGAATCATTAATCACCACGAGGTCAAGATTATTCACAAACGACTGAGCTGCAGGCGGCGCACCTCGCCTTGAATTATCCGTCTCGGCTAACCGTTCCAGAAGCTCCTCAAAGCTTCTTGCATCAAGATAATCTCCAGAATTTTCCACATAACGCGATGTTTCTTGAACGTTATCCATGTTTCCAAACGCGCCTAATCTTCTTTCACTGATTGTTACACGAATGCCACCCTCGATTTCAGTAACGTGATCATCATACGCCATTGTTCTCTGACGATGAACCCTAGCTATAAAAGATCCAAAAGTGTTTTCCTCATTTTCACCATTTTCAGAACCTTCAACCTCTTCCCATTCATCATCTGAACTCCACTGGTTCAAACCAACATGCATTGGGTCTATATCAGTATCTGAATCACCGCCAAGAAAGTTCTGAACATCAACAGAAACATCCGAATCATCTTCAACATAAGCACCATAAGCAACCACATCACCATCTCCACTAACAGATTCAAAACCCTCACTTTCAGTGTCGGAAACAACACGCCTCCATCTTCTAGAACCACTAGGGGTCGTACGTGCACTAGTAGTATCAGAAACAGGAGGTGGGTTCTGTCTAGCGAGATTAATCATGGTTGAAAATTGGCGGGAAAACATATCTTCAATCGATTCTGAGCTACTGTTGTTGAATCTCGTTCGTCTTGTTCTAGGATTCATATGAGAAATGTGTTGTGATGGGGTGTCATTTTCTTCTAGTAACAAAAACTTACAGTCCCCACATATGGTGATTGAATCAAGATCAATAGTGTCAGTTTCAGGTGAAAGTGTTCTTTGGCATAAAATACACATCTGTAACGCATCATCCATGTCTGCAAATTAGAACCAGAAGGATGATCATCAGTTAAAGAAAACGGGATTATCGCTGTTTTATGACACAAAACAGAATTATATTTAGTAAATCGACTAAGAACCCTAAATGAAACACGCAAACTTTGGTAACCTGACTCTAACTGCGAATGGAGATACGAACAGAAACGGTCATTTGATCATAAATTCCGTCTCCTGACGAAGAACCATAAATCAAAGATGCAAACTTTACTAACCTAATTCTAAAAATGAAAGAAAAATAGAGACTCTCATTTAACAAGATAATGAACAGTAACAATAAACTCCACAGAATTTGATCATCAATTTCCTCGCCTGATTACAAACCCTAAATCAAACATGCAAACTTTGCTAATCTGATTCAAACAGTGAAACGAAAATAGGAACCCTAATTTAACCAGAAAATGAACAGTAACAGTCAATTCCACAGATTTTGATCATTAATTTCCTCTCCTAACTAAAAACCCTAAATCAAACATGCAAACTTTACTAACCTGATTCAAACTCAACGTAATTAAGGATCTAAATTTGATCAGATACTGAACAGTAAGTCAATTCCACAGATTTCGATCTTCAATTTCTTCACCTGATTCCAAAACACAAATCATCAGTAAAAAAAATGAACACAAATGAAGCATCTAAGAACCTTCAAATCGAATTAATAATACCTTGGATCGAAATTCATCAAAAAAAGCGGATGATTCAGGATAGCATTTGATGATTGGACCAAAAAGACACCAAAATTAGGGCACCAAAGCAAAAAACAACAGATTATTGAACTAATTTGTGAAATCAGAAGTGAAAAAAAGCGAAATGAAGAAAATGAAGTGTGAATTTGAGGTTATTGCTGTTAGGTAGAGGAGAAATTGGGGGTTTTGTTGAGCCCTAATTATCAATCTTGAAAGTTTGCTGAAAGAAAAAAGAAGATAAAGTCATAAAGATGTACCTATTTTATTCATTTGCCATTATCACACCTCAACTTATAAGCTTCTTTTTATTGGGGTCAATAGTGGGTAACAAGTCACGTACGTGTAAATTTAGGGGTGTTCAGTATTCAAATACCATTCGAATTATTCAAAATTCGATTCGAATCGAATTCGATTAAGGTCATTCGAAATCGACTTTCAGTCATTCGAATTCGATTCGCACTCGATTCGAATAATTTTGTCGAATGTGGATCGAATACGAATATGATTTTTTGTATTCGTATTCGATTCGCCCAATTCGAATAAGAAATTTGTATATTTTTTAATATATATATGAATGTGATTTAATGAGCTTAAAGTAAAGTTAAAAATACCCAACCCTAACTCATTACCCAATCTTAACTGTTGTTTCTACATATAAGCATGATTTGATGTTGTGACAACTGCTTAATTGTTGTTTCTATATGTTTTAAACTTGTTTATAGTATTTTTTTGTGTTTGATTATGAAGTTTTAAACCTTTTGTTAACATGTTTTAGACTTGTTGATGTGCTAGTATTTTGCATATTGTTTAGGTGATGTTTTGCACTATGTTTGGGTGATTTGTAGACTTATGTCATGTTGGTGCTACATATGTATTGTTACTTGATGTGTTTGTTTATTTATATATTTTTTAAAGCGAATACATTCGAATCTATTCGAATTCGAATAACTTAGTCGAATCGAATACATAGATTTTTATTCGAATGTGGATCGAATACGAATACAGTTTTTAAAAGTCCCAATTCGACCAATTCGATTCGCCTAATTCGCCCAATTCGCATTTGATTCGAATGAACACCCCTGCGTGTAATAAATTCAATACGAGACACAATAGGTATGGGTATGTGATTGGCTATAAAAGATTTTACGGGTTTACGAATGTCTGGTTAGGTGATGTGTGTCATATCTGTTATTATTCCGTAGTTCTTTACTAGAATTATAATACATAAATATGAACATTCTATTCAATGTATTTATATTACTAGGATGATTATACGAATAAAGCTTAGACAATACAGGAAATTTTTAAGCCTTTTATACAATTCCATATCTTATATAAGATATGAAATTGTAATTTGCTTCTACTTATTTAATATTTAATATCGAGGCCATAGTCATACTTTCTTTTCCCATTTTATCACTTTATATAATGTCTTTGATTAGTAACTTTTCAAAACTAGAATTACATTGATGTTTGATTTGTAAACAGTATTTTTATTATTATAATTGCTAGACCTTTAAAAATTTTGAGACCCTGAATAGCAAGTACTTATATGGACATATTCAACTCATAATCGATTATAATTAGAAAATTGCAATGGTATTTGACTATTTGTAACGAAGAAAGAAAATATGTTGTAAAAAACCGTCTTATGTATCACTAACAAATCAATATGTATAAGTGTGCACGCGATTCACGCACGTCTCATATGATCATATCGTAACGTAAAGGTTTTGTTTTTCATTTTAATCTATAACATGAAAAAAAAAACTTTTTACAAAACGTTTGTATAAAGAAGGGAAAAAAGATTTTCTTGTCAAAGTAATTCATTAAAAGTTGGGTAAGTATGGAAAATAAACAAATAGAAGATTATAACCAGATTTGCTTCACATACAATGATGTCTATTTAACTACATTAATTCTTTATAGTAATTCACAATCCTATTTAATCTGTTAATTGTTGCTATTGCATTACAAGTCAATTTTATATTATACTAACACTCTCAAATTGTGACCACCAACTCTTTGAATGAATGCCCAAGTGAGTTTTATTTGGATTTAAAATGGGAATCTTTCAATTCATGCATCTAATTTCAGTCTATATGGTGACAGTGCAAGAAAGTGTTGCAGGATGGAGAAAACAACAACAAAAGGAGGAAAAAAAGTCCCAGAATCTCGCGTGTTGAGCCATCAGGGACCAGGAAGGCGCAACAACAGCAGAGCCGGTTCAAGTCGTTAAGGGAAGACGAGCTGCAGGGCCCACCGTCACGCACCAGGGCTAGCCTCAAGAGAAGGCACTATGAACCTTCATCAACCAAGGTCCGGGTATGTCATTATGTTTGTGTATGAATTTTAAAAAATATACATTCTAACAGAGGTCCCAGGTTTAAATCTAACTTTCACAAACTTTTTGCTACTTAACACGCAAGTTGCGGTTTATCTTATCCTATTGGTTAGGAGGCATTTTCAAGGTCCTTACCTTTTATGATAACGAGTCACAAAAAGATATAGAATTGATTATGATTTTTATTTTTAGGGCAGCATTAATTTTTTGTTGTTGTGAATATTAAAATCCCATTTTGGTGTGTAGGTGGAAAAGAAACGAACTCAAGAAAATCAAACAACAAAGGGTGGTAAGTTGATTATGAACATATATTCAATCACGGTGCCACAACTTTTTCAAATTATTAAATGGTTTGTTTCTTGTTTTTTCTTTCATAACACAAAAAACATGAAATAGAAACTGATGCGGTCATAGAAGAACCGTTGGGTGCACCATTTGTTGCTCAACCGTTGCCTGATAAACAAACATTAGAGCTCATTATCGACACGCTACAAAGGTTGGTTGATTGATTAATGACTAATATCATTTCCAAATAGTACAAGAACAAGAATATGTGTTACCTCAATCTCTTTTTAACTCTCACCATACATGTGAAGCGTTATTTACATGTTACAACATCATTATACTGTATATTATTCTCGCAGTTTTTCACAGCTTTGTATTGAACGTGCTTTTATAGTGCACTTACAGGGTTAGTTTTATTTTAAGCTCTTATCACTCGGATTATTTTGATGTCATAATGTAGGAAGGATATTTATGAAATATTTGCTGAACCAGTTGATCCTGAAGAGGTTTGTGCTTATATATCATGGGTTTATGATTTTTAAACAACCCGCGAAAATTATAGAGTTGACTTTGGGTGTTTTAAGGTTGATGATTACTATGAAATCATTGAGGAGCCAATGGATTTTGGGACCATGAGAGCCAAACTTCATGAAGGATTGTATACCTCCCTTGAACAATTTGAGGTATTTCTTCTACTAGATAATTTTAGGGTTATTAGATTTAATCACCTCCAACTATTGGTTATTGGCCGCTGTCACCTTCAAGTATCACTTTGGCCAATATCACTTCCAACTAAACATTTTGGTGTCCGTGTCACCAAAATTCAACCAATTCAAGTCACTTTTGGTTAACTTTTGATTATTTTTTGGTTAGCTTTTGGTGTTACGGACACCGTATCACCAAAAGTTAACCAATTCAAGTCACTTTTGGTTAATTTTTGGTTAATTTTTTTTAACTTTTGGTGATACACACACCAAAGTGTTTAGTTTGGAGTTATATTGGCCAAAGTAATACTTGGGGGTGACAGCGGCCAATAACCAATAGTTGGAGGTGATTAAATCCAATAAAATAATTTTAAGGTTTCGGTACGTTGTTTTCGTCGTATTTACCATAAAGGCTCCATAACTTGGAAAATCAACACTTATGCCCATTTCAAATTGGGCTTCTTTTTAGCCAAGTTGCTTTTGTCTGGTTAGTCCAAATACGAGTGTGTGAGTCCTTAACTAAGCTTCATATCACATATTAAACTTTCTTATATACGTCAATGAGCTCACTCGAAAACAATCATGCAGCATGACGTATTTCTAATATCAGGGAACGCGATGCATTTCAACTCTTCGGGTACTATTTTCTTTAGACAGGTATGAATGCATTGATGCATTTGAAATCTAAACGCATACCTTCAGATTTTTGGATCGGTTATAACTAACAAGCCTCTTATGTTATAGGCTCATGGGATACATAAACTAGCCAAGCGAGTTTTTCATGTCCTGAAAACAAATCCAGAAAACTTTGAGTCGGAATTTTCAGGAAGTAGGCGAAGATCTTGCAAGAGATCACAAGACGAAACTAATGACTTCAATGGCAAACTCTTCTTAAAAACATGTGAAAAGAGTATGATACATACTTATGAACACTAACTTTTTGATTCATAAAAGTTTCCTAGAATTGCAAGTAAAACTAATCAAATAACTTAGTAGAGAGCAAAAGTGTTTTTTCTTTCTTTTTTTGAATTTGAGATAGCAAAAACTTTGAACAGCCATCTAATACTTTTTACTAAAAGGTTATAAGTTGTAACATACAATGTTATAAGTTTATAACATAAAGAACTGACCGGAGAATGTGCTCAAAACCCGGTAAATTGACCGACTTGTTCTAACAAAAGCAAGTTGGTCGGTTTAAGATCCAAAAAGTTAGGTTCATTGTTTATTTTTCATGATTTGACACCTTTATCATTACCATTCGACTAAATCTACTATTACACTACTTCAAATTAGATTACACCAAATATCATCATGTCAGAGATAGAACCTATAACCTCACATCTAAAAGACAACGTCTTTACCAAACTTTATCATTTATACCTAGCCAATAATTTAACCTTTACTATTGATACATTTATATTATGCATTATCATTCCGACCATTTTTATAATATATTTTTAACAGGTTTTTATAATTTAAAATGTTGTTTGAACCGTTAAAACTGAACAGTAAACGCCATACTAGTTAAACAACTGATTAAGTTAGTCGTTTTTGGAACCATAGCTCTCATTTTGCTTAAAATTTTAATAAAATCGACTGAAATAGACCGAAAACACTTTTAACGAAAACACTTGTATCTTTGTTACACAGGAGGCAATGGAGATGCTAAAAGACGTGATCTAATAGAAGTAGACAGAAGATCCACTTACAAACCAGACTTAAACCTCAACAACAACAACTGGTCAAAATCATTAATCCACGTAAGTCAACATTTTGACTTCAACTTTCAATTCAAAATCCCCAAATTAATTACTAATTTCACATACCTTTTATAGTTGAATCAACATGAACACAGTTACACTCAAAGCCTAATGCAATTCGTCAAAGATTTAGGTCCAACTGCTCAAATGGTAGCTAGACGTAAGCTCCACAATTTCAACATGATTGAAGATCGTCAAACAACAAATCGCGATTTAGAGAAACAGAAACAAGCTCAAATTCCAATCGGACAAATGTGGTTTAATTCTTCTCGTTCTGGTTTAATCGACGGGATTGTGAATCAAAATCCGATCAATAGAGGTTATGATAGCAATTGTTGTGGTGGGCGTATGAGTTCAGTGGTTGATTCAAGATCATTGCCTGTATGGAATCGAGAGGAGGCGTGTGCGTTGAATTTAGGGTTTTTGAAATCGAAAGTGGGGAAGATGATGATGATGATGATGAATGAATGTGAAATTGAAAGCAGTTGCAGCTCTAATAAACCGTTTCAATTTAAAGATTTGAACCTCCAGTTGTAGTTAACTTACGTTTTTACATTAAAATCTTCAATAATAATGTCAATAAAAGTGACAAAATTTAACTATTGTTATTATTTTTAATTTTTAATAGTGTGGTAAAACTTACATTATCTCTTACTCTCTTAGGTAAGGATGGATTAGGTATCATAAACGCGACGTGGTATCTCGTGTCAATTTTATACTTACTACGTGAAGTCTTACAAGTTGAACAAATGACACATTTAAAAATACAATGTTTCAATAAGTGAACATATTACATTTCAAAACTTGTAATATTTTATATACCGACTATGGTTAATAAAAAAAGATTGATTATAATCAGGAGCAGCTTAACCAGTTTGGGTGTCTAAGGCGAAATAAAAATTTAAGGCCTTATTTCAAGTTTTAGATTCGTATATAAATTTGATTTGCCTTTGACATGCATTTATATAAGAAATAAAAGCAAACAAATTTATAGTACTCACAAAAACAGAAAATAACATGTATGGTAGTTTAGACTTTCTAATTATGAGAACTTAAATTAAAAACAATACCCTTAAGTTTTGGTTAATGATAACATGGGCTTTAAGGACTATAATATGATGGGTTTGATACGGGGCCATTGTTAAAGGTATTTTACCCGTATAGTTGAAAAAGTGGCGCAAAGATTAGAACTAGTGGTCTTAATCTATCTAATATTTCAAAGTTTTAGGGGGCAATTTTTGGGGTGAAATCTCTTTGTTTTATAATAAGAAGTTTTGAAGGTAAAAAATTAAGTGTCATTTTACACCATGCATGAGTTGATGATGCCAAATTTTTAAATATTAAATAATTAGAAATCTTTAAACATAATAGTTATTATTTGTTTATAAATATTCGAGTATTATTTAACCTGTGTGTATCATACGGGTATTAAACCTAGTATTCAATAAATTAATACTTACAGGTGAAAAGTTCATTGTATGTTCTAGTTTCAAAGCATAATATATATACATAAATATGGGGGCCTCTAAGATTTGGGGACCTTAGGCTCTTGCCTAACTTTACCAAGAGATGAGGGTCTGATTATAAGGATATTTACATGTTTTTTCTTGCTAAGAGTTTTTTTAGAGTTAAAAAGTCAATTGCATACTTATCCCTCTTAAAACATCAAGAAAAAGATTAATATTTAATTGATTTTAAAGATTAGACTCTTTTTTAAACGGCGGTTCGCATAACAAAAATACCGTTATATTTGGTAGGATGTAGTGTAATGACCTAGTTTGAAACTCCGGTCTACCTCATCTAATACATTTAAAAGTATATTTATATAACCGTTTATGTGTCAAATCTATATTTTTAAGAAATAAAACAACAAAATCACCTACTATAGTTGTCGAACAGAATACGCAAATGCACGTGGGAATATATTCTAAAAGCTTTGGAGATCATGGGCTCCAACTAATATGAAACATTGCTTAGCTGAAAAAAAAAACTGTATGAAACATTGCTTAAACCAATAATTTAATTTACAAGGTTTAATGGCACTTTGATTGTGTTTAATTAAGCTAATCGTTCCAAGTTTCCAACAATGTGAGGTGCCTGATTCAAAATATGACAAGTACACATTGAGGTGCTCCATAGTCCATAGTCCATAATGAAAATCTTTTATTATGTTCACTAGCCTTTAAAATTAAATAAGTTATTGCTATTGAAAAAATAAAAGAAACGGTTGTTAAATGGGTACTCTATAGTTAAAAAAACGAGAGTACAAACCTAACAAATGTTGTTAAGAACTTTTTTTACCACAATGTATCTAAAACATTTGCATAATAATGCTTATAGAAACAAAGTCTCCCACCGCACCTCGACTCAAGTATTAGCGATTGGAACCACAACTATAAGCTGGGGAAGTTTTTTTATAAATGAAGGTTAGGATCATCCACTATGGAAAACCTCCTTGAGTTAGGATGTCATCTGATCATATTAATTTTGTTGTTTCAAATGTGACTCACTCAAAAACATCATAAAAAAGAAAACTCGGTTCACTATGAGAAAACCCTTTAGGTTAGAATTAAATCTGAGACCTCATATATTCCAAATTATTTATCAATCTCATAATGTCATTCGACCAAAAGACTAATCGTATAAACCGAAAAGTAGGGGTGTAAACGAGCCGAGCTACTCGCGAGCTACTCGAGATCGATTCGATAAAAAGCTCGAACGAGCCGAGCCTAAAAAAGAAGCTCATTAAGTTATCGAGCTCGAGCTCGAGCCCGAGCCTAAAAAAGAAGCTCATTAAGTTATCGAGCTCGAGCTTTACACATCGAGCTCGAGCCGGCTCGCGAGCCTTATCGAGCTTTTCATTTATATGTTTTTTAATTATTTTATAAATATATATTATTATTATTAGTTAAAATATATATAAATTATGAATAAAAATATTTAATATGTATTTTGTTATATATGAAATACATATAATTAAAAGTTTATGTAAAATTAAATATAAATAATTAAAAATAATAAAATAAAAAACCAGACGAGTCGTGCCCGAGCCGAGTTCGAGCTTGAGAAATTTGTGACGAGCTCGAGCTCGAGCTTTGAAATTAAAGCTTGAAACGACCCGAACTCAAGCTCAAGCCTAGACGAGGCTCGACTCGGTTCGTTTACACCACTACCGAAAAGTTGTCTATAGTAATTCTCCATTAGATATAGTTTAAAAATTAATGATTTTAACTAAATACGACAAATATAATATGATATTCTTTTTTCTTTTGGACAGCGAAACGAATAAAGCCCGGCTACCCGGGGTAACCCAATGGCAAAAGGCGACCCTGAACGCTCTGCGAACACAGACAACGCTGGGTAGCCGAAGCCCACCTATTAAAACCAACTCCAATTCGGGGGAAACCCACTAGCCCGTCCGCCCGTAGGCACGACAACAAGCTAGCGGTAAAACCCGTTTGGCTCAGAGATCGAACTTGTGTTGGTCACAAGTCTCCCTTCATTGCCCCCATTTACCCCTTGCAAAGTGGTGATAGTGAGACTAGAACTTGGGTCTCTTTTAGAGATCCTAAGCCTTCATACCACTACACCATATTAGAAGTTGCGTATAACATGATATTCATTCTTTACTTTTAAAATATCGTTTGTAAAGAAAAGTTGGTTAAAAGGACGCGACGTGTTGTTGCGTGTTGGAAACTACCTGCATTTACAATCCTCCCGGATCTCCGATCATCACCTTCCGGTGACGTCGCCGGCGGCTTCCCGGCGATCATCTTCCTGCTTCATTCGTTAATCCGTCAATATTTCTTCATTCATCTCCGATGGCGTATCGTCGAAAGCAAGGGATTTCTAAGGCTTCAACCTTCAAGGAGGAGATTCACCATTCTCCAATCGACGACGGAAAAACCTCCACCACCGCCACCTCCTCCGCCGCTGCTGTTTCTTCGTCGTCACTTGCTGCTCAGGCGATCAGAGCATCCGCTGCTCATCGAGACTCGTCTGTTTCATCCGCTTATGCCAGCTCTTCGTTTCACTCATCGTTTAACGATCGATCTAAGGTTTTCTGCTTTTGATCGTCAACTCTGTGACTTTAATTGTGAATTGAAATTGACTGTTACACCTCATTAAGATTTCAATTTCATCTCTGATTTAGAAATTTTGATTTTCATTGTTCGTTTTAGTTATTAAATTATTGTTATGTGATTTTGTTTATGTGTTTAGCGATGTTTGTGTATGGATCTACATACATGTCATTCGTTAATTTGAGATCTAGTAATAATTGGAGAGGATTGTGAGCCAAAACTCAGTGAATCAGACACAATTATTTAATGTATAATTTGATCAGATAGTACCAGTTAGAAGCATAATGATCATAGATTTACACTTGTTTTCGCTCACAATTATGTTTGTGAATGAAATGGGGGAAAAAATAAGCGAAATCATGTGTAAACCAATGTGAATATATGATGATTACGCTAATGGGATTGCTCTTGGCAATGTTATTGGTCAATAGTTTATGCCTTTAATTTTATGATGCTTTGGCCTAAGATTTTTTAAATTGCTGCCCCTAGTACTAACTATATAGTTTTGTTTTAAGGCAATCAATGAAGTGATAATGATAATAATAGTACTAACAATATAGTTTTGTTTTAAGGCATTTGCTTATCAAATCAATTGTCATTTACTGAACTGATCAATAAAATGTTATCTGATTTCATACCACATCTAGGAATTATGGTTAGAAATTATGACAAGAAAAAATGTAAACAGAACTTACGCTTAGATCTCAGTTAGCAGATTAAATAAGTAGAAAGTAGCTTTCTTATTTATGCTGATAAAGAAGGAATACATGGTCTTGCAGGGTTCTGCTACCTATGATTATAATTCTAGGGGAAGTACAAATGAACCAGGAGGCTTTTGGGGTGTTTTAGCAAGGAAAGCTAAATCAGTCCTGGATGATAATAATGGTCCTCAGAGTTTTGAAACTGTTAGCAGGGTAAAGATAGAAACAGTCTCAACAAGCAACCAGGTAAATATCAACTTCCACCATGCAAATAACTATCAGAAATGTGAAAATGAACAAGGAAAACTTCTTGAGGTCATGGTATCTTTTATTTAAAATTATTGTATGTAAATGTGAGACACATGACTCTCTTAGGTAACTTCATATCTTTATCTGTTTTGAAACTTAGCCCAAGTTTACTGGCTTTCAGGCTGAGCATCATTATGAGTCTTTTGAGAACTCCAGAAAATTGGATAATCCAAAATTAAGGAAGGGTTTGGATAGACTCACATCTTCACTTAATCAGATTGGTGGCACGATTGGAAATGCCTTGGAGGTAAATATTGTGGATTGACATTAACGATCTGTATGATTGTAGTTTTACTGACTGATCATTAGAAATTTTAAAAAGATTTTGAATTCCCTGCTTTTACCTTTTTATTGATTGAATTGTATGAGGATTGACATTGATGATTTGTATATTTTTCCTGAATGATCATATGAAATTTTGAATCTCTGCTGTTACCTTTTGTTGCTTGGATTGTATGTGATGTGTGTTACGTTGACACTAGGCATATAGTTCATGTTTCTGAATGTTATATACTCCGTATAATATTTCAACGAGTTACGGAGTACTTCATATGTAGTGTCATGACCTTGATTTTTTAAATATTTCCAGTTTATGCCTATAAAATATATCCTTAAGCCATAATCTGTATTTTACTCTCTAACTCACAGCCTAGGAGGGCATGGTAGAAGCCTCATTGCTTTATTTGTGTTTTCTTTTCTTGTTTTATGTTAGAAACCTAAGAATTGCGTGGCTATGGTCGGCAAATGTGATTTTGTTAGTCATTAAGAATGATTTTGAAAACAAAATCATAGAAACAAAAACATGTAACTATCTTTGAATTTTAATTATCAGGAAGGGCGTACCATTGTGGACAAGAAAACTCAAGATATCATACAAGAAACTCGCAAACTGCAAAACAGGAGAAAAGTAACGAATGAAGAACAGAATCAGTTGCAGGAACCTCAAAAGCAATCAACACAGCAGCAAACAAACCAAGAAACTCAACTCAAGGCATCTCGCGACGTAAGGTGGCAAATGTGTAATTATATACTTGTGGTTGATGTATCACAAGTTTAAGGAATTTTCTGCTCATGCATTTACGATTGATGAAAATGCATCATACCATCATTTCTAAAATATGGAGTTTATTTTTTCATAAAAGCAACATAATTGAGGCTATCATTAGAGGTGGCAATTTTCGACATGACACGCACAAGTTTTGGGTTGACATATTTAACCCGTTTAATAAACGAGTCGTGTTCAGGTCGAGTTGTATAATCCTTTTAACTAAACATGTCAGCCCTCAAACCTATTTATTTAAGCAGGTTGACCCACTAACCCTTTTACGACATTGTTTAGCCCCTTTATTACAACCCGCCGACCTGATTAACATGTTTACAATTTGACTAAAACCCACCAATCCGTTAGTCCTTTTGACACATCTCGATAAATGGGTTAAAGGGGCCATGTTTGGTTACATGATTTTAAGTGTGTCTGGGTTAGGGTTGTTGTTTTTGACATGAATATATATGTGTAGTGTGCGGGTTGAATAATCATCAACCACACACGATTAACACACCTAGCTATCATGTAGGTACATTTAATAATTAACACAATGGATGGGAATTTACTATATGAAAAATATTGTGAACCAGCGCCTTTCACGTGAAATGTATTGTACGAACTACTTGTGTTTCAATTTGTATCCTTTCGCATGAATTGCATTGTGGGCTTTTGTTTTGGGTGACAGGTGGCAATTGCAACAGCTGCTAAAGCAAAACTACTTCTTCGTGAACTGAAGACACTCAAAGCTGATCTGGCATTTGCAAAAGAAAGATGTTCTCAATTAGAAGAAGAAAATAAAATGCTTCATGAGTCTCTAGAGAAAGGAGACCACCCTACAGACGATGACATGGTATTCTTAAATCTTTCCGTGTCACAAATTTTATCATCCTGCAAAAAATTCTGTAAACAATCAGTTTTAATAGAAATCATTAAAGATAAATTTGAAGGAAACATTCCATAGTAAACAATCAGTTTTAACAGAAATCATTAAAGATAAATTTGAAGGAAACGGGTGAAATGGGTCAAACAAGTCGAAAGTTTCCCAAGTGTAACCTCAATGCATAAAACCTACAAAATCATTTTATTCACAATAATCTTTTTGTATTTATATATTTGACACTCTTAACTATTTACAAAAAATTTCAAAATATTGAACCAAAAATCCAACCCATTTTGACCCATATCCAAACCTGCATATTTTTCCATACCAAAGAACTACCTGCAAGACGTTAACATTTTTTCCACCTATAATAACAAAAATTAGATTGTTAATGAAACAATGTATTTTTTTCTTCTGACTCTGCTTTGACCATGCACAACGTAGAGAAGATTGTTATACAACCTAATCCTAATCCTAATCCATGCTCAATACATCTTATTCAGATTCGTTTTCAACTTGAGTCACTTTTAGCAGAGAAATCTCGTTTGGCTAATGAGAATTCTGTATATGCACGTGAAAATCGCTTCTTAAGGGAAATTGTTGAATACCATCAACTAACAATGCAAGACGTCGTGTATTTAGACGAAGGAACTGAAGAGGTTACGGAGGTTAATCCGGCTGCTTCTAGAACATTATCTGCTTCAACGTCGCCACCTTTACCTTCATCCCCACATTCACCTCTCAAAAGAACCTACTCTGAACCTATATAACTTGTGTCCTTGTTAGTTGTAGTTATTCTTGTTTGTTTTGATCTTTTTGTGCAAAGTGGTCTACTATTGTTTGGTTTTGTAAGTATGTTGGTGAGAACAATAACAAAAAGGTTGTTAAGTACCGTGGCCTTTTATGGCCATCACAATATTCTTTGCAAATAATTTGGTATGAAGAAGGACAATTCTTTTGATGTTGTACAAGGATTATTTTTTCATTAACCTTGTAATTTAATGATGTGTGATAACATGAATTAACACTAGATCTTTGTATATTGTTTGACAAGTATTATATGTAGGGGATCATGATTATATATAGTGGTCATGTTCATGTATGTACAACTGTAGAAGTGGGTTTTTCATTCAAATAACTTGATTTTTTTTGTGCTCACTTTTCGTCAATACTTCTAAATGACTAAATAGATTGTTACATACCCGCAAATAGATCAAAACTTATCAAGATCACTTTGTTAATGCTTTGCAAGCCGATGTTATTGCAGGACAAGGTGATAATTTAGTGTTGAGTATGCGTTCCTTTGATTCGGTTACGAGTTAAAATGAATGTGGTTGTTATATTTTCATAACCTATAAGTTGCGATTGTAAAAGAATTCGGCCGAGCTAGTTTTAAGAAAAAGTGGTTTGGTTAAATCGGTTCTAACTGGAACGTAGGTGGATTCAAGCTAGGTTAGCTAGCAAATCTATATATATATATACCTTCTAATAAAAGAGAGTTTTAGATGACACATGTCATTCTTTAGAGAGAGAGAGTTTTAGAGCATTTTCCCGCTAAAAATTAAGAATCTTTTCTTCTAAACTATATATGGAAAGAAATCGATAACATTAAATTACTCATAATTTTTTCTTTCAAAGTTTCCATATAATTTGCGACCTACACCTATGCATGTCGACCCGTACGCTCGACCCGGTACATATGAGTGTCACTGTGAATTTTTCCGGATATCTATCATTTGGATTATTTGTATGTCTGTTTTACTTAATCTTTTTTTAAATTAATTGGTAAGATTTATAAGACACTCAGTTTAATAGCGTATATATATAATTTGACACTAATAGTGTATTTGTAGTTTAAATATATTTGTTTAAGGCTCAAGTTAGAGTTTGAATGCAGTTTGTGTTTCCATTTTCATATATCTTTCATGTAATGTATAATTTATTTTTCAAATGTTACTTTTTCTTAAAGTTTAGAATTGTATTTTTTATGTTTCCACCAGTATAACACGGGGTTTAATCTAATACAATTATATATGGGTCGAAAATATATTAACAATATTTTTAGTTTGCAAAGGAGAATAACCGACAAGCAAAATGTTATTTATGAAAAGATATAACAAATCTTTTCTGACGTGACATATTGTTTCTAAGAGAATAGAAAATCTATAACTATTTACTCGGCTAAACGTACCATAAAATTGATTATTACAAAATCATAGGCTAATAATAATAATCGCTTTCGATTTTATTTCATTACACAAGAAAACAACGATAGATGGATTAAATAACAAATTGAATGAAGAGTGAGTATTGAAGGTTTAAATGGTGTTTGAGATGGAGTTTGTAAATAACTTATTAGTTTTTTAAAAAGCCAATAAATCAATAAGTTATCTAAAAAAGCTACAAAAGTTTGGTTTTTTATAACTTTTTCACTTATTAGTTCAAAAAAAAACTAATAAGTTAAGTTTGGAATTAAATTTAGAAATATTGTTCAACCATGAAAGAATACAATCAACCAATAATATCCAATCAAAGCTATAAAGATAAGGTATATAAAATTTCGTTAAAAAAGACATGATTGACTTTAAAAAAATCAATGAAATTCGTATAAACATTGTCGACGATATAAGAATACAATCGACCCTTTATACCCAACCCAAGTGAAAAATGCATGTCTTAGGTTTAAATCTGACATACGATAAATTAAAAATTCTAGATTTAGACTATTATTTTTTGTCACAAAGTTTTCTCCTAAACATGTTCTTAAATGAATAAACTCAGTGTGTAGAGAGTAGAGACGTAGCAAGTTACAAGTCTGAAGTCCCAAAGTTGCTTCACTGTCACCTCACCTCTATTGTATGTACTGTACTTGCTTCTCCGTATAAAAGCCATTGATAGCAACTCAATAACTCATTCACCATAAATATCTACTTCTACCCCACACAATTATACGTACACTTACTTTACTGTATGTACCAGATACACTCTCATCTCTCTTCCGCCATTAATTCTCTCCAACAATTCATCACCTTCATCACTGACTATAATCGCTGATTTGATTCAAGTTTGCTCAACCGAATCAACTGATTTACAGTCGTTGGAGCTAATGGATCAATATTACAGTTGTTTATTTAGCTCAAATTACGGAGGAACGTGAAACTGTAATACGAAGTGAGTTCCAATTCGAATACGTATTCATCGGAATTATCTGTTTAGCTACGGTTGTGAACTCGTGACGTGAGTTAGGGTTTACTGTTTTCATTTCAGCTACAATCAGTTCTAATTTCAGGTATTTTTCTTCAAATTGGTCGTACTTTGCTCTCGATCTATTCTCGATCTGCTAAAATTTTCTCGTGTTGAGTCACATTATTACGTAATTCGAAGCTTGTTGCGAGGTTTTGCGATTGATAATGCGGTTAAAGTGTTCGAGGAATTGCTAAGTTGTATTAGGTTTATTCTCTTGTTGTGTTGAAATTGTATTTCGAAGTGATTTCGAATGCATGCGTATTCGTTGGAATAGTGAACTTGTGATGTGAATTAGGGTTTACTGTTTCCATTTCAGCTACAATCAGTTTTAAATTCAGGTATTTTCCTTCAAATTATTCGCACTTCATTCTGGATCTGCAAAATCCTTCGTGTTGATCCGCATTATTACCTGAGTGTTCGACGAATTGCTTGGTGATGCATCAATGGAGCTACAATTTCAGATTGATACAATTCTCATTCTGTTAATTATGTTGTTGTTTCCCATTGTTAAATCTCAATCAGTTGTTAATGTTCCTGACATAAAACCTGCTAGGGATCTTGATGCAGTTCTTGAACAATATGCTTTTAGTGCATTTGTGAACCCAAAAACTGGTGTTGAATACAATGGAATTGTCCCTAAAAACCTAACTGGTATCAAAATTGCAGCATTAAGGCTTAGAACTGGTAGCCTGTTTACTAGAGGTGTTTCAATGTATAAAGAATTCAGAATCCCAAAGGGCGTTATCGAGCAACCTTATGTCCAAAGACTTGTTTTTGTCTATCAAAATTTAGGAGATCGGTCGGAAATATATTACCATTTACCTGGATACATGTATCTAGCTCCTGTATTGGGTCTTCTTGCTTACAATGGTACTGATCTATCATCTGAAAACCGACCCGAATTGGAAATACAAGCTTCTGATGAACCTATTTATATAGACTTTGGGTCAGTCAGACCTGCACCCCATGGTTCAAAACCAATGTGTGTATGGATTGACCTACATGGTCAAGTTAACTTCACTAGTGTGGTATCTGGTAACCGATGTTCAGCTTTCAAACAAGGGCATTTCTCCATTGTAGTAAAATCCAAACCAGTTCCCCCTTCTTCTGCTCCTGTATCTCCACAAGTACCTCCTGCAACGTCTGAAGTTGTTAAACCAGGCAAAAATGGTGGAATTGATTCTAAGATTTGGGTTTATGTTATCTATGTAGCTGGTGGATGTGTGTTGTTGGTGTTGCTAGCAGTGTTGGGATTATGGATTTGCGGATATAAAAAGAGGAAAAAGACTCGTAAAATGGAACGTGCAGCAGAGGGCGGTGAACCACTACATATGACAATGATTGGTGGCATGAAAGCACCGGCTGCTATGGTGACAAGAACACAACCTACTCTTGAAACAGAGTACGTTCCATGAACTGTTTTCGTTAGGTATTCTTCTGATTGCACATGTTTTTTATTCGTTTGGTAATGTTTTCGCGTGCTAGTGTAAATGATGATTTCTTAGCTCATTAGCTCAAACAACAATTCCTTGCATAGCCAATAATCATTCATCTAGAAATTGTGAAGTTCCCTTTATTTTCAAGGTAAATTATTCATTATTATTCTTCATTTTGCAACAAATCTCGTCTTATGAAATTGGTTTTATGCATGCTATTAGCACTGTAAATGAGATTATTGTGACTTTAAGCCGCGATAATTATTTTTGACTGTTTGGATGGAGTTGTGTTAAATATTTTACTTAAAAACCTGCAATGATGTTTGTGAGAGATTGCTGGAAATAGTAGTTGTTAATTAGACAGTGGTGATGGGTTGTAAAGGGGATATTACTTTAGTTCAACCACTCCTTTAAAGGCTTAAAAGAGTAATTATAATAGGGATTATGCTTTTTGGGTTCTATGACCTGGTCACTCAGTTTTGACACCACTTTACATGTCATTTTGGTCCACAATGTGTTGTTAGTTGTTACAAATAAAGTCCTACTATACATTTGTCTTTTTTTTTTGGTTGGATTCTGTTAGGAAGCTTGACCCCTCATCAAAAAGTACGATAGTCTTGATTGAGGGGCTGTTTGGCAACTTTCGAATCCATAAGCGTCGAACCAATAACAGGTCTAAATCATTCATACTCAGTATAATATTTACCCATTCAGAGACAATCGCAAATGTCTGGCCGATTTAGACATTTGCTCACGAAACAAACAGTCTGAATGAAATACCTTTGACCGATCCAGACATATAATCCATTAAAAGCTCAAACAAACAACCCCTAATCGTTTATTCTACATCTTCTAACCTGTTTTAATGTATAGTCTAATTTCTTATTTGTTCTTACATGAATCCAAGTTAACCAATGACACTAGAATAAGTGACATTGATTTTGACATATCCTGTTACGAGTCTAATTGTGTGATTATCGTGCCTTCAATATGAAAAGAAAATTCAAGTTGATATAATTCATTATCAGCATGAGGTTTTATTAGAGCATCTCCAAATCTCCAATGCTAGGAGAAACAAACCATACAAACGGGCCACCTCACGATTCACAGTCATATTTTTATAGTATATTGGTTTTCACTGGTTCCAAGTATTACATTTTGTCTTCTACCGGCCCAACTATTGAATTGGCTGTCAACACTCAACGGTCCCAACTTTTATCACTTTGGTAACCACTGGTCCCGTCGTTAAATTTTTTTGACGCCGTTAAGTTTTTTCCAAATTCAATACCGATGTTATAATCCTTCTGATCGGAACGATAATATAAGTCGATTGATGGAAAAGTTACCTCAAAACGACGCTCCGAACAACGAAATAGTGCTTCAATCGGGTGTTTAAACCTAACGGTGCTTCAATCGGATGTAAAAATTTTATCGTTCAGAGAGCCTTTTCGAGAAAACTTTAACATTAATCGACACGTATTATCCTTCCGAACAAAAGGTCTAAAACATCCGTCTTAAATTTGGAAAAAACTTAATGGCGTTAAAAAAATTTAACAACGGGACCAGTGGTTACCAAAGTAATAAAAGTTGGGACCATTGACAATCAATTTAATAGTTGGGACCGGTAGAAGACAAAAAGTGATAGTTGGAACCAGTAAAAACTAATATACCTATTTTTATACATCTTTCCAAAACACTCATTTTTACCCTAATGCTATAATTTTTTTCCAAACAGTCGTATATTTATGCATAATCACCTACTTTAACATTTATTTTCTATATGCCAATTAATTTTTTTAATAACATGATAGTTATAATTATAAGTCAATATAAACTTTCTACAAGCATAAGTGGCCTTCTTGTTAGTTTTCGCTACCTACTATACTAAATAACACTCTCTTACTATGGGCGGTAAACCCCTATCTAACAACGTAGCCATTTATCTCCCGTACCTTGTATACAAAATGAATCAGTATGTTCGGCAGAGACCGTGGTAATTTACAAGTTTGCCCCCAACTTTCCCATCTTTAGTAATTCACAACTTTGATCACTCATTCATTTTAATTAATAATTTCACACGGGTCTTTTTCAACATTTTTACTCAACCATTCAAGGCTGTAAACTTTCAATTTAACAAACAAGGCATTCACGCTTTAACTTAAACCCTTAAGTTTCTAATGTTTCAGCTTGAATGTCGTAATATCACCAATGTAACATGTGTAACTAAGTCATCAACATGTTTGTTGTTTATGACACCACACATTAAATTAATTGATAGCTTTAATGCCTTATCTATTTTAATTAATAACTTCATACTTAACTTTTTCAACATTTTAACTCAACCGCTCAAGGTTGTAAACTTTCAATTTAACCAAACAAGACATTCACGTTTTAACTTAAATCTTCAACTTTCTAACATTTCAATTTGAAAACTAAGTCACCAACACATGTGTCACTTATGAACACCACACATTAATATTACAAAAGTAACACGTGTAAAACAAGCCACTAACAATTAACACCACATGTAAGCACCATACGTTAACTTCAAAAACGCAACACGTGTAACAAAGTCACAAACATATTGTATCGCGCCTGGACAAACTTATAAATTAGTTTGGTTACGAATACTCTGCATGTTTTAAACTACAAAGTCCACGTATCACACTATTAAGGATAAAACTCACGACCTTCTCTTACACTACCTCAAATTAAATTGCACCACATATTACTATGTTAAGGATACAACTCATAACCTTTTATTTAAGAGACAAAACCTGTATTTGATGAGCTAAAGGTTGTTTGACAACTTTTGAATACATACGTATTCAATTAGTAAGAGGTCTGAACCGTTAAGTATTGAATAAATAAATAAGTCTGAACTATTAAGTGTTGAATCAGTAAGCGATCTGAATCATTATATAATGACTACTCATCCAGAAACAAATGTCTAAATACTTGAGACATTTTGTCACTAAACAAACATAATGAAATACATCTGACTAATTCAAACATTTGTTTATAAAACAAACAATCTAAATAAAATACCTATAATAGATTCAAACATCTAATTCTAACCCATATATTAAAAGCTTATTAAGAACTCAAATAAAGATCCCCTAATCCCTAATTGTTATTGTAAGTTAAGATGAAGATGTTAGTATAATTGTTGATGAAAAACGCATGCGAAATGAGGGACAAAACGGCGCCGCTTGGTGGTTGGTGTCGGGCCACCCTGTAATTCCAGCTATAACTCCGTTGGACTGCTCATTGGCCGCATGCTGGCTTTGACCCCACTTCCATCACTTTTATTTTTGCATGTTTGACACGTGTACTTCAACATAAACACACCTTTACTTTATTAATATTTCCTTGCCTCTTGACCCACACACATTATTTTTCTTTTATTTTCTCCCGCAACATGTTTTATCATCAACCTTTTAATAAATGAAATTGGTGAAAAATCCTGCGAGGAATGTTTTTTTAATCGAATCGGACGGTGAATTAGTCGTTTTACTGATTTACTGGTTGGATCGGTCGGACTGGTTGAACCGATTAGATTGGTTTGAACGATATAAATAATAAATATATATTTTTTAAGGTATTAGAATTTCAAATATAAGTTAGACTCTCGAACACAACTATTTTAGGTTCTAAACCATAAAACAAAACATTAATCATGTTAAACAAATATTTAAGTTTAATACTATGAGTTCAAATAAAGATAATCTAATTTTAAAGGCACAACCAACTTTAAAAAGAAAATAAATAAAAAAATCTGATCCGATCCAACCGTTCAACCGGCCGAATCCTGGTTCAACTAGTTGACGGTTTGAACCGGCCGATTCTTTGTGCTACACAAAAAACATATATGGACCGGTTCGGTGCCATCTACGAATCCCGGTTCGACCAGTTCAACCGGCCGAACCGAACTGAGTCTGAAAACATTATTTACAAGGCTTTTATGTAAACAATGACAGTTATTGGTGGTTGGAAAAACTCCAAAGATCCAACAATTTTCGGCGATCGGAAAAGTTATGCGGGAGTGAAAATCGCCAAAGACCCAACAATTTCTTCCCCATCAACGGTCATATTCAAGTTATTTACTTCTTTTAGAAAAATATTTTTGTTTGTGTAAGTTTTTTGTTTTGTTTTACATTGTAATGTTATGCTCTTAGTTGTTGGTGCACGTCTAAATGTGGTATCCCTTTAGACTATCCCATCCAAGTAAATTTATGTTATTTAATCACGTCTAGCTCCTGAGCTACCTCAATTTTATGAGAATGTAGCTCAATTTTATGAGAATAGAAAAGAAGTCCTTAGCTATTCTCTTAGGCCTAAAATAAAAAAAAAATAAAAAAGGTCCAAGTCTTAGAAACTTAGAAAGTACCCTCGATCTTCTCAATCCCTCAAGTAAAGAATTCTTAGCCTAAGCCCGACATATTTCAGATGCTTGAAGGCCCTGCTGACGACGAATTTCGGATGCTTAAAGGCTTTGCTAACCCAAAGTAATTTAGAAAGATTCTTCTTTATTGATGGTGATCGTTCATGGTCTCTATTAGAGATGAGCATTTGGTATCCGAAGTACCGAACCAGTACCTTACCGATATATTCAGTACCGGTTTCGGTTCCCATTTTCTATAAATTCGATATCGGCATTTTTCTACCAATACCTAATATTTCCCTAATAGTACACGTTCCATACCGGTACCGTACCTATAGATTCGGTACCGGTACCGGTCTCATCCCTAGTATCCATGGCGTTGCTTCTTTTTCATCCAAATCATAAGGATTCTATTGATCAAGACCTGTATGTATACCTGGGCCTCCTTCGCTTTCAGTTAAGGCCATAAATAATTATAAATACTTTTATAAATATCAAAATAAAAGGTAACATATAAAAAATATATGTGGAAAGAAAATAGAAAACATATAATTTATAAATACAGATGCTACTAGTGACTATAAACATACATAGTGAGATCAATTGGTATAAAACAATATTGATCTCACTACAAACATGCATACATATATAAACCGTAATGTGGGACTAGCTTACTTTTTAAAGCCGTAAAAACTTTGCTTTTTAGACGTGAAGTCATGTATTCAGTTCTTGACAATAGTCCGAATTGTTTTTTTATAAATTATAAATTACAAGTAATAAAAAATATATAAATAATTGTTATAATAAAAAATTGATCTCAAATAATTGCAAATTATAGAAGTGTAGGAGAATGGAGGAAGAATAGTTGATTTCTTTTTGTCCTTTTACCTTAAAACAGAGTATCAATCAAAAGTCCTGACAACTTTTTCTCTCAAAAATAATTTTCTTTATTCAAATTTATGAATATTAAATTAATTTTGAAATTGAAATAATGAATGAAAGAAATTATTGCCTCAAGTTTTGTGCTCAACTTGACAGATCTTTCTGGACTCTGCTTGCTCCCCTCTCTTAATATCAACCAAAAAAGATTACAAATTTAAAACCCCTTTTAATTTCCTCTTACCATTTTTCTTCTTAGTATTTTTCTCCACCATTTTTGGTGGTTTTTTTTTTCACAAAACAATAAACCAAACCCATGTCAGGTTTGTATAATCCTAACTTCTCTCCTGCAAGAACAGCCTCTCCACAGATTAGAACTCATGGAGGAGATATTGATAGGTTTGTTAAATCTAATTTTCTCTATTTTTTTTTTCAAGTTTGTGTTTTTATAATATATATTATATCTTAATTAGTCTTGTTTGTTGTTAATGTTTGGTTTTTCAGTCAGTATTTGTCTGAATTATTGGCAGAACATCAAAAGCTTCAACCTTTTATTCAAGTTCTTCCCATATGCACCAGACTATTGAATCAAGGTTTGATTTTTATGGATCTTTATTTGTAGGGTTTTTGTTCTTTAAGTGCATGCTGCATGAAAAAAGGGATTTTTCTTTTTTATTTTTGTTTTTAATTTTTTACTTTTAATTTCTGTTTTTATTAAGTATCTAAGTTGGTGATTATGGGATATGGGATAACAAAAATCAGTTAATTAGATGTGTTTGTGTTGCTGTTTGATGATCAAATGTTATGCAGATTGGGTGTTTGGAAACACTTGTTATTTGGCCCCTGAATAATCAGATAACCAGAATTAGTATCATTATATCCAAACACCCTGAGACTGATTGTTTGCAGCTTGAAAACACAATTGACAATACTAAGATAATCACTTTCAAAGTGCAATGCCAAATACCCCTATTTCTTGAAGGGTTGTTTTAATGCAATGTGTAAAGGTGTTTGCTTTTGTTTGCACCCATGATTTTTGTTTGGCAATATAGAAATCTTGCTTTATGATTGATTCAAGTGTAAACTGCATTTTTGGTCCATATGTTTTGATACCATTAACAGGTTCAGTCCCAACTTAACAGTTTGGTCTTTGGGATTTTATTTTCTAACATAAATGGTCTCGAACACTAACTTCATCCAAATTTTCGTTAAGTCTTTCTCACATGCAGAGTAAAAATGTCATTTCTTCCACTCTTTTTGACATGCGATTGAATAAAAATATTAACCTACATGTTTACATCGATAAAAGAGTGGGAAAATGACATTTTTACCCCTCAGATGCGAGGCGTATGGGACCAATTCTGTTACAAAATAAAATCACAAGGACCAAAACTGTTAAGGTGAGACAAAACTTGTTAATGATATCAAAACACAAGGACCAAAACTGCACTTACTCTTGATTCAAAAAACAATGTCTTTTTTTTATAACCATCAACTTATTTTTCTTTCTTTTTAGAAATCTTGAGGGCTTCTGGTATGGCAAACCAAGGATTTAACGAGCTTGATATGTTGCGACATAGAAGCCCGAGCCCCATGGCTTCTCCGGATCTTAGTGGCTGGAATGGCTTTCCACAAGAGGTAATTATTATATATAATAAACTATATAACTTAATGTTTCTTACAGTGTTGTAAGATTGAACCTCTAATTAGGATGCAAAGTTTTGGTTAACTTAATGTTTGAAGTCATTATTTGAAGTAGTTTTTTTAGCATATTGAAAAATGATCAGGTGAATTATGCTTCTCATATCTACATGCTCATAATTCTTGTATTACTGAAGCTGCTTAATTATATGCCTTTGTGTTTTGACTCAACAATAAGTTGCTTATCCAAACCGTGTATCTGATTATTAGTGGTGAAATAAGCTACTTTATGAATAAGCATATAAGCAGTTTTGATAAACAGTCACAAACATGCACCCCCTAATTGAAACTTGACAGTTCATTGGTTTTTGTTTTCTTGTCAAATGAATTGTTATTTAGTCATACTTCATAAGTTTAGTCCTTAATAAAAGGAAACACTAATGCTATATTGTGTCATGTGATAGAGGTTAAGTGGCCCCCATGGAATGACAATGGACTGGCAAGGAGCTCCGGCTAGCCCGAGTTCATACACCGTCAAGAGAATCTTGCGGTTTGAGATTCCTGTTGATTCCTATCCCAATGTAAGCTTTCAAAATGTTATGATTGTTTTAGTGAAAATCATCCCATCTTTCTATTTATTAGTACGGTATCATTTCGTTAACAAGTTACACGTAAAAGGAATGTGCTTTCGGTTTATTTGCTTTTAGGGAATGTGATTTTAAATCAACGTTTTAAGGGTCTATGTTATAAGTTTACAACCAAATAGGTGAACGAAATGGTAACTCGTTCACTTATCTGATTATAAACGTATAACATAGAAATGGGAAATTATCAAGAAAAACCTATGGACGTCTGTCAAATTCACACACAAGTGTCTAGAATTTATTTTTGCACGATTAAATCCCTTAACATATAAATTTAACAATAAACTCCTCCACTCTATTAATGACATACAAAATAGGTGAGACGATGATCATACAATATAAATGAAACCCACAAAATAAAAATGCTTCAATGACATATTCTCTTTTGGATTTTAGTTTAACTTTGTTGGCCGGCTTCTTGGACCACGAGGCAATTCATTAAAGCGTATAGAAGCTACGACGGGTTGTCGTGTGTATATTCGAGGAAAAGGGTCAATCAAGGACCCTGATAAGGTTCTCTCCTATTTGATACTAGTTCTAATTTTAATATTCAAGATTTCTTTAAATGTTAATGGCATAAAGGTACTCACTCACTCTGTCCCAAAATAAGTACTGTTTTAGGAACTAAAATAGCTAAATGACATTCTTTCTAGAAAAACTAAAATAGTAAGTAGGTGGCAATTCTTTTGGGACTTTGGTGTAGTTTCTATTTTAGGAAACCAACCTTGTTTTCACCCATAAAAATCCCAACTTTCAAACTCTTTGTGTTTAAGGTAATTTTTAACTTGATAGTGCCACTTGAATAAAAGTTAGTATTTTCAAAAGTATTGACATATAATGTGTCACGTCAGCGTTTCACACCAAACATAAAATTTTGGAAGTTGGATTTTTTACTAATGAAAACAAAATTGGTTATCTGAACTAAAAATTGGACCAAAAGCTGGTTACTGTTTTTTGCAGTTAGTTTTTTCTTTAATAAGCTATCGCGTGTTTCTTGAATCTAGTATATGATTATTTGTGTCTTACACATTCAAGGAAGAAAAACTAAGGGGAAGACCGGGCTATGAGCATTTAAACGAGCCACTTCACATCTTAATTGAGGCTGACTTACCTGCAAGCATTGTGGATATAAGGCTGAGGCAAGCACATGAAATCATTCAAGAGTTGCTCAAACCAGTGGTATCTTTCTTACAAATTACTATATTCACTATATATTAATTCATCGTTTGACTTCAGAAAAATGCAAACTTGTTTCTAATAAATTCCCCATTTTTTCAAATTTTTTTAATATGTATGGTACTTCTTGCACCTTTAAATGTATTCATCGATGTTTCCTCAAATTAAGAATTTACTCGTGACCACTAGTAGTATAAACAAATGGACCATTCTTGTACTTTTCAACTGTAAAATGGGCTACTTTATAACTTCTTAGTTATGAAAATTGTCTTACAAAATAAATATCGGATTATTGTATATATGTTATTTTCTGTAAGTTTCGAGTAAATTACCAAATATCCCTGAAAACATAGAAACTGCAGAAAAATCTTGAATTTATTAAGTATTGTGCTTGACCTAAGAAGTCAAAAGTCAAATTTAAAGAATGCAGGGTTCTTTAGATAAAATGCAGGAAATTTTGTTAGTTGCATTTGGAAAAGGTCACATTTTCACAATTTTTCTAAATTCTTTTACATTTTTAACGCCATTTTAAAATCTTGTACTTTATAATGTTAGTTTAAAGCGTATGACCAGTAAATATACAAATAAATACTTTCTTGTAGTTTTTTGACTTTTGAAGTCAAATAGGCTACTTTTTAACTTCCAAATGGTGAAGATTTTCTAACAATTTAATACAAAATATTCCCTAAAACTTAAGAAATGCAGTGAAACCTTAAATTTGTAAAGTTGTCTACTATGTTAATCAATAAACTTTATTACTTGAAACACGAAGTCAAAATTGTTTTAGCAAATTTTGCAAATTTTCTACGTATCTCAACTATTTTAAGCATTATTTCTTTTTATCTATACTTCTATGGCATTTCTTGCACTTTTGATTGATTTTTTTATGACAGGAAGTAGTTCTTTTGACATCAATATAACCAAATGGGTGATGTTTTGGTTCTTTGACTTTTCAGTTAAATGGGCTACATTATAACTAACCTTAAATTTAGTTAAATGTTTCTAAACAAATTAACAGCATATTTATTTATATATCTTCTATTTGTTACAATTGTGAACAAGCTGTCAAAATATTATTGAAAATTAAAAAAAAAAGTAGATAAATCCTGGATTTAGAAATAAAGTCAACTTGACCTTAAAAGTCAGTTGTATACCAATAAAACTTTCATTATGTTTGCTCACTTATTCATGTTGTTTGATTGTTTCCTAAACTTACAGGATGAATCTGAAGATTATATTAAAAGACAGCAATTACGCGAGCTAGCCATGCTTAATTCAAATATCAGAGAAGATAGTCCCGGGCCAAGTGGCAGCGTGTCACCATTCAACACAAGTGGCATGAAACGTGCAAAAACCGGTCGTTAATTAGCATCTTCAAAACATGAAGTTACCGCATACACAATCATATATATGTGTGAGGGACATTCAATACAAAACCGATTTTAAATATAAAACTGCAAGAACCACATGAACACTATATATATTTGGCTTACTCCTTGTACAAGTGCTTGTTCAGTTCCTGCGGTTTATTTATTTAAAACTGGTTCGGTATCGAATGTGTATGTATTCATGCATCTACATCTACATATACATATACATACACATATGCATGTATATATGTAAATTGAAATGTATAGGTTGACTCTTCTGACCAGAGAGTTTCTTTTTCAATTTTCTGTTATTTTGTTTAAAAGGAGGTAGATATAGGATGAAGTATAAATTGTAGAGTAAAGAATGATTCATTATTCTTGTTTGTTGGATTATGCATTTGTAAACTAAGATTTATTGGATTTATTCATGTGAGATTGTTGCAACATAAATGTTATTATAAAATTTTATTGGTTGATATCATTAGGATGATCAAATTTTGTGGTCTTTTAGTTTGTTTTTCTGTATTTATGTTGTTAAAAGCTAATAATTATTATAAGTGTATAAAACTATATATCTAATATAGATTGGATAAAAAACAATTTGTAAATAGGATATGATTAACCAGTTTTGTATGAACTTCACTTAATTACAAGATTAGCAAAAATTTGTATTAATAAGTTATATGAGGATATTTTATTGTATGCTAATTAAAACTATAAACATCCAAAAACTAATTTCCCACCAATTAATTAACTCAAGATCAAATAATCACTTTCAAAATGTGCATCCAAACACCCCCACAAAATGATACAACTAGAAAACTTGTATCTTTTTTAAGAAGGAAAAAATATAAATTTACATTTGACACTTTATTTTCTTTAAAACAAGAAAATTGTCTTCTAAGTTATAATGTACTAACATACTATTTCACTCTTGCAGTCCCGCCTATACAAATATACAACTCTATAACATGTGTATGGGCACGTCACAACTACGTATAGTGTCCAATTTATGGGACGTGCTTTCTTTGTTGACGTTAGATCCTTAGCACTTGTAAAACAAGTTTATTTAGGTGCAAAATTTCATGTATCAACGAGGATAAACCGCCGGATCACCACCACTGCTAAGATCACTTCCCTGGACATTTGATGAGCTGTAAAAAGATGAAGATGATTCTACAAAATAGTTTGACTCGGGCTCTAAAAAGTCAACGCTTGTTTCGGGCATCTTTTCTAGTATTTGCTCCAACTCGCGGACCACATCTAACATAGATGGCCTTTTCTCAGGCTTATCATTGACACACCAAAGAGCCAAAGATAGAAACTTTTCAACAGAATCAGAAGGGTATGAACCCATTCTGTTATCTATGATCGAGAACATTGTTCCTGTTTGATGAGCTATTTTGACCTGGAAAAAGTCAAAACACGCGTGAATTATTTAAGAAAACTCAAGCCACTGGATTAAAGGCACACAAACTGTATAATTATGATTTATCAATCAATTTGTAAAGATCTAAGATTATTATTGAATAATATAATTTGTAGTCATTTTTACCACACTGGTTATTTATAGAAATAAGTTTAGAGCAATCTTATCTGATCTGTTTCGTACTTTCGTGTAGTATATAAAAAACTACCCATTTGACCCATTACAACCTGCCCAATTTTCTATTTCCAAGGGAAGTAAAAAGGTACCTCACGGACGATGTTTTTGCCATGTGATATTGGTTTCATACTAGTCAAGATCTCTAAAAATACAATGCCAAGGCTATAAACGTCACTCTTTGCTGTCAGCTTATGAGTTAATAAGTATTCGGGATCAAGATACCCCTGCAATAAGATATGGAAATAGTCGAAATTTATTAAAAAGAAAGTAATATATTGCAAATCATGGTGCACTTTTGTATAGCTTGAAACATTATATCTTCTCTAAAGCCATTTGCTAGAACATATCTAGCTAGAAAATGTACCCTATTTGACCCGTCACCCGTTTACATATATCTGGGTCAACCAGATGGATAAGACTTACAGGTGTTCCTCTGACGAGTGTGGATACATGGTTAGGACCAGTTCCGTTTTCATCCAAGCTTGGTGCCAGCCTGGACAGCCCAAAGTCAGCAACTTTTGCAGTAAATTTAGAATCAAGAAGAATGTTGGTTGCCTTAATATCGCGATGGAAAATTGGCGGGTTGGCTTCAGTGTGAAGATAAAGAATTCCTTTTGCTGAATCTAATGCCACCTGTAACCTCATTCTGAAGCTCAACGATTCTCCTGATCTGTCTGCATTACAATAAATTGAAATGAATTGTAACATTAGTCACAAAACTGGTTTATCCAAACACTATCCTAGCATACAAAGATCAAAGCTCTAAAAGTTTCATACCATTAAGCCAATCACGCAATGTTCCCCGAGGCATGAACTCATAAACCAGCATCTACATAATTCCAAAAACACTAATATCACTTCATCTTCAAGCTGTTAAAGATATTAAAAATTAATAAAAAGTTGCGATGAACAGAAAAAATATACCTGCTCCTGTTCTTCATCACAATATCCAACAAGTGATACAAGATTTCTATGATGTAATCTTGATAAAATTTCTATTTCTGTTAAAAATTCCTTTTCACCCTGTAAAGATCCTTCTTCTGCACGTTTTATAGCAACCGTTGTATGATCCCATAATATTCCTTTATAAACTTTGCCATAACCACCCCGGCCAACAAGGCTTGAATTACTAAAATTTTCAGTTGCGGTTGCCATTTCTCGAAAGGTGAAGCTTTTAACACCGTCCATTGTGATTGAAAGTTTTGAGACTGCAAAGAGTAGCATAATAATAAGACTAAAGTTACCTTTATCTCACAAAGATGCCACTCTTTTTTATCATTTTATAAAATTATTTCATAGTTAACCAATATGTTAACGCCCGTTTTATTACAACTTCAAACAGTATAAACACATCCAAACACCACCTTGTAAAGCCTGTTTTATTATAGTTGATTATCACAAAACACTTTCAAAACGCAGAATTTTAAACTTACGTAAAGATTTTCTTGATGATGTGTGCCTGTATCTCTCATGTTGTTTCTTGATCACAACTGTCAATACTGAAGAAACTAATATAGCACAAACGACCGCCAAAACTATAGTGGTTATCAAAACACCTTTGCTAATAATTTTCCTTGATGTCCCAACATTCACTAAATTTATTAAAAAAATGTGAGCATAAGAATAACACAAGAATATAATCACATACAAAATGCTTACTTACAGTGTTCATAAGGTCCAACAAGTGTGAAATTTAGAAGCTCATATGGTCCAAACAAATCACTCCCGGGAAATACCCATGTGGTAAAAATGCCCCGGATCCTTAAAACTTCACTTGTAGTGAAAGTGCTTGAATGCTCAGTGCCGGCTTTAGGATACAGTTTTAAATACATCTTCAACCGAGGGCCTCTTTCCCACATAATTGAGTCAATATGCAGTTGATAAAAGTCCAAATTAAGGGATCCGGTGACATACGTTTCAAACTGATCTTGATATGGTGGAAAATAAGAAAAACTTGGACTTTTTAAACGGTACCCAATCCTAAGTGGGGAAGCACAAAAACATGGGATTGAGGATCCTGAAACATATTCAAAGTAATTGTTTATGGGACATGATTGAATTGGACAGTCAGTCGAGTTTTCAGAAATCGGATGTATGTAATCTTTATATTCTTTAGGGCCACAATACTGATCTTTGTTCTGTATGCTTGCATTTCGACAAATGGGATTTCCATGTAACCTGAAAAAAACAAGTGCATGAACTGGTTAACATATTCTCATACTAGAGGTGGCAGCTTTGACCCATTTACTTATAAAGGGTTTTTTTTTGTCTTAAATAGGGCATATATAAGAATTTAACTAAAAAGAGAACGGGTTAATTGGACTAATGTGTTTTTTAATGCACACATCCACCTAAATTGTTTTATTCAAAGATTCACATAATATTGTTTTGTCATTATATTTAATCCGTCATCTATTTATAATGGTAAAAAAAGCGTTTCAGAGGTCAACCCGATCTGACCCAGTCCAACCAGCCCAGCCAGTTCATGTTGCCAACTCTACTCACACATTTCACTTAAGAAACATAGGAATATATCATACCTCAGGCTAGCATTTACGGGTGGATTTAAAAATCCATTAACGTTTGAAATGGAGTTATTTTGGAAATCACTGCAGAAAATATTGTACGCATAGTCAAGATACAAGCAATTAAAATAACATGCAAGTATAAACAGTGAAGCTAAGGTTTGACTTTTGACTTTCAAGAGTCAAAATATGAAGTTATTAACTTTAATATTAAAGAAAAGCGGACTTGTATTACGCCTTATTTCTTACAGTAGAAGTCTTGATGTTGCACTAAACGACTTGTTCTGCCATAGATCAGCAGAGATGGACCCGTTCAGAAAATTGTTCTCCAAGGACCTGCATATTTCAACATATTTTACAATGCACAAAAATAAATTGTGAAATTACATGATTTATAAGAATGGAAAATGAGAAAGAAAAAAATCCTCACAGCTTTTGAAGAGAAGGAAGATGTGATAAACTTTCAGGAATCGATCCGTTTAACTGGTTATCAGATAAAACACTGCACAAGATATATAATAGTTACAAAACCACTTGAACTCGAATTCGTATAAACAATTCGAAGAGAGCAAAACATACAGTCATACAACAAGACATAGAAATGAGCTACACTTTTTTTTTTCCTGTCATTAGCAACAAAGTTGTATTTTGTTACCAAATATTACTAATTTAAGTTTAATTTGTACTTTTAGTGAACTATTACTGAAAGAAACTTTAAAAAGTTTCAGTCTTCAAACTTGTAAATGAATTTTCCTTGCCTACATTAAAATATTAGAAGTGGAAAATATCTTAAAACATACATAGTCGTCATACTATTTGAAAGCTTATTTGATGGTATCGGTCCACTGAGCCTATTTCTGCTGAGATCACTGTCAGATTAACCAAAAAACAATCAGACAAGCAACATAAGACCAATACATACATAAATATATTGACACACGCAATGGAGTAGAAAATACGAGCTTACATGTAGCTAAGATTTGGTATTTTGCTAAGATCAGGGAGAGCTCCTTGCAAACTACAGTTTCTAAGGCTCCTGCAACAAATGTAAACATCATTTCAAGAAACAGTTTAATTTCTTTCATGAAAAATATATAACTTATGCACAAAACTGACAACAGATATTTCTCCGAAATAAAATCATTAGTACTTACAATTTCACTAATCCCGATAGATTTCCATAAGAAGCAGGAATCCCGCCATCGAAGTTATTGTTATCAAGTTGACTGTAAGAGTGCAAAATAAGAGTCACAAATAAATGAGTGTTTAATATGTATTTATTTAGCTATACGTAGTTATGGTCTAAATATTTTCATGATTAAGAAGAGAAATATTACAGTATTCGCATATTTGGAAAATTGCCAAATTCTGCTGGTAGATAACCAGATAAGTTATTGCTATCCAGAAGCCTACAAATATGACATAAAAAAAGTTAGCAAAAAGAATATAAACGGAAAAATGGGCAGTTCGGGTGGATTATATAACGGGTCAAGATGGGTTCATGTTGAAACTAGGCGTTTGTTTAGCATGGGTCATGACGGGCTGGTTTAGGTTAGTTTGACCTGCAAAAAATTCTTTGTACAGATATAGTTCTTTAGTAAAAGATTAATTTGTTAATGATGATTACAAAAACAATACTTTTACCATAATAATTTAATTTTAGCTAGAAATAATTCATAAGGCAGTATGCATTAAAAATAGACATTGGACGCCTGGACGGCCTAGTTATAAGTATATAGTTGGCCTCCAAACACTCTTTTGTCCAACTTTTTTTTCTTAATAGTTAATGTGTTAATCATGATTACAAAAAGAAAAGTTTTAAAATAATAATCAAAATTTTGAATAAAAATCATCTGGAAGTTGTATGCATTAAAAATAAAGATTGTCCAACTTTCAACTTGTTGACCAACTTGACTGGTTCCCTTTTAACTAACTTTTTTTATTTGACCCATTTATATTGTTTGAGATAAAACTCATCCAAAATGGAGTAATTTATAAGCAAAGGATCAAAATTAACCATGTTAAAAAATGAAACGATTACGGAAGTCACTAAGAACTCACAAGTGCATTAGAGTAGATAGATTGGACAACTCCACGGGAATTTGACCAGTCAACGAGTTATTGTTGAAATGGCTGCAAAGTTAAGATTTAGAAAAAGAAATATGTCAAGTGATCACATAAAGAAACACAAACTCACTTAGTTTCTGGTTTTGTGAATCACTAACATGTGTTTTATATTGTTCAAATTTGAAAATGATTTCGGTATTGGTCCTGATATCTCGTTCTGGTCTATTTGGAATCTATTTAAGTTTCTAAGATATCCAAGCTCAGCGGGTAAACTTCCCGTTAATCTGTTTCCATTCAAAAGCCTGTCAAGATTGTAAGCAGATACAAATTAGGCATATAAGAAAAAAACACGAATTAATCAAATTTTTATGAAAACTGTCTGAGTAGATTTGTTTTGACTTACAAGAGATACAAAGATGAAATGTTTCCAATCTCTTTGGGTATACTTCCAGTCAAGTTATTCCACATGAAATCTCTTCAATAAATTAAACACAAAAGAGAGTTATTTGACAACTCAAAGAAACTTACGTGCTCGATATATTTAAATTGTAATCTTATTATGACTTACAAAATTCTTAGACGAGAAAATTGACCGAGTTCAGGTGCTAATTGTCCGGAAAGATTCAGGTTTAGCAACTGTCTGTAAACCAAGTAAAATAATAATAGCAAATTTACAAAAAAAAAAGTGGCATGAAAAGTAGAAAGAAAACATACATTTCTTGAACATGCCAGTATTTATCAGGATTGTTTTTATGAACACATATAACTCCAGTCCAATTTGAAGTACATGGATCCCCTTTATTCCAATTATGAAGATGATTCATCGGATCAACTAAACTACTTCTGACCGCGATCAATGCAGATACTAAACATAAAAAATGAGTTATCTTTATGTGCCATACTAGTAACTAAAATCAAATGATCAACTGTAATAAGCATGGCGCAGAGATGGTGTTTGGACATTATTATCTTTTACTGGAATTAATATCTGAATGTTGTAAATAAACCCTCATAACTATAGTTAACAATATCCAATCCCAAACATCCTCAAAACAACTTATTGTAGAATCAAAACATAATAAGCATATAAACAGTTTTAACAAAGCTCACCTTCAGAAGGATCAGTAACCTTTGCAAGTGCAATCATTAGCAAGCAATGAACAGTGAAAGCAAAAACACATCCACATGATTTGAACTTGAACCCCATCATCCTGAAATTAAGTTTCAATCAATGCAAACTAAAAAGCAAACACCTTTAACTGGATAAATAAACACAGAAAATCATATGTTCTGATATATTTTTACTTCAATCTTCCACATGATTCAAACTTGAATCCCAGCATCTTGAAATTATATCTGAATCAATGCCTTCCAACAAGATCAAATTTACTTCAGATAATTGCACCAATCATAGAACTTACAAAAAAAACCTCAACAAAATCTTCAATTTTCAAGTTTCAGAAATAAAAATTGTTGCTTTTTAACCTTTTTTCAAGATTTCTTCAAGAATGTAAAGAGAGACAGAAAATTAAATTAAAAAATTAAAAAATATAACAACCCATAATGATCAAACTTACTTCAGTTAATTGTATCAATCTGAGAAATTACATAAAAACCCCCCAACAAGATCTTCAAATTTCAAGATTCAGAAACAAAAACTGTTTCTTTCTTCATAATTTCTTCAAGATTGTAAAGAGAGACAAAAGTCAAAATAAAAAATAAAAAATAAAAAACCCATAATGATTTGTTGATTTTAGGTCACAGCAAGCTTACCATATCTGTTAAAAAGAATCAGAATCTAATTATTAATATTGGCACAATAATTTCTATATGATAACCCAATCTTTGAATAGCCTCATTTAGTCAAACACCCAACAAAGTGGATACCCAAGATTCAAAATTGTCAAATTTTCACACCAGATTGGAAAAAAGAACACCCTAACTTTATTTTTTAATAAATTGATGAATTTGTTTAAGCAAAAACAATCATAATATCAACATATTTACATCAAAACAGAAAAAAAAAAAAAAAAAAAAAAAAGAGGCAAACGGGTAACAAGTCGCGTCAAACTAGTGTGTTAACTTTTTTAGATAACCAAACTAACTAAGTTGTTTAAAAACTTACAAACCTATGTTCATAGATAGATCTGGGTTGTAACAAAACCATGCATATCTTGTTAGACTCGATTAAATAGCTTCGCAGCCTTAATGACCCAATGAAATGAAATAAATGAGATTTACATTTACCTGTGTTTAGTAGTTGAGGGATAGTAGAACAACCAACAAGATTCATGCGTGTGTTTCTGGGAATTTAAGGTTGTCAAAGATCAAAATAGTGTCTTGTCAATGACTTAATAGTCATGTGTTTGTGGGATAGTGTGAAGATAAGGGCGGGATGATATTGACTTGTCTTCTTTTCAATTTAGTGAGATTTTGACTCATAGCAAGGATAAATACAACATTTTGTCCCGTGGATTTTGATGTTTTTATTTTTATCATTGGAAAATTGTAAATTGATGAAGTGGTGATGTTGAAGGTCTTTTTGTGAACAGGATTAAAGACTAAGTTGAATGATTAAAATTTAATTAAGTTGAATGATTGAAGTTTTAATGATTTAAATTTTTTTAAAATGTTAAATTGTTGATTATATGTGTGGAAAGTTTAGTTTTTTTGGTTGTAATTAGGGTCTACAAGACTGTAGAGTCATCTAGGGTCGGGGAAAGTTGAGAGATGTAAGATAAGGTGAAAGGTGGCGATGAATCGGTGAATTTGGGACTACAAGTCGGTGAGTTTTCATCGATTTAGGAGGAATACGAAGAAGAAAACAAGCAATAGGATGTTGAGAGATGTAAGATATGACTTGGAATCGGGGAAGACAGGGACACTTTCCTCCGAGATGAGGGAAAGTGATGCAATCAAGAGTCATGGAATTCAGCTTGATAGTGGGAAACCGGGTAGCCTTAGAGTTCTATTTGAATACCATTCTTCGGTTGTTGATGTTCTTACATCATCATCATATTAGAGGTTGTGCGAGTTAGATGACAGTTCAATTTACACTTAGACTTTATGTAATAGGCGTTAAGCCCCACTTATAATGCCCCAAAACGCCCCGCACACCACTACGCGGGGGCGTTATGAGCGTTATGCCCCATTGGGCGTTTTTAATATAACGTTGGTGCCCCAAGTTGTTGTCCAATGATTAAATTGATTTTGTTAAGTGATTAATAACTACCTAATGATTATGGGCATTAACCATTACACCAATTTTTTGTATAATGCCCCATATCTAGTCATCATACATATAACGGATAATGTTCTTTAAAGGCATTAACCATTACAGATAGTCTTAGGAGTGAAAAAAGTTAAAAGACTAATATAATTTTTATAAATTTTGTACGTGAGACATTAATTTGATGCTAGGTGATTTAATATTCAACATGACATTAGTGGTCGCTCATAATTATAGCTTCCTTTTTATTGTATTAATAATAACTTTTGGGTTGGATGGTGGGGGATAGAGAATAAGATCATGGCATTTTCTCACCTCATTATCTCTGGTGCAAATTGACACAAATGAATAAACATATATTTATTAGGTATGTAATTATTTTCAAACATTGCTATTAATTGCCTATACTTTAAGCTAAAGTTTTGCTTTTGATTTTCAAAAGAATCACAAACATAAGTGTATGGTGAGGAAGAAAAGATTTGTTCACTTTTATATATCTAGCTACATTTTAAACTTTGTAAATTCATGAAACGTGTTCCAATAAGAAATTATAAAAAGAAGTATGCATAATATAATAGAGTTTTTCTAAATACACCCTAATCTATTTTCTAATTACATCCTACTTTATTTTAATTAATACACTTATTAATGCTGATGCTATTAAATCCAATTAAATTTTAGAAACAACCAAAAGTTTGAGGAAAATTGAATGGTTTAACATGCACAAAATTTGATAAAATGAATATGGATCGATTATTTTTTTAACAAAAGAATGAATTACCATCCATTTAAGTAGCATTAATATTGTAATAAATTACCATTAAAATGCACAATTTGTTATTTCTTCCTACCGTATAAATATTTTGTAGTTGATTACTTGGTGAAATTAAGATTTTGCATACTGTTGAAACCATGTATATGGCACGTCTAGAACTTTATAAGCAGCTCAATCTTTGTAAATCTAATAAAAGTGTTATACATATTGAGGATGAGGAAGATTAGTTGATATTTTTTTCATCTTATTTTTTTATGTTATTTATTTAAATGAAAGTTTTTTGCTTTTAAATGCTATATTTTTATTTCTTTTATGTTACTTTATTGTAGTTTTTTATAATTATCATGTTATAATGCGATTAAAATGTGAATAGTAATGAACTATTATAATTTTTTAATTATCACATTCATTGTCATAAATAATGCATAGGGTAAATGATTAAAAATAATGAACTAGCATTTATGATTAATGATTAGAAATATAAAACTACACATTTAATGATTAACTAGACCTTACATTTAATGTGGGTCATCCTATTCACACATCCCATGCTTTTATTTCTCACACCCCCAGGCGTCGCATATAGATCTCAGCGCCGCGCCTGGGTCACTTCTTATCCCAGACACATCCTCGAACGTAGTCAATCACGCGTCAACACCCTTATGCGCCGCGTATGGCCCTCGGCGCGGCGCCTGGGTCATATATGCGGCCAACAACATCATCGGCGCCTAGGTCATATATGCGGCGCATATGTCCAGGTTTGACCGAATTCCACCTCGTTTACAACATTCCTCGGTTGACGTTGACAGAAAAGTGACTCAGGCGCCGCATCAAGGCCTATCCGTGACGCTTGATTTTAAAACAGGTGTGTGAATAGAATATTAGGGTGTGTGAATAGACAAAGCCTTTAATGTTTATAGAGTAGGTTGGGGTGCAAATATCAACACCCAATATAATATTTAGTTTATCAATTCCCTAGGTTCTTAACTTGTTATACCTAAGTTAGTTATATACGTGACATGTTTCTCTAATAAAAGTATGAAAGCATTTATGGATAAAAAGACTAGAGAGCCGGATCATATTGGTTACTGGTTTTAAAATAAGTTTTTTTTATGTTTTTATACGTAACTAGAGTTTATCTGAACAAACGTTACATTAGATTTAATATAAACGAAACTTTTATAAGAATCATTAATCACAAGTAAAAACACTGATATTTGTTAATAATAAAGGAAAGTAATAGTCAATTGGACGCATCAGACTAAAAAATATATATTTTTAAGGTTTTTTTTTCTCAATGAACATCCCGATGGTGGTTGACGTAGTACGTCCCCAACCATAAGGTTACAAGTGAAGGATTACGCGTATAATCGTGTTGTAACTATTGGTGCTTTTTCATGTTTGGTGCTTTGGGTCGTTGTTGAGTTAATTTGGGCATGTAGCAACAACGATTACGGACTTATAGGCGGGTGCAATATGCTTGATCATTGGGATTAATTTGGTATGCTCAACTATATATATAACTCATGCATGTGTGATATAAAGGAAAGTGAAATGGGGCGAAAGAGAGGTTGATCACACTTCGTTAACTAATCTTCATCAAAATGACTACCCTCTCCATCATCTTCATCTGTTTAACATTGTATGCTCAACAATCTAATCACTCTTCATCCTTCATATGGTCATCACATGCTGAAGATGTACGTTGGAAATTAAATCAGGCAGTTTTATTAAATTTCTTGAAGCTCTAATACCAATCCTTGAAAATCAGTTCCTTTGATCACACACAAACACAAAAACTATTGTGGATCAAACCTTTGATCGGCTCTTGTATTTGTTAGAAACCGGGAAGATAACAAAAACTAATTAATTTTCTATTTATACTAAATAAATACCAATCTTAACCCAAATATAAAAGCTGTACAACAAATTAAATAATGAAATCAATTTGTCTAACACTAACTCAATTAAATCTAGTCTAGTGACTAGTCTATCTAGCTACGTTAATATAAATGTAAATTTTTGCCACAACATTGACACATAGATTCTTGTTAGGTGTCATCTCATAATCAATTTTACATGTCATTACCACAATAGTCATCTTAATTTCATATTAAAATATTAACTTTTTATTAATAAAAAGGAAAACAAGGTTATCTATGAAGTTATTGTGGTGGATGTTTATGGCTAAATCGAGAATTCAGAGGGGAACTTATATTGTTATTCCAAATTTTTCTTTTAACCCAGACTAATTCTTTCTCATGTCTTGTTGTTTTTTTGTTTTTCTTGTATTTTTCGGGGTTCTTAGCTACTTGTTAGCCCCCTTTATCTAATATAATTATTTGCCGTCAAAAAATAAATTAAAAAGAAATCACGCGTCATTTAAAATTCAAACTTATGACCTCCGTATCAGATGCTCACGTTTTAACAATCAGGCATGAGTTCTTTTGTTATTATTCGAACCAAATAGTACGATTCATATTAATTTTAGTATTTTTATATATTATTTTGTATTACACATTGTTTACGATTTTCATGTTGTGTAATACACAGATTATTAACCTAGTAACAAATAAAACTTTACTAATTAATACATTTACTATTGTGTGATTACAACTTTACAAGATTATACCAACACAAGACATCTCTTATCGTTTAAGCTAGGTTTCGTGACAAAGACAAATTCCATATGTTTAGAATATATAGAGTATGAATTTTCTTATACCAGATTATCCTGTTGGTGATTTGATTATTGTTTATCATTCTTAGATTATAGTTTTTTTTTTAATGTAAAACGACTTTGATACAGGTTCAATAAAATTTTTGACAATTCTAAGGTGGATTGTGGTGATACCATTATATAAAGAGAAAATTCTTAAAATGTCCCTTTTGACCGTTGACTTTTCAAAATGTTCCCTTTGACTTCGCCATCCATAGGCGTCACGACTATAGTCGTTTTAGTCGACGCCTACGGATTCTAACAAATAACAAGCTTCCACGTGTCCAAAGTGGTGGACGACCATAGTCGTTTTCCGACAAAGCCCATAGGCGTTTTCCGACAAAGACCATAGACGTCCGCCCATTCCCGAGAAAGCCCATAGGCGTCCACCCATAGTCGACGCATTCTCTTCAAGTGAAACCCACGGACACCATCGGCAGCGTGAAAGAACACATAGCTTGTCCTGATCATGCGTTGTTCTACAATGGAATCGTCCTTGAAGATAGTGGCACTCTTGCTTATTTCCGCATACATAACGGATCCAACCTCAGTACCTCACATGTATTGATAAGTTAACAAAACCAATGGAAATATCTGTCAGTATCTTCACTGGAAAATTGATCTCTTTGTCTGTCAGCCCCACAAACACCATCGCGGATTTGAAACTAAAAATCTATGGGCGGACGCCTATGGGCTTTCTTGGGAATGGGCGGACGCCTATGATCTTTGTCGGAAAACGCCTATGGGCTTTGTCGGAAAACGACTATGGTCGTCCACCACTTTGGACACGTGGAAGCTTGTTATTTGTTAGAATCCGTAGGCGTCGACTAAAACGATTATAGTCGTGACGCCTATGGATGGCGAAGTCAAAGGAGACATTTTGGAAAGTCAATGGTCAAAAGGGACATTTTGGGAATTTTCCCTTATATAAAAATTAGGTGTTTTGTGTAAAAAAAGAACAACTTTGTAATATAATGTATTAAAATTCAAAGATCCAATTTATTAAATAAATAAAGTTAAATAAATAACAAAATAATGAAATATCAACTCATTTGCTTCATCTCATCAAACTAAGTGAGTTGCTTATTTTAACTTCCCATATATCCTTGAATTAATATTATTCGTCACTCAATATTTGCCAAGATAATAGTGCCCGCTCACTTACTCCCTAAAAAGAATCTTGCGAATCTGCATTATAACAACACAAAATCATAAACACTATTAGCTAGCTCATTATTTTAGTGTGATCATATCAAAATTTTATAAAGAAAATGTTGCCCTAGCTAACGTCTATGCATGATAACTGTTTTTGTTATATCAGTCTTCATTAGTCAACTTATAGTTATGAAACACTATACGCTTGCACAAACAAGCAGATCGATATATACAACAACATATATAGTTGTGCAATATCTTCTATAAAACATGAAATATACAACGTTGGAAAGTAAGTAAAACTATAATCGTTTTTTTAAACTTGGAATGCATACCTCAGGAAGCTTCTTGCGATAAGCAACATCGAGCCGGGCGTCAAGGGTGTTCTCGAAAACAATCTTCCCGTCTAGAGAAGCTAGCACGACCCCTCCAAAGCTTCAAATCATTTAAACGTAAGTCACACGGTCAAAACACAAAAACATAAACGTTAGTATATCTACTCATGGGCTCATGAGTATTATACTAACCAATGAGATCAGGTAAAACACGGGTAGGTTTGAGGCAAAATTAAACTAACACGACCCTATGATGTTCGATCTTTGTGGAACGTCTTAAGATATTCATGAAATTACCACGAAGCGCGATGAGGGTCTGAATTGTTCGGAGGTGGTGGGAGGAATACGCTTCTGTCTATATTGATTTGCGGTGTTTGTACTTTTGCTTTCGTAGCGTATTCCTTTTTAGAATCTTCTATAGCGGATTCAACAAGAGACAGATCGACCTCTCTACACCGCAACAACACTGATGGCTCGTGTAACCTTAGTAGACTCTGCAAGTTCAAAGAGTTTGAACTAAATATTACACAATTGAATTATTACTAATCTTAATTAATCATCTAGAGGATATGAGTAATGGTATGAACCTGGACAATCAAGCCTTGTATAAGTTTTCTGTATGTTTTCTTGTTGTGTGAAACATTTAGAAGCTCCTTGCTAGCAGAATCTTTCATGGCAGTTACAAGATCATCTTGTGCCTGGAGAACTTTGATCCGAGCCGCGTTCAACTGCATCGAGTATTCACTGTAACAAACATAACCCGTGATCAAGCACAAAAACTGCATTAACCATCATATATATATTAAAGCTTATCTCATCAGTAAAGGTATGTTTTCTAGCAGTGTGACGAGATGGTTATCTAATTAAAAGATTTGTATCATCCGGTCTTTATGTTTCTGAACAACTTTTTACGTGTTAGCTGACCCGATCCAACACGACCCACCCGTTTTGGCACTAGACTCACATTTTCTTTTTGACTTCCACTTGCTTTGTCTTGCGCTCAAATTCCTGTCTTACTTTCTTCTTGTCTGTGTCAACTATTTGCAATTTCTGAATGTTGAATTCCTGTAAATGATAGTATAAAACAAAAGCCTAATTAAAATGCATCACAAACATTATGATCATGACGAAATCGATGGCATTCGATGTTTCATATGTCATTGTGTTGTGACAGGATCCATCTACATTATCAGATTATTACTGATAGATCATGCATGCACACCATTAATTGCATAATACTGTGTGAACAGTCGGACCGAGGTTCCGAAGGCTAGATGGTCCTTTCAGAATAACTGGCCAGTCGGACCGGTGTAAAAAACTTGTTGAGCCTGGTTTGAGTTGTATTTTTCTATATTTTATATATTTATATTTATAATGTAATCCGGTTCTTAAATCTGATTCGACCGTTCAGACCCCGAGCCACGTCCTGAAAATATTGGATGTGAATCATATTGAACACAAATTTCATTAGGTTTTGAACGATGATTAACATGACTCAAATCATCGTCAATTGTTTAAATATACGACGATTTGAGAATCATTGTTAAACATGAACACGACTCGTATACAATTTGATTAGGTTTTGAACAATGAAGGTGTAAATTTAAAGGAAGAAAACAACGATAATAATGAAAAAAGAAAAAGAAAAAGAAAAAACCTCTTCTGCAGAAACAGAGATCTCGTTAGCTTTCTCTTCGGCTTCTTGCCGAATGAATGCAACCATTTGTTGTATTTGTTTCGATACATCTGCATCATTCATCTTTTCTTTCGATTTCAAAACTCAACAACAACAACAAAAAACAATAACAGCGACTAATTGATTTATAATTATATGAACGAATCACAAGTAGCTTCAAATTGCGATGATTGGAATTTGAAGATTAACAGAATTTTTTGTTTTTATTGGCAGTAGTTACATAACTAGTCCTTAAATTTGTAGTTTTATTTCAAATGGTCCCTGTTGTATAGAAATATCTATTTTGATTTTAGCCTCTTTATAAAACTTTTGTGTCTGAACTGAATGATGTTTGGCTTAAATATACACGTATGTGTCACCGTATTACCTATTTATTTTATCTAAAGCAATGTAGTATGTAGTTCAAAACTACTCGTTATTTGTTTCTCGTAAACTCTATTATTGATTTTCTATATAAAGATGTAGCATTATCTTGGTTGGGGTAGCTCTTATCTTGAGCATGAAATGCATGAATATGATATGGCTGAAATAACTTGCGTTTATACGCCTTACGTCTAAACTCTAAAGCATGTTATGCCAGATGCATCTCGTGTTTGTAACATGTTAAGGTTGGAGAACCACACGTGCAACTAACAAGCATTTAAATTCTCTTGCATCGACAGTAGTATATATATTATGTCCAAGCACATGGTATGAAACATTAGTTAGCATTGGACGAGTGGTTAATGACTGGAACGTAGGATGAATCCTCAAACGGCCACAACGTACCAACACTGTGGCAAAGCGCAAGGGCCATACATATCATATATATTCCACACAACATTCCAAATTAACTATATATACCCTATGGATACTCTCATACTCCTCTCATCAAAGAGGAAATCATTTAGTTCTCACTTATTAGCAGAGACGGAGCTATGAAAGTAGAATTTAGTTTTGGTTTGAATCTTTGTTACGTACGTATTTATTTTTGAAATGTTGAGATTTGTTTATACATACGTGAAGAGTAGGTAGATGAGTTTATTAAGTATGAATGAACATGATTAAAAGTTTAAGGGTAATATGTGTAATTTAACTTGATTTTTTGTTTATGGTTTACGTAGTCTTGGACGATGTAACTGCAACAAGATCTGGAATTTGCGTATTAGGCTCACAGTCCATGTGTGTTTTTAGTAAACATCCAATTTTTTCGACTAATTTGGCTATTTAACTTTTACAAATCCACAAATATATTAAATACAAAATATAAAGTCTATGCAAGTTTTGTGGTGTTTATGAGGAGGATGTTAATCACCTCTTGTGGTTTAGTGATGTCTGTTTGGGCGAAGTCGGCTCGTGGTGTAACATTCATCTGGTTTATGTCTTCTTCTTCAAAGACATTATGGAAGTTCCGTAATTATTAAGGGGCGATACGAATTTAAAGAAAGCGGTTAATGCGGTGTTCTTGGCTACGACATGGGCGATATGGAAGCACAAAAATGCGGTTATCTTTGAGGGCGCTCAACCGTCTCCCCTTAGTGTCGTTTGCGAAGTGAGGGTTATGGATTCGCTCTGGCTAAAGGTTCGTTGTAGAAATGGGAGAGGGATGACTCTTAACAATTTTCCTTATGATCCTGGCTAAAAATGTTGTTTTAGTTTTGTTCGACCGTGTTTTGAATTCGGTAGTTTGTTTTGTTCTTATGTACTTATGAAGTTTTAACTCCTTATTATCCTTTTTATATAATAATTATTCGCGGTTAAAAAAAAAAGGTGATAGCTTACTCTTCATAATAGCTAAAACCAAGAGTGAAAAGTGAAGACCCTATCCATGATTTGAAGTTAGTTGATGTAGTATTTTCATTAAAGATTTAGAAATATTATTTGTATGGAGTAAAATTCATAATTCATATCAACCATAAAAGTTTGAAATACTTAAATATCAAACAAAACAAACATACACAGTAAAATCTCACTGTACGTAGTGAAGTTTCTTCTGATCGTCCGAAAAAATTTCACGTGTGCTAAACGGGGACATACCTTAAGGCTTAACCCTATTGGATAGAGAGCCCGTGCAAAGAGAGATCTTAACTCGATCTTTCAGCAAAAGGAGTTTAACACGAGTGAGAAATTTTATTTTTAATTTTTCTTAGAACATGATTGTTGCGTAAGACGATTTTAGCAGGAAAAAAAAGTCTAAAAGAGGAAAAGACAAATTTAAAATGAGGTAAGAATTTGATGATATATCGTAAAAGACGAAACTATCAATTTGTTACTTGGCTTGTTGGTACCTGCTACTATGATACAACTCAACATCATTATTTTCGTTCATAAGTTTATACATCCAACAGTTCATCAATAGAGAGATAAAGATGTCGGATCGGAGAACTGACGGAAGCTCAGGCACCGTGGCCGGAGTATCTCCGACGGTGAAATCAATCTTCATTTATCCGATCAAATCATGCAAGGGCATATCTGTACCAAAAGCACCACTTTCTCCTACCGGTAACCTCCATCTTTTTGCATACAATATTCAGTCAATTGAATCTCCCAAATTCAATAAAAATAAGATTCGATTTAACCTATTGTTTACTCAATCATTCGAATTGTAACGTACAAGTCATTACAGCGTTGTTTGTGTGCTACGTTGACTTATATCATCTTACTAGGTTAACACCCGCGTGTTCACGCGAATGAAACGGTAAAAATGAAATGTTAAACCAATAAAATTAATATAAGTTTATATTCAAAACAGTTATAATACAATGATGACTCCAATATTTTAATTATTTTGCTTAAAACATCAAAGGATAATATTTACACTTACCATAAACTTATAGTTTAATTCATAAGAATATGTTAAATACGAATCATACTGCATGGTGTGAACTCTAATATAAGAAATTGTGAAGAAACGCCTAGTCAGTAAGTGAAAGATGTAAAAAGTTGACCCACTACTTTAACACGTACATAAAAATGACTTGTTTCAAATCTAACCAACATTAACCGGTAGTGGTAGTACCGATTTCCTACAAAGCAACATCGACGACCCGGTTTCCATTAGAAAAATGAATATCTTCATCAACCCTATATAATACCTGAAACAATAGAATATAACAATCTCAACAAATGACAGATATCTAATAAGAACCTTATAACTAAACTTCAAACCTTACAAAATACAATTTAGCATATAAAGCTACTAAATTTAAGTACAATTATAAGAATCAAAGCATTAAGAAAATGTATAAGATAATAAAAAGCACAAATCACTTTCATAGTCTTTGATGTACACGCGTTTCGCAAATTAGATTACCAATAAATAAACTTACAATCATGTTGTTAGCAATCCAAATTGAGAGGTAAGTGTATGGAGCGAAATGTTGCGTCATAGGCAATTAGCTACCCCCACAATTTGACTACTACCACAAATCAAATAACAAACACCAGTTTTTAAAGCGGGTCATTTGAGCATGAATCGGTTGGGTTGAACGCCAAGAAACAATATATTTTTTTGAAGTTACATAAAAGTCTGATTAATTAATAATCTAACTCCTAGAAATTAATCATCAACATGGATAGAAAAATCTATTGGGTCAGAGCAAAAAATAAAAACGACAACCATTGTTATACCTTTCCCATAATGGCATGTGTGTCATAAGCAAGACGCTCATCCACTTTAGTTGAAACACGACCATACACCAGCTTCGATCAGTTGTTGGTATATACTACATGCAAGATACAATTTTTAAAATAATTTATAACAAAGATAAGAAGAACATGAAGTGTAAATGCATCCTTTTAAGAGAGTGGCTATAAAACAAATCACAAACAACTTCATAGGCCAACAAAATCCTTGAAAATGGTCAAATGGTTATTAATAGTGCAGAATTTGGCTTGTTATCAGTGAGATTTTAACCAAAACCCATGCATAAATTAGCATATATAGTTTTTGTTATATGGTATCACATAATATGCAAATCTTTAAAAATAGAACGGGTCAAATGAGTTGAAAAGCTCCCAGATCGCTTTGACGCGATATTAAGTTGGGTCAAATGATATGAAGTATGCAAACAATTGATTCCAACATGTTTCTATTAAAAACATTTCTTAAGAAACTATAATGTTCCCTCTAGCATTCCAAATAATCTGTTGCATTCAAGTTGGGTTAGTATATGTGTTTGCAAATCCAAAATGAAAAAAAATGACAAAAGAAACTTACCAATGAAAGCTCCAATCATTTAAGTAAACCTAAAGAATATTAGAAACCAATGTGAATGTTCCACTTATGTGTAATATTCATTATTACTTTGAAAATTTGTCTACATGTTAGATCACATAAGCACCATAGGATAAAACTGAGAATTAGGAATCACACAAAACCCAAACACAAGCAAAACAATTTAATAACCACAATCATCTATACATTTCACTAAATAAATTCAATTAACACCTACCAAGTACTCACCTTTGTCCATAATTATAAAGTTGAAACGACATTTTGCTTAGCAATTTCTTAACCTGATCTTCACATCCATCATTTCTTAAACTCTTAATCAACATGTCTATCAAATGCATAAATCTGCTTAATCACATTTACACTTCTTATTCTATATGATGATTGATGTGTACCTCAATGAGTAAATTATGGTTATGACTTATGATTAACCTCTCTACCATAAGTTGGAGCATTTTTATGGTCCCTTGTCCATAGGTAATGTTTCCAAACACGACTTCTGTGTTGAATCAAGTAAATGATAAGTGAAAAATTTAGGATAGCAAATGGTTAAATGCAATAAATATGTGATATCATCATTACATATGAATAAGAAGCCTAGCTTGTCTATATGAACATAAATATGTAATGCATAATATCTTGCCATCCATACTGTTCTTCATCAACCTAAAGCAACATAGTATTGGATTTGCACCCTACAATGCGTTACAATAAAAAGTCACAATTGTTAAAAAATGAAGTAATAGCCAGACAAAGGTAGAAACATACATATCGGAAATCCAAGTAGCATAATTCGAAAATCTAACTACAATTGCTCATCTTGCTACAACCAAGAGAAATCTGAAAAACCAAAATCTAAAAAAATCAAGTGTTCAACAATCGCAATACATAGTATGGCCATCGAAACCAATGAGCCAAAACAAAGCATAGATGAGAGGCAACAAATATACCTGCAACTGAAGTTGTATTCAAGAGCCGATATTAACCCAATGAGTAATGATGGTGGTGGTTGTCAATAGATGAAATTCAAAAACAGATCTGCAGTTATGGTATGAGCCCATTTCACCGAAGATGGTGTTGATGGAAAATCAAAGATGGATTACCTCAACAGTTGAAGATCGATGGAAGGTTAGATAGAAGCAGACTCAGAAGACGCATACAAACGGCGGAGAGAGTGAGAACGGCAGAGAGGAGAGAAACCGAGAAGATATTAGGGTTTTGGTTTGAAAAGATAATGTGGAATGGGTTTGTAGAAGATTATATTGGATCCGACAATTGATTAATATGGGTCGGTTTTTAACTGGGTTATAGGAGGATCCGTTTTAATGGGGAGGGTGATTGTGGGAGTGCCAAGTGGCAATGTGTGGTGTCTTGCCTTAGCCAATTATTAGAAGAGGGGATTAGGATAAACTAAGCATATATGTGACGGTGGGTGTTCAAATAAAGTCTCTCTTAGCATAAATGGATCACGATTGGTTTATTAAAAACTCGAGTTGAATCCAGATTAATTCGCCTCTGGAATTAAATGCTGACGCCGGTTTAAGAACATTAAATAAATAAAAATATAAAGTTATACAAAGTAGTTAAATACCGTATATACTTTTTTCTTTTGGCCTAAAAAGAAACAGTCTGAGCTCAAGCTTTAGAAATGAAAGTCGAAATGAGCCGACACTTAAAGCTTAAGTGAGCCCGAGCCTCACACTAACATTATTTGCTTCTGTATGTGACAGGATTTGTGTGGGATCGTCATTGGGTGGTGATTAACTCGAAAGGTCGAGGGTTAACTCAAAGGGTTGAACCAAAGCTTGCTTTGATTCAAGTTGAGCTACCTCCAGAGGCTTTTTCTTTGGGTTGGGAACCCAACAACTCTTCTTACATGGGTATTTTTTTTCTTCCCACCAGAAAACTACATTACTTCCGCACCATCATTGTATAAAAGCTTATCGAGTAAAGTGTGCTTTTCGTCCATGAGGTTTGTTGAGTTTAACTAATTTTGATCATCGTCTCATGTCATGGTCTGGGGGTATTTTGGTCATTTCAAAAAAAGTTAATTAATAGTTAGACAATTAGCCACAAGGACGAAAACCGTAAATATTTTATACCTCAGGCCATGATTTGAGACAATATGAGACTTTGACACTTCGTAAGCAAACCTCAGGGACGTAAACCGGACTTTACACTTAGTCTGGCCCTAAGCCCAAGCAGACCGTCTGCTTGAGTCAAATATCTAAAATAGTGTATAATAATTTAAGTAAGAAAAGGATTAAGAATGAATTGATTAGCTTGTTTTGCTGCCAAAATGTATAACAACATGCAACAGTTTTGGGGCCAAAACAAGTGTTGTTGAATTTACTTGATTTTATTCTTGTAGTGGTACGTGCGCCCGGGATGGCTGAGCTCAAGGTCTCAATGGCTAAACCATGTATACGATCTGATGGAGTCTCGGTCTGGGAATGGTCAGGTTCAGTCTTAGATGACGGTGATGAGGCGGCTAAATGGTTCACTGAATTCCTCGGCAAAACTAGCCGCTTGGTACGCTTTAATGAAGGTATGGTCCAACACGAGTTTACAGTATAAGCATTCTCATAGATATACTGTACAATATACATGAATACATACGATACATGAAGTATTAATTTGTTCTGTTATTTATGTATAGATTCAGAAACGAGACCCGTTAACCCTAAATATGCTACTGGATTCAATGTGAAATTTCCTGATGCTTTCCCCTTCCATTTAGTCTCTGAGGTTAGCCCTATGGATGTTCATTTTTTGGTTCGGGCAGTTTTGATGAAACTTCTAAGCCGAACCGCTAACTACAGTTTCAAACCGAACCATTCAGGTTGTGTTGGTCGACTGAACTGGGGTATTTGCCGGTTTGGTGGTTAAGGGTTCGGTTTTGGCGGTGTAGCCTAACTTTTTTGTAATGTGTGATTGGTTGTAAACTTGATCTATAAATCTCTTCAAGTCCTGCAGGCTTCTATGGATGCGGTGAATGAACAACTAAAGGAACCTGTCAGCATAAACCGATTTAGACCCAAGTACGTGTTTTACATATAATAACTGAGAAGTAGCAATTTCGGCTAATTTACTTAAACATATGTATATTTTGGTTGTGTTTTATCTCCAACGGGTCAAACATGTAAAAATGTCACACAAACTGTTTTTAAATGCTTAAAACCTTGTAAATTGTTTTATTAAAAGGGTATATCATTGTACTAACAGTACAGTTTCTATAACCTTATTAAAACCTTAGTTGTTGATAAAATTCAGCACGAAAAAGAAAAGGAAAACAACATGTGTTGACAGGTCATCTGGACATAACCCGTCCAGCATTGAAATTTACTCGTTTGCCATACCCATCTGACCTGCCTAATAACCGGCTCCACGATATAGATTAACAAAATAAATCTTATGATGAAAGCTTTTGGAGTTGTGCAGCATCTTTGTGCATGGTTGTGAATCATATGCTGAGGACCTGTGGAAACAAATCAAAATTAACAAGTTGACTTTTCAAGGCGTCATGCTTTGTCCCCGTTGTAAGGTATTGCAGTCATAGTTTTGTCACATAATTAGTCTGTGTTGTTACAAAGATCCACATAGCTGAACTTGGGCCTTTGCAGAAGTGTATGTTTACAGTCTGTTTTAACTTAAAGTTAAGAATTGCATGTGCCCATCGGCTATCGCGTTCATGATATTATTTCTTTTTCTTCATAGGTACCCACTATCAACCAAGAGGATGCAACTCAAGGAAGTGAACCAACCGAAACCATGATGAAGTTCCGTTCATTTAAAGCCTTGGAAGTGGACACCTCGACCACCCAATACAAGGGACGGGTGAGTGGCGTGTTTTATGCACGTGTTTGTTATTAACAAAGTATTTATATGTGTTAAATGAATTTTGTAGGTTTACCTTGGGCAGATGCTTGTGTGTGACGATGATTACAAGGGGAAGATTGTGAGTGTTGGAGACATTATTGAGGTGGAAAAGATATTCCCTTCATATGCAGATGTTGCAGTTTAAACTCATCAACTTGTAAAGTTTACAAATGTGTTTGTCACCATAACCATGACGACACCCTCGTAACTAACTTTTAATAAATAGGCGTAATGGTTTCACTAGTTTTCGCCTTGAAGGCCACCTGTCTAGTACAAAATGTGACTTATTTGGAACCTGTTGTTGCCTTGTTGGTATCGTTTTCTTCGAGTTTTCAGTTACAAGTTCTTACGGAGTTAAAAAAAATACCTCTATAAGGATATATCATATATGTCCTATAATTGGACTCAAATGGGATTGAAATTGCAAAAGACATGATGTGATATGTATTTAAGCTTTATATATCATTCTGTCTTTAGCCCACTTGACAATATTCTTGTGTTGTGTCAAAGCTGCCAAGTGATCTTTATCTTTAGCCGTTTAGATTTTGATCTATCAATCCTATTGAGGTCTCTCATGCAACAATTTATTTTTAATGTAAGTATGTGTGTGTTATTGGATGTAATATCTAATGTTATGTGTCTCATGTTAATATAATAATTATGTAAGGGCTACTTATGTAAATAGGAACATATGGGTCGTTTGACAGTTTTAATCTAACTGTCAAACAACAGTTATGTGTCAGTTATTTGATAGTTATCCACCAACAGGTATGTCGGTTGGATTGTGTCTCTTAGAAACATATATATATGTCTATCACTTTGATGTAAACCTTATCACTTTTATATATCAAAGTTACTGTTGTATTAGTTTACTTTCTTGTGTTGAAATTATGGTGAAACCATGGAAGAATAGTTTGCATCCACATCGTCCAAAGTCCAACATTTGGTATCAGAGCCAGGTTCGATCATGGGATGAACAGAGTCAATGGATCGAAGACGGTTCATAAACAGACACACCCCTTCATCGAGTCTGTATATATACATCCATATGTAAACATGATCAATTATTACAAGTTTCTCAATATACTGCAAGTTTATTATCAGATTCTTGTGTTTTTGTTCATCAATTGCAAGTTTATTACCAACATTTGGCATCAGAGCAGCAGGTTCGATCATGGGATGAACAGAGTCAATGGATCGAAGACGGATTGGTTGAAAGTTAGATCGTTTACGGGTTTCAAACCGAACCCAGAATCGAGGGCCAGAAAAGATGTTGTGAATAGATTCAGAAGTCTGAATATTGGAAGAAGGCGGGAAAATAGGCGCGGGGGGGAATCTGCGCGCAAATTGAAAAGAGCAACCTGCTTCAATTGTAACATCAAAGGGCACGCATTCTGGAACTGTCCGAACGATAAACTTAACCACGAATCCAGACGACTCACAAGCCAAGAAAAAGGAAAAGGAAGGATGATGTGCGATGATAGACAACACCATAAGAATCCCGTTGCAAGGCCCATTCAAACCGACTATATGGTGATGTACACTGATGATGGCGACTGGGACAACATATGGTATGTAAGTAAGTCTACTTTAAATCATATGGCATCATCTAGGAAAGTATTTGTCAATTATAGGCCAAATCAGTATATAAGTAATAAGGAATGGCTGTGCAATATGGGAATTGGAGAAGTATGTATAAGCACTAGAAATCAAAAAATCATCATTCGTAGTGTTTTTCATACACCGGATATTGGGTTAAATGTTTTAAGTCTCAAACAATTAAACTCTCAAGGATATGAAGTTAAGATCATAGGATCTAAATGTTTAATACAACAAATGTTCTCGGGTACCAAATTGGGTCAATCAAGTCATGGCAAGGAATTACATAAAGAAAGATCAATGAAAGAAAATCTAGAGGGTCTAGAAAGGGAAGTGGCCATCGACATGACTAAACGGGTGTTATCGGAATATGTTGGTCAATATTGCGATCGTATAGGAGAACAAGAAAACAAAGGTTTTTACAATGATAAAACCATGAAACAGAAAGAAGTGATCCCTAGCAGTCTTAAGGGGATGATTGTCTTGCTAGATACAATCTTAAACAATGATTTGTCACAACTAGACAAGAAAATTTACTCAAAATCTCTAAATGATGTGGTGACTTGGTTCTATAGAGACTACATTAAGAGTCCTCATAAGAAATCAATACCACCAATCATAGGGGGAAAACAAGTATGTCTAGTAGAATTATTGAAGACAATAAAGGACTATGGAGGGGCTGGAAAGGTACTAGTTCGTGATCAATGGGACAATGTTGCTATGTCTATGGGATACCCTCCAAGCTATGGTCAAAGATTTGAAGACTGCTATGTCGAATTACTACAACTAATTGACATGCATTATGAGATTGCAAAGAAGCCACATTGCCTGGAAGATGACAATCAAATCTGCTGGAATGGAAACAAATTAGATTTGAAGGCGAATACATTTGCAAATTTCATAATGTTGATGGAAATTACTAGAGACAACTCAATAGCACAACAAAACAGGAATGCTCTAAAAAGAAGATTCAATGAAATCGTGTTTTGGTTCCACAAAGATTACATGGGCTATGATGTTGAATTACCAATGCCACCAACCATTGGGGAAAAAGATATATGTCTCTTTGATCTCTACAAAACCGTGCAAAGTTTGGGTGGAGATGAGTCTGTGACAGAAAAGGATCAATGGGATATAGTAGCAGCAAGTTTCGAATGTCCTAGTTGTTTAAAGAATAGGTTCAAAGGCATGTATGAGAGGTATTTGGGTTTGCCCGAAGCCTACTTCAAAGTTGTTGCAGAAGATCAAGGTTCTGTTGACAGGGAATGCAACAATAAAGAAAGATCAGCAAGCATCATAAGCAAGACTGCAGGAAATGATGGAACACAAGGAACTGGAGTGTTGAAAGCTGATGACCTTAAAGCTGCAACAGATGAAGTCATGGAGCATGCAAAGAAACTAAATTCGGAAGAAGCAAGCACCTCAAAGGTTGAACATGTAAGAATTCTTCATGATGATGGTGAACACTTGGTTATCACACTTGATGAAGAATCTGAAGAACCAGAAGAAGAAACAGACGATTCTGAAGCAGATTATGTTGTGTTGAACGAAGCCGAGAAGAAATGAAGAACATTAGATATTAAGGGGGAATATTGGATGTAATATCTAATGTTATGTGTCTCATGTTAATATAATAATTATGTAAGGGCTACTTATGTAAATAGGAACATATGGGTCGTTTGACAGTTTTAATCTAACTGTCAAACAACAGTTATGTGTCAGTTATTTGATAGTTATCCACCAACAGGTATGTCGGTTGGATTGTGTCTCTTAGAAACATATATATATGTCTATCACTTTGATGTAAACCTTATCACTTTTATATATCAAAGTTACTGTTGTATTAGTTTACTTTCTTGTGTTGAAATTATGGTGAAACCATGGAAGAATAGTTTGCATCCACATCGTCCAAAGTCCAACATGTGTTAATTGGTTGATACAACCTGGTTTTAAAAATAAATAAATCCTAATGTATAAAACAATTACATGCAAGTTTATTGTAGTCGCAACCTCACTCCCTTCACATAGTTTGACGTATACCGAAATTTAAAGTTCGTCAACTTTAGGTTGGACGGAACCCTTCATTAGTGCAAAGTGCATAAGAAATAAGGGGTATCCTGATTTTTTTTCCGTACATTAGTGCAATAATAAAACTTTTACCAAGCATTTATTTTTAATACAATAATGAAATTTCATAAAGATATCACAAATTAAAGAGTTTAAGTAATTACATTTTTTGTGTCCGTAACAGTCAATGTTTCATGTTTGTTGAAATGTTGAGATGTAACTTTCTCGAGTTGTGTGGCATAATAAATGCCTGTTGATGGGCTTTTGACTTTGACTACTCCCATCATCATCTCACATTCTCTCATGGGCTTCCATGATCCATGGCTACAGAAAAATACATAATCAACTATTTATATATAGGCAATTGGCTAAAAATATATTTTATTAAAATAGGGTTAGGTTGGTAACTTGGTATAGTGGTAATTTGATTTGGGTCTCAAGAGTCAAGATGTTATCGGTTAGTGTAGTTCGGGAAGAAGAGTAGATGACTGATACTCTGTCAAATTATGTTCAATCCACTTTAAAATTACTAAAAGGTTTGTTGGCCTTTTTAACGGTCCAGTTATGACATTTTCGTCGCTAGCGGTCCCACCTAACGATACACCCGGTAAGAAGTCCACATTTTATCATTTTTGCTACCAACGAACAACCGTTAGAATATATTTAACGGTTTTAAGTTTTTTTCGAATCCGGACCGTCGTTTTAGGGTTTTTGATTTGAAAAAAAGTACGACTCGATTGATATAAAAATCATCTTGAAATGGTGCTTCAAATGACGAAACAATGCTTCAACCATGTGTTTAACCCTAAAGGTGTTTCAGTCGTATGAAAAATTGTCGTTCGGAGCACCACAATGTAATTTTATTACATCAATCGACTCGCATTTTCCTTTCGATCTAAAAACCCTAAAACATTTCTTTGAAACACGAAAAAAAACTTAACGACGTTAGATTTTTTTTCGTTGGTGGCAAAAATAATGAGAGGTATAACCATTACCAGTTACAAACCAATAAACCTCACTAAAATCCATAAATATGTTACAAAACTAACGGAAAAAATTAAGTAATTGGAGTGTAAAAACTAAAAATAGAGATGACGGGCCATGTGAAATTGAGTTGAATGTATGGCCCCAATTCTTAAAGAAGAATGTGTGGTCTGATTCACAGCATCGACTCACATTCATCACGTGCCTTCGTCCTCATCATTCATCAACACTTTTTAATCTTTCATCTACTTGTGATAAGTGTTACTTCTAATAAAAAAATAACAAGGGTGTGTTGTAACGGGACATCTTAAATACACAAGAAAGACGTGAGCCCTACAATGGTGTTACGTGTTGAAAGGCACACCACTGTGATATTAATGTTTTTAAGCACACGAAAAACATAAAAATGCGTAGCTAGTATAATTAAACGAATGGTATTAAGCTGTGACAGATCGAAAACCACATTGAACTACACGTAAACATTATATACATTAAAAACACTAAAAAAAAGTTAGAAACCTAAAGAGTAAAAGTGAAAAGTTAGAAACTTAAAATCAAAGACATATCATTGTATGTAGTGGAAAAATTAGTTAACAACATAAATGGGATCAAAGTGAAAATGTTAAAACTGGGGGTGGGTAGTAGTAATGTTAGTGGGAAAACCCTACAAACATTACTATTTGAGATAGTATTAATCATCTATTAAAAGAGGGAGGGATTATATACAAACTGTCAAATCGTATAAATTCGTCTACACCATAATCACACACAAAAGTATTATGTAACTTATGTGATAATTACACAAACTATGTTATGATTGCACAAGTTATGTTTATTATTACACAGGTTATACAAATAACAGTTTTCCACAAGGAAATAAGTCAATTTTAAATGAAAAAAATATAAAGAGACTATACTTAAATTGAAGCGAATAAAATACTTGATATTATTGTGAAAATTTTTTAAAAAACAATGTCATGTAAATATGTTATAAGCATTTAAAAACTTTAGAAATTTGATAAAATAGCCAACAAATTATATGCTATTTCAGTTTTACCTTCTAGACCCTTTTTATTTTCTTTCATGTGCGAAAATTTCTACCTTTAGACATGTGTCATCGGTTCCTTAGATCAATGGCTCACAATTCTTCACCACTTTTTTTTTTAATGAAAAATACATTTCATATTTTAACTTTTGTCTTTATTGAACAATCAACAATGTTTAGAAAACCGAATCAGGAACCGATTTGATTCTGGGTGTTTGAGCCGTTTTTAGCATGATCAGCCGGTTGGACTGAAAACGACGGTCAAATCAGAAAACTGAGAGATTGAACTGTTTTTTTTATTCTTTATTTTTTATGTTTTTATATTTAAAATGTTTATGGTATTATCTGGTTTTTTAATCCGACCAACCAGTTGAGTAGTAAGAAGAACAGTGTAACGTCTGATCTGAACATGAAAAATATATTGTATTGGTTGAGTTATTTTATCATAGATATTGTTTGATTAAAATTGTGAAGTTGGCTATAATATGACGAAGTGTAGAGCAATAATAAGAACATGGGGTATCTCATCGTCCCACCTCACGTGGTTCCATGTTTGATAATGAAATAGAAACAACTAGCGATGTGATGGTCAATCATATACAAATCTCTAATAATTAAATACATGCATGTTCATATTTTTATAAGTTTTATAAAAAATATAATAGTTTGAGTAAAACAATACTAAAATGCCAACTCAATTTTTTATAACATCCTAGTTATAAACAAATCACTTGAAAAATATCTTATTAATCACTTAACATTAGTTTAATTTTTTACGTATCTTTATCTCCTTGTGTCAAGCTCTTGTACACATTATCGATCGTGTCTAAATCAAGGGAAAAACATTTTTAGTAAATATAAGAAGACGAAGAGTAAGTAATTATTATTCTTTAATAAATATGTAAGTGTAAATAATATAAAACATAAATATTAGTTATTGTTTGAAAATACATTGCAAGATTCAAACTGCAATTAAATTAAAATTTGGGAAAATTATCAAAATAACCACTTAAAAAATTTGTGACATTTATCCCTTTTATTTTTCAAAACAAAAAATATCATTTCTAGTTAGTCTAACACACTTATAAGGAAACTAGTTGAACAACTAGTTATGCTAGTTGAACGACTAGTTATGCTTAGTCGAACGACTAGATAAGCTAGCTGTAGTCGTCTGAAAATACCCATTGATTTCCCTTGTCATTCAGAAAAGTCCTCATACATCCCACAACCATTATGTGGTAGTACGGTAGTACCTTTGCCTCCTCTCCCTTCAGTTAAACAAAGGCAGACGTGTAACATAAGCAGACTCATAAGAGGTTTGTGCGTGTAAATCCCAACTAGATAGCTCCTTTTTATTTTGTTAATCTATTCGAACGACTAGTTAGAAATGGTCACATATAGTATTTTTTTAGTTAAAATGAACATTTTAAGAATTTTCGCTTAAAATTTGATATATAAGAAAGTGTTAAGAGCATCCACACCAAGATGTACAAAAACCTTCTTGCATGACTTTTTTGGGTTCAAACTTCACAAAGACAAACTTTTACGGATCTTTTTCATTCTTTCTCCCTCGTATGAAAATTCTCTTCCATTTAAAATAAGTTTTTATGAATGACTTTTGCTTACAAGTCTCTCCTATATATACATCATATGTCCATAGTTGGTTTTAGGTATGAGTAATGAGAATATTTGGCTACTTGCGTCATTTCAACGATACAAGTTATTTGTAGTAAAAAAAAGGCTATGATAATTCTAGTTTAATAAGAAACGGTCTCATAAATAAAAACCACTAACGAGTAACGATATACATAGCTCATCAGTTTGTACTAACCTTGTTTCGCTCGTATATTTGGTCGTAGCTGTATGCAAATGGTTTCATATAACTCGATGTCTTCTCAATTGTTTTTTCTCACCTATTAATCTGGCGTTGTGCACTTTTTATATTCAAAGATAATGATAGCTTTTCTTAGTCGAAGATGAAAACATTTATAATCTTTTTAATATTCCTATATTAGGTTTATACCTGTGTGTTATACAAGGGTTAAATAATAATTTTTATAAATAAATTATAATCATTATGCTTAAGCATTTGTAAATATTTAAAATTTAAGAATTTAACTAGATCAACTCATGTATAACAAATTCCACTCAATTTTCTCTCACAAACTTTATATTATAGAACAAATATTTCCTTTAAAAAAATTAATTTTTTTAAAACCTTAAATTATTATATATAAAACCTTAAACTATTATATAAATGTTTTAATAAAAAAACACGTGTCTAAACAATTTGTTTTGAACCAGTAGATGTGGATGAAAATGACTTAGATGTGGATGAAAATGACTTAGCTCGTTTTACTCTTAACAAGTTTGGCAATTGAATAACACTAGATTGGAACTATTTCTAGAAATGAGGTGTTTTTGAAGGAACATGCATTAATGATTAGATAAATAAGAGAAAGGACTCTTGATTAAAAGTAAAATAATCGGGTCCATATTTAAGTACAATAATAATATATTATTAGGTCAACTATAAATGTTCTCATTTATGAAACCTACCTTCTTTCATGTTTACGAATCATGTTTAAGTTCTATTTAAACCAAACCGGTTAGCACTTAGAGGTGAATATATAGTCTAACAGCGTCTTTCCCTATTGAGTTCATAGTCTAATGGTGTCCTTCGCTACCGAGTTCATAGTCTAAGAGCGTCCTTCACTACCGAGTTTATAATTTAATAGTGTCTTTTTAGTTTAAGGGTTTAAGTATTATAAATTTAAGAGTAATCGGGTTTAAGTCTCAAATTAAGTACAATAATAGGGTCTAACTCTTGTTCCGGTTAATTGATTGACCCAACTAATCCAAGTAGTTTGGTTTAGTTTTTCCACAAACCATAGCTATCAGTTTAATCAGTTTTTTTGTGACAAAATTGGTCAAACCTGATCATGAACATCTCCAAATTCAACGGTAATTGCCAAACTCAAAATCGATTAAGAAGTATTATAAAATAAAGTATTTTTCAATTTCTACTTCATGTCCCTAAACGTAGATCCTATTGATTGAATGATGTATCTCAAAATCAAAATGCTTACAAAACAATCTAAAAAACAAAACAATAAACTAATTATAGATCAGCCAATAAACTCCAACATAACTGATTAAAGGTGAAATAATAAAAACGTTTTAAGTTCAAGTGTTCAACTCTTATTTCTAAATTTGAGTTTTTCTTCTAAGGGTGGTATCATGTTTGTATTTTTATATTTATGACTGATCTAATATACACACAAATCAAAGTGCTGTACACAAAAAAATGAACTATTGAATAGAACCTAATCTAAAATGTTAGTTAAAAATAAAGTAATTATAGAAGAGTCACATGTCACAACTCAAAAAAAAATTCACAAATGATACGAAAAATATAAATTTTTGTATTGGTTTGGTTGGGTTTGGTTAGTAGATCTCATTTAATTTCTTTTCCAAGATCCATTTTGATTAAACAAAAAATGATCACAAGGAAAAGATGAGTCACATGGCTAACACCACACAGAAGAAAAAAATATTGTTCGTAAACTTCACTCATCTCTTCAACACCGTCAACCAGATCTCTCTCTCTCTATCTACAATTGCTTTCAATACCATATCACATGAATTAACACTTTTCATATCTCTCAATTGATGTATGATGATGAATCGAAGTTCTTCCAATAACTCGCTGATCGGCGCCGGAGGTCGTAATCATAGTCACAACAACAACAATCATAACAACAATCATATTCATAGTGCTATGACGAACGGTGTGTTGTCGCACCGGCGAGGTATGCTTTTAAACAGAAGCAACTCCGGTGAGAATTCTAACAGTAACATGGATCTGTTCTCTCGTAATCGCAACAGTCTACCGGCGTCTTCATCCGATGAATCTGACTGTACGTTTAATGTTTACTGTTTTCTGCTTTCTAATTTTGTGATTTAATTGGATGATTTAGGATTTAGATTGTTAGATTTTAGTGTTTGATTGATTTGCCTCGTATCTGCGGTGATCAATCGCGAATTTTGTTATAACGATAGTTATTCTGGCGTTGTTTCTTTCTGATATAATAATAGGATTTAGGACTTTTATAGTTAGATTTGATTGATTGTTTGCCTCATATATGTGATGTGATTTTCAGATCATTTGCAAATTTTTGATAACGATAGTTGTTGTTTCTAGTGTTTTAGGGAGTAATCCTGGGAACGACGTCGTTTATGCATCTATTTCATGTTTTTTTTGGCTTTATTGTTCGTATTATAATATGCCTCTGCTTTGGATTTATGCTAGGGTTTCAATCGTTATCAGTTTATTTAATTATTGCTTATAATGGTTGTACGATTGTTTATGCTTTCTAATTTTGTGATGTGGTAGGATAAAATTGTTAGATTTGATTGATTTGCTTCATATCTGCCATTGCTTCATATCAAGCGTTTTGGGGAGGAACGATGTTTAATAACATTTTGTTTCAATCGTTCAGTTTTTTTTAGTTACTGGCTGTTAAAAAAAGTTTTTTTAGTTATTGCTTATAATACTTAGTTTAATGTTGTTTATGCTTTCTAATTTTGTTATGTAATAAGATTTAGCACTTAGATTGTTAGATCTTATTGATGTGACTCACATCTGCTATGTGAATTTCAAGTCTTTTGCGGTATTGGGGACTTTCGTTTATACTTCCATTTCAATTATTTTTGGCTTATTGTTCATATAATATGATTCTGCTCTGATTTACGCTTCAGTTTCAAACTTTGAATCGTTATAAAAAAATTAATTATTGGCTTTTTGCTAATGATACTTTGTTTTAGTTCGAGTTTATATTTATGTATAAATGTATAAATAATTATGTCTGTATTTGTATTGGTTTAGTGCAAGCGAGATTAGCGAGGCTTTCAGTGGGATCAGCAAAACCTGCTAAAAACATATTAGATGATCTGCTTTCGTCTAATGAAGGGGGAAAGAATGACTACGATTGGTAAGTTTTTTAGTAACTTATTTGAACTCTCATCTCACCTTTAATTAAGATCCAGCATCTTTTCCTTTAGTGAAATCACTTGTATCCAATGAGTAATGACAGATCTATCGAATTTTATGTCTTGTGAACAGGCTAGTAAAATTATACAGGGTGACATTAGACTACTTAATAACCAGTTTTAATTTAGGTTTTTGTTGATTGTTGTTTCTAGATGTTTGTTAATCATTAGCTGATGTTTGTTAATCATTAGCTGATATCATCTAACATTTGACATTTAAAGTTTAGAGTGTGGCAAGTGTTGATTTGCTATGTTTTTCTCGAGTGTGGTAACTGTTAATTTGCTATGTCTTTCCTGTGTTAAGCATTCAGTGTAATGATTGGATCATCCTTGGCATAGTCAACTGTCTCATGCATCTCTATTTGTTTTGGTATCATTTGAGTATTTTGCAAGAATTTTCTTGTAAAGGTAACATAGTAACTGTTTGTAATATAGATTGTAGGATACTTGTGAATGATCATCGTTTCCGCTACTGTTTTAAAGGTCCCTTCTCTAGGTTGCTACCTTTTAAGTTTTAACTGTACATATGTTGACATATTTGCTAAATGGAAGCAGAGTGTATTTAGGATTTTAGCCACCTCTTAGTTATTGGGCAAAGAATCAACTTTGTCAATTTGTCGTTTAATGTTCTTTAAATCACATCGACTCACATCCATGTCAATTTTGAAGTGACATCCAATAAGTTATTCTAGCAGTGGTTTATACTTAGTTTTACCTCTATTGTGAATACATTGAAACCTATCTATTTTAAGTAATATTCAATAAATGATTCCACCTGATATGCTTTGTAATGAATAATTACTATTGCATGCTATAGAGATTTATATTATAACAGCAGGGCCAGGGTGAGAGAATAACTGACATGTCATAATCTTGGTAAAAGTATAGTTAAGGACATGATAAAACTTGTTTTATATCATTTTCTTCCCTAAGTTCTGAAATATCATATGTATCCCTTGAATTATGAAGCATCGCATTTACTGTTTACAGGCTTCTCACGCCTCCAGGAACTCCTCTCTTTCCTTCTTTGGATGCAAAAGAATCTCAACCGAAACCTGTCACTGCAAGAAGCAGGTCTTCAGTTAGATCAAGTTCTATAAGCAAGACTTCAAGGGTTTGTGTTTTCATTCTTTTCTTTTTTCTAATGCACATAGTTGTTACACTTGTTTGTTCATACAGCATGTTTTACATTTGATCCTTGGGCAAACAGCTGGAAAGAAATAAACTTCACACTTTTTTCTTGATTTTAGCTGGCAAATTAAGTTATGCACAAAGTTGAAACCAACTACCCCTTATTTCCTATTTTAGCAACCAAGTTACAGTTTATTACCGATTGTAGCAACAAATGACCTGTTGAATCTGTAAAGCGATATGCTTGCTTAATTTTATAAAGTTTGATGAGGCATCTTATTGTCATTTTAGTGGTATATGTAGATGCCATGGATGTTATGTGAAACATGATATTTAAAAAAAATATAGAGTAAAGGATCATTTCAAACTTGCAAGTATATTACATATGTGGCGGCTAGCATGGGATAAAGTAACACCGCGTGAGCGGTTTTATAGTTAAATCGTGGGTTAGGATGCTGCAATCGCTAATTAATTGTAACTTTGCGCTGAATTTAATTTGGTTACATACTTTGTGTAGCACAAATCACAGTTAATTTTATATGTCAATTGCAGCTTTCTGTATCTCAATCTGAAAGCAGTCATCCTTCAACCAGACCAACAAGAAGTAGTTCGGTTACACGTCCTTCAGTCTCAACTACCCAGTATACAAACTACTCCAATAGAAACACAAACATCCTCAACACGAGCTCTGCTTCTGTTTCGTCTTACATAAGACCATCTACCCCGACCCGCTCGTCCACATCTGCAAGAACATCCACCCCGTCTGCCACCCGTACAACCCCGTCACGTGGGTCCACTCCTTCTAGAACCCGCCCATCTCCTTCCATTACTTCCAATGATAGAACAAGACCTTCACAAACCACAAGGCCCTCAACACCTAGTTCTAGTTCCCGGCCACAAACACCTGGAAGCTTGAATTCACCCATGGTTCGACCCGTTTCCCGATCATCCACTCCAACCCGTAGAACCTTAACACCTTCTCTCTCCCAATCCAGCACGTCTTCAGTTTCTGGTGGACGTGGGCTGTCTTCAAATGCCCGAACCGGGGGGTCTGGTTCTAGACCAAGCTCGCCTAGTCCACGTGTACGCCCACCACCTCAACCAATCAACCTACCTGATTTCTCACATGAAACGCCACCTAATCTCAGAACAACTTTGCCTGACCGGCCTTTGTCAGCCGGTAGGTCACGCCCAAGTGGGCCCTCTACCGTGAAGGGGAGTTTAGAATCTTCTAATACTGGTGGTGGTATTACCAGAAGGCATTCTTCACCAATAGTTACTAGGGGGCGAGTTGTGGACCCAACTGGAAGGAGCCGGGCCCATGGTAACGGGCATGTGGTGGAGAATGTAGAGCCTAGAAGAACTTCACATTTGCCTGAATCACTGACTAGAAAACCTGTGAAGTCTGTAAACTCAGAGAATGGTACGGGATTCGGGAGGAATATCTCGAAGAAATCACTAGACATGGCAATCAAACATATGGTATGCACTTATTACAACTCTATTCATCTTGGCAATTAAATTCATTAGGATCTCAAAACACTTGATGAATTATATATAAGATCATGATTCTAATAATGATTTATCTGATTACTTAAGGGTTAATAAAATCATGATTCTAGATCTATTACATATTTACATCTGATAATCAAATTTTGAATATTCAATATCAAAATGCATATTGAAACCTATCTTTCTTGCCAGTATAAACATCGTGAATAAAAAGTTTCTTCGTTTTCTCTACAGGATATAAGAAATGGAAGTGCACGTGCTCTTTCGGGGTCAACACTCTTTCCTCAAAGCATTAGGTCCACCAGCACCAGGACCCAATCGGCACGCACCTCAAGTGCACCAGGGTCCATAGACGGTTTGACCAATAATGGTCTCGGGTCTGAAAATGGAAACAGCAGTAATGGGTATCTATGGAACCGAGGTCAACCCATAGAAGATCAAAGTCCACATTCATCTAAACTATCATCAGAAGTCGACATTTATGAAAGCTCAAGATATGACGCCATTTTATTAAAAGAAGATTTGAAGAACACAAGCTGGTTGCACAGTGCAGATGACAAGATTGATGAAGGTCCGTTGTTTGATAATGGGTTTGAGTCACTCCCTGAACCATTTGGACCGTTGTGACCTTTATAAAACGGTTTCGATTCTGGTTTTACTAAATTTGTGCTTAATATTGATTTTAATTACTAGTTAAAAAGGCCATTTAGCAAAAGAAAAGAAAGAGAATGTGATAACAAAAACATTAAAGAGGGTGGGTTTTGTTGTGTATGTCTCTTAAATATTTATGTCAAAGTTTTATAGTTTGTTAGCAATGTGAGCCTGTCATGAATTCTTTATCAACTGTGTGAACTTAAATATTAGGGTCCAGGGCATGGGCGGAACATAGTGATCGAGTGCCGGGAGGGGGTCCCCAAACAAATTTAAATGTTATAAGTTTCTGTAGGCCAATTAATATACTTTGATTTATATCAGTTGATTATATGGCTTATAAAAACATCACATGTATGTATATGTTTTACCAGTTTGTGCATTATTGTGAAGTCAGTATTTTGGAGGATAAAAAAACATCATTGTAAAGTTTAATGAATGAATATTTGCACAAACAGGTTGTTTTTACGGGTTTACTACTTGGAAAATACTTCTTAACACTTGTGATCTTTTGTTTATCTTGGTAACTGCAAGTCTAGGTAATTCATAATTGTATAATGTAAAAAGTTAAAAACCTAAAAGACAGTAATAATGTTGGGTACGTACTTCATCTTCAAATATGAATGATATAAAGTACTGACAGTTACAAACTTACAATAAGAACTAGTATCAACACCCACAAGATTCGGTCGGGCGATAAAATCATGAAAAATTTACTTAAATGGACAGAACCCGCTCGTTAAGGGGGCGCTAATAATGTCTACTTTCATAAAAAAAACAATACATTGATGCGCAATTAGAACATTCAAAACTTTATATCAAAAACTAAATTATTGCAAACCTGAGCGTTACGTCAGGGCAGATGATTGAAAAGTAAGCCGTTAAATAGATAGTGTCGAAACATTGATAAAAAATGCATATAGTAACTGTATAAAAACCAAATCATTAAAAAACTAATGTTGATATAAATACATTATATCTTTTCACTCACACAGATATATCACATGACTTTAAACCCATGTTTTTTTTAAACCTTGCAGTATGCCAATATGGCAATTATGCAATACGGCTTATGGCATAGTCGGTGGCCCCTGCTTCTATCTCTAGCAGGTGAAAACCTCCTCGACCGGATCAGAGTGAACAACAATGAATATGAGCTTGATTAACAACAATAGGCCCAGATCCAATGGATTAAATTCGTTTTAACATTAACCAGGCCTAGCCCAAATGAATATCATTTTAATAACCCCAAACGCATATATTTCTTCCCAATCCACATCTTTTCAACCATCAATTCAATCAGAGGTATTTGTATTTGTTCATTAAACCCTAGCATTACACTTACTCGATGTTAACTACTAGTTTTTTTAATTGTTTTCGTTTGTTGTAACTTGACATATATATATATTATCATCTCATCTGCTGATCTAAACTAATGCTTTGATTACAATTCTACACGTACACTGCTAGCTTTAATTAAAAAGCAATAATTATATAAGGATTCAAATGGTAGAGCTTCAAGTTGGGGAGATACTGGTACGATCAGATGCGCAACATCTAATCCGATACACGAGCGTGTGCAAGTCATGGCAGTCTTTTATATCCGGTCCTCGTTTTGTTAAAGATCACTTGAACCAAGCTCACACGCATGCATGATAGTAACAATCATGAACTTGGACACAGAAGGATCTGCATTTTCCCCATTTGCTTTGAAGACATATGGTTTAACTGGGGCTACATTCATATTGTTGATATGTTATTTGAATTTGATGATTATGAGCATAGGCTAGGGGTTATCGAAGAATGTCTATGCATATATTCGGAATATTTCTCTTCGTCTACTAAGAAATGGGTAATGAAAAACTACAAGTGGGAACTATATATTCATGATCATTGTAGGAGCAAGTATGATGTTGCACACTACTTGCCAATTACTCCGGATAATCAAATAAATATTTGTGGGCGTTTTGATGATGGTAATCGTGTGCCTATCAATTTGTACTATATTCGTGCTGGTATATTTGTCAAGAGCCTCATATCTCCCCATCCTCGTATTAGTCATGATAATATATACTATTCATTGTAAGGGACAAAAGAGGTTCGATCTAAATATCGATCATTTCTTTTATTCTTTTAATGTGTACATGTATATATATTTCCTCGATCATCCTCATGTTGATACTAAATTGTCTTATTTTTTGTTTGTTTGTTTGTTTGTTTGTTTGTTTGTAGCATGCATGGGCATGGGCATGAGCATGAAAGGAAGGTAAGAGAGTTGAAAGTGATGCCAAGGGCAACATGGAAAGATGAAGAGGAATGAGACAATGACGAAGCTTCATAGAGACCACTTTTTTTCGTCCGAAGTGATAGTTTGTTGGTCGGTAATTGATATTTTTATATATATATATATATATATTTGGTTTAACCCCTCGACACAAAGTGTTATAAACTTTGACCCCTTTGACAAAAAATCCTGACTTCGCCACAATGAGATGATCATAGAATGACTTAAGTATAGACTTGTTTGATATAAATTTATTAATCAGTACTTTAGTATAGTACCAAATGCGGATGGTTATTTATATTTTCTTATCCAATATTAATAGGTTCATGCGATGGATTATTATTCTAATAATAAAAAAGATGAAAACACAGCCAAAGATGGATCATTACAACCACTTGTCTCTTTCAAGAGTGAATTTATACTTAATTTTTTTTTTAATAAAAAACCTCGTTTCAGCGTTGTTGGAACTGCATTGTCGGATTTACATAAACCTTCATCTCCAAAAACCTAACCCCATCCCTTCCCTCAAATCAATCTAACAGATGGTTTTAGTCTGTTAGATAGTTTAAAATTTGGGATGTACGTTCAAAGCAATGGAAATGATTAGACGCAATACGACCATCTTTATCATTAAGATTGGATAAAAAATATGGCGTGAATTTTGCTACTGATGATTTTAAGGACTTCATATTTCATCCGGGGCTTTCGAAATATGCTGTAAGTTTTATTGGGTTCATGGCATGATGATAGACCTGCCCTCTTCATTCATGGCTATGGAGATTAAAAAAGTTGTTTGAGAATGCCATGGTTACAAGGCTCCAACCATATACCCATGGGTTCAATTTCAGTTTCATAAGGTAACTTTAATAAAATATGTTTTGGAGTCTTTACTAATTTATTGTTCGTCTTTGTAGCGTGTTACATCACAGGTTATAACTACGCTAGAGAAAATAAGAAAAGTTTTAATAGGGGGGTATGAATCAAACCACATAGTCTTTTGGTGTGTATAATATAACTTCAAATATTGTTAATGATATTCAACAAAATGATAACAAAAATACGGATACTGCTAGCTATATGTCAGAAAAATTGTTTTACGAATAGTTATGATTAAAATATGCTATTAAAGTATACTAAAAAAATCCATCATTGTATAAATGGATAGGCAAAAAAAACTTTATTATTATATGCATGACCGCAGTCCGCATGACAAAAAAATGTTTTAGGATACCTTTGATTTTTGCTAAATCGGGCACTGCTCTAAAAAAAAATTATACTCCATTCGTCCTATTATAAGCGTCTATATTTTCCTTTTTAGTTGTCCCATTTAAAGTGTTTGTTTTTAAAATTAATTGGTAAATTTCAAATTTACCTTTAATAACATAAAATAAACAATGTGATGAACCTCACATAATATTTATTGTCAAGGGGTATTATTGTCAAATAACAATAAAAAACAATCATTTAATGTGTTTAAAACTTTGTATTTTTCAAACTAAGACACTTCTAATTGAACGGAGGGAGTATAATACAGCAAGAAGGCCGGCTAAATTTGTTGACCCCTTATTAAAATGTGTACTAATTAAACAACATGAACATTAGGTGTGGTGTGGGCCACCATGAACATGCTGAAGAGTTGATGGCATTTTTGTCAATCTAACACCCGAAATCAACGGCTAATATTATTATTATTACACTTTACAACCATATATCCAAGTAACAACAACCGGAAGTGATTTGACTTGTGTTACATGTTGCCAACCAATATACACACAAATGTGTCTGTACACAATTTCAACCAAAATATACCTCATAAACATATAAATACAATGTATAATTAGATATGTAATATTCCAAAAGTTAAAAAAAGAAAAATAAAAACCGCTCAAAGTAACCATAAACCTTGTGTGTAAAAAAAAGAATATCATACCATACCATACAAATTCATCACATCAAAACATTAAACTCATGTATCCGGTAAGGCGATTTACCGGAACCCGGCCTTGTCAACGACCTTTCGGGTTCATAATTTGGGAGAAAACCGCACTTGGAGTTAACCCGTCTGAATCCTCACTAGCAAGACTCCTCCCACCAATGCTCATTGACATCCCGGTGCTTCGAGAATCTGTTACGGTTCCATCATAATCACCACCACTGTCTGCCTTCCCCTTTAGCGGCACCTCCTCATAACCACCAGTTTCCAAGTCCACTGTCCCTATGCCGCCACTGTCTTCTGCGCTCTCTTGAAGCTGCAGAGCAAATTCAAGGTTCCACAACACATCACCCATTGACGGTCGCTCGATTCCTTGGTCTGCCACACACTTCACAGCAGTCTCCGCCACTTTCTTGAAACACTCAGGCGAGATTTTGCCTTTTAGAAACGGGTCGATGATTTGGTCGAGAATGCCCTTTTTGTGACAGTGTTGAGCCCATTCTGCTAAGCTTACTTGTTCCTTAGGAAGTGTCGGGTTTAAAGCGGGTCGGGCACATAATATCTCAAAAAGAACCACCCCAAATGAATAAACATCAGATTTATCAGTTAACTGTTGCCTTCTAAAGTATTCGGGATCTAAGTACCCGAAACTACCCTTGACCACGGTACTGACATGGGTATGATCCAAAGCAGGCCCCGTTTTGGACAGTCCGAAATCAGAAACTTTAGCGACCCATTTCTCGTCTAGTAGAATGTTGGTTGTTTTGACATCACGATGGATGATGGTGTGTTTAGCGCCCGTGTGGAGGTAATGAAGCCCGCGGGCTGAACCTATACAAATCTCGAGCCGTTGTTTCCATGTTAACGGTTGGTTTTGGGTTTTGTAAAGATGCTCACGAAGCGTCCCGTGAGCCATGTAATCATACACCAAAATCATCTCGTTATTATCTTCACAATAACCGATTAACGACACTAGGTGGCGATGTCGAAGCTTTGAAAGCATTTCGATTTCTGTTTGGAATTCGTTTACGCCTTGATCAGATAACGGGTTACCACGTTTTATAGCAACTTTCGTGTTCCCGCCGTCTATTTCTCCTTTATAAACTTTCCCAAATCCACCAACACCGAGAAGTAAAGATTCATCAAAATTCTTGGTGGCGGCTTTGATCTCTGAAAACGAGAAGTGACGGCATAAGTTTGATGGTAGGGAAGAAGCATAGCTTCCGGTGGTTGTCTTGGCGGTAGAGCCTGAAGAGTGTGAGTTTCCATATAAGGAAAGTGGGAGCCAGCCTGACGGGCCATCACTCGAGCTTGGATCCTTTCTTTTCTTACTTTTACGGGTCAAAAAGCAGACAAACAAACCGATGATGAGAACTGCAGCAATGCCACCACCAATACCGCCACCAATAGCCCCAGTATTACTCGATTTACTCGACTTTCTTGACAATCCTCTCTCTGGGTCAATTATCGGTTGCACGGGTGCTGGTGATGGAAGTGATCCCGCAAGATTACCATCACTCGCGTTTATTTTAAATATCTCAACACCATTCAAAATTGCATTATAAAATTCTGATTTTCGTACGGTGTTTGGATGCAATGCTAGCCATAGATCTTCTCTTGGAGCCCCGAGAGCGAAAAAAACAACATAATCTTTGATCACAGGAACGTATTGCTTTGTTGCCCACCCAACCACATCGGCTTCAGTTTCTGCAGTTTGATTGTTGACAAAAATTTCAAACACCCGTTGGTTAATCTTGGTTATATCTGGAAGAACTTCACAGAAATGCAACCTAACCAGATACGAAAAGCCCGTATCAACATCAAAGTACCAACTTAGATTAAAACCCGTGTTGACTTCTGGGGTTGGACCCATTGTCCGAGCTGTTTTGTACACATCAACCGGTGCCACATAATCAGGCATACCCGAAGGGTAACTGATTGTAACATTCGGATTAGCAGCCACAGGGGCCCCAGTAGACGCCCCAAATATATACTCTGTATCATCATTCCACGATCTAAAAAGCCCGGTATCACCGGATGGTGAAATCGCCTGACCACCAACATTTAACCGATAAACATTTTCAAGAACCGTGGCGTTGCTGATATCAAAAGAGGTCCCAGTACCAACAATCAAGGTATTCCCATTAGACGAATAAATATCAGGATGTGAAACAATTTCAATACCGTTAACGAATGCATACGAATCAGGAGTTCCAGGAGCCGGAGTGAATGTCAAATTCAAATATCCAGAATCAACATTGACCGAATATTCCTTAGTGATGAAATCAAAGTTCAGATTGTTTGTGGTCTCGTACGCACTGAAGTTTTTCAAAAGGGTATATGATCCAGAAACAACAGAGAATACACCTTTGGAAACATCAAGATTATTAGCATAAACTGCAGGATAGAAGTAAAGGCGAACGAATTTTCTTCCAGAAGCTACCGGAAAACTGTAGTTGAACTCAGATCTGAAAATACGAGCTGTCATGTAAGGAACTGTTGGAACAGAAGGTTTTTGGATAGTTGCATCTGAAACTATGGAACTTGCACCAGGTACTGCGAATTTTGACCCTACATCGGAGGTCCACTGTCTACCATCATCATCAGTTAATTCACCGTTTGCACCACAATTTAGTAAAATGTTATCGGCTGGAGCGTAACTAGCAGCTAAAACCGAATAAAATGCACAACTCAATAGCAGAAAACAATGGAAGAAATCGCACAGAAAATGCCGATTAGGATTTCTCATTATAAATCCCCAAATTTAAACCTGAAAATGATGACAAAAACGAGGAAAAATACTCAATAACTCTGGATTATCAAAAATTTAAATCAACAGAATTAATAGTTAATATTTGAGAAGCTGAAATATCAACTGAAAGTGATATCACTTTGAAACTTATAAACATCTCAACATCAGTGATACGATGACAGTTGACAAATTCAAACATAAACATGTATTTATCAGTAAATTTTTTATTGCATGGGAAGTAATTAGCAACTAGAATTGTATCATCAGTAAGCATACAACAATGGAGAAAATCGAACAGGTGATGGCAATTAGGGTTTCGCATTACAATTCCACAAATTCAAACCCGAAAATGATCACAAAAATAAAGAAAACACTAAAATCATGAAATCAACTCTCGATTGTCAATAAAAAAATTCAAATACTACGAAGCTTAAATATTATACGAAAGCGATAACTAAGGAAAAAAGTCGTATAAACTTTGAAAATTATAAAACCTAAATTTCAGCAATACGAATAACAGTTGACAAATTCAAACATAAACACATAATCCTCAACAGAGATCGAGTCAAATTAACAAGATCTATAACTATTATTGGTCCAAAAACAACCTAGGGTTTCAATTTCGACATTTTTTCAACAGATTTGAACTCAAAAAACAACACGAAGCTCAATCGCAGGCAATTAAACCGACCTAAAAAGTTTAACAAACAAATTAACTCAAACAAATGATCTGTAAAATTCTGTGATATGAACATTGAAGAAGAAATAATCGCAAAACGTGTTTACCTGAAGATGAAGTGAACTGAAAGTGTGACGTGATGTTGTAGTGTTGTTGAACTTGATCTTCAATCCATGGATTGTAGAAACAGCAACTCAATTTCGAAATTAGAGAGATGATTTTATGATTGATTAACTGATTTTGTATGATAAAATGATCAGAGAGAAATGAAGGGAGAGAGAAGATAATTTAATATGATTAGCTGGCCGGTTTACACTTACTATATGTTTCTCCATAACGTGGTTGATGAAACTTCATTTTTTTAATAGGATTTTAATTTAATTATCCTATATATGTTTACACTCTATTCATATTCGTATTTATGCGGGCTTCATTTCGCCGGTACGTTTCTCTCGATTTCATTTACAAACTAGTTAAAAGACTACATAACGTGATGTGATGATCTATTTTTATGTATGTGTCTTAGTCAAATGTATTTATAAATAAAATTTTATGTCTTATAAGTTATGGTGTTAAGTCATAATGCGTAGAAATGTGTTAAATTAATAAGTTAAAATGATACTTAAGTCAAAATCAATGAGTCAAGTTTGTATATATGTTAAAGTATAACAAGGGGTCAAAATTGTAATTTGGTTAAGTTATCATTGGTAAAAATGATAATAAATTAAAATCGGAGAACTAAAGTCATAAAAATATCAAATTAAACTGAAAGGCAAATATAATGATTTGTCAAAGTATGAAAACTAAAACATGTTTTAGTACATAAGGGGAAAAATCTAAAAAAAATACCGTATTTTTTTAGAAAGTTGCCAAAATATAGAAATTACAAAAAGCTATAAAAAATTGGGAAAAAATTGTGAGATCAATGTTTACATGTTACTAAAAATCTATGTTTTCCTATTACCAAGTTTAATTATTTAAACTAGATTGAACTCCGTGTGTTACACGGATAAAAATATAAAAAAACACACATAGTTTTAAAATTTTACCAAAAAAGTAACATTTGAAAATAATACTCATTACACGAAAGAACTATTAAACTATAAGCAAACTATTAGAAGCAAATTAAACTTAAACGCTTTTAAACTGACTGTCTTATAAATCCTACCAAATAATTAAAACAGACTAAGGAAACATATATACACATAATATAGTTGATTAATATCGGACATAATTTATGATGACACCCATATGTACTAGTTTGGGTGTACGGGTCGATTTACATGAGACTGGGTTGTAACTTACGATGAGTTATTTGTGTACGTACGTTGTTTGTTTTGCGTTTTCACAGTAATTTCAAGGATGAAAATAAGATAAATTTAAACTTTGAAAGGGAAATTATTGATGATTTAATGTTATTGATTTTTTTCCATAAATTAATTGCTTATAAACGGGAAAAGACTCCAAAACCTTCCCTAATGAGTGACATGTGTCATTTAAAACCTTTTTTTATTAGATAGATTAGACCACCTTTTTTAAGTGAAGTTAATTAGACTATGTGTAATGGTTAATGCTCTTTGGGGGCGTTTTCCGCCATGTGGACGATGACTAGATAAGGGGCATTATACCAAAAAATGGTGTAATGGTTAACGCCCCTATAATGCCCCATAATCATTAGTTAGTAATTAATTCATTAACAAAAGCAATTCAATGATTGGACAAAATTTGGGGCACGAGCGTTATATTTAAAACGCCCAAAGGGGCATAACGCCCATAACGCCCACGCGTAGTGGTGTGCGGGGCGTTATGGGGCATTATCAATGGGGTATAACGCCCATTACACAGAGTCTTAGGTGAAACAAATTGCTTATATTTCTATGATATTTTTTTTTATTTTTTTCCATTAAACTGTTAGGACCATAAAATTATAGCTTGGATTATTAAAATATAATTTTTTCCCACTATTTACACAAATAGTTAAAATGTTAGATTTTATTTTTTGGTAGCAAAAATCATTTTGTTACTGCTACAAATTGTATGGTTTACAGTTCGTTTAAATTCACGTATTTATGTCAAACAAAATTATTTGGAGGTTTAAATTTACCTTTTTTTAATCATATCGATGGATATGGTTAACAATCCCTTTAATATCATATTGTTTTTTCCTAACATTTGTGTTAATCAATTTTATAAACAATGTAAATGAAAATAGTTGACTTATTAATCAATTTTATAAACAATGTAAATAGTTGACTTAAGACATTCGTTAATGGGAATGCTCATACTTTTTATGATTATTGTTAAATAGTTTTAGTTGGGTTTATAAGTTATATAGTTTTCAATTTTATTTTCTATATGCAAAGTAATAAGTTAAAAATATATATATTTGTCTCATAAAATATCACACGACCTATTTCCTTACTTATACTCTAATCTCTCTAGTTTATGTATACGTGTCCTCTTGGTCTAACGGTAAGTCGCTACAATATCGTCTGAATTTTTGTGTTTTTTTATTTTATAATTTTCGGTAAAAAATTTAATTTTTTTCTTAACTACTTATGCTTAAAAAAACGTTATTTCTTTGTATTCTTTTAATGTTTTGTTTATCGTTGTTTATTTTATTATTCTTTTACTTTTAAATGTTTTTAGAGTTTCTTTCTATTTTTGCCTTTTTTATATAGATCAACGAGACAAGTGTTACAATATTCTACAAACCATCATATCTATGTTTTGAATATGCTTGAAAAGCGTAAAGTTACGGTATAACCACTCTGACGTATAACCGTACTTGTCGTAAAACGCAATGTAATCTTGGGCCTCAAACAATCTAACATATAGGCATATAGTATAAAAATATGACAACATTACCCTATATACTAAAGTAGAAGGTCAGTGAGACCTCACGTTTTTCTCACGTGCTCCTGCTGTGCCTATATCGTGTTGTTCTTGCATCCATTTTCTTAATTTGTTGGCTTTTTCATCAGTGACTTGGGTTGTTAGCGCTATTTTTGTTTTAGTAAATAAATATGAATAGGCACAAAATGATGAAGACAATTTAAAGTTTATTTGGTAGATTAATAAAATAAGAAAGTTTGGAACAAGAAAAAGTCAAAAGATACTAGAACAGCAGAGGAAAACACTTGAATAACGCGTGAAAATAAGAGGGAAATAATTTGACAGATCATAAATATGCCCAACATAATATATTGTAGCCGTATTTTAAATTTTTAAGTTCATTAAGACCCTTAAACTATCATTTTTTTCCAACCAGACCCTTCACGTTCTAAAAAATATTGCTTCTAGACATCCATATGTGAAATTTAAATTCTTCTAACTTTCCCTTTAATTGTTAGTGTAAAAATTTTAGATAGCTTATTTTAGTTCAAGTGCCATGGCAAAATTAGCCAAAACATTTGCGTTAAAAATAAACGTGGCGCCAAAACATCTGTACGATGATGGTATAAAAAAGTTAGAATTTCCGGCATAAAAAGTTTGAACGTTGTTGTTTTTGCGCACGAAATACATGTGTTTGGTCAAAAAGGCGTTTAAGTGTCTGGAATTTTCATACTATTTGGTAAATGTAATATTGACAAATTTGGAATGTTCAAATTTGTTAATGTAGATGTTTATAAAGATTAATTGATATCACAAACACACAATTACTTATAAACTCGCTTTTATTATACTCAAGAAAATAGCTCAAAACTTGAATACAATAACTCTCATACATAACCCTAATCTTTACTTGACCGACTTGTCAACTTAGGTCCCTAAACTTCACCGACTTGTGAATCGGTTAAAAATTAAAGCCAACAGTTTATTTTGAGAAAATGGTTGCCATATATTGTTTTGAGAATTTTCGTGAGGTTTTGAGGAGAAATTTGTAATTGTTAAAAAGATAGTTTTTTAATAGCTAAAAAGTTAACATGTGTCTAAAAGGAAAAACAAGATGAAATGTAAAAAGTAATAAAAAATTACATGAAATTGAAGTTATAATCTTTGTCTGTCTATCTAAGTCGAATAAGATTTTACTTTTAAAACTCATTTTTTAAAAAAACCTGTAGTTTATAACATAAATGCCTCTAGCGTGTTAAAATATTCTAATAAGACTATAATTATCCTTTTGTGGGTTATATAATGTTTTCGAAATTCAAAGTGTGAATAATTGAAATTTGGAGGTGTTGATATGCAATGAAGGTATAATACAGGGGAATAAAAGTAAAAGAAAAAAGTTTGAGCCTTTCAAATCTATAGCTGGCCAAATTTTGGACTTTTATTTAACGGATTTTCGGCCCACTAATTTAATCAAATTATATTTCAGAGTAACAAATGTACAAGTACAATATCATGGTCTTATTTGACATCGTGTCAATTAAAGTCATTATTTTACTAACATAATCTTTCTATTGTACGTCTTCTTGGATAGTAGACATATCTTTTTACAACTTCAGTTATTTAAAAAGTACACTATAAGGACATTAGTAATCACTATAGAAAGCATCATGTACGTCACGGTGGCGAATAAGGCAACATAAGTGGCAGCGGTAACAATGGTAGCAGTAGTGGTGACAAATAAAAGAAATTCGTAGTTATTTTTATATCTTAATGCAGATTTTAAAACCAAACTAAGTGTAAGTGTTCGTTCAGTCTTAGGGCTGGGAATTTCTGACCCGACCTGAAAACCCGACCTGAACCTAACCTGAAAATCGTGGGTTTGGGTTTACATTGAATGGGTGTGGGTCAGTTTCGGGTTGAACCTGCTGACCTGATTTCAAAAACAGGTCAGGTTCGGGTCAACCCACTGGGTTCATGGGTTGACCTGATTTTTTATATAAATATAAATGTTAGGGTATATTGTGTAAATATACATGTATTTTAGGGTGTTTTACGTTAAAATTATAACAATATCGAATGTCTTATATGGTTGTGCGTACATTTGGGTGGCAATTCCCGATTTTTCATAAGCTCTCTCTCGTTTAAAAAATGCATTTCTTGGTAATTTTGATTTTTTAACTCTTGAAAAATGTATTTTATGATAATTCAGGTCAAATGGGTCGGGTTCGGGTCAACCTGCTAAAAATCAGGTCGGGTTCAGGTTTAAGTAATGTCTAAATTTTCAGGTTCGGGTCAGGTTTGGGTTTGTATAAATTTTTCAGGTTCGGGTCGGGTTCAACCCACCAACCCGATAACCTGACCCATTGAGCACCCCTATTCAGTCTACAAGACATGAAGTCTTGTGAATATGTAATTACCATGTTGTATATATGCAACTAAATTCTAATTTTAGCTTTACAAAACACATATGCTTTTAGAAATTTTCAATTGAAAAGGTAAAGTAGTTAACAATCAGAACCAAAAAGAACATAAAACTCTAAGAGTGTTTTATAATTGAAGAATACTTTGGTTTATTAGTTTCTACTAGTCCTAACTATTACATTTTGGCAAAACTGAATGGTTAAGTACTGAATGGTTAAGAGATCTGAATGGTTAAGAGGTCTGAATGATTAAGTACTGAATGGTTAAAAGATTCTGTTTGGTTGAACATCTGAATGAGATTTCTAAAATCTTTTTATTTAACTTAGTATATTTGGGACCTATTAATTTATTTGTGTGTGTCATTATCATTAAAACATATTTCTTCTTAATTCTTCTTTGCCGCCTGCCCACCTTTTTCACTTCACCAACACCCAACAAACCCTATTTCTATTTCTTCTTTGCCGCCTCCTCCCTTTTTCATCGTCTCCTTTTTGACTCACCGACCATTCTTCTTCACCTGGTCACATCTTCTTCTTCTTCACCTGCTGCTGCTCGCCTTCTTCTTCTTCATCTGCTTGCCGCTTCTTCGCCCTGCATCTACTCCTTCATCCTCGTCTGCACTCCTTTTTCTTCCTCTGAGCGGTTCAGCATCAACACATCTCTGAATCGGTCAGAGGCTCTCCTCTGAACCGTTCAGAGCACAATGTTGCAGCCAAACACTCACTTCCTCTGACCGATTCAGAGGTTATCTTCATTCAGAGGCTGTTAAGAGCCAACCAAACAGCCCCTAAGTGTAAGTGTTCGTTCAGTCTACAAGACATGAAGTCTTGTGAATATGTAATTACCATGTTGTATATATGCAACTAAATTCTAATTTTAGCTTTACAAAACACATATGCTTTTAGAAATTTTCAATTGAAAAGGTAAAGTAGTTAACAATCAGAACCAAAAAGAACATAAAACTCTAAGAGTGTTTTATAATTGAAGAATACTTTGGTTTATTAGTTTCTACTAGTCCTAACTATTACATTTTGGCTTCTATCGATCTCAACTATTGAATTGGCTGTCAATGGTCCCAACTTTTATCACTTTGGCAACCAACGATCCGTCGTTAAATTTTTTTTAACCTGTTAAGTTTCTTTCAAATTCAAGACCTATGTTTTAAGCCTTTTGATCTGCATAGTATAGAACTGGAACAAGGAAGAGTTAAGAGGGTCCATCACACTTATTAAAACTTGTTGCTTTTTACAAATAAAAGTTTGGTTTTACATATAAAAAGGTGAGTTTAACCTCTTGTAGCTTGCTTATAGTTCGTAGATAAGATAATCTTATACTGATCCCGACTAAGTAGATTTGGTTTCCTTTGTGTGCTTCGTGTTTGATTTGCTCAATGTTTGTTGAACTGTTTTTTGTAGATTGCCCCTTTTGATCCAACAAAGAAAAAGAAGAAGAAAAAGGTCGTATCGGAAAAGAAAGATAATCTATCACGTGAGTCTCTTAACATGCAGTGTTGAAAAAACCACAATTGTGACAGCTAAACCGTCACAAATGCCACCACCGGTTTCAATTCAATGATCACGTACTAAACACGACTATGAATTTGTAAGATCAACCAGCTGGTTTGGCTGCAACTGTCATTTAACGACCAATTCTGTGACAACCTTTTATTTATTACTATTTGATACCAGTTTACCGTTAAACGTACACCAGAAAACTATTGATGTGTTATAATATACATTATCATCAACTGACGTACGTGTCAAATGGTAACATATATAACAATTTTGTCACGTCATATAATAAGAAAAAGAATAGTTCATTAGTTAATTACGATAAAAAAAATAAATATATGTTTGTTACATTTTCTTGTAATAAACCGTTTCATAACTTATAGTATAATCAATGTTTGATCTATAAACTAATTAATAATATATGGTTTTTGACATTTTATAAACCGACTCGGGTCGGGTCGGGTCAACTCTAATGTGTTAATTATTGTAATTGTTAGGTGGGAACTGATTTGGTGAGTGATGGAAGTTCCCTAACAGGAGCAGGTAGGTACACATTTTCTCACTACTATATTAATTTGCATTTTAATTAGATGTTATTACATACGATTTCACTAAATTTAGTCATGTTTTCAAATATTAAATTTAGGTAGCTAGAAGAGAAACGAAAAAAATAAAATAAATACACTCCAACTAGTGCATACAACCTGATCAATTGACTTATTTACTACATACGATTTCACATAATTACATAAATGCTTGCAGCCTTGCAGGTGGGCTAGAACAAATTAATTATTTATAGAAACTTTGCAGGTGGGCTACCAAAGTACCAAACACAATCCGTAACCCAATTACTTAAACGGGTCATATGGGTTGATAACGTGACACGCTTAAAATAGAAATAGCATTAACAAAAGATTGGCTAAACGCACTCCCATACTAGCTAACCACACACTTATTTTCTCTTTATGTCTCTCTCTATATATGTGTGTATATAAAGAGAGAGATTGAGTGCGAGGGTGCTGAACAGGTTTTACCGCTATCTTGCTGTTGTGCGTACAAATGGACAAATTAGCGGGTTTTCCTAAAACTGGTGTCAGATTTTTTTCCTGAAGTAGGTGGGTTTGGGCTACCCAGAGGTGTCTGTATTCATAGAACGTTTGAGATCGCCTTTTTCCGCAATAGCAATAACAACAATAGCAACAGTAGCAACAACAAAAGTAACAGGCTAACAGCAGCATCAACAACAAAAACAACAACAACAATAGTAGTAACAATAGCAACAACAGCAGCAGCTACAACAATACCAGCAACAACAACAACAACAGACACAACAACATCGGCAGAAGTAGCACAAAAGAAACACCAACGGCAACAACAACAACAACAACACCAACAGCAAGAGCAACAGCAGCATCAATAACAATAACACCAACATTAACAACACCAACAACAAAAACAACAATAGCAACAACCACATCAACAACAACAACAACATAAACAATATCAACAATCACAATAGCAACAACAGCAACATCAACAGCAACAACAACAACCACTGCAGCAACAACAACTACAACAAAAGCAGCAACAACAACAACAACAGCAGTAACAACAACATCAACAACAACACCATCAACAACATGTGATGAATTTCCTACTAGCTGAAATGGGAACAAGCGGTTCGCTTGATGGTAAACAAAGGTTGGTGGTCAAGGGTCGTTTCGCGCCTAAGAATTTTGAAGGAATAATCCTAAGAAGATACATTAGTAAATTCAGCAAAACATCATTTTTGTTAGTTGTATATATATGTTATGTTACTATTATATATAATGTTGTTCTAAGGTTGTTGGTTGTGATTGCAGACGAATATGTCATATGCAACGGATGTAGAAGCCCGGATACGATTCTTACAAAGGAGAATCGTCTCTTCTTCCTAAGATTTGAACAGGTGGGCAACTGATGTTCGAGTTGAAACAAGTCATTTTTTACATGCTGGGATGGGTTTGAGTTGGGTTGACTTGTATTTTTGAGTATGCTTTTAAATAATTTGTAAGTAATGTGATACTTATGATTAAAAAATTTGTGATACTTATGCTTTTAAATAATTTGTAAAAAAATTATCATTCAGAGAGTCGTTTCGAGCAAACTTTTACATCAATCTACTTGTATTATCTTTCCGATTAAAAGGCTTAAAACATCGGTTTTGAATTCGTAAAAAACTTAACAGCATTAAAAAAAATATTTAATGACGGACTATTGGTTGCCAAAATGATAAAAGTTGGGACCGTTGACAGCCAATTTTAATAGTTGGGACCGGTAGCTAGTTTGAGTTTGTAAAAGTTAAAAGATGATAGTTGAAACCAGTAGAAACCAATATATCTTTATAGTTTGAGTTTGTAGGTATGTTGTCGGTTAAGGTTTATTTGTATAGATGATTAGGTCTCTTAATTGTATTTCAATAGAGTTGGACCTTTTATGTTAATAAAAGTAGTCCAAGTGTCCTCTCAATATTGTTTGGGTTCGTGTGATTGATATCGACTGTCTCCTACGTTAAGATGCTGAAAAGTTAAAATAGTTAAACATATATACAAACATACCTATACCATTTCACTCATTAGGTAGGTGTAGATAGGATACAACAAACCTATGTTTATCTTAGAAGAAAGAGATATTTTGCTAAATAAAACGTGGAATATCAAAATGGACCTAGTGTTACCTAATAACATATATAGTGTAATGACTTTAAAATAACCATAATTCGATTTTCAACACGGGTCAATTCCTAGGTTTAACTGAATTAAGGAAAGACTAATTAGGATGAATTGAAAACGATTTTTGGGACCATTGAAAATCTAGCTAATGTGAAAAAGACAATTGATTGTGACTATATCTCTCTATATTAAGACTTTTTCTTGTTGTTATACAAAAATCCCCAAAAAATAATGTATAGATTTCTTTACATATCTTGAAAATGTAAAAATTCTTTAGTTAAATTTTATTGTTTCATTACATCATGTTACAATATTGGTAACATTATCATGGTTCGACATAGATAATAAAACGTGTGTCTCGTATGTTGTGGTGTAAAGATAACATAACATTGAAGTGACAAACTCGTTAATTAAAGAGGTTAGTAAAAAGATAAACAATTTAAAAGAAACAAAGAAAAATGTAACTAAAAGAAGTTTAAAAACCAAAGAAAAAATCACAAAAAAGCCCAAAGAAAAAAAAGAAGAAAAGAAAAAAAAGTGCGAGCAAAGTCTCGAATTAATTTGAGACCCCATCTTAACACCAACAAAAGAAAACTCTCTTGTAATACTACCGGTTGACGAAATTGGTATAGAAAAAGTTGTAGAAAAAGATAAAAAATCATATAGCGACGACATGGTCTAACATGTCATTGCAATATGTTCCACCTAAAATCCGGCATCTCATATATTAATATTGTATGTTTCGTCACATTAGAGCTCATGTATTTGTATTTGCAATTGGTTACTCGATCAGGTGAACATTCCTTATGAACTAAGTATCTCTATTGTCCACTAATATTAAACCCAAAACGTGTTGTTAGTACTTGAGACAAAACGTACATTCCTTATGAACTCACGATCTCTTATGTCCACGGTCGATATGAGATTTACTTACGGTGTTACAAGTGGTATTATTTTTATATATAATTCCATTCTCTATAATATATAAGTTTGAATAAATTATATAATTAATTAGACAAAAAGTAATAACATAACAACTATCTATTTTGTTTGATTATCAAACTTGAGTGGTCGAGTAGATCCAAAAGTGCTGTTGATATTAAAATGTGTCAAAGTTTCACACTGTCTGAAAATAGAACGTACGTGAAAAGGTTCTATTTTCCCACAACGGGCCACCATGAAACGTGTGAGTATAGTGACCCACAAACCACTACGTTTGTCTTGATGTAAAACATAATATATAAAAAAAGCAATTTAATTATGGCTAGCTCCTATACTTTGCGACAAACTAATTAAGCACTTATCCTTAAACCTAAACTTTAATTGATCTCACTTACACGGTTTGCTTTTAAAAGATGTTCACGCGGTTTAATGTGTAAATAGCTTATTAAATTTCATAGCATCAATTTTGATCATTTTACCAGGAATTTGCTCTTTATCTAAGAATAAGAACTATAAATATCTATTTGAGTAAATTACAGATTTGGTCCTTTATGTATATTGTAAATTTCATATTTCGTCCTTAAACTTCAATAATTACACAAAACATCCTTTATGTTTAGGGTTTGTCACACATTTCATCCTTTACACTAACTAAAGTTAAGTTTTTTGTTAAATAAAGTGTTAAATGACTAATATACCCTTTTTAACATTTAAAAGTTAAAAACAAACAAAACTCACACTTTAACCCTTGTTCATCACCATGGACTTTCTTCCCTGGTTCCCCCACACATGATTCAAGTGCAACGTGATTGAATCAAATATCAAAGGAACTTATTATTTTAATGGAAGTATAACTAGAATTAAATTGGATTATACTTATTTTTGTATCAACCAATGAATCATCCCTCCAACCTTGAGCTTTACGAGAACCCTACATAAATCTAGCTAAATATCATTTCACTTACCTAGACCCTAGCGCACTTGGTCAATGGTTACTTCACTTCTAATTCTCAAACTCCTCACAATCGACGTCGCCAACACTCTTAATCTTTTAATCTCTCCATAACCACTGAGGATTTCACCATCAATGTTCTTGAAACTTACGTTAGTAGTAACGCTGATCACCTCCTTTTAAACCAACATGTTAGATAAATTTAAGTAATTGGTTTTGCAATTCTAAAACATTGAAGGTTATGAAGTGCAATTTGGCGATTGGGAAGGAATTTGTTAGCGAGGAGTTGTGGATCCTTAACAGAGAACCGATGAAAAACACAAGAAGTTCATTTGACCGGGTATTTAATTTCCTCTTCTTCACAGTATTGTCATCTACGTGATTTTAAAACTAGAAAAAACATGAGATGATGCAGACATGTTTTTACAGAGAAATTGACTCATTTTTTTATTATTAATTTTTAAAAAATATGACATAATCTCATTTTCATAAAGTGAAAATCTTTAACAAAATTTAGATAAGGTAGAATTGTTTTTTTCTATTCTTTTTTATTAAATGCTTTTAACAAGGGTAGAATTGTCATATTATAAACATTTAACAAAAAACTTAACTTCAATAAGTGTAAAGGACGGAATGTGTGACAAACACTAAACATAAAGGATGTTTTGTGTAATTATTAAAGTTTAAGGATGAAATGTGAAATTTACCGTATACATAAAGGACCAAATCTGTAATTTACTCTATCTATTTTAAAAACCCATACAATTAGTGACTTATCACCAACCCTACTTCACCTTCGACTAGCTTATGTTCGTATTTGATGAGTAACCTCGCTATTTTATTCATTTACGACTCATCTTCATGCATAGTGATTAGTGAACACGCCTATATATCCCAATTTTTTTAATTTGGAGAATACAAATATGTCCATATATGGTGAAGACAACAACTTCCTAATCAACGAAGATGTGCGCTTTGGTCTCAAGATATTTAATACCAACAACTTTGTCTATATGCAACGGGTGTACGTTATAAACAACATTTAATCTTCAACAATAATTTATTATTGGTACGTTTGTTGACATTGACTGAATCAAGAATTTTTCTCAGGAGGTGTCATAAGTATGTTATGCAGTAACGGGCAATGGATTGTATCACAACTCACGTGTATGGGAAATATTACACCAAATGGACCTAAAGTTACGGTCCAACACCATAGTTTCATTGGATTACATGTTTTCTATAGTATACTTTTAGGACTCGGGAGTTGATTATTGGCTTATTGCTATAACCTTCGTAGTTGTATAACTTAAAACTATTTCTTCCTCTATCAGTAACCATTTTAGCAATTACATACATGACATTAGTAAATAAGAATGATAAATCTTTATATAATATAGCAAAACCAAAAAAGCTTATGTGGCACCATTTTAAAGCTTCTGGCTTATGTGGCATCATTTGAGAGTTTATCTCATAATAATATTTTTTTTATTTAAAATATGTATATAAAATATATTATAATAAAACTAATTACATTTTTGGTCCCCTAATATTTTGGAGAATTCTGAAAAATTTAAAAGTATTTATACATTTAACCCTCTACTACAAGGGGTGTACATGAGTCGGTTTATATTTGATAGGGTGTGAAAATGAAAATTATGAATAAAATTAATAATAATATACAATTAAATATACATAACTTTTTTATATGGATTTAAAAAAAAATAAACTACACCATAAAACTGAGCATTTTATTCTCTTTAATTTGAGTATAATATTGCTATACTAAAAATTTAATTTTTAAAAATATATTTTGTGTTCCGGTTTACCACGGTTTTGTTTCAAAACATATTGGAACGTTCATGAATATCCTTAAAAGCATCACTTGAATGTTGTGTTCCCGAGCGTAGCGCGGGCACTAAACTAGTAAAATTATAACGGAAAATTATTTATGCATATGCATTTATATAATATAAATACTAAATCAAGAAAGTAGTAATTAAATAGCTAACATGTAATGAAGTTAATACGCGGTATCAACATGTGAAATAACTTCAAAAATTCGTATGTAGAAAATATATTATTTTGAGGGAAAAACATATAAACTTTAGATACATGTCTTATAATAAAATAGTAGGCTTTAGTGGTAAAATCAAATTGCTTTTCTTTAAAAAAAATATTATAAAATCAAAAGTTTTTTATCTTCTTTAACCTATTTTTTTCTTTGGAAATAGTTGGATATTGGGGCAAAGGTGCCTCGGAAATAATAGCAAGGGTGCTTATTTGGATTTGGGGTTAATTTTATAACAAATATACAAAGCAATAAAAAGTTGAGTGGGTGCCTCCAACCCCTTTCACCTTCACATGAGTCCCCCTGTTGTTGATCAACTGTACACTGCTGCTACTAATTAAGTAGTAATATATATGTTTCCTTGATTTATTATTGTTGTTTGGACACGACGAAGGTTGTTATGCATATATAACTAAATAACTGCCATAAGTTATAATCGCTGCTTGTACTAGTTTAAGAAATTAAGTTGTGGCGTTTATAGCGGTCATTGTGATGTTCAACCACTATATAAAGAAACTAATTGGATTGTTTAGTATGTTTAATATATGTACATGATCTTATAAGTTTGTTTTCACAAAGAACGTACTTATAACTTCGTCTTGTCTGATTATTCTTGTAGGCACGTCTTCAAAAAAATAAAAATAAATAAAAAAAATAAATAAAAAAATAAAAATAATAGTTACGCGTAAATTTTAGAAGAACGAACTAAAAATAAAAATTAATCTAACCGCTCTAAACAAATATTAAAGACAGACCTGATCATTAATCTTTTATTTAGTTTTAATAAATTAAAATATTCCTTTTGCTAGATCTTCAATTTTTTATGGACACTTTTACCCCTTGACATTTAGCATTTGTAGAGGCATTTAGTAAAACTGTAAAAGACAAATGGTTAATGTAGTCATTTACTTATGCCTTCGTCATAAGCAAAAAACAGATGAACGTCACTTATTTTTTCAAAAAAATTATTTATTTGCCACTACCTTGTTAAAATAACAATTTTTTGTTAATTTTTAATAGTAAAAATAGACGTCATCTTTTACTATATTATGTGTTTAGATCATCTTCTTATCTTGCAATTAGATCTCACTGCACAAAACCACCAAATACAGTATGGGATCTTCCTCTTGGCCGAAAAGTTTACCAAACAATAGGATCAAAGCAATTCAAAAGCTTACAAACGGTTACAAAATAACCAATAAGCTTCGTGCAATGATTGGCTCGCCAGAAAAGATCGAATCTGATATCAAGTCAGGTAACGGTGTGGTGGTACAGATCATGGGGATGTTCAATAACACCCTTTCGATCTTGCGGTCTTCTAACCTTTATAGTCATAGTTCTCATAGTTCAACTATTGATGATCAAAAGCCAAAAGGTTTTGATAAAAGCATCAAGAGTACGACATCCCTAAAGATAAAACGAGGATGTTTCAAAAGAAGGTACTTTTAATATCATATATATCGTATTTTAACTAGCTCAGAGTCTTAAAATTATCTTTAAAATATGTGTATATGATGTGAAATTAATAGTATTGGATATAAGTTTGAGTTAAATACATTGGAGACTCTCTTTACCCTATTTATATATGAAAGTTACACACGTTCACGTTAACAAATATATTTATATGTGCATAAAATGATAGAAGTGTATTCACTTAATAATTTTATATTTGAAAACAACTAATCTGATTGGTTATTGCATATGTGCAAAATGCATGCCGTAGATTTTTTGTATCTATGCAAATATTGTACACTTAGCAATAAAATTCGTTCTTTTAGCTCTTAAAAAAAGCTCTCAATCGCTAGTGAATATTTTGTTTGGGAATCAATAGGAAAAATGCTTCGACGATTACAACATACACTTCTACTTTAGTAGATGACGGTTTTGCTTGGAGAAAGTACGGTCAAAAAGTGATTCTCAACTCGAAACATCAAAGGTATTACTTAATTTTGTATTCGATTCGGATATTTTATTATTTAGTAAATTGTATATTTTTTTCGATTTTAAAATCTAACAAAGAATGATTAAATTCCATTTCATTATAAAATTTTAGTATTAGTTTTAAAGCAATATGTTTTGATATATATAATATATATGCATGCAGGAACTATTATAGGTGCAGTCACAAGGTTGAGCAAGGGTGTCAAGCAACCAAACAAGTTCAAAGGATGGATGAAGAACCATCAAAGTACATGATAACATACAATGGATCCCATACTTGTGAAACTTCACAAAGATCTCAAATATTTTTGGAAGCAACAAGCCCAAGAGATAATTCTTTCCTAATTAGTTTTGGAACAAATATGCCTATGGAGAACAATAATAAAGTTGGCCCTTTGTTCTCATCAACGAAACACACGAATAAGGAGGGGTACTTTCATTCGTTAAATTGTTTAAAACATGAACAAGTTTCTTCATCTGGCTATGATCATACTCCATGGGATTCGAAAGCTAGACTCTCACAATTAGTTACAACGGAGTCAATGTCTATGATATCTGAACTAGATTATGAGAACACGCCAACATTAGGGGGCTTTTCGCCTACATCTGGTACATATGGTTATGAGATTGAGCGTATCATTGAAAGCCTTGACAACGTTGATTTTCCTCTTAGTTGTGTCTATAGCATGTAACTATTGGAGTTCTAAACGTACTATTGGAATATACATAATATTTATCTAGAGCTAGTAATGCAAGGCTAGAGGAATAATTTATATGATATGAAATGAATATTTTCTTTCTCAAATGTTACATAATTAATTAAGTTTGTATTAAAATGTATAAAGAACAACGAGTTGCCTCTAATAACACTATGTAAGCCGCGCTGGCCTAGCTAAATATGTAGATTAATCATATACATCTCTGTTATGGACCTAACTATTGCAAAGAATGAGAGTTGTCCTATTGCAAAGTATGAGAGTTGTCCTATATTGTCCTATGAAAGTTCTATCAATTAATTGACATGAGATTTATAACCCAAATGGTTCCATCTTTCATCAGATTAGTTTTTGAGATGGGTTCTACCTTTTGGGTTGTAACAATCTCATGCTTCAAAGGATCAAATACATTGCCATTGATACCATTTCTCGTGCATGTATACGAAGAAGCAAAAATACATATCATACCATAAAGCAACATATATACGAGACAGCATCCTGATAAAAAACAAAAAATAAATAAATAAAGATGCAAAAAAAACCAATAAAATTAATGTAGAAAAACCAGCAACATGTAGCAGCATAAAATTAAACAATGAAGCTGAAAAAAAAGTTTTGAATTGCATGAAAAAATGGCACAAGAAGTAATTATAAAAACAGCCACAAAATGTTGGGATCTTCTGTGCCCACGAGTCAATCAATCTGAATCAATTAATATATATTTCTAATTAATGTAGTAGATATTATCAGTCTCACAACGTATAACGTACGTAATAACGTATCACGTACTTTAATTTAAATGTATATGATTGTTTAACCACATATAAGAGAATCTGTTTTGAGGAGCTAGTTATAAAAATTGGCCAATGGGGTTAGTGGCCCATTGGTAACACAATTGTATTAGGAGCACCAGGTCAGGGGTTCTAATCCTGCTGACCACGAGTTGTGGTGTATTTCTCCTTGAAAATCAAGTTGTTGCTGTTAAAAAAAAAAAGTTATAAAAATTGGACTTGACACGTCTTCAACATTCTTTTCAACTTAAGTTATTAATCATGAAATTTATTGGAACAAAAATTGGGCTTGACACGTCTTCAAATAAGCATGGAATATGTTGCATTTAGATATTTTTTTTTTACTAAAAAAAAAAGTTTAGTTGCAACAGATATCTATGAATGCTGTTTTTTTTAAAAGTATTTTGTTTCTTAATTCATGGATATATTCGAGCTTAAGTTGGACGTGTAAAGTCCAACGTAAGTTATTAAGCATGGATTTTTGTTTCGACTTAAAGTTCTTTTTAATTAAAATCATGGTTAAGTTAATAATCAGTTGTTTCTTTTAACATTCTTTTTATCTTAAGTTGTTCTCACTATTACTGTTATACGACTTTACTTTAACGTAGGTTGTGAAGCTATATGTGACAATTGGATTGGGTGGGCGGGGAGTGGTCACACGAGGAACCAACGAGTACACCACACTCATTGCAACGAGGAGCCAAAACGAGGAAGGCCACGTGGTTGAGTCATCACCAACGAGCTCGTTATTTCTTTCTCTTTCTTGTGTTTTGGTGTTTTGTGGTTGAAGATGTGGAGAGGTCAATGGAGTACCACTCCTACTCCCAAGAGATGATAATTAATAGGTGAAATTTGAAATGGTGACATAACATTTTTTAATTGGTCCGAAGCATTTCTTGTGAGAACCTTATGAGGATTACTCACTCCACCTTTAGAATATGCCAGTAATAAATGTCATGTGAATCGCTAGAAATATATGAAGTGTATGAGTAGCCTTATAATGAAAGTTTCGTAAGGCAACCGGAGCGGACTACTAGCTATAAGACAAAAGATCTTTTTATTAAAGAGATTCATTTTGTAACCACTATAAATCCAACATTTAATATAATAATAGTTCTAGGAGTAAATTACTATTTTGGTCCATGTGGTTTATTCAGTTTAACCCTTTCAGTTCAAAAATGAAACTTTTAAATTTTTTGGCCCTTAAGGTTGCATTTTGAACGGTTTTAGCCCACAAGACTATTTTGTTAGTTTTTTCAGTTAAAATTAAGGGTAACTTGATATTGATTAAGCTCGGCCTGACTAGAGCATTTGTGAGCCTATCTTGATTAGCTCACAAGGCCAAAGGGATTGGTTTTGTTGCCCCTCTACAATCTACATACTTAAGACCATAGATGTAAATTTTGAAAAGTTGATAGCAATTTTTTCACGCACACACACTTTAAAGTTACTTAATTATATCACGCACAATTTTTTTTTTTTTAACACCGTTAGTGTCGTGGACCAATTTAGCAACAGGTTTTGGCCTGTAGGGACTATTTATGCAAAAATTCTTAAAAGTGTCCAAAACTGCAAAATCTAGTAAACCTCAGGGACCATTTTGGCTATTAACTCTTTTTTTTACGACAAACGTTAAACCATCAACCTCCTGAGAATACACACAAAATGCAAACAACTTTGATAACTAAAACTAGATATGCGATATTATCTTACCACCTAAATAACTTGTGTAGCTTCAAATTCATATAAACCATAAATATTATTCAATTAACAGGTTAAAAGCTAAGTTTACTATTTTCTCACATGTGTTTGAACACAATTAACAAAGATTTGTAATAAAATTACTAATTATATATGTACGTCGCTATCAATCTATCATCACCTTGCATGGTGGTCAATACATATATGCTGCAAGCCAATGGGTTTTTGTTTTGATGTTCCCGGGCTTCATGGAACTTGCTTTAAGGTTTTAAATTTTAGTCCACTTTTAGTCTTTTATTATGTTGAAAGTTATTAATTTGTACCGTTGACCATATATTTTTACTAAAATAAAAATTAACCAAATTTATTTAAAAGTTAATAAATTGACCACTACAACAAATAATTGTAACACTGGTGTATAGATTTGACCAACGACACCATATATTGAAGCTTTAAATTCTTCATCTTAGTATTTTAGATTTTAATATTACTAGAATCCAAATTTTACTTTGGGTCAAAAGGCTCCGTTTTCTATCACCTTGTAATTAACGTCCTTGTTTCTTCAAAATAAATAATCGATCTGACTAATTAATATTTATATATAAATATTGCTGACTAATCTAAAATTATAAATGGATGATAGATTAAATTGAAAAAAAATGCGGTACACAAAATATTTTTATAACTTATAATTTCGAAAGTTCTATCGATGACAAGATGCTTTACAAATTTTGAAGTCAAGAATATATTATCAAAAATAGGTAACAAAAAATAGAAAATGGATAATTTGGCTGAATTATTGAACCAACACACACCCTATAAAAAGCTATTTTAACCCTTTTGAGGCCCATATATATGTCTCTAACCTTTTATACTATTAGGCGGGGGAGTGGTTGTCGTCACCGTAGAGAAGCGGCAACGCTACCACCTCATTCAAAAGGTGATAATAAGGGGGAACGTTAGAAAGGAGTATATAGCCTATGATGATACTCGTGAGAGAGAGAGAGAGAGAGAGAGCAATGAAACAAGCTAGGTTGTGGTACGTACGGTTGGTCCTACGAACATGCGTGGCAACACGTTCATCATCAACAAGGAGCGACAATATGCAACAGTTTCGGTGACGATACGACACCCTCACCCTGATTAAGTTTAAACGATTTAAGCCTTAAAACATCTTAAAAATACGTGTAATAAAAATATTAAAGACAAAAGAATCTATACAATGATCGATAAAAGACATAGGATCGATATGAAAAGTATTAAATATAAAATAAAGACACATGTGTAGTATTGAGTATTATTTCTTCTTACTTTAATAAATATAATATTATTCTATTATCAAATTGTTGGTATTTTAGTTACTCATGCTTGCGTCATGACAAAAAACTCGGTTTGACGTCACTTAGTTTTTACCCATACGCACGTAAGTGCGTGCAATAGCATATAGGGCTTTACATATTCGAATTACAATAGTCTAACGCGTGGTCGTGGAGTTCACTCTCCACTATATTCTATAGTTTCATCGTCACCTTCATGTTTAAAAACACATAATAATTTGTTTTTAATAATTAAAATATACATTATCTTTTGCTATATTATAGATGTACGTATAGGCGTGCTATCTTGCCTTGAGATGACTTTTTTACCAAAATAGTATAGTTGGAAAAAATATTTACCATTATAGTGTAGTTTTAAAAGTATTTACCATTTTGGTGTAGTTATATTAACCTTTTATTTTATTTATAAAAAATATGATAACCCAGCCCCACCCACCCCTACCATCATCGTTCTTGTTCAGAGAGAAATTGCTCATTTCATTGATTGAAGATGATATTTTCCGGCGACCTGGCCTAAATCCCGACCATCTATAATGGAATTCATTTGGAATTTTTATTAAGATGAAACTTTCCACTTCCAATTTCCACCGCCATCTGTGAATCACCGGGCTGGGCTACAAACATCCGTAGATCTTATCATTTTGGAACGTTCTTGATCTATTCCCCCGACTAAAACTTCACATATCCTTAATGCAATTCGACAGCAACTCAATACATGAAATAAGTTGAAGGAGCGATTCGTTTTTCTTCTATAAGCATTTGGTCTTCAAATGACATTTCAGTATGTTAATTACTCTAAGCATTTGGTCTTAAACTTGAATCGCCTTATTCTCCAATTTAATGCTTTGCTGTTTATTTTTAAACGTTTGCCCCAACAATTTTATAGTAACGTGAATAAAAAATTATCGCTACTTTTTGTGAAGAAATGTCATTAATACGAGTGAGTTGGTTTCTAATCTAAAAGCCAACATTGATTAGCTGTTGCGGTATAGCTAGGCGGCGAGTTCGTCGTGAAAGGGTTTAGAAATGTTCAACATGAACGATGGTGGTAGGGCTGGTGGTAGGGGTGGGTGGGAGTGTGGGACTAAGCAAAATTGATATAACTACACTATTTTTAAAACTACACCAAAATGGTAAATATTTTTAAAACTACACTATAATGGTAAATATTTTTTCCAACTACACTATTTTGGTAAAAAACTCGCCTTGAGATATCCAAAAACCAAATATAGAATGAACAATTCCTCGTGGTTTGAAACTTTTCATGTTAATAGGATCAAAGCCATTCAAGAGCTTACACAAAATCACATGTTAGCCAACAAGCTTCATGAAATGTTCTACCGACCGAAAGATATCGAATCTGATATCAAGTCAGATAACGGGGTGGTGGTACAAGTTTCAGAGGTGTTTAATAAGACGCTTTCGATCTTGAGCTCTACTAACGTTAACGGGGTTTTTCATAATCCAAGAGCAAGTGATTATCTAAAGTCAAATAGTTATGGTAAAAGCATTAACACTGTGACATCAGTAAAAACAAAAAGAGAATGTTATAAAAGAAGGTATGTTTTTACGTTAGAATCATATTTTAAAACATGTATTTATAATACTATATATCCTTATTAATAATTACTTTATTTGGGCATATATAGAAAAAACGCTTTGACGATTACAAAACTAGCTTTTACTGTGATTGACGATGGATATGACTGGAGGAAGTACGGTCAAAAAGTGATTCTCAACTCGAAATACCAAAGGTAGCATTTATGTTGAATATTCTAGCAAAGCTTGATGTACTAATTTTTATATTTATTTTACAAGTAAAAGTTTACCAAAAATTCTAAATTAATTTGTTTTAATAAAGTTTAACTCTTACATATGAATAATATGTTTTTATGTAACGCGCAGGAATTATTATAGATGTAGTCACAAACTTGAACAAGGGTGTCAAGCAACCAAACAAATACAAAAGACATGTGACAAGCCATCAAAATACAAGATAACTTACATTGGACTCCATACTTGTAGTAACCTACAAAAAGCTCCTCAAATCATTGTGGACACGTCCGATCCTAAGGATAACTCTATCCTTATTAATTTCGAAACAAATACAAACGTGAAGAACAATAATATCGATACTTGTTTCATGTCAATGAAACATACACAAAAGGATGATTTTCCTCCTTTATATCATTTAAAGCACGAACAAGTTTCTACATCTGATCATCATGCCTCATGGGATCCGATCACAGAACTCTCACAAGTTCCATTGGAACCTATGTCTTTGACGTCATGTTTTTCAGATTGTCAAAGCATAGTATCGTCAACAGAATTTCCGCCTGCAAGTAGTATACATGGCTATGAGATCGATGAATTGGCCGAAAGTTATGACTATGACGAATTGCTTTTAGAGTTGTGGTAATTATTTATGTAATGTCTTCAGCATATACATGACACAAAATTATAATCTTCGATCATTTATATATGAAAATTTCTAGTTTTTCATGTAAGCCCCTTGACAACATGAACAACAACAAAATAAAAAAGAAAGTGAAAAAAAAACTTATAAGTTTGGGGAGTTCAAGCTTTAACCATGAAGAAAATGCAATCTAATAAAAAAAAGATGATGTTAATTGTGGAAAGAAGACAAATTTGGCAGCTATGCTCAAATTAATCCCATCATTAAAGTTTCACAATAATTCCCCTTTATTTTATTATAGATAGTATAACATATATCTCTTAAAACAACAAATATTAATTAAACATAACTAATTAAAGTTATAAGTAGATTAATAATGTGTTTTGTCGTTGGATTACTCATTTGATTTGTAATTGTTTGTTTTTCTCTATGCACATTTTGAATTTAACCGAAATATGAAAACACACCATATCATCAAATTAAATACATAAATATGAATAGTTCTACGATATCAATAGATTAGTTTGATGGTAAAAGTGTAAGGTTGTGAGTTCAAGTCTCACCTTAGACAAATTATAAAATACGTGGTAAAAAAATTTGTTAAAAAAACATGACTTGTTTTCTTTGTTTTTTGAACGACTATTTATTAACCAAACAAATAGAACGGCCAGCAATATGCTAAGATCGAAACAATAACAAGAACACAAGCAAAGCCCAAACAAAAAACACCTACGTACTGCAACATCGAACATGAAAACCAGTTTTGCCAAGCTAGATCCTGATTTGATTATTCATATTCACCTTATATGATTTTAGCCAACTCATTTTGACATGCCTATTTGTGAGCCAACCAGCCTTTTGCACCCTCTCACAAAAAGTCTGGATGGGACCTTGCAATTTATTCTTTTAACTTTGTTATTTTGATAACTTATTTTAATTTCTTATTCAATTTTATCATATTTATAGTTTTGACTTATCATCTTTTTACCCTTGATAATATAGTTAACATACAACTATATATGACCCCTTAAACTATTTTGACATATTTATAACTTCGACTTAGTTATCATTTTAATCTCTCTGTTTAGATATATCCCGTGTTTTAATATGTGACACGTTACGACTTTATATTATAACATGTGATGATTTTTTCTTATCAACATGTGTTACGAAATCAAATATGCATGATCCGACCGTTGTATCGCACGAGCCAGCTGCATAACTAGCTAGTTATTGTTAATTAATAACACCCAACTCTAATCATTTATATCTCAATCATCTTAAATAGCTAGCTAGCTTTGTTTTAAACATATTGTTGATTATATATATTCATTGTTTAAGTTAATAATGATTTTATATCCTCCATATATGTTTCTTAATTATTGAAAACCAATTAATTAAGAAACATGCATTTGTCGATCAGGGTTGGATAATTTCCTAGTGTGGTCAAAAGAATCAGGCACGACTAATACAGACAAATTAATTAATTAATAATATATGACTCCACTTGTTAATAACTTTTTTTTAATAATTTATTATTAAACAGATAAATAATGAAATATTCTCATAATTTCCTTTCTTAACACTGAATAAAACAAAAATCCGTAATATATAAAAATACTAATTATGTGAGTGTCATCATCACTTTACAACGTGATCACTATACATATATAGATTCATACGACTTTCCTTTTAAAGGTGTTATGTTCCTTTCATTACAGGTAAGGCTTTAATAATCAACATATATTGGCTGCTACATGTTGGCCTTATATATATGCCCCTATAATAAGTAAATACCGTATAAACTTTTATAAATTAGTATTTGATAAATTAATAATATTGATACAAATAATAATTTAATTTGTGTTGTCTCAGCTTTCGTATAAAGTTGAATCTCAATTGATAAAACAATAAGATAATAATTTGTTTTAATCCTAGCTAGTGTATATATATTGAAACTTGTATTTTTAACTCTTAGATAGAGCTAGAAACCACAAGGTGATCTTCGATTCGCACTCGGATTTCCTAGCTTCTTATTAGTGTGCCCAAATTGCTGGCCATAAGAAAGCAATTTTAATCCGAGTGCCTTGTTTTTGGGTGAGTGGTCTTTAATAAATGCCAAGAACCTCTCTAGAATTTTGAAGTGCTTTCACATGGCTTCTGGCTTAAAAGTAAATTTCAATAAAAGCATGTTGTTTGGGATCGGCACTACGAGTAGTGAAGAAGATTTGGCTATCAATATTCTAAGGTGCAAGATAGGAAAAACTCCTTTCATGCATCTTGGTGTTCCGGTTGGGGGCAACCTTAATAGAATTAATTCTTGGGATGTGATAGTGGATAAATTTAAGAAGAGACTTTCGTGCTGGAAATCTAAGGCATTGTCGTTTGGGGGTAGGCTCACGTTAGTCAAAAGTGTGTTAGGGAGTCTCCCAATCTATTACATGTCATGTTTTAAAGCTCCAACTTTGGTAATTAATAAGCTTGAAAGTATTAGAAGGAAGTTCTTGTGGGGTGGCGAGTCGGATAAGAAGGCGATTCCTTGGGTCAAGTGGGATCATGTGGTTGCGCCGAAGGAGTTGGGAGGTCTTGGTGTGGGGAGCATTAGAGACTTGAATCTTGCGCTTTTGTGTAAATGGAAGTGGGGTTTCAAGACCAATACGGAAGCATTATGGGTGAAAGTTGTCAAAGCGATCCATCATCAACCAAGGAAGTATAGTCAATTTCCTTGTAACAAAGAGTTTTTAGGTCCGTGGAAACATATTACAAGTATAGAGGCTGATTTGAGAGGTGAAAATATCGAGTTAAACAAATTTATGAAGGCTACGGTGGGTACGGGGTCCTCGATTCTTTTTTGGCTTGATTGGTGGGTTGGAAATGGTCCGTTAAAAGATCAATTCCCGGATTTATTTATTTTAGAGAAGGACAAAATGTGTAAAGTGGGTGATAGATGCAAAGTTGAAAGTGGTGGTATTACGCTAGCATGGAACTGGAAACGAACTCCGGCTTTAGGAGCTGAAACGCATCAGTTCCAGGTATGCAATTTGACTATTCAAAGCTGCGTTTTTTCTTCTTCTGCTGATAGGTGGACTTGGGAGGCAAGCGAAGACTTGGGGTTCTCTGTCAAGAGCTTGAGGTGTGTTTTAGAGCAAAACCGGGCTCCGGTCGATTTAAATCCGGTTCGTTGGCAGAATAGTGTGCCTCTAAAGGTGAGAAGTTTTATATGGAGAACTAGATTATACAAAATCCCTTGCAAAGAAGCCCTTGCAAACCGAGGAGTGGTGGTGGGAAGTGTGGAATGTTCCATGTGTTTTAATATGATTGAATCTATTGACCACCTTCTTCTAAATTGCTCGTTCTCTGCGAAAGTTTGGAATAAAATTGATGCGTGGTGTGGATGGTATGATGGCATGGGAGAGACGATTAGAGGAAGGATTGATAACGTTAATAACATTATTGGGAGTGAGAAGGTAAAAGATATAGCTTCCTTGATTGTCATGGCCACGGTGTGGTATGTTTGGCTTGCTAGAAATGATTTGATTTTCAACTCGGTGGCTCTTTCGGTGGATGAAGTCGTAGAAAAAGTCAAAGTAAATTCTTTTTTGTGGTTAAAATATCGTGCAAAGAGGTTAGATGTTATGTGGCACAAATGGTGTAGTAGTCCTTGGTAGGGTTGGTTTGTTTTGTTTAGTGTGTTGGTTTTTGGTTTTGTTTGGTTGTTGTTAGCCCTAGCATCTTGCTAGTGGCTTTGTTTGGTTGGAATAAATTTGCCGTTCAAAAAAAAAGAAAGCAATTTTAATCAGAGGAATTGTTCGTTAAAATGAATAAAATACTTTGAAAATTCCCAAATTACAGTGCAAGAATGAAAGAATGCAATACATTACAATACGTTTACAACTAAAACCTAAGAAATATATGGGGTTGAAGCAAATTTATAATTATGGCTGGGGATTCTTGTTCAACATGAGTCATTTTAAACAAATTTCCAGTCTTCTAAAAGAAATCGTTTGTTTCTCAGGGTACAACAGCTGAAGCAGTAGTACTGTACGTCGGGATGTTTTCAAGAACCTGAATTCCACCTTAAAAAGGGATGAGGAAGATCATTTATTTGTTGAAAAGTTTTGAGAGAAAGAATTAAAGAACTCTAGAGAGTGAAGTTTTTGATGTATTAATCATCTAATTAAGATTCAAATTGGTATTTATAGATAAGAATGAGTGAAACGTTTTAGTCATTACCCATAAACAATGAATTGAAATACCTTCATTGAATAATAAGATAAAAATATCATGAGTTAATACTCTCATTTTAACTATAAAGTTAAAACACCTATCAACTTTATAATTTTATATTTTTAACAACACACAAATCAAACTAATCCTCTCATCAAAATTAGAGTAATGTAGAGAACCATCTAATAAACGACTTTGAAAAATTAACCACACTCGTTTAGACACAAAAAATACACCTTACCTTAAAATCATGTTCTTTACTCTAGACTATGTATGTTAAATCAAGACAAATAACACCTAAATGAATCGTGTCATGAACTTTATCATGGACTAGCTAGCTACCACAGTATATACCACGTCGACATGAGGATCTGTGTGTACACTACCTTGGTTTTGTAAGGGTGGTGGGAGTGGGTTAATCCTTACTCCCACTACCCTCACAACCCACCAATAATAATCCTCCAACTCACAACTACCCTCACATTACCCTCACACATTTTTTTTGGTGGGTGTCAATACCCTCATACCCTCACTTTTTTTAAAAATTTTTATTTTAATAACTTTAAACTAACAATTAAAAATATATAATAAAAACCATTGATTAAATAAAAAAACTAACAAAGAACATAATATCATATCGAAGATTTAAATAAATAACTAGTCTTCGTCTTCATCCTCGTCCTCGTCCTCGGTAGTATCCAAGTAGTCAAGATCTAGAGTTGCAAGATGTTCGGTTATATCATATCGAAGTCGGTGATGTATCTCGGGATCATGCAACTCCTCAAGTGCATCATCATCCTCAACTGGTTGCACCGGAGGATCTCGTATGTACACTGGCGATATAGCATTTCCATCATCTTTTAGTATCATGTTGTGCAATATCATGCACGTGTACACCAACTTTCTAATCTTGTCTATACTCATTGCACGTAGGGGGCGTTTAAGAATACCCCATTTAGACTTCAAAATCCCGAAACCTCGCTCGACGTCTTTTCTGGCCGACTCTTGCACTTTCTTAAATCTTTTATCTTTTGGATCGGTTGGGTATGGAGTCGCTTTCACAAACACGGACCAAGTTGGGTATATACCGTCTGTTAGATAGTACCCGCGTTTGTATAGTCTTCCATGCACATACATCGGACACTTTGGCGCAGTCCCATTTTGCTCCGGGAGAAATAGTGGAGATTGGTTGAAAATAGTCCGCCATTAGAGTTCTTTGTCCTTCTTCACGATCTTGTTCAATGTAATTTCTTGAAGAGGTTGCCGTGTCGTCTTCTTCAGCATGATCCAACACCATACGCAAACTACTATCATCGGAGAAAAACAGTTTGTTATCCGACGAGCTGGATGTGTAAACTAATTTCTTTCGATGAATTTTTTTAGAATGAAAAATATATAGTAGAAAGATAGTTGTGATAGTAGAAAGAAAGTTGTGATTGAGTATGTTAATGTAAATGTATATATAGTATATATAGGTTTTAAATTAAAAAAAAAAGGTTGAAGTATCCGTTGGTGGTGGGCCAGCAGAAAAATATAGCCGTTAAATGAGTTTGTGGCAACGGGTACCGGTGCCCGTGACCCCCTACCCGCAGGCCTACCCGTGGGGGCGGGGGCGGTGTTACCGCACGGGTACGGGCTACCCGCACAGGTACCCGCACCCCACACCCACCACCCTAATGGATTGCTAGACAGAGATATCATCTACTAGAAGCTTAACCCATTTAGAATTTTAGTAAGCTTGCGACAACAATAAGCTTAGCAAGAAAAAACACCGTTGCAAAATGTTGTAACACTGGAGCGAAGGAATCAGCGACACATTTGTGACAAAAACCAGTTTTGGTCGTAACTGTTGCACATTTTAGCGACAAAATTGGTTAGTCGCAAACAATCACTTGCCTAGTAGCAAGACTTTCGTCTTTAGAAAACTGGGCAACATTAACATAGAGAATAAGTCATCCGCCATAACCACCATGCTTAGCTAGGGATCCTGGCCGGGGTATTTTATTTGTTTGTTACATATAGGGGTGTGCATTATTCGAATACCATTCGAATTATTCGAAATTCGATTCGAATTGAATTCGATTAAGGCCATTCGAAATCGACTTTCAGTCATTCGAATTCGATTCGCATTCGATTCGAATAATTTTGTCGAATGTGGATCGAATACGAATATGATTTTCTGTATTCGCATTCGATTCGCCCAATTCGAATAAGAAATTTGTATATTTTTTAATATATATTTTTAATGTATCTAATTAATTATCTATATATGAATATGATTTAGTGAGCTTGAAGTAAAGTTAAAATATCCAAATCCAACCCATTACCCAATCTTAATTATTGTTTTGCATATGAACATGATTTTGTGTTATGGCAACTGCTTAATTGTTGTTTCTACAGGTTTTAAATTTGTTTATAGTCTTTTTTTGTGTTTGATTATGCAGTTTTAGACTTTTTGTTAACATGTTTTAACTTGTTGATGTGCTAGTATTTTGCATATTGTTTGGGTGATGTTTTGCACATTATTTGGGTAATGTTGTACACTTATGTTATGTTGGTGCTACATTTGTATTGTTACTTGATGTGTTTGTTTATTTATATTTTTTTAAAGCGAATACATTCGAATCTATTCGAATTCGATTCGAATTCGAATAACTTAATCGAATCGAATACATAGATTTTTATTCGAATGTGGATCGAATACGAATACAGTTTTTAAAAGTCCCAATTCGACCAATTCGATTCGCCTAATTCGCCCAATTCGCATTCGATTCGAATGAACACCCCTAGTTACATATACGCTTAGGGGTATTCAAAAGTGATTTATATTATCATTTTTTTTATTGAAAACACATGTAATTGAATAGTAAAGCACACTAGTTTACAAGTGTATGATGCGTAATGATACAAGTAATCAAGGCATACGTTAAAGTCACCATGGGTGACTGAATAACTACTTCTTATCCATACATGTACATGTATAGACCCTGCATGTGTTCTCACAGGAAAGAGGGAGAGAAAGAAAAAAATTATATGGATGGGGAGAGTGGTTCGACGGTTGTGGTGGTTTGAGTGGGTAGATCGCCGGACCCGGTAGTGGATGGGTCGGTGGTGGTGTGGTGCGATTGTAGCTTCGTGCGATTGTTACTGCATCTTAATTTGAAATTAATGACCTAACTCAATGTTGGTCTTCATTATAAGAGTTGTTTTGATATCACCAAAAGAAGTTACCAGAGCAAAAAATGGAGTTTAATGATGAAACAAAGTTGTCATGGTTCAAGAGGATTTGTGGTAAAGAACAATAGAGTTTCTGTTATTCATTATTGCTTATTTGTGCACGAAAGGAACTGCAAACATTTGATTTTATGAAACTTTTGGATCTTCAATCAATCGTTACTGCAAACTTTTGCATATTCATATTTATTGATGATTCTAATTTGGAACTTTTCCTTTAGTACTGTTATTTATAATACAAATAACTTTTGTGACATTAATAGTTGTAACATATTTCAAAACTGAAATATTCCATATCCTATTATAAAAAAAATTGAAATGACAAAATTACCCTATTATCAAATGCTTGCGTCATTTTATTAACTTGGCTTAACGTCACTTACTATTTACACACTCGCATGTATGTGCGTGCAAACTAACTCCATGCTTCCCCGACTTTGATTACAATCCTTTAGCGCGTGGTCGTGAAGCTCACTCTTCAATATTTTTTTAGTGTTTCTATGCCACTAGCTTATTTAAAAATACATTATTAACTTTTAATATTAGCAATATACATCATCTTTTTTTCGTATATAATTCTTTTTGAACGGCTTTTCCCTATATAATTGATAGGTGTGCAATTTTGACATTAGATTTAGATCGATCCCCTAAATTTAGTATGGTGTTTTCCTTTTGTTCAGAGAGTTTATCAAATAATAGGATGAAAGCTGTTCAAGAGCTTACAAGAGGTCAGATTTTAACCGATAAGCTTTGTGAAATGCTCAATCAGCCGGAAGGTATCGAATCTGATATCAAGTCGGATAACGGTGTGGTGACACAAATCGTAGAGACGTATGATAGGACACTCTCAATCTTGAGCTCTACTAACCTCAACGGGATTGTCGTTAATAATTCATCTAATGATGTGAGATCTTCAAGAAGCGTGGATTATCACAAGTTAAAAGATTCGGGTAAAAGCATTAACACAATGATATCCGTAAAATCAAAAAGAGGGTGTTACAAAAGAAGGTACGTACGTTATTATATATATTGCATCATATTTTAACTAGCATAATTCATAATATACTAACTTTCAAATATGTGCATATGATGTGAGCTTGATAGTGTTGTCTTTAATTAAGCCAAAGTTATAAATGGGATTGTCTTCCATATATTATTTTCATCAAAACTAAACAACTATCAAGTGTACATATACACATATATATACTGAGTATATGCATGCACGTACATACACACATATTACATATACGTATGTGTGTATATATGTGTATGTATACACACATACACCTGTCAATAATATTTTTATATTTTTACAGCTGTCGACCATATATTTATGTCTATAAAGCTGTTAGCCATGTATTTATTTATACACAACTGTCAACTATATATATTTTATATATATGCACACAGACGTCAGACATCAGACAAATTTGCTATTATTATATTATATTTTAGGCTGACATACGCACTATGTATTCATTAACCTTGAAATTAGATAACAAGCTGATAAAAGTTTCCTTTATTTGTTAAACCAGCCTACACATATGCAAATCATGTGTAGGTTATGTTAACTACACATAAACTACACATGTGTATGTAACTTTTAAACACTAAAAATACGCATGTTAAATATAATTTAATGACTTTTTACTTATATATCATTCATATTATATGTAGAAAGTGAAGTATATATTAAAAAAGTAAATTATTAATATAGTTTTTTAGTGACTTAGGTTTGTTTTTTTTGTTCTCACAATATATGAGTGTTTTCAAATGAACTTCATTATATGTATGCATGTACGCGTGTATGTGAACTACGTGATATTATATATGTTTATGTATATGTGTAGGTGTGTCAAGTTAGTAACAATTATTTTTTTCGGGCATATGCAGAAATAAGGGTTCAACGTTAACGAAAATAACCTCTAGCTTGATTGATGATGGATATTCATGGAGAAAGTATGGTCAAAAAATGATCCTCAATTCCATATACCAAAGGTAGCATTTTTATCTAATATCTTAAGGTTTTAGGGGATAATTTTTTTTGAGTAAATATTTGTTATATAATAGAAAGTTTGAGAGGAAAAGTCACCATGCATTAGTTGATGGAGCCAAAAATATAGAAGATGAATGTATATTTTTTAATAATATATTTATAATCATTTTTATTTGTTTCCATTCAATTTTTTAAATTTAAATATTTAAAAAATTTACTAACATAAAAAGTATAGAAAATGAATGTATTTTTTTAATGTATTATTAAATTATTGTTATTTACTTAACGTTGCGTAATTTAGAAAGTCATCTATAAATACATAAATATTATCTAATTATTAAAATGTTTATTGTATTGTATCAACCTTTGTATAAATCAACTCGTGTGCATACACGGGTATTAAACCTAGTTTACGGAATAAACTTTGAACAATCTAGCTAGCAAATCCAGTTGTGTTAATTATCGTGTGCATACACGGGTATTAAACCTAGTTTACGGAATAAACTTTGAACAATCTAGCAAATCCAGTTGTGTTAATTATTATAGGTAAATTGGCCTTAACTAATCTACATTGCAACTAATTGGCCGAAAATAATCACACTTGCGTTTTTTCCCTACAATAGCCCCCCATTAAAAATACTTAACATTGTTAATTTTCTTTTAAATTTTAAATTGATGTTTTAGTGCTTTTAAGGGAGGAGGATATAAATTGATTGATTGAAAACTTACATCTAATCGCTGCTCTAAACGATGAAACAATTTTACAAAAGGGTAAAACTTACACCGATTGAAGCATTATATTGTTTGTCATTAGGAGCACTAGTTCGCTGTAAGTTTTATAGGATTCGTATCCTCCTACAATCAAAACACCTAAAACATTAATTTGAAAAATCTTAATCGTGAAGTGTATTATTAACGGGAAACCATCGTAGAAAAACTAGTCCAAATTTGATTATATTCAACCAATATAGGTTGCACTATGAATTATCTAAGATCAATTTACTTTTAATTATATTTTCATGTTTTAATTAGACTGGTATATGCCAAGGGTCCAACTTGATTCATTTACTTTTATATTACAAATTAAAATTATGTTTTCCTGTAATATGCATGTAGGAACTATTATAGGTGCAGTCACAAGTTTGAACAAGGGTGTCAAGCAACTAAACAAGTACAAAAGATTAATGACATGCCATCAAAGTACAAGATAACATACAATGGACTCCATACATGCAACAATTTACAAAGAGGTCAGGAAATTATTTTAGAAGCTTCAAATCCCAAGGATAATTCAATCCTTATTAGTTTTGAAACAAATACACTTTTTGAGAACAAAAAAGTTAGTACTTGTTTCCCGTCAATAAAGCATACACCAAAGGAGTGTTTTGCTTCTTTACATCCTTTGAAACACGAACACGAATCTACGTTTGATGATCATGCTTCATTATGGGATCCTATCATGGGACTCTCACAAGTTTCATTAGAACCTATATCTACGATGTCTTGTGCATTAGATTGCGAAAGCATGATATCATCACCGGTATTCTCATCTACATGTAATACACATGACTATGAGATCGACTGTGTTACCGAAAGCCATGACTATGATAATTATTTCGTTGAATTATGGTAACTATATTATGTAACATCTTCAACGTATAAATGTCATGGAAATGTAATTGTAATCTTCATTCATGTAAATTGTGATATATTAATAATTATTATTCCATGGTACGCTTGAATTCATTATGTTACACATGAGATATTGTAATCTTCTTTAATATATATACGAAGATAGTATATATATGTTACTACTAGAAAAGGGAACAAATAACTTTTGACTTTTTTAATCATTTGCTACTAAATTATATAATAAGGTTGAAGTTAAACCTTATTATATAATTTAGTTGAACAGTTCAACTAGAAAGTCTAAGAAGAAAATTTGAATACTGGATGGTATTAATACTTAGAAAGTACGTTAATTAGGATTCATAGTAACAAGAGCTAGTATCACCCAATAAGTTAAAATCAGTGAAGATTATTTAAATATAACTTTCCCAAAACAAATGTTGAAATATCTATATATGTGCGTAGATATAACCAAGGTACGTTGCCTGGTACTTGAGTGGCTCAAAAAGTGTTTTAACTAATTAATTGGGATATATATGCATCTCTTTCACATTGTGTGAAAAGGCATACATATTCCACCACATGACTCCAAAAATCAAGCAAAACCACTATCTTTTATCTCTTTAATAAATTATATATATCGAGTTGTGACAAATTAAAAATAAAAAATAATGCTTATTTTTATTTAACAACAAATTTATATGTAAAAAAACATGAAGAAAGCTATATATAGAAAAGTACAAAAAATGAAAGATATATCACCACAACTAGCCATAACAGAAGATAATTCTGGGGTTTCTGGATAAAACGACCCATGTTGTAAACAGAAGATAGTAAAGATAGTTTGTAGGTACAGGAACTGCTATATATTACAGCTGCAGCGCAGATGATTTTACAGTATTGGTCTTCAAGGAGATTCCACATGACTTTGCAGATCGAAGCAAATTTTGGAAAAGTTTTAGGAAGTGATAAATATAAATAGTGATGGCCGGACTGTATCCTGTTATAGCACTGGTATAAACTGAACTCAAGCGCACCGATCACCACAAACACAAGTGAAGATCAATCGTTGAGTCGGCATTGTTCACGACAAAAGTTGTCATATTTTTTTCATACTCTTATATATCAGATAAATCAATATGGTTAATTAACCGAACATACGTAATATATATACCATTCCTTAAATATTTATATTAAAGAAAATGAGTCGTTGAGTAGAGGTCCAAATTAAAGACCAAATTGTTCATGTTCTCATGTGTAAAAAGGCTCTCCAAGAAAAGAAACGTGTGACCCGCAAAACTATATATATATATATATATATATATATGACCCGAAATGAGAATTCGATCTCAAACTACCCGATCTTTTTTTTTTTTTTACTTTAAGTAAATTTTCCAATAGCAATACCTTTAAGTCGTTAGTCTATAAACCTTTTTAAGAACTTTTTTTTAAATATCCACAAACATCAATATTTATATAATACTAATACTAATACTAATAAATAAGATCTATTTTACTAGATATTGTTATTATTTCTATTTTATTGACCTTTATATATATACGAAGCTAGGAATACCAGTTATGTTTTATATATGACTCCGTACGTACCAGTTATGTTTTATATATGACTCCGTACGTACGTGGAAGACAACGATGACTTGCGTTCATCCTCCGGCCGGTTTGGGGTTCCTTAAATGCCCAACTCAATTTGAACATAGCTCTACCTCCACCGGAATCAACAAGCTAGAGAGGAAATAATGTCATATTCAAAACTAGTTATAAATTAATGCCAAAAATTAAGTATGTAGAAATTTTCTTTGTAGGAAGCTACTGAGGTCAAGTCATCATATTTGTTACAATGAAAGTCCATGTTCACATAACTTTTAAAGTATTTTTTTTAATAAGAATACCTTTAAATCCTTAGCGTATCTATAAACCTTTTTAAAAATAATTTAAATTTTGTTTAAATGTCCAATAACTATGAATAAGAAACATCATTATTTGTATAGCTAGTTTTATTCCCACTTTTTCTTCCTGTTTCTTAATCATTGTATTTTGTGTTTGATATTGAACACAAATTATAAGATGATCATAAGTGTTATTACAGTTTTTTTGTCCAGCTAGTTTATAGGATGGTTTCATTTGGTTATTTTTTTTATTGGAGTTTGTTAAATTTGAGGTTGAAAAGTGTTATTACAATTCTTTTGTCATGGATTTTGATCGTGTTTGATTGTTGATGATGATTGGGTAAACCGTCTGTTGCCAGCAACTATTGGTTGTCGTCTTAATTGGGGGAGTGCCAATTTACGGCTTCAACAAGTAATGCTCGAGCTCAAGGTCATTTATTTTCACCCCGTTTTCTAATCACCGAATAATTTTCTAGCTCTTGATTTCTGACTAGTTTAGCTTGTTTACGTCCATATATTAATAAATCAAACTTAGATACCAAATTCGTAATATAGCTATAGCATAAGGAATATCCTTAGTAAATAATAAACATATTAAAGTAAAGAGTAAATTACACTTTTGGTTCTTAAAAATTATATACGAAATTTAACATTTTGTCATTTAACAAACGAAATCACAGAAAAAGGTCTTTATGTTTACTAGTTGCATATTACGTGTTTACCATCAACGGTCGTTAACTTAACTGGTTAAATTAGGCATGTGCATGTCTAGTGAGAGTAAGAATATGTCTTTTTCCTTTTTTTTTATATTTTTTTTCCACTTATAATATCCGTCTTTCTCAGTCAATTTTAAGGTCTGGCCCTAAGTTGTTAGGGTGGAGTGACAAGATTAATACATCGAAAATGACTGAGAAATATAAGTATAAAAGGGGAAAATGATAAGAAAGAGAAAAAAGACTTTATACCCTCACGTGACGGACATATGACTAACTTAACCATAAAAACTAACGACGGTTAGTATAAAGAAATAACATATAACCAACTATAAACATAAACATAACTAATATTTTTTGTTACGTTAGTTAAATGATGAAATGTGAAATCTGACATGATATCTAACGAATAAAAAATGTAATTTTAATAGTACTCAAGTAAATAATTTGAGACACGTATATCATTGAACTTTTAGCATTTTGAGAAATTAGAGTATTCTTTTATAAAACTCCAGCTCATTTCCCTGGACCGTTTTGCCCCTCAACGATATACATTAATGTGAGCTACCAATGGTTACTGTAGTCATTTACTTATACATGCGTCATAAGAAAATATAGGGTTAACGTCATTTAACTTTTACCCACTCGCGCTTACTCACGTCTAACAACATACCAGCGTTCACCTACCTAAATCACACTACTTTAGCGCGTGGTCGTGTAACTCAGTTTCCCATTTTTAAAAATTTCTCTACCACTAGCTTGTTTAATAAAGCAAAATTTATCAATTTTGTAATAATAAATATATTGTTTTATATTGTTGATAAGTGTGTTATCTTGCAATTAGATCTCACAAAACCAAATATCGTATGGAGTCTTGTTCCTCTTGGCCAGATAATTTACCAAGCAATAGGATCAAGGCAATTCAACTGCTTACCAAGGTCAAGTGTTAATCAATAAGCTTCGTGAAATGTTGTATCGACCTGAAAAGATCGAATCTGATATCAATTCAGTCAACGGTGTGGTGGATCAGATTTTGGGGATGTTTGATAACACCATCTCAATCATCAGCTCTTCTAATGATGTGAGATCTGTAAGTAGCTGCGATGATATGAAGTCAGAAGATTCTAGTAAAAGTATCAAGACTGTGATACCTGTAAAAACAAAAAGAGGATGTTACAAAAGAAGGTATGTTTTATGTTACATCATCTTTTAACTAGAGTAGATCCTCAGTAATATCCTTAAAATATCATCTTTTAACTAAAATAGATCCTCAATAATATCCTTAAAATATGTATATATGATGTGATGTTGATAGTAATATTAGATCTTATGTTGATTCATGTACTAATAATGTCTTCTAAAATGTTATCTTCATCAAGTTAAACAATCGTTATAGATATGATATTTATGTAAGCTACAACCCATCATGTGTATATATATATATACATACATCTAGTTGCTAATAGTACGTTGTTTTGTTTGGGTATATATATGTAGAAAAAATGGTTCAACGATTACAAAAGTCACTTCTACATTGATTGATGATGGATATGCTTGGAGAAAATACGGTCAAAAAGTTATTCTCAACTCAAAACACCAAAGGTAAGATTTATGAAATTCAACTTGAAAATTTTAACAATTTGTATTGTACTAATTACTAATTTTTTTCAATTAAAGTGTAGCAAATTATATCAACTTGATGCGATTTTATAAACTTAATTTACAAATAAAAACTATGTATATTTTGCATGGTATAATTTGCAGGAATTATTATAGGTGTAGTCACAAGTTTGAACAAGGGTGCAAAGCAACTAAACAAGTTCAAAAGACTAATGAGGAGCCATCAAAGTACATGATAACATACAACGGACTTCATACTTGCACTAATTTACAAAAACCTCCTCAAATCATTGTGGAAGCTCCACATAATAATTCGACCTTAATTAGTTTTGAAAAAAAGACACTTATGGAGCTGAACAACACATCTGCACCTAAAGATAGTTTTCTTTCTTTAGGTCATCTAAAACAAGAACAAGTTACTTCATTTGATCCATGGGATCCGATGGCGGGGCTCACACAAGTTCAATCCGAATCTATGTCTATGGTGTCACCCAGATTAAGCTGTGTAAACGACATGGAGTTATCTGGAGTATTTTCGTCTTACAGTAAACATTGCTATATATGAGATCAACAATATACTTCAAGAAAGTGGTGATTTTGATGATTTCCTCTCTGAATTGTGCTCCTAGTTAATATTTAGTTACTTAATTTTCGATCACGACATTTATTGTTTCAATAACTTATAGACGTGCGCCAAGTAAATTGCATTCTTCGTATGTGAAATTAACATTAATATGTCAACTTGGGTAAACATTTTGGCTTTGTGGTGCACTAACACGCCCCCAGTCATGTAAAGCCTGAAGACAGTTTGTGATTTCTATGCTATACTAATTAACCACACGTACCCTTTTAGCGTTCTTGCAGTTTCATGATGATGATAATAAGTACTACATGGAGCTGAACTATACGCGCGTTTGATATTAGGAAAGACTGGTAATAATCTTCATGAAGTCTTTAGATCATGGATTTGTTTTTAACTTGATGCTTATTTTCACATTTTAAGAAGCTAGGATTTGTAAATGTTTTTAATTATCAGCAAAAGATCTGAATGAATTAAGGTTGTGGTTGGTATATGAATACGTTGTTACATTTAATCAATAGATGCTATTCAATATGTTCTTATGAATTGAATTAAAAAAACATGAATTTGTTATTGCACATGATATGAAGTAAGGGTGTGAATGTTTTACATTAGATTAGCCTAACATGAAATTAATTTGTGGGTAACTGTAATGGACTTGAGTTTAGTTTCGGATTGAACTCGTGAATTGAACAGGTCAAGCAGGCCATGTTCGAGTCAAGTCGCGTGCAGTGCGTGTGGGTTTACTTTGTTTAATCCATTTATAGTTTTTTAAATGTGGTTTATATAAGATATAGTTTCAATAGCCACAAAATAATCAACTCGATCAACGCTTCCATTAAATCTTCCGCGAATTGAATCACACTTGTAGCCTCTTCCTCCTTTGCATACTTGTCCGGAGATGTATCTTCATGATCACGAGCTAACAAAAGATCGTATAACTTTGAACTAGAAGATGCCATTGTTATAATTTTTTAGAGGAGAAAGATGAGTTTTTTGTTTGTTTGGTTTGTTTAGTTTGGTTGTTTAAATAAAAATAAAAAGATCTTTTTTATCACAAACATATGACCATCAAAATTTATAGAATTCAGCAACAAACCCGCCGTCATCTGTATCATGCCAAACACAAAATAAACACCCATATGCCCTGGGGGTGGTGTTCTCGGCGCTATGGGAGCTTTTACCCTCTTACATGTGGTCTAGTACGTGATGACCTTCCTGAGTTCCAGACCCGAGGTAGCTAACTAGACAATGATTTGAAACGAACATAGATTATATTGTTAAAAAATTTATACAACGCTGACCACCCAAAAGATCACATCTAGTGGCCGGTGACCATTCTGGGTTCAAGGCCTGAGGTAGACAATGATTTGGAACTAACATAGATTATATATACTGTTTGTAAAAAATTTATACAACGTTGATCACCCAAAAAATCACGGAATTTGTATTTTTATATGGCATTACAATAAATTCAGTATAACTATATATATATATATATATATATATATATATATATATATATATATATATATATATATATATATATATATATATAGGACTAATGATTTTACTGGTTGACGGAAAATTCATTTATTATATGCATGCAAATACTCATATGATTTATCGACGTATGTATCAGTTATTATGGTAAACAAGAAAAGACAAAATTAAAAGATACTCGAGTATTGGAATAAGTATTCGTGATCCATTTGCATTAATTAATTAGTTTACTATTGAACAGACAAAAATACATTTTTATAAGTACGTACTTACTAATGTGTAACAATAGATGCTTAAATCTGATTTACGTATCATCTATTAATATGGATAGATCCATGAAAATACCTATTTAATTAGAAATACACTAATTGATAGTTTTAGACGAACCAAGCTTGGATTTAGATCTGAGATTGTTTGGGGATGTTGTTTGCAATCAGCTGTGATGCGGAAACTCACTGATCACGTATTGATGCTTGAATGTTCATGAAGATCAATGCAAGGTATGATGAAGATTGATGATAATATGAATAGGTGAATTGTATTAGATCAATGGAGAGGTTACAAATGATATGGAATGAAATGTAGGCAACTCTCTTTAACAAATGACCTAGGTGATGGTATTTATAGTCTATACCATTCACCTTACAATGTAACCTAACCACGTGCAGTTAAGCACAAACGCGCATTTAAGCACGAAACGATTACACAAATATTCTAAAACAAATACAAATTATGAACGTCTTCACCCGCGCTTGCTCGTGATGATGCTCGATATCTTCACTCGCTTATTTTTGGAAAGTGACATCTTCAAATAACCCCAACAGTACTCCACCTAAGATGACACTTTACAAATCTGACATATTAGCTTAAATCTTCATGTGGCGAGTATAGAGAGCAACTTAAAGTTTTGGTATGCATTATCTTCAAGAGGACCCAACAGTACTCCCCCTAAGATGATGCTGCCAAAACTCTGTCTTTCAACAAGCAATCTGCATACTTCTCTCCCTTTTGAGTAACATCAGAGGCTATGGAAAGAAATAAGCAGAGAGTAGATTCCGGTGAATCTATATATCAGCAACGGGATCTTCTTCAACGGTTGAAGTAGAATGAGAAGACTTCTTTGACTTAGAATACTCCCCCTCAACTTTTGCTTTAGAGGTTAACGGGATCTGTGTATGAGATATTAAGAGGAGGATTCTTAACACTCAGCAATCTGACTTGGATATCTTTGGACTGGAATCAGGCTTGAACAGAAACATCTTCAAGTCGCGTGGAAGCTTGTTCTGCAATGGAAACTGTTCCTGCAACTCAAAGAAAAACATTAAAACTCAGGCAATAATGTGCATTTATCATCAATGTAAAGATTAAGTTCTCAATCGGATGAGATATTGCTTGATGAACAACTCCTACATCAATAACATATGTTAATCTGCCACACAAAAGAAAAAGATTAAAATGACAATCTTTTTGGTGTTTTTGAATTTTTCAATGTTTTTGATATTTTTGGAAATTTCTCTTTACATTCTGAATCTTTAACCTGTAATGAGATCATACTAGCAATTTATCCAACACATGTTTTGCAGTTTTTGAGAATAGACATTTGAATTGTGAAGTAATTGAGTGATGAATTGTTGAACAAATCAATTAGCTCGAAGTGACACACTTACTTTTTCTATTCTTGATGATCAATTAGGTTGATTAGGAATAAGTTATGAGTGACCCATACTTTGCACATTAGAAAGTTATACACCTCATCTAAATATCCTGAGAACAACTCAACACGTCAGGTCACTTACAATCATAAACAGTGTGGAATTTGGGTTCTATTTGGATTTGGTCCACTTTGGGACTTCTTTTGAATTCCTTTTTGGAATTTTTCTTTTTGCCTATGTTCCCCTTGGGAATCTTCTGAATTCCATTTTGGAATTTGTTTGGTGATGGTCCACATTTGGGACTCTTTTTGTTCCATCTTTGGGAATCTTTTGCTGCACCTTGAAGCTCAAAAGAGACTTCATGTGAGACTTCAGGTCTGTAGATACCACAACAAAGAAGCTCACGATGCGGTTCATCACACTGAATAGATTGCATCATTACCCGATGTATATCGTTGCGTCACAAGATATCTATTTGATTTGCATAAACGTTTCACATGCACTAAGATGTTTCAACCACAATAATTCATTAGAATTTAGTTAAATCATCATAGAATATACTTGTTCAGTATAATTGTCTGAGCTGTTTCGCACATCAATTTTCACGCTTCAGTCTTTATTGTTTAAAATGATGCGTCGAATAAACCTAGTGTAGCTATCATTTCTCATGTACGTGCAAGTAGATTCAACATATTTTTGAATTTTTCAGGTTTTATCATGTTTTTTTAATAATGATTTCTCCCCCTAAACTTTAAATTTCTTGGAAAATTGAAAGTTTAATGAAAAGAAAATGGCAGATATGTTATCAATGTATGAAAAGTGCATGCAATATACTTAATCTAAACAGACGAAATGAAACATCGGTTGTTTCTTGCACTGCCATCATTGTTTGATTTTTGAAAATGCTTTTTTTTTAAATTCCTGCAATGGTTCCTTTTTGTTTCCACTGTCAGTTGCATCGAAGACATCATGAACAAGATTCGGTATCTTGTCATGATAAGGGATCAGCCACGGTCTTCTTTTCTTTGTTTGACCGGCCTCCATAACTGTCCCTAACACACTAACAAATTAGTTAGAGGTAATGACCCAAACCATTTCGGTTTTGGGTCGTCCAAATTCATCAACATAAGAGATATTCTCATAAGTGCAAGGAATACCTTCAGGTGGTGGTTTTGATGATACAATGTAATTTGTATCTTCATCTTCTTTCATGGATTGTTTGTCAAAAGAGAAATTATAGTCATTTTCAAACAAATTATGAATTTCTTTTAAAAACAGGTTTTGTTGACTATATTTCTTATTTAAAGATTGATTCACTATTGGAATCATTTTATCATTTAAATCATGATTTTCCTTTTTGTTTTTGACAAACTTTGGTGTCCATGAATCATTGACATGTTGATTTTCATCAAAAGAATGTCTATGATGAGATCTTTTAAAGTTAGAAACGTACCTGGAAGGGTATGCACGTGATGAACTTCTTTGGACTGACCTTCTCGGCTTGTAGTAGCACTCGGATGTGTTGTGATTTACCATGTCACAGAAGGAACAGTACTTGTTGTAATAACATTCCATTGTGTCGTGGTTATACATCTGACAGTTGATGCAGTACTTGTTGTAGTAGCATTCCGTTGTCGTGTGATTGTACATCTCACATATCTCGCAGTACTTCTGATGAGCCTTGAAGGGAGACTTCTTTCTTTGCTTTTGAGAAGCCTTTGCAGTTGAAGCATGTTGATTCTGATGAGCTTTGACCTTTGAATCTTGTTGAAGCTTGATTGAAGAAGCTGGAGTCTTGAACTTGTCACCTTTTGACCCATAAGGAAAGACACCTTGACTGTAGATACAATCTGAGATATGATGAGTTTCAGAGTCACAGATTAAACAGTAGACATCACTGTTTGAATCACTCGGGGATTCGAAATCTTGAGACTTTGGAGTTGAAGAAAGCTGTGGTGTAGAATCAGATGAGGCGGCCTTTGTCTTGTTCTTCTTGGCTTTGCTCTTCTTTCTTCTAACCTTCTTCTTCTTCTTCTTCGACTGAAACTCTTGTGTCTTTTCTTCTTCAGAAGATAGTGATCCAACAATTCCGGTTGGCACTAATCCTTCTCTTTCTTGTTCGGATGACTTTGCTTTTTCAGCTTCTTCTTTGATAAGCACAAGATCAGATTGTGATCTGTTCAGTTTGTCAGTAAGCTCCATGAGTTGTACATTCAGATTAAGCTTTTCGGTAAGCATTGAATCAACATTCTGTGTAAGAGATTTGAGTCTATCTTCACACAATTGGTGATCTTTTTGTAGACTTACGTGTTTCTCTTGTTCTTCTTGCAATTGGGTTTTCAGAATGTTGTTCTCTGAATTGAACATCTCGGACAGTTTCTTCAACTTTGTAATCTCTTCTTGCAAATCTTTGATCACACTGGATGAGTGTGCATTTGAATTTGCAGCTTCATTCTTGACAGTTGTAACTTCTCTTTCACTTTTCTTGAGTGACTCTTGAAGAGATGTGATTCTGTGCTCAGATATTTCGTGTTGTTCTTTTAGATTCTTATGCATGGTTTCTTCTTTCTTGAGTTTATCACAAATCTTGAATGAATATACTCTGTAGTGTTCAACTTGTGTGAAACACTCTTTCGTGCACATCTTTTCTCTGACGTGAATTGGCATTTCAACATAAGAACTGTTCTCATCTTTCTCGATTTCCTTTTCAGACATCAATTTCTCCATTTCTGATTTCAATTGAGCAATTGTCTCATCTTGCTTTGCAATGATTTCTGACAAGTTGCTAATTTCTTTATCTTTCTTTTCGATCTCTTGAATGGAAACAACATCATTGTTTTCACTCCAATCATATTCTTCTTCTTCATCATGATTTTCATGAGAATTTGTTTGAGTCACAAGTGCGAGTTTTGTATGTTCAAGAAAGTCTCTTCTCTTTTGATCACAGGCTTTTGCAACTTGAAGATATGTTGTTTCAAACATATGATTGAATTCTGTAATAAATTCATTGATATCTTCTCTTTTATTTTCTTCTCGGATCATGGGTAACATGCCTAACATGCCCGTTGACATTTTTCTTGAATTTTCAAAGTCATTTTGATGATTTTTCTGGGAAGTCATGGTGGCTAAAAATGACTAATTTGAAATTTTGGAAAAATGAATTTTTCGATTTTCCAGACTCTTTTTTTTTAGACGGGTCACTGTTGGGACGGGTAACTGTTGGGACGGGTCACAAAGTTGGGACGGCTGAACAGTTGAGACGGGTCACTGTTTGGTCGTGTCAACAACTTGGGACGGCTGAACAGTGTCTTCACCCGGCTGAACAGTGTCTTCACCCGGCTGAACAGTGTTTTCACCCGGCTGACAGGTTCACACGGCTGAACAGTGATTTCTTCTACTTCACCCGGCTGAACAGTGAATTTTTCTTCTTCACCCGGCTGAACACTTCACGCGGCTGAACAGTACTTCACCCGGCTAAACAGTACTTCACCCGGCTGAACAGTACTTCACCCGGCTGAATAGTGTATCACCCGGCTGAATAGTATCAATCTTCACCTTGGACGTTTCAGCACAGTTTGGACGGGTCAACTTAGTTGTTTCAATCAATTAGGAAAATTTCTTTGAATCAATCACTCAATTCTTCAATTCTTCTTCTGATTATGATACTTTTCTGGGCAAATATCAATCAAATCTTCATATCAGATTGACTTCTCAAAGTCAAAATTATGATGAACACAAGATCAATTCTTCAATTTTTGATGTTTTTGTTCGATTCAACACAAGCATTAGCTGAGGAATGATGTTTCTAACAATCCTTCAAACTTTTTCTACCTTGAATCAGGCTGAATCTCATTCAGATCCGGATTTTTGATGAAGAACACAACAAGTGGTTTTTGAGACAAATTGACAAAATATGGATTGAAATCAACAAATCTGAATGGTTTGATCATCAACGAGGCTTAGGATAGTGATTTCTAACATATCTCAATCATCAATTTCTCAATATCATCAACAATTTCCAGATCACAAAATTGAGCAGTGAATATGACGAACATGAACTTTTTCTTCAAAAACACAATCAAATCTTCACCAATTGATCTCAAACTTTGCAGTTCTTTACACAAACATGAATCAAAGCTAATGGTAGCTAAAATTCCATCAATAACAACAACAATCAAAGATCACCCAATAGTTCTGATACCAATTGATAGTTCTAGACGAACCGAGCTTGGATCTAGATCTGAGATTGTTTGGGGATGTTGTTTGCAATCAGTGATGCGGAAACTCACTGATCACGTATTGATGCTTGAATGTTCATGAAGATCAATGCAAGCTTTGATGAAGATTGATGATAATATGAATAGGTGAATTGTATTAGATCAATGGAGAGGTTACAAAATGATATGGAATGAAATGTAGGCAACTCTCTTTAACAAATGACCTAGGTGATGGTATTTATAGTCTATACCATTCACCTTACAATGTAACCTAACCACGTGCAGTTAAGCACAAACGCGCATTTAAGCACGAAACGATTACACAAATATTTTAAGACAAATACAAATTATGAACGTCTTCACCCGTGCTTGCTCGTGATGATGCTCGATATCTTCACTCGCTTATATTGGGAAAGTGACATTTTCAAATAACCCCAACAGTACTCCCCCTAAGATGACACTTTACAAATCTGACATATTAGCTTAAATCTTCATGTGGCGAGTATAAAGAGCAACTTAAAGTTTTGGTATGCATTATCTTTAAGAGGATCCAAAACTAATTAATATATATATATATATATATGTATATATATATATATATATATATATATATATATATATATATATAAAGTAGATAATAGAATCTAAATCGTTGAACATTAATTTGTTTGTACTATTATTGTACTAAACCCTTACACGATCTAGTTAAAATATATACAATTATAGAGTTACATGCAATGTTTTGAAAACCGGACCGGACACTGAACCGGTATTATGATTTTACCGGTCGGACCGGTCCGACCGGGGTCGAACCGGGGTTGGACCGGAGTAGGGTAAAATATATACTTATCAAATTAATGTCATAAAAATTCTAATTTAAACACAACTTAAGTTCAATAATATTAAGTTTTACCAAAAACTAATAATTCAAACAAGTTTAACGCCAACAATCACCAAAAAATTATAATTTAAACAAATTTTAATTCCAAAATAAAACGAGCTCATCATATTTATCACTTAAAACATTAATATATTAACCCTTCATTACAAGAAAACAAAAAAATAAATAGATTTAGACATAAAATCCAATAAAATCAAACAAAAAAATTATTTTTTAAATAAAAACCGGTTCAACCCCGGTTCAATTACGGTCCGGTTCCGGTCCGACCGGACTGGTTCGAGCGGTTCGCAGCGGTTCACAAACACCTATCAGACCGCGACCTATCGAACCGTGATTCCCCAAAAACGCGGTCCGACCGCGGTTGGACCGGTCGGACCGGCCGGTTTAAAAACATTGGTTACATGTCCTCTGTAGCCATATATACAAATAGACAAATAGTCATATATATAAAGAGATATGTTAAATGGTCCCTACGTATTAAATTTTCTCAAAATTTTTTTAAGAAATATATTAAATAAACGAAGGCGTTGGAATTGTCTCACATATGTAATTTCGTCATACATATTGATAATAAAAGTTTCATGTCTTGCATTACGGTGTAAAGTCATAATACATCACATATTAAAAAGACAGGGATATATTTATATATAATATATATATATATATATATATATATATATATATATATATATATATATATATATATATATATATATATATATAATTTATGAGCGAAAATGATAACTCACTACCAAAAAACGAAACTATTGCAATCTTTTTATAATCTTTTTATAACCTTTTTTTCAAAACAATTGCATTAGAAGAAGTTGCATTAGACCTAATGCAATTTTTTTGTTACCTATCGCATTCTTTTTCAAAGAGTTGCATTTAAAAAAAGTTGAATTCGAAAAAAAAGTTGCAGTATGTAAAACAATGGTTGCATTATGAAACAAAAAGGTTGCAATAAGTCTAATGCAATTTTACTTAATGCAATCAAATTTTTTATCAAAAAAAGTTATAATAGGCTCATTTTCTTGTAGTCATAGTCGGGTAGTGAAAGTCGTAAATATATCAAAATAAAATAGGGGATCAAACTAGTAATTAACAAAGTATTTAAGAGTTAAAGTGACCATAAATCAAAGAGTTGCATGAGTTGGGGGTAAAGCTTTAAAAAGAAGAAAGTAGAGGGAGTATGTAGTTGGTCACATGGGAAGAGGGTCGGTTGATTTCATTGAATGCATTTAATATATTAGGTTGAGCATTAGTAGCCCTTTGTGATTATAAATATATAGTACATCAACATGGAACATTTGAGAATCATCAAGCTCACTCTTTAAAAATGACTCATCACTACAAACCAATGATCGTCATTTTTCTTTTGTTCAACTTATTTGACACCTGCTTTACCAAAAAGGGGCAAAAAACCGTCGGTAATTGGCTAGAGATCGCGAGTCCAGATGATCCTATGGTCATAAACGTGGGACGGTTTGCGGTGAATGAACACAATAAAGTTACGAAAAGTACTATGATGTTTGAGAGAGTTGTCAAAGGTTATACCCAAATTGTAGGCGGGATGAATTGGCGGTTAACGATTGAGGTCAAAGATCACAAAGCAAATAAGACGTGCGAGGTTCTAGTTTACGAACAACCTTCGCATAAGCTTAAGAAACTAGTTTCTTTTAAGATTGTTTAATCAACAATGTTTCAAATTCTATCAAGGATAAATATATATAGCACATCATTTAATAGTTTTCTTTCTTTATTGTTTATTAAATTACTATAAAAAATCTATGAGAGAATTTAGTATTTTGATAATTTTGTTATTTTTTAACGACGTTTGAAATGACTCTAATATTTGAGTGAGTTATCCTAAGATTGATGTAAATTGGATGTTAACCATCTATATCAATTTTAACGTTACAGGTCTGACTTACTCTTGAACATTATCAAGGAATCAAGGATGAAACACACCCATTTTAGAAACCTCTTACTAGTTATCATAACTCTCATGCCATTAGACCAAAAAGTCAATTGTTGGTTCTCTATGTTATAAGTATCTAACTGTTAAACATTATCCATATTTTTATTTTCATTATGTAATATGATTTGTTTAAACGACAAATTTGTTTATAAAAAAACCAAAGACTAGCAAGAGAAGCTAGGGCCCGAAAAACAACACCGCAACAAACAAAAATACTTGCTACCCCTACAACAAAGAATTACTATGTCATTTATGTCAAAGTACATTCATTATCCTCACTTTATGTGTTAACCAAAAGAATATGTTCACTCTAACCTTTTCCACTATCCCCATCCATTGATGACGTCAAGGAGTTAAACAACAACCTCCATTTCTCTCCAACCAAATATATATAAAACACGGTGGCCTTCAATATGAATGTCCATCGTTTCCTTTTTGGAGTTTGACCCGGTCGTTAAGTAATATAGTTGTGTTTTGTCAGGAACAAGTTTCATTTTAATCCTCTTTAGCACTAACAACTAGATTTTTTAAATTACAATCATCACTAATTTCATCCAATTTTTCGTTAAATATCTCACATGCGCCCCACATCTAAGGGTAAACATGTCATTTCTCCGCCTCTTTTATCTAGGTTATCATGTATGTTAACATTTTTTTAGTCGCATGCCAAAAAAAGTGAGGGAAGTAACATTTTTACTCTGGATGTGAGGGAGACTTAACTAAAAATTGGATGGAGTTAGTGTTTGAGACCATTTTTGTTAGAAAATAAAAACACAATGAGGAAAACTGTTAATGATATCAAAACACAGGGACCAAAATTACAATTTACTATTTTTTCTGTAATATCTATTTAATTGCCGTCCAAAATTTTTTTAGTAAATAATATTTCTGAAATAAAATGATCCAAAAAAAGACCAACTAACTTAAAAAAACCTACGTTTTAAACATATAACTTTATTAAGATATATATAAAATATGTTACATCATATCGATCACTTCACGTTTAGCAACATTAGTACAACACGTACATATATACCACAATAATAGAACTTCTTCACACTTATTATTACTCCACGTACATATACGCCAACCTGATTTAATAACACTCATACAACTTGATATCCATTCTAAGACGAAAATAGGAAAACCCTTGTATAGTTTCGCCACGGAAGGTTGCAATCCCTCGTGTCATAAAGAAATCTCCGGTGCCACCAACTACAGAAAGATCCCTGGTCTCCTCAGCAATCATATCCGCACCCATAATATTAATCGTACCTTTATGTTCAGTAGAATTGAAAATCAACGTGTAAGAAAACCAAGCATTAAACTCGTCCTTCATATCATAGAAGTAAAATCCTTGAGCGCGAGCCACAGGGGGAGATAAGAGATGGTCGTCTTTCGTCATGGGATCATCAAAGACCACAATCTTCCCAAAGTTGAAATTCCCAAGGTTGGTACTGTTCGTGGCTGCTGCTGATGTGGCATTAGCAGTATTGGTGCCATTGAAGAGGATGTCGTGGTAGTAGAGCACAAATCTCTTGCATGGTTTATTCTTATCTAATGTTTTCGAGTGAACATTTGTAGAAAAAGTGTGCAGGATCAAAAGTGAGAAGAAAAAGAAAACATAATGTTTGTTAACTATACTTGCCATTGCTTGTTTGGATATGTGTTCTACAAATTGTGGTTGTATGTTAACTGAGTATAAGTATGTATGTATTTATATAAATCGTATGATATATGAAAAAATACGTATGCATACACATAAGGGTTGATTCTAGCCTACTTAATTTTTAAATGTACAAATTAATTGTTTATATAAAATGATTTTAGTAATTAGTTAGGTTAATTATTAACTATATATTGTCAACTTTCAAGTGATTGAAACATTTATTTGATATATCTCGCTTTTATTTGATCCACATTAAGTTATTGAAAGAGTTTGCACATCTTAAATTTCACATGGATCAAGCGATCAATATATAATTTTAATTGTACGTGCTTAATTGGTTGGCATATATAGCAGTTGTCCGATCGAGTTAATTCTTAATTTGATGCTGGCTTGTTAACTGGCCGGCCGGCCGGGGTGTTCACGATCGATCCGGTGGTTTGACGATTTTTAATGTTAACTATCTAACAATTAAACATCAAATGCAACATGTTCACCCTGCTACTGTAACAAACTTAAATTAAAAAACAAGACATATATAATCGTATACAATTATATATAGTCTGGCAAAAAAACTGATATATACGAAACATTAATATTTTGATCGAGGCTTATAGTTGCTAAGTTGGTGTACGTGGCTATATCAACGTGTATCAATTTGTTATATAAACCTAAGTAGAATATATACTAGATCATAATACTATGTATAGATAAGAGTTTTAATTAAAAACTAATTAATTAAGATTTAGTTAATTAACTAATTAAATTATAAATCATTGAAATGCATATATGTTTTACAAAATACTACGGAGAGAGATTTATTAGTTTTGAACATTGCGAAACTATATCATTGTAAATAATCTGTTTTTTTTCTTTCATTTTCATCAACGTGCAACCTCGAACTTGTGATCTTTTGGTTAATTGAGAAACTCAGTGACCAAATAATCTAAATTTTTACTACTTATTGGTGTTTAAACTTCTATGATGGTGATTTGATTATGTTATTTTTATATTTTTTGACACTAAGTAAATCTTAATTAGTCAAAACAACTTGTTTGATTCTGAAACTCTATTCCTAATCCGAGCAGGCTGATAGCAGACCACTATGGGGCTCACTATTACAAAGTACGTAGCGGTCAGTTATGCATCCTGTGACAAGATGCAAATATAGAGATCAATTGATAAACTATAGCCGGCCGCTATGATGTGAGCGTGACATTTGGTAGCGGTCTGTCAGACATTTTCAAACAAGATCATACAAATCTGGTGAAGGAGTGAGTATTCAGATATCGATCTCCCGTGTAGTTTACTCCATTAATATTCCAAATAAGAATTTGTTTAGCTTAGTTCAGGTGTTAGGTGAACGAAAGAAACATGATAACCACCATGCCACATATTGTTATACAAACTTTTTTTTAATGAAAAACGTGATTATACATTTATACACAAACACGTGATATTAATACACATATATGGAGGATTGATGACTCTATGTTCCTTTTCCCAGCTTTATTTTTCAATGTACAAGTTGCTTATAAATTTAAAAACTAATTAGGTTAATTAGTTATGTAAAGAGTTGCTGTTCTAAAAACCAAAAAAAAACAAAAAAAGTTATGTAAAGAGTTTGTAATTATTCTTCTTGTGTATCTATTAAGCACATTAACCGTCTTTTAATTTCTTTCGTCAGGAAACACGTACATAAACAAATCTTTGTGTTGGTCCTTAATTATATATATTACGTACGTACATCTCATTTCAAAATGTTAATTACGTTCGTTAGTTGAAGCACTTCATTTGACAATATCTCTCACTTTTATATGATCCACAAACAACGACCATTCCGCCATAAAAGAGTTTGAACATTTTACATTTAAACGTACAAGCCACCAATAATTAATTTTAATTGTGTTTGGTTGGAATTTGAAAATTTTCCCTGGTCCACAAATCCATGAGACTTGATCAATAACTAATCATTAACAAATAAACAATTAATTATACTATATTGAAACTAAAACATCATGAATAGTGTTTTTATAAGAGTCACATGTAGGTGACTTAAGGCTACATTATGCATAAAATATTGAATGTGTATACATGCATGTATTCTTATGAGAGTCATGCATGTATGTTTTGTGTGCTGTGTGAGGCGTTGCATTACTATTAGTTGGTGGTTTGATGTGTTGTGTTCCTATTGGTTAATATCATGAAATATTGTTTTGAGTGTGACTTGAGGTGTTGTATTGTTATTGGTTGATTTGTTGCATTCCTATTGTTGATGGTTTGAGGTGTTGTGTTGTTATTGGTTGAAGTCATGATATAGTGTTTTGTGTTGTGTTGCTATTGGTTGATGGTTCGAGGTGTTGTGTTGTTATTGGTTGATGTCATGTGTGCGTTTTTGTTGTTGGGTGTTTTTTGTTATTTTATATGTTTTTTAAATCAAATTTATTTGTTTTGATACAATTTTGTTTATGGGTTATTGGTATTTGGTAGGCCTTGCAAGAAGTAATAACCCGCTTAAAACTGTCGCGCAACGCGCGACAGCGTGAATATACCTAGTTAAGTTGAATAAAAATATTCACATCGTGTAACACACACTCGATGAACCAAATGAAATTGTTTTTTAACACAAATATCGATCGAAGACCAAACTGATCGAACAAGCAAAAATTTATGGAATCGTAAAAATATAGCCGGTTTCGAAGGATTCAAATCGCTCTTCTTATGATCATCTGAAAACACGTACCTTCGATTCCATGGCATTAACAACTTTGTTACATAGTGTGACATTAATTAACAAGTGAAGTGACTGATTATTTACCCCATTCTAACAGAGATTTCATTTTAGAATATTAGCTTTGAATTTCACGTCATAACCTTTTGAATGCTAACTTTGTTAGTTAAGTAAACGATACTCTTACGTAATTAGAAATTATGCCGAGCAAGCGTGTTGCGGCTGTCGGGACATTTGCTTGCTAATTGGTCGTTGTTAGGAGTTTATGTGTGGCAGACAAAAGTATCAATATTCATAAGATTGCGCAGTTTTATGGGCTGCTTTTGGATAGTTGATTTACATGTTACTTTTGTTGTTTTAGTTAGATACATCATATTACATGTTACTGTAGCTGTTTTGGTTACATTCAATGGATTACATACTAAAATGTCTGTAGCGAACGGCATTGTTCATGATTACTACGTTGCATTAGCTACTTCAAAAGCTTTATCGCTTCATTCTTTCAATAACTTCGCTAGCACACGTCCTTCAAATTCAAAACATTCATTATGTTCTTCAAAAGCTTTGTAGCATGTCTTTTCGATCAAAGGCTTTTTGACTTCCGTCTTACTTCTGTGCTTCTTTAGGCTTTTTGTCAGCTGAGTTTTTTTTAACGTTAGTAAATAGGGCATGATATGTTGAAGGAATATGCTGTCAAGGCTGCTTGCAACAAACAAACGCTATAATAAAAAAGCTTCAATGTTTCTTCTTGTGTAAAACATTGATATTATATTTGTCCTGTTTTGGTAGTTGGTTTGGTAAGGCATATAATTTTGAACACATAATGTATAAATCTTAGATGTTATATTTATGTAGTTTTGTATATAAGGCTACTAATGTTGAATACAGAAAACCGGCATGTTGAACCCCACACACACACACACTACATAAAGATCCCTTGTCTTCTCAGCAATCGTTCCGCGCCCATAGTATTAATTAATAGTACCTTTTGTTCACTAGAATTGAAAATCAACGTGTAAGAAAACCAAGCATTAAACTCAGTTCTTCATATCATAGAAGTAAAATCCTTGAGGGCGAACCGTAGGGGAGATAAGATATGTTCATCTTTTGTCATGGGGTCATCAAATACCCAAAGTTGAAATCCCCAAGGCCAAGGTTGGTACTGTTCATGGCTGCTGCTGATGCAGCACTAGCAGTATAGTTGCCATTGAAGAGGATGTCATGATAGTAGAGAGCACAAATCTCTTGCCATTGTTTGTTTGGATATGTGTTCTATAAATTGTGCTTGTATAGTTGTATATGATAAAAAAAAAAAAAAAAAAAAAAAAACTGTGTGCGCGCAATACACCTGGAGGGTTGAATCTAGCTAGGCCAGTTTTCCAAACTTATCCTTTTATTGATAAACCATAGGTATTGAACACTATTGTTCATAGGTATTTTAGGTTTTCACCGGATCCCACCATCGCCCCTCCATACACCTTAGGGTTTTATTCAGAATTTTGATCCTATATAAACATATCATTTCTAACTCTAAACAATATACAGACATTATAAAAATTTCATTATGTACCACATTATATGGTACATCGTACCGGAACGATCTGAAATGAATCTACCCCCCTTCGTACTAAATTTTAGGGTCCTAGGGAATTGTGATCTTAATTGTTCGACGTTCCCCTATAGGAGCGTACCGCGAACTATGTGACTATGAGATTGACAATGGGCATTGCGGTTGTCTTGAAAGATGTTTCCTAAGAGATTTTCCAAGTCGTCGCTACAAATAATTTACCCGATTCCAAATTCAGGGGGTGTTTCGACTTTCGACTAGTGGGTGGTATCAGGTAAGTGGTTTTGAGCAAACGGACACTTTGCAGTTAATCTTAAATAGTCCAGCCCAGGATGAATATTTGTCCACTTTCTATCTCCAAATTAGAAGCTGAGCTCCGATACTATAAATTAATTGGTATGATAAAACTAAATGCAATATAAAGAAAGTAAAAATATGTTAACCTAAAATAGGGGGTGCATAAAACATGACTTTGATGAAAGTGAAAATGAGTCAAATAATCGAAAAATACAAAACAATAAAACAAGTGTTGTGTGCAAGGAGGTTAGAAAGTAGAAGAAAGTTTAGGAGCTGAAAATAGATTTAAAGAATGAATGAAGTACGATGTAAAATGTTGTGTGCTAGGAGGTTAGAAAGTAAACGAATATTCAAAAAAAAAAATGACTGATGAAAACATATATAAAAGTAGTCATACATATATATAGCAATAGAATGTTGATAGTTGGAATCGAATAAAAAGGAAAACAGGAAACAAGTAAGAACACCGAGTTTCAAAAACGTAAGAAAGAAGGCTTTGAAGAGAAATCCTAAATAAAGAGTAGACAAACAGTATTTAACAAGAACAGAAATATTTGATGGTTTAATAAGTAAAGACAGAGTAATCATGTGTCTCCAAATCACTCTTACTCATTTGATTCAAATACCAACACCGCCAAGGGCAAAAAATCTCACCAAAGCACCCCTATGTAAATGGTTGGGGGCGTGTTGAGGGCGTTTTGGGGGCGCTTTGGGGCGTTTTGGGTGGGCAAAAACGCTCCATTACACATGGTCTTAAGATGTGAAGGTAAAGAGAGTGTAAGAATGAGTGTTTATCACTAGAAATCGAATTTAATAAGTAATCAACAATGAAAATTAATGCAAATTAGGTTAGAGCAAATGCATTAATATTTTTACTTTCTTTAATGGAAGTGCCATTGGATGAACTTGTTAAAAAGAAAAAAAGAAACTAAAATTTTAAAACAAGGTACAAAACTTGGTAATAAGAAAAAGCAATAAAATTTGTGTCGAATAATTTTTTATGAAGTGATGCATAGAATGGTTTAATAGAGTAAAAATAGGGTAAAATCGTATAGGTTTGATAAATACTAAAGAAACTATTTGTTGTTTTAACAAATCTCAGAAAGAATTATAATGCAAGTTCAAACAAAGAGCAAAGTTAATATTTTTCACTTCATAGAATGGGTTAATAGAGTAAAGATAGTGTAAAATCGTATAGGTTTGATAAATAGTAAAGAAACTATTTGTTGTTTTAACAAATCCAGAAAGAATTATGATGTGAGTTCAAACAAAGAGCAAAGTTAATATTTTTCACTTCATAGAATGGTTTACTAGAGTAAAGATAGTTTAAAATCGTAGAGGTTTGATAAATAGTAAAGAAACTATTTGTTGTTTAACAAATCCAGAAAGAATTATAATGCGAGTTCAAACAAATAGCAAAGTTAATATTTTTTATGAAACGATGTATAGAATGGTTTCATAAAGTTAACATCATAGAGGTTTGATAAGAAGTAAAAAAATTGAGCACATGATTAAAAAAAAGATCAAAGTTAATATTTTAGATGAAATGATGCATGGAATAATTTCATAAAGTAAAATAGTGTAAAATCATTGAGGTTTAATAACAAGTCAAGAATAAGTGATCACGTGAGTTTAGGAAAAAAATAACGAAAGAGCGATAATGTAAGTTCTAAAAAAAAGCAAAGTTAATACTTCTTGAAGAAAGGATGCATAGAATGGCTTCATAAAATAAAATAGTGTAAAATCATTGATGTTTATAAGTGGTAAAGAAACTCTTTGGGGTTTTAACAAGTCAAGAAAGAGTGAACATGTGATTTGAAAAAACACGAGCAAAGTTAATATTTTTAGATGAAATGATGCATAGAAAGGTTTCATAAAGTAAAATAGTGTAAAATGATTGAGGTTTGAAAACAAGTCAAGAAAAAGAGATAACGTGACTTCTAAAAAATAGTAAAGTTAATATTTTTTCAAGAAACAATGCATAGAATGGTTTCATAGAATAAAAACATTGTAAAATCAATAAGGTTTGATAAGTGGTAAAGAAACTAGTTGGGGTTTTACCAATGCATAGATCAAAGATAATATTTTTAGAAGCAATGGTGCGTAGTATGGTTTCATTGAGTAAAATAGTGTAAAAATCATCGATTTTTTTATGTGTAAAGAACTATTCAGGGTTTAAACAAGTCAAGAAAGAGTGCCATGTGAGTTCAAAAAAAAAAGAGCAAAGTTAATATTTTTTGATGAAATTATGCATAGGATAATTTCATAAAGATTTTTTAGTGTAAAATCATTGAGATTTTGATATTTATAAAGAAACTATTTCATGGAGTAATCATGTAAGTTTTAAAAAATAGCAAAGTTAATATTTTTTTAAGAAATGACACGTTTCCTAGAGTAAAATAGTGTAAAATTATTGATTTGGGGTTTTAACAAGTCAAGAAAGAGTGAATATGTGAGTTCAAATAAAATGAGATTAGTTTTTTAAAAAGCCGGAATCGTAACAACTATATAATGATTTTAATGAAAGTAAAAAAGGGTTATATAATCGAAAGATGGACAAAAACAGAAGTTAAAGAACCAGAAAGCTAACGGAGACTAAAAAACAATCTTAAAACTTAGTTAGTATCAAAAATAACATTTAAGTTAGAACACATGAAGGTTTTTTTATATAAATTTAATATTCTAAATCATTTAAGTTTCATAAACAAAGATAACACAAATAAGTGATGTTAAAGAAGTAAAGGAATATACGATTAATAGAGTTAGAGAACAAATTATATATAATAAAAAGATATAATAAAATGTTTTAGAGAGATTACCGAAGAAATGATGCATAGAATGGTTTCATTAAGGAAATGTAAATAAAAAATATATATAATAAAAATAAAAAATAAAAACTTAACTTGAACTTTTCTAAAGAAGTAGAAAATGCCGACTCAAATGAAGGAGTAAAGAAGTTTAGAAATGAGTTTTGTTTGTAGCAAATGGAATAGAGGAAATCAATGAAGACTGACTTGAACATTTTTATAAAAGTAGAAATAGTGTAACATCGTTGAGGTGTCATAAGTAGTAAAAAAAATATTTAGTGTTTTAACAGGTCTAGCAAGAGTGATAACGCATGTTAAAAAGAAAAGAGAAAAGTTCATATTTTTTTTATGAAATGATGCATAAAATGATTTCATAAAGTAAAAAAAAAGAACAAAGTTATTACTTTCAGATCAAATGATGCATTTATCAGTTTAATGAATTAAAAATAGTGTAAAATCTTTGAGGTTTTGATAAGAAATAAAGAAACTATTTGATGGTGTAAAATAGAGGAAAGTTTGGTAAGTAGTAAAAAATGTTGTAAAATCATTAGGGTTTGATAGTTTGTTAAGTAGCAAAAAAGGATGTAAAATCATTGAGGTTTGATAGTTTGATAAGTAGTAAAGAAACTATTTGAGGTTTTAACAATTAAGTAAAAGAGTGATCATGAGATTTACAAAGAAAAAATAGGCAAAGTTAATACTTTTTTTTAATAAAATAATGCTTGTAACAGGTTTTAATAGTGTAAAATTTATGAGGTTTTGATAAGTAAAGAAATATATGTCAAGAAGAATTGATCACATGAGTTCGAAAAAATTAGAAAAGTTAAACAAAATATAAGAAATGATGAGTTTGAGAAAATGAGGAAACTATTTTGATGGTTTAACAAGTCAAGAAAAGTGATCGCTTGAGTTTGAAAAAATGTGTAAAGTAATACTTTTTTTAAGAAATGATGCGTAAAATGGTTTCATCGTGTGTAAAATATATATAAAACCAACAAGTAAAAATAGTGTAAAATCTATGAGGTTTTATTAAGTAAAGAAAATATTTACCGGTTTAAAAAGTTAAGAAGAAGTGATCACGTGAGTTCGAAAAAAACTAGAAAAGTAAAACAAAATAGAAAAAAATGACGAGTTTGAGAAAATGAGAAAAAAATATTTTTGATGAAATAATGCATGTAACAGTTTCGTTATATTAGTGTAAAATCTTTGAGGTTTTGAAAAGAAATAAAGAAAATATTTGATAGTTTAACCAGTCAAGAAAGAGTGATCACGTAAGTTCAAAAAAATTATAAAAGTAAAAAAAAATAGAAGAAATGTTGGAGTTTGAGAAAATGAGAAAACAATATTTTTAATGAAATAATGCATGTAACAGTTTTATGAAAAGTGTAAAATCTTTGAGGTTTTGAAAAGAAATAAAGAAAATATTTGACGGTTTGACAAGTCAAGAAAGAGTGATCACGTGAGTTGGAAAAATTTAGAAAAGTTAAAAAAAAAGAAGAAATGATAAGCTTGAGAAAATGAGAACTTAATGCTTTTGTTGAAATTATCGGTTTCATGAATAGTGTAAAATCTTTGAGGTTTTGAAAATAAATAAAGAAACTATTTGATAGTTTAACAAGTCAGGAAAGCTCGTGAGTTCAAAAAAAAGTGAAAAGTTAAATTATTATGAAGAAATGATGCATAAAATGGCTTTTTGTGTGAAAAATATATGTAAAATCATTAAGTAAAAATAATGTAAAAACTATGAGGTTTGATAAAAAGTAAAAAAATATTTGAAAGTTTAACAAGTCAAGAAAAAATGACCACATTAACATTTCAGTTCTTTGAGGTTTAGATAAAAAATAAAAAAATTATTTAATGGTTTAACAAGTTACGTAAGCTTATCACGTGAGTTCGAAAAAATGTTTAAAGTATTTTTTTTAAGAATAGATGCGTAAAATGGTTTCATTGTGTTTAAAATATATAAAAAACCAATAAATAAAAATAGTGTAAAATCTGAGGTTTTGATAAGTAGAGAAACGATTTGACGGTTTAAAAAGTCAAGTAGAAGTGATCACGTGAGTTCTAAAAAATTAGAAAAATTAAAAAAATAGAAGAAATGATGAGTTTCATAAAATGAGAAAAAAATATTTTTGATGAAATAATGCATGTAACGGTTTCATAAATAGTGTAAAATCTTTGAGGTTTTGAAATGAAATAAATAAAATATTTGATGGTTTAACAAGTCAAGAAAGAGTAATCACGTGAGTTCGAAAAAATTAGAAAACTTAAAAAAATAGAAGATATGGGTTTGAGAAATATGAGAAAACAATATTTTTTGATGAAATAATACATGTAACAGTTTCAAGAAAAGTGTAAATCTTTGAGGTTTTCAAAAGAAATAAAGAAAATAGTTGACGGTTTAACAAGTCAAGAAAGAGTGATCACGTGAGTTCGAAAAATTTAGAAATGTTAAAAAAGGAAGAAATGATGAGTTTGAGAAAATGAGAGAAGTTAATCCTTTTGATGAAATTACCCTTCCTTGTATAGTGTAAAATCTTTGTGGGTTTGAAAAAAATAAAGAAACTATTTGATAGTTTAACAAGTCAAGAAGGCTCGTGAGTTCAAAAAAAGGTGAAAAGTTAAATTTTTCTGAAGAAATGATGCGTAAAACTGTTTTTTGTGTGAAAAATATATGTAAAATCAGTAAGTAAAAATAGTGTAAAATCTATGAGGTTTGATAAAAAGTAAAGAAAATATTTGAAGGTTTAACAAGTCAAGAAAAAGTAACCACAAAAAAAAACTATTTAATGATTTAACTAGTCAAGTAAGAGTGATCACATGAGTTCGAAAAAACGTTTAAAGTAATTTTTTTTAAAGAAATGATGCGTAAAATGGTTTCATCGTGTTTAAAATATATATAAAACCAATAGATAAAAATAGTGTAAAATCTAAGAGGTTTAGATAAGTAAAGAAAATATTTGACGGTTTAAAAAGTCAAAAAAAAGTGATCACGTGAGCTCGAAAAAATTAGAAAAGTAAAACAAAATAAAGGAAATGATGAGTTTCATAAAATAAAAAATAATATTTTTTATAAATAATGCATGTAACGGTTTCATAAATAGTGTAAAATCTTTGAGGTTTTGAAAAGAAAGAAACAAAATATTTGACGGTTCAACAAGTCAAGAAAGAGTGATCACATGAATTCGAAAAAGTAGAAGAAATGATGAGTTTGAGAAAAATAGAAAACAATATTTTTGATGAAATAATGCATGTAACAGTTTTAAGAAAAGTGTAAAATCTTTGTTGTTTTGAAAAGAAATAAAGAAAATATTTTACGGGTTAACAAGTCAAGAAAGAGTGATCACGTGAGTTCAAAAAATTTAGAAAAGTTAAAAAAAATAGAAGAAATAATGAGTTTGAGAAAATGAGAGAACTTAATACTTTTGATGAAATTAGCGGTTTCATGAATAGAGTAAAATCTTTGTCGTTTTAAAAAGAAATAAAGAAACTATTTGATAGTTTAACAAGTCAAGAAAGCTCGTGAGTTCAAAAAAAGTGAAAGTTAAATTTTAAGAAATGATGCGTAAAATGGTTTTTTGTGTGAAAAATATGTGTAAAATTATTAAGTAAAAATAGTGTCAAATCTATGAGGTTTTAATAAGAAGTAAAAAAAATATTTGAAGGTTTAACAAGTAAGAGTAATCACGAGAGTTCGAAAAAAGGTGTGAAAAAAAAAAAATTTTAAGAAATGATGCGTAAAATTGTTTCATCGTGTGTAAGATATATATAAAACCTATGAGGTTTTGATAAGTGAAGAAAATATTTGACGGTTTAACAAGTCAAGAGAAGAAAGAGTGATCACATGAGTTCGAAAAATTTGGAAAAGTTAAAAGAGTAAATTGCCAAAAAGGTCCATGGGTTTGTACAGTTTAGACCACTTTGGTCCTTTTTTTTTATTTGTTGCCATTTTGGTGTTTGCTATTGTAAAAAATTGCCACTTTGGTCCTTCCGTCAACGATAACCGTTAAATGCCCCTCACATATAGAAAACATGAGGGTATTTTCGTCCTTTTATTGTTTCAAATGTATAAAACCCTAAGTCATTTCTTTTTTTTAACCGTTAAATGCCCCTCACATACACCCCCTTTTTTGCTTTGGAACTTGAACATTGGACCTTGAACAAGAACAAGAGGATAAACAGAGGATAAACCTCTCTTTCATTGAACATTGGAACCTGAACAAGAACAAGAGGATAAACAGAGCTACCCAGCTCAAAATCTTCTTTAAATGGTTCCCATTTGTAACTGTTCCGGTTTTTAACCAAAAGATTTGTTAACTGTAACCACCATAGCCATGAAAAGCATTTCTGTGAACATGATCGACATCACCGGGTTAATATACATAAAAGCTTTCAAAAATGGCACCACAAATGACACCTTGATTTGACCCCAAATCACCAAAAATTTCCCTGTAATGTCTTCCTCTGAACCCAAAAACAACTCCGAAAGATACGCCATTGTCAAATTCTTCTCCATTTGCTCTGTTTTTCTTGTTTACAAAACAGAGCATGAGAAAGAAGTGACAAGAAAGAAAACAGAGTGTGCTCTGTTTTTCTATTTTGAGGTTGAATCAACTTAAAACCAGGGAAAATGTCAGAATCAAAATCAATTAGAACATGATTTAGTGTCCCAGTTGCTTTAAAAGTAAAGATTTAATAAAGATAGGACAAATGGTAGGTGAAATTTTCTGTTTTGGTAAGTAGAGAAAACAGAGGCAGAAAGTGAACAATGAGCAAGATGAAGGGGCAAGCAAAAAAGGGAAAATGAGGCAGTTATAAAAGGATGACTTAGGGTTTTATACATTTGAAACAATAGCAAATATCTACAAACTAGAAAGGACGAAAATACCCTCACGTTTTCTGCACGTGAGGGGCATTTAACGGTTATCGTTGACGGAAGGACCAAAGTGGCATTTTTTTACAATAGCAAACACCAAAATGGCAACAAATAAAAAATAAGGACTAAAGTGGTCTAAACTGTACAAACCCAGGGACCTTTTTGGCAATTTACTCAAGTTAAAAAAATAGAAGAAATGATGAGTTTGAGAAAATGAGAGAACTTAATACTTTTGACGAAATTAGCGCCTTCATGAATAGTGTAAAATCTTTAAGGTTTCGAAAAGAAATAAGGAGACTATTTGATAGTTTAATAAGTCAAGAAAGAGTGATCTCGTGAGTTCAAAAAAAGGTAAAAAGTTAAAAATTTTTTTGAAGAAATGAGGCGTAAAATGGTTTATTGTGTGAAAAATATATGTAAAATCATTAAGTAAAAATAGTGTAAAATCTATGCGGTTTTGAAAAGAAGAAAATAAAATATTTTAAGGTTTAACAAGTCGAGAAAAGGAGATCACGTGAGTTCGAAAAAATAGAAAAGTTAAAAAAAATAGAAGAAATGATGAGTTTGAGAAAATGAGAAAACAATATTTTTGATGAAATAATGCAAGTAACGGTTTCATGAATAGTGTAAAATCTTTGAGGTTTTGAAAAGAAATAAGGAAACTATTTTGATGGTTTAACAAGTCAATAAAAAGTGATCGCTTGAGTTTGAAAAAATGTGTAGAGTAATACTTTTTTTAAGAAATGGTTTCATCGTGTGTAAAATATATGTAAAACCAATAAGTAAAAATAGTGAAAAATATATGCGGTTTTAATAAGTAAAGAAAATATTTGACGGTTTAAAAAGTTAAGAAGTGATCACGTGAGTTCGAAAAATTAGAAAAGTAAAACAAAATAGAAAAAATGATGAGTTTGAGAAAATGAGAGAAAAATATTTTTGATGAAATAATACATGTAACAGTTTCGTTATTAGTGTAAAATCTTTGAGGTTTTGAAAAGAAATAAAGAAAATATTTGATGGTTTAACCAGTCAAGAAAGAGTGATCACGTGAGTTTGAAAAAATTATAAAAGTAAAAAAAATAGAAGAAATGATGAGAAAACAATATTTTTGATGAAATAATGCATGTAACTATTTATGAAAAGTGTAAAATCTTTGAGGTTTTGAAAAGAAATAAAGAAAATAATTGACAGTTTGACAAGTCAAGAAAAAGTGATCACGTGAGTTCGAAAAATTTAGAAAAGTTAAAAAAAGAAGAAGAAATGATGAGCTTGAGAAAATGAGAGAACTTAATGCTTTTAATGAAATTATCGGTTTCATGAATAGTGTAACATGTTTGAGGTTTTGAAAATAAATAAAGAAACTATTTGATAGCTTAACAAGTCAAGAAAACTCGAGAGTTCAAAAGAAGGTGAAAAGTTAAATTATTTTGATAAAATGAGGCATAAAATGGCTTTTCTGTGAAAATATATTTAAAATCATTAAGTAAAAATAATGTAAATTCTATGAGGTTTGATAAGAAGTAAAGAAAATATTTGAAGGGTTAACAAGTGAAGAAAAAATGACCACATTAACATTTCAGTTCTTTGAGGTTTAGATAAAAATAAAAAAATTATTTAATGGTTTAACAAGTTACGTAAGATTGATCACATGAGTTCGAAAAAACGTTTAAAGTATTTTTTTTTTTTGAAGAATAGATGCGTAAAATGGTTTCATTGTGTTTAAAATACATATAAAACCAATAAATTAAAATAGTGTAAAATCTATGAGGTTTTGATAAGTAGAGAAACGATTTGACGGTTCAAAAAGTCAAGTAGAAGTGATCACCTGTGTTCGAAAAAATTAGAAAATTTAAAAAAATAGAAGAAATGATGAGTTTCAGAAAATGAAAAAAATATTTTTGATGAAATAATGCATGTTACGGTTTCATAAATAGTGTAAAATCTTTGAGAATATTTGATGGTTTAACAAGTCAAGAAAGAGTGATCACGTGAGTTCGAAAAAATTAGAAAAGTTAAAAAAATAGAAGACATGAGTTTGAGAAAAATGAGAAAACAATATTTTTGATGAAATAATGCATGTAACAGTTTCAAGAAAAGTGTAAATCTTTGAGGTTTTCAAAAGAAATAAAGAAAATATTTGAGGTTTTTAAAATAACGGTTTCATGAATGGTGTAAAATCTTTGAGGTTATGAAAATAAATAAAGAAACTATTTGATAGTTTAATAACAAGTCAAGAAAGCTTGTGAGTTCAAAAAAGGTGAAAAGTTAAATTATTTTGAAAAAATGATGCGTAAAATGGCTTTTTGTGTGAAAAATATATGTAAAATCATTAAGTAAAAATAGTGTAAAATCTATGAGGTTTGATAAGAAGTAAAGAAAATATTTGAAGGTTTAACAAGTCAAGAAAAAGTGACCACATTAACATTTCAGTTCTTTGAGGTTTAGATAAAAAATAAAAAAATTATTTAATGGTTTAACAAGTTACGTAAGATTGATCACGTGAGTTCAAAAAAATGTTTAAAGTAATTTTTTTGAAGAATAGATACGTAAAATGGTTTCATTGTGTTTAAAATATATACATATATATAAAACCAATAAATAAAAATAGTGTAAAATCTATGAGGTTTTGATAAGTAGAGAAACGATTTGACGGTTTAAAAAGTCAAGTAGAAGTGATCACATGTGTTCGAAAAAATTAGAAAAATTAAAAAAATAGAAGAAATGATGAGTTTCAGAAAAAATGTTTAAAGTAATTTTTTTGAAGAATAGATACGTAAAATGGTTTCATTGTGTTTAAAATATATATATATATAAAACCAATAAATAAAAATAGTGTAAAATCTATGAGGTTTTGATAAGTAGAGAAACGATTTGACGGTTTAAAAAGTCAAGTAGAAGTGATCACATGTGTTCGAAAAAATTAGAAAAATTAAAAAAATAGAAGAAATGATGAGTTTCAGAAAATGAGAAAAAAAAATATTTTTGATAAAATAATGCATGTTACTGTTTCATAAATAGTGTAAAATCTTTGAGGTTTTGCAATGAAATAAAGAAAATAATTGATGGTTTAACAAGTCAAGAAAGAGTGATCACGAGAGTTCGAAAAAATTAGAAAAGTTAAAAAATAGAAGACATGAGTTTGAGAAAAATGAGAAAACAATATTTTTTGATGAAATAATGCATGTAACAGTTTCAAGAAAAGTGTAAATCTTTGAGGTTTTCAAAAGAATTAAAGAAACAGAATTTGATAGTTTAACAAGTCAAAAAAGAGTGAACTCGTGAGTTCAAAAAAGGTAAAAAGTTCATTTTTTTAAAGAAATGAGGCGTAAAATGGTTTATTGTGTGAAAAATAAATGTAAAATCATTAAGTAAAAATAGTGTAAAATCTATGCGGTTTTGATAAGAAGTAAATAAAATATTTGAAGGTTTACCAAGTCGAGAAAGAGTGATCAAATGAGTTTGAAAGAATGAGAGAACTTAATACTTTTGATGAATTTAAAAGTTTCATGAATATTGTAAAATCTTTGAGGTTTTGTAAAGAAATAAACAAAACACTTGATAGTTTAACAAGTCAAGAAAGGATTGCGTGAGTTCAAGATAAGATGAAAAGTTAAAAAAAATTAAGAAATGAGGCGTAAAATGGTTTATAGAGTGAAAAATATATGTAAAATCATTAAGTAAAAATAGAGTAAAATCTATGAGGTTTTGATAAGAGGTAAAGAAAATATAAGGTTTAACAAGTCAAGAAAGAGTGATCATGTGCATTCGAAAAAATTAGAAAAGTTAAAGAAAACAGAAAAATGATGAGTTTTAGAAAATTAGAAAACAATATTTTTTTGTTGAAATAATGCATGTAAAGGTTTCATAAATAGTGTAAAATCTTTGAGGTTTTGAAAAGAAATAAAGAAAATATTTGACGGTTTAAAAAGTCAAGAAAGTGTGATCTCATGAGTTCGAAAATTTTGAAAAGGTTAAAAAAATAGAAGAAATGACGAGTTTGAGAAAATAAGAGAACTTAATACTTTTGATGAAATTAGCGGTTTTATGAATAGTGTAAAATCTTTATGGTTTTAAAAAGAAATAAAAAAACTACTTGATAGTTTAACAAGTCAAGAAAGCTCGTGAGTTCAAAAAAACGTGAAAAGTTAAATTTTTTTTGAAGAAATATGCGTAAAATGGTTTTTTTGTGTGAAAAATGTATGAAAGATCATTAAGTAAAAATAGTGTAAAATCTATGAGGTTTTAATAAGATGTAAAGAAAATATTTGAAGGTTTAACAAGTAAGAGTAATCACGTGAGTTCGAAAAAATGTGTGAAGTAATTTTTTTTAAGAAATGATGCGTAAAACTGTTTCATCGTGTGTAAAATATATGTAAAACCAATAAATAAAAAAAAGTGTAAAATCTATGAGGTTTTGATAAGTAAAGATAATATTTGACGGTTTAACAAGTCAAGAAAGAGTGATCACAAGAGTTCGAAAATTTGGAAAAGTTAAAAAAATAGAAGAAATGATTTGTTTGAGAAAATGAGAGAACTTAAAAAAGATTTAAGAAATGATGATTTGTTGAAGATAGATTGTTCGGATATTGACCCTATACATGGTTGGCTAGTTATGGTCGCTTGTACCAAATCATGGTTCGAAAGCGATCTTGGTGTACCAGATCGTGATTTAGCCGGAAAAATTAGTGTTCAAGGGGAGGGGAATCAAGCCCTCACCAAAGAATTGTAAATGTTTCAAAAATAATCATTTTCATGGTAGTCATTGGTACCATTGGATGAACAAGTGAGTTTCCCATAACATGGTAATCTAAATCAACAGAACACTTGAGTGATGACTAATAAAACTAAATGCAATATAAAGAAAGTAAAAAAAAATGTTAACGTAAAATAGGGGGTGCATAGAACATGACTTTTCATGAAAGTGAAAATGAGTCACATAATCGAAAAATATTAAACAATATAACAAGTGTTGTGTGCGAGGAGGTTAGATAGCTGAAGAAAGTTGAAGAGCTAAAAATAGATTTAAAGAATGAAGTACGATGTAAAATGTTGTGTGCTAGGAGGTTAGAAAGAAAATGCATATATAGCAATGGAATGTTGTAGTTGGAATCGAGTAAAAATGAAAACAGGAAACAAGAACACCGAGTTTCAAAATCGTAAAAAAGAAGGATTTGAAGAGAACTCCTAAATAAGAGTATTGAGGTTTGATAAGAAGTACATAAACATTTGATGGTTTAACAAGTAAAAACAGAGTAATCTCGTACTCATTTGATTCAAATACATGCGAAGATAACAAGGGTGATGATTAAGATGTGAAGAAGCGATTTTGCTAAAAGTAAAAGGGTAAAAAGATGTAAGAGTGAGTGTTTATCACAGAAATTGAGTTTAATAAGTAATCAACAAATAAAATTAATGCAAATTAAGTTAGAGCAAGTGCATAAATAATTTTAATTTCAAAGAATTTGACTTTTTTTTGTTAGAGCAAATTAGGTGAGTTCTAAAAAATAGTAAAGTCAATATTTTTTAAAGAAACAATGCATAGAATGGTTTCATAGAGTAAAAATAGTGTAAAATCAATAAGGTTTGATAAGTGGTAAAGAAACTAGTTGGGGTTTTAACAACAAGAAAGAGCAAAGTTCAAAAACGTCAAGTATGGTTTCATGAGTAAAACTAGAGTAAAAATCATTGATTATTAAATGTGTAAAGAAACCATTTAGGGTTTAAACAAGTCAAGAAAGAGTGCCATGTAAGTTCAAAAAAAAAGAGCAAGGTTAATATTTTTTATGAAATTATGCATAGGATAATTTCATAAAGTATTTTTAGTGCAAAATCATTGAGGTTTTGATATTTAAAAAGAAACTATTTGATGGTTTTTAGTGCAAGTCAAGAAAGAGTGAACATGTGAGTTCAAATAAAAGGAGATTAGTTTTTTAAAAAGCCGGTATCGTAACAATTATATAATGATTTTAATGAAAGTAAAAAGGGTTATATAATCAAAAGATGAACAAAAAGAGAAGTTAAAGAACCAGAAAACTAACGGAAACTAAAAACCAATCTTAAAACTTAGTTAGTATCAATAAGAATCAAGGCAAAGTAAAATGGATAGTCAAAACACGACTAAAAAAAGTAAATGGATAGTCAAAGCACGACTAAAGAAAAAATGGAATAAGAAAAGTGAAAAAGAATAAACAACAATATATTAGTTGGAATCAAGAAAAAGTGAAAACGGGAAACAAGTTAGAACACATGAAGGTTTTTGATATAATTTTGATATTCTAAATCATTTAAGTTTCACAAACAAAGATAGCACAAATAAGTGATGTTAAAGAAGTAAGGGAATAAGATTAATAAAGTTAGAGAACAACTGTGTTTCAATCACAAGAAAGAGAAAGCATTTAAGAGATTACCGAAGATATGATGCACACACCATTGGGAGACTTCGAATAAACTGGAGTACATATAGGATAGACCAGTAAAGATAGATTACCGAGTTGAGGATGGGATAAGTGCCATAGAAATGTAGTGTAAAATCATTGAGCTTGATACGAAGTAAAGAAACTTTTTGATGGTGTCCAAATCACTTGTACTAATTTTTGAGTTTAGAAATGAGTTTTGTAGTAAATGGAATCCAGTAAAAAAAAATGAGGACTTAACTCGGAACTATTTTATAGTAGAAAATGCAGACTCAAATCAGGTAGTGATGAAAATTATATGATGTTTAGAAATGAGTTTTGTAGCAAATGGAATCAAATAAAAAAATGAAGACTTAACTTGAACTATTTGTAAGTAGAAAATGCAGACTCCAATCAAGTAGTGATGAAAAGTACATGAAGTTTAGAAATGGAATAAAGGAAATAAATGAAGCCTTACTTGACATTTTTTGAAAAGTAAACAATGCAGGCTCAAATCAAGTAGTGATGAAAATAATGTGGAGTTGAGAAATAAGTGTTGTAGCAAATGGAATCAAGAAAAAATATACTTTATTTAACAGCAACACCTTAAATATCAAGGAGAAATACACAACCAATGGGCCACTAACCCCATTGGCAAAATAAAAATTAAAAATATAAAATAAAAATTAAGATTTAACTTGAACTTTTCTAAAGTAGAAAATGCCGACTCAAATGAAGGAGTAATGAAAAGTGTGAAGTTTAGAAATGAGTTCTGTAGCAAATGGAATCAAGTAAAAAAGAGTGTAAGAATGAGATTTATCACTAGTAATCAACAAAGAAAATCAAGACGTTTAGAAATGAGTTTTGTTTGTAGCAAATGGAATAAAGGAAATCTATGAAGACTTACTGGAACATTTTCATAAAAGTAGAAATGCAGATTCAAATCTAGTAGTGATGGAAATAAGTTGTGTAGCAAATGGAATCAAGTAAAAAAACAAAGACTTAAACTTGAACTTTTTAAAGTAGAAAATGCGTACTCAAATGAAGTAATAATGAAAAGTGTATGAAGTTTAGAAATGAGTTTTGTAGCAAATGGAATCAAGTAGAAAAATGAAAGAATGAGTTTTATCACTAGTAACCAACAAGGAAAATCAATGCAAAATTAGGTTAGAGCAAGTGAGTAAATAGCTTTAATTTCAAAATAATTGACTATTCTTTGTGTCATGTTAGTCTAAGTCACTAGTGCAATTGGATGAACTTGGAAAAAAAAACAGAAATGTGTGTACAATAAAAAGATAATAAAGATGAGTTTAGCAACAATAGGAGGAATCAAGTAGAACACAATATTTTTTTAAAGTAGAGAAGGCAAACTTGAATCAAGTGGTGATGAGAAGTATAAGAAATCTAGAGATGAGTTTTGTAACAGTTTAAATCAAGTAAAAAAGAAGAAGATTTAAGTAGAAAAAAGGATTTAATACAAATCTTTGCTTTGCTCGGTCCAAAAAGGATCAGTATCTAATTCTGCCATTTGTTGAATTTTCCCTGTTTTCGCATGAATGTGATTAAAAGAAAGTAAAGAAATAACATGTTTCGTATATAAAACATGTGTTTTTAGCATCAAGCACAAGCAAAATAATGAAAGTAAAAAAGAGTTATATAATCGAAAGGTGAACAAAAACAGAAGTTGAAGAATCAGAAAGCTAACGGAAACTAAAAAACAAGCTTAAAACTTAGTTGATAATTAATAAAATAAAGAAAACGATTATGAGAAAGTAATAAAGAGATTATGCGAGATTTTCAGGGGAAAAAAGCCATCAGTATTGTTATGTTTCGAAAACAATCATTTTCTTTGAAGTCATTAGCACGATTGGATGAATTTGGTATTCTAAGTCAACAAAATAAGAAAATGTTTGTGAGGCCTAGTTTTTTAAAAGTAAAAGGATTAGTTTTAACTAAAAACCAAGCTTAAAACTTAGTATCAATAAGAATCAAGGCAAAGTAAGAAGATATTCTCGTGTACAAAGTAAAGGAATAGTCAAAACACGACTAAAAAAAGAAACAATAAATATTTTCGTGTACAAATCAAGGCAAATTTTTTTAAAAGAAATGATACGTAAAATGGTTTCATCATGTGTAAAATATATGTAAAATCATTTAGTAGAAATAGTATAAAATATATGAGGTTTTAATAAGTAAAAAAAATATTTGAGGGTTTAACAAGTCAAGAAAAAATGATCACATGAGTTCGAAAAAATGTGTAAGGTTAAAAAAAATTGAAGTAATGATGACTTTGAGAAAACGAAAAAACAATATTTTTTTGATGAAATAATGCATGTAACGGTTTCATGAATAGTGTAAAATCTTCGAGGTTTTGATAAGAAATATAGAAACTATTTTTTGATATAATAAGTCACGAAAACATGAATTGAAGAAAGTTTGAAAAATATGAAGAAATGATGAATTTGAGACAATGAAAAAGGTTAAAAAATTATTAAATAATGCATGAAACATTTCAATAATAGTGTAAAATATTTGAGGTTTTGATAAGAAATAAAGAAACTTTTTGACAGTTTAGCAAATCAACAAAGAAGTCAAGAAAGAGTAATCACATGAGTTCGAAAATATGAAAAAAGTTTTAAAAAAATTTGAAGAAATGATGAATACGAAAAAATGATAAAAGTTAGTATTTATTGAGAAAATAATGCATGTAACAGTTTCGCGAATGTGGTATAATCTTTTTCAAAAAGAGTGATATCGTGAATTAGAAAAAGTTAATTTTTTTAGCACAAAAAAGTTAAAATCTTTAAGGTATTTATAAGAAATAAAGAAACTGTTCAAACAAAGAAAGAGTGATGCACGTGAACTCGAAAAAGTTATTTTTTTAAGAAATGATGCATAAAATAGTTTCACTATGTGTAAAATATATGTAAAATTAAAAAGTAAAAACAGTACAAAATCTATATGAGGTTTTGATGAGAAGTAAAGAAATTTTTTGTTGATATAACAAGTCAAGAAAGAGTGATCTCGTGAGTTCAAAAAATGTGAAAAGTTATATTTTTTTGAAGTAATGAGGTGTAAAATGGTTTTGATAAGTAAAGAAAATAACTTTGAACGGTAAAATCTTTGACGTTTTGATAAGAAATCTATGATGGTTTAACAAGGCAAGAAAGAGTGATCACGTGAGTTCGGAAAAATGTATAAAGATAAATTTTTTTGAAGAAATGATGCGTAAAATGGTTTCATAGTGTGTAAACTATATGTAAAATCAATAAGTAAAAACAATATAAAATCTATATGAGGTTTTGATGAGAAGGAAAATATTTGTTGATATAACAAGTCAAGAAAGAGTGATCTCGTGAGTTCAAAAATGGTGAAAAGTTATATTTTTTTTGAAGAAATGAGGCGTAAAATGGTTTATTGTGTAGAAAATATATGCATAATTATTAAGTAAAAATAGTGTAAAATCTAAGAGGTTTTGATAAGTAAAGAAAATATCTTTGACTGGTAAAATCTTTGACGTTTTGAAAAGAAAACTTTGATGGTTTAACAAGTCAAGAAATAGTGATCACATGAGTTCGAAAAAATGTGTAAAGATAAATTTTTTTGAAGAAATGATGCGTAAAATGGTTTCATCGTGCGTAAACTATAAGTAAAACCATTAAGAAAAATAGTGTAAAATTTATTAGATTTTGATAAGTAAAGAAAATATTTGATGCTTTAACAAGTCAAGCAAGAGTGATCACGTGAGTTCGAAAAATGTGAAAAGTTATATTTTTTTTGAAGTAATGAGGCGTAAAATGGTTTATTGTGTAGATAATATATGCATAATCATTGAGTAAAAATAGTGTAAAATCTATGAGGTTTTGATAAGTAAAGAAAATATCTCTGAACGGTAAAATCTTTGACGTTTTGATAAGAAATCTTTGATGGTTTAACAAGTCAAGAAAGAGTGATCACGTGAGTTCGGAAAAATGTGTAAAGATAAAACTTTTTGAAGAAATGATGCGTAAAATGGTTTCATCGTGCGTAAACTATAAGTAAAATCATTAAGTAAAAATAGTGTAAAATCTACGAGATTTTGATAAGTAAAGAAAATATTTGATGGTTTAACAAGTCAAGCAAGAGTGATCACGTGAGTTCGAAAAAATGATAAAAGTTCGAAAAATATTGAAGAAATGATGAGTTTGGGACAATGAGAAAAGTTTAAAAAAATTATAAAATAATGCATATAAGATTTCAATAAGAGTGTAAAATCTTTGAGGTTTTGGTAAGAAATAAAGAAACTTTTTGACAGTTTAGCAAATATGAGAAAAGTTTGAAAATTTTTTTTTGAAGAAATGATGAGTACGAAAAAATGATAAAAGTTAGTATTTTTTGAGAAAATAATGCATGTAACAGTTTCGCGAATATTGTAAAATCTTTTTCAAAAAGAGTGATATCGTGAATTCGAAAAAGTTAATTTTTTAGCACAAAAAAGTTAAAATCTTTAAGGTATTTATAAGAAATAAAGAAACTGTTCAAACAAAGAAAGAGTGATGCACGTGAACTCGAAAAAGTTATTTTTTTAAGAAATGATGCGTAAAATAGTTTAACTATGTGTAAAATATATGTAAAATCAAAAAGTAAAAACAATACAAAATCTATATGAGGTTTTGATGAGAAGTAAAGAAAATATTTGTTGATATAACAAGTCAAGAAAGAGTGATCTCGTGAGTTCATAAAATGTGAAAAGTTATATTTTTTTGAAGTAATGAGGTGTAAAATGGTTTATTGTGTAGAAAATATATGCATAATCATTGAGTAAAAATAGTGTAAAATCTATGAGGTTTTGATAAGTAAAGAAAATATTTTTGACCGGTAAAATCTTTGACGTTTTGATAAGAAATCTTTGATGGTTTAACAAGTCAAGAAAGAGTGATCACGTGAGTTCGGAAAAATGTGTAAAGATAAATTTTTTTGAAGAAATGATGCGTAAAATGGTTTCATCGTGTGTAAACTATATGTAAAATCAATAAGTAAAAACAGTATAAAATCAATATGAGGTTTTGATGAGAAGTAAAGAAAATATTTGTTGATATAACAAGTCAAGAAAGAGTGATCCCGTGAGTTCAAAAAATGTGAAAAGTTATATTTTTTTAAAGAAATGAGGCGTAAAATGGTTTATTGTGTAGAAAATATATGCATAATCATTGAGTAAAAATAGTGTAAAATCTATGAGGTTTTGATAAGTAAAGAAAATATCTTTGAACGGTAAAATCTTTGACGTTTTGATAAGAAATCTTTGATGGTCTAACAAGTCAAGAAAGAGTGATCACATGAGTTCGGAAAAATGTGTAAAGATAAATTTTTTTGAAGAAATGATGCGTAAAATGGTTTCATCATGTGTAAACTATAAGTAAAATCATTAAGTAAAAATGGTGTAAAATCTATGAGATATTGATAAGAAAAGAAAATATTTGATGGTTTAACAAGTCAAGCAAGAGTGATAACGTGAGTTCAAAATATGTGAAAAGTTATATTTTTTTGAAGAAATGAGGCGTAAAATGGTTTATTGTGTAGAAAATATATGCATAATCATTGAGTAAAAATAGTGTAAAATCTATGAGGTTTTGATAAGTAAAGAAAATATCTTTGACCGGTAAAATCTTTGACGTTTTGATAAGAAATCTTTGATGGTTTAACAAGTCAAGAAAGAGTGATCACATGAGTTCGAAAAAATGTGTAAAGATAAATTTTTTTGAAGAAATGATGCGTAAAATGGTTTCATCGTGTGTAAACTATAAGTAAAATATTAAGTAAAAATAGTGTAAAATCTATGAGATTTTGATAAGTAAAGAAAATATTTGATGCTTTAACAAGTCAAGCAAGAGTGATCACGTGAGTTCGAAAAATGTGAAAAGTTATATTTTTTTTAAGTAATGAGGCGTAAAATGGTTTATTGTGTAAATAATATATGCATAATCATTGAGTAAAAATAGTGTAAAATCTATGAGGTTTTGATAAGTAAAGAAAATATCTTTGAACGGTAAAATCTTTGACGTTTTGATAAGAAATCTTTGATGGTTTAACAAGTCAAGAAAGAGTGATCACGTGAGTTCGGAAAAATGTGTAAAGATAATTTTTTTTGAAGAAATGATGCGTAAAATGGTTTCATCGTGCGTAAACTATAAGTAAAATCATTAAGTAAAAATAGTGTAAAATCTCATATATGAGATTTTGATAAGTAAAGAAAATATTTGTTGGTTTAACAAGTCAAGCAAGAGTGATCACGTGAGTTCGAAAAAATGATAAAAGTTTGAAAAATATTGAAGAAATGATGAGTTTGAGACAATGAGAAAAGTTTAAAAAAATTACAAAATAATGCATATAAGTTTTCAATAATAGTGTAAAATCTTTGAGGTTTTGATAAGAAATAAAGGAACTTTTTGACGGTTTAGCAAATCAACAACAAAGTCAAGAAAGAGTGATCACATGAGTTCGAAAATATAAAAAAAGTTTTAAATATTTTTATGAAGAAATGATGACTACGAAAAAATGATAAAAGTTAGTATTTTTTGAGAAAATAATGCATGTAACAGTTTCGCGAATATTGTAAAATCTTTATCAAAAAGAGTGATATCGTGAATTCGAAAAAGTTAATTTTTTTAGCACAAAAAAGTCAAAATCTTTAAGGTATTTATAAGAAATAAAGAAACTGTTCAAACAAAAATAGAGTGATGCCGCACAAAAAAGTTAAAATCTTTAAGGTATTTATAAGAAATAAAGAAACTGTTCAAACAAAAATAGAGTGATGCACCTGAACTCGAAAAAGTTATTTTTTTAAGAAATGATGCGTAAAATAGTTTCACTATGTGTAAAATATGTAAAATCAAAAAGTAAAAACAATACAAAATCTATGAGGTTTTGATGAGAAGTAAAGAAAATATTTGTTGATATAACAAGTCAAGAAAGAGTGATCTCGTGAGTTTAGAAAATGTGAAAAGTTATATTTTTTTGAAGTAATGAGGCATAAAATGGTTTATTGTGTAGAAAATATATGCATAATCATTGAGTAAAAATAGTGTATAATCTATGAGGTTTTGATAAGTAAAGAAAATATCTTTGAACGGTAAAATCTTTGACTTTTTGATAAGAAATCTATGATGGTTTAACAAGTCAAGAAAGAGTGATCACGTGAGTTCGGAAAAATGTGTAAAGATAAATTTTTTTGAAGAAATGATACGTAAAATGGTTTCATTGTGTGTAAACTATATGTAAAATCAATAAGTAAAAACAGTATAAAATCTATATGAGGTTTTGATGAGAAGTAAAGAAAATATTTGTTGATATAACAAGTCAAGAAAGAGTGATCTCGTGAGTTCAAAAAATGTGAAAAGTTATATTTTTTTGAAGAAATGAGGCGTAAAATGGTTTATTGTGTAGAAAATATATGCATAATTATTAAGTAAAAATAGTGTAAAATCTATGGTTTTGATAAGTAAAGAAAATATCTTTGAACGGTAAAATCTTTGACGTTTTGATAAGAAAACTTTGATAGTTTAACAAGTCAAGAAAGAGTGATCACATGAGTTCGGAAAATGTGTAAAGATAAATTTTTTTTAAGAAATAATGCGTAAAATGGTTTCATCGTGTGTAAACTATAAGTAAAATCATTAAGTAAAAATAGTGTAAAATTTATTAGATTTTGATAAGTAAAGTAAATATTTGATGCTTTAACAAGTCAAGCAAGAGTGATCACGTGAGTTTGAAAAAATGATAAAAGTTCGAAAAATATTGAAGAAATGATTGAGTTTGAGACAATGAGAAAAGTTTAAAAAAATTATAAAATAATGCATATAAGATTTCAATAATAGTGTAAAATCTTTGAGGTTTTGATAAGAAATAAAGAAACTTTTTGACGGTTTAGCAAATCAACAACGAAGTCCAGAAAGAGTGATCACATGAGTTCGAAAATATGAGAAAAGTTTTAAAAAAAATTTTTTGAAGAAATGATGAGTACGAAAAAATGATAAAAGTTAGTATTTTTTGAGAAAATAATGCATGTAACAGTTTCGCGAATATTGTAAAATCTTTTTCAAAAAGAGTGATATCGTGAATTCGAAAAAGTTAATTTTTTTAGCACAAAAAGGTTAAAATCTTTAAGGTATTTATAAGAAATAAAGAAACTGTTCAAACAAAAATAGAGTGATGCACGTGAACTCGAAAAAGTTATTTTTTTAAGAAATGATGCGTAAAATAGTTTCACTATGTGTAAAATATATGTAAAATCAAAAAGTAAAAACAATACAAAATCTATATGAGGTTTTGATGAGAAGTAAAGAAAATATTTGTTGATATAACAAGTCAAGAAAGAGTGATCTCGTGAGTTTAGAAAATGTGAAAAGTTATATTTTTTTGAAGTAATGAGGCATAAAATGGTTTATTGTGTAGAAAATATATGCATAATCATTGAGTAAAAATAGTGTAAAATCTATGAGGTTTTGATAAGTAAAGAAAATATCTTTGAACGGTAAAATCTTTGACGTTTTGATAAGAAATCTATGATGGTTTAACAAGTCAAGAAAGAGTGATCACGTGAGTTCGGAAAAATGTGTAAAGATAAATTTTTTTGAAGAAATGATACGTAAAATGGTTTCATTGTGTGTAAACTATATGTAAAATCAATAAGTAAAAACAGTATAAAATCTATATGAGGTTTTGATGAGAAGTAAAGAAAATATTTGTTGATATAACAAGTCAAGAAAGAGTGATCTCGTGAGTTCAAAAAATGTGAAAAGTTATATTTTTTTTGAAGAAATGAGGCGTAAAATGGTTTATTGTGTAGAAAATATATGCATAATTATTAAGTAAAAATAGTGTAAAATCTATGGTTTTGATAAGTAAAGAAAATATCTTTGAACGGTAAAATCTTTGACGTTTTGATAAGAAAACTTTGATAGTTTAACAAGTCAAGAAAGAGTGATCACATGAGTTCGGAAAATGTGTAAAGATAAATTTTTTTTAAGAAATAATGCGTAAAATGGTTTCATCGTGTGTAAACTATAAGTAAAATCATTAAGTAAAAATAGTGTAAAATTTATTAGATTTTGATAAGTAAAGAAAATATTTGATGCTTTAACAAGTCAAGCAAGAGTGATCACGTGAGTTTGAAAAAATGATAAAAGTTCGAAAAATATTGAAGAAATGATTGAGTTTGAGACAATGAGAAAAGTTTAAAAAAATTATAAAATAATGCATATAAGATTTCAATAATAGTGTAAAATCTTTGAGGTTTTGATAAGAAATAAAGAAACTTTTTGACGGTTTAGCAAATCAACAACGAAGTCCAGAAAGAGTGATCACATGAGTTCGAAAATATGAGAAAAGTTTTAAAAAAAATTTTTGAAGAAATGATGAGTACGAAAAAATGATAAAAGTTAGTATTTTAAAATAATGCATGTAACAGTTTCGCGAATATTGTAAAATCTTTTTCAAAAAGAGTGATATCGTGAATTCGAAAAAGTTAATTTTTTAGCACAAAAAAGTTAAAATCTTTAAGGTATTTATAAGAAATAAAGAAACTGTTCAAACAAAGAAAGAGTGATGCACGTGAACTCGAAAAAGTTATTTTTTAAGAAATGATGCGTAAAATAGTTTCACTATGTGTAAAATATATGTAAAATCAATAAGTGAAAACAATATAAAATCTATAAGAGGTTTTGATGAGAAGTAAAGAAAATATTTGATGTGTTTAACAAGTCAAGAAAGAGCAATCAGATGAGTTTGAAAAAATGAGAAAGGTGCTTTTTTTAAGAAATTACGAGTTCGAAAAAATGAGAAAACTTTAACTTTTATTTGAAAATGATGCATAAAATGGTTTCATTGTGTGTGAAATATATGTAAAATCATTAAATAAAAATAGAGTAAAATCCATGCGGTTTTAATAAGAAGTAAAGAAACTATTTTATGGTTTAACAAGTCAAGAAAGAGTGATTACGTGAGTTTGAAAAATTAGAAAAGTTAACTTTTTTAAGAAATTACAAGTTCGAAAAAATGAGAAAACGCCAATTTTTTTAGAAGTAATACATAAAAGGGTCTAATTTTGTGTAATATATATGACAAATCAATGTGTTTCATAGTTTGTTAAATATTAAAAAATAATGTAAAATCATTGGGGTTTGAATGTTTGTTAAGTAGTAAAAAATAATGTAAAATCATTGAGGTTTGACAAGTAGTAAAGTTAATATTTTTTTTAAAAATATGCATGTAACAGTTTCATGAATAGTGCAAAATCTTTGAGGAAAAGATAAGAAATAAAGAAACTATTTAATGGTTTAACAAGTTAAGAAGTGATCACATGAGTTCGAAAAAATGTGTAAAGTAAAAATAGTATGTAATATTTGAGGGTTTGATAAGTAAAAAAAATATTTGACAGTTTAACAAGTCAAGAAATGAAATAATGAAGACTTTGAGATATGAAAAAACTTAATATTTTTTTGATGAAATAATGCATGTAAAGGTTTCATGAATAGTGTAAAATCTTCAATGTTTTGATAAGAAATAAAGTAACTATTTGTTGGTTTAACAAATCAAGAAAGAGAGATCTCGTGAGTTCAAAAAATGTGAAAAGTTAAAATTTTTTGAAAAAATAGGCCTAAAATGGTTTATTGTGTGAAAAATATATATAGAATCATTAAGTAAAAATAGTGTAAAATCTATGAGGTTTTTATAAGAAGTAAAGAAAATATTTGAAGGGTAAAATCTTTGAGGTTTTGATGAGAAATCTTTGATGGTTTCATAGAGTAAAAGTAGTGTAAAATCATTAAGGTTTTAAGTAGCAAAGAAACTATTTGGGGTTTTAAAAAGTCAAGAAAAAGTGAATAGGTAAGTTTAAAAAAGGAGCAAAGTTAATATTTTTTAAAGAAATGGTGCATAGAATGGTTTTGTAGAGTAAAAAGAGTGTAAACCCACATTTTTATGTATAAAGAAACTATTTAGGGTTTAAACAAGTCAAGAAAGAGTAACCAAGTGAGTTCAAAACAAGAGTAGAGTTTATATTTTTTTGATGAAATGATGCATAGTATAGTTTTATAAAGTATCTTGAGTGTAAAATCATTGAGATTTTAATAAGTAAAGAAACTATTTGATTGTTTAACTAAAAAGTAGAAAAAGAGTGATCATGTGAGGTTTTATACAAAGTAAAAAAATTATTTTATGGTTAAAATAAGAAAGAGATTCTAGGAGAAAATCTAAAATAAGAATGGACAACAGAACTAACAGACATACAGTAGTGTAACAACAGAAGTTAAAAGATCAAGGAAGACCACTTACAATGCTCCAGCACCAGCAGCCTAACGAATGCGAAAAACATACGAACAACGGGTCGAGCATAGTAATTTTTCCCATAGAAGTGCATATCATGACCTGTAACAAAAGAACATGAAATGCATTAATCAACTGTTAACAAGCATAGCACCAGACTAGATTTAATTACATTGACATGTTTTCAATCATAAAACTTATAGTTGCAAATCAATTAGTATTCAAAGATAGCCATAGGTTTCAAATCAACATGTATTCAAAGTAATTTTGCAGCAAAATCAGATTAAACAAAAACAATAGGTTTCAAATCAATATATTCAAAGTAACTTTGCAGCAAAATCAGATTAAATAAAAACCCTAGGTTTCAAATCAATACGTATTCAAAGTAATTTTGCTGCAAAATCAGATTAAACAAAAACCCTAGGTTTCAAATCACTAAATATATTCAAAGTAACTTTGCAGCAAAATCAGATTAAATAAAAACCCTAGGTTTCAAATCAATACGTATTCACAGTAATTTTGCAGCAAAATCAGATTAAACAAAAACCCTAGGTTTCAAATCAATATGTATTCAAAGTAATTTTGCAGCAAAATCAGATTAAACAAAAACCCTAAGTTTCAAATCAATATGTATTCAAAGTAATTTTGCAGCAAAATCAGATTAAACAAAAACCCTAAGTTTCAATCAACATGTATTCAAAGTAATTTTGCAGCAAAATCAGATTAAACAAAAACCCTAGGTTTCAATTTACAAATCGGTACAAATGCGAATCATAAATCAGAATCAACAATCAGTGATACCTGAGTATGGACTCTCTCCGGTGAATTGCTAATCGGAAAAACAACGCTTCCGTAAGTCGATTTGAATCTCCGGTGCTGTCATCCGGTGTTGTCATCCGGTGAATGATCACTGTTCGCCGACGACGGTTTGATATTTCCAACGAGTGTGAGTGTGTGAGAATGATGCGATAAAAAGATGAAGACGATGAGTGTGGACTCTCTCCGGTGAATTGCTAATCGGTAAAACAAAACTTCCGTAAGTCGATTTGAATCTCCGGTGCTGTCATCCGGTGAATGATCACTGTTCGCCGACGACGGTTTGATATTTCCGACGAGTGTGAGTGAGTGTGTGAGAATGATGCTGTAAAAAGATGAAGACGATGAGGGTATGTATAGTTTATAACTTTATATATATTTTCTCGCGTTTTAAAGTTACCGTTTGTAAACTTAGCGTTCAAAAACATTATATGCGTTTAATTCACGCATTCAAGATTCACGCGTTCAATTCTAAATGAGGATTGATTATTATTAATAATAATAATAATATAATAATAATAATAATAATAATAATAATAATAATATTAATAATAATATAAATAGTGGTGGGTAAGCACACACCTATTCATTACGGTTAATACTATTGGTTAATATGAGTTGTATTGATTTATATGATTCGTATTAGATTGAACATGGGTCGTATTAATCTATATGACTCGTATTATATTGAATATAGATCGTATTGATCCAATGTATGACTCGTATTAGATTGAATATGGGTCGTATTGATCTAGCAGACTAGCATATGGCTCGTATTGGATTAAATATGAGTTGTATTAGTCCAAAAACTAATTTTTTCTATATGCCCCCCACATATTCACCATCATAAAAGTCATTACCATATTTAATATCGAATTCGATCGATCGAACGATCATTTATATTTGAATTTTAACAGAATATTACATCATGTCAAATAAGTATTACGTTTTTTGAAATATTACGCTTCGAATGATTTTTTTACCACTGAGTAAATACGACTCATATTAGATTTAATATGAGTCATATGGTCAGCTAACACGAGTCATAACAAAACTAATACAAGTCATATTGTCAAGAAAACAAAGGTGGTGGTAAATAACTAATATTAAATAAAAGCGCTTAACATACAAACAAAATGTCTATCTACTTTAACAAATGTTTATTTTATGTAATATGTAAGTTTCTGTTAGATATAAGTTTTAATTGCAAAACCTTTGAGATTATTTATAATTTATGATTCTTCTCACGTAACACACGAGAGATTTAATTAACTAGTCTTAAATATTGAATAATATTATTAGGAAACAATATTAGATAAACGAGATAAATTAAACTAGTGTAAAACTATGGGTTGTTTGACAAAATCTGAATCATTAAGTGATGAATGGTTAAGAAGTCTGAACCATTAAGAAACTCTATCAATGTGAAGAATATTAAGATAGAACTTCATGTGATGGTAAGTTTGGTATATGCTCCATTCAGCTCCATTCAACATCTTTCAATCTCTTAACCATTCAGCACTTAATTAGCTAAACCATTCATAGGCTCTTTTATATGAAACAAACGCTCTGAATGCTAAATCTGAATGATTAAGCACTGAACTGAATCATTAAGAGGTGAAACAAACAACTTCTAAGGGTGGTTAATCATTAAAAAGGTTATGTAATCGCTATTCTAAAAAACCTATTAGTTAAATACCACGATTAAAAGATTAAAATTAATAGTGAAAATAACATTTATATAACAACTAAAAAGATAATAAAAATGATTGGAAAACTTTAAAAAAAGGTATTATCCAAAATATGTTTCTAAAACTTGAAATCGTTCCTAGTAAATAAAGAACAACTTAAGCATGTTTTGAGCTTTGTTAAGCGTTCACACGTAGTGAGGTGAACTTGTGAGCACAACCCGTTTGCGGATAGTGAGAAGTATAAAACACTAGGCTACACTTCCCAACATTATTCTAATGACATTAACAACATACATTATTTCTTTCTAATAGAGGTTTCTTGTTCGAATATTTGATCTTAACTTCTTGCTCTAACTATTTATACGCTAACTTTACGAGTTAAGTAGTAAATTATGTTCTCTGAAATAAAATGATAGAAAAATAACTAGAAAAAAATCTATCTTTTAAACAGATAATAACTTCATTAAGACATATAAAATAAGTTACGTACATCACTTCACATACAAACATACCACGTTAATGAAACTTCTTCAAAACTTATTTCCCACATACATATACGGCAACCTGATTTAATAACACTCATACAACTTAATATCCATTCTAAGACGAAAATAAGAAAACCCTTGTACAGTTTCACCATGGAAGGTTGCAATCCCTCGTGTCATAAAGAAATCTTCGGTGCCACCAACTACAGAAAGATCCCTAGTCTCCTCAGCAATCATATCCGCACCCATAATATTAATCGTACCTTTATGTTCAGTAGAATTGAAAATCAACGTGTAAGAAAACCAAGCATTAAACTCATTCTTCATATCATAGAAGTAAAATCCTTGAGCGCGAGCCACAGGGGGAGATAAGAGATGGTTGTCTTTCGTCATGGGATCATCAAAGACCACAAGCTTCCCAAAGTTGAAATTCCCAAGGTCAAGGTCGGCTCAATGTTTTTTGAGGCCTAAAGGAAAAAAACATTTGAAAGCCTATCGTTAAAAACATTCCTCTTTTACGGGAGATGATTTTTAATTGCAGACGACATGAGATGATTTTATATTATAATTGTTGATTTGAGTTCACAACAAAATATTAAAGTTTTAAAATTTTGGGATCTATGAAAAAGTGGGGCCTAAAGCAAGGTCTTATTATTTTACTATAACGGGCCGGCCCTGCCCGAGGTTGGTAACAGGCCGGCCCTGCCCGAGGTTGGTACTGTTCATGGTTGCTGCTGATATGGCATTAGCACTATTGCTGCCATTAAAGAGGATGTCGTGGTAGTAGAGCACAAATCTCTTGCATGGTTTATTCTTATCGAATTTTTTCGAGTGAACATTTGTGGAAAAAGTGTGCAGGATCGAAAGTGAGAAGAAAAAGAAAACAAAGTGTGGTTGTATGTTCACTTGTATGTATTTATATAAATCATGTGATGAAAAAAAAAAGAACTTATGCATACACATGGAGGGTTGACTCTCGATAGGCTACTTTTCCAAGCTTTATTTTTAAATGTAAAAGTTATTTTAATAAAATGGTTTTAATTAGATTAATAGTTAATTATCGTCAACTTTCCACAATTAATGGGGTGCATCAGGAAAGAGTATGAACATCTCATGGACGAGTTGAAACAAGCCATCAGTAATTTTGAGCTTTGTTGGCACAATAGTTGTCCGATTTAATTGCTACACTATTTTGTTAATTATTTAACAAATAAATATAAATGCGATATGCTTTTGGCGTCACCCACTCTTTTAAACTTAAATTCAAAATCAAGCCATAATCGTATCCTATATAGTCTACCAAAAAAACAAAAAAAGTTAAAAAAAAACTGATATATTATAGGAAACACTAATATTTTAAGGCTTATAGTTGCTAAATTGTTGTGGCTACAGCAACGATTGCCATGCGCTCACGAACGAACATAGTTTCATAATTTTCATTAAAAAGCACTCTACATACACATTTATGTGTTGGTTCTAATAACTAAAATAGACGGAGTGGATGTGGGATGGGTGTAGCCCCTGAATCGGCCTCGCACGACGGCACCGCCCCACCCCATCGGCCCTGAAAATCAGTGTCATATTTGATGTCTTATCCTCGAGTTACTCCCCGCAAAAAACAACCGTTGAAAAGGTGGGCCACCCCCCACACCACCCCCCCCACCCACTACGGCTCTTTAACGGCTATATTACAAATATTTACTTTTTTCTTTTTTTTTTAACAGCAACACCTTGATTTTTCAGGGAGAAATACACCACCACCTGTGATCAGCAGGACTAGAACCCCTGACCTATTGCTCCTAACACAATTGTGTTACCAATGGACCACTAACCCCATTGGCACTTTTTTTCTTTATTACACAATTTTACAATACATACTAAAACAAACAAATATAACTCACTCTCATTTTACAAAAATATAATTATCATATTCCGATAACTCGAATGAAACTCGTGGACATAACTTTGCGTATATTCTTTCGGTCTCCAACTTTGTGTTATCTAACGATGTTCGCGACACTGCAAGCTCATCAAGAACCTACGTTAGAAGAGCTGGTTATTTTTTAGGATCCGAAATTTAGCGCGAGGACGTTTAGAGAGCGTTTTAGGATAAATAATGAACTATTTTAAAATAGTTGCAGTTATAGAGAAAACTTACATTTCAAGACTTGATGATTAGCTATTACTTAAAAGTTTTTATTTTATTTTAGTTGTTTAATTTTATTTATTTGTTTTATTTTGTGTTTTAAAAGTTAAAATATAAATAAAAAATAAAAACTTATGGTAGTGTTAGGTGAACTCCTAGTAATGTGGGGTGAAATTTAAGATGAATGTGAGGTGAAGTGAAAAGTAAAAAAAAAATATATGGTGGACTCTCACACCCTTTTGATAGAAGAAGATGTATAAACTTAACTAGACTACTAGATCCTAATACTATGAATAGATAAGAGTTTTACAACCTAATTAAGATGCAGTTAAACTATAAATCATTGAAATGTATATATACTTTACGAAATACTACAGAAAGATTTCTTAATTTTTAAATTTGCTAAATTCTATTATTGAAAGTAGGGGTGTGCATGGGTCGGTTTGGGTCGGTTTTGGACTAAAACCATAACCATAACCGCTTGGTCGGTTATGTCAAATCCATAACCATAACCATAACCGTTTGGTCGGTTAACCGTCGGTTTCGGTTATTTCGGTTAATTAACCAATATATTCAGAATTTATGGACTATTAATACAAAAAGACTACTAAGATCAAATTCTTAAACAAAAAAGTTTTGAAGCTAGGCATATCCTTTTATGAGCTTAGTTTTACTCAATGTTTCATATGACTAGCGATGTGGGATAACAATTTCACTTAAAAAAATACTTCTTACTTGACATTTTGATGAAAGAAGCAATGTGGGATTAATAAAAAGAAGCTTATTTTGAGTATATGAATTATCTCATCTAGATTATTACTAGAATAATGAGTAGTATATTAAATTTATTTCATATTAATAACAATCGGTTCGGTTCGGTTAATGTTCGGTTATGGGATACCCTTAACCATAACCATAACCAATGTGTCGGTTAATCGAAGAACCTTAACCATAACCATCGGTTAATAGTTCGGTTTGGTTAATTCGGTTCGGTTATGTCGGTTAATTCGGTTATGGTTCGGTTAATTCGGTTTTATGCTCACCCCTAATTGAAAGTAATCGATTTTTATTTACATCATCGTACGGCCTCGAACTTATGATCTTTTGTTTAATTGAGAAACTCAATGACCAAATAATCTATATTTTTACTATTTATTGTTGTTTAAAGTTCTATGATGGTGATTTGATTATGTTATTTTTACGTTTTATGCCATTAGACCATATGCGTAAGATTTTTGGGAAAAAAAACCCCAAAAACTCCCCCTCTCCCACCCTTCAAGGCTTTTTTAAGTCGAAATCGTCCTAGGTGTTTCCTACATAGCGTCATTTTTTGAAGAATCTCATATACTAGCCATTGCAAACGGCTAGTTTGACCACCATTAAACAAAAAAAAACAGTTTTCCTACCTTTAATTTTTTATATAAATTAGTAAAAGTTTTTACACATTCCTCTTTCTCATTTCTATACACCGTTTGTTAAAAGAGGATGTTAATACGTCATCGGACGAGTATGAGGAGGAAAAGGAGGTTAGAAGTGCGAGTAAAATTGTGGGAGAGTTGCTTGAAGACACGGCGAATACATCAAAGTCGCTTTATAGAAGAACTACTGTGGAACGTGATCGGGTTGCAACTAACAACGTAATGAATGATTATTTTGTAGACAAACCAATGAACCATCATACCCCGATCCTAAGACTTTTAGGCATCAGTTTTGAATGAGCAAATTGCGTTTTTTAAGAATAATGAATGATTTAGAATCCGATGGTTCATACTTCCAAAACAGCGTGATGCCAAAGGATTATTAGGATTTACGGGTATACAAAAATGCACTTCGGCATTACGTGTGCTCTGATACGATGACACTACGGACAAAAACAATGAATACCTTAAAATGGCCGAAAAAACTACAAGTGACACTCTCAAACATTTTGCCAAAGGTATTTATTTGTTGTCATTTAATAATTATTTTCTCGTATATTTGGTGTGTACAAACTATTCCGAATGAGGATTAGTATTTTCGTTTTTATTATTAACTAGTTATATGCACATGCACGCGCGTTGCACGAGCATTTTATTTGACGGTCTTACAAGCACATAAAAAACAATCATAAGGGGCTCGAAATTAGCGACTTCATTGCATCACAGCTCGATATCACTCTTTATAGCCCCAACAACAAAAAAGTAAACAAACTGGGAAAAACAAAGCGACAACATTCCCAACTAAATAGGTCTAACCATTAAACCATGTAACCTCCTACGAACACCATCGTTAGATAGGAATCGCAGATGAAACAGCCGACAACGCCGCCATCCACCCTCGTAACGACCACCGAACATCATCAAATGGCGGAAACCGAAAAAATACGAAGACAAAGGCAACATAATTGGACGAAAACGAGAAATTTCGGCTGTTCTAATACATGGGCAATAGTTTCTATGTTTCTTGTCTAGTACAAAACCCATAAAATGAAAACCATCGTTCCCACATAAAAAATACTCATATATCACAAACGTACAGTTGTCCAGCCTCACGGTTCATAAACACAGTTATCCAGCACTACAGTTTCGAATGAAATTGTAGGGTATGCAATTCCTAGAGCTTTCGCAAAACTATGTTAGTCTTCCATGACCATAACGGACGTGACAATGAGGGATTGATCGAACCAGGAGAGTGTTGTGAGAAGTGTATTAATTATCGTCTCCACAAACGATGGTTGGTTCAAGGACATCTCACGTCAACCGAACCACTAGGAGACTAAGTATGCATCATAAAGAAAGGTTAAAAGGTCATACGTATCTATCCTGCAACATTCAACCGCTCAATTATATCTAACAAACTTGTATGTAACGATCAATCTCGATTGTTGAAATAATATGTGAAAATGAGTTTTCACATGAGAAAATTAGTTTTTTATTTTAGAAAATGAGATTTTGTCTTTTCATATGTGGGGGATTGTTGGAATATTTTGTAAAAACACAAATAATACAAAATAATATATTAATTGGTGTTTTAACTTTGAAGTTAATGTGAGTTTCAACTCATTATTTGTGCTGAATATGTGTTTCAACTCGTATTGATGGACAATTAATGAGATGTTTCAACTTATTTTTGTCCTATAAATACCAATGTGAACCTTGGTTGAAATTACACAATACAACACCATAGAACTCTAACTCTCTAAAATAGTTGATCTTCTTCATCTCTTTCTTTAAGGTGCAACTCGAGTTTTTGAGTCCACCCCCAGCAGTACAAACTGTTTCGATTGTTGTACACTGGTAAACAAATGAGTTTTTTGTGAGACTTGAAATTTGTTTTAAGAGAATCGTGTTGAACCCGAATCATCAGCCAACTTTACTTTTATTTTTTTGTCTTTTTCTCATTCTACGTTTCTTGTATCTTATTTTAATTCAGTTATAATCGTATTGTAATTTACTTGTGTTCTTTATTTTCTTGTATTATAATTGAAATTTATAAAAGATTTTTAGTTTTTTAATACGAATAGTTCCTACACACAAAACATATCGTTCAATTAAATCACGACGAAGTGACACTTACAAAGTTCAATTAGTTATAGGACTTAACTTATTAGTAGCAACTAGCAACATTAACAAAATCAAGCATATACAGACCAAAAACCAACGCCACTGAAGCTATAACAAACACCACTGGGCTAAACAACCAAAACAACAACGGGAAGGTGATGCAAAGCATCCGGTTCCCAAAAATGGCTAAAATAAACCCTCTTTCCAAAATATCCCTGGTGTATTTACGAGATGATGAAGGTGACGGTGACAGAGACACAGACACTGATGATTCCTCGAGTTCTGCTCCTAATGCATAAATCAAGTAATTTGCATCGATCAAAGTTGCAATGGCCATAGAGCTACAAAGGAAGCTAGTTAACAAGAAGAGAAACGTTGAACCGTATTTCAAGAACAAGATTTTGGTGGTGTGTAAGCCGAAGAATGAGTTGGTGAATAGATCCTTTGCATTGTAAGTGTTGTTAATCAGAGCAGCTAATGCAAGTGTAATGATTGATGAGACCATTGCAACTAGTATAGAACTCATCAAAGTGTTTCTTAAGCTTTGTACTGCTAATGTGGCTTTATTGTCATCTCCCTGCTCAACAAACACATAAAAAGTCAACATTTTTGGCTTTAGTTAGACTTACAAATGAACAGAACTAACCAATATAGAAAACAAAACTATTTGTGAATATGAGCACTCCAAGAGGACATATTTCTAGTTTGTGTTCAATTTTTGAGATAATAAACGTGTTAATTTGTGTATGCGGATCTTAAACTTTTATAAGCGATGGGAAAATCACGAGACTCATAATTTTTTTACCTATCGCTATATATGTTTCGGGTTATATAGTCGGGTCGACGATATAGTTTGGGTTGAGTCAAACAATTAAAACTCTTAATATTTTTTTTCTTCATTCAATCAATTGAATAGTTTTATATGATGAGACAGAAGAAATGTGAATACCCTAAAGAAAATTACAACGCAATTCAACTAGTAAAAATTTTATAATGTCCCAATTGACTTTCTATCCCTAAAATGTCTACTCATTAAAGTCGCCAGACTACAAACAAAAGTTGACATTTTGGGAACAAAGATTCGTCAAATGGGACGACTTTTGTTTATAGTCGGACACCTGACGAACTTTGTTTGTAGTTTCAGACGACTGACGAATTTTGTTTGTAGTTTCGGAAGGTTGACGAGTTTTGTGATCAAAAAAATGAAATTAAGTATGCAATACGTTCAACAAAATCTTTTTTCCTGATCATCTGTTAATAAACATTCCGGGCTGGGGGTTATTTGGAACGTAGTAGTGGTAAACGGTGAGTGCTACAATCAAAAGATTTTGTGATCGATAGAGCTATAATCTTTCGTCTAGAAAAAATTATAGGTGTTGCTGTTAGAAAAAAAAAATCTTAATTTCCGGACTAAATGGTTACTGACTTACTGTACGATTTGTGGAACGTTTTGTTCGTACGTATAGAGACATAACATTCAAAGTTTTCCCTTCATCGATTTAAACAAACAAACAAAGCTAGCATGCATCATAAACAAAGCTAGTGTTCAAAATTCAAACAAAAACATCAAAGATTCAGGTTTGAAAACAAATAAAAAAAGGAACCGATATATACGTACCTCTTTCATGCCTTTTATCCAATGTTTCCGCTTGATTGATTCGATGCCGATTGTGGTGCAGGATGGCTTTGTCTTGAATTGGTACCAAAGATAAGCATGGTAACCAAATGTAACAAAGAAACTGAAAGGGACTAAAATAGTGTCCATGTAATGAACAAGTGTCATCTTCTCCATCTAGCTGTAACAACAAACAAAAGGTAGGTTGATGGAAATTATGAAGAGAATTTATTGATCTTGAGGAAAGAAACAGCTCCCCAATTTATGGAAGATGAATTGGATCCACAATCTTATCTTTTGGGTGTCACTAGTGGAGTTCCTTTTCCATGAACTAGCTAGAATCAAATCATTTAATATCAAGGACGTCATGTGTATATATAATAGTGACGGATCCAGAACAACTTACTTTTTATTTTCATAAAGCTAAGGGTGAATTTTTTTTGTAACGAGCCGGGTAAACTAAATTTAATATGTTCAATAAAAGCACGGCAAACGTTAGTAAAAAACAAACGAAACAACAAAAAACAATCATTATATGAGTAATATTGCGACATAAACCTTACCTAAGGTTGGAAGTTTGGGCGGAATTTAGCTGATCAAGGTTCGTTTTACTTCATTTACAAAAGTTCAAGAAGTACGATTGCAAAAATTTATGGGGGCGATCGGGATTTTGGTGTACATATAATATATAACAATAAAAAAAAGATACTTGTGCAGCTGATACTTGTGCTAGAAAAGTGGTATTTAAAATGTTGTAACAAAAAATCATTGAAAACATGATTTAAATTTGAGACATATATATTGTTAGAGATGAAATAGATGCTTAATTACTATACACATGAATGTTGGGTGGTTGTTGCTATGAAAAGAGACAATAAAGGAAATACTTGTTTGATTTAAATGCTTCTTCATCTTTAAAGAGTTGATTGATATGATCTATTACTACACATCACATGATAACATGTCTACATGTTCCATTAACGGTTATCAAAAGTTGTTAAGTTGGGACACTTTTTTTCTATGAAATTCGGGTTATGTGTCTAGCTTGTCATTTTATGATGTTTAGTTTATTACATATAAAATATATATAAATCACAATTACTACTAGAAACACATATTTTCATCGACGTAATTAAACTCGCTGAAAGAAAAATTACATCTAGAAAAAGGAATTAAAAACTAAATAATTTTAAAATTGTATAGTGATATGATAAAAGTGGTGATTATTTTGAAAACATGGAGATGCATGAATTATGAATGTATATCGTTTAATTAAATAATATGGTAGTGGTGTTGCTTTTTAAAAAATTAGGTGCATGGCCTAATGGACAATACAATGAGATGGAATTGGGACATGATTCATACAATCGCTTTTTCTTTAGGTTTGTATGCATGGGATTCCACTCAAAATGGATATTTTAGAGAAGACAATTCAAAAATATCAAATCATTTCTTTAAACTATGATGCCATGATGGGTATGTAAGTATTTTATCTTGTGATTTATCTATGTTATGTTATGTATGTAGTTATAAGCATTACGTTTTAGGTTTAAATCCCATTTTAAGCATGTTATGTTGTATTTTTTTCTAAAAAATCAAGGTGATGTGTTGTTTAAAAAAAATGTGTTTACTAATTTGTTAATAGGAGGATATCAACGGTGGGTTTGTAAATTGATTAATATGTAAGACTAGTCTTTTTATATTTTATCACAACTGATTTAATTTTATCCTGCTTGTTGCGGTAAGAATTTTATACTACCACTTATTGATCGTTGGTGATCATGTTATATACAATGCTTGAGAACATGCTTGAGCTCGTGTGTACGTGCAAGTGTAATGCGCGCAACCCTGGGATATAATACATGTGATTGCCTCATGTTTATCCCTAAGCGCAACTACAAAGGTATCAATAGGCATGTAAGCGAATCAAATAGTCATTAACTGTTCAGCAAAAAGTTCATTTATGTTCGTTTATTTACTTTAAGGAATGAACATGAACAAAAAAAATTATGTTCGTTTAGTTAAACAAACGAACTTGAACGCATGTTATATTTAATGTGTTCTTTAATTTCCTTTGCGGAACTATCACCATATTTATATCTTCACTAGAAAATGGTTGGTCTTTAATGTGTGGCAAATTTTATGAAATAACAAAATGTGCATTGAGCATTCAACGATGCTAAAAAGGTATATTGGTTTTGAACACATTCAATTACAATTATTGGATATCAGTCTCATTGAATTGGCTGGCAACGGTTCAAACTTTTATAATATTGGCAACCAAAAGCCGTCGTTAATTTTTTTTAACGGCATTAAGTTTTTTTGAATTTAAGACCGAGTTTTAGGTCTTTTGATCAAAAGGAGAATACGAGTCGATTGATGTAAAATTTATAAAAAAACGGCGCTCCAAACATCAAAATTTACATTTGGTTGAACAAACCGTTAAGTTTAAACACCCAATTGAAGCACTGTTACGTCGTTCGGAGCGGGGCTTCGAGGTAACTTTGACATCAATCGACTCGTATTATCCTTTTGATTGAAAGCCTTAGAATGTTGGGTTTAAATTCGAAAAAACTTATCGCTGTTAGAAAAAAAATTAACGACGGCCTGTTGGATGCCAAAATGATAAAAGTTAGGACCGTTACCGGTCAATTCGATACTTTGGACCGGTTGAAACAAAAAGTTATAGTTGAGACTCTTTAAAAGTTATATATCTTCTAAAAACTTACTAATTTGTCTTAACGGTATGTGTATATCAAGTTCAAGTACGTGTTCCGTGTTTGTTCGATTAACGACAAAATTAAAATCACCTTTTAATGTGCTTATCCATAGAAAGTTCCGTACAAAAGAAAAAACCACGCGATGCAAAATCAGTTATTCAGTTAAATTGCATTCGATCGAGGTGTTGAATTCAGTTATACCTTTGTTAGGATATGAGAGGGTCGGATATTGATTAAACTTAAAGCCAACTTGAACAACTGAACCTTGTTAAATGTTTAAACCTAATAACGTGTAGACAATTTTAGTAAAGACACACAGGAAAAAGGATGCTCTAAAGTGACATGTCAAGTATTTTGTTTATCTTGGAGTGCGGTAATGGTTTATGAAGTGGATGCATGAAAGACCCGATCAATTATAAAATAATGTGAGAATATTAGCTTTCAAGATGAAGAAGGAGAAAATAGATGAAAAGCATGGATGAGTTAAACTTTAATTATAATTTAACCACTTAATTTGATTATAACTTAAGATGGGAAATGAAAGAGTTAAACTTTAACACGTCAGTAAAGTTAAATAATATTAGCAAAATGAATTAAATAAAAAAACTTTGACGTTAAAGAGGAGGGCTAAAACAAAATACAAGGGATTCAAAGTGTTAAATAGAGAGGCTAAAATTTTTTAGGGGAACCAATTGTAATATTCAAGTGTGAACACTGAACACACTAAAACTAATTTGAGGAGTATTTGTAGTGAGTGGTGACACTACGTGGTTAAATATGTAAAGAGAAGCGTATGAAGCTGTGGCAAATTGATATATTATGAATATCAAAACACATATAAAAAGTGCACGGCAAAAACGGTATTTTTGAAAACCAATAAAACATAACCGGTGTAACTAAATCACTGTTTGTTGCATCTTCGAGCATCATATGCTAATGTCACCATTGTCACGAGTAGGCTATCTCAGTTAATGTTACAATCATAACATTTTAACGAGATCACAAACGCGCTGCATGATGTTGCGCTATACATGGACATCATAAGTTAATGTCACCAACGTAATACGGGTAACTAGTGGCAGAGATAATATTTTCTTATGGGGTCGGATTTTCTTGTTCGTGGATTCTAACAACCTAGATAGCTAGTTGTCATCATTTTTCAAGTCGATCAAATGTCCGTTCGGGCTAGAACACGAAATAAAATTCATTTTCATTAAAACATACAATAAATATAAAAAATCGGTAAAGAATAACAAAATATTTTTTTTGGTCAATGTAGATTGGGGACCAAAATGAGTTTTTTGGGTAGTAATTGAGAATTGGGTTAGGGCCAATGGATTAATGAGTTAATATTGTAGTATGCGAAGCCCAACTACACAATTCTTATTAATACCTAACTCACAATTAACCAAGTAAACTATTTTATTTAATTTTTTATAAAACTTTATGATTGTCATTTCAAAAACTTTCATATATTTTTAAAAAAATCTAAATGGACAATGATATCATTAGATAACAATGGGGTCGGTAGTAAAAAAAGTCTGAGGTCGCTCGGTTTTTCGGTATATAAAATACTCTACGCGTCGAAAAAAGAATATGGACTACCGACCCTGATCGGCTCTATATGGCTCCGCCCCTGCAAAGTCAGAAATGTATGACTTTACGAGCGAACACCATACACTAATATTACTAACGTAATACCTATTACAAAGTCACAAACACAAGCCGACATATCGTAAAACTAGTTAATAGTTAAAGAAGGAACGATTTCCAATCCACAAGCGATAACGTATTGGTACTTCGAAGGTCCGAACCCAAACTCTAGTGAGTTCCACACTTCCACATCGTGTCACTTTTTTTCAGATTCACAGACATGAGAGAAAGCTTTCGATTCTACAACAATGGCGATCATCTCATTCTAGGGTTTGCATTAGCTCTTCTCTACCTATTCATCCTACCAATCGGAGCTTCGATTCACGAGTATCGGAACGACTTATTCTCTCCTCAGCTAAACGCTTTCCTCTTTCACGGCGGAAGTGAAGGTTTATTCGCTTCCAAACACCATCAGGATCATGATAACCACACTTCACTTAATTCTCCTGAAACCAAACCACTCGAAGGCAAATCCTTCATCAGGTTGTACTTTCATAGTCATTTCGATCGAACATCGTACAATTGATTGTTGAGATTATCTATACTGTCATGGAGTTTAATTCGTTTTCTATGTGTAAAAATATTAGCATGCGATTTTAGGAACTAGATGATTTAGTGGTTAATACTGATGGAGTGGTTGTTGTTTACTCTTCTAGTTAAGTTTGAATAGCATGTATTAGGCTAAGATAACCTAAGTTGAGTGGTTTACTGTGCACTGCAGTTGATCACGTGAGAACAATGTATTGGATGGAATAGGCATCTTATTAAGCTGTCAAATAGTTTTGGCGCTACCTAATCAACGCTCATTCGTTCTTCTATGTGCTAAAAAGTATCAGCATACTATTTTGGGAATGAGATGGTTTAGTCACCATCAAACACTTAGTTACCAACGAGTTGTTAATACTGATTGAGTGATTGTTGCTTACACTTCTGCTTATTTTTGAATAGCATGAATTAGGCTGAGATAAGCTAATTGAGTTGCACATCATTGATTCTGTGAGAACAATGTAATATATGGAGTAGGGATTGTATTAAGAGGTCGTTTTCTTTGATGTTTGTTACATGATCTCTGCATTTGATTTGTTTTCAGTTAGCAGTAGTTTTAGCTTCTTTAGGTGTATAGTTTTGTTCTTCTTTCTTGGTCATGACCACCACTTTATACTATGTTAAGTCATTAATGTATATTATGTACTGACCCCTCACTGGAACAATGGCTCTTTTACTATTTGGTTTAAATGATCTCTTCATGGATCTTAATGTTCTGATGAGAGGTGGCAAGATGGGTGGGTGATGGGTTGGATTGGAGTTGGGCCGGACCAGATTGAGTCGCAAATCCTTTGCTTGGCTAGTTTGTAGTTTCTTATATAGACCTAGTAAATACATTAATAGTCAAAATCTTTAAATAGATTGATTTTGGAGATTTGATGAATTATAAAATATATTCAACTATTAATGAGTTTCTTCTGGGACTCTTTTTATGCCTAAGATGCATTATCACCAATTTTAATAGACATTTAGTTGTAACCAAACTGTCAACATGAGCGCAAAGGCCTTCGGATAGTATCTGAACCTTAGTAACGTAGCTTGTATCACAACTCCAATAAAAAGTTTCTTATTTATGAGTATTATATTTATCTGTTTCTGTTACTCAATGTGTTGAAACATGTACTTGATGCTACTTAAATCCGATAGTATTGCTTATCTAGTCATATTTAAAAGTTTCTCTTCTGTCTTTTCAGATTTGAAAGTGTAACCTTCAAGAGGACAGCTGAATCAGCCAAAATTCAGAATGATATGCAGAGTAGAACTGGATTAATTGAGGCTATTATATTCGAGGTGAAAGATACCGAAAGAATTGGTGGCAATTTTCTGAAAAATAGCTCTAATGTATTATGTTGCAACCCAAAGCTCTCTGCTGACAGTTCCTGCACAGTAGGTGAAGTTATTATACAAAAAGACGAAAAAAACTCTGGATGGCCCAAACGCATCCAAACCTTCTTTGAAGGAAATAAACAAGAAGCTAAAATGAACCCTCAGTCAGTTGAAATAGATAAAACTGGCATGTATTATCTCTATTTTATGTATTGCGATCCGCAACTTAAAGGTACAACTATAACCGGGAAAACTGTGTGGCGAAATCCTGACGGCTATTTACCTGGAAAAATGGTCCCGCTCATGACATTCTATGGATTCATGTCTTTAGCTTACCTTATTCTCGGGCTTGGCTGGTTTCTAAGATTTGTACAATTTTGGAAAGATATAATGCCATTGCATTATCATATTTCAGCTGTAATTGCTCTTGGGATGTGTGAAATGGCGTTTTGGTATTTTGATTATTCAAATCTTAGTGTAACCGGAATTCGACCTGTGGGTATCACAATATGGGCAGTTACAATTAGCGCTATTAAAAAGACTCTTGCTCGGTTACTGCTCTTGGTGGTGGCAATGGGATACGGTGTGGTGAGGCCCACACTAGGCGGCGTGACCTCGAAAGTGTTGATTCTTGGTTTTGTATACTTTGTTGCTTCTGAGTCACTTGAGCTCGTTGAACATTTGGGGACTATTAATGATTTTAATGGAAAAACAAAATTGTATTTGGTGCTGCCTGTTGCGTTTTTGGATGCTTGGTTTATCATGTGGATATTTTCTTCTTTATCCAAGACGTTGGAGAAACTTCAGGTAATGTTTTTACAAATCCTTCCCTTTTTAAAAAAGTATTATATTTGTACCGGTTGAGAAGGGTTTGGGTTGACCCAGAACTCCAGAAGGATTTATGTTAAATTATTGTTGTACATTTTAAAAAAAGTATTGTTCAGAATAAATTGATTTAGGAGGTTGAATGCAGCCATGCATTAGAATGCTTGCTGGGTGACTTTCGGCTTGTTTGGCCCTTGGCTATTCTTTCAATCTTATATGTTAACTTAGAATAAAGTGTAGGCTGATGGCCTATTGATGTGATATATAATAAAAATATTTCAAAATGGTTGAACTTAGGCATACATTTTGGCATTGGAAAATTGGATGATTGGGTTAGGTTGGGGTAATTGGGTAATGAGTCAAGACAAATAATCTTTTGGTACAGGTTGAAAAATGTTTGGTTGACCCAAAACACAATATGTTCAGTTTCTTTCATGTTTGATATAGAAAATCCGCATGTTGACAAATGCGTGGTTGACTCAAAACGCATTAAAAACACTTTGGGCACTTTTATTTCGTTTTTACCTATTATGTTCTAATTTACTCGTTTAACTTATTATTCCGAATGAATTCATAGATTATTAAGTGGGTTAAAATTCCCACCTTTATAGTTAACTTATTGTTTCGATTTACTAACTTTTGTACTCGAACGTCACTTATTATTAGAGATTGTGGGTGGGCAGTGGTTTTGCTTGATTTGTTTTTTGGAACGGAAATGGTCATCCAAGATGTTTATTTGGGGAGGGTTTGAACTTAGGTCTCTTGGGAGTCCTTACAGGTGCTATACTGCTAGGCCATCTTGTGATTGTTATGGCCGCTATTTTAGTAAAAGCCAAGTTCATTTTCTCTTGATTTCTTGGATAAGTCATACACCAGGGTGACGAAGGCATGTTTCGTGCGGTTTGGGGTTAAAACTGGAAAATTTTAGTCAAACTTAGGGTAGGAGGTTTATATTTAAAAACAATCTAAGGGGTGTTGAAGTCATGAAAGGTTTACTTGATAAATAGGTTTATGTGTAAAACAGATGATAGAGATGCAGTTTCTAGTTGTAGCTTATCTGGTTGTATTAGATGCACACCTCAACTTTTGCGACCAAAACCCCATGAAGCACCTAACGTTTTTTAAATTTATTTGAGCATGCAATCCAGCTATATTTATCTTATGCATTTTATTATTTCTAATAAATTAATATTTAGATGAGGAGAAGCATTGCAAAACTGGAGGTTTATAGAAAATTCACAAACGCTCTTGCACTTTTTGTTCTTTTTTCCATTGCTTGGATTGGCTATGAGGTACTGTTCATACTTTTGTGATATAATTGTGAAATATTTTTGTTTATATTTATTTCTGCTAATTATTATGGTATTTTTTTTTATTAAACAATGAAGTTATACTTTAATGCAACCGACCCAATAAGCGAGCTATGGCGTATATACTGGATTATTCCTGCCATCTGGTCACTGCTTGCCTTTTCTCTTTTGGTAGTTATATGTATCCTTTGGGCCCCTTCTCGCAATCCCACCAGGTATTTTGCTATTATAGGATTTTTGTTCTTTTTACTTTTTTTTCTACATGTGGTTATTAGATTCTCAAATTGCTGCATGTTTCTTTTGCACTAACTTTATACTTAGCGGTAGCAGTTTTGACCATTAACTTGTGAATGACTTGATTTGTGTTGTACTGGTAATGGGTCAAACGGATAAAAGCAAACATTAGGTAAAATGGAAACAAATCAAATGGCTTGAAAAACATGCTGAGTGATTGCTTATCTGTTGTTGGTATATCGCTAACAATCCATTATGTTGATCAGGTTTACAAAACTTATTGTTTTGTAATAGTTGAAAAGTATTTCTGCAATTTCTATTTTGACAACCTTTTAACCATCATACTATTTTCACAATGCCCATCGTAAATGAGTCATGTTGATATGGGTTTCCAAGATTCTTTTACTTCATTCTTAAAACTGGTTCTGTATTGAACTGTGCTTTTCTATTTTCATATAGTTTTAGGTCATAAAGTTCCTTTATTTTTGTCATTACTTGACAATAGTCGAGACATAAAGGATTTCTTGTACACTACTCTACACCTCTAACAAGATAAATGTGGCTAAATTGGTCCGTTTACTTGTAACCCCAAAACTGGGTTGATTCACTTTATGCTTTATTTAAAATAGTGGAACTGTCATGCAAAATATTTAAGGTAAAAGAGTACGGGTCGAATGGGTCTAAAGTCACCCAAAGTGTTTTTAAGGGCGGAAGCTTTATATTATTATCATGATAAATACAGTTTGATAATCATATTTAACATATTAATCATCTATAACACATGGACAAAAGCAGTGTTTGTGGGGGTCAACACAACCCAATCTATTTACCCATTTTTCAACCTGCTTGACCCACACATGTTACAACCTCTAAGACAAGGTGTGCAATATTGTTTTCTTTTGGTGAGTTTGAGGGATTAACATGTTTGTTGTGTGGGTTGTAGATATGCATATGCTGGGGATACTGCGGATGACTATGATGAGGAGGCGATATCACTTACAACTGGAGTGAAAGTTGATGGTAGTGAAGTTGGAACCACAATGATGGAAAGGAAGGAAAAGAAAGGTTTGGGGTCAACCGATCACCTTATCGGGCTAACTGAGGATCTAGCAGAAGACAAACGAGAATGAACGATGCTGTTTTGTTTGATCAGTTTCGTGTAAAGTTTGTACCATGTTTGTATAAAGACGTGGCTAACTGTTCTGATAATACCATGGAGTGAAGATGTTGAATGATGATAGAAATTAGAAAGTGCACCAGGAGGTTGTGACTTGAATGTCTTTTGTGGTAATATATGATGATTACACAAAAGTGAAAATAAGTCACTCGGAAAGTAGAAACGATGACCAAAAGTATTTTTTTTTATAGTGAAGTCATTTTAGAGAGACTAAATTCGTATGATTATATATGGCGTCCAAATAGATCGTGTCTCGAAGCAACAACTGAAGGAAGCCCAAAAGACCTTTCCAAATTATGGCTATGTATATCCGACATGGCTTGTAAGGAGATGAGCCCGAGCCATAGAAAGTTTACTTTTGACTTGTTTAAGTTAACATCAAAATTTAAAGTGGGAGTAATATATGTTATATATCATTACCTTATATATCCTAAAGTACTGATTACACACCCAAACTTTGAATAATATCACTAAAATTACTTGATAACACTAGCAAGTTTATCAAAGCGGTGCTAAATGGCTAACTAACGGGCACTATGATTGAATTTGGTGTGTCATGGTGCCGGTGAGTTAGCTCGAGTATGAGTTCGATAAAACAACAAGAGTAAACTGCAGTTTTGATACCATTAACGATTTCAGTCCCATCTTAATAGTTTTAATCTCTGTATTTTATTTTCTAACAGAAATGGTCTCTAACACTAACTCGATCCAATTTTCCGTTAAGTCTCTCGCACGCGTCTCGCATCTGAGAGGTAAAAATGTCATTTCTCCTCATTTTTTTATCTTGGTCATCATGTAGATTAACATTTTTATTCACTCGCATGCCAAAAAGAGCGGAGAAATAACATTTTTACCCCGCAAGGCCGCAAGTGAGGGAGAACTAGCGAAAAGTTAGATGAAATTAGTGTCTGAGACTATTTAAAAAAAAAATATAAGGATCAAAATTAAAGCAAGACAAAAAGATATCAATTGCATCTAAAACCGTACTCTACTCAAACAACGGAAACAATGACTTTTTAATCCTCCATGAGTGATGAGTGACCATATAAAACCCTAGCCCCCAAAATCTTGTTGCTATTGACGATTTATAACTCTCCTTTGCTGCTTGTTTGTGACAACGATCTCCAATCACATCCACGTAAGCTTCCTCTCATCGCAACTCGTTTACGCTTCATCTTCTTCTGTGTGAAGACGTAAACACACACTGTTGGTTTATTCAAAAATTGAAATTGCTAACATTACTGGCCAATGTTTCATATTTTTATGATGAAATTGCTGGTGTTTTATCAGTAAAGTTTTGTGGGTTTTAGGTGAATTTTAGTTAAAGGATGGTTGAAACTCTGTTTGAAGACATATTTAGAGTTGATCAGCTTGATCCTGATGGCAAGAAATTTGACAAAGGTACCTAATGCTTTTTCCATCTTATTTATCGTTGTTTGATGTTGAAGAAATAGTTAACTTGCTCAATTTTCGAACAATGATAGCTGCAGTTAAAGTGCAGAGATGTTTAGTTTCATACAATGGCATTTGTTTTCACAGTTGCAATATTATCTTGAGTGTTTCTTGTTAAGTTGAATTGAATATAAAAGCTTTAAAAATTAAACTTTGCCCTTTAAAGAAAACATATTTAATGTTTTCTCTATCAAAGTATGATCTGGTGTCTGTTACTTTGGTTCTATAGATGTTGCAAAATTCAGAAACGAGTAAATTACGGTTTTCATCCCTGTGGTTTGGGCTTTGTAACGGTTTTCATCCAAAACTTAAAAAATGCTCAATATAACCACTGTGGTTCCACATTTGTCCCAATAAGATCCAAACCTCTAACATCGTCAAGTTTAACCGTTACTCAGCCCTCACTTGCCCCTCACGTGAGGGGCATTTTGTCATTTAACCCCACCATTTGCATAGGTTTCTTGGTTGATATATGCAAATGGTGGAGTTAAGTGACAAAAATGCCCTCACGTGAGATGCAAGTGAGGGCTGAGTAACGGTTAAACTTGACGGTGTTAGAGGTTTGGATCTAATTGGGACAAATCTGAAACCATAATGGTTATATTGAGCATTTTTTAAGTTTTGGATGAAAACCGTTACAAAGCCCAAACCACAGGGATGAAAACCGAAATTTACTCTTCAGAAACTGTTTAATCTTATACTGATGGAAATAGGAAAATAGTCATGCTACTTTACACAACTGTTTATGAAGCTTACACGACTGAATTGTTGGTAGAAGAATAAGTAACACCTGAAACAAACTTGTTAACAGTATCATGAAAGCTTATGGGTGTCAAACAAGAAAACAATGACCAAGTAGCTTTATTTATTTATGTTCGTGAAATGTTTTTTGTGTAGTTAATCGCATTGAAGCAAGGAGCGATCAGTTTGATATGTACATGCAGTTGGATGTGAATACAGAGGTTTATCCAATGCATGTTGGTGATAAATTTATGATGGTTTTAGCATCTACCTTAAATTTGGATGGAACTCCTGATAGTGGGTTTTTTACTCCGGTAATTTTTTCAAAATTTTAGTAATAAACATTGAACTAGATTTATTTCAAGATTTTATGGAAATTTGTTTTCTACATCTAGGGTGGCAGAAAGTCTCTTGCTGACAAATTTGAATATGTGATGCACGGAAAATTGTACAGGATATCCGAGGAAGGGTCGGGAGCCAATGTTAAAGCGTATGTTGTTTCATTGTATTATTTGTCTACTTTTATCTTATTGTTGAAATTGGGGAAGTTTATACAAGCATGTATTACAAGTTCAAAAGTTCATATATTTCTTTTAGATTTTACAATGTCAAATCAGTCACTTAGAAGTTATAACTTGTTCCAACAAAAAGAACATTACGGTTGAAATGTTTCGCACAAATAATGGGTTGTGTTTGTATTTGGTTATTCTGTGAACCTGATTGTTATATGTAACTGGGTCTTTTTATTTACTGTGGAATGTGTAAAGATGAAATTTATAAGATATATTTCAACCTTGAACTTCTTGTTAAGGTTAAACATGAAATTAGTTTTGACCAATTTTGGGAACGATGGCTTTATCTTACTTGCATTTGTTTTTCAGGGACATTTATGTTTCTTTTGGTGGTTTGTTAATGCTGTTAAGAGGTGACCCTGCAATTGCAGCTAAATTTGAGCTTGATCAGAGGTTGTTCATCCTTATGAGGAAGGTAAAACACAACCTTTTTTTTCACTTTCTATCTGGCACTGCACATGTATTTGCCACGACTCGTTATGCTGATAAGAATTTTCTACTTTTTGGTATTGCAGGTGGACAAGGCTTAGGTCAAACATGTCTGGATGTATGTGTTCTGGAGCAGGCTAATGCTAAGTAATGACTAATGAAAGTTGATTAATATAAATCACATGTAAAGTATGTAGACAACTATAAGTTGCTCATACATTATTTGTACCTTTGAGCTTATGATCTGCTCCAATAGTATGCATTGGTGACTATTTCCATTCCCAGACAGCTGTTCTAGTAAAAATCACTAATTCTATATGAATTTTGATTTTAAAGTGTTTGAATACTGTTACTTCTATGTAATGGGTCTTGGTTTAATAGATTGGCTGATTTTTCAACCTGTTTAAAATTTATTAGAAAGTTAATAATGTAGATTTATTAGTTTTAATTACCCATTCTTCAACCCAAATTAAGTAGATTTAAAACTGTCTTAAATCATTTTAAAATCAGGTCAAACAAACTCCGATTGAGCTCATTCAAACAATGTTGGAATTGTCTTGTTGAGTTTTACCATCTTAGTTTCCAATATCTAGTTTTAAGTTTTAGTTTTTGCGTTAGGGTTTAGGCGTTTTTGGGGGTGGGGTGTAGAGTTTGGCGACACGGTCTAACGCCATTGGAATGAGTTCAATTAGAGTTCGTTTGACCTGATCTTTATGTGAAATATCAATTTTCACAATTCTTAGACAAAATCCACTTTGAAGGGAACCATCAGAAAAAGAAAAAAAAAGCCAATTCAAACAACACCCGTTAAAAGAAAAAAGCTTCATTTTTTAGTCAAAGTAATTGGGCGTTAATACCCATCAACTCGTTATGATTGACATCCATAGTTTCTGGACCTAAGTCATTTCTTGAATATCCTATTTTTATCCAAGTAAGCCTATTTTTAGAAATTGTTCATCAAACAAAGACTTGATCAAATTATGGTTTCACACCACATGACCCTCTATTCTTTCTCTGCCTCTAAACTTCTCTTTGATTTACACTTGTAGACAACACCACCTTTTGGTCTCACAAACAAAACTTACACTTTTGCATACCTTTTCCTTCTCTTATCTTCACACCATATTCTCATTTCTTCTTCCACTCTACCCCAAATTTTTTTTAAAAAAGTACCCTCTTTTAAAGATTTCAACATATCAAGATCAGTGTTGATTTCTTATGTTTAAGCCATTTTTACCCATTTGATCGAACCAGACCGATATAAAAACACCATCATTGTCAGTTTTTATATATTCGGCCGGTATCCATAGTTTTAAGAAAATATGAGGGAAGGCAAATATTTGGGGTTGACAATATGTGTTGTGTTGTTGTTGATGTGTGAAACAACATTGGGTAGATTTGTGGTTGAAAAAAACAGTTTGAGGGTGACATCACCACAAAGTTTGAAAGAAACTTATGAATGTGCAATTGGTAACTTTGGTGTACCTCAATATGGAGGAACATTAGCTGGTGCTGTTGTTTATCCTAAATCTAATCAAAAGGCATGCACAAGTTTCACTGATGATGTTTCTTTCAACTTCAAATCTGGTGCTGGTCTTCCTGTTTTCCTTCTGGTTGATCGCGGTGGTAAATTTACCTTCGAATCACTCGCTCTATCGTTCTCTGCTTCCGTTCTAGCGACCCATTGATCATTTTAACAAACAGATATTCAGACAAATGAAAAAATCGTAAAAAAACCACAAAATAAATTTTATAACATCCTTCAGTAATAGATCAGAAATCACTGTTGGATTTAAAATAAGGATTTTGTTATGAGGTTAGTTTATTATCAACTATATACGGTTCAACTTAAACGATTTTCTTTCACAGACTGTTACTTCACCTTAAAGGCATGGAATGCACAAAAAGCCGGGGCTGCAGCCATTCTCGTAGCCGACGACCGGCCAGAGCCACTGATCACCATGGACTCACCCGAAGAAGGTCATGCACGATCCGACTACTTACAAAACATATCAATCCCATCAGCCCTCATAACCCAATCATTAGGTGAAGCCATTAAAACAGCTTTACAAAAACCAGAAATGGTTAAAGTCAACCTTGACTGGAGAGAAGCCCTCCCCCACCCTGATGACCGAGTCGAATACGAGTTCTGGACCAACAGCAACGACGAATGCGGGCCGAAATGCGACAACCAGAAACAGTTTGTAAAAGATTTTAAAGGGGTGGCTCAAATATTGGAAAAAAAGGGGTACACTCAGTTTACACCACATTATATTACATGGTATTGTCCTGAGGCTTTTATTTTTAGTAAACAGTGCAAGTCTCAGTGTATTAATAATGGGAGATATTGCGCGCCTGACCCTGATGAAGATTTTGGCCGTGGGTATGATGGGAAAGATGTCGTCGTGCAGAATTTGCGGCAAGCGTGTTTTTTTAAAGTTGCTAATGAATCAGGAAAACCGTGGCTTTGGTGGGACTATGTAACAGATTTTGCGATTCGATGTCCGATTAAAGAGGAGAAGTATACTAAAGAGTGTGCAGAAGATGTTATTGCATCACTTGGTAAGATTTTACACATTTTGTTACTGCAATACAAATGTTGTAATTTTTCTAGTTGACTTAATGTTTGACTTCAGGTGTTGATGTGAAGAAAATAAGAGAATGTGTGGGCGATACAGAAGCAGATGTGGAGAATCCAGTGCTCAAGGCCGAGCAAAAAGCGCAGGCGTGTTAATCAACCTTAGAAGAATTTATGTTATAATCCAAATTTTCCACTAGTGTTTTGAATCAAGAGGTCTAATGCTGCTAAGTTTGTGTTTTCACAGATAGGTAAAGGTGCGCGTGGAGATGTCACCATACTACCAACTCTCATAATAAACAACAGACAGTATCGCGGTATGTAAATAGTGTACAATCGTCTAGCATGTAACTTGTGTAAGATTCAAATGATTTACATTTTACAACGTTTATTATGTTAATCTATAGACATCTGATATACAAATAATCATTACTTGATTTAGGCAAGCTCGATAAAGGAACTGTTTTGAAGGCCATTTGTTCGGGATTTGAGGAGACAACAGAGCCGGTCATTTGTTTAAGAGATGGTCAGTCTCCCTTTAGATATGTTACTTGTTATTTTTTCATATTTGTATACAACTTAAACTTTAAAGATTACAAGATTAATGTAAAACAACAAGCAATAATTCATAACCATCAAGAGGTTGAACATTGATAAGATGTTGAGTCCCTCAAGCATATATATATATATATCTCATGTGGAGACTCGTGATTTTATCAGTATGTTGGTTTCAGGAATTGAAACAAATGAGTGCATGGAAAACAATGGTGGATGTTGGATAGACAAAGCTTCAAATATCACAGCTTGCAGGGTATAAACCACCGTTTCTCATGACGTTTTACATAATCGATTCTATGTTCTTTTAACATGCAGAAGTAACCTTGTATGATATTGTTTGGTTTGTGTAGGATACTTTCAGGGGGAGAGTGTGTCAATGCCCAATTGTTCAAGGTGTAAAGTTTTTCGGTGATGGTTATAAGCACTGTGAAGGTAATTCGCGTCGTCACTTAATTATCATCTTGCATGTGTTGGTGTGGTTTTACTGATGCATGCCATATATCGTTGCAGCATCGGGAGTGTTACGTTGTGGGCTTAACAACGGAGGCTGTTGGAAAGATAGTCAACAGGGTAGAACATATTCTGCTTGTATCGTTAGTGCTCGATCTCTATCTATCACGTGTCTATGTTCAATCTACCGATCATTATACGCCTCTTTTTACACTATAAATACATATTGATGTCACATTTTGTTTAATGGATGTTCCTATTTTTCATTTAGGATAATCGTACTAAGGGTTGCAAGTGTCCACCAGGCTTCAGGGGAGATGGAGTTAAAAACTGTGAAGGTGTTGTTTGCTATCCTGGAAAATTTAACTGCTTAATACTCGCGTATAATATCATAATATGTCTAATGTGCCATTAAACTTATAACTTTGCTATACGCATTTCAGACATTGATGAATGCGAAGAGAAGATCGCTTGTCAGTGTCCTGATTGCAAATGCAAGAATACGTGGGGTAGTTACGAGTGCCAGTGTGGCAGCGATTTACTCTACATTAGAGAACACGACGCATGTATAAGTGAGTGTTCTATTCGTCCCCAGTCTTGTTATTAATTCTTTTCAAATAATATTACAAACAAACATACAAAGTAAAATCTTACTCATAACCGGGTTTTAAAGAGGGTGAGATAATGACAAACATATTCTCTATCCTACTAGATAGAGACTATACCTATTGATAGTACCTCTGGTGATGGTATTAACGGATCCAAATACAATAATGGGTTGGATCATTAAGCAATCTATCTTGTGAATGTTATGCTTGTTGAAAAACAGGTAAAGATGCTAGGCCGGGAGTTGGATGGGGCTTTGTGTGGCTCATCGTTCTTGGTTTGGCGGCCTCTGGAGGCATTGCATATGCGTTCTACAAATACAGGATCCGGGTATGCATTATCATGAGTAACTTTTTGTGTTTCCGTCACAATAAACATGAGTTTTTATACACATTTAAAAGTGTGAAAATTTAGATTATCACACGAAAACACAATTATTGTTGCTAGAAATTAACCAAAGACCTAATGCATAGTAGTTATAACATTTTAACGAAAATTTAAATCAGTGACGGACCATTGGTCTAACCGATCATCTTCATTCCCACATTGGCTAAAAATCTTATTTTTATGAAGTCTTAGCTATCTCACTTCAACCACTTGGGCTGATGATCATTGACATGCATAGTATTTACATAATTTAAAAATCCGCTATAAAATACAATTATTACTTGCTAGAAAATTGGACATTTTACAGTCGTGATTGTTTGGCATCCAAATATAAATAGTCACAATATTTGAGACCACCATAGAGCTTGTCACAAAACATCGCCAATTTTGTGACCAGCTAACAATGGTAACATGACCAATCGCAAAATTTACGACTGGCAAGTAGGTTGAAAACAAGCTATAATTTTAGAATGTCACTTTATTGTCTTTGCTTTATGAATGTTTTGTGTAGACATACATGGATTCTGAGATAAGGGCCATCATGGCACAATACATGCCGTTGGACAATCAAGCCGAGGTCGCTAGTCAAGGTTTGAACAGGAACGTCGTCTAATCGAAAACAACAAAGACAAAGTAGAAAAACCATCTTTACAAAATTAAGCTGAAACATCATTGATCCGCACCAACACATCTATCTGGTTAAAGATGCATACTATACAAATGTATTCAGATCACAAACTTTGGATCTAGAGAATTTTCGCTCATCTACATACTCATTGCAGTTGCTTCGTAGTGTTCTTAATTTGTCATTTGAATTTAGTTTATTAATTAGACTAATAAATAAATTGTCGAGTTTGTGGATGATGCAAGATGCATGTACTTCAAGAAAATGAACTAAATAAATTATAGGCCGGCCTTGCATAATCTAAAAACTCTTGTAGCTAATTAAGCTTGTAAACGAGTTGAAGTTTTACTAGCTTGATCGAGATGATAAGTTTTTATGGATCAATTATTAGAATAATAAGATTTGACAAATTTGTGAACGTATAAAAAGGCAAAAAGCTAGGTCTATGTTCAATCATTCAATCGTATGTAGTACCATATATGATCGTTCAAAAAAAGTATGATAATTAGTAGTTTATTATTATTTTTATGTACCGTCTGTAATTTTAAATAAACTAATTTGTTTAGTGTTTTCTTATGACATTTTTCTTCTTTTTTTGCAATGGATAATCATGGGCGGAGTCATAGTGTGTTCAATAGGGTCGACTTTTTGACACGTAGAGTAATTTATATATTGAAAAAGAAAAAGAACATAATTTTATTACTGACATCATTGTTATCTAATGAAATCATTGCACATTTAGTTTTGAAAATATATGAAAGTTTTTGAAATTACAATCATAAAATTTTATAAAAAAAAATAAAAAAATATACCTGGTTAATTCTAAGCTGAATCAATAATAAAATGATGTAGTTGGGATTAACACTACATTATTAACCCATTAATCCTTTAGCTCTAACCCAATCCTCAATTACTACCAAAAAAACTCATCTCGGCCTCCAATCTGCATTAACCTGAAATAGGTTTTTTGTTATACTTTACTGACTTTTTAAATTTATCGTATTTTTTTTAGTGAAAATGCATTTTATTTTGACTTTCAACCCGACATGATATTTGACCGACCTGAAAAATATTGACAGCTATATATCTAGGATGTTGTAATACATAAACAAAAATCCAACCCCATAAAGCTTTTGGTGAGAATTTCATCCCTTGTCAAAAGCTTTTGTATGAAATTCTCATTTCTTGCTTAAATCACTTGTGAGAGAATAAAACATGTTTGTGTGATAAATTTCGAAATCATGCAAGCTTTGTAACACGCCTTGCATGATAATTATTGAAATCACGAAAGTTATATTTTTGATATCATGTTTTGAATGGTTTAATACAAGGTTTGTAGTTGCGTGAGATTGATGTTGAGACAAGTTGGTCGCAAGTTATGAATTTTTTTAAACCCTATTGTGTATTTTTTTTTGTAACATTATGACATTCACACACTTTGTACCATTTTTACGCTTAATAGGTTAACTCCGACCTTTTAAATAAACTAATTTGTTTAGGTGTACTATTGTGACATTATTCCTTTCTTTATGTCCAATTGACAATAAACAATGTTGACCTTCACTATTGACAACAAAAAATAAAATTATCATACAAGGTATGATAACTTGTATGTGTATGTGTTGTGGGCTTTAAAAAAAATAAGATTCTTATTTCATCCTATGTCAAATGAGACTTGAACCTACAATTTTATTGTACTATAGTTCATACGTTTTTATCACTAGACTAATCTACTAATCTATTGATTATGTGATGATCTAATCTGATCTCATCTGATCTGGTCGAGTTTCACATAATGTTCTATCCAATGATTAGAATTACTAGCTAGTGAGCCCATATAAAAATTTTAAATGCCCACTAAATTACATATGTAAGGCCCAAGTTTTTAATTTATTAAAATAAACCCTAATAACATTTAACATTAAATAGAGCCTGCCCTCCCGACTCACTTAAATCATTTAATCTCTAACATTATTTTCAGGATCAACAAGTTAATCTTAATTAAGTTAATTAATCCGATATACTAAAATTACCAACAATATGTACATATACTTAAAATATACAGGTTGGTTAGGAACAAGTGCTTTAGTTTGTGACGAATCACTCCCTAATAGACGACAAAACATGTAGTATACGTACCTTAACAAGTCGTTTAAAATTACCAAGTTTTTAAAATTTACAAGTGACTAGAAATCATATTTGCCGCAAACATAATTTTTACTAGTAATCTGGTCAAAGAGAGATAAATTTTCCTTTTCTATATGTTTAAAATTTATGAAGTTTGATTCGTAGAAAAACTTCATCACAATAGCCCATACAAACTTCAATCTTAAAAATGTCCTATTCAAATGAGGCGTTACACTGTATAAAGGTATCATCGTCCACTATACTCACAATCTATAAAACCAAACATGTAAAAAGAGTTTAAAGCAAACATTTTGTATTTTCATTTCACATATATGTGAGTGGTTTTCATATATATCTTTAAGACATTACATAATTTGGTTAAAAAACAACTAGCTACTAGCACTAGTTAAGAAAAAATCATCAAAATCATGGATATCATCAATCTCATAGTCATATGTACTACATGTAGATGAAAAGATCTCCGACGAAATCATGCCTTCGCAATTTAATTCAGATGAAATCGTTGACATATGTTCCAATGGAACGTGGGTGATTGGATTCAATGGAGTTTGATAATCAGATGAAGAAACTTGTTCGCGTTTCAAATGACCTAAAGGTTGAACCCCCTCCTTAGGTGCATATTTCATTGACGAGAAACAAGTATCAACTTTATTCTTCTCCATACTCGTATTTGTTTCAAAACTAATTATGAACGAGTTATCCCTGTTAGTGTTTGGAGCGTCCACAATGATTTCAGGAGCACTTTGTACATTACATGTATGAAATCCATTGTACGTTATCTTGTACTTTGATGCCTCTCCATCGATCCTTTGAACTTGTTTAGTTGCATGGCATTGTTTTTCAAACTTATGACTACACCTATAATAGTTCCTGCATATTACAACCAAACGTACATATTAATTTCTTAGTTAAATTTGATTTTTTTTCAATACAACAAGACTTGGTAAAATGATCAACACAAATATGTACGTAAATACTACTAAATTAACCTTTCGTATTTCGAGTTGAGGATCGTCTTCTGACCATACTTTCTCCAAGCATATCCATCATCAGTTAGCGTAGAAAGAACTTTTGTAATCGTCGCAACATTCTTTCTACATATGTCCAAACAAAAAACTTATCATCATGTCTTGTCATTTACATATATACGATATATATATATATATATATATATATATATATAGAGTTAGGTTCAATTGAAAACAACATTTATAAATGAAAACACTAAAAACCAAACAAAATATTTTCTTTTTAAATTAATATTTTTAAATGCAAAAGGGTATAAAAGGTATAAAGAAATATTAACTTTGTGAAAACCGTTTCCCTTAATTCTCTCCATATATGTTTGAATTTTTTTTTAAATCCTCAATATATTAGAGCTAATTACCATCGTCCATTACTATTCCTTCCTCCTTTTTCGCTCAACACCACAAACCACCTCCAATCCTTTCCTTTCTCGCCGGTGAACACAATAACCATTGATTAACTCAAGTTTATGTTGGGTTTTAACAAGCAGCATCTTAACGTGATTAGTGAAGTAGGCGATGCTGGTATACTCGTGTTCGGTGCTTTTGAATGTGTAAGTTAGCCAGGGAGGCTGAGCAATCTGGTCCTAAAGGTGTTCGTTGCATTTGATTTTTTTATCCTAATCTCGAAGCTTACTCGACAATCATGGTTTTTGTTATTATTTTTCATGAACGGTTTTTTTGGGTGATTGTTAGCCAAGTTTTAAAAGCTTTTTTTTAACACATTTGACGGAAACTGTGCATTAACTTGTTTGATTTTGGATCAACTTTATTATACATGGAATTGATATCTATAATGTGAATTTTTTTAGCATTTAGTAAAGCTAAATCTTGTTTAATTGTTTTGTTTGCTTTGAGTGAATTTGGCTGCGACTTTGGTCCATATAAACCCAAACGGTTTGTTCAATCTGTGTTTTGAAAAACATACGGAAAAACATATGTATACGTACTTACACATAATTAGACATACGTATACGTAATAACTTTTAAAACCACTATGATTAAACTATGACTAAATGTATGTATTCTACATAAACGCGTTTAAGTTGTGTACTAACACAATACACATATATGGATACGTCTACTTAACTTCCTTTTCACCTAACTCCTATAACATTACAAAAACATACGTATACGTACTTATGCATGATTAGACATACGTATACGTAAGAGCTTTTAAAAGCACTATGATTAGACGAACGTATTTTACATACATCTCTGTTGTGTACTTCCACAACATGTACACATATTTTGATACATATACGTAATTTGTTTCTCATAACCTAACTTTTATAACGTTACAAAAACATACGTATAGATAACAGTGAGAATAAAGTCAAGATTGTAAATTAAGAGAGATGATAGAGAAAGAGGAGAGAGAAACTAAATTGAAAGAAAAGTATGGTTGGTTTTGACTAATATACCCTTTTAAAATAAAAAAAAGTTGGGCTTTTGGGTTCATTTTCAAATTCTAAATATATTGCCTTGTCTATTAGTTTGGAGACTGAAATACATGTCTGTGTTTGCCTTCTTTTTTCAACGATGTTGCATTATTTTAATGTAGCTTTTTTTCACCTAACTCCTTTTATTAACATTAATATAAAAACAACGTGTACGTACGTACTTACGTATGATTAGACTACGTATCCGTAAGAACTTTTAAAACCACTATGATTCCTATTATTAGCATTAATATAAAAACATACGCGTACGTACGTACTTACGTATGATTAGACTACGTATACGTAAGAACTTTTAAAACCACTATGATTAAACGTATGTATTTTTTATACATGCATGTAAGTTGTGTAATTCATATATGGCTATACTAAATTATTTTTCACCCAACTCCTGTTACATTACAAAAAATACATATACGTAAAAGCTTTTAAATTCACTATAATTAGGCATACGTATACGTATTCTACATACACGCGTAACTTCTTTTCATGACCTAATTCCTTTAAGATTACAAAACATACGTATACGACTATTTACGCTTGGCTATACGTACAGGTGTTACATGAAAAAAGTCAACTGTAATTAGAAAATATAATAGAGAAACAAAAGCATAAAAGAGAAATTAAATAGGGAAACACATGTGGTAGAGAGAGAAAGAGTGGAGAGATGTATTTGTTTTTGTTTTTACCAATATACCCTTTTATATTAAAAATATTTAATTTGTTCATAACCACCCATTTCAATGATTTCTTTGGTTTTTAGTGTTTTTAAATATAATCTTGTTTTTAATGGATCTCACCCCTATATATATATATATATATATATATATATATATATCTTATGATCATTGCTAGTTGTCGAAACAAAAAATTTACCTTCTTTTGTAACAACCTCTTTTTGTTTTTACGGGTATTAGACTCTTGACGCTTTCGCTCGAATCTTCTGACTTGTGATCATCCCAACTGCTTAGAGATCTTACATTATTTGTTTGACTATAATTACTCTCGTTGAGGTTAGAAGAGTTCAAGATCGAAAGGGTGTTATCAAACATCCCCATTATTTGAACCACCACACCGTTGACTGATTCGAGATCAGATGCCATCTTTTTCGGTTGATCGAGCAGTTTACGGAGCTTGTTGGTTAATATTTGACCTTTTGTAAGCTCTTCAATGGCTTGCATCCTGCTCTTCAATGCCATTAGGAATTAATAATTAGTTTTGTGAGATCTAATTGCAAGTTAGCACATCTATCATTAATATAGTAAAATGATCATGTGTAGTTTATTATTAAAAAAGTAATAAACTTTGTTTTCTAAAATAAGCTAGCTAGTGGCAAAGAAATTCTAAAATATATGTTGAGTTTTAAAATAAACTAGTGTAATCAAAATAGGTGACGTTAGCCTGATTTTTTCTTATGACGTATGTACGAGTAAAATTACTACAGTACCCATGTGGTGCTCTAATTAATGCATGTCGTTTAGGGTTAGAGTTGTCAACCGAAAAAAGTTGGAGTTCAAAACAAGAATAATTATTAGTTTTTTAATAGAATAGAAAATTTATGACACATCTGGCTGAAGAAATATATCAAAACTTATCTTTACATTATTTAGAGTTATATATGCAGATAGAGCCTAGCTATGGTATCATAATATTATAAGTTTGGTCGTTCATGTTTGAACCAGAAAAAATATACATGGCTTGTCATGATGCACCCGCGCAATAACATTAACGTACGTGCTTAATTAAGAGTGTGTTTATGAGATTTGTTACATGTGATGTCGTGGTATACATTAATGTGGTTAAGTGAAAAAAACTTATAAAGTTGTGACGGACTAGTTTTGACGATTAATACGTACGCCTATAAAAAACAGTATATAACTCACACGATGACGTTACCTTATAGTTTAAAAAGTAAAAAAATATATATATAGAAGAAACACGATATAAACGAACAAGTTAGACCCAAGATATAAATAATATATCTCTCACCACCTCCATTTTCACGTGTAAACAAATACAAGATTTATAAAACTTTCGAAAAGATCGGTTTATAAAAAATTTGAACGTCATATCTTTTGAGTTACTATCATCCCATCCATCCATCCATATCCATGTATCTACTAAATAAACAATCATTTTTAAAGTTATATATTCTCGATCATCCAGGTATCTATTGTCGACAAGTAGCGGTTTTGCCGTTTGTTGTTTGTTGGTTGCATGTGTGGGAAATGGTGCCTGTTCACACTTGTATTTTCTCACTTTGAACACTTTTAATTGGGCAACATCTTTACGTTTTTAATTAACCATTTATAGGTACGTGGCGAGATCGAGATTTATTTTTCTCGATTTATAGGTTGCTTCATTCTGGACTAACCAATTAAATTGTGTCACTCATGATAAGCCAGGTTAACTCATTTCGTCTTGTCTTCGACTTAATTATCCACGTACAACCCCTGAGTAGTGTTTATGTCACTAGTACTGCAAACACCAGTAAGGACTTCATACCTTTGGTTTGTTCGTAAGCCTTGACTTAACTACACACATTATTGACTCGTTGTTTTCGATACCGAACCGGGTGAAAATTGATCGTCTTAATGGTTTATAGGTTAGACCAGTTGAACTGGATTTAAGATCTGGATGACGTTACAAATTAAACGGATACTTGATTGTCAAAGCATGTTTAATAGATCGAGTTTGGCTTCTAACGTTCGCTTCTAAATTATAACGAGTTTGTTTACATATTAATTAGAGCTTCGTATATATGTAAAAGTTATATAATATACCAATTGAGAGACACTCAAATGAGAACACCTCTTAACTTGAGTACAAAAAGTACAACTTTGACAAATCATATATGGAGTCAAACTGTTGAATTTTTTGTAATATAAATTGACCAAAATGCTTATAATTTAACTAATTTTAATTAACATCTAATTCAAAAAAATATGATTCGTGATGTCGTTTGTTAGAATGCATATATACACCCAAAATGTGTGTTTGTGTACAAGTAATGTGGGTGCATATATGCATTTTAACAAACGACTTCAAAAATCTTATATTTTTTAAATAGATGTTAAAATTAGGTTAATTATAAGCATTTTGGTCAATTTATATTATAATAAATATAACATTTAAAGCGGTTCCTAAGTTGTTCTCAAGTTAAAAGTGTTCTCATTTGAATGGATCCCTATACCAATTAACCTAAATATCAATGATTAACCGTTAATCAGTATCCCCTATGGCCCTATATAACCGGCGACAACCATAAAGCCGTACGTACGTAGATGAACAATCTATAAATCCAAATCGCAGAGGATCATGCATGTACGTACGTGCTAAACAAAATCTAACCAAACAACAACACTGTTAATTTATAAGATTTATAATTCTTCCACAAACAATTTATATATAGAATTTACCTACGTCGTATTTTTTAAGATTTATATCTTCATCCGGCTATTACTTATAATAAAAATTATTTTTAGTTTTCTTACAAGTTACAACTTGACAAGTGGGTTTGCGGGTCCCATGCACGTTATTACTTCTTACAACATGACATACAGTTTTGTGGGTCCCACGTTCTTATTGGTACAAAATGAGACCTTTTCTGTTTTGAGAAAAACTATCTATCAAATTCGGGTATTCACTTGCGGTATTGATATTGGTATCATACAATTAAATAAAATTTGGTACTAATATTAAGCGGTATCAGTATCGGTACTTATCGGTTAGTATCACGATGGTACCAAATTACGTAAAAAATAGTTTTTAAATAATTTGGAATGTATAAATGTTGTTTATTAAATGTTTAATGTTATAAATTGTTTTCTATATAATTTTAGGTCATTTTGTAATGTTGTTAGATTATCAACTTTTAAATCGAATGAATTTGATATTATTTTTAATTAATTTTTACCAGCTTTCATATCTTTTTATTATATGCAAGTACATTATATTATAGTTATGTTAAAAAATATAAAATTAAATCGAAATAAGTGAATAGATTTTAATAAAAAAAGATAGAACACGAAACCGGTACCAACTTGGTACGAGTACCGAAAAACCAGTACTGATACCAGTACCGTCGTGCTAAGTTCGGTACCGATACAAGGCGGTACCGGTACGATCCCGATCTCATCCCTAGAGAAAATCACCTAAACCGACATTTATCAACGTTTTTACAAAAATATAGATACAAAAATCTCCGGTCTCATCTTATGGACAAATCCTAAATCTATGAGGGAAATTAACCGACTAATGTCGGCTAAATTCAGTTGGACATTTAACCGACATTGCTAACAAGATGTTGTCACGTGAGAGACTTCAGCATGCGACACATGTCATGTATTTTGGGCTTTAGTAACAGCTATTGGTCTGTAACTAAATGCTTGCAAAGGGAACATCTCCGCTGAACCACCTTCATGAGAGGAAGACGGCTTGAGCTAGGAAGCCACTAATGAGGTTATGAGGTGGTTGTTTTCGGATGGTCTAACCAGGAAGTTTCCGGTGTTGCTGTTAAAAAAACATGATCGATATTAGAAACAAAAGAACAAAGATTAAAAACATAGAAATCTTGAATTTCCATCATCATCATCATTAATAAACACCCCTTAAATAATCACTAACACATTATAGAGTACACTTAACTTATCAATATTTACATATACGCCACACTTACTTTTGTATCATACTTGATCATAAATTAAGGCTAACAATCATCAACGTGCCAAGACGTCTTGATTATCTTGTTTCTGTTCATCTCTTGTTTCTGATTATCACTACCGGCGGAGAGTTTATCATATTTTTCGGGACACTCGTTAGCCAAGACTTGCTTATCTTGTTTCTGATTACCACTAGCCAAGAGTTTGTTATCCTTTTCATGACCATCATTAGCCAACACTTGATCATCATTAGCCAAGTATTGGTCCTTGTAAAAATATCTCGCAATCAAACAATATAATATGAAGTTTGCTGATGAAACATATACCAAAACCAAATAATACTTGTCTAGCCGACTGTTGTTGATTGTGTCCCCGAACCATCCGGATCGACTTTTAAATACTAAGATGAGAAATATATTAATCAACATTCCTAAGCCCATCACTATTTCAATATATTCTTCCCCATAACTTATAAGTTGAGGTTCTTCTTTCATCTGTGACTCGTAGAACTTTAAAAGTCCTTCACTAGTAAGTCCTTCCATAAAACCAAGCAAACAAAATTGAGGCACCAACCAAAGAAAACTTATGGAAGTATTTGAATTCACATCAAACAAAAGTTGGACTTCTTTTAACCTATAAACCTCCAGTTGCCAAGCGAAAATACAACTAATGATCCCACAAAGCATTCCAACGCCAATTTTGATCTTCTCGCTTTTACAACTACAAATCCAACGATACAAAAATGGGATGGCGAATCTTGATAGATCTTGTACAATGTTGTATATTTGTACGGGTATCTTATCGCTCATATTAAGGTTGTTGTATTGCTGAAGAAAGAAGGTAAAGCCGGTAGCTGATATTAGGGAAACCACAAAAAACATTGCCCACATAGGAAACATTCTTAAAAGCCTTTTTACTACCGCCATATCTTCTTGTTTTTGTTCATAATTAGAAACACTTCTTATGCCTTTGGTATTTAAAGATCTTGGAGGTCTTTCATGATGCGGGATCTTATCATTTCCTATCTTTTCAGTTTCTAAATTCTCAGGGGGTCTATCTTGTCTTGAAAATTTCATGAAACAACTGGTCACAAAATATGTCATGGTTAAAGTTAATAATGTTATTGTAAAAGTAATTAGAGTTTATTACTTTTTTTCTAGAAAGATATCGTTAACCCATAGGAGTTACATGGAAAAAAATAAACAACACAATGAAATGGTAAAATTTGTGGACGGAGTTTAATTTGCTTTTAAGCGACCCAAAGAGGTTGTTGCTCCTTTATTTTTTGTTAGTAGTGTAAATTTTTAGGTTGAGAGACTTAAAAATAGTTCACCCCTTACTGTTATATAGCAACCCCCTCTATGTATAAATGATAAATCTCCACCACAAAAAAATGTTACTCAAGAAGAAGGTACTTGAACATGATGTAAAGATCCAATGCTTGGAAATTATGCATAAGTGAACTAAAAGTGTTGGTGGTTTCCCACCGACATGTCACGTGTCAAAGCATGATTTGTTTTTAATTTTTAGGGAGGGCAACAAGGCGGGTATGAGTCGAGGATGAGTAATTCCAACCCCATATCTACTTAGAAAAATATCTTTCATACCTAACTTAAAATCCGTCAGGTTTGTAGCGGGTATTTACCCATTGGATATGCTCATCGACTCATCGAGTTTGTATCTAGTATACACCCAAATACTTTAGTACACCCGAGTACTGTACTTTAGTACACTTGAATGCTTTAGTACACGGTTAGAAAAGTTAATGAATGGGCGAAATAAAATTAATTAGAATTTTGAAAGAATTTAATATACTTTAAATAAATATCATATAACTCAAATAAATAAAAAGTATAATTAATTCAGGTTTATAATCAGGTAAAGGAGTATGACTAATCGGCTGGTCGGGTATGTCATGTAATCCCATACCCTCGAAAAAAACAAATGGTAATCACAAACCCAACCCCATATATACTCGCTTACTGACCCCACACCCGGCCCAGATAAGTCGGGTTTCAGGTTTCCCAACGAGTTAGGGTTCGATTGCTATCCATAGCTATTAATTAGTTTTCCTTTTAACCGCTAACCTAAATTATGGCTTAGAGCAACTAGTTGGTGCTATTGTAGGCATGTTAACATTCTGTCAGGTTTCGAGTTTGAACCTTGAATCCGGTTTTTTTACCTTTCTTTAAACTTTTAGTTTAAATTACTTTATTTAAAATATGAAGGTGTAACGTGATCGTAAATAAGTCGAATTCATGTTACGTAACAATCGTTTTTACAACTCAAAACCTTTTTCATGACATATGATGTGTTTTTATCCTACGTTTCGGTTTCAATAACTGAACATATTTAACTTCATATTTTTCTCTTTAACTACGTACGTAGCTAGCCACGCAAATTCACTGTCGTGACCGGGTTTGCAGAAGACTACGGTGTTGGTTTTGATGTTCAACCACACGTACCCTCTAATTAACACGTTAATATTGTCATTGTAGCCGAGATAAAAAAAAAACTCGTTATAACTAATCATGAGAGAGTGAAATGAGTAAATACCGTGAAATGAACTTGAGCATCTTCTTAATATATACACTTGACACTCGAAAGAAGATCTTAGCAGGTCTTTCTATCAATGGACCCTGATGGTAGATATTATGACCCGTGCAAAAAATAATCAAACTTGTTATCATTATGATTATGCAAATCAAGAATGTAGTTTGCCAAGATGGATGAACCCCTCCAACAGCATCAGTGGCAACCCAAAGAATTGCTGAAATGGCTCCGGACGCATATGCTATGCGTGACCAAATTTTTGCACGTGCAACAGATCGTCTTCTATTCTTATCTGGTGACTTATCCATGCCGTGCACTAAGTCTTTTAGTACATCTTGTAAAATATTTCCGCATGATGTTCCAAGAGATATAAGAGAACTATTGAGATCACAACAAGCCATTTCACATCGTACGGATTGAACAACCACAAAAGCATCAAGCCCTGTCATTAATTAAGGAGATACGTACTTGTAAATAATGGTCTAAACGTACCAACTTCAATTCATATAAAAGTTGACCATCACTGCACTGCTAGTTACAAACATTTACTTACACAGATATAGGCAGTGTTGGAAAACAAGAGCGTGTAAAATCAGCCAACATACGAGTTAGCTGCATGAGCCATAAATATGACCAACAATGATGATAATGATCGAGCCTTGGATGTTAGTTAAAATTGCTGACATCGCAAGATCAGTTTCATAGTATGTAAAATACCATATTAGTACACTTATAATCGCGTAGGCTGTTAAGTAACGACTAAATTCCAAACCTATATATACCAGAAAACAAACAAACGTACATCGTGTAAAAGCATATATAAATCGATCTGTAGTTTTATATACTTTGATAATATAATTTCGAGATGGAATTGAAATTACCGACGACAAAGAGTAGACGATGATTGTAGATGAAGTAATAATCTTTCCAGAAGAATACTAATACCAAAGTAGAAACAACCAAGAAACCCAACGAGACATAGGAAACCAAAAGTACTGCAACATCCATTGATTATGATAACAGTGTGTTTTCGTGATATCAACAATTTTAAACTTCTTTAATTACGTGTTCTAATTTATGAGTCAATATCTTAATCAGTACACAACTATCACATTAATGCATGCTTACAACCTACCTCATAAGTCTTTGTTTCTTATCTTGTTTTCATAACGTGTGGAATTAGTCAATAAGGACGTACGTACTAGTCGTGATGGGGATGGCTTACAGGCAAAACAAAAGTAAAACAAGTGTTTGAGGGCGTACATAACGCCTAGGACTGGTGGCGGATCTAGATCTAATGTCAATGGTATCCTAAAAGAAAGTTTTCGCTTAAGGGTGTCCTAATTTTAGTTCAAAGGTATTGCGATACTTACAACAGTAAAAAATGGTTTCGCGATACTTAAACCGGTAAAAAGAGCACTCGCAATGAAAGTTGAGGGGGTATCATGATAAGATACCACTAGGGTCTTTATAGCTCCGCCCCCGCCTAGGACATTTTTTTGGAGCTTAACGCCCCAGGTGGAAGCTGGGGCCTTATGGGACGTTAATGTTATAGGGCTATAACGTCTTTATAAAGCCTACTACCGGGTTTAAGCGATAAGCACTACTAGAAACTTTTTTTTTGCCACTTACATATTCGTGGCAAAATTGTGACAAAATCGATTTAGCAACATATCTGCCACAAAATATGTTTGTGGTAAGAAAATGAGATTGCAAAATAATTTGCAACAACTTTTCTACAGGTTTCATAAAATTGCCACGAAATGTGTTTGTTGCTAAATTTCTGACAATATTCTCACAAATCATATTTCATGTTACTCCCTCCGTCCCATTAGAAGTGTCCATATTGTCTTTTTTAGTTGTCCCATTTAAAGTGTCCACTTTTAAAATTTATTGGTAAACTTCCAAATTTGCCCTTAATAACATAAAACAAACAATATGATGGACCCACAATAATATTTATTGTCAAGGGTATTATTGTCAAATGACAAGCAAAAGTACCCATCATTTAATGTGCCTAAAACTTTGTGTTTTTCAAACTAGGACACTTCTAATGGGACGGAGGGAGTATAATTTAGTTTCGCCACAAATTAACTACAAAACATAATAATTAATAACTTTTGTTTTGTCATAAAACCTAATATTTAATTACTTTTGTTTTGTAATAGTCTTGTCACATTTGTAACAGTTTTGCCAGAAAACATAATATCTAATGACTTTTGTTTTACCATAACTTTGTCATAAAACTTAATATTAAATAACTTTTCTTTTGTAACGATTTTGCCACAAACCTTATTATATTTACGATATTTTAACCTTTTGGCACAATTTAGCCTCAACTTATAAATAAACATTTTTATAAATATCTATATAGAAAACCCACTTGTAAATGAGTGCAATTTATAATTTTGGCACAAAAGTATCTGCTTTCAATTCAAACGGGTCAAAGTAACCAACCTCACTCTATTAAACTACTCATCAAATCTACATTAAAATGAGTGTAAATTATCTACTTTCAATCCATACGGGTCAAAACTACCTTACCCAACTTTATTAAACCAAACTATCAAATTTTAATTACAATGAGTCAAAATGACCCAACCGCACTTCATAAAATCAAAAGTATCTACTTTCAATTCAAATGACAACTATCAAATTCAGATAAAAATAAGCCAAAATGATCTGAACACACTTTATGAAATCAAAATTATTTACTTTAAATTCAAACGGGTCAAAAATTGTTGGGTTTTTTTCACCACTACGCGTATTTTTTTTGTGTGTATTTATTGATAATGAGTAGAGTTAACTATTCATGTACATTTGACTGGAGCCTAGTGTACTTAAATTCGTGTCCACTTCATTAGTTGTGAATGTGACAGGAGCCATGTTAGGTGTGACCATTTCAATATTATAACTGTGACCGTTTCAACATTGAATCTAGTACTAGTACGTAACTTTTTACATATATATTCTTCTCATCCTGAAAACTGAAATATATACCATAAATCTTGAACATAAAATCCTTAATTACTTTCTTCTACGATTCAAGCTAGCCTACATTCGGATATTAAAGACGTACGTACTCCAACGCCCATACGCCATCGATCTCTTAGCGTCTCTGCCCAAATTAAAAACACTAATGGGATTTCATAATCGATTATTTCGTTTAGTGAGTTGGGTTCGTGAAGCCACTTCATATACGTCACCCATCTTAAACACAATCTATGATCCTTCGAGTGATATTGAAGCTGGTCAAAGACCCGCCGGTAATAACCATCTTCCAACTGACAGTGAAGAACACGATCCCATGGGCATGGAAGACGAAAATGAATTCGAGGTCTCTAACGAGTCCATAGCCGAGAAAAATATTACTTTACCTAGAAAAACCAAAGTTTACTTCTATGTTTTTTATGTTAGTTTTTTGGTTTTATATGTTGTACTTGTTCTTGTAACCGCTTGCAAGTATCCCCTTAAAGGCATACACCGTGACACTATCTAATATATATATCAGCTTACTAGGTTTAACACACGTGTGTTACACACGGGTTAAATAATAATATTTTTAAAATCATAATCATTTTGTTTAAAAATTGGTAAATATTTAATATTTAAAGATATTTTGTTTCATCAACTCATACATGGTATTTCATATATTCCCTCTAAAACTTCCTATTATAGAAAAAAAATTTCCCCACAAAATATTGCCCCCATAAAACCTTGATTTATTAGATAGATTCCAGTATTTGACAAATTAAGAATTGGTTTAGTTATATTGTTTCTTAATGTCATATATATCTTGTTCAAGCTACAACCTCATTATTCATTGATGTCAATTGTCATATCTTGTATGGACAAGAGTAGAACAAAATATATTACTAACATTACTTTACTAACTATTCGATAACTTCAAACCTTTTGTTTTTCAATTTTTATGTTTCAATAAAGGCTTGCTCCCGTTAGGTTATGGTGTATATTTAGATCAAGTTTAATCTTCAACATAGTATAAAAAAACATGAACATTAAAAAATGTGCCAATAGATCAAGTTTAATCTTCAACATAGTATAAGTTTCGTTCATATTTCATATCATACATATCAACAAATTATTAAGTATAGTTAAACGTACGTAAATGGCACATGTGACACAATTTCGACTTAGATCTCAATTTAACAATGGTAATCGATAATACTCCTTAATTCGTCATCATCATCACCGCCTCTAATAAACTGAATCTTATATAAAAAAAATCCTTTGATCGCCCGAATTAAAAATAAAGTAAATATATATAAACATCATCTTATAATCTTATAAGTTTTTCTTTATCCATGACCTATAAAATTTTAATATAAAACCACCTCATCTAAATCTAAACTTATACTATAAATTAAGGTTGTCACCTTTCCATTCACAATCATATTTCTTCAAACACAATCTTCACAATATTATTCCCCTAATCAATTACTCCTCCATTTAGCCTTTTGTCACATCACAACATCTTTGAACAATCAACAAAACCCCCTTCCTTGTAAATAAAAAAGTTAAAAGAACTAAATTAGTTTATTATTCAAACTAAAGTCACCAATTTTCTTTTCAACAAAGGAGTGATTTTGATCTTGATTACAAGCCCTAATAACACAAGTTGGTTGAATCAATTCATTTGTGTTGTGTTGTGTTGTGTAGTTAGTTGTGTTTGCTGTACCGTAAAGCAGCGTCGTGCATGCAACTCTTTCTTTCATTCATTCTCTCTTTAATCTTATTCAATCTTTATCTTTAAGCATGCACTTTATCCCTTCATCTTAAATCAATCTTCAACTTCAAACACCAAACATCAATTCAACGTTTTCGTAACGCGAATTGGCAGCAAACATCACTCGGATTAAGTAGTAGTAGTAAGCTTCTTTCTTTTATCTTTTGATTATGAATACAGTCTTGTGTTTTGTTTTGTGTAAATTAGGGTTGATTTGATCAATTTGAGGGTTTTAGTGGAGGTTAATTGGTTGAATTAGGTTTGATTTAATCTATTTAGGTTGTTTTGTTGAATTAATTGGGATTAGGGTTTTTGATGTATGTATGTTTGCGGATGGAGGGTAGAATATGCATGAATGAGTTATGTGGAGCTTCGTTAGCAGCAGATGTTGGTGTTAAGAAAGGTTGGGGTTTGCGATCTGGTCATTTTGCTAAACTTTGTGCTAAATGCGGGTAATTTAATTATAACTAGATCTCTTTGGTTTTCAATTTGATGTTTTTTTTGGTTTTTGATTTGAAATGTTTTTGAGTTTATAGGGTTCACTAGTTGAAATCATTTGTTTCCCTAATTTTGTTCATATACTTGTCATCTTTATCTGTTTCAGTTGCAATCTGCAGGTTTTGCTATGGTACATAGTTGCTTTAAATTTGAATAAATTGCCCAAAGAACAACCTATAAAGCCCTTTTTTTTGCTTGGCGGATAACTTTTGAGTTTGTTTATATGCTTTGCTGAAAGTTTTGAATAACTTCTTAATAATCGAACTTTTGTATTGTTCCAGTACGGCTTATGAACGACAAGCATTCTGTGAATTGTTCCACCTAGAGGACACTGGTTGGAGGGAGTGCACTTCTTGTGGGAAGGTAAGCATGTTCTGTCCCGTCTGTCCAATTTTAGGAATTGTACATTGGGTCATGAAAGGATGGGTTTTTGTTCTGTTTGGGTTATGTAAACTTTAGGCCCAGTTGGATCAACATTATTCCATGATGATCAAAACAATACGAAAAACGATCTTTCAGTTACTCAAATGTAAAAAAAGTACGAATAAAACTAGACGAGTGAAAGTACCCTGGTATTTATGAAAAAAAAAACCTTTAAATTACGCCCCTGAATATCTGTATGCATTTGTGGAATGCTATCTTTTGGGTTTTCTAATACTTTCTGCTGATTCAGCGACTCCATTGTGGATGCATTGCTTCTAGTGCTTTCATTGAACTACTTGAAAATGGTGGTGTAAGTTGTGTCAGCTGCTCAACTAGTTTAAAAAATGACCCTGTAAGATCAAGTTATATCTTATCTCTAAGTGAAAATATATACTAAAAAGATTCAAATGTTGATATTTGTCGTATTTGTTGTATATACAGAGCACAAGTGAGGATAAGCCTGAAGAATGTGGGGTTTCAGTAGAAAATAGTGTTGGAGAAATTCGAGCATCGGTAAAAATGTTTAAACAGTCATGTGATGGTACTGGGTATGATGACGATGCATCCACATCACATATGAAACAAGAAGAAAATCAAACCACTTCAACATCAGTTTACAATGCAACTTCTGAATCTCCTCATGGACAAAATATTAGATACAGAGAAAGTACAGGGGTCAAAGATGTCCAAACAGATTTAACTATAGGCTTAGCTTCTTCCTCACAAAAGCCTATTTTTTACCCCATTCAAGAAAGGGAGTTAAACAAACCGTATTCTTCTTTACAACATGCGCCTTGGGCACAACATATTTTGCCCAAAGTGCCCAAATCCATTTTCCCCCAAGGTTTTGATGCAAATTCTAGTATGAATTCACAGATACGGGTTGCCCGGCCACCTGTTGAGGGACGGGTAAAAAATCAGCTGCTTCCTCGTTATTGGCCTAGAATCACTGAACAAGAGTTGCAGCAGATATCTGGAGAGTATCCTTTTTTGTTATAAGTGCCTGTTTTGACTGCTTTCCTTATAAATTTGTTGATTTGGGTTATGGTTTATTTCTAACGGGTTAGGTCTTAAAAAATTAGCTAAAAGGACAAATGTGTTGATTTCGAAGTTTACAATCTCCTAACCATTCTATTTAAAAATGTGTTGATTTGGAAATAGCATCTCCAAAGTGTATTTTCTAGTGTTTACAATCTCCTAACCATTCTATTTAAAAAATTAGATTATTACTATAACAACATAGTTTTGTCTCTATATTTAACACATTAAGAGTTCATAAAAATGGACAAATGTTTGTGGGTCAATCCAAGCCATCCAACCTAAAAGAATTGTCTTAATCCAAGACAGTTAGAGTATTATTATTTTAACAAGACAGTTTTTATAATGTTAAGTGAAAAATGGAGAAAAAAAGTGTTTGTGGGTTAGCCCAACCTGACTTATCCATTTTAAGTTTTACAAGTTCTGTCCTGTTAACCATCCCCTGTCCCGCATATTATTCACCGTTCTCTTTACTTTCACGATGTCATAATTTCCTTAATTCTGATTATTTGAAGTTCAAATGCCACCATCGTTCCACTTTTTGAGAAAGTTCTGAGTGCTAGCGATGCAGGTCGAATTGGTCGTTTGGTTCTCCCGAAAGCATGTGCTGAAGTAAGTGCACCATTAAATTATTCAAAAATTTAGGGGTGTTTGGTTTTGAGGATATGCGTTTGATAATGTTGATGCGGGGTTGGTACCCATAGAATTAAGTTTCCGTCACACCTAAAGGTTCGGGTTTAGGAATTAATACCCATTACCGTCCTAATCTGTCATCAAACGCAAACCCATTGCGATCCCCATAGTAATGTTTGACTACTATGCAGGCATATTTTCCACCTATTTCTCAACCTGAAGGACTCCCATTGAGGATTCAAGATGTTAAAGGCAAAGAATGGTTATTTCAGTTCAGATTTTGGCCAAATAACAACAGCCGAATGTATGTTTTAGAAGGTGTCACTCCATGCATACAATCTATGCAGTTGAAAGCTGGGGATACTGGTACTCATTCTGTTCCTAAATGTCCTTTAATCACCTTTATCACCCTGTAGTATGTTATTTGATTTTTTGTAAATTTCTAGTGACATTCAGCCGTATGGAACCTGAAGGAAAGCTTCTTATGGGCTCCCGTAAAGCCTCGGTTAGTACTTGTGCTCAGGTAATTTCTTTCAGATGATATATTAAAGAGTAAATTACAAAAAAATGTTACCTTTGGTATAGCAGAGAGTGCGAAACAGTCCCTGTGATTCATTTGTTACAAAAAAAGTTACTGTTTCGTAGAGTTTTATAACAGTTTGGTCCCTTTCCTGTTAGACTATATCACTATACTGTCAAGTTGTTAAATTCAAAACATGATCATTTCACCCTTTTGAAGCTCACTCTTGTTAAAGAGCTACCAAATACACAAATAAAACTATAACAAAAAAATGTTTTTTTTTCTTGTAAGGACAATATGAGAAATTAAGTAAAAACTTTAGGCACTATAGAAAATCAGTTTAAAATGAAACTGGTTACTGGTCATTTTTTTAAATTTACAGAAGGGCTCTTAAGTCTAAAGGGCAAGGGACCAAATCACTAAAAACTTCCATACCTGTATACCACAATGATCATTTTTCACAATAAGTGGCATGCAGGGCACGTTTTTGTAATTTCTGCCATCATTTGTATAATTTAACGCTTATATGAGATCTGTTATATACCATGGAGTATATTGCAATGTATACTCAGTTTAATCTACTTATAAACAGGATGCTTATATACCTGCAATGCATAATGGTGTTAACACTATTGAGAATCTTTCAAATATGAACGATTGCTCTAGTCTTCTTCAATCACTAAAGAGAAACACAGATTCTCATCTAAATTTATTATCAAGAAATATGAGCTTGCCTGTTGGAGATGCCAAGTCAAGGGCAGATTCGTCATTTCAACCAGACAAAAAAAGAAGTCGAAATATCGGGTCAAAAAGTAAAAGATTACTTATTGAAAATCAAGATGCTCTTGATCTAAAATATACATGGGAAGAATTGCAGGATATGCTAAACCCACCTACTATGCACCCAAGTACTGTCACCATTGAAGACCATGAATTTGAAGAATTTGAGGTAAGTGATATTTCCTTTAATATTTTTCATATTATATGCAATATTGTTTATTTATGTCTTTTTTGTAGGAACCTCCTGTTTTTGGAAAAGGGAGTATATTTACTGTTCGGTTATCTGGGTAAGAGTTTGTTCCGTTAAATCATTGCATTTTAATATTATATATATCCTTTTAAGTTTCATACTATCATATTGAACCCTCTAAAACATGAAAATGTCATATTTTCTCATTTCATAGTAGATAGAAATAAAAGCAGCTACTTGTGACTTATAAGATGCTTCATTGAAGAAACAAAAACAGTGTTATGAGCTGAAATGATTTTCACTTGGTAAATTCTAAGACAAAAGTGGTGTTTCAGGGAGCAAGAACAGTGGGCTCAATGTGATAACTGTTCAAAATGGCGAAGGTTGCCTGTGGATTTTCTTCTTCCTACTAAATGGACATGCCAAGAAAATATATGGGATCAGAGCAGGTTATTATTATGTTTTTTCATTTTACTGAATACGATTAAGCCATACATGATAACTTTGTTTATGTGACGTATTGTGATTATTTAGGCACTAATGAATTGGCATTATTAGGTCTTCTTGTCTTGCACCAGACGAATTAAACCCTAGAGAACTTGAGCAACTTCTTGGGATGGCGAAAGGTATGATTCTTTGATTGCTTGTCAATATCTTCATTTATGAAAATTGCACAGTTTGATTGGTGAAATGGTTCTAGGGAGATGTTAGTAAATGTCAGATGTCTAAAATTAGCTTCAATAGTAACTAAAAAGGGAATATTATGGATGAAAACTAGAGGTGGCAAAATGATGTCGTTGGATAACGGGTCAGATCGGGTTGGCATAGAATACTTCAATTCAAAACCTCAAATTTTTCTAGTAGAATTACACTGAGGTTATGCTGTGTCTGATTTAGAATATCACAAGTGGAGGAATTCAATGAGCCATAAATCAGATCAAGAGCAGGGACCAAGTGCACCCAATCAAACCGATCCATCAGTTGCAACCACCACCAAGCACCCAAGGCACCGCCCGGGTTGCTCATGCATAGTCTGCAGTCAACCACCAAGTGGCAAAGGCAAACACAAACCCAACTGCACATGCACCGTCTGCATGACAGTCAAACGCCGATTCAAAACCCTAATGTTACGCAAACAACAACGCCAATCAGAACGTGAAGCCGAAATTGCAGAGAAAAGTCAGCTCAAATTGGGCCCCACCTACAAGGAAACAGAAGTCAAACAGTCAACGTCATCATCAGGCAAAGCACACCTAGACTTGAACATAGACCCTCATCGTATACAAGACAGTCACACATCAAACACAACCCATGTAAGCATGATGAGTCTTCTCCAAGCAGCAAATCAGCCACTCGAGACGTATATGAAACAAAATGGTCTTACAAGCTTAATTTCCGAGCCACAAGCTAGCTCTGGTTCACAACCGTTGCCACAAGCTAGCTCCGGCCCTACACCCACAGTTCAAGAGGATGAACCCCAAGGACCCAACCATAACGATAACGGTTCGTAAATTATTTCCCACTTGATGGAGGATGAAAAGTTTACATAGTTTTGGATTGAAAAAATATATCCTTTTTTTTTTCATAGTTTGTGAATCTGATGTGCTTGTTATTGTGGTACAATTTGAGTGAAGTGTTATATGGTCATGTTTAGACACAATATTCTGTTTGAATACACAACCTTAATGTTGTACGTACAACATATGAGACTGATTCTTTGTATTAAAGAGTGTTTGCAGTTTGTAGTTTGGTTAACTATACTTGATTAGCCGTGTAAGCATGTAATCATGAACATGGTGTTTCGACTAATCATCCCGACATGTGTTTTGCATGATTTGTATACGTGCTATTTTACTTATACCATCTTGTAAGTATTTTTTTCATATCTAGAACACTTTACTGAAATAAGATTTACTGGATACGGTTGTTATAAAAAATGGCGGATGAAAGGAAAGTAGCATAGTTTTATTATATTATATAGGTTTAAAACAAGATGTTGGAGTAACAATATAGCTGGCCGGTTAAATACTAGCTTAGAGTAATTAATACATGAATAATCTCACTCATGCATAATTATTAATTAAGTTATACATATATAGTGCCTCTCTATCAGCTTCAGTCAATCATATTCTTCTTATTGTACCCTGCACAAGTGTCAAACAACAATTAAAGACAAAAGTGTCACCGGCCAACAAATCAACAACAACAGATATTAATTTATAAGCAAACATATATAGTGAAAAGATCGATAAAGTTAATTAAAGTGTGTAATTACGTTGAGCAGTCGAAGGTAGGACTAATCTTGTAAGGAATGTGAACATCACATTTCTCTGGTAGATTACTGGCGAATCTCATCTTAATTCCGGGAACCAATTTCGCAGCTTGTTCCATGCACTTACACGCCATCTGCCGGTCCGGTTTGTTATCTGCATCCTTATACAACAACTTCACCCCATTACAACACTTTGCAGGAACCTTACCTCCTCTAATCAAGTAAGTTGCACATGGAGTTAAGCTGCTCACAACCAACTTGCATGTCACCGCACTCTCCGTTAACCGGGGTGCAGTTGCTGCCGCCATAAAGGCGATAAGCACAGCCATGAATGCTACCTTAGCTACGGTTGTCATTGGTGATTTATGTTGGATTTTGTAGGTGTTTTAGAAGCAAAATGTTTGTATAAGTTGTGATCAGGCCGGGTTAGCTAGGGTGATTTTATACAACAATTAATTAAGGTGCATGCATGCATGTGTTTATTGTGTGTGAAGAGAAACTAATTCTTGCAAGAAACTGTAGTACGTTGTGCGTATAGGATTATAACATTTAAGGTTGTAACAGAAACATGTAAATATTTTTATTTTTATTTTTAATATTTAAACTAACAATGTGATTTGTCGGTGATCCGAATTCTTGTCACCCTAAAACCATCCTAACGCACCTGCTGTGACCGGTGCATGACACAAGAAACGTGACCAAGGTCACAACGTGATAAGAGATACAAATATATTTTTTTACGTAGATTGGGTTTAATAATTTGTTGTTTCACATTTTACAATATTTTTCTCGGTAGGCATCCATTAAAAAACATAACTTCTTTTAAATTATATTTGAATTTTAAACTAATTTTTACAGTCGATTGTCGTAAAAGTGTGATTAGAAGCGGTAAATGATGAGATTTTAAAAAAAGCAATCTCATCAACAACTCAACTCTCCCATGGTTCCACCATGTGGCAAACTGGCAGCTCAACTTCACAAGAGTCAACGAGACACTTAAATGTGCTGACGTGTGCTTGTTCATTTATTTTAGAGGAAAACAGGGCGTAGCAGTTCACGTGTCAGCAAGCTGCACAAAGATTTGTTAATGACGGGTTATTATGCTGACTTGTTACTATCTCACGTGTTATGTTATTCAATCACTTCGTATTATTCATCAAACTAGTTTATATAACACTCAAGTTTAGACAAAAACACAATATTAAATTATATTTCTTATAAAAATCATATATAATATATATGTAATATACTAATATTGAATTGAAGCTCACAAAGATTATATTCCTATGAAATTCATCGGTTAATATTGATAAAAAAAAAGTTTAGAATTTAAACTAAGTAGATAGACATGCATATAATAAGATAAATTTAATTATTATGATAATAAATGTTATTTGACCCAAATAGCATCTATATGCTAAATGAAATGAGACTTTGCCACATAGGATAAGTGTATGCGTTATTCAATTATTAGAATAAGTAAATTTATTTTTATTGTATTTTTGTCACACTGGTGTAATAATTCTAAATGGGATTTTTACATATTTCCCTTTTCTAAGCCCATCAATTACATATTTACCCAAGCCTAAAGTTTAATTACACATATCCTCTTTGACATAATAAATTACTCATTTACCATTTCATTTACACAACCATAAAAAAATATAAAAATATATTTATCAAGATCATTAAGGGTAAAATAGTAAATCAAAAGGCTATTTTAAAGAAATTGGGTAAATATGTAATATATGTGGTTTAGGAAGGGAAAATATGTAATGGAATTTTAGGAGTGGGTAAATACGTAATAAATGATCTTATGAAGGGGATATATGTAAATGCCTCATTCTAAATTGGTATTAACTCAATTAAGTTCATTAAAATATTTTTGTCACACACATTGATAAAAAGTTTCATGTCTCGCATATTACTATACAGTGAAAGGTTGTAATGTGCCAGGTATTAAAAAACGGAGATATATCTAATCTTAGTGTCAAAACGAAAACTGGCGCAAAGTCAATGTGTTAAAGTCATAAATATGTCAAAGTAGAGTAGAAATCAAAGTTGTAAAAAGCTAAAGTTGGAGGTCAAAGTGAGTATAGGCTAAAGTCCTTAAAATTACAAACTTGAGGCGTGTGCCAGCAAGTCGGTGGAGATTCGCCACCGACCTTATTCTTAGTAATATGAAAAACACTCAAAACAACCCAGGTTTAATAAAAATGATTTTTGTTTTTGTAAGGCTTGAACTCTAAACACGAAGTTTCAAACACAAGAGTGGCAGTCATCAACCTGATTGTGTTAACAAAATGCTGAGTAGCCGATCTGATTGTCTTAACAAAAAGCAGAGTAATGGATATTATAATCCATATCATAGTTTCATATTATTTTAATTTTATTATATAGCATATGATTTTAATTTTTAAATTACTTATATGACACAACCTGATTTTTTTAACTATGTCTGGCAAGTGAATCAATAAGTCCCACTTTATGAAAACATTGGTCACAAAACAAAACAAAATGAAATTGTATTTACCTAACAAAGTCAAAATTTGACTTTAATAAAGTCATATGCGCGCATTGGTTGGTTGCATGGATGCATATGATTTGAATTGAATTATTGTGCCTTTTTTGCCGGCTTCAAACGTGACTCCATTACATGCACACTAGCTTCTTCTTCTATTCTATCTATCTCACCTATTTATACCAACTTCCTTATCTCCCTCTCGATCATATATTCAAATCGACCATTGCAAATTGTAAACGTGTACAACCGGTGGTATATGGCTAATCTCATGCTTTTAAGTGTCGTCGTCTTGTCTTTCAACACCATCCATGGCTTAAAAGATGGTTGGCAAAAGGCTCATGCAACTTTTTACGGTGGTGAAGACGCATCTGGTACCATGGGTATGTACATGTTTTTATTTCTCAATACTCGATCTCTTATGCGTGTTAATTAGTGTATGTGCATTTGAGCTTGCAACTATATATTTGACCATCAACTATTCAACAAAGGAAGTTTATGTATTTAATAAACGAAAAATTATGATCAAATTAACATGTCTCGTTTGTTTATTAATTTACGTATGTGCAATTTGGTTATGCTCCCTTGTATATTTCTGGTACGTCGTTTGGAGCATAGGTTTGAGGCAAGTTTTATATCAGTTGACGCGTATCCTCCTCTTCTAGATAAAAATCTTAGAATGAAATTCGGGAAAAAATTAACGAGACAAAATAGTGACAATTTTTAGGCAAAATTATTCCCTTTGGCTATATAATAGTGTCTGCAGGAAAAAACGCAGCTGAGGTTATTTTCAACCAACAGGTCATAGTAGAGATTATCACCTATTAATTTTCAAGCTCGTTTTTTATATTTAATTGTGACACACGGTTGTACTAATGCATGGGTGGCACCCAACCTCTTTATAACCAACTCACTTTTTGTGAACACTTTTAATGCGCAGGTGGTGCATGTGGCTACGGCAACCTCTACAGTGACGGCTACGGCACAAACACCGCGGCTTTGAGCACCTCCCTCTTTAACAACGGGCTAAGCTGCGGTGCTTGCTACCAGTTGCGGTGCGTTGATGACCAGAAATGGTGCCTTCATGGCATTATCACCATCACTGCCACAAACTATTGTCCCCCAAATTATGCACTGGCTAATGACAACGGCGGGTGGTGCAACCCGCCTCTCCGTCATTTCGATCTAGCACAACCGGCTTTTTTGAAAATTGCACAATACCACGCGGGAATTGTCCCTGTTGCGTATAGAAGGTCTCTTCTCTACTAATTATTAATTATGATGGTCTCACTCGTGTAGATATTTTAGCTAAAGGATCAATGGTGTATTTAACAGGGTACCATGTGTAAAGCGAGGAGGCATGAGGTTCACAATAAATGGTCACTCTTACTTCAACTTGGTGTTGATCACTAACGTCGGGGGTGCAGGGGACGTTCATAGTGTCGCAATCAAAGGGTCCAAAACAGGTTGGCAGACAATGAGAAGAAACTGGGGTCAAAACTGGCAAAGCAACTCGGATCTTAACGGTCAAAGCCTCTCATTTAAAGTAACAGCAAGTGACGGAAGAATCGTCACCAGCTACAATGTGGCACCTGCTAACTGGCAATTTGGCCAAACGTTCCGAGGGGGTCAGTTTGAAGATCTGTGAAGAAAACCAACAGTTAAAACATTCTGAAGTGATATTAATTTGTTATAACGAGGTTACCTGTTACCGAACACGAATTCGGTTTTTCATATGCTAGTTTACTTAATAAGTTGTGATTTTTTAATAAAATGCTGTCCGATTTAGTATTTACGATACATAAAACGATCGCCAAACCATCATTAAACCGAGCATACGCGACCTGGGAGGCTGAGAGTAAATGTTTTTAATCTTTCTACAAAAACTTAAAACATTCCTAACCAAACTGAAAAAAAAAACAAAACAAAATGAAACACCCATGACCTGACCCAGCCCAAATTGGCCAGACCCGGCCCGGTACCAACTTAAACAAACTCAATAGTTCAGCAGAGAAAACTTGAGTCTCAATACAATTTTCCCTTTCTCCACACCAAGCTTACCGCCGGTAACGACCCAATGACCCGGCGGATCCGCAGGCCCCTTACTCATCTCTGTCATATCCACAAGTTTAGCCAACTTGTTGCTACTTCCGGAACTCGAATCACCGACATCATGAGTTGAACGCTTTGACTTGTCGGTTGGAGTGTGGTCCCACAAAGATCTACGAACAGTGCAACCGGGCAGCCAGGAATATAGAAGTTTCATGTAAAGAACGTTTCTTGACCCGAAATCCCAGACACCGAGCTGGGCCCCAGTGACTATATGGACCCCGCACGAGTCCCCGATGAAAGCCTCAGGGCTCTCGATTGGCGCAGTGCTGATATGGGAGAAGTTTTTCCACTTAACTGGCTCGAACCATCTGCTGTCTTGCTCCTCGGGTCCTAGCCACTTGGGTGCCCCAATTGCTACATGTGTGTCCCAATATGGACGGAGGATTTTCGGGAGGCATTGCAGGTGTTGAATGTGAATGGCTAATCGATTGTGTTTTGAACCTTCTAAGCATAACCGTATGCCTGTAACGGGCTTACGTCCCACCGATATCTATGTAGAAATAACAAAACAAATAACTGATTTATAATAATAATAAATAAATGAACGGTTTTGTTTACGGGTCAAAACTGGTATTGTACCATACAAGAGAAGAACATCTAAGAGGTACAACCTGAACTGACCCGATGACCCGGTTCAACATAAAAATACATAGAGGTTTTTGACCCGTTTACCACATTATTAATCAGTAATAACCCAGGTATTGGGCCCATTACAAGACCTGTATGACCCATTATCAACATTTTTTAGTACTTTACTATTGCATGCTTAACTTAGTTTTTGTATCTTTACCAACACCAGAAAACTGGTTTGATTGTTTATCCCCATAGAATGATATCATGTTAATGCTCAATGAGGTCAAGTAGACCAATGCATATCAAAATTTTCAGTGATGCATCGTATAAATGTACTATACAACCCATTTATGGGTGTATCATGGTAATGCAAGTATAAACACACGAAAACATGGATTCAAAGACACATACCTGATCTTGAGAAACATAAAGCTTTTGGCCCATCATGCTAAATTGTAAAGAAGGACAAACAGGTTCCTTTCTTTGATGGCCCACAAGCCGATCTTGTAACGGTGCCCACACTCGTGTCACCTGGAACTCGAGAAAGTATCTCAGCTCTTCGATCTGAGGCTTGTCTGCGCAACAAACGAGTAAAGAATTAACTAACTAGTAACTTGGTTTTGTAAACTATATTTCAAGAATAATATTATCATATTAGATTTTTTTTTTTTGAACAGCAACCGGTCCTCCGACCTGGATCCCCTACCCCGGTTGCCCGAAGTAGAAGTACCTGCCGGAGTAGGCGTCCAACCTGGGCCAACCTAAGTCCGAACCCCAGCCCACCCTCCTCACTTGCCCAAAAGCACCTACTGTGTAAAACCCCCCCGGATCAAGATTCGAACTCGCGACCTCAAGGAGACCGGTTCGCTCCATCATTTCCAAATGCCGCTGGGACAAATGCCCAACTGCTATTATCAGATTAGATGAGTGCGCCATATTAATACACTAAAAAAAGTCATCGCTTTCTAAGCGCCTTGCATGTAGGACCATAGCACCAAGGCTCGCCCTTTGCGCCTCGAGTGTACCTAATGCATTTGACTACCTATGCAGAGTGAAAATATATCTTACATTCAAGATAAAGATTTATAGCTCGAGTCAAATGCTCCTTTCCTGGCAATCCTTCTAGAAGAGAAGTAATGGGAATGAAGGACATGGCAATGACATCTGGAGAGTATTTTACAGTCTTCCCCCATCGAATATGGCTTTGCTCTAAATCATCTCCTCCCCTTCTTCTGAAGATAACCGTTACATCCTGTATAATCATAACAAATATAAAATAACAATCTAATATTGCAACAACCTTATAAACCCTTTAAGGGTAAGCATGTACACTTAACTGAATTAACGATATAATTATATTAATTATGGAATAGATAAATATGATACTTTTAGACTTTTGAAAGGGTAAATATGTTAGAAGAATTTAAACAAAATTGCCCCCAATTTTATCACTCATTCAAATTGATTGACTTTTTATCATTAAATAAGTAACTATATTTTAAAGAAAAGATACAAGCATACAGTCTTACATACTTCCTTTGCATTTCCACCAAGTGATGGTGCACTTGCAGGTTGAGGATATATGCCTTGGCTGCTAAACAATGATGGATCACCACCCTATAGAGGAATAAAAAAAGAAACACGGCCAGTGCAAAAATACAAATCAAAACCAGATCTAATGATAATTTCTTAAAAAATTGAAAATAATAAAAGAGTAACTTGAGAACCAGAGGTGGCAACTTCGACCTATTTACTTATTAACGGTTACAATTGAGTTCGAATAAATTTTTTTAACAAAATAGGGTATAGGTCAAAACTCAAAACTACTCAAGTTGATTAAAATTCGTCCAAAGTTTATTTTTAATGCACACAACATCCAAAATCATCTAATCAAAGATTAGTAATCATGATTAACGGAATATTAAGTTAAATGGACAAGAAAGTTTGGGCGCCATTTAGACACGACCCATTTTTATGTGTATTGCCCATCTTGCCACCTCTAAGAAACGATTTAGAGAGCTTATGCTTGAAGATAGTAAACAATTTTGGTGCATGAATAAAAAAGAAAAGAGAAACTAGCCTTTTCCTTGTGTCTCAAAAGACCTGAATTGGTAAGGTTTTCAGTGTTGCAGAACCTGTGGTTTCCTATATCTTGAACATAGTTTTTTATCTCAACAGTAGACAAAGGTGATGATTGGTGTTGCTTGACATATATTACATCTTTACCACCAATTGTAATCGATGTGATTACATGAGTGCCAAAATTCTCGATAAAACTACCAAACAAAAAAGAGTCATTAGGGATAATGTTAGGTCCAGCACAAAATTATTTTACATGCATACAAAAATATGTGAGGCGATTTCATATACAATCTTTTATAAGTTCAAATTTTTATATTGCAATTTAAAATTTTCATAATACCTATTAATCCCTTCAAAAAACCAAAAATGTACATACTTACCCATTTTATGTTATAGAAGATAAAATCAATCACCTATAACGGTGTGTTTCACTAATTGAACGAAGAGAATATAATGTACTGAGATGACTCATAGTCATTGCAATATTTCTTGTTCACTTATTCAACGAAAAACACTGTTATAAGTAACTACAACCGTACCGAGTAAAATCTCACTCATAGTAGAGCTATTGGTAGGGTCTGGGGAGGGTGGGATGGAGACGAGCCCTACCCCTATCCGTAAGGAAAGAGAGGTCGCTACCAGAGAGACCCCTGGCTGTTATAAGTAACTGATTTTATCATTTTACTATGGAATGGGCAAATATCACATTTTTAGTGTTTTGAAAGGGTAAATATGATATTATAAAATATAAATCCAAAAAATTGAATACCTTGCTAAGGCTGGTGGGTCCCATGTTGGGGGAACTGCTCTTTTAACACTTTCATGCAACACGAAAGAGGATTTAGTAAGCTCAAATTTAGAAAGTGGGATGAAGTAACCATCCATGCATAGGGTTTTAGTCGCTGCAGAATCTACTTGTTTTGAACCCGTAAAACTAAATGCAGCATTGAAGCTACCAAGAGGAATGTTGCCTGATAGATTAGCTCTCTTGTTAAAATACTCAACCATCTGCAATCATAAAGTTCATCATGCGTTTCAGTGTTAGACAAATTATGATTATTTATAAAAAAACTAATACGTAACTTGGTCATTTTTATGAAAAGAAGAGAAGCCTCTAGTGGGATGGGAATAAAAGTTTCTCGAATTAGTTCAAAAGATCTATAAAACATTATCTGATGATCAGCTTCAATATGCAAATACAAGCATCCCCTTAAACTTTTACCATCAAACCACCACATTTTAAATTTTTAACTTCAAATTTTGATATATCATAACTACTTAAGAAGAAAAAACAGAATCACGTCCATGTTTTCAGTAAATGCAGCAATTAAAGACTCATCGAACTTCAGAACTTAAAACTCTATGAACGAACAATGACATCAAAAGCCCCTAAAGCTAACAAAGGAAGATCATATGTTTTCAAGCTTCGCCGCAATACCTAATAATCGTCATTACCACATCATGTAAGTAAGTACGCAAACTTTCTTGTAACATCTAACAACTAAACACAAAGATCAAAACCAAAATTTACCTCATGATAACTGCAAACCCCGGACATAATACGGTCAACCTGATCCTGATCATTCTCTATATCTCTCGACACATTCGGCACAACCAAATCATCATATACCCAAAGATCCCTTTTATGTTCTTCATCAATCTCCACAACCTTTGACCCTGCCACCCCCTTACAATACAACAACCGCGTATCGAAATTTACATCAAACCCCTTACCCAATGCTTGTACTGCATTCATAGCAGTATGCAAAGCTGCTGCATTTTCCTCCATCTCATCAAACTTCACCAAGATTCAATTTTTCAGTAAATTGATCCAATTCAACAACAAATTAGCGATCAGATCATAAACCCAATTCCTAAACCCCAAAAAAATTAGGTCAAATCCAAAACCCTGTTCGAATTAAGCTAATTGAAGCACTTCAACATCAAATTAGGGGAAAACCAGTACCTCGTTGAGTAAAATCTGATCTAAAACAACATCCAACACCCTCGAATTAGAACTATAAAATGAAATCAACAGCAAATTGTAATCACTCTATTAGGGTTAGGGTTCTTGAACAAGCAAGCACACAATTGTGAAATGAAAACAGTGAAAAGGGGATTAAAGATTTGTCGAACCGTCAAATCAAGGTTCAAAGATCAAAACCCCATCTCAATTTCATCAACAGAAGCATAGGCAATGAGATGAGAGAAAAAATCTGACCGACTTGTGATTGATATATGGATCATAACTCTGATGTCACTTTCTTTCGGTGTTAATTGCTACGTATCATCTCACAGTTTGCTAAGAATTTTTGTAGAATTGAGTCCAAAACACGGCTTTTGACTCGGGGTTTTGATTGATTTGGGAAATTTCTTTTGGGTTTTTTTCACCTTTTTGTTATTAGCATTTACACGTGACTTTGTTAAGGACTTGTCCCATTGAGTTTCTTTCATCTTTCTATCATTGATTGATTCATTCTTGTAATTTAAAGTTTTAGTTATAATTGTTTGATCATCAAAACTTTAGGTCTTGTAGTAACTTTTAAAAAGTGTTTTTTTCTATGAATGATATCGTGACGTATTAACAAGATTCGGTAATCATTTAATGTAGTCAGACAGTATAAAAATAGTGACGTTTATAGGATAAATGGGAAAAAGGCAACTGGTTTGCGGCGGATCTTGGCTTAAATGTACCCAACATGACGTATAGCGACGATTTTGTCGTTGTAATAATAAATTTACTTAATGATTAAAATTGGTATAACGACATTAATCATTTAATGTAGTCAGACGGTATAAAAACAGTGACGTTTGTAGTATAAATGGGAGAAGGCAATTGGTTTGCGGCGGATCTTGGCTTAAATGTACCCAACATGACGTGTAGTGAGGATTTTGTCGTTGTATTAATAAATTTATTTATTGAATAAAATTTGTATAACAACGGTAATCATTTAATGTAGTCAGACGGTACAGAAACAGTAACATTTGCAAAATAAATGAAAGAAATGTGATTGTTTTGCGGTGGTACTTAGCATGAATTGTACCCAACATGACGTATATTAAGGCTTTTGTCGTTGTAATCATAAATTTTTTTAGTGATTAAAATTGTTATAAAAATAGTAATCATTTAATGCAGTCAGAATAATAAATTGTATAATAACGGTAATCATTTAATGTAGTCGAACAGTATAAAAACTGTAACGTTTGCAGAATAAATGGAAGAAATGTGATTTTTTGCGGCGGTCTTGGCATGAGTTGTACCCAACATGGCGTATATCAAGGCTTTTTGTCGTTGTAATAATAAATTTATTTAATGATTAAAATTTTTATAACAACAGTAATCAGTTAATGCGGTCAGACATTATAAAAAGCAGTGACGTTTGTTGGATAAATGGGAGAAGGCAATTGGTTTGCAGCGGATCTTGGCTTAAACGCACCCAACATGACGTATAGTGAGGATTTTATCATTTTAATAATAAATTTATTTAATGATTAAGATTTGTATAACAACCGGTAATCATTTAATGTAGTCAGACAATATAATCGAATAAATTGCGATTGGTTTGAGGGGATCTTTGCATGAATTGTACCCAACATGGCGTATATCGAGGTTTTTGTCGTCAATAATAAATTATTTAATAATTAAAGTTGTTATAACAACAATAATCATTTAATGTAGTCAGACAACATAAAAACAGTGACGTGCAGAACAAATGGGAGAAAAGGCGATTGGTTTACTATTGCATGGGATCTTGGCTTAAATGTACCCAACATGACGTATACGATGGTTTTGTCGTTGTAATAATAAATTTATTCAATGATTAAAATTGTTATAACAACTGTAATCATTTAATTTAATCAGACAGTATAGTTTCATTTTGCAGAATAAATGGGAGAAAAGCGATTGGCTTGTGGTGGTACATGACGTATAGCGACGATTTTGTCGTTGTAATAATAAATTTATTTAATGATTATAATTGCTATAACAATGGTAACCATTAGGGGTGTTAATGGTTCGGTTTCAAACCACGAAACGGTTCGGTTTCACGGTCGGTTTACACTTCATACCAAAAATTGTTCATAAAAAACTGGAACAAGCAGTTATGAACGGTTTGGTTTATTGTTTATACCAAAAATCGTTCGTAAAAACCGTACCAGACCGTACACATGTTTGTACATATATAAGTTAGATATCATATATGAGTTCATGTAAACTAAGTATTAAAACCTCGTTTAATGACAATTGAAAATTTGTTGGAGTTAAAATATGTCATAACTCCCTCATTGATCACACACACACACATATATATATATAAGTATGTGTCATTATATTTTTATAACACAAGTCGTCTTATATGTAGATGTATGATCAATTTGTTATACAAGTACTTTTGAAATGCATATTGACAAGATTTTGGAATATGTTTTACGACTCTTCAACTTGGCATAAATGGGCTTAAAATCTCAAACCGTGAAACCAAACCGGACCAAAACAATCATATGGTTCGGTTTAGGTTTGGTTTTTTGTTTTAAACAGTTCGGTTTTGGTTTTTAATGATAACATACCAAAAGTAACGATTTGGTTATTGTATTACCAAAAAACCGTAAAGCAGACCGCGAAACACCGGCCCCTATTAATCATAATGTAATCAAACAGTATAAAAACAATGATGTTTGTAGAATAAATGGGAAAAAAGAGATTGGTTTGTGACAGATTCTGGCTTAAACTGTACCCAACATGAGGTCTAACAAGGCTTTTATCATTGTAATAATAAATTTATATAATGATTAAAATTGTTAGAACAATGCTCAAATCTTTAGTCACATAAAAATCTTTTTAAACGAGTAAGATATTTAATTATTTATTTCACATCTCACTTTAGTTAAGAGAACAATTATGACGAGGGATGGCGATTTCTTTATTTGACATTTGACCTTTAAACTCAAGTGTTGAATGTCAGATAAAGTGAGATGTGAAATAAATACACTCAGTCATTACTCGATCTAATTATACACTGAAAAAAAAATTGTGATAAACATTGTAAAAATAATAATCAAGGCGTGTTTCTATTATATGCATACACGCATGTTACAAATACACTCAGTCATTACTCAATCTAATTATACACTAAAAAAAATTGTGATAAACATACTAAAAGCAAAAATGATATTCAATACTAGCTAATGTACATCGTTAGATTCAAGTTATATACGAAAAACACCTTTAAAACATCGAAATAAATACTGAGAAAGACATGATGAACATTGTCCAACATGAAACATTATTATGCCCACACGTTATTTTGTCCACATTGTCACAACCAAATTGGTTTGTGACAAAATGTCACATAGTTTCATGTGAATATCACGTATCAATAACACTTATCAAATGAACGATATGTTTAAATGTTAATTAATCCTTTTAGATTTTCCATATAATTCTTGTTAATAAAGATAGATTTACATGGAAATAGAAGGTAAACGGGCAACAAGCTGCGCCGCTAACCCTTTTTGGATAGCAAAACCAAGTCTTTTAAACACTACATTCATAGACCTCGGGGTCATAACAAAGCTATGCATAACCCGTTGGACTCGATTAAGTACCTCCACAGCCTCAGGTGCAAGAAAACCAAAGGTGTCAAACGCAAATGGAACAAATACGTGTTGGTTGTCAATGCATGCTTTCTCGTGTTTAGCCACTTTGCAAGAAGCAGCTTTTAAAACAGCTTGACCCACCCTGAAAACACCATTTCCCAGGCCCACTAGTGGGGAAACACATGTTAAGTCCACACATGCATGCTTACCTCCTGTCCATCCAAATATCAAAATATCAGCCGGTCTAAGTGTAGATCTACTTTCCGACGGGTCAGTCAAGAAATTCACCGGTGCTTCTTTCTTAACCGAAACCCCGGCTCGCCTGAATATGTCAAAAAGAACATCCCTCACTAAGTCATGTCGGTACTTAAACCCTGGAAGCTCTCTACAATGTACTGCATGCTCCCCGAATGAGTCCAAACACGCCTTGCGACAAATAGGACATATCTCATCATTTGGAAAAATGGGAACCATTAGGCGGTACTTAATAATAGTTCGATACTCAATTGACGACTATGTTGGCCTAGCCCATCAATTGGGATAGCAAGAAGAAAGTCTTGAGCATGTGGTGCTTGTAGACACTCAAAAACAGTTTTTTGTCTAATGGTCATGTCAAAGTGTACTTCCATGTCTTGTACGATCCTACTAAGGAATATTAATTTTTATTGTTTCGAAAACTAGCTAAGACAAATGATATCTTATATGCAAGACAAGACTAATTAATGATATATTCTATAAGACTATAAAAATGACAAGAACCACGTACAATATTGTTACGAATGATCATTTGTATATGGTCCAAAACCAAATCTTTGTGTAAGCGTGTTTGCATGTGTCTTTTGACTTTTGAGAGTGAACGAATGAGACTATGTACGTATGGCAAAATGATCTAGTAGCTTGTACCTCATGCAACAAAAGTACTTAATTACCCTTAAAATCATCAATAATGTAAGCAAAACTAGAGCATTCATAGTTTCATACTTAGGGTGGTGGGTGTGGGGTGCGGGTACCCATGCGGGTAGCCCGTACCCGCGCGGTAACACCGCCGCCGCCCCCGCGGGTAGCCATGCGGGTAGGAGGTCACGGGCATCGGTACCCGTTGAAATGTTCTGAAATTCGAACGTTGGTAGGTGGGCCCCACTTATTCCCAACGGCTATTTTTATAAAAAACGGCTATATTTAAAAAAAAAAAAAATTTTACACTATAAATATTACACCCCATTTCATTTTATAAATCACAAAAAAAACACTCTCTTTAATCTCAAATACTCAAACAAACCCCAATATTATTTTCCCATGGATGCTCCAAGAAGATCAACATCAAGAGGCGGTTCACAAAAAAGATCCGGTCGAGGACGGGGCACCGGTTCCCATGGATGGTTTTTATTATATATTTTTAATTGTTAGTTTAAAGTTATTAAAATAAAAAATTTAAAAAAAAAGTGAGGGTATGAGGGTATTGACACCCACCAAAAAAAATGTGTGAGGGTAGTGTGAGGGTAGTTGTGAGTTGGAGGATTATTATTGGTGGGTTGTGAGGGTAGTGGGGGTTCACAAGAACCCACTCCCACCACCCTTATAACATGATAGAAACATCTAGAGTTTTTATGTGGGGGATTAATTTTTGAAAAGAACTCCAAAAGAGTCATGGTTGTGATTTTTTACTTAAAAGTCAGGTCAAAACTTGATCTTAATTTGCACGACCACTAGCTTAGTATAGTGGTAAGGGTGTAATGCTTGACTTTTTCAACTAAATGATTGTGGGTTCAAGTCTCACCCGAAACTGAAAAGAAGTTTTCCAGTTTGGGTAAGGGGTTTACTCCATGGAGATGATCACATGAGTCAGTGGTTCGTTAATGGTCCAAATTTTCGTTAAAGAAAAGTCATTAATTCGCCTCCCAATCATCCACAACTTAAGTGGCTAAGTTGATGTACCAAATACTTCATTAAAATTAGAAGGTCGTGGGTTTAAGTTTTCTCAGTGACAAAAAAATAGAGGTTTCAGGTGGGGTCGTGAGATTTTCTCACATAAGGCGAGCTTTCTCCTGAGGATGTTCTCATATTTGGGGTTGAGGGGACAAACTAATGTGCGAGCTTCCTTTCGGAAACATGCCACAACCTAGAGCCTTAAGGTTTCGTGCTCGGAGAATTGAGGGAATCGAAAGGTCAACGATCCTTCAGTGATCTAAATTCTCATTAAAAATGACAATTCACTAGTGGTCGTTGATGGTCCATTGTTCGTGATGACGTATCATATCATTTGTTGTCCCAAATATTATATTAAACTTAAAAAAAACTTGATAAACTTTATATATATTTCTAAAAAAGTTAAACTTATCAGACTTTAACTAAACTCATTAAATTAAGTCATGCTTTATTGGTTTAATAAAACTTAAGTATTTGTTAAAGTTATATACAGACTTTTTCATATTATAAGTTTGCATATATGAAGTTATAACTGAAGGACCACTATGCAATTTCATTTAAACAATCCATTGGAATTTACAATAGCGTGGCAGGTAAACGAGCAACAAGTTGCGCCGCAACCCCCTTTTGAATAGCAAACCCTATCCTACTGAAAACAAACCCTTGGCCTTTAGGGGTCGACACATTGCTGTGAATGACCCGTTGAACCCTGGTCAAGAAGTTCACCGCCCCCGTTGCTAGAAAACCAAATGTATTAAAGGCTAATGGAATAAAAACATGCTGATTGTCAAGGCAGGCTAATGTATTAAAGTTATAACGATATTGAAACTTAAGTCTACTATATTGAATCATTTAATATGAAAAATTGTTGTATAAGATGGTAATGATGTAAGAGATATAAAGATACGTGAAAGATACGTAGACTACGTGAAAAAATTCCTTAGTGAAGTATGACCAATGTGTAATATGACTCATTCTTCAATTAGTGATAGAAGAATTATTCTAGTCCACAAGCACGATCATGTTAGATTTAGTCTTAATTTTGAAGGGAGTTTATTTTTTTAAGGGAGTTTATTTTCTATGTGATCTATTTTTTTTAAATTGAGTTTTACTGTAGTCGCAAACTAGCTACGACACCACGTTAGAAAGCAAGACACATGAGGCAATAAACTCACTAATCATTCACTAATTCACAACCAAAAAACCAACAAGTAACCTATTGTTCACATTGCAATTAAATCCTCATATCAACTCTCGGTTATTGTGGGTAGATTTCCACCCAAAAGTACTAATTTGGCTTTGAACACATGTCTCCTTAAAGACCACCACACAACCTTACCACTAGAGATGATAATTCGAACTTAAAGATACGACTCTTCATAATCCAAGTATGCCTATATCTTAAACGAGATGTCAATATAATTATGAAATCTACTTATCCAAGAAATTGATTTACTAAATCATACACCTAGTTAAAATTATTAACGTATTTTATTTTTGTTCAAGCATAAACCAAGTTATAAACCAAAACAAACTAACTTATAAATTGATTTAGTTTCTTTCAAGAAGTCATAGTCAAAGTTAAGTCAACAATTATTTAAAATACTATCAAACCCGGTTCAAAAAACCAGTCGAAACAAACCGGTCCATCTCTCTATCTTTATCCTTTTGTTATCATTCTCATTTCACGTCTGTAATTAAAAACTCGTCATCTTTGTCACCGTCACAACTGAAGGAAAAAAAAGGAGCCCTAAAACGACGACGTTTCACCCTCCGGCATCGGAACTATAATCGCCGGTCATCTATCTCCGGTAATCGACTCCACCTAAGTTTTTGTTTCATACAAACCGATTGTTTTTTTAATCATTATTTTAATTTTTATTCTTTTCTTCTTGTTGTTATCATAATTACTTCGGTTTTTAAGCTGCCAAAACCCTAATTCATTAGATTTTGTTCCAATTTCACCGTTTTGTATTGTTGATTGTTGAATAATTTGACCATTTGATGGAATTTTAGGTCATTTTGTGGCAGCTATGTTGTTAGGGTTTGGAAGAGGGATTTTAATCATTTTATCCTGATTGTGTGTATTGAGGATTTGGTTGAGATTTAGGTTGATTAGAGGGGGAGATACAAGGTGTTTTGTGAAGGATAATGTGTATACTGTGTGTGATTCAAAAGTGGTCACGACGGATTGCTACCATGTTACCGTGGTTGGTGATTCCACTTATTGGACTGTGGTTTTTGTCACAGTTTTTACCTCCTGCTTTTCGGTTTGAGATCACGTCGCCCAGGTTGGCTTGTGTGTTTGTGCTGTTGATTACGTTGTTCTGGTATGAGATATTGATGCCGCAATTGTCGGCGTGGCGTGTTAGAAGGAATGCGAGGCTTAGAGAGAGGAAGAGAACTGAGGCGATTGAGTTACAGAAGCTTAGGAAGACGGCGACGAGACGGTGCAGGAACTGTTTGACGCCATATCGTGAGCAGAATCCGGGTGGTGGGAAGTTTATGTGTTCTTATTGTGGGCATATATCGAAGAGACCGGTTTTGGACTTGCCTATACCTCCTGGTTTAGGGATGTCGAATTCGGGGATTTTGAAAGATTTGGTTGGAAAAGGTGGGAAGATGTTGAATGGGAAAGTTTGGTCTGATAATGGTTGGATATGTGGTCAGGATTGGTTAGAAAACAGTGGTAATTGGGCTGGTGGATCTGTTTCTGTGAAGTCTAATTTCCGGGGGAAGAACAATGGGTTTTCTGGTGGCGGTGATGAGCATTGTTTTGCTGAAAAGTCTTACTCTCGTCTTGTTGTTTTTCTTTGCAAGATTTTAGCAGCAGTTTTCTTGGCGATTATGTGGCTTTGGAGAAAGATATTTAGGGTTAGTTCGTCTGATGAGGATGCTTCAGCAGATGGTGATAATGCAGGCATGCCTAAAAGAGGTGAAAATGGAGGTAATTGTAATGAGAGTAGAAGTGAAAAGGCAAGAAGAAAAGCAGAAGAAAAAAGACAAGCTAGATTAGAGAAAGAACAGTTGGAAGAAGAAGAAAGAAAACAGAGGGAGGAAGTTGCTAGATTGGTTGAAGAACGAAGGAAACTAAGAGATGAGAAAACCGAAGCTGAAAAAGATCATGGTAAAATATCACCTCGTGAGAAAAACAACAAAAAGGAAACCGAAAGAAAACGTCAAGAAAAGAAGAAAGAAAAAGACAGAGGATCTAGTAAAAGCAATTCAGATGTTGAAGAGCTTGAAAAACGTGCAGTTAAAGAAAGTGAAAGAAGCAAGAATCACAGAAGTGGGTCTGATTATCTTAAATTAAATAGCAGTGATATAACCCATGGTTCTAAAATTGTGGGTACACATAATAGTAACATCGGAAATGTTGGCACTAGATATCTGGATCGAATGAGGGGTAGTTTTTTATCATCTTCTAGAGCATTTACTGGTGGTGGATTTTTTGGAAAGGGTACAATGGCAAATACCAATGGCACAAGGGAACACAAATCTATTGCTACTTTGGATCATGCACAAAATTCGGCTAGTAGGAGAGAGATTGGGAAACCAAATACTCCTGCAGATGATAAGAGCATCAATCGTCCTGTAAGTCATTCCCTCATTTTGATCTCGTTTAATTGAAATAACATGCAATGATAGAACAAAATACACAAATCTGGTAAGACATTAGATACCAATCTTTTATTTTCGCTAACTTTTATTGTCATAATACCTTTTTATTTCTTAATCTGGTTATTAGCACTAGTAAAAGTAGTATATTTAAGTTGTGCATCACATAATAGTTACATCGTATATCATATATGTACATGCGTTGCTTTCCTGACTTATATATATACTTGTGCAGGTACATGTTGTGTCTCAGCCAACAGAACCTAAAAAATCTTGGCAACAACTATTTACACGAACACCGACTGTTCCTTCTCCATCCAGTACAAATGTTATAAGTAGACCTAAAGCAAGCTCACAAAAAGAGTTCCAGACTGGCATGCCATCATCTGGTTGCCAAGCGACTCAGGGATTTGATAATCCAATTACATTTGAGTTACCTTATACTCTACCAAAGGTTGCATATGGAGATCCCGTTGTTAATGTGGGTCTTCCATTGTCATCCAGTTCCATGTTTCCTCCTGATAAATATTTACCTGAAGAATCTGACATTTTTGAAGACCCATGTTATGTTCCAGACCCTGCTTCATTAATCGGTCCGGTTTCAGAATCACTTGATAACTTTCAGTTAGACCTAGGGTTTGTACCTAATTTAGGCTATCAGAAACCACATCCAACTGAGTCATCTGAAGTGAGCAGGCCATCACCAATTGAGTCTCCTATGTCCCGATTGAGAATCTTGGATGATAAACATGCAAATACAAATGGTTCTTTTTTCAGAAATGCATATAGAGCTCAAGATGTGAACAATTTACCAACAGAAAGTGAGAAAGGATGGCAGGTGTGGGACAGCTCTCCTCTTTATCAGGATAGTCTTGGGTTAGCAGGTGATCCATCTACCTGGCTTTTACCTAACGGGTCAAACAAGGAGGGAGGAATGCAACCACAATCTCAGAAAACTATGGCTTCCCTGTTCAAGAACGATGATCAAAAAACATATAGCCGTCATGTGCATGCTACTGATGATGATCCATGGATGCAAAGGACTTTATATGGGTCTATGCCTGTAATTGACAACCGTTTACCACTTAACCATAGCATGCAGAATGAATTGGTTTATGGGAATACAAATGGAACTGCAATCAACCATCAGTTTCAGCCGTCTCAAGCCAATTTTTGGGCCAAGTAAGTGTTTTTTCCATGCCACTCTATTATTGATTCCATATAGAAGATTTTCGAGGAGCGTTTACTAATTGAAGATTAAATGCATTAGTTTTGTGTACTTCTTTTAGGCAGGCATTTGTTATTGTTTGAATGTAGAACCATATATTACCTCGTCCTCATTTTGCTATATTAAAGTCAAGGGACATCGGGAGAATAGACCAAGGAGCCGCCAACATTATTACTAGATTTCTTAATAGAGAAACAAAGGCATTCTTTATAAAGATTATTACTTCCTACCGGTTGAGTAGAGTTGAAAAAACTGTGTAGGTTATTGATGGATCACCATCCAAGTAGGAAGGGTATAATGGTATTTATAGCTCTGTAATTGCTAATTTTCCAGTTAAAATGGTATTATAGGGATTAGAACTGAGATGAAATGAAATATCAAATATAATTATGGTATATTTAATTTTTAACCGCATTTGTTTCTTTTTTTCACTACTACTGCATTTGTGAATTTCCCTTGAAAAGTTTAGGGGCTTTTTGAAAACCAGAAGTATGTTAAGAACTGTGTGAACTGCATAATGCATTTTTACTCATTGTTTTGGACGTGATACACAAAATGTTTATTTAACCGCCTTTGTTCGTTTCTACCACTACTTTATGTTTTTCTTTTATGCCCACCATGTTCAATTGCATTATGCGGTTCTCAATGTAGTATGATTTTTGTTTGCAGAAAAGAGAGGGCTGTGGAAGGCAAAGGAAATGCAGCATCATTATCAACCACAAGACCTGTTGGTGGGCTATACTCCACGTCAGATGTACAGTCACTTTGGTCATATGAATGAAGTTAAAAAAAAGACAGAAAAACTAAAAGTATGAGGGACTTGTTTCTTTCTGCTCTAAAGAGGAAATCATCATCATGATCATGAATCACCCTCTTTTTGGATGAAAGTTTAGATGCAATATTATTATTGTATCCTTCTCTCTTCTTTATTACCTAGATTTAATTACATTCACTCTCATACCACTCAAATACAAGTTGCATGTGTATATCACGTGCAGGTATATCATTTACATCTATTTAGTTCGTACCTTAACATATTTTGTTTCTATTGCTAGCCCTTTTGGTATGATAGCCTTAGATGCATACTTTATTTAGTTAACATGATAGAATCAAACTCTATATGTTGGACTATTTGGGGTTTCATCATGATCTTAGGTCGTGTTAAGTTACATTTTAGGATTGTGTCACGTTAATTTGCCTTGTTTGACCCGTTTATATATGAATGGATTTGATCCGGTCTATGTTTTGTTTCAAACGGGTCAAATAAAACAAATTAGTTAAACAAGTGTCAATTTCTTAGGATTTTGTTACTTGTTTATTTTTGGTAGTTTGCTTATGTAGAAAGTATTAATTTCTTTAAGTTCAAGTATTTCTTGTTGAGACGTATTAGACTAGATATTAGATAGTCACATGGAGCACGCCATGGTTGATGATGACATGTTTATATGTTTTTAGTGAGAATGAACCATATATATCATATTATATAATAAGATAATAATATAATAGTATTGAAGGGGTTATCCAAGCATATATTTTATAAATGTGTCTTATGTGTCACTATAAAACCATCAAATAATCTATCCAAATATATTTATTGGTAATACTTTTTAACCAAAAGCATGTTAGGTAACCAAAATAATTTTGTTTATGAGAAACTTAAATTTATATTTCTGTAGGCTTGTTATATGTTTAAGATAGTTAAATTTTCTCAAAATACCTCCTTTTGTTAATTGACTGTTTCTATAGTCTATATTAGTATATACATGACTAGCGTAGTAAGTTTTCTAGCATTGACATGGCTAAAGCATGTCGGGTTAAACTTGAGAGTGACTTGATAGCTTCATGAGCATTCGTGTTGAATACTTGAGTTCTACTATATAAATGATACGTGCGTTTGTAATGAACACTTGAGTTCAAATTTAAACGATACAACATTGTTGAATGAGTACTTGAGTTTAACTTTAAATGATACATATGATCACTTTGATGGTTATGTCACGTGTTGTGCGGGGTGATACTGATTAGAAATAATTTAAGAAAAAGAGGAGCAGTTTAGGTGGTAACTAACATAACATAGGATGAGCTAGCTAGTAACGGGTGATAATGATTAAAAAGTGTTATGGTGGGTGATAGTGATAATAAAATATGTGTGTTGTGACTTTAAAACATCAAAAAAGAAAACTAATCGCGAGCGTCATAGGCATCACCCCCAAGGGGGCAGCGCCCTCATCACGTTGGTGGTGTTGTGGTCATTGGTCAAGACGTGAAGTAGGTGATGTCGTTATGTCACGCTGGTGTCATTTCAGCATCTACAAAATATAATATATTGCATATCAAATAAAAACAGATTAAATGTTAAATGATTATCCAAAAAAATGTAACAAATTAGTGGAGTCACATAGTGGTGTCGTCGTCATGTGTGATCTTCATTTCAATGGTGTCGTAACATGTTCGAGTTGGCATGAAGCCACATCGTCACTCTCTTGTCCGCCCTTTGGTATGTAAACTGAATTAGCGAGCGTAAAAACCTAAGTTTCACTGGTTAACCTCCCAATAATATGTTCATGGCTCAAATAACTACTGTATACCGGTCTGTTTTCATAAAATAAAACAAATCAAAACGTTTCACTGAGGTGTATGCCTAGCTGTTTATTGAAAAACTGAAGCTATGCTTTTATTGAAAAAACCAAAAAAGTCTACAATCCGTGTATTGAAACAAATGTCATAGCACACAAATAAGAAGCAGTTTATAATTACAAGGTTTAAGTACTTGTCCAGTTCCAAATGTAAAGATAAATGTACAAAGACGAAACATTGTGGAAGAAATCAATAGTACCCATGTTTTCGCATTTTAGTTGTCTGCAACTAAGGAAGCATTTTCAATGGTTCCATAAGAATCACAAGCATGAAGCTTGGTACAAACATCTTCTTTCTCAAGAAACTGCTCAGCGTTGGCAAGGATCAAAGGCGCGTATTCAAACACCAAAATTTTACACTGTTGGAAAGCATAAAGAAGAATTAATTATCAAAAAATTGATAAAAAAAATATTAGAATTTTTATAGAAAGAAGTTAAGAATTTGAACAAAACCTTCGGCACGTATTTCTCCACAGATTTGCATTGTTTCAAGAGCAACTCCAAGATTTGTAACTGATAAGATACCAAAAAAATAAAAGAGGAAATAAGTATACTGAATTATTTTACTTTTTCAAGAAGTGTTGAAAAATCTTGAGGGAACATTTTCTATTTTAGCTTTTTGTCACCTGTTTGACCTTCAAGAGTCAAACTTATATCAAACAAGTTAACAATTGTTATAGAAGAGCAATACCTGATTATCAGGATCTTTCAACAAAGAAATGATTTCAGAAACAGCCAGATTGCAAACATCACAACTGTTTTCTGAGAGTTCCCGAGCGTAAGCGACAACTTCCTTGCAAAGGTTGACTTTTCCGCAGAAGTCTTCAGGTTGGATGTTGGAGATCTCAAGGAAGAACAGAGGAGCATAGTAATCTACTAAAGTGACGCACTGCACAGGATCAAAACCCAAACGAAATTTATATCATAATTATATTTTTTAACCCATAAAAGATGCTAAACTGTGAAGCAGTGAAGAACCAAAATTGAAGTTCTTTTTTTGAAAAGAATAATGTTTCTAGATTTAAACATTTCTTTGCAAAAACGATAATCGAAATAACTTCTACACAAATGGACCATAGGGTTCTTAAAGATATGTGCCTTATTGAAAATTTTCATGTGATTTACTCAAAAACCAAATCTTTTCTTTCCAAAACCATATATTTAATTCAAAATGAATATGCCTTCAAAATCATTTACATCTAATATAACAGATTATTATTACTTATTTATAGAACTAACAAACTGAAAGATAATAAAGCTCATTTTGACCCACACATTACCCAACTCACCTGACCCACCCATTATGCCACATGTAAAAAGATACATGATAAACATACCTGTTGCTTCAATGAATGTAGCTTGGAGCAAGAATCGTGAAGGAGGGAAATGATTTCCTGTTGGGTTTTGTTTTGTTGAAGATAGATAAGAGCTTCACTGGTATATTCTTCACACAAACTGCACAAATTGTCATTTTTACCCTTGTTTTCCAAAACTCCAAATCTCTTCTCAGCCTTTGATCGCAAAACTACATGGTTAAAAAGGTGTTATTTACAAAAGTCTAAAAAAAAGACTAAAATGGTATATCAATTCGTTAAAATATGTTAAGAAAAAGTAATAATGCAAACTTACTTCTATCATCTCTGTTTTTTGAGAGATAAAAATGGGGACAAAACATATCCATGAATAAGCTCAAATTTTCATACATATCATTCAAAATATCATTTTTACGAGTTCAAACCACTAACTATATCATATTTGTCCTAATCATAGTAAGTAAAGTAACATTAGTTACAACAAGCTGTATTACAAAATAAACCAAACACATTACACGCTGAGAATCTGAGACAACTCACAGCAAAAACCTTGTTTTTCTATTTGTGATTCATTTAAACAAACTGTTGTAAGCAATCAATATTATCTTTTTCACTATGATATGAACAGATATGATATTACTAGTTATTAGAGTATATAAGATATCATGAAACTCCGAAGAATATATATCAACTTTAGAAGAAAATATGTGAAACTAAGCTCAAGAAAAGGGTATATAGGCACTTTTAGTTTACCCTTAAATAATCAGTTTTATTGCAGCCCGTATGAAAACTATTTACATAATCAGAAGCAAAATATATTTACCCAAACATTAACAAATGATAATCGCAACTACATGTCACAATAATCAATATCAAAATGTAAATCCACACATTCAATTTAGTCGAAAGACTTTATTTAGACAGTTAAATCTTCTATTCATAAAACGTTGCATTTAAATCAGGAAGCATATGAATGAACAATCAATATTCGTCACGCCACAAAACAACCATTGTAAGCAAGAGTCCAATGTGCTACTAAAAGTCTAAAACTTTATATTTATAAAAATATTTGCATAAAATACCTGAAATTACAGAAACCTTGCTTGTCAAAGTTGCGGTCAAATCCCGAGCATCACATGCCAAGCTGGCAGCCAGCAAGAAAACAAAGATGATCCCAACACTTTTACCCATTGTATCTGAAGTAAATCACAATTATTAACAATCATAATTTTGAAAGATGTTCAATAGTAACTAGTCATTATAACACAGTAAATTTGATATTAAAAAATGCTATGATATAACTTCAAAGATCAAAAAATCAGATTTTTGAAAAAAAAAGATTAGTAATATACAAACAAGAAAACTCAATCAACTAAAACAACAAAAGAATTGTTAAAAAAACACTAATTTACAAGCGATCGCCTAATTTCTTGTGATAAAAAAAGTCAAACAACACTTAAAAGTCAAAATCCCTAGATACCCACATGAACAAAACTTACATAATCACCACAGACTGTATTCAAGAACCAAAATCAAGAAAACAAAAAAGGGGAAATTTATGAAACCCTAGATCAAGATCACAACTTTAATCATAACTCATAAGATCATGTTCATATCAAATCATAAAATCCCACAAATCTTAACCCTAAAGATACAAAATTGAAAGATGAAAACATCAAAGATTCAAAATTCATACCTTGTTAAGAATTGGAGATAAGGATTTAAAAGTCTACTTAGAGAAGGATGATTAATTAATGATGATAAAGTTTCTTGCTTTGAAGTAACCTGATGCTGATCATATATTAATAGGTGCAAAATATCCATTGTCGATTTGTCATACAAGTGCATAATTGGCCCCTATTCTATTAACATTCTAAACGTTTCTCCCTTTAAATTGTACAATCACCATGGTTCACCCTTCTAAGTTTTGTTGTAAAGTTTTTTATTTGGGTCTTTAACCATAAAAACGATCAATGGTTTGCTTTCACAGTCTTTTTTATTGTAAGTTTAGAATGGTTCAAATCATACCAAACGTTCTTGACATTTTGTTTATGCGTGACATTGATCGTAAAATACTGACTCGGGCGGTCCATGTAACTTGATGGAGTTCCAATATTTAACAAGTATAAGGGCTCTGCTATTATATACATTACAATTGAAAAATACACAAGATTATATTAAACATTGATTTCCTGATCGGTAAGAACCATCAAATCATCACTTGTTTCACAAGCACACAATAACCAAATCTAATGGTCATGCATATAAAGGTTATGTTGGTCATTATTTGTTCTAAACATAAATATAAAGAACGAGAAAAATTAGACCCAAACACAAGATGAAGGGTCACATTAGAACTTTCAAGCCACTAAGGTATGTGCGGAATATAATTTTGGACGATTCTTGTTATCAACAATTTAAAAATACAATTTATTGATATTTAATTAATTGGTTGTTATTTCATGAGATACTTTATTTGTACTTTACTTATTACCTAAAAAATATAAACCTATGCTTAGGATGTTAAGAAGTCGAATAATAAAACTCCGTATTAGGTTAACCTGTTTTGAATATCTTTTGGGTGTTTTTGTGTTTAGTAATTTTACTTTGTTTAAACTTCTAAGTTCTTTTATTATATAATGATTATTACTAGAGATTCAATAGTAGATTTTCTCTCTTTCATGTGAAAATCAGTATAGTGCTCTCACAAATTAATTTAATTTTTTGGTCTTGTATCATCTTTGTAACAAGTGGACCTGACTTGAAACATCTGAGGTTGTATTTGACGGAGTTAATTATATTTGTTGGATGGAGAGTCCGTCAAAAGCAAACATTTTTAGATGGAGAGCCTCGATAAAACGTATCCCGTAGAAATATGCTTTGACAAAACGTAACATAATACACGAGGTACTGTAGATTGTTCTTATTGTGGTTCCCCAACTGAAGATGGAAACCATGCTTTTTAAACGATTATTAATTTTATTATATAACGATTATTACTAGAGATTCAATAGTAGATTTTCTCTCTTTCATGTGAAAATCAGTATAGTGTTCTCACAAATTAATTTAATTTTTTAACATCCTAAGCTGGAAACCATGCTTTTTAAATTGCACTTTGGCATAAAAGGATATGCATGGGACAATATTGTTCATGGGCAACCTTCCTTGTTTCAAAGTTTACAACATTGTTGATCTTCTATATCTTCAATTCCAATTATTTGGCCTTTTCAAGCACAAACAAAAGAGTTAATATATGTGATATTTCTTTTATCTTTTTGATTCATTTAAAAAGCTCGTAATGATCGTATTTTCAATAATTGCCACAAGACGGATTGGGTCATTCTTGGTGAAATAAAGTCACTCTCGTACCTTGTTGGTTCACATCTAGAGGTAAAAAAATCTTTAAAATGAAAAGAATGGTTTAATTTCTCTTTTAATTTGTAATGTTCTCACTAGCAAGCTCTTTGCTAGCTTGGTTTTATAATATTACGGGTGTTACAAAAATATTATATTTGTTGGATATATGCTTTTACACAAAAGTAAAGATAAATAGAAAAATAATTCAAAGAAACTATTATTATCAGTTGATTAATTGTTTAATTGTTAGAGTAGAATGTTAGTACTATAAATATAGGGTTTAAGGATTATTGTAATTTGTGTTTTTTATTTTATAATACTGAAAATAGTTACGAGCGTTTCCACGAAATATTAGCTCGTTTTTGTGTGATAATGGATTTTGGCTCACAGTAGTTTTGTTTTAATTGATTTGGTTATGTTTTAAGAGTTATTAACTTGAATAAATAACAATAAAGTGAATCAGAAAACCGGAGAAACGATAAAGTAATCGGTTAGAACTCGATCGACTAAAAAGTCTAAAATATCCTTAAATAATAACAAAAAATTTGCAAACAATATAAAAGATAGCTAGAACAATACAATTACAAAAAAATGACATGCATCCATCACGACAACAAACAAACACACTTGCTTAATATTTAGAGTGTCATAAACAATTTAACCCGGCCGCTCGATCATAACGGCCCATAATATTTTAATTGATTTTTCTGCAGTTGTTGCGAATTTGACCTCTATTCCCAGTTAATGGCTTTATATCACCCATTTTAATCATAGACTTTGCAAAATCCTCAAAAAACTCTTTTTGGTCCTTACTGTACTCCGAAACAACCTCATCAGTTTCACCACCGTTAAATAGTGCTTGATCAGACCTCAATACCCCCTTTTTATCCACCAAATCAGTGAAGTATTTCACGTCAAACGCTCCTGGTGTCGGGTCAAGTGGTGCGAGCCTTGAGTCACCACCTACTTGTGGACAAATTGTCCGTAGGTGACTCGCAAAGTGTGGATCAATGTTGGTGTCACGGTAAATACGATCCCTAAAGGTTCGACATTGAGCAAAACCTAGAGTATGAGCACCAGAAAGCACAACTAAATCGTCTTCATCGAGCCCTTGGTCCTTGAAGTTTTTTATTAAGGCGGGTAAGTCCATGAATGGTGACGGGATGCTAGCATTAGCTGCGGCCTGACTAGCAGTTGTCGAGTCTTTTCGTCCAAGCCTGACTTTCCATGACGGGCCACCAAGCTACAAAGTAACATTGCAGATTTAAGATATGCTATCATGTAAAATTTTTACGTACTTTTCTAGATTTTGATTAACACGATTCGATCACTTACCTCAGCAACAGAATCACGAGCAGCAACAGTCAAAATATCAGCACAGGACACAACAGGGCGACCGCAAACTTTATCGACCTCAAACTTGATTTTATCAATAACTTCGAAACCTCTAGCAGAATTTGCGTTAGGGGCTGCATTTTTCTCGCTATCTATTGTTGACGTTTGATCCAAAAGTATGGAAGCATCACATCCCTACATCATATTAAAAGCAAACTTAATTATGTTACATCTCAAATATAATTAAGTTGGTAGAAATACGTTACTTACGTTAACAAAACAATCATGAAAATGAAGACGTAATAGAGAAGCACCCATCCGGCGTTCTTGTGCTAATGCGTCCTTCACCACACGTTTGATGGTCGGGAGCGCTTTAGGGCACACCCGATCATAGTAACTTGATGACAAACCCGAGTCTGAGGATGCGGTTGCAATAGAGAAAATAAGAGAAACAAAAAGAAATAAGAAAGTAGTGATGTTCATCTTCTTCATATATAGTTGGCAGCCAAAAAGGTTTTTAGTACTTGCAAAATATATCTTTGTGTTGTGTTAAGTTGTTGGTTCTTATGATCAATTGATCATGTATTTATAAGGTTGATTTTAGAAAAGTTCAAAGACAAAAACTAATGTTTAGTATTAGCAGACTTGCCCTAATTGATAACGTAGAAGACTTGGTTCATAAATCTGGAACTTGTATAACAAGATTTGAGTTATTCAATTTTCTATATATGCATCAGATATAAAGATAAAAGTAGAGTTTGACTTGGCTAGTAGTCAAAATATTGTTTAATTACACTAGCTACAGAATTTGTCAACATTAGTTAGTAATTTCAAAAAGAGTATTAATTAGCAAAATCCCTTACGTTATACATAACATATATATAACCTTTTTAGAACGTTAACACAACGAAATCAAAATTGTTAAACTAGGAAAATTAAACCGTTGTAACATCATGTAATTGTGCAAGGTAATTAAAAAATCGCTGAATCAAAGTCAAAATGTAATAATTCATAATATATATTACCTAGTTATTGCAATGCAAAATTAAGAAAAAGGACGTACATTTCGAGTACGTATTAATTGTACGTTTTCGTACTACTTTGAAGTAATCACCATTATTTTTGTAATATAAATTTCGATTACCTAGCTAGAGTTGTTCAAAACATGTAAGATTGGAAATTGTTACATATAAAACACTACTAGTTATATTTGACTTGGTTTATATCTAAAAAAACATCTAAAGAATTTGTCTTATCATCTCATGGTAAATTATACGTAGATGAATTAATAAGATACATTAAAAAAGAAGACTTTTGGTTCGTAATGTAACTTATATTGTTAGACAACTAATATCTACTATACTTGGTCGCAACTAATCTTAGAACATTCACACCTATCGTTCTTAATCTATCATCATTCTTATCATTACGTACATTATAAATCTTTAATTTTTCTCTCTCATTTTAATCAAAATAATTATTAATTTATATTTACAATTACGTGATCTCTCCCGTCCACAAATAATGTACTAGTTTAAAAAAACTAACAATTTAATGTGGCTGAAAAGTGTTTCCAAATATATAGATGAATAGTAATATTTTATTTCTCTTACACTCATAATCAGTCATAATCTCTTCTTAAAATATACAAACTTATTCACAATCACTCATTCAAATATGTTGAACTCACTGACAAATATGTGTGTAGGAGACGGCCCGTGAATGCTCATACTTATATAATATACAAAAACATAAAAAGCTTATGTGTCATCCTTTTAAAGCTTTTGGCTTATGTGTCATTATTTGAGAGTTTATCTCACATTAATGATTTTTTTATTTAAAATACGTATATAAAATATATTATAATAAAACTAATTACATTTTTGGTCCCCTAATATTTTGGAGAAATTCTGAAAAATATAAGAGTATTTATATTTTTAACCCTCTACTAGAAGGGTTGTACACGAGTCGGTTTATATTTGATAAAGTTTAAAAATGAAATTTATGGGTAAAGTTATTAATAATATACAAATAAAGACCTCGATGTTTTATAAATAAACATAACATTTTTATATGATTTTAAAAAAAAATTACACAATAAAACTGAGTATTTTATTCTCTTTAATATGAGTATAATATTGATATACTAAAAATCTAATTTTTAAAAATATATCATGTGTTTCGGTTTACCACGGTTTTGTCTCAAAACTGATTGGAAAATTCACCAATATCCTTAAAAGCATCACTTGAATGTTCTGTTCCCGAGCGTAGCGCGGGGTACTAATCTAGTACAAAATAAAGAAAAATGAACAGCCCCAAAAACAAACACCAAATTTAAGGACCATGATAAGACGATGTTATCTAACTTATAATTTAGCTTTTGGGTTGGCGGAAATACAATTTTGAGGATAATCATTGTGTTCATAATCATTGTTAGGGCTGGCATATCGTGTCAGACACGACACGATAAGACACGAACACGACACGATAACTTTTTTTTTCCAAACACGAACACGATAAAAAGCAGGTTACACGATATGACACAATAAAAACTTAACCCATTTTTTTAAAAATTAAAATTTTCAAAAAAATTCATAAGTCTTAAATAATAAATATGACTTAATATGACAAATCTTAAGACACAAAACAACAAAATTACATAAAAATAGTATTTAACCATAATAATACTTGATAAACGAATATGAAAAAAAAGATTAAAAGTCTATTAAAGTCCATCTCCACCTCCATTCTCCACTAACATTTCATATAAATAAATATAATTAACAGGTGACCTATTGTGTTAATAGATCTTTAATCTGTTAAGACACGATAATTAACGTGTATTTATCGTGTTAACCTGTTAATGACACGGCACATGTTAAGGTCAAACACGAAACCTGTTTATTCCGTGTCGTGTTATCGTGTCCGTGTCAGAAATTGCCAGCCCTAATCATTGTTTTTAGCGGATGGTAGTTTGCTATAACTAGCATCAATAAAAGGAGCTAGCTCGTAAATTCAGGGACTATTTGTTTACCTTTTAATGGTTCAGTTCAGTGCTTAACCATTCAGCATTCAGGATTCAGAGCGTTTGTTTCAGAAAAAAGAGCATCTGAATGGTTCAGTTAAGTGCTGAATTGTTAAGAGACTGAGAGATGTTGAATGAAACTGAATGAAGCATATACTAACTTTATACTCATCTAAAGTTCTACCCCAACATCCTTCTCATTGATGGAACCTCTTAATGGTTCAGACCTCTTAACCATTCAGCACTTAGGGGCTGTTTGACAACATCTGAATCATTAAGTGCTGAATGGTTAAGAGGTCTGAACCATTAAGAGGTTCTATCAATTTGAAGGATATGAGGGTAAAACTTTAGATGATGATAAGTTTGGTACAGGCTCCATCTAGTTCCATTTAGCATCTTTCCATCTCTTAACCATTCAGCACTTAACTGAACCATTCAGAGGCTCTTTTTTTATGAAACAAACGCTCTGAATGCTGAATCTGAATGATTAAGCACTGAACTGAACCATTAAGAGGAAACAGCCCCTTAATGATTCAGATTTTGCCAAACAACCCCTCAATCTTGTTTGTAAATTATAACAATCATGATTAGCGTAATGACTATTTTACTCGAGCTTTGTTTAATACTCCCTTCGTTTAAATTTAAGTGTCATGGTACCCACAATACAAAGTTTAAGAAAAATTAATTATTATATTATTTCAGCCTAGCTATAAAATGACAATAACGCCATTAAATATTTTGTCTTTTAGTTATAAAGTAGATTTTATGTTAAATAGTTAGGGTAGAGTTGAAAATTATATTTTTATTTTTGAAATGGATATTTAAATTGGGACAACCAAAATTGGAAAGATAAACATTTAAAATGAGACGAAGAGGGTACTAGACAAATAAATACATATACACTACGAGTATTTTCTATATATGACACTAAAGGGTATCCTTGGTTTCCCGTAAGCATGCTCGATACTAGACTAATAAATACATGATACATAACCAACAGAGGTTTTTTTTTCCTACATAACATTATAGAGCGGATTGAAATTGAAAATCAATCAATCAATCATGCACTTACCACACAAGATGGAAAGAACACTTGTGCAAGCATGAGTTTTGTGGCTACACTTTTAAAAAGAATGAATTGTGTATTTAATCTAACCTAAATACGATCATGATGAAATTGGTGTTTTACACGAAACGATGTTTGCATAATTTTACATTCTACTTTTTACTTGGCAAGACACCGTCATTAAAATTTAAAATTAATTTTTATTTTTAGCTTAAATATCTTAAGCATGCATAACATTAAGGAGTTGTTTGTTTCACCTTTTAATGGTTCAGTTCAGTACTTAATCATTCAGATTCAACATTCAGAGCGTTTGTTTCATAAAAAAACCTCTAAATCAGTTAAGTGCTGAATTATTAAGAGATTGAAAGATGCTGAATGAAACTGAATGAAGCATATATCAAACTTATCATCACCTGAAGTTCTACTTCAATATCACTTCTATTGATAGAGCCTCTTAATGGTTCAGACCACTTAACCATTCAACACTTAATAATTCAGATTTTGCCAAACAGTCCCTAAATCAAATAAACTAACACCATAAGAGCGAATAGCTTTTTTTATTAAGTATTTTTTTTCCTTTTGAAATAGCAAGCCACTAAAAGTTCATTGTATTTAATATTAAACCGGATATAGGAAGAACAATCTAAATAATATAAATATTATTAATAACAATCAAATTACAAATCATTTCAACTTGAAATATAAAAGAACAAAACACTGCATTTTGCAAGAAGTTAAATGAAATTAAAACCAAAATATTTTAATTAACTTTTCTACAATTGACACGAATTTGACCTCTGTTTCCCGTTAACGGATTTATGTTACCCATTTTAATCATAGATTTTGCAAAATTCTTAAAAAACTTTTTCTGGTTCCCACTGTATTTTGAAACAAGCTCATCAGTCTCACCACCGTTGAACAGTGCTTGATCAGACCTCAAAAGCCCCTTTTTATGCACCAAATCGGTGAAGTATTTCCCGTCAAACGAGCTTGGTGTCGGGTCAAGTGGTGCGAGTATCGAGTCACCCCCTACTTTTGGACAAATTGTCCGAAGGTGGCTCGCAAAGTGTGGATCAATGTTGGTGTCGCTGTAAATGCGATCCCTATAGGTTCGACATTGAGCAAACCCAAGGGTATGTGCACCCGAAAGCACAACTAAATCGTCCTCATCGAGCCCTTGGTCCTCAAAGTTTTTTATTAAGGCGGGAAAGTCCATGAATGGTGACGGGATGTTAGCGTTAGCTGCGGCTCGGCTAGCGGTTGTTGAATCTCTTCTTCCAAGCTTCACTTTCCATGATGGACCGCCAAGCTGCAAATTAGCCATAAAAGGTCAAATAACGAAATGCATGCCGCAATTGCACTACTAGAAAACTAGCATTTGCAACCGTATGTATCTTCGAGACGTGGTTTAATTACTCACCACAACGACAGAATCACGAGCAGAGACAGTTAAGATGTCAGCACATGACACAACGGGGCAGCCACAAACTTTATCGACCTCAAGCTTGATTTTATCAATAACCTCGAAACCTCTAGCAGAATTTGCGTTAGGGGCTGCATTTTTCTCACTATCTATTTTCGACGTTTGATCCAAAAGTATGGAAGCATCACATCCCTGCATCATATTATATATATATTAAAGCACAAAGAATTCAGCAGTTTGCTTTATATAGTTTGAAGTTTGGCCACATATATTGGTAATTTTTAGAGCTTTACCCCCTCGCAAGTATGAATAAATTAAGGGGTTGTTTTGTATTTCACATTTGCAAATTTCAGGTCTTTTAACATTTGTATCGTTGGTTTCCATCATTCATTTTTTCTTTTTCTCCCCCCCTCTCTCTCTCTCTTGCATACCGGAGTGGTTTTGTGTTTTCCACCAGCGCCTTTTTTAGGCCTTTTTCGGTATCATCGGTGTACCGATTCTCTGTAGTTTCCGGTTGTTTCCGGTGGTGTATGAGTGTATTATTGCCATGGCGCCCTTTTGGGGTTTTTTCAGTCTTTGTGTTGGCTGATGATGGAACGATTCTTGGATCTGGGTGGCCTAGGCTTTTGCCGATGATGGTTGCCGATTCTTGAATCTCTGTGACCTATTACAATAGTTAATGGTTTGGTTTTGCATGTTGTCATCTCCGGCGTTTATGTCGGAGATGATTATGGATCTTGGATTTATGTGTGTTTCTGGTTTGGATTGATGTTGTTAATGTCGGATCTTTGTTGGATCTGGCATCAACGCTAGTGTTGGTTCGTTTGAGAATTACTGAAATCAGTAGCTTCATGTCACTGATTTAAACCCTGATTTTTTTAGGGTATAAACCCTAGGTTCTGTTGGTGATGGTGGGTTGATGGGTTTAAACCCTGATTGCCTTTTTACACTTACTGTTTGGATCGATGGTAGTGACGGTGGGTCGAGGATGATGAGCGATGGTTTCAACTAAGACATGTGATGGGCGAAATCCATTGGTTTTTATTTGATTCATATATATTGATGGTCTTGATGAAGTTGTTTATGGTTGATATGTTTCAGCTGTTGTTTTTATTTGAAAAGGCGATGATGATGATGATGATGGGGTTTCAGCATCTTCATGGCGTGGCAACCATTGCAGCCATGACAATGTTATGTCAAACCCCTTGAGCCTGCTTTTATGTTTGCTAATGTTTTTGCATTATGATTTTGTGATATTGTTCACTTTTATTGTTTAGAAGTGTTTTTTTTTGGAATAAAAACTATGATCATAACTGTTTTCATCAATGAAATTAATAGTTGGATAAAATTGTGAATTGCAAGGGAATCTGATGAATTTTCATGGGTCTTTGGATAAAATTGTTGATTACTTTTTTGTGTTTTTTCACTATACTAAAATTGTTAGATGTGATGAATTATTGAAACTGAATGGTGATCTGGATATTAATTAAAGAACATATATGGTTTTTGGAATTCTAGAATGGCGATGTCGTTGCCGTGGCAAATTTGATTGATTGTCTGTTTATACCCGCAACCACAATAAACCATAGTGCATTCACATATTCTCTAAGCCTGTTATAACCTTTGTTTTTTTGGTATGTTTAATGCTTGCGCAACGCGCAAGCAAGCGTATATACCTAGTTGTAAACAAACTAAAAAAAAAACCAACATTTTCCATTGTTATATGTTGTACGTGTTGCTTTAAGTTAACACTTTGTTCGTCAGTTGCCAATGCATCCATCATAGTAGAACAGAAAATTATTTGCTATAATTATAAAACATTAAGCTTTAATCTGAACTAGCCAGTGATATTCATATTTGAGTATTATTAGTTCATAAGTTAGTTAATAAGCATCATGTATGCATGTGTCGTATCTCAAATATAAATTGGTAGATATATGTTACTTACATTAACGAAGCAATCATGAAAGTGAAGACGTAATAGAGAAGCACCCATACGACGTTCTTGTGCTAATGCGTCCTCCACCACACGTTTGATGGTCGTGAGTGCTTCGGGGCACACCCGATCATAATAAGTTGATGACAAACCCGAGTCTGAGGATGCGTCAGCGATAGAAAAAATGGCCGAAATAAAAAGAAATAAGAAGCTTGTGATGTTCATCTTATTCATAGTTGGCAGCCAAATGGTTTTTAGTACAAATTATTTGTTTTGTAGGAAGGTTGTTGGTTCTTATGATGTATTTATAAGGATCCCTAATGTTAATGATGGCTGGTTTTAGAAATGGCCAAACACAAAAAAAACTAATGCTTAGCACTTAACAATGTAGGAGACTTGGTTAATTTATAAGTTTGGAACGTGTAGAATTAGATTTGAGTTATTCAATTCTACCAAATCGATCACTATATTTTGGTATTTTGTGTTATTGGTGGTAGGATATAAAAATAAAAGTGGTTCTTGACTTGGCTAGTCGTCATATTGTTTAATTACGTGCCCAAGAGAATTTGTCAAAATTAGATAACTTGCTAAATTATAAATTAAGTTGATAATTTCAAAAATATCATTAGGAATGAATTGGTCGATAATTAACGAAAAACAATGTCACTATTGAACTAGGTGAATATATTGATAATCATGATACGTTAGTATATATTCGATGAATATGATACTTGGTTAGTTGGTTATTAAGTTAAAAATATTGTCATTATATATAAAATAAATGGAAAATTCCCAAAATATCATTTTAATCAAAAAAAATATTTGATTTGTCCATATGACTTTTATATGTTAAGAATGACCATAGTTATCTAATTAAAAAAATATTATTTTGGTTATGTAGTCGAATAACTAGTAAAAAATGTTATTTTTGTCATAAAAAGTCAAAAAAGTGAAATATTGCACTATTTTTTAGTAAAAAAGATATTTTGAAAATTTTCTTTTTAATGTACAAATGGGAGTGGTAAATGAAGTTTGATTTAGGGGTTGTTTGGCAATTTCTGAATGGTTAAGTGCTGAATGGTTAAGAGGTCTGAATGGTTTAGTGCTGAATGATTAATAGAACCTGTTTGGTTGGACCTCTCAATGAGATTCTAAAAATAACAAACAACCGGGTTCGTATGAAGACGGTTTTTAAATCTTTTATTTTTCTTTCTTTTCCCTTTTAAAATCTTTTTATTATTTTTCTTTCTTTTCCCTTTTAAAAAACCTAAAAACCTCCCTTTTAAAAAACCTAAACCTGGTCCGTCTTCTTCACACTATCGCCGCCGCACATCAGACTTCTTCTTCATCTTCTTCTCTGCTCGCCGCCCTCTCTTCTTCTTATTCTTCTTCATCGTTCTCTACTCGTCGTCTCCGTCTCCACCTCTGAACCATTCAGCACCGCCTCATCTCTGAATGGCTCAGAGCCCAACCCTCTGAATCGCTCAGTGGTAGCGCTGCTACCAAACAACTCCGAGCCTCTGACCGATTCAGAGACTTCTTCTGTTCAGAGGCGTTCAGAGGTAAACAAACAGCCCCTTAGTATGACAATTTAAGTTATACTTTGCAAACTTTCATATTGTTTTACCTTTGTTATAAGTAAGCAATTGTATGTAAAGAGTAGCTAATAATCGGTGAACTAAAACGTAGTAATTCATAAAATAGCTTACTTATGGTAATGTTAAAGAAAAAGTTCATACATCATGATACATCATGATATAACGTTCATACATCATGATATAAGGTTTTTCAAAGGAGACTGAAGTTCTATCCTCACTAGTGTCTCAAAGGTGTTATCTAGGGGATGTTACAATCCAATTACAGTTCCAGATTCATTCAACGTGATTAAGTAAACGAAAGCCCCGATACAATTGCGAATTATAACCACGATTTGATGTCGACCCGGTTGAAGAACAAAGATAAACCCTAGAATTTGGGAATTATGATTTCGAGTTTTTAGAGTAAAATTGGTTAATCTGAGAGTGAAAGAGATGTCATAGGAGTGTTTTTCAGTAATTGATTGTAGTTAACTAGATTTGAAATTAATTGAACGGGTTTGAGTTTGATTACGAGTAAAAGGTATTAATTTGGTGCTTTAAAATCAGTTAACTGATGAAGACTGTTTCGAATCGATTATGTGAATGTTTTGGTAGCTTCGACTTGATTGAAATGCATGATTTGCTTGTATTGATTAACTTGGTTCATGGTTTGGAAGTCTAGGGGTGTTCAAAAAGCTCGCGGCTCGAAGCTCGCTCGAAAAAAGCTCGAGAAAAGCTCGGCTCGAAAAAAACTCGGTTGTAAACGAGCCGGCTCGACTCGAATTGATTCAAGCCGAGCTCGAGCTAGGCCTGGCTCGGCTCGTGAGCTCGCGAGCCAGCTCGAAATATAAATTTTATATATATATTAGTTTTAGTAAATGTATTAAGTTTAAAAAATAGGTGGGAGATGGTTAAAATGTTAAAGATTTAGTTTAATTAATTCAAAATATATAACAATATGAAACAAAAACATAAATAATACATATAAATATGTTAGTTATTTATGTTTTTGATTATTAAAAAAAATAAAAAAAGGTTAACGAGCCGGCCCGATTGGGCTCGAGCTGGCTCGAGCTTTTAACTAGCCGAGCTCGAGCTCGACTTTTCAGCTTGATAAGAAAAACGAGCCGAGCCGAGCTGGCTCGTTTAAGATCGAGCTCGAGCTCGAGCCCAGCCTAGCTCGGCTCGGCTCGGCTCGGCTCGACTCGATAACAGCCCTATTTGGAACCGACGGACGAAATTTGAATGCTACGGATTCGATTGAGCAGTGGTTTTGGTCAAGTTTGGAAATTACCATGCTTAATTTGGGTTTACAATGACCAAAAACTGATTTTTAGATATGGCCGGATTATCGCCTAAGTCGCCAGCGAAGATTGCCGAAAAAACAGGGTAGGGAGGCGGGATGGGTTTTTTATTTCTAAAATTTACAAACGGCCTCTTGAAGTTTGAATGATTTATTAAAATGAATTGTAAATTAATATAAGTTTAAAAATCAATGTTTTGAACACAAAGTTAAATAAAAATCTCTTTTTAACTAATAAACTTAACCCCGTTACCTTGTAATGTTTATAAAAACGACGTCTTTAAACAATTACTTCATTTTTGACGTTGCACGGTTATAATTAGACTTAGAAGTAATTATTTTTAATAATATTTATAAAACCTCTTTTATATACTACAATTTATATATTTTTGGAGATTTATTTATTATAAGTTGTAATTTAATAGTACACTTAGATAGTAAACCATAATTAATTCGATCGTTTTATTAAAGACAGAAAGATAGAATTCGAAATGTTCATTTACATTAGTAACAAAACATTACGACTCGATAAATTTAATACAAATAAATAAAAACAAACAATGGATCCGGGTTCGAGTCGGGTATTCAGGCTTGAGTTTGGGGCAGATGTCACAGAGAACACGATATATAGATTTAAATAGAGAACACGATATACATAATCATTGAAAACTAGAGAACACGATATATACATTTAATCAATACATGACGATCGAAAAGCATGAACCAAATATCCACAAAGAAAAAAGACGTATAGACAGACAAGTTACCAGAAAACGGAGGGGGGCAGCTAAATATGAAGGTAAACTGCGAAGTAGGACTCTGATCTGGTACATGACGATCGATCGGGTTTAGATTCATAGTTACGATACATTGTTCAATCACTTTTAATCAACAGAGACATTGAGGAATCAGAAAGCAGCAGTGATGGGAGGAGAGGTTGAAGAAGAGATTTCAAAAACCATACACGCCACGAAGGAGAAACAGAGCGGCAGTGGAGGTTCAATTGTGCAATTATGAGAGGTTTGATGAGATTAGGGTTAACTCAATGTCGGGTAAAATGTTGTAAATGGAGCTCCGTATGTGTTTTGAAAACCGTGTGATTTAAAAGACTGATTTGAAGGTGTGTTATATGATTGGCACCTAGGTTTTAATTGCATGGCAGTGAGTTGGCATGCGGCATGTCTTAGAGATGGACATGTGGCAACGAGTTAGAGACTTATTAGTATATATAGATGTAGATGTAGATTTTTCTCGCACTCGTCACGATATTGCCTACTCGGTATATGAATAATGAATTGCCTGCTTTGTAACGTACATTTAAATCTTGCATTACCTGTGTTAAAATTATTTATTTTGAATTCGCTTAACCTACTCGATCCTAACAAGATATAAATCCAAGTGACAAAAGGGAATTATGTCACAAGACAAAAAGGGCACCAAGTTAAAGAACAAGATCGGAAAGTTTTTGTTTTCCCTCGATATCCACCGGTTTGCCATTGAGGTAAATTTAGTTACCAAGTGCTCTTATTTCTTGTGTGATGCACACGTTGTGTTTGTGTTTGTGTTTTCGTTACACATGTTACACTATACTTTGGTGACATAAACATTTTTACGACATGCATCCATATGGATGTTATTATGTTAGTGACCTTAGGAAGAGTCAAATTGAAACATTAAGAGGTGAAGGGTTTGATATTGATCAAAAGCTTGTGCGGTTAAAATGAGAGAATATACATACAGTTATACAATCTGTTTTTGCGATCGATCCTTTTGCGATTGATATATAATCTGTTTTCATTTCATAAGTCAGTGAGATTAAATATTAATATTAATATTAATAATAAAGACTAATTAAAGAACATCGATCTATAAATTAGTTATATAAAAAAAACATTTGTTAGATTTTCTTTTTAATTATGTTATCAATAATTTGTTTCTTTTTCTCATGAATGAAGTTAAAAAGCAATTTGGGATGATTTATTTCTAGAATATTCTTTTGAATGAAAAAAGGAAACACACATAGTTGATGATCATCACATTTTGTTGGGATTGTAACCCTCCGTACGTACGTATATGCCGTTGACATTAATGACAACATCGTGTAACTTTATGCGCGCACCGGAAAGTGAAAAACCGTTTTCCACCAAACAAACAAACAAACAAACAACAAACAGATCGACATTAATCATATCATATACGCATCAAACAAAAATTGAAACAAAAGTAAGATCGATGGATGAGAACAAACATAAGCCGCCGTTACGATTCATCGGAAAATGTAAACCGGCTGTTTCCGATCAAACAGAAACAAAATCATGCATGTAGATAGATGATCACCGACCAATATTAATCGAATCAACGTACGTTCATAAGATGAAGAACTTGATCGAAGTAATAAAAATCACCGGAAAGTGAAAAAGCGGATGAAACAAACACAAAATCATATGATATCAACATTAGCTAATTATACTGAATGCATAAGATGAAGAAACTAAAGTAATAAACGGTACCTACGTTTGATAAACTTGCCGGCCGGTTGTTTCCGATCAGCTAGCGAATCACACACATATATATGTATATATGTTGATAGATGAACATTAATACTAATCCATGAAGAAATTGATTGAAGAAATAAGCCGTACGTTTGTTCATTTATTCATATATTGATCGATCGATTACTATAGTAAACAACATCAAATCCAAAATTGTAATGATCAAACATACGTACGTACATAATCGGTAGGATAATAGCTAGCCGGCCTGAACATGAAAATACGTACTAAGATAGAGTATGAATGGATAGCATGCATGCATGCATATGATGATTACCAAAACATGAAATCGCAATCAGTAGGAGGACCATCAGTATCACCATCATAAGGAGGGAACAGTGCAAGGCGTAGTTCGGAGACTGAAAGTGCAGCAGCAGCAGTAGGAGAAAGAGGTAGGGTTACGGCATCGAATGAAGCAGCAGCAGCAGCAGAAGCAGAAGGAAGAGGTTCTGAAACAGGTGGAATTGGATCTCCGGTGGGAGGAACAGTGATTGCTGCCGTTTTCTGCTTCTCATCAACGATTGACAACGACCGGCCTTTGCAGTAGCGTTCATGGATCTGTTTCTCCTTATCGTTACCGAGAATCACAAGGCATTTGGGACAATTTTGAATCACGGTGGGTGGTGGTGGTGGTGGTGGTTGTTGTGAGGAAGACGACGACATGACTTGATTTGATTTGAGAGAGAAATGAGAAATGAAGGTGGTATGTTCTCTGACAAGGGAAACGGTGTGTGTATATATACACATTGGGTCTCGGGGCATAATAGTAAAATCACCCATTTCTTCTCTTACCATCGCTAGCTAGCTAACTGCTTCTTTCATCTTTTGGCTATCTTTGTTAAGAATAAGAATTTTATGGCTTCCTAAAAGTTAAGGTCGGTGGTAAAAAACTCGATCTTACCTTATGTTATATATAATTCTCTTTGTGATATAACTCAAAAGTGTGGTTTGGTTGGTTGGTTTATTGACTTTTTTTTAACAAGTTGGACGTTGGCTTAGCTTGTGAGTTCGATTCCTGCATCCAATAATTTTTTTTTTTTGCCTTTTGTTTTGTACATGAAGTTAAGTTTTCTAGATGAATTGACCACGATCTTGATTAAATTACTCTCTTTAAGATCTAATGTCACGTTAACGACACTATCACACGTCAAAGTTTCATTTTTTATTCTAAAACAATAGTATCAACTTTGTCGTCAAAATATGTGTAGGGCCAACGTCACGTTAAATTTATTGACGGTCCAAGCCAACTTACAACTAATACCCCATATCTACTTTAATATATTTACGACTTTGACTTAATTGTCATTATGATCTAATTTTGATATATCTCTGTTTTTTAATATCTGTCGCATTACGACTTTACACCGTAATAAGCGAAACCGCGTGGCCCGGTCTTAAATCTAATCTTTCCTAATATGTAAGGTCGGTGCAAAGCACCAACCAACCACGGCGCGTTTCAACTTTTTTTACTTTGACGTATTTTCGGTTTTAATCCATAAATATTGAAAATTGTTGGGAATTAAAATCATCCGTCGACATTCAGTTATTCAATATTGCGTTGATTTTGCAATCAAAATATCATTTTTGTTAAAATGCAGTAAAATTAATTTTGTGTTGTTTCTAAATTACTTTTGTTTTTAAAATGCTTGCCCTCCAAAATATTCCCCCTCATTTTTACCACCTAAATTTGCCCCCAAAAACCTTCATTTATTAGGTACAATTATATGATCCATACTATATATAAAGTCAATTGGAGGAGCATTTTAAGATATCAAACTTCTCAACAATGCACAACATTTTTATGCACAATATACAATCATTTTTAGGGGTACTTAAGTGTTTTTTAACACAAGTTTCAATTTAACTCCCAAAGATACTTACACTTCAATCCCTGAATTTTTGAAATTAGACATTTGTATTCACCAAATCTGCCCATTAATTTAGCAAAACAAATTTTTTTTAAAACTCTGGTCTGATTTTTTTGTGTTTATTTAAAAGCAATTGAAACCATCATATTAATCAGCATGATATGATGAATAATTTAGTGTAAAAATTTCACCAAACCGATCTATAATACTCTATGTACAAGCAAGGGATGCATGAAGTACAACCATATTTTCAAAATATGTTTATGAGCTACATTTAAAAAAAAACTATAAATGTGGTGTTGTATTGACCCCGTCAAAAACGAGTTTCGTTGGTAAAATCAACATACATTTTTTAAAACATGCAAAATAATAAACATTAAATAATACATTTAATATAGTCAATATTACAATAGCAATACACTCCATCCATCTATTCTAATAATTGAGTAACTCATTCACATGTCAACATTCTAAATACTCTACATAGGATTTTGTTTAGGTGTCATCCTCGAATTTAATTTTATGGATGATTTCAAGGTGGGTCATGGTATGATCCATATTCGAAATAACCCGATATGTACAAATAAAAAATTCACAAATTATCATCAATTATCACCTAATATGATATGTTCAAATACAAATTTGCCGATTATCATAATCTATTTCCTAACCCGATATGTTCAAGTTAAAAATTTACCAATTATCATGAATTATCTCCTAACCCAATATGTTCAAATTAAAAATTTACCACTTATCATAAATTATCTTCTAACCCGATATATTCAAATAAAAAATTTACCAGTTTTTATTGATAATTTTCTTTATTTTAGCATCTAATTTTCTATAGGAAAATATTTTTAAATATCGAAACCGATTTAATAGGGATATGTTAAAAATAAATTTAATACCTAAATTTAGATAAAACATATAAAACCGAAATTTTGTATAGTACACGGGTACTAATCTAGTATTATAATTAGACGCATCAACAGGCAAATAGATAACAGTACAGTTTAGTACAGTCCATAGTCCGATTTGATACAGTCCTTAATGTGCAGCCCATGTTATAATAAACTTTAGTTTGGTTTAATACAATCCATAATGTATAATGTACAGTTCCATTTTATCTAGTTAAGCACATAAAAGTAGCGTTTGACACTCTGCACTTCCAGGAGCTCGACCCGTGCTTCTGCTGCTCGACAATTTGCATTATTGAGCAGTTTTATATATTATGTACATATTTACAACCATCAATCCAAATTTGCATAAAACAAAGCCATACCTGCGCTTCCAACTATTGCTCGACTCGATACACTAGAAGTCGTTGATTCTTTACCTTCCAACTAAAACCTTCAACTTAACATCCATGTCCCAGTTCCCAACTACACCATTTAGATATTATTCAACAAGTTCTAAGTTTTTGGCAATCCCTCATTAATAAAATAAATACCATAAAAAGTAAAATTAGTGCAACCAATACCTTTTGTCTCGATGTTGTTCCATCTGCAGCCCAACACTTCTTCTGCTCGACAACACTAACTTCTCTTTTGTGCATATTGTTGTGATCTCTATTTGACCTGCATTTCCAACCATATCATCTATATATGGATTATGTTAATACAACAATAATAAATAAAAATAGAAACATTACAATTAAAGTCACGTTTGCATCGACAACTTCACGTTTGAGTGTTGCCATCATTCCCAGGTTTGACATGTAAAAAGGACCACTAGATGCTAATTACACCCTTCACTCAAAGCCATACACATTGTACACTTCCTGGAGATGAAACAAGCTAATTTTATGGTGGCATTGAAAGTCAAATTGATGCCTAATCTTTTAGCACCATTACATTTTATCAATTCTAGGCTTTCAACTTCCACACCCAACTCATCATAAATTTTATAAAACTAGTCTTTGACTTTAAAAGTCAATCTGCTGCCAAAAAATTTAAAAATTACGAAATACTCAAAATATAGGTTTATGCCCATACAAAAAAACATGTATTTTGTTAACTTTTCTAAGAATTGATTTTTAAAAATTCAAGAAATACTCATTATTTAAAATTAAAATGTGTACCTAGGTTGATAAAAATATGGCTAACAAACACTTTCGTAGTTTAAGGGAAGGGTCAATTTGACATATTATCTAGTTATTATTCAATTTTATTTTTATTTTTAGCTAAATTCAGTATACATGATTGGATCCACCAATTCGGGGGAACTTTTAAAAGTTAATCTAAGCCGGAAACAACAGTTTTTGAATATTAAAACCGTAGCTGAATCACCTTATAAAAAGACTAACAAGCTGTTGTTTTTGTTTACATTCTTGAAATATATTTAGCATGAAAACTATTTCAAAGAAGATGAAACACCAACCATCCAGGTTACATTGTTCTCTATTGTACCATTTAACTTATTCTCTATTTATATTTTGTTCATACATATTCTTTTTAAGATTCTTACATATGCAGGAAATTTATGAAGAACTTAAATCAGAAAAACATGATTTTTTTTAGCTTAACGCAACAAAAATTATTGCTTCAAAGGTTCCTATGTTTAGTGGTTTGTAAATGTACATTGCTTAAAATCTGATGTATGGCTGTTAATTAATCCTCTCACAATGAATCAGGATATGCAGAGAACTAACTTTGAATCTTTGAATGGTTCTTATGAATGTTACAAAGGTTTTTTTCTTAAAACAATATTATCTTATCTAGGTTAGTGACTCGCTGGTTAAAAACATATATTTATTAAAAATGTGTTACTTATTTGAAGTTGCACAAGTAAATAATTAAGAGATAAATCTCATTTCCAAAGAACGATTAGTACGACATTAGGATTGTGGAAAACTGGTTTACATAGTGTCAATTAAAAAATGATTTGTAAGGCTGTTAAACCAAATCAAATTTAATTTTTTTAGCAAATTTGATACATCGTTTGACATCTAAAATAGAGGGAGACCATAAGAAAAACATAGGTTAACATAAGAAAGCAGATGAACAATGTTCATCTTATTCGATTAAAAGTCGAATGTGTTTAACATAAGAAATCAATCATGTTCTTCAACATCACTATATTAATTTTGCTGAACAGGAGAAACATAAAACGTCCCAATTAAATCATAAACTTACTGACAAATATATTGACTTAAATGAAAGAAAGAGGCGGTGATAATGAAGGGTTACCTGAAAGATGATGCTGAAGACAACGATTTTTTTCACAAATCAGTGTAGATACTTGAACAGATTGAAAAAATCGATGGAGATGGATGAAGATTGTGATGCAAAACAACGTAGGAACGATGGAGATGTCGCAAATCGTTGTAGATGCAAAACGTATTGAATGGAACAACCTGGGAATGATTGAGATGGATAAAGATCGTGATGTTAAAAGATCGATGATGGATAATTGCAAGGCACGAGGGAACGACATAGATAATATATGAAATTAGGGTTTAGGTTTAGAAATTGTACGTGAGGGATTTACGGGTTAAAGCAGGTATTTGTAGGATCCGAATAAAAGGACACTGGTGACCCATGGAGGATCCGCGTTAGAATGCAGAGAATTAAGAAGGCTGTGACACGTGGCAAGTGTGATGTAGAGACAACGAGAGAATGACATGTGACAATGAGTTAATAATATATTATTATAGGCAGATCAGAATAACATGTCGATTTGGTGTTATGGTAATCTATCTATTCTAATAATTGAGTAACTCATGTACATGTCAACAATTTAACTACTCCACATAGGAGTTTGCTTAGGTTTCATGCTCTAATTTAATTTGATGTAGAATTTGAAAGTAGGTCATGGTATGCTCCATATTCGAAATAACCCGATATGTTCAAATAAAAAAAATACCAATTATCATGAATTATCTATTAACTCGATATGTTCAAATAAAAAATTTACCAGTTATCATGATTTATCCCTTAACCCGATATGTTCAAATAAAATATTTACCAAATATCATTAATTATCTCATAACCCGATATCTACCTATTCTAATAATTTAGTAACTCATCCACATGTCACCATTTTAATTACTACACGTAGGATTTTGCTTAGGTGTCATGTTCTAAATTAATTTGATGGAGAATTTTTAGACGTGTCATAGATGCTCCATATTCGAAATAACTCGATATGTTTAATTTAAAAATTCACAAATTATCATCAATTATTTCCTAACCCGATATGTTCAAATACAAAATTTACCAATTATCATGATCTATATCTTAACCCGATTTCAAATTAAAAATTTATCAATTACCATGAATTATCTCCTAACCCGACGTGTTCAAATAAAATTTATCAATTATTATGATCTATCCTAACCCGATATGTTCAAATTAAAATTATATCAATTATCATTAATTATCTCATAACTCGATAAGTAAAAATAAAAAAATTAACAATTATCATGAATTTTCTCATAACCTGATATGTTTAAATAAAAATTTACCAATTATTATAAATCATATCCTTTAATTTAATATATAATTTTTGACATGAATATATATGTAAATATCCAAACCAATTTAATAAAGAATATGTTAAAAATAAATTTGATATTTAAATTTAATTAAAACCTATAAAACTAAAATCCGTGTAGTACACGGGTACTAATCTAGTGTTCAAATAAACAGTTAATTAACAATTATCATAAATTATCTCCTAACATGATATATTCAAATAGAAAAATTATCAATTATTATAAATCATCTCCTTTATTTTAGTATATGATTTTTGTTAGAAAAATATTTATAGATATCCAAACCAATTTAATAAAGATATGCTATAAATAAATTTAATTAAAACATATAAAATCAAAATCTCGTGTAATACACGGGTACTAATGTAGTAAATATAATCTATCTAATAAATCAAACTTTTAGGGGGCAATTGTTGGAGGGATTTTTTTTTCTTATAATAGGAAGTTTGGGAGGTAAAATTTAGCTAAATTTTTCACCATGCAAGTTGATGGAGCCAACTCCTTAAATGTTATATATTTACAAATTGTTAAATATAATGGTTATAATTTCTTTATAAATATTATTATTTAACCCGTGTGTAACACACGGGTATTAAACCTAGTTTAAAAATATGTTTAAAGTGTGTGAGATTGTTAGGGAAAAAAGAATATATTTATTTTAGAATTTAAAAAGGAAAGAGAATAACAAAAAATCCCAAAAATATTTAGAGGAATTGAACGAGGTTTGAACAATTTAAAATCGTTCGTCATCTAGCTTACTTAAGGCCTCATGCATTAACGAAAATCATATAACCGGCCTTCCAGTTGGACGTACCGGCGAACTAAAGTGTTAGATGAAGTCGAAGGAGAGTTGTTGTGATCAGCCATCTTCCTTGTCTGCAAGCTACGAGTCGTTTATTGCTCATAACCTTGAATCCCTTAATCGGTATCGAATCAATGAGTTGCAAGGGAAACGAATCCGTGCATGTTTTCATGGCTGGGTGATCCTTTCCGACCTTTCTGACATGTGGTTTCTTTGGAACCCACTCACCTCTAAGTTTATTTGTCTCCCAACTTTGCCTGATCATAAAGAACAAATATTTATTGAATGTTGTCTGTCGGCTCCGCTTGATGATGATCGAGGTTCGGTTTTCTTTTTCACAATATACAAGATTGCTACCATTGTTTTTTGCCGCCTTGACAATGAAACAAAGAGATTAGAATGGAATGAAATGCCATATGCTAGACAACTTACGAGCATAGATTGTGTAGATGATTCTTTCCTAGAAGTTTTAACTTGTTGCAATGGTAAGGTATATGCCATGTCCCTACATGTAGATTATCATATTATTGTCATACAAGTTGATATTGTAGTTAAAGGTAAAGAAGTTGTGCTAAGTTTACTACCGTTTGTGAAACTCCCTAATACTTGTTACGTACCTTGTCCTTTGACTAATAGAGCCTACAAATACTCGTCGTTTTTGAAAGGATCTTGTACAGAATTGTTCCTTGTTAACATATTTTATTGGCATGAATCGAGAACTAGTAGCTTTGATTTGTTTAGATTGGATATGGATAGTATGATGTGGGAGGAAATGGAAGATCTCAAAGATGATGATGTATTTGTGGTCGAATTTGGTGGTGGTAACACAAACATGGCGTTTTACAAGTCCAAAGTTTCCTCGGATATAGGGGGTTACATACATTGTCTTAGTGAGATGGATACGACAGTATCCTCGTTTCACATCAAAGATAGAACCATGTCTTTGTCATCAACTGCTTCTCTTGCACCAGAAAGCCAACTCTTAGTGTGGACAATGCTCGAATGCGGGTAATGCCTATATATATTTTTTTATGTTATTATGAGAGGCCGGTACAATTTTTATTATTTATGGAGATGTTTTTGAAAATCATATATGTTTTAATTTGTGTAGGTTAGAAGCTAATCATCCAAAATCTAAGCAAGAAGAAGAGAACAAGAACAATGAGTTAGTCGTACAACCACATAAGGGTGATGAAGCTGAATCTGAATCTGATATAGCAACAAGCAAGTCACACCTACTAGATATTCCGTTTCATATGTTGGAAACGATTATGGAGCTTTGTGTTGGTGTCGAATACATGAAGTTTCGCGCTACATGTAAGCTTTGTTATTTAGCAGCACCTTCGATAAAATGGAGCAACAAATCAACTTTAAGAAAATTGCACTTGTATTCGTTAGCTTCACCATGGATGATGGTGTTCGACAACGTTCGAGGCATTATCACTTTTATAGATCCGTTATTTGGTGACAGTTATTTTGTTAGAACATCTCCAGAACTAAAGGGTGCTTACTATATATATTGTTCTAGGTTTGGGTGGGTGTTGATGTATAAAAAAGATGGACCTCTAGTCTTCTATAACCCATTAACAGGTGATATCCGTGAGCTCCCACTTCCCGGGATTTATCAATTAGAAAGCTTTTGTTTCTCAGCACCACCAACTTCCCCTGATTGTATGGTGGTTGGATTTTCGACAATAGACTCGTGTTTTTACATCCACAATGTATCTGGGGAATCATTATGGATGCCATATCAATTGAACTTTGGTAGTGATGGTTGGCATTCTTTTTGTTTTCCAACATTTAGTGGTCGAGATGTTTATGCCTTGTGTAACAATGAAAGAATTAAAGCATTAAGAGACGTGAATGATGGATCTCGCGATTGGGAGGTTGTTGTGGACAAAGCCCCAAGAAATTACTGCAAATCTCCGGCACGATACTTTCTATCAAATTGTGATCAACATTTTTTACTAGTCATTGTGGGTGAGTTTGGAGAATCTGTTGAGGTGTTCAAACTAAACAATTCTACAAAAGAATGGGAAAAACTAAACAATTTAGGAAAACACATGGTTTATATTTCTAATACATCATGTATCTGTCTTGAATCCAAGTCACCAGAAATGGGGAACAAGATCTACTTTCCAAGGTTACTAGAGAATGAGGACTTGAGGAAAATAGTGTTTTATTCTCTTGAAACATGCAAGTATCACACTTTCAATGACAAGATAATTCAAGAAAGTTTCGCTAAAGACTTATTCGGAGTTAAATATCAGTGTTTCCCACATACATGGATAGAACCAAGTTGGTCGTAAGTTAAATAACATTATTATTGGTTTTTTTTTCTTTTCATAAACCGAAGCTATAAAAGTATAGAACTGTGGTTTTTGTTTTAATTGCTTTATTTATCAACTGAAGTTCTTAATTAGTTAATGTGGCGTACAACGTTTATATATGTTCTCAATGACTTGTTTGCTTTTTTTTCATTTCTCCATGATTTGGTTTTTATTAAACTATACTATAATTGTGTATGACTAATATCGGGCAACACTAGTACAAAAAGTGATATAAGTGGCGGGTAAAATGGCCATAAGGCACGGTTTTTGGCTCGTGCCTAATGACTTTGCACCTTAAGCTGCGGTTTTGAGTTTTGTCCGAAGGTGTGGTTCCTAAACAGTACCTTAAGCTTAGTTGTTGGGGAAAAAAATTAGTAACACCTATGAAAATAAATTAGTTCCTCAAAATGGTACAAAGTACAAACTGAATCAACCAAAAATTATCGTATTCTATATATCATAACATCATATATCATGTATCAAAAGTTCAAATTCACAATGTATACAACATCTAGACAAAAAGCATGTATTATATACATAAAAGTTTCCCAACATCTTCTATTCTAATAATTTGCTAAGCCTTGGCACCACACAACGTCACTTGTCGCCACCATATTCATTCTCAGCTGTTATGCGGATCTAGGTGTGACCCGGTTTTATTATTTGCCCCATTATGTTTCTTTCTCGGATCCAATATATACACCAACACACCAGATTTAGGTTTAATTTGCCAAGCAAACACAGACGCACAAGCCGCCCCCTTCAAAACCCTAAATCGCCCATAGTCATCGGTCATCTCTCCTCCAACCATTCTCATCTTCTCCGATGATTGATCTAACAGGTATGTGTTACACGTTCATCATCTTGCTTCGTTCCATCGTCTTCCTGTACTGTTTGTTTGCAGTATGACGATTTTTCAGGGTCATTGTTTAGTCGATCTCTCGACGAACCATTCCATTCTTCTCCGATTGCTCTTACAGGTATGTGTTACACGTTCATCATCTTGCTTCGTTCCATCGCCTAGATTAAACTTGATCTGTTTGTTTGTATATCGACTTTTCACGCTCATTGTTTAGTCGATTAATCGTTCTATATGACTATAACCCTTATCTGTTTCTCTGTATATGTCAATTTTTCATAATCAGTTATTGTGTTTCATATAAAGTTGGTCATCACATTCATATAAACACTGCTCAAAACGATGCCTAGAACTCTGATTAATATGTTCTTTTATTGCACTTTGAAAGTAGTTAATTAGTTGTGTAAAAGGTGTAGTTTTGCTGCAGTTAAGTAACAGATTTAGTGCAGTTGAAAAGTTGTTTTAATGCTATTGAAAAGGTGCAATCCTACTTCTGTAAAAATGCATATTTGCTTCGGTTTAAAATGTTGTTTTTTGTCATATAACATTGCAGTTTTAATGTTGCAAAGATGCACGACAATGCAGTTTTGAAACGAGCCAAAGCTTGAACCTCAAAGAAAAAAGGGTGTTGTTGATGTGAATGGAACAAACTAATTTGCATCATATCCAACGGTGAATGGAACAAACTAATTTGCATTATATGACTACTTTGCATTATATGAGATGAGTAAAATGTTTACATTCTTGATCTCCTTGAATCTCGAAAACAAATGCAAATCGTAGAAAAGTAAAGAATGAATGTGGCTGTGACAGCTAGTTTAGCTCATCATAAGAAAGAAATGATATGTAATAACAAACAATCTTTATTTGGTTGAAAAATAAAAGATTAGAACATGACTACAATTATAAACAAATGGACAACCATCACGACCAAAAAAGATACACTCAATAAATATCACACATAATCAAACTATTGACAAAATATTAGTAAACAAACCCGAGGATCGATCATAAATATAAGCCCGGCCATAATCTTTTAGTTGATTTTTCTGCAGTTGTTGCGAATTTGACCTCTATTCCCCGTTAATGGCTTTATATCACCCATTTTAATCATAGACTTTGCAAAATCCTCAAAAAACTCTTTTTGGTCCTTACTGTACTCCGAAACAACCTCATCAGTTTCACCACCGTTAAATAGTGCTTGATCAGACCTCAAAACCCCCTTTTTATCCACCAAATCACTAAAGTATTTCACGTCAAACGCTCCTGGTGTCGGGTCAAGTGGTGCGAGCCTTGAGTCACCACCTACTTGTGGACAAATTGTCCGTAGGTGACTCGCAAAGTGTGGATCAATGTTGGTGTCGCTGTAAATACGATCCCTAAAGGTTCGACATTGAGCAAAGCCTAGAGTATGAGCACCAGAAAGCACAACTAAATCGTCTTCATCAAGCCCCTGGTCCTTAAAGTTTTTAATTAAGGCAGGTAAGTCCATGAATGGTGAGGGGATGTTAGCGTCTGCTGCAGCCCGACTAGCAGTTGTTGAGTCTCTTCGTCCAAGCTTAACTTTCCATGACGGTCCACCAAGCTACAAAGTAACAATGCAGATTTAAGATATATATACATTTAAATGTGACACTAATTCTATGACAGTTCACATTTGGTTGTCCAATTTTCTTCAATTGCAAATGTCCAATTTTCTAGTACAGGTACAAAACAATCAATATATATAGCTAATTTAAACATGTATAACTTTTACTTTTCTAGATTATGATAATTAACATGATTTACTTACCACAACAACAGAATCACGAGCAGCAACAGTTAAGATATCGGCGCAAGACACCATGGGGCGACCACAAACTTTATCGACCTCAAACTTGATTTTATCAATAACCTCGAATCCTCTAGCAGAATTTGCGTTGGGGGCTGCATTTTTCTCGCTATCTATTGTCGACGTTTGATCCAAAAGAATGGAAGCATCACATCCCTGCATAGTCATATGGAAAAATAAACTCAAAAAAACAAGACCAACACTTTTCAATATTGTTATATGTTATGTCCTTCAAGTTTACATCTCATGTTTCTAACACTTTGTTCCTCGATCCGTTACTAATGCATCAAAATTGCATAGAAAACTATTTGCTAGTTATAAAACATCATATATAGCATATATATGTCACTTACGTTAACAAAACAATCATGAAAATGAAGACGTAATAAAGATGCACCCATGCGGCGTTCTTCTGCCAATGCTTCATGCACCACACGTTTGATGGTTGGGAGCGCTTCAGGGCACACCCGGTCATAGTAACTTGATGACAAACCCGAGTCTGAGGATGCAGTTGCAATAGCAAAAATGAGAGAAACAAAAAGAAACAAGAAACTTGTGATGTTCATCTTCTTTAATTATATATAGTTGGCAGCCAAAATTAAGGGTTTTTAGTATACAGAATCTTTGTGTTTGTGTTATGTTTTTGGTTCTTAATTATGATCATCATGTATTTATAAGCTAGGATTCCAAATGTTAAAGGTGGTTGGTTTTAGAAAAGTTCAAAGACAAAAACTAATGTTTAGTATTAGCTTAATTGTACTTAATTAACAACGTAAATGACTTGGTTCATAAATCTGGAACTTGTTGAATAAGATTTGATGAGTTGTTCAATTCTCTATGCATAAGTAGAGTTTGACTTGGCTAGTATAGTATTGTTTAATTACACTACAGAATTTGTCAAAATTAGTTTAACTTGCAAAATTGTAAATTTATAAGTTAGTGATTTCAAAAATAATATTAGGAAAATCCATAATTTACACATAGCACATATGAGTAGTAGTAAATTAGTAATAAATATGGATTGTAACTAATTGAGCGGATAAACCATTGGTTCGTTGATAACCAAAATAAATTTATGATGCTTGATTATTAAGTTAAAAGTACCCGTCGTATAAGAAAGAACAAGGATCAAATAACAAGTAAATGTTGTCTTAAAAAAACAATAAGATTTTTTCCCAAATATTGTTATCGTACCCGTATTGGTACCGAACCAATAAATTCGGCTAAGTATTCGGTATCATTTTTCTCAAATCCAGTATCAGTATTTTCGGTACCGATATTAATTGGTACGGCACATGTATATATAGTACCGGTACAATAGCGGTCTCATATATTTTTAAACTCTATCGCTAGATGCTCAATCATATTTGTTTTTTTTTTCGTCTTGTTAATTTGCTTTAGTTTCATATTAAACTGACATTTTTAACTTTATTTTTACAATTTCAAAACAATTATTTAGGGACTGTTTGGTAAAATCTGAATCATAAAGTGTTGAATAATTAAGAGGTCTGAACCATTAAAAGGCTCTATCAATGGAAGAGATGCTGTGGTAGAACTTCAGAGGAGGGTAAAGTGTGTATATGCTACATTCAGTTCTATTCAACATCTTTTTTTTAACCATTCAACACTTAACTAGACCATTCAAATGCTCTTTTTTATGAAATAAACGCTCTGAATGCTGAATGATTAAACATCAAACTAAATCATTAGAAAATGAACAAACAACCTCACTTTGTAAAAAAAATTACTTTCAATAATTAATAATATATACATTACGTACAAGGATCCCAGATGTTCAAGATATATGGTTGGTTTTAGAAATTGTCAAACGCAAATTTAAAAACATAGTTTAATTTCCGCGCGCATATTGTTACGCAATATCACACGTTAAATCATGAAAGAAATAAAGTGCCAGCGTAGATTGCATGTATATATACACTAACAAACAGCTAAAAATAAAGTTACTTTTTTTAAATTAATTGTTACAAACCAAAACGCTACAGTTCATCTTAAAAAACTAATATAATGAGAAAATGATCATTTGGGTTATAAACCTCACATGAGTGTCAAGTACCTAACCATCTTAAAAGTTAAAATGCGAAGGAACAAAACCTTGAAACAAAAAAGCAACTATAGATACATTTCTAAAAGTTGAAGTAAACATGGATTTGGGAGATCAAACAAACGATTAAACGTGGTTCAGTATTGGATGGTTATACGTGCATTTTGGAAGGGAATTTAAAAACCTAAAGGTTCGACACTGAGCAAAGCCTAGTCATGAGTGTGCCCGGCCCGGCCATAAAGCATCACTAAGTCGTCCGCAACGAGCCATTAATCCTTGAAGTTTTTTATTAGGCCGGGTAAGTTCATGAGTAATGACAGGCCGGATGTTAAACACGCATAATGGTTGAAACAAATTAACATACTATAAGCATTCTCGATCTTGATTTAGTTTTTTAGATATATTTATCATATTTTTACTCGATCTTTAGTATTTTTGGTTACATAAAAAGTGGTATTTGAAATAACAAGCAAATAGTTCAATGTACTTGACTTTAACCACTTTTCAAAAATAAAATAAAAAAGCTAGTAACCTTAACGTACCTTAGCCAAGATATCGAAAGAAAAATAATCTTAATTAATAGTTCATACATACATAAAAACAAGCAGGTTACAATCATTTTAATTTGAGATAAAAGAATAGAAATTATACAATTTTCAAGACATGGACATCGCAAACACAATATTAAAAAACAAACCCTCCAGATTATTAACTCTTAATTAATTAATAAACTATATATTAACTTTCCTGCAGTTCTTACGAATTTGACCTCTTTTCCCTATCAATGGCTTTATGTCACCCATTTTAATCATTGACTTAGTAAAATCCTGAAAAAATTCTTGTTGGTTTCGACTATATTTCCAAACAAGCTTATCAGTTTCACCACCATCAAATAGTGCTTGATCAGAGATCAAAAGCCCTTTTTTATGCACCAAATTCGCAAAGTATTTTACATCAAACGAGTTTGGTGTCGGGTCAAATGGGGCAAGCCTTGAGCCACTCCCAACTCGTGGACAAATGGTCCGAAGGTGGCTTGCAAATAGTGGATCAATGTTGGTATCATTGTGAATACGATCTCTAAAGGTTCCACATTGGCCAAACCCGAGGGTGTGTGCACCTGAAAGCACAACTAAGTCACGCTCGTCGAGTCCTTGGTTCTTAAAGTTTTTTATTAGGGCGGGTAAGCCTATAAATGGTGGAGGGAGGTTAGTGTTAGCTGCGCTTCGACTAGCAGTTGTTGAGTCTCTTCTTCCGAGCTTCACTTTCCACCACGGACCACCAAGCTGCACACCATACATATATAAAAGATGTTAACTCGATCGATCGATCACAAAATTTAAAATTTCATATGAGAATATATGCATTATTATGCAAGTAATGTAGTAAAACTATTCTATGCATGTTTGCATTGGCATGTTTTACTTACCACAACCACTGAATCACGAGCAGCAATAGCTAAGATGTCAGCGCATGACACAACTGAGCGTTTGCAAACTCTATCGACCTCAAACTTTATTTTATCTATAACCTCAAATCCTCTAACAGAGTTCGCGTTTGGGATAGCATTTTTCTCACTGTCTATTGTTGACGTCTTATCTAAAAGAATTGAAGCATCACATCCCTACATGATATAGAAAAATAGAGTTAGAAATATATCAAAACTATTACTTTCTTATGTTATATGCTATATATATATTGCTACAAGTTAACACTTTTTGTAAAAACATCAAGGATTAAGTTACTTACATTAACAAAACAATCATGAAAATGGAGACGTAATAGAGAAGCGCCCAAACGTTGTTCTCGAGCCAATGCGTCCTCCACCACACGTTTGATGGTCGGGAGAGCTTGAGGGCAAACTCGATCATAATAACTTGTTGACAAACCCGAGCCTAAAGATGCTGATGAAATAGAGAAAATGAGGGAAACAAAAACAAATAAGAAGCTAATTATGATGTTCATGTTCTTCATAACTTGTGACCCAAAGTGTTTTTTGTACAAATTCGTTTTGCTGTATAATGTTGTTGATGTCTTATGTTGGATTTATAAGGGGAACACAAGTTAAAAATGATTGGTTGTAGAAAGGGTCAGAGACAACTGTTTATTTTTAGTGTTAGTACACTTGCACTAAACAATGTAGGAGACTTGGTTCATTATTCTAGAACTTGTACACTAAGATTTATAAATATAAAAAACCATTAAAAAAGTTAACCAAAATTATGGCTCGTCAAGTGGCACGATCGCACAATACGTTCAAATCAACTTGTGAAGAAAAAACAAGAGAATAATCCAAGTTAACTACTCATAAATTGTAGGAATCGTAAGATAGTTAACAAATCACTACAAGAAAAGATCCCTTAATTAGTTTTACATTTACTCATAAAGTACTCATAAAGACACAATAGGTGAAAAAAAGTTACTCCAAAACCGTCGAACCATTAATGTTTTTTGAATATAAATAAATAAATAAATTATTCTCAACTTTTCACATAGACAATTCAACGCCAAAATGTGTTAAAAATATAAGAAGTTCATATATAAGTTGACCCTTTTTGACGATGACAACATTAAAGTGATAATTCGTTAACAATTATATACTAAGTTTTGGAAATCTTTTTAATATGGACATTTACATATATTTCTTTTCTAAATTTTTGTATTACATATTTACTCAGCTTTAAAAGTTAATTACATATTTCTTTTTTTTTAAAATGCATATATTACATATTTACTCATTTCATTAATTAAAATTAACTAATTGAATTATTATTTTACCCTTAATGAACTAATTAAATAATTATTTACATTTATCCAATTCTTAAAAGCATCAATTACATATTTCTCTAAAATCGTATCTATTAGACCTTTATGTTTACAATTCACTTGATATAAAAGGATAAGTGTGTCAATTTATAATGGAATTAATGAGAAATATATAATAAAAACTAAGGATTGGGTATATATGTAATTAAGAATGTTAGGAGAGAAAATATGTAAAAATCTTTTTAAAATAATAGTTATCAATTTAGTGTAGTGAAATAACAGAAATGCCTCAATTTACAGTAAAAACCTATCTTTTTTTTAATAAAAAGGGGAATAAACATTCAATTAACGTTTGGTTTGTAAATAACAAAAAAAACATATTTGGTTGATAACCAAAAAGAATTTGCATACTTCAACTTGATAAACGCATCGATAAAATTATTGTTTTCTAACTTAACTACAAAGATTAGATAAATAAGACACTGGTTTTCAAGTTCCAACTTATCTCTTATAATACATGTATGACTCTAGCAAATTAGAAGATATAAAACATTGATATCAGAAAATGAGCACCAATTTGCAAAAAAAAAAAAAGTACGTAAATCATTATTTACCGTAATAATTAAATCTCATTATTTGCGTTAGATATAAAAATGGGCTTTAAAGTTTAAAGTCCCATATATAAAACTTGAAACCTTTAAACAAGTCATTAAGCCCAATACATATGGCCCATGAGCAAGACTTAACGCCCAATATATAATGCAGAATTATCACACTTTTTGGCCCGTTTACCCGCAACGGATACTAGTTGATCCCATTATAATTGTTCCTCGATTTCTAAACATATTTGTTGAAAGCTTTCATCACGTAAGCGTAAGAGAAGAAAATAGAAGTGTTATTCCATTGTTGGTTAGATGAGCCATGAGGGTGTGAGTTTTCAAAACATTAGTGTTTATTTACCGGGAGTTTTAATTAACAGATTTTTTAAAGAATTATGAACTTGTTATTATATATTTGTACTAGGTTTAATACCCGGGTGTACATACGGGTTAAATAATAATATTTATAAAAAAATTTATAATCATTATGTTTAAATAATTGTAAATTTTTAATATTTAGGTATTTAGCCCCCATCAACTCATGCATGGTTCCACTAAATTTCCCTCCTAAAATTCCTATTATAAATCATATATTTCCCTCTAAAAGTTGCCTCCTAAAACCTTAAATTATTAGATACACAGGGGCGCAATAAAGTAATAAAGTTTTAAATCTCAATAACAAATTCTAGAGGGGACTTTATAACCAAATTAAGTTTAAAATATTAAAATCCTAATACTGATATAGTGATATGGGCCCCTCGAAATAAAGTAATAAAATTTCTTAATTCCAATATCCCATTTTTAGAGAGTACGTGATAAACCAAATTAAGTTTAAAAAATTAAAAATCTCATAGTACCGATGAGTTTTGTTCTATTTCCCTAAGGGACCATTCTACTGTGCAAAACATCCAATCTTTTAGTTCAGTCCTGTAGGACATATGCAATGTTTGTCATCATCTCATACTTACGGGTGGAATTTTGAAAATTATGTTTGTTCTTTTATACGACAACTTTTTTATATGCTTCAAAATTAATGAGTTTATTGAATCCAAAACAGGTTTAACTAAACTCATATATAACCTACCAACAAGTGACTAGTTGATAAAAACAACAATAATTATGGGCCTGAATGTCTATGCTCGATCGTTAGTGAAACTGTGGATCACATTTTTACTTCATGTTATGCGTCAACATTGTTACATTGATTTGGCGGAAAGTGGGAGAATGGTGTAACATTCCTCTCATATTTGTCTTTTCTTTTAAGGATATCATTAGACTTTATTCCTGAATTGGATTCAAAAAAGAAAACTGTTCAAGTAGTCATTATGATGGCTTGTTGGTGTATTTTACGTGCCTAGTACACTTATAAATATTCTCCAATACCCTGATTAAGGTGGAAACTGGTGATATTAAAACGCTAAGTTTTCTATGGATGAAAAATAGAGGAAATAGACTAGATCTATATTGGAAAACATGGATGTCATTTTCTTTATAATTGTAGGTGCCGCTGCCTCCTAGTGTTTTGCTACGTGGGGTTTTGCCGTTAAGGTTAATGAAATCCATCGTTTAAAAAACATAAACTCATATCTCCGTTGGTATTTCTTTTAGATTGGACACTACGCTTACTTTAGCATACGAAAATACACATGTACTGAAATGCTATTTTGGATTACTCGAAAACCCTAATTTAAAGTTATTGACACGTTATATATAATAAGCAGTTAACATCATTGCTAAAGTTGTTCATACTAGTTAAGACAATATATATAATAAAGATCTAATGAATGCTATTCCTTGTCACAGCCCATTGAACCCTTTAGTTGATACATCCACATCCTTGGGTTAGTTTTCTTTACGTGGAATTGAAATAGATGTTTGTATAAGCCCCACACAAATGATACAAAAGTATGTTTGTGGCTATCATTAATTTGACCTTTTTTATTTGCAACACACGTTAAACACACCATGTATTAAGTGATTACATATCTTTTTTTTAGTTTACAACAAATTATTAGGTGGAACTCGTGCGTTGTAGCGATACTAAACTTTTTAAGTCTCGGTTTTGACACCTTGCACATTACAATTTAACCCAAAAAAAAAGTCCACATCTAAACATTGATAAAATAATTTCAGTTCGGTTTATTCCCTTCAGTGGTCCTAAATCCAACTTTTTTTTTGCCTAAAGTGGTCCGTCATTACGTGCACTTAACGGCCTTTAACTTTTTTTTTATATTTTTCGAATTTCAAACCGATGTTTTAGGGATTTTGTTCGTGAGAAGGATACAGGTCAATTGATGTAAACATTACCTCTAATTGTTTCTCCAAATGGTTTAATTTTAACATATGATTGCAGCACCGTTAGGGTTTAAACACTCGATTGAAGACCGTTTCTCGTTTGGAACACCGGTACAGGGTAAGGTTTACATCAATTTACCTGTATCCTTCTCTCGGTCAATATCCATAAAACATTGTTTTGAAATTCGAAAAAAAAATGGAAAAAAAGTTAACGGTCGTTAAGTGCATTTAACAGCGGACCACATACTGGAGGCCAAGAAAGTTGGATTTGGACCACTAAAGGAAATAAACTGAATTAGATTATTCCAAGTCAATAGTTGTTAGTTAGGATTATTTGAGGCCAATTTGACTAAAAATAAAAACATCGCAGCGGGGAATTCATAACTTAATAAAACTCCCTATTTTAAATATTGTAGGAGAAAAACAAAAAAAAAAAAAAAGCTATAACAATAAAAATAAGAACGTGGTATGCAGTTTATGTACTATGTAAGCTGAACTTGAGTTAGTCACTAAGCGCACAAAAAACCGGTTTCGGAACCGACCCGGTGTACCCGAACCGAAACCGGTCGTACCCAAACATAGGATACACATGGGTTTCGGTTCCTTCAAGAAAGTGGAACCGTACCCGGAACCGCCGGATCCGATTCCACCTCAACCCGGTCAAAACCGGACACGACCCTACCCGGAACCGAAAAAAACCGGTTAAACCGGTCAAAACCCGTCAAATACCCGGAATCAAACCCGATCCTACCCGGCTCTTGACTTTATTGACCGAAACTGGACCCTGTTCCGGAACCGGTTCCTAAAAAAGGCTGCTTTGTGCACGGCTTGACTGTCAATTAGTTGAGTGAATAAGTGGGCTCCCATGCTACTTAGGCTGAATTCGGGCCAAGCCCATATGGTGACCAAGGTTCTAAATCTAATATGAATATGAATGATAGGGTCAGGGACTCAGGGGCAAATACTATTAAAAAAACTGACATGCTTTTTTTATATAAAAGTCTCTTTAGAATATTTTTAACATTTAAAAAGCATCCCTTCTGTTATTTCACCAAAAACCCTTGATGGGTTTCTCAAAACTTTAAAGTCCTTAACAAAATTATGACAATTTTTTTTAATCTGCAGGAAGTTATGTTTCATTAGTCATTGCTACTTAACTGAAAACGATTGAAAACAACCAGAATAAACCATATTTCATATATAGACGAATAAACATTTTAAAATGAATTTGGTGTATTGTTGAATATAAATTTCCTTTTGTTTCATTAGATTTTTTGTTTAACCCAAAAAGGTTCAAACCAAATAACCCGAAAAACAGATGGACGTCTCTATGTAGAGGTGCACAAAATAACTGGTTATTAATCAAAACCGTAGCCAGTTATTAACTAATTGAAAAATTCCAAGGAAATCTCTTTATATATGAAATATCAATGTACATCAATATTTTCCTTACCTGGCGGTCTACCTTTCTTAAGTTAAGGCCCTCAAACTACTTTATAAAGAGCATAGGAAGGTCGGGGATTCCTCTGTTGATCTTCTTCTGACTTCTCCTTTGAAATCTAGTTCTGTTCTTTCTCAAGAACTCGCTTTTGCATCTGAAAAAAAACTACTTCTTTCGTCCCAACTAAATGTCAATCTTTCATTTTTTTGGTTGTCCCAATTTAAATGTCCATTACAAATATAAAAGTATAATTTCCAATTTTACCCCTAGTTATTTAATACAAAGCTACTTGTCAAAAGATTTTAGTGGTATTATTGTCATTTTATAGGTTAAAAATATATAATAATCTATTTTTTTCTTAAACTTTGTGTTGTGGGTTTCATGACACTTAAATTGGGACGGAGGGAGTAAATGATAAGTCTTCACTATAGTTTTAACCGTAGTTTTGTAACCGGTTACGATTTTTTATAAATAGATGATTAAATAACAAGTTTTTACCAATCCATAGGTTAATCGAGAAAAAAAAGTAATAGGGTAATAGAGTATTAGTAAAAACTGGTTAAAGTGAGTAACCAAATTTTTTTAATAAAAACCGGTTAACATAAATAATCTATTTTCTCAATAACCGAAAATAATCAGTTCGATTATTAAATAGCTCGTCGGTTAACTTAATATAACCGATTTGAGCAATTTTGTAAGACAACTTAGAAACTACTTAGTTTTTTAAAAGTTCTTAAGAAACTTTAATGAAAAAAGTTTTAAGTCGAAAACTCTTTCTAGTTTATGGTTTCTTGAAATAATATGAATGAAGTCATCTAAACATCATAAGTGCATCAGCAAGTACTCCTACCGGCCAGAAATAGTGGGGTGTTAATTGCACATTTGCATTCGAGGGGCTTGCATCACCTCCCACTCACAAATTTCCACTTTGTGGCAGCTACTTTTAACTAACGGGTTGTTTGTTTCAGTTTTTTAATGGTTCAGATGTCTGAATGGTTCAGTATTTAATGGTTCAGACTATTTGTTTCGCGAGCAGATGTTTGAATGATTAAGACATTTGCGTTTGAATGGTTAATTAAGCATTATACAGAGTCTGAATGGTTAAGAGCTATTATCTGAATTAGTCAGACATTTGCCTTTAAATAGTTAAGTAATATACTAGATCTTAATGGTTCAGACTTCTTACTAATTCAGTACTTAATGATACAGACCTCTTATTAATTCAGCACTTATCTATTCAGATGCTGTCAAACAGTCCCTTAAATTATACTTTGATGAGAACTATCCATTCTTGTAAGGGCACATTTTAAAACAGTGTAAGATGACATTAAAACGTCATAGTCGTTATAAAAATATAAGCAGAGAACTTTTGTTTGACAAAAATAAAGGATGAATAAAAAACAAAATAGAAAACTATAGACGTTAATAACAACACTGAAAAACAATTTAATCAAATAAATAGGAAAAACTAGCGTTATAATAGTAATATAAAAAAGGAAGAAAAAAAATCGTTTTGGGAAACCTAGGATCACACCTTTACTACACACGTCTTATACCATACGTCTAATTTGTTGTCTTCATAAGTGCCATGACATTGGTAAATAAGTTTATATATAATAATTCTTTAACTTATATGAGATATATATATAACATGATAGTTTGATCCATAATATGAAAAGATAACGAATTGATAGTTACATTTTTAGAATACACAATAATAACAAAAGAGAGGACATTTGGTTTGATCTATCATTATTACTTATACTTGAAAACTCACACATAAAAGTTTGATTTAATACGTACTAGTTTTATGTTAAAGTATAATAGAGTAAACTGCAATTTTGGTCCTTGTGTTTTGATATCATTAACAGTTTCAGTCTCATCTTAATATTTTTGGTCCCTGTGTTTCATTTTCTAACATAAATGGTCTCGAACACTAACTCCATCCAATTTTCCGTAAGTCTTTCTCACATGCGGAGTAAAAATGTCATTTCTCCCATTTCTTTAACATGCAACTGAAAAAAAATGTTAACCTACATGACGACCTAGATAAAAAAAAAAGGGGGAGAAATGACATTTTTACCCCTCAGATGTGAGGCGCGTGTGAAAGACTTAACGAAGAATTAGATGGAGTTAGTGTTTGTGACCATTTATGTTAGAAAATAAAAACACATGGACCAAAACTGTTATGGTAGGACTGAAACTGTTAATAGTATCAAAACATATGGACCAAAAATGCAGTTTACTCTAGTATAATATTTAGTATATAACTTAATAAACTCATTTACGTAGAAGGAAAAATGTTGATATAGCTAAATGTGCAATCTCTATCACTTTATGCAAACACTAGGAAGGTGATGTCGTGTAAGTCTCTTCTTTATGCGACTACTAGGAGGGAGGTGATGTCGTGTAAGTCAATTTGTAAGAGTGTAGAAAAGGAAGAAGATTTCATCTATAGAAAGAAAAAAAAAGATACATTTGACTATGACATAATAGAGACATATACTTTTATGTATCTTATAGTTATGACTTATGAGATACACTAATATATATATATATATATATATATATATATATATATATATATATATATATTTTATGTATTGATAGAAGAACTTGCACACATTAAATATTTTAATTTTTTAACGGCAATTAAATCACTAACATGCCAATAGCTCAAGTGATTATATGCATCCCATTATCATAGGGAAACTCACCCAAAATAAAAAAAACTCTTTGCCTCAACATGAAATTAAACCTCGTATTTAGAAGAAAACTCATCTAAGATAAAAAAATATTTTCATCCAACATGAAATTAAACCTTATTTTTTGTCCTAAGTAGAACGTAAACTCAAGTGTTTCCCTTAATTTATGAAGTCTTGTGTATTTTATCTTAACTATTTGGGTTAAGAATCATACCACGTATGAGTCCAGTGGTGAAGCTAGGATTTGGATGCTAAGGGGGCCAGATCTTAAAACGTTTTGTTTCGAGGGGCCAAATCTTAAAATAATTTGTTTTAGGGGGTCAAACCAAATATATATATAAAAAATCAACTACCGACTAACAAACCAACACTCCGGACGAAAAAAAAAAATATGAGGGGCCATTACCCTCCCTGTCTCCATAATTAGGGATGAGCTTTTGGTACCGAGTACCGGTACCGGTACCGTCCCGGTACCGTACCGACTTAGCAATATCGGTACCGGTACCGGTACCCACTTTTCCTAAAACTTGGTACCGGTACCAGGCGGTACTGGTACCGGTACTTTCCCGGTTAGTACCACGTTGGTACCATGTTGGTACCGGTTAAGAAAAAACTAGTTTTTTTTAGTATATTTTATTTAATTTGAGATGTTATGAATGTTGTGTATTACTTGCTTAATGTTATAAAGTGTTTTCTTTACGACTTTGAGTGATTTTATAATATTTTTTAGATTATTAACTTTTAAATTTAATAAAGTTGATATGATTTTTAATTAATTTATACCATATTTCATTTCTTTTTCTTATATTCAAGTATATTATACTATAGTTATATAAAAAAGTATAAAATTAAACCGAAATAAGCGAATTAATTTTATAAAAAAAAATAAAATATGAAACCGGTACCAACGTGGTACCAGTACCGAAATACCGGTACCGGTACCGTCCCGCTAAATTCGGTACCGGTATCGGTACCCACTTTTCTTAAAACTCGGTACCGGTACTAGGCGGTACAGGTACCCGTCCCGATCTCATCCCTATCCATAATGCTTCGCCCAACTTATGAAATAAAATAAAAACAATTAAAAGAAATAATATAAAAATACCATCTATATATATATCATGATAACCACAATTAATATATGTCCAATATATTATATGAAAATGAGGTACTATAAAATTGCCCTTATGAAGGTAATGTCGAGTGCCCAACCTTCCACATTTAAATGGAAAATTGGAAAGTAAGCATCATGCCCCCTTTTATGGAGTGGGATAACAACACAATCATGCGTTCTTTTTGCTCCCATTGGGTCAATTCTCAACCATAGCACACTAAACACACACACTAACTATGTGAAAACACACCACAAAATATTGTTTCTCTCATGAACATACTTTTCTCACTTGCATTACTCATTCATTTCTCAACTCACTTTTATGGCCATTGCACCACTGATAACCTTCAACTTGGTGCCCAAATTACCCTTGCTATACCCGGTCCATACATGAACGGATTTCATGCACCAGCATTTGTACTCGAGACTAGTCAACCGGTTCCTAGCTTCCGGGCCGGGCTTACGGTTGAAGCCCTTGAGGGAAAGTATCTTTGTTCTTTTGATGTTTTTCTTGGGGACTTTAAGGTTTGGAGCTCCTCACATTTATCGCAGTTTTTTACTTCCGAGAAATGTGTGGTTCATCTCACTTGGGATGGCGACTTGCGATTGACGGGTCATGATGATCAAATAGGATGGCGAACCGCGACCTATGGCCAAGATATAAAGGTAAATTTGGTCTCTTAGTAGTGCATTTTTAAGATTCGAGTCAAAATATTGAGTTGGGTTGGGTTGGGCTTACTCGATACTAATATGCATTGGTGAATAGTACAGTACAAGTCATAATTCAGCATCTCATGGTACAAGTATTTATTGCCTACTAGGAGCTCCTATACTAAATGAAGTACCCAATGTTATTACTTCTATTGTACAAGTCATAATGTGTGCACCAAACATAGAAATTGATTTAGTTGAAAAGACCCATAAGTTGAAACATGTAATATGTCGAGTACTTGTCCTTGGAGATGCATTGGTGACTTGTACCATACAAGCCATTAATGCATCAAGTACTCGTTGCATGCTCGGCTATTTTAAGTTAGTGTGAAACTAATATTAGTATTTTACAGGAATGTCCTAGGTCGGGTATGGAACCAGAGTCTCATATCCGATATGTTTACATTTAACAATGTCTTTTATCATTGGGTACCAGTAAATTATCCGTTAGATGTTTTGTTTCTACGCTTATTTTAGATATACTCGTTTATCATCTTACAGTGGCGGAGCCACGAGCCAACCGGGGTCGGTCGACCCCATTCTTTTCTCGGCTCGTAGAGTAATTTAAATACAGAGAAACCGAGCGACCTCAATGCTTTTTGATTACCGACCTCATTGTTATCTAATGATACCATTGCCTGTTTAGTTTTTTAAAAAAAATATGAAACTTTTTGAAATTACAATCACAAAGTTTTATAAAAAAAATTCGAATAAAATACTTTATTTGGTTAATTGTGAGTTTAACTATTAATAAAACTTGTGTAATTGGGCTTAGCGCATTATTACAATATTAACTCATTAATTCATTGGCTCTAACCCCATCCCAATTGCTACCCAAAAAACTCATCTTGGTCCCCAATCTGCATCGACCCAAATATGTTTTTTTGTTATTCTTTACCGACTTTTTACAATTATCGTATGCTTTTTAACGAATGGATTTTATTTCATGTTCTGACCCGACCCGACATTTGACCAACCCAAAAATATTAATAACTAGCTATCTAAGTTGTTGGAATCCACAAACAAAAAATCCAACCCCATAGAAAAAAATATTTGGCTCCGTCGCTGTGATCTTACATGGTAAAAAATTATATATTTATTCATGTCTTAGTGTCTAACTTGTCCCAATTACAAGTCATTGATGCATGATGTCTTTTAGATTATTGCAAAAAGGTTGTTAAAGATTGAGTACAAGTTGTTTATGCATGTTTCAGAGGCTGCAATTATCAACCACTGGGAATCTTGTTCTTGTGGATGAACTCAACATCATCAAATGGCAAAGCTTTCATTTTCCCACAAATGTAATGCTTTATGGACAAAGACTAAATGCCGGAACTAAGCTAACTTCCCTCCCCACAAATTCATATTCAAATTATTCATTCGAAATTCATCGTGAAAAACTCGCACTTTACTTAAATTCGGGTACATTTAAGTACTCATACTGGGAGTTCAACCCAAAGAAACCCGAAAACATATCATTCATTCGCTTGGCGACAAACGGGCTGCAAATATTCGACGATAATAACCACAAGATGGCCCAGATTCCCTCGAAAAGACTTAAACTTTTAAGGTTTTTAGCCATTGAGAATACAACCGGGAACTTAGGGTTTTACTACTACGCGATGACTACAAAGAAATTCGAAGCCTCGTTTCAAGCTCTAAGAAACAAATGTGATCAACCGAAATTTTGCAAAGTGAATGAAATTTGTACTTTTGACAACAAATGTTCACTTTTGAATACCAAGGGGTCTTTGGGTAACTTTTGTCAAACTTCAAGGGGCAATATGAAAGAGATACAACACGTGACAAGCATTTTGAGAGACGAAAACAAGAAGATACTTAACACGACAAAAGAGTCGTGTGCGGGTTCGTGTAAAAAGGATTGTACATGTGTGGGTGCATTGTTTACAAGTGAATATAGGGAGTGTTATTTGTATGGAGAGATTAGGGGAATGAAGGAGGTAAATAATTTTGGTGAAGTAACTTGTTTTATGTTGAAGGGGTTGGAGGGTGAGAAGAATGGGAATGGTTTGAAGAAATGGGCATTGATTTTGATTGTTGTTGTTGATGGGGTTGTTCTTGTTGTGTGTTTGTGTGGAATGGGTTTTTATATGTTATGGAAAAGGAAAAAAGAAGAAAATAATAATTAAGATTTGAAATAAGTTTTATCCGTGTTTTTTTAGGTTGCTGAAACGATTTAAAATACTAATAAACCATCATGATTTTATATTTTTCTTACTTTTTAATTTAGAAGATTGGCGACTTTCATCATATGAGCATCACTTTTTTTTCAACTAGCGTCAACTATTTTATTGTTGTGTTTTATAACTTTGCTCCTCAACTCAACTCAACTGTGACATATTATGACTTTGACCATCGAATTTGACTTATAATAACTTTAGACCTTAAAGTCTTTATAAGTTAAAATTACTTTGACCATTTAGTCTACTTTGATATATTTATGATTTTGACCCCATGACTTTGACTTATCATTTGATCTTTAAGTTTGAATACATATATATACACACATATATGTGTGTGTGTCTTCTAATATACGATGGATTACGGCTTTACACTGTAACGCACGTGCCAGGCATAAAACTTTTGTTATTAACGCATGTGATGATACGTAAAACCTGACAATTGCATTGCACGGTCCGGTTTAAGAATTAGTTGCAATTATTTTAGAACAATATAGATTTGAGAATCCACTTTGAGTTAGTATTTTAATATCTAGCTAGACAAAAGGCTCGGTCACGTGATGCGGCAGCCATGTTTCGTGTATTTGCTTTCGTCACAAGCATTGATAAAATAGAGTGAACGTCTAATATCTCGCATGCACCTCACAGTGCGTAGAGTCAAAGTAAAGTAGACGGTCCAAAATCGTAAAAAAATCAAAGTTGAGTTGAGGACCAAAACTATAAAACTTTTAAAAATAAAAAAAAACAAAAAGAAACAAAAAAACTTAAATAACATATCTAATAGGATTTGAACCCGGGTCAATCTAATAGCGGACACACGAACAAACCAGATGATTTAGTAGTGCCATTTATATATTTCGTAACACAATGTATATGTCAAAAATATCAATCGGATTTTTAAGAAAAAAAAGGAAAAAACAAAAAGTAAACCGGCCAATAGGGCTTTACACGTAGTCAGTATAAAGTACATATAATTTTATATAGTCATCTCTAAACTTGTAAATATAAAAATTACGGATTTTATTAAGGGGTGTTTGGTAGTCTCTTAATGGTCATTCAGAGGCTTATCTTTTAATGGTTCAAAACCTCATAACCATTAGGTGATAAAAAGATGCTGAATGGTTAAGATGTAGCCTCTGAGTGGTAAAACATCATCCAATTAATTATATTTTTAAAAATTACCTTATAATGAATTTTTAAATCATTAAGATGTAGATTTTTACTGATTATTAAGAGGTTATTCAGATGCTACCAAACAGCCTCTAAATCAGGTTTACAAAACATTGTATATTTTACAAAAAATAGGACAATTGAATATATTGATCTATCTCTAAACTTGAAAATTTACATATTTCTCTAAATTATATTTGAATTATGTATTAAAAATTGTATTTGAGGAAATATGCAATTTTAATTTTTTCATGTCGTAAAATTGATATATGTTCCCTCTTTTTCGGTATACCATTTTTTGGCTTTAGATAGTAATGATGCTTTAAACTATTTTAATATTAAAAGATAAATTAAAAAACACAAGAGAACAGAGCATACTTGATATAAGATAGAAATGACATGTCGAAGATCGATAGGAACATAATATTTGTTCCATATATAATAGAAAATGATATGATTAAATTGAGTAGTGGGTCATGGGTGTTTAGGGCTTAGTTACAGGTATAGAAAGGTTCATTGAACCTGGCCATTAATCTCGATCATTAGCTTCATCACTTAGGTAGATGTCAAAACCTCATGTCATTGTTGATTTGTTGCTTATATTGTGTTGTGCCTGAACAAACGTTTATTCCAAAACTATAATAGTAAATTAACCCCTTCTTTTCACTAAATGTGTCTTTTTCTCAATATGTGATCGATGTTTGTAATTCGATGAACACGTTTGAAACAAAAAGAACGTACTAATGACTATTTCTTGTTCATAAATGTTGATCTACAAACAATCATACCATAAAAATGAAAAATCCTACTTGAAAACAAGTGCATAAAAATCCTACTTGAAAGACCCTAGCTTGTCTTGTCTTGTGTAAATTAACAACCCTTCATTTTCTCGAAAACAAATGCATAAAACTCTTGAAAGGTAACTCTAGTTAGTTTGAATGTTTAAAATTATCTAGTAGGTTTAATTGTTTTGCTAGTTCAAGTTATTTGAGTTCTAGTATGATTTGGTTTAGCTTGATCTAGTTGACAAGTTTATCTAGTTAGTAGATTGAGTTTGAGTAGGATTAGTATGGTTATTTTAGTAGAAATAGATAATTAACTAGTATTTGTATAATTTGAGTGTGTCAAGTTTTATAGTAACAAGAAATAGTCGATCTTGATTGAGATCAAACTCCATCTTCGTGTTCTTAGGCCTGATTGAGATCAAACTTCGTGTTCTTAGGTTTCATATCATTGATCATGTTGTCTAAAAGGTGCAAGTCTAACAAATGATGTCTAATATATATACTCATCCCAAGCCAACTTTGACCCCCCTATACTCCTCTTTCTGTTCACTTTGAGATTCTCCACATCCCATATAAGTGTTGTTGGGACGAATAACCTCATTTTTTAAGAACAAGTGGAATATATATGCTACGTTCCAATGCATTCGAAGATCAACTTACGCGGATTCATCCTTTTTGACTCATGTTGCCCCCATACCGGCCTAACTACCTCGCTGATGTTAAGGTTCTAGATCTTTAGTTTCATCCTGTCTTTGACTCATAAGGCCGGCGGCTACAACCCCCAACTATGGCACTTTTTGACTCACATGTGGCATATATATATGATCTTCAAACATTTGGTCCCGGACAATAAGAAATTAAGCTTTTCAATGTGAACGCCTAAGACCATGATACAAGAGCTTATCGAGAACCATTGACGCTCCATCTGACTTTTTCTTATTAATTTCTTCTTTTTATTTATCATCTGGCTGACAACTTTTAGGTTTGGTGTTAACAAATCGATCAATTCCTTGTTATGTAAAGTTAGATTTAATTGGATGCAAACGTCTCTTTTCTTCATTTATCGCGTCCCCCTTCATATATATAATTTTGTAATTATAGATGTAACAGATGGTAACATGTGACTAATATATTAGTTTTATATAACTTATAAAAGATGCTTTTGATTGATTATTAGTATAAATGCAGAATGCTAGTCAAAATTATTTTAGAACATACATAGCGGAAGTTGTTTAATGGCTCAATGACAAATGCGTGAAAATTTCATCTTAGGAAGACTTGAGTTCAAATATGAGCATTAGGGTTTTGTTATGCTTAAAAGTCCATATCATGGTTTACTCCTGTAACGGTTGGTTGACGAGTCTTCGACGCCGGCCAACTTGGCTCTGAAAAAAGGGTTGAAATGAGCCTCCATTATGGGAGAGTCCCAAAAGCGTCACACTTAAGCGCCTACTAGATGTGGGCAAGTCGATAATTCGAACTCGTTAATTACACTTCATCTGAGTACAACGATTTTTACGTTGTGCCAACCGACGTGATAAAAAAATTTAGAACATATAGATTTCACAATCCACTTTGAGTTTGTATTTTCAATAATGTTTTACGTTGCAATTTAATTTATAGTTATCTTTAAACTTGTAAAAGTTAAGTAGTTTCTCTAATTATTTTGAAAAATATTTTACATTTTACATTAAAAAATACAAGTGCATATATCCATTTTTAAACTTAAAAATTTGTATATTTCTTCGAATCATACCTATATCCTACAGCATTATATACTGTGGATTAAAACTTGTATTTGAGAAATATGTATGGATCAAAAACCTTATGTTTTAAAAATATGTAATTTTTTAAATTCATAAAGAGATCTATACAAATTTCCCAAGATTGGTCGGTTTGGATTGGAACCAATATAGTTTTAAGACCATTGTATTATGAATTGGTCTAAGGTTTTCTGGACCAATGCTATGAATACAATGAGATCTTTGAACGCGTGAAGGATAATCAAGTAAGTGGTATAGACCAGAAGTTTTTCTAAATTTTTTTTTTTTCATTTTTTCACTAAGAGACTGTTTGATACATTTTAATGGTTCATAATATTTTAATGATTAAATGATATCTCTAAGTCTGATGGTTAAAAGGTAACTTTAAAAAATAGTCTCTTAACCATTTAAACTTAGAGATATCTCTTAACTATTAAGATTTAAGAGTACCCAAGAAAATAAGTTTAGGAATGGGCGGATGTATTTCTAGGGATTAGGGACGGATCAAAGATAAAATAATTTGATATATCATGGTTGAAAACTAAGTTTAGTACGTCTCTTTGTAATTAACTAAATGTATATTATTATATATACTATCTGTGGTGTCCTGTTAACTTTATTATGTTTATACTTGTTTAAAATAATTCTAAGAGATAATCCTTAAAGTTTAGGTTTAAAAATTTATTTTAAAGTTGTGTGTTAGGTTGTAATGCCTTAATTCCAACTCTGTATAAGGTTTCAATTTGTGTATTAGGTACCAAATTTGTGTATTAGATATGATCATAATAAAGCATCTTTAATGTATACAATTTTTTGTTGCGACTATAGAAACATAATTAAATTTTAATTTTATTTTAATTAAGTTGTTTTAACTTTGTTTTGTTTCAATTAGGTAAACTTGTCTTTAAGTTTTGCTTCAATTAAATTACTCAAATTTTGTTTTGTTTCAATTAGGTAACTTATATTTAAGTTTTGTTCAAATTAACTTACTCAAATTTTATTTTAATTAAATAACTTAAGTTTACTTTAACTTTCAATCTTATATACGTGAATTTTTTTTAAATTATTAACCATTTTTTAAAATTGAAAACTTAAAGAAATTTTAAAAAGTGGCAAAACGTTGTTTTTTATTATAATTTGGAATCAAGTTAATTATTTAGGATTATAACACATTTTAAAGTTAAGTTATCCAATTGAAACAAAATAAAGTTTTAATGATTTAATTAAAGTAAAACTTAAAGTTAAGTTACCCAATTGAAACAAATTAAAGTTTGGTGACTTAATTGAAACAAAATCAAAAGTTGATTACGTTATTGTTACATTTTCCCAACAAAATAAAATACTTATGGATTTTTTTAGGTGTTACTATATACACCACTTTTCCAATTTTTTTAATTGTTGCACCCCCTCCCTAAAGTTTAAAAAAAATACAATTTTAATAATTTTTTTACAAAGCTATACTTTCTTCTTAAATTAAGATTTCATTTGTTATAATGTTATATTAAACTATTGCATTTAGTTAGTAGGTATCACTAGAGGTGTTCAAACAAACCGAAAACTAAAAATAATCGAATAAATCGTATCCGTAAGACCGTAACCTAAAAAACAAACCGAATTGCACATTTGGTTTTCGGTTCGGTTACTAACCGTATCCGAATTGTGAATTCGGTTACAAAAATTATGGTTTATCCCGTTTGGTTATCTGAATAAACCGTATAATAATCGGTTTAATCGGATAAACGGACCGAATAAACCTACTAAAACGGTTAAATTCTATTCGGTTAGGCCAAATTAAAAGATTTCACGACTGAATAAATATAGTTAAGCAGTTAAATTCAGTTAGATCAAGCCAAAAAATTGATTTCACGACTGAACAAAAAGATTTCAAAACCGAATAAACCGAACCTATCAAACTGTTAACCGAACTATTGAATGTTCACGCTAACATTTTTTATGTACGCATGTTATTAATATCATTTTGAAACACTTTATTTTTAACTAATAAGAATAATAAAATTTTAGGGATAATTTTGGAGTATTAGATATTAACGGACCTAACTATTAGTTTTTGGCCGCTACCGGTCTCAACTTTTGAAATATGTGCTGGCGGTCCCAACTTTTATCATTTTGGCCACTAATGGACCCGCCGTTAAAAAAGTTAACGGCGTTAACTTTTCTTTTTGAATTTCAGGTCGACGTTTTATGGTTTTTGATCGGAATAAGAATACGAGTCTATTGATATAAAAATTACATCGAAACGATGATCCAAACGACGAAATTTGTACATCCGGTTAAAGAACTGTTAGGTTTAAACACCCTGATAAAGCATCGTTTTGTCATTTGGAGCACCGTTTCGATGTAAATTTTATATCAATCGACTCATATTCTTTTTCCGATCAAAAACCATAAAACGTCGACCTGAAATTCAAAAAAAAAGTTAACGCCGTTAACTTTTTTAACGGCGGGTCCATTAGTGGCCAAAATAATAAAAGTTGGGACCGCTAGCACATATTTCAAAAGTTGGGACCGGTAACGGCCAAAAACTAATAGTTAGGTCCGTTAATATCCAATACTCCGATAATTTTCGACAATTTTCAAAATAAAAGTTAAAAGAAGAGTGTGACAAGTATGTAAGGAAGGTGTGTATAGACACACCCATTTCTTTTTACGAAACCTTAACGAGCAAATTTACTTTTGCCAACGAGTCATCCACGATCCTATAATCGGTATGATCTGCCAATTGTACCGAAACTTGAATTTTTTTTGTTGAATATGTTTGTTTTTTTGTTTATATTCGTAGGTGAGTGACAATCACTGCCCAAACCCATACCGATGCTTAATAATTGGTCATTTTCTAGCCGTTCAAAAAAAAAATTGATGATTTTGTAGAAAATAATTCAGCTAAATACCAAATGACCAATGACGTGTTTATATCATTATAAAAATACAAATACATCTACAAACAACTTTAAAAAATATATTATTGCTCGTTATAAATGCAAGAGTGGATCTTTTAAAAACACAACACAGAGACGTGATCCCTCTGTTTGATCCTCCTTTAAAACAACCTATCAACTTATCTTGTTCATTTTCGTATAGTTTGTTACTTTGAAACTGATCCCAAAAACAACTGTCGCCGAAGATGCAGAGATTAGTGAATTCAGTTTCCAAGCTAAGATCGGCAAAAGATCAATTCTCCCGGTGTCACCCTCGCTGGTTCTCTCCACCCCCGGAACACGCAGCAGCGGCTCTCTCAAAGAATGAAGAGCCGGGTGTTCTGGTGTTACCACGTTTTGATTACTCTCCTCCGCCGTATGCAGGTCCTACGGCAGAGGAGATCTTACGTAAGAGGAAGGAGTTTCTTAGCCCTTCCATGTTCTGCTTCTACAAAAAACCGGTGAGTTACTATTCACTATAATAATTCACAAGTTGATCGGTGGTGACACTTTTAACTTTTAGTTTTTTATAAATGACGAAATCATTCTAAGCAAAAAGTAATTTTTTGCCTCTACTAACTTTGATTTATGTTGTTTCAAAACTTATAACATTTTGATTGTGATCAGAAGGAGTTAGTTGTTCACTAGGGGCGGATCGAATGTTATAGTGAGACGTCGATGATGATAAAAGTGAAAGTTGAGAGTGTTACGGTCAGATTGACTAAGATTATTATTATGGGAAATTGAGTTATAGTTTTGATTATTACATTTATATTCTGTTTTTTCTTTAAACTTTTAAGTTTAGAGTATTTATATGCAAAAAAGCTAGGTGGGAAAAAAGTTGGTTGTAGAGATCTTGTTCATGTTAACTCACGGATATTCATGTCATGTTCGGGTTGACACGAGTGTTCATGTTGTTTTTGGTCCATTTAACGCTGATAATTGTATGATCACGTGGTCTATGAAAGATAATCACATGTAGTGGAAGAGAGATATGATGGCCAAAACGTTTTTTTATGTATCATATTTAAAGCAATACGAACACTGAGTCTACGTTAACTTGTTATTTTCTACTAAAATTAATTATTGGTAAACATACACCTAACCTAGGTTGATAACAGTTTGAAATAATTTGTTTAATGTTGTCTATTTAGTTAACAGATACTTGTTATGTATTTGTGAAACACAGTTGAATATTGTCCATGGAAAGATGCAATACTTATTTGATGAAAATGGGCGAAGATATGTAGATGGATTTGGGGGTATTGCAACGGTTAATTGTGGTCATTGTCACCCTGATGTGGTTCAAGCCATAGTTAACCAAGCCAACAACATACAACACTCCACCATTCTCTACCTCAACCATGCCATTGCCGATTTCGCTGAAGCCCTTGCATCGAAAATGCCCGGTGATCTCAAGGTTCTACTTCAATTCACACACTCTCATTAATTCATTGTATCATTTTAGCTAAATTGGTCTAAACTCTAAACTGTCACATGACCTATAACTATTAATGTGTGATGGTGGTTTTTGGTTGTATTGTTGACAGGTTGTGTTTTTTACTAATTCGGGTACAGAGGCGAATGAGCTAGCCTTGATGATTTCGCGATTGTACACAGGGTGTCAAGACGTTATATCGTTGAGGAATGCGTATCATGGTAATGCAGCTGGGACAATGGGGGCTACTGCAATGCATAACTGGAAATTCAATGTTGTGCAGGTAATTAAAATCTTTTGAATTGATATTACCAACCCGACCCGACCCATTTTTCACAAAAAAGTTGTATGCAATATATTCTAACTGTTATATAATGTTTTGGAGTACTAGAGTGGTGTGCACCACACGCAAAATGCGGATCCTTATAGGGGAGCATTTGGGTCGGATGGAGAAAAGTATGCTAAAGATGTTGAAGATTTGATCCAGTTTGGGACCTCGGGTCAAGTTGCCGGTTTTATCTTTGAAGCTATTCAGGTTTAACCATTTCATTTCTTTGTTTTGTTCGTTCAACATTTGTAGATTTTAAACGAATAAGTGTTTTCTTTAAACGTAGGGGGTCGGGGGAATTGTTGAACTCGCCCCGAATTACTTACCGAATGTTTATAACACCATAAAGAAGGCCGGAGGGCTCGTGATTGCTGATGAGGTTCAGTGTGGATTTGCTCGAACCGGAAGCAACTTTTGGGGATTTCAAAACCACGGCATCGTGCCCGATATAGTCACAATGGCTAAGGTATTGTATAGATGTGACATTGGTGTTACTAAAACTTACTAGTTAGTTGATGATTATAAAAACATTTCAGATTTTGGTGACAGGGCTAAAACATTTCAAATTTTAATGTTTTTCGACAGGGTATCGGGAATGGGATCCCTCTAGGTGCGGTTGTGACGACCCCAGAGATCGCAAAGGTTCTAACCCGTAGAAATTATTTCAATACGTTCGGAGGAAATCCGGTTAGCACGGCTGCTGGCCATGCGGTTCTAAAAGTTATTGAAAGAGAAAAACTTCAAGAAAATGCACATGTTGTTGGATCCTATTTGAAGGAGCGTCTTTGTTCTCTCAAAGATAAGCATGAAAGTAAGTGTCTTGCTAAAAACTGCTTCCTCATGTTTTATTCATATCGGCCTTTATATTTTGTTAACATTTCAATCTAATATAATAAATTAGTCATGTGCCCTGTGTCTGACAAACAGACTGGTAAGACAACTAGTTTGATGACCGGTCAGGTTAGGAAAACATTAGTTTCACCTTTTTGAGTGATGACTTTGACTTGTTTAGTCAACTAATTCAAAACTTGGAAAGTCATAATTGATCACATGTCAACTTTGGGAAATTTGTAACTTTTTTTATGCATTTGTTGAATCCATGGTCTACGTAAGTTATCGGAGACGTGCGAGGAAGAGGATTGATACTTGGAGTTGAACTTGTAACTGACCGCGGATCAAAAACTCCGGCAAATGCAGAAGTGTTAGAAGTGATGGACAATATGAAAGGTATGAATATGAGTAAAATACACTTTTAAAGTTACTTTACTTGATTACTATACCAAGTCATTTGAGAGGTTTTTTTATAACTTTTTTTTGTAGATTTGGGAGTATTGATAGGCAAAGGTGGATTTTATGGCAATGTGTTTAGAATCACCCCACCATTGTGTTTCACCAAACAAGATGCAGGTGAGTTTCAATTTAAATTTATGATATTTTTAGTATACTTCATGGGTAATTTTATACGGTTATAACTAAGTTTCTTAACAATAAATATATTTTTATTCTATTAAAGTCATTCAACTTTCATTGTGTATTACTGTAGTATTTTATAAATAACCTAATCTAGAATATACATGAATCCTACTTAGTATATATTTAGTTAAAAAAATTTACCTATACCTTTTTTAGATTTCAAGAATTTACAACGTAGTGTCTGATAAACGGACAACAATTTGTGCCGTATTTTTTTTTATAATATTAAAAATTTAACTTGAATTATATAGTAAAATGTGACTATGACTCTATGTTCTATTAAAGTCAGTTAAAATTAAAAAGTTAACTTCATGTTTATATAGATTTTAGTAAAATTGGAATATCTAATGAAGTTGAGTGATTTTACAAAGTTTTTTTAATATTTTTTTGTGATTTAACTTGCTTTGTATAGATTTTTTTTTGTATTATGGAATACTTTTATCTCTTTAAATTGTATTTTTTTTTTTATGTTTCTTTAGATTTTCTTGTTGATGCAATGGACTATTCAATGTCGAAGCTTTAAAGATGTTCTTGTTGATGCAAAGGACAATTAAATGTCTCTACGAAGTCTTAACGTGTCAACGAAAGAAAGAACATGAATGTTACCATCTTATTTAACTTTGTATTTTCACTATGTAAAAATGTTTACAAAGTCATTGCACGATTACCATATCATCATCTTGACCATGTTTAATTTGGATCTCAAAGATCATTATAATCAAGTTGATCGATGTGGTCGATGTAATTACAATGATATTTACTTTAAGAATATAACTTGTGTCAAATATTAATTAAAGTAAAACTTATTCATACTTAAATTGAATGTAAACACCCGTTTTAAATCATTTCAATAAAAAAATGGTCTATCACCTACACAAATAGGATTCGAACCCAATATCATCACCAATTCATAATTCACGTGGTTTAACATATATTGAAATCATCAACAGGGCTACCTCTTTCGATCATTTATTGATCTCTTTTTTTTTTCAACGAAACGAAATAAAGCTCGGCTACCCGGGGTAACTCAATGGCGAAAAGGCGACCCCAAACGCTCTGCGAACACAGACAGAGCTGGGTAGCCGAAGCCCACCTATAATAACCTGACTCCAGTTCGGCGAAAACACACTAACCCGTCCGTCTGTAGGCATGACAACAAGTTAGTGGTAAAACCCGTGCCACAAGTCTCCCTTCATTGCTCTCATTTGCCCTTCCAAAGTGGTGATATATGGAATAGAACTTTGGTTTCTTTTGGAGAATCCAAGCCTCTTACCACTACACCACATTGGAAGTTGCTATTGATCTCTTATTACTCATTTTATTATGTAGTATATATTCATCAGTTTAATTACCGTAACTTATCATTATTATTTGATTTATTATTCAAATAAACACAAGTATAATTATTAAATCGTTATTTATTTAATTAAATATGAATACCCCTTATGCAAAGCACCAATGACTTCGGTCTTCTGAAAAGGGCTTAGGGCATATCATCATACGCTTTATTGGCTAGTTATTTATTTAATTAAATATTTCGTTTATTCAAATGTTGACTTGTAAAATTAACTGTTACTACTTATACAAAAGAATTATTGATAAGAAATTATTGATTTATGAATTACATGTTTCAATATTATATTTATATCATTTTATTAATCTTTCGTTTAAAACCCCCCAAATTCCTAATAGAAACTTTAGTTTTCAAATCGTCATTAAAACCCTAACTCTTTTATTCTAATTCGAGACACTAATCTTTAGGTTGACATTAGAGAAAACTTTCAATGCTTTGGTTTATGTTATCTTATTATTTATCATCACCTATTATCATGTGAGTATTTATACCTGATTTTTCTTGTTTTATCTTTTAGAATGGTTTCATTTGAACTTAAATCATATTTTATCATTTTTGTCATTTCATCAGTTTATAATATTAATCTGTCATCATCAGTTTAATCAATTCAATGCATGTTATGTTAATACGTTAATACTTGCAATTATGTGTGCAAGACTTGATAAACATTATTTTTGCATACTCATTTCTATATTTAACTAACAGTTATCAATGCTAGATCTATTGTCCTAAAAACTCGCCCTTAACTATTCTTGTGTGATTATAACTAAATTAATCATTTTGTCCATATTCGTCAACAACTTAATATGTGTGATTACGCGACTACATTTTAATATTTTATCAATGTTTGATTATGTGTTTGTCTTGTATGTTACACGTTTGCATTTATGAGTTAGGACCTAACATGAGAATTGAACCATTTATTTGTTTTTTAATCAATTTAACCAGTATCTATTTGTATTAAACATGTGTTTACCGACCAGCTAATTCGTTAGCTTAACAAATACTTTTCACATGTTATCAAGAAATGCAGTTTAGCCGATTTATCAAGATGCTTCATTTAGGACATTTTAGACCTAGATTAAGAATAAATAATTTTTTTGTCATATATTACTTAATTGTTGAATTCAATGTTTTGTATCGATGCAACTTGAATGTGATATTATATCAACTATTTTAATATCATGAACTATGAATATTATATTTTCCATCCCGAGGATTCCATCATCGATCGGGGTGTGACAATCTGTGCCTCGTGGATATTATTAAAATCATCAACTGAGTGTTGTATTTCTGAGCATTACATGAAATATATAGTAATTAATATATAAACATCATGTTTTTCTATTTATCATGTAGTATCATAATCATGTATTATAAAAATCATTTTGGTTAATATTACTTGCTATTCAAAATATAAAGATTAATTTTCATTTTCAAATAATATATTCATGTCAATACAAAATATTATTATACGACGAAAATAAAACCGTAGATGATTATGTTTATTGTCATTTACTACAACAATTATTGCTAGCGCTTGTATTCAAACTTGCTGGAATAGGCTTAAAATAAACATGCTTCAATTATTTCCATAAATTTTTCTAGCTCATTTGTTTAATTTAAAAAAGGTTTTATGTCTTGTACGTCATAGCACAAAGCTGTAATGTGTCAATTATCGAAAGGCAACGAAATACTAAAAGCTAAAAGTCAAACGATAACTCAATCGTATCCGGAATGCTGAAGTCAAACTATATGTCAAAGTAGAATAAGAAACCAAAGTCGAAAAGTCATCAGGAGCAAAAATGACAATTTAGTAAAAGTCGATGACTAAAATCATAAATATATAAAAGTATTATCATTTACAACTGTCAAGCGAAAAGTCATCAGGAGCAAAAAAGTGACCAAACTGCAGTTTACTCTTTTCAAATACTATTATCATTTACAACTGTCAAGCGAACAACTAACCAAGTACAAGTCCTTCGAGCCTAAGATATACAATTTTTTTTAACGGCGTTTAAAACTACCTAATATCCGAGTGAGCCTTCTTGAGACGAGATGCCATCATCCATACTAATTTTGACATTCAAGGCTTGACTAACTCAAAAACACCATTAAGAAGGAAACTCGCCACTTGGAAAAACCCTTATTCTTTCTCCCCCCGAGAAGAATGAAATGCAATGACCTAGTTCGAATATCCGACCTACCCCTATCTAGTAGGCGCTTTAAATCGACACTTTTAGGGCTCGCCCCAACCCTTCCTTCAGAGCTAAGTTGATCGGAGTTGAAGACTTGTCAACCAATCATTCCAAGGGAAAACTATGGTGGAAACATTTAAACATGCTATGTAAAACCTATGCATGTTTATTTATTATAAATACCATTTGCGACAAGTTTATGTTTCGACATAAATTTTATTCAAAAGCGAGCCATCACAAAACACAAGAAGTGAATGCTAATTACATTATATAGTAATTTGCCATTTTCGTCCATGAGGTTTTAACAGTTTTTACATTTTTGTCTAAAAATATTTTTAACCATTTCCATCCAAAGGTTTCTAAAAAATTGTCATTTTCATTATAACATTAACTCCAACTATTTTAACAATAAAAGAAGGGCAATTTTGTAATTTTTTGATTCTGATATGAGATTCTTAGGGGCTGTTTGTTTCAGCCTCTTAATGGTTCAGATGTCTGAATGGTTCAATACTCAATGGTTCAGACTGTTTGTTTCGCGAGCAGATGTATGAATGGTTAAGCATTATACAGAGTCTGAATGATTAACAACTATTATCTGATTTGGTCAGACATTTGCCTTTAAATAGTTAAGCAATATACTAACTCTTAATGGTTCGGACCTCTTACTAATTCAGCACTTAATGGTTCAGACCTCTTATTGGTTCAACACTTATCAATTCAAATGCTATCAAATAGCCCCTTAAATCGATCAGACTCTTCAGTCGATCACTAAAACCTACTGAGAGTGACTGAAAACATAATTGCACATTTTTTAGCATTAGGAATATATAAAGTTAAGCGTTAAAACGAAAATGATAATTTTTTTAAAATCTTAGGGACGAAAATGAGTAAAAATAAACTATTTACAAAAATAATAAAACCAAGCAAACCTTAAAAACAAAAACTCCACTAGTCTCCATAGAATTGCAATTACACAAAAAAAATAAAAAAAATTAGCAACCAACAATAACAAACTAATCTTTGAATCCATAAATTAACCTGAGAGTCAAGACTTATAAATCAATTTACAAATATTTATAAACCAATCAAAATAAACTTATAAATTTGATGTTAGATTTATGTAACATGCTTTAAATGACAATGATTAGACTAATTTAGCAAGTGTTTATACCATTTCCTATAAATTAAGCTTTTTTATTTTATTGCCATCTCTCTCTTTCTTTTTTTGTTTCCTCTGTTCAGTCGAGTCGCACTACTGTACAAGCGCCTCCACCCATCGTCAATCACCTGCTGCTTCTTCTTCTTCGTCTAGGGTTTCATCTTCATCATCTTCTTTACTTACGCTTTTCAAACACACCTTCAATTCCAATCCTACTGTTGCACACCAAACCTGGATAATCGTAATCCCCTCTCTTTCACCATCACAATCTCCATGCGCCGCTGGTTTAGCGGCTTCGTTGATTAGCGATTTGTAAGTCAATCTCTTTTCTTTTCAATTTTCAATACAGCCAATCAACAACGCTATTAGGTTATCGCTTCTTTCTCTGTTTGTTCTACCTAGGGTTTGATTTGAATGGCATTGGGAGATTTGATGGAGTCTAGGTTTTCACGCTCACACTCGGTTGTTTCTAATCACTATTCCAATTCGCATCATTCTAATTTCAATCAAAGTGTTGTTGTTGTTCAAGATGTTGTAGTGGATGTGAATAGGGATAGGGATAGGGATAGGGACTCTTCTTCTGATTCTGTAGCTGGAGTGCAGAGTCAGGAGAATTATGGAAACGTTGATAGGGATGATTCAGAGACTGTTGCTAGCAGTACTAGTGGTGGAGTTGGAAATGCGGTTGTTACTGGTATACCAGCTACTAGTATGGCTTATTTGCCGCAGAATATTGTTTTCACCGAGCTTCGGCATGAGGCGTTCGAGGCTTGTACAGCGTCTGGTCCTGCTGAGAGTGGCTTGGTCTCGAAATGGCGGCCTAAGGACCGGGTAATCTGTTGTTTTTATTTGCTTACTGAATATAGCTAGTATACCTTTATTTGTCATATTCTTTGTTAGGAGTTACATTATAGGAAACAAGATATATGCTTGCAGCTTGTAAGTCTTAAGTACTCAAGTACTGGTTCAATGAATAGGGTAACCTGGAATCTTGTTTGTTTGCTACATATAGTGTATTTTCCAAACTTGGGTTACTTGTGTCAATGGTTATTCTTTTCTTAGTGTTGGATTTTAGGCAAAAGTAGTTTCATTTTTTAGCTAGGATTTAGAAAACAATTCTGCATTATTATAAAGCTGTTCTTTTTAGATATTTGCTGGAGATTCTATTTTTGCAATGCTAAGTTGAGCAAGTATATTATGGTGCTGATGTTGTAATGATGATAATTTATGCGGCTAAGACCGAGTTGTTCAAAATAACCGTGTTGATGATAGAAATGTTATTCTTTTGACACTTGCAATGAGTGTGTAAATGTGTAATCATGTATCACAAGGTTAGTTATATCCGTATTGTTATTTTTCAGTCTGGGGGGGGGGGTATATGGGAAGTTGTCTTATTATTTTGCTTTAGTTATGGATATGCTCGTGAAGGACATGTAAGATGATGTCTCATAATATAATCTTTTTGCCGATTATATCATGTTGGTGGATGGAACATATTAATTGCAGAAGTGAAGGTTACGAGGAAACACATTGGGATCTAAATATGATATATTGAGTCAAACTTAAATCATAAAATGGTGAATTAAGTTAATTAACGAGGATGTGACTTGTTGGTATGAGTGGCTTTTTAGTTCTTTTATATTAGATTATATTGTTAAGTCATTTGATCTAGGTTTGGCTCATTAGACTTTCTTTTATCATCTTAGAATATAACAAAATAAAAAAACATACCTAGTTATGTCCCACTCATAAATCATTCTAGCATATTAGCAAATCCAAATACATGTACAAATATAATATCTGGAAATTCCCAAAACAAGACTGGATTGCCTTGTGAGGTTTAAATAGCGTTAGAATTGCGCAGTCTTCTGTATGCATGTTTTGGCACAATTAAAATACTAGAATGAGATATGCTTGTAAATCATTATGGCATCGGCTATATGTATTAATAAAGCAGGAAGCTTAATCATGTGTGTGCGTGCGTGCTTGTGTATATAACAAATAATATAAAGCTTTCAATTTTCAAATATTATCATAATATTTTGGTGAACCTAATAAGAAGTTTTCCTAAATCAGCCTATTTCGTCTACAAGTAAGGTTTTCATTAAATATTCGTGCCTCATTTATTTACTAGTCCATATGTGTGTGTGTGTATATAAAAACTAATAAAGCTTTCGATTTTCTTCTGCAAGTAGGTTTTTATTAAATATCTGTGCCTCATTTATTTACTAGTCTGATTAGATTTTAGTTCTTGTTTTGGACTGCAGATGAAAACAGGATGTGTTGCGCTTGTTCTATGTTTGAATATTAGTGTGGACCCACCTGATGTTATAAAGATTTCACCTTGTGCCAGAATGGAGTGCTGGATAGGTATAGTTATGATGTTCATGTTTTCTCCTTTTGTTAGTCTTCAATATCTAGTTCATTTTTCTTATTTTATTTCTGCATTTTTCTTCAATATCAATTATATAAGTTTTTTTCTAGACATCCGAATTAAGTCATAATGTGGTAAATTATACTGGAAACTATTATGTATAGCCCTTCTATATGGTTTCAGATTGTGAAAATTTTGAAAACGACTTACAATATGTGATATTTCAATCCATTTCGTTACAGACCCATTCTCTATGGCCCCACAAAAAGCACTTGAAACGATTGGAAAAACATTGAGTTTTCAGTATGAAAGGTGGCAACCTAAGGTGAGAGGTTACTGCGTAATTACACTATTCAACACTAAAATATTTCTGTATGAGTGTCATCTGAACCTAATGGAACATGGAAACAGGCCAAATACAAGATTCAGTTAGATCCCACTGTGGAAGAAGTGAAGAAACTTTGTACCACATGTCGTAAATATGCAAAATCTGAAAGGGTTTTATTTCACTACAATGGCCATGGTGTACCTAAGCCAACTTCCAATGGTGAAATTTGGTTTTTTAACAGGGTAAAATATACATACATTTTTCTCTGGGAGTATTTCTCATGCCTTTGTTAAAATTAAGTTTGCTAGAGTAAACTTTTTAATTGTTATTTTTATGCTGTAGAGTTACACACAGTATATTCCTTTGCCCATCAGCGACCTTGATTCGTGGTTGAAGACTCCATCCATCTATGTTTTCGACTGTTCAGCTGCAGGGATGATAGTCAATGCCTTCATCGAGGTATCATAGTTTTGATATTTTTGAGTTTTGATATCATTGATCTTTATTCTTAGTCCTTGACTGAATATTTATATATACTAAATTTATAGCTGCAGGATTGGACTTCATCGAGTTCTTCAGGTTCAGGAACTTCCCCACGCGATTGTATTTTACTGGCAGCTTGTGAAGCACATGAGACTTTACCACAGAGTCATGAGTTTCCTGCTGATGTGTTTACTTCCTGCCTTACAACTCCCATTAAGATTGCATTGAGATGGTGAATGCTCTTCTAAGTCACTCTGTAGAAACTAATATCAGAGAGTTATAGCAAAATGATGGATTGGGTGGGTTGTTGGTTAACGGGTCAAAGTGGGTTTGGATCAAAAGCTTTTTTTGAAAAGCTTTTAACTTCTCTTTAAAAAATGCTAACTGGTCATATATGATTACAAACTTATTTAATTCTTTTGATTAAGAGTAAACTGGAGTTTCGGTCCTTGTGTTTTGATACCATTAACAATTTCACTCCTACCTTAACAGTTTTGGTCCCTGTGTTTTTATTTTCTAACAGAAATGGTCCCCAACACTAACTCCATCCAATATTCCGTTAAGTCTCTCATACGCGTCCCGCATCTTAAGGGTAAAAATGTCATTTTCCTCATCTTTTATCTAGGTCATCATGTAGATTAACATTTTTATTCAGTCACATATCAAAAAGAGTGGTAGAAATGACATTTTTACTCTGCATGTGTGAGAGACTTAACGGAAAGCTGGATGAAGTTAGTGTTCGGGACCATTTCTGTTAGAAAATAAAAACACAGGGACCAAAACTATTAAGGTGAGACTAAAACTGTTAATGGTATCAAAACACATGGACCAAAATTGCAGTTTACTCTTTGATTAAACTGCTTTAGTTTTTGCATTAAATACAGGGTGGCTTTTGACCTTCCACTCATTTGATTCGTTTTTTAGTTACTATTTAGCTTTTTTTTTCTTTTGCGGTAAACACCATTGTACTTTTACTTTTGACCCATTTTAGTCAACATCTATTTTAGATAGATAAATAGATATAAGTCATTGGCGATGAAGTTTTGTCCTGTTTGGGTTATTAGAGACTGTCAGTGATGAGTCAGATGTGACAAAAATCTGTAGAGCAAGTCCAAATAATGACCCAAATGGTACTTAAGGGAAAGTTTAATCTTTTAGTGACTCATATGCAAGGTACAACGCCTAAACATGAAAGTGAAAGCACACAGATACTATATGTAAGAAAACGGCTATTAAATTACATGTAAGAGAAAATATAGTCAGAGTCAACTCATTATTTAGTAAATGGGTTGGAATTCCTACATAGTAAATAAGCTTCTTTCATACTACTACATTTTTTCCGCACTAATGTTTTGATACCATTTGACTCTTCAGGTTTTGCACTCGTTCATTGTTGCACGAGTCACTTGATTATTCACTTATAGACAGAATTCCCGGCCGTCAAACTGACCGTAAAACATTGCTTGGTGAGCTTAACTGGATTTTTACTGCAGTTACAGACACAATCGCTTGGAATGTTCTGCCACATGGTACTGATATATGATAACAATACTCTTGTTATGCTTCTAAGTCTTTATTTGAAGTATTGAAAGTTGATATGGGCATTTGATTTTAATAGCTTATTATCCATTGCAGATTTATTTCAGAGATTATTCAGGCAAGATCTGTTGGTTGCAAGTTTGTTTCGGAACTTTTTACTTGCTGAGCGAATTATGCGTTCTGCAAATTGTTCACCTGTTTCTTATCCAATGTTGCCGCCAACTCATCAGCACCATATGTGGTAGGCTCATAAAGCTGTTTACATTTTATAATACAATACGTATTAAAAAAATAGGGATGCTCAGAAACCTGTGGCCTGCTAGTAGTTTTTACTAATTTAGTTATGTCCCTGTAATTGTGTGCATTGCAGGGATGCATGGGACATGGCTGCTGAAATCTGTCTTTCTCAACTTCCAACATTGCTTGAGGACCCTAATGCAGAATTTCAGGTATGGGATTTGGATATTTTAATTTTTTTTTTCATGAGATTTTTACAAAATAATGATAGTATTAGTTTGGTATTTTTCTTTGCAGCCAAGCCCTTTTTTCACAGAGCAGCTGACAGCATTTGAGGTGTGGCTCAACCATGGCTCTGAACATAAGAAACCGCCTGAGCAATTGCCTATTGTTCTCCAGGTATTTACAATTTGCATGAATTGTGTAACTTATTGCTCAGGTTAAATAAAATAACTGAGAGATTAATAATTACTTATTGTTTAGTGCTGACTGATTCAAGTGTCTTGTCATTCAGGTTTTACTCAGTCAATGCCATAGATTTCGTGCCCTTGTGCTTCTTGGAAAATTTCTTGATATGGGTCCGTGGGCTGTTGATTTGGTAGGTTATTTTGGTTTTTAAAAGCTCTTCATTGGCGTGTGGCATGTTCTTAATGGTATCTTACATTGATTGAATTAGTTTATAAGGATAACTTTTTCATTGTAGGCTCTTTCAGTTGGGATTTTTCCATATGTTTTGAAGCTACTGCAAACGACTACACCTGAACTTAGGCAAATTCTTGTGTTCATCTGGACAAAGATCTTAGCACTTGATAAGGTAAGTTATAATGATGGCGGGTTGGATACATGTCAAAACCGCTAAAGATTAACCCATTTGTTAGTAAACACGTTGAAATTGCCATTTTTCAGTTTCTATTCATATAGCATTAAGTAAGGTCAAATTCTTTTGATTTGACAGTCATGCCAGGTGGATCTGGTGAAGGATGGAGGCCACACATATTTTATCAGGTTTCTGGATAGTGTGGAAGCATACCCTGAACAACGTGCTATGGCTGCATTTGTTTTAACTGTCATTGTTGATGGACACAGAAAGGGTCAAGAAGCTTGTATTGAAGCTAATCTTATTCATGTGTGTTTAAAACATCTTCAAGGTGGCTCAGCCCCCAATGACGCTCAAACCGAACCACTTTTTTTACAGTGGTTATGTCTTTGTTTGGGAAAACTATGGGAAGATTTCACGGAAGCACAAATTATAGGCCTGCAGTCTAATGCACCTACTATATTTTCAGTTCTACTTTCTGAGCCCCAGCCTGAGGTTTGTTAATCATTACACTTTTCGGATAAGGTTATATTTGTCACAAAATAGCAATTTAGGTGGTTTTTGGCTTACATCAGGATATTATTACGTGCATGGATTTGATAAATGATGGAATATGAATGGTTATAGATGACACCCAATGTTATGGCCAACAACCTCATTATTTTTAAGCCTTACCCTTGAATCAAACATAGCACAACACTATCAGATCTATAACTCAAACCCAAACCCTCAAACCAAATAACCCCTTTTTCTTGTGTTATATTTTGATGGTACTCATTTAATTTTTATTTTAGTTATTCAAGTTTATAAAAGTATGCAAATCTAGTCATGTGGTTACCTGGTAAGTGGTAACTTGTTATATCAGTTTCTAATGACTTTTATAAAATATATAGGCGAATTGGCCTCAAATTTATCCCTACTGCGGATTATTGGCCAAGAATAAGCTCAATTGCGTTTTTTCCCCACAACAGTCCATACTTGTAACTATTTTTCCTACAATGGTCCCTCGTTAAAAAAACCCAACGCCCATTAAGTTTTTTTCAAATTTCAAACTGATAGTTTAGGGCTTTCGATTGGGAGGAGGAGACAAATTGATTGGCGTAAAACTTACCTTGAAATGGTGCTCCAAACAATGAAAAGGTTTTACGAAACAGTAAAACTTACACTGATTGAAGCACTGTTTTGTCATTTGGAGCACTGGTTCGAGGTAAGTTTTACGTCAATTGACCTTTGTGCTCCTCCCGATCAAAAGCCCTAAAACATCGGTTTGAAATTTAAGAAAAACTTAACGGAGTTAAGTGATTTATAACGGGGGGACCGTTGTAGGAAAATAGTTAAAAGTTGGGACTGTAGGGTAAAAACGTAGTTGGGATTATTTTAGGCCAATATGTCACAGTATGGGATTATTTAAGGCCAATTTGCCAAAAATAAATAAATACTTTTTTCTTTTATTGATAATTTGACATGTGATAAATGTTTATTTAAAAGTACACTTGGATTGTCATGTCAGCAAGTAAACTGGTTTAAGATGTAATGAGGTAACCAAGCGACTAAAGATACGTCGCTGGTTTATGAAAAAACACTTTGGATATTGTTGTTTTTTTCCCTGTTAACAGTTGGAAAAACAATGTTTTCAGGTCAGAGCTTCCGCTGTATTTGCATTGGGCACTTTACTTGATGTTGGTTTTGATTCATCTAGGGAAGTTGGAGATGATGAACGTGATGATGATGAAAAAGTTGGGGCTGAAATTAGTATTGTAAAGAGCCTTTTGAATGTTGTTTCAGATGGAAGCCCATTAGTTAGGGCTGAGCTGGCCGTAGGTATGTTCTGCACTTATGTTTGCTTTGCTTACGAACTAACCTTTTGGGAGGTCATAAGTTAGGGAGGTGATTTGTACAACCTTTTCCTATATTCCACCAACATTTTAATCATTTTGCTCTTACATCCAACGTTTTACCTTCTCATGGTATACGGGCAAAATGGTGTGCATCATATCTCAATAGATTAAGGTTAGACCCTATAATGATACGAATATATGGTGAAAAATTTTTCTTGTTAGCAATTTACAGGTTAAGTTGAGTTTAGTTACTGCCTTAGTTCTTGATATTTTATGGATTTGTTTTGGATGGATTGATGGAATTTAATCCTTTTTTGAACTGAATTTACAGCACTTGCACGGTTTGCGTTTGGCCACAATCGGAATCTGAAATCTATAGCTGCTGCATATTGGAAACCACAGCCTAACTCTGTGTTGAGCTCTTTTCCTTTTGCAGTAAGGAATTCAGTTAGTGGTTACAATACACCTACCCAGTATTCTCAAATTGGGCCGTTGTCGCGGGTTGGTGGTGAGAGCCAGTCAGCTCCAAGAGACGGGCGTGTTTCTTCCAGCAGCCCGCTTGCTGCGTCTAGTATTATGCATGGGTCACCACTTTCTGATGACTCATCACAGCACTCAGATCCCGGCATGCTAAGTGATTGCATCGCAAACGGGACCGTTAATCATTCAAAACCTAGACAGTTAGACAATGGGTTGTATACTCAATGTGTATCTGCCATGTGCACATTAGCAAAAGATCCATCACCTCGGATTTCGAGTTTGGGCCGACGGGTTCTTTCTATTATTGGAATTGAACAAGTGGTGACTAAGTCTGCTAAAGCTACCACCACTGGCAGTTCACGAGTGGGAGAATCTTCAACCACCACCAGTAGTCTGGCTGGATTAGCCCGTTCATCCTCTTGGTTTGATATGAATGGAGGTACCTTTCTTCTTAGTGTTATTTTTTGGTTTGTTGCACATGCCCCCCCCCCCAATTTGAGATAATAATTTGTGTTTGGATGATTGTTTTGAAAGTGAATTTTATGTCAATGGATTCCAATAATCATTTGTCACAAAACGGGCTCTAGAAAGTAGTGCTTGGATGTGTTAATGCTTCTTAAAGTTGTAACAATTAGATGTTTTGAGTGTTTGAAAGTTATGGATTATATGATAAAAGAGTAAATTGCCATTTTCGTCCCTGAAATTTGGAATGTTTTGCCATTTCTATCGATTTTTTTTTCTCATCTGGATTCATGGCTTCTTTATAACGTTACCATCTTCATTCGTTTTTAAATCAGTTAATAAAGGTGTTAAGTTAGAGCCTAGAGGCATTAATTAAAGTCATTTTGCATCTTACCATGGAAAACATAAAACCCTAATAAACTCTCAATTCCCACTCCCGCTCAATGGAGGTTTTTTCCATGGAGGCATCAAATGTTTGTAGTGTTTTATAGTTTGTATAAGGAGAGATTCCTTTGGTAATTATATTTTTGTTTGTTTTGTTACATTTGTTTGATTTTGTATTTAACCATTCGATTCCTTTGGTAATTGAACAATTAAGGGAGTGGGAATCCAATAGTTTGTTAGGTTTTTATTTTTTCCATAGTAAGATGCAAAATAACTTTAATGCCTCTAACTTAACACCTTAGTTGAGATAACTAAATAAATGGAAATGGCTTCGTTTTACAAAAATCAGGGACCCCGAGGAGAAAAGTTTTTTAAATGGCAAGGCAAAACATACCAAAATTCAGGGACGAAATAGCAATTTACGCTATTAAAATTTAATAGATTAAAATTCATAAATTTTTACAGGACATTTTGTGAAACAAATGAAGATGGTTTGTTAAATGTGGAAATAGAAGTATCCTATATGAGGTTAAAACAAGGGATAAAAAAGTTACAATACCTTACCCTTAGATAATTTGTTTTTTTTTGCAACTTTTATGAAGCTGATTACCAGAAATAGATTAATTTCAAACATATTTATCCAAAAGTTTTGAATGTATATTCATTTTAGTTTCAAAGTATCATATCTACTCTTTCAGAACATGAAAAGTATATACCCCTTATTTATACCAGCCTGTGTCGCACTTCCATTAAGGAAAACGGAGAGCAATATCATTGCGCTAAATTATTTCAGTGTGTATATTGTGTCTTTGTTTATTCTGTGAGACTGGCTGTTATCGGTAACTGATTGTTTTATATAGTATGGAATGCGTAAATATCATATTTATCCAAGTTTTAACCTTGAATTGTTACAATTGTAAGCTCCATTAATCAGTGCAAAATCATGTTTTAGCATCTTCCAATTTTTATAAACAGACTATTTTTGTGCTAGGAACAGGTCATCTTCCATTGACTTTTAGAACGCCACCTGTTAGCCCTCCAAGACCAAATTACTTGACTGGAATGCGAAGGGTCTGTTCTCTTGAATTCAGACCACATTTAATGGACTCCGGATTAGCTGACCCACTGTTGGGTTCAAATGGGGTTCCCGGTTTAACAGACCGTAGTTTTCTTCCCCAATCAACCATCTACAACTGGAGCTGCAGTCATTTTTCAAAACCACTTCTTACGCCAACTGACGAGACTGATGAAGTTGCAGCTAAACGTGAAGAAAGGGAAAGAACTGTTTTTGAGCACATCACAAAATGCCAACGTTCTTGTGGGTCTTAGATAATTAATTTTGTAGTTTTTATAGTTAGTTGACTTTTTAGTTTGTATTAATTGATGTACTGCATACGTTTTTCAGCTGGTACGAATCTCCATAATCCAATTGCCCGCTGGGATACAAAGTTTGAGAGTGGTGCTAGAACATCTTTGCTGCAGCCTTTTTCTCCAATAGTGGTTGCTGCAGATGAGGGTGAATGTATCAGGTATGCTAGCTTTATTAATCTGATTGCTTTTTATTGTTGGAATTCTACCTCTAAAAGGGGTACTTGTATAGAGTGTTTTCTAGATCATGGTTAGACAGACCTGAATTAATGTCGATTTGCATCTTTTTGATAACATTTGGTTCTTCAAGTTTTATAATTGGGAAAACATAAACTGTTTTTCTTGGTCGGGTTTATTATTAGTTAATAATGCTCATTATCGGTGATAACTGCCTTTCCTTTATTATGATGTTACTAATATCATATTACCATCTTAATGTATTCTTGGTCAAGTTTATTAGTCAGTCTCATTATTAGTGATACACATCTACCAAATATTTTTTTTCTCCCCATTCAGATAATTGCTCCATATGTAGCAATCAGCATTATAATAAGATGTGCAGTCATACATGTTACTTAAATATCTTTACAAGCTCTTAAAGTAACATAGGAAGTGAGAATTTTTCATCATTTTCTAGCCGTGTATGTTACATTAGTAGATGGTGCCCGCGTGATGCGACATGGAGCACAACAATTAAACAACACAATTTTGACCCATAAATTCATGTATTAAGTATTATCATAAGCACTAAAAATGGTAATTACTTAAGTTTGTGTAAAATGTTTTTTAATTAAAAATTATAACAATATTATACTTAAAATTAAGTAGATAAAATGCTCGTTTTTGTGGTGTATGTTCTAAAAAAAGTAACATGAAAATGTTTTAGCTAATTTAAAAATCATGGGGAAGGTCTTTTAAAAAGGAAATTAGGAGTTTTATCAAGGACCAAAGTGTTGTGGGAGAGGGTTGAAAGTGTAATTACTCAATATTAGAGGACCAAAGTGTAACTAGTGTTACTATAGTAAAGTATAGTATATATACATATTATAAGTCTATCAAATATTGCCTTGTGACAAATGCTCATAGAAGATGAGTAGATGACAAGTGGCAAACACATTTTTGTATGGAATTACAAGGAAGCAACATTGCTTTCCAATGATGTTCACTGATTTGTTCTATTATTTTTTTAATAGAATATGGAATTACGAGGAAGCAACATTGCTGAACAGTTTTAACAATCATGAATTTCCTGATAAAGGGATATCAAAACTTTGTTTAGTGAATGAGCTCTACGAAAGCTTGCTGCTTGTAGCCTCAAGTAAGCTCTCATCTTATACACTTGCTAACTTGTAGTTTTTATTTTTTAATGGGATAATTGAATTTATGTTTGAATCAATGCAGGCGATGGAAATGTGCGCATATGGAAAGATTATACATCCAGGGGAAAACAAAAACTTGTAACTGCCTTTTCTTCTATTCATGGTCATAGACCCGGTGTCAGGAATGTAAGTGCTGTAGTTGATTGGCAGCAGCAGTCTGGCTATATGGTAAGCACTTCATTAAATAAAGAACATAATTAAAATGGGACATGTTTTTATATTCATGTATATAAGAGTTACTCGTTTTATGCTTGCAGTATGCATCTGGTGAAATTTCATCAACCAATGTATGGGACCTGGATAAAGAGCAACTTTTAACTTCCATTCCTCTTGCATCAGATTGCACCATTTCAGCACTGGTACTGTGGTACATTATATTATATGATTTCTAAATATATAATTTTTTGGCTGATTTGGTAATTTTTTGTTTTCTGATTTTAGGCTGCGTCTCAAGTTCATGGGGGTCAATATACTGCTGGCTTTGTGGACGGCTCTGTCAGATTATATGATATTAGAACACCTGAAGGGTAATGTTTTATTTTTTTTCCATATTTTGTAAACATACGCGCATTAAATTTTGGTATTATTTGTTTATATGCAGTTGTTTTTTTTTAATATCTATCTAATCGTTTTACTTGATCCAGGCTTGTTTGTGTTACTCAACCCCACACTCGTAGAGTAGAACGAGCTGGTGGTATAGAACGAGTTGTGGGAATCGGATTTCAACCTGGACTTGATCCAGCAAAGGTACCACAGTTGCAATGCTATTTTTTGATATCATACTATATTTTTCTACGTGCTTATTTTTGAACTAAGTTACAGTCTTTTAGAATATATTTTAGATCTAGTTTGGTTTTGATCCGTGCTGTAACTATTTTTTAGATTTGAGTCGATTTTTTTGATTCTTTTTTTAAATATGCTAAAGAAATAGTTCTGAGAATATTTTTTTATTAGATTTTGACAGTAGTTTTGATTTCGGTGAACAACAGTTTTTAAAATATTATGTGTGAAAATGTGAAAATTTAAAATTTTTTGACTTAAACCCATTTGATCCGTTACCCAACCCAACCCATCCATTTTGCCACCCATAGTTTTTTTTTCTTTTGGAAAATATTAACCACCACATTCACCTCTATTTTTATTTTAGATTGTGAGTGCATCTCAAGCAGGAGACATCCAGTTCTTGGATATCAGAAATCAAAGTGATGCCTACCTAACCATAGACGCTCACCGTGGCTCCTTAACCGCGTTAGCAATACACCGGCACGCACCACTTATAGCCAGTGGCTCAGCCAAGCAACTCATAAAAGTGTTCAATCTTGAAGGTGAACAATTGGGCACCATTCGCTATTCACCAACATTCATGGCCCAAAAAATAGGGTCTGTTAGCTGTCTAGCCTTCCACCCTTACCAAATACTACTAGCAGCTGGTGCTGCTGACGCGTGTGTTTCCATATATGCTGATGAAATCTCACCACCAAGATGAACCCACGCACATTCTGGCCCCACATATAGACCGGTTTTCATACACTGAACAAGAAGTAGATTAAATGGGCCCATGGGGTGTATGTGAAAGATATAATACATTCATTTAAGCCTCCTGTGTAAACAAAGGCTGTTCGTGAGTCGGAAAACAACTGAAGTATATCTGGTGGAGGCTTTCAGCAAATAAATTGATCATACATAGGTATAAAAATGTTGTAAATATTTCATTTTCTTTGGAATTTGTTTCTTTGATTTAGTGTGTTTTTTTACCTTTTGTGTTTCCACTCATCATTTACAGTCTTGTTTTCTGTAATTTGTAAAAATGCCTCATCCCTTCCCACTAAATATATATATGAAATTCCTTGTGAAGTTGTGATTGACTTCGTTTCTATTATAATGCATGAGCTATTTCTGATCTCTCATACTTTGGTGTCTTGATGTGTCTTTGGTACCAACACTTAAGAGCACAAATGATTGTTGGTTTTCAGCTTTGACCAATCAACTGATGATTACTCAAACATATGGGTGTTGGATTTAACTCTGATTTTCCTATAACGATTAAATCGCACACTAATTTAAATTCATGTTTATCACTATTAAACATTAAATAGATTAACTTATCATTTTAACCTCTAACTTTAGATATATCCACTTTTAGACTGCATGTTTTAGTGTATATGCGATACGGATTTACACCGCAACGTGCGACACCTGAAATGACAAAGTTACACACGTGAGACCCGGTCGTTGCATTGTGCAACCATGGTCCTATTTCTAGTTAAAATTAAAAGAGAATCCCTTATAAGTTTTATTTTCTTGAATTTTATATGCATTCGTGAAGTTGTAATGACGTAATAATACGTAAAAAAAATAATTAATAACATGATAATAAGAGGGGTTAAACGTGTTGTATGCATGTCAATCGATGATTCTGGTGTTGTGATTGAGTTCACAAGCCTCACATGATTTTTAGGTTTCTATTGTGTTAAGATTTATTTTCAACTTACGAGTTTGTGTCTTGTTGGACCCACAAACCCACAAATACAAGACGTTTAGCACCTTAATTGTAATATCACATTGTGAGAGTTGAGCTAGCCAGTTTTTGAAAGAATTTTTAAAGTAGACTAACAAACTTAAGGTAAACAAGGAAACTTCTTACCAATCTTATCACCTCTTGAAGTTTTTCACTTCTTTCCCCTAGTTTGCTTCATTTTTATTTTTTTAACAAAAACTTATTTAATTCATATTTTCGGTGAGGTTTGAAGAGTCTCTCTTCTTTACCACTACACCACAACCCCCCACCCTTCTTTCCTCTAGTTGGGCATCAAATACAACAATCAACATATAACAGCATAAGAAAATAAAAAAGTCAATCAATATTAGATGATATGTTTATGAATGATCAATTACAAACACATTAAAGAAAAAGTCAATACGAGAAGATCGATCATCTCAACATCTTTATCAACAGTCACAGAAACATCTTTACCCTAGTTAGGCATAAAAAAAAAGAAGCAAATCACAACACAAGAAATAAAAAAGACAATGGCATAGAAACTTTGTTTATGAAAGATGGGTAACAAGCACATTAAATGCATGACCACATAGACAAGGAACAAACCTTATATCATTAGCCTTTAACATCCTTTGACGCACCTATGTCATTAAAAAAGTCAAGAATAAGTATACGTGTTACCATAAAATGTTAAAAAAAGTTCTTACCTAGTGGTCTTTAATTGAACACCCGCTCCAAAACAACAAGCCATTATAATGAGTTGGGGGTCCACCTCTCTACGAATAACCCACTTGAGGAATTTAACGTCACATAGCACATTAACCGTGCTCTCTACTCCAATACAATTTTTCATAAAAGGGATATAAACTTCCGGTCCCTCACTTTTCAACACCGAGCCTCTTCTTTATCGACCACATCAACAGTCTCATAATTCCATCTTCAATCTCTTTCACATCTATGCTGACCTTAATATATATGTTTATTTACTTATGCTCTTATTTGAACATGCACAGCGTTATTCTACAATGTTCAATCTCATTTAATGATTTATTGTTTTAGATAGGTAATCTAGGGTTTTCTCTTGATCAAAGGTTGATTGGATGGTTATTTTGAAAGTTCAATCATATGTTGTTTTCTCATAATCATATCTAATTAGTTAAGATGAATAGTTACATTTGAGAACGGTTCATAACATAAAGGTCAAGAGGATGTTGTTTTTAGGTTTGATAGATTAAAGGGGAGAATTTACTATGCTTGAACATAACTACAATCAGGATGGTAAACCAAATGTATATTGTTAGTTTTCTGTTTTATTATTTATGATTTTTGACTACTGAGCTACTTAGTATTATGTTAAAGTAAACTAACTATTTTTTATTTCTTATGATGACCTATACATTGAAGAGTAAAGTAACAATTTTTTTTTGTCATGACTTGCTGAATCAAATGATTTTTATTAGTTTTTTGATCTAGTTGTGACACATAAAGAAAATCTACGTCAGAGGCCCCAAAGGGTTTGACCTCGATGGCACTCCAACACTCACATTAGTATTTTTCTCACTAGTTGTATAACAAATAAATGTCTATATAAGTAGTAAGGATAGAAGCATGATATATTATCAAGAGCATGTGTAGTTGGTATCAAAAGCTGACAATGATGAATGTAAATAGGTGATGGCTAAGGCAACTAGACAAGTATGGAGGAGTCCATGCCCTTATTAAGGACATGTAGATGATATTGCATGAAAAAGAGAGTCATCTGGGGATAAAGTGACAAGATGCTAGGGGTTGATGACTCATGAAAATGGGATGTCTAAAATGTAAGGGTGATCACCCATTTATAGAGGGGATATGGTAACCCTAGTGGACTTGCCTTATATGGGCTAACTCATAGCTCATTGGGCCTATCACTAGAATAGTAGAATGTATTGGGTTTGATAAGTGGGTAATATGTCATAGAGTTATCTTTCTGACTTACGTACGACACTTAGAATCCTTCTAAGTTCAGCCTTAGACCCGATAATAGTCACGATTCTTGACAACATGCGTGAAAGTTTCAAGCTTAGAACTAAACCAAACATTTATTACTATAAGATAGATATGATTACAAAGTATGCGTTGTACAAGTTCTTACAAGCCTGAGTTTGTGGTACCTAGTGTTGGATGGATACACACAGGGGCGGACCCATTAAGACGGGGTGGGGGGCGTCCGCTCCCCCTGCGAATTTTTTTTTTGGTTTTTATATGTTAAATTTTCGATCGACCCCCATAAAATTTAACCCTCGACCCCCATCCAGTCTTGAAAACTCAGTTTAATGCCCAGTTAGCAGCCTATATGAGACACATAATATTTAACAATGGATTAGGTTATATTATGGTTAAAAGATAGTAATATATATTTATTTATATTGTCATATATAGTCAAGCATTATGGTATTATAACCTCAAGTGTTTCACCATTGCACAAAACCATCAACATAGTTGATGATTTGGATGGTCATGAGCACAAAAAAAATACATAAACAAACTAACTACTTTTGCTAATCAAGTGAGAAGTGATAAATGGTGGAAAAATTAGTTGTAGAACCAAGGTTTACAACATCACCATTTTTATACCATAACACAAGTTTTCCAACATAATCTTGTTTGGAAACATGGTTTGGTTTCATTAACTTCTTATTTGTAGATTAGTGACTTAAAAAAGATGTATAGTGGAGGCATATGAAGTTTAAGAAACAAAATAAAAGATTTATTTTATATAGTTTGAGAAAAACAATCCTAACTCGAACCTCAAAAATGGTAATTTACCAAACTCTATTTACCTTGGTAAATATATGGTAGAATTCATAGAGGATGTTTCAAGTATTTAGGAATAAAAATAAAGTAAAAAAGAAAAGAAAAAAAGAAAAAAAATGAAAGAAAAAATAAAAAACTCACAAGTTGTTGTTGAAAAATGATGAAATTCTTAAATAAATTGAGAGAGTTTGAGAGAGAATTTAGATGATAAAAGTAATTAGAGAGATTTGGTTTAGTATTTATAGATAAAAATTAGGGTTAGACATTAAAGAAGTTAGTTGAGTGGAGGGAATAAAAATTTTTACTTTTGAATATAAGTGGAGGGAAAATGAATTTTTTTTAATTTTGACCCGTCAAATTTAGTTGTCATTTTTTAATTTGACCCGACCCGGTTCGACCCGAACCGAATCGAACCGGATTAGAAAAAATATTATATATCGATACTCAAACGATTACTACTAAATTTCCGACCCCCATGGAAAAAATTCCTGGATACGCCACTGGATACACATGTGCCTACTTACATCTAATAGTAGTGCTTGAATTGGATCTTGATCATTCTTGTTCTAAACCCTTCATTTTCTAATATCTAAGTCTAGAATTTTCTTATGGAAATATCTAGCATAAGGCTAATTTTTAGTGAACATTCCAACATGCTCTAGATGCTTCCTTAGGCCTGATTTTTATGGTCCTTAAAAGGCTATTTTTCGAGCCATGGCTTGAGCAATCAGAGTGTTCCGGGGCCGCACAAGATGAACAGATTGGTGAAGCATTTTCTAGCACTTTCTTGTAGCTTCCTTGGCACTTGTAGGGTGATTTAAGACCCTTTAAATGTGCAAAGTTTGTCTTGAACATTTTAGGTTGATCAGAGACTTCCCAGAACATTTTAACATCAACACATGATTTTTATGGTCCTTAAATGACATTTTCCTTAAAAGTCTACCCACGTCTTCTCCTACTATAGTATTTTACGTAATCACACTTGTTTTACTTGTTTATTTAAGAAAAATGTCATTCTTTGAAGCAATATACATTTTTATGATGTTAGTCGTATCTAGATGCTATTTATAATTATTGTAAGAGTGCATAACTCCATAAATTCAATAAACCACATAAAAGAAATGCTAACAAGCAAATAAAAAAATGCGGTCTCGAAATACACATCTTATCGCCACTAATCAAGCAATGAATAAGTATTACTTATATATGTTTTCTAATTTAATAAGATAGTTATTATGTTAACATGTCCGATCATTAAACTGATAACACCGCTGGTCCTGTCTAGTTTTAAAACGTTGCTTATAATGAGATATGCCCTATCATAATTTTACTATTGGACCACATATAATTCAAACAGACACTACTAGGAAAAAAAATCATGAAATGTAACTTCAAATACATGTTATTACAACTTTTATTAAACATCACTCGAGAATTCTTTATATTAAGAATTCTAAAGTTGAAGTCTTATTATATATGATTTAGTAAGTTTTAATTATTTGAATAACAATATTTCTATATAAATATTTAACTAGTGTAATGTGCCCGCTAGCGCGTTGTGCGAGCGTTGGTTTAGCGGCTTTACAAACAAACAAATAAAACAACTATAATTGAGCTCAGAACCAACAATGTACGTGAGGTAAGTCGTTATATATTACTCATCATAGCCCAATAACAACAAAAAGAATGAAACAAATTGAAATAAACAAAAGCTTATAAGGGGCTCAGAGAATTTTATGAATCAAAAAACACATTGTGAACGTACCGTTGCTGTATTGGGATTGCAGGTATTTACTGATAATCCACAAAATTTGCCACGCCAAGAGAACGTCATTATGGATTAACGTGACCTTATCACAATCCAATTTCATCACAAACATCAACATTCAAAATGATTTGCTAGTTCAACTAGCAAAGTCATCATAAACAACATTTTTCTTATTTTCACCCTAGAAAATACTCCACTTTTACAAATATCGGAGATTCAAGACTCTTCTGAAATCTCCTACCAATGAACCCGATGGTTCAAGGGGAGCTAGCCCACTTAAACCAAAGGGGCATCATTTCATTGACAGGGTCCAGGAGGCTAGAAGTGCACTAATGGGTCTAAGAAGTAACCCTAACGGTGGTGGTTGACCTTGCTGATTGATAGAAAATTGCTTAAGAAATAAGAATTGATGCATTGTTATCAGATATAAGCAACAATTACTATCGGCGTTGACTGGGCATGAAGTAACATAATGTTTGTGTACTTTGTCATCGCGATGATGACTGGGGCATGAAGTAACATAAGTCGTTGGCACATGTCGAATAAAGCTGAAATCCTAACTTTAAGATTACTCATTGTTGTCATGACTGAGTGAGAACAAAACTGAGACAAGCTAGCTTTAGCAAATAGCAACCGCTTTTGGTGCCTCAAAAGACGTTGAGTGACCTTTTTTGGCATATAGAGGACACTTTATGGGTGGCAAAAGTGATCAAGAACATGTTGTTTGTTTGCATAATGAGTTGGTGAATATTGCACATGACCTGCTACCCCATCGTGCTCATAACCCACCTCGTAAATCTCATGCAAATTAATTGCACCAGGCCGGTGTCGCTATTGATAGACGTCTCAATATATTAATTAACAAACCTGAAATTAATGGAAGTTGAACTTGGTTACTTTAATAGTTTATAACTTACGTTGTGTACTTTGAATTTATAGTTTTTTTGGGTCTTTAATGATTAATAAAGTATATCTTTTTTGGTTGTGTACTTTGAATTTATAGTTTTTTTGGGTCTTTAATGATTAATAAAGTATATCTTTTTTGGAACCGCAGGGTGAAATTCAATAAACTCTAGCAAGAATATTAATCTCTTTCTGTAATGCTGTCACAATAGTCTCTTGTAACATGTAATAAAAAAACATACATTGTTTGTACATATTTGTTCCATAGTTTTTTAGATTTTTATGTATGTATTTTTAGAGATGGATTTCGAGAATTCTAACACATCAATTTTGCTTACACGTGTTATTGACATACGATATTAATCTAACGAGTGATGATGTTACACACATGTTATATTGATATTGTTTGTTTATTTAACTTTTGTTTACATTTGGTCACTTATATTTGCACTGATTAATGTATCCGATCTCACGTCATGCTTTTGATAAAATATCTATTTCACATCATTTGTTTCTTTTATTTTACATATGTACATCACGTCTTTTGTTGATTAGTGAGTTACATATATGTAACAATAGTATTATTTTATAAATTTAGAATGTGGTGTTTTTTGATTGCATGTTACGTACGCATATGTAAAATAGCAATGTACATGTATATACATAGCTAACACAACTTCTCTGAACTCAAAAAGAGCAAGTGCCGAAGTGCCGACTCGATCATTCTACTTATTAAAGCTCTTAAGGTTAGTGTAAATAATTAAGAGAGATGATATAGCTCAGGGGCGGACGTATGAACAGGCCAGGGGTAGCCCGGGCTACGGCTGAAATTTCGTTACGAAGTGTAAAAAATATATATATTCTCCGGTTTTATGTATAAGGATACCCCTAAACAATTAAAAGGATACCCCCGAATCTTTGATTTTAAGCTATGAAAGAACAAAGGAGATAAATCTATTAGATATTTTTATAATTTTGTGGTGTTATTTTTATTACTGTATGAACGTCCGAGAATTTTTTTTTCAGGTTACCCCTAAATTTTCGGGCTGGCTCCGCCACTGATATAGCTTGAGAAGAGTGGATTGAAAGTGAGGAGAAAGAAAACGTATTCTTTTACGTCACCTAATTAAAATGCCAGTTAAGCTTCACAAAATTTACAATCGTGCTATTATTAATTAACATAAGCCATTGATTAAATGTAAACAAGGGTTAAATGTTGATTTTCATGATCTCCTATATATCTTTGTAACTTGGATCGATCTGTGTCCTTCACATATATAGGCGTCACATTTATCATCCCTAAACCATCTTTAAGGTGTTCACGAAATGAATCGATCTTTAATTTAAAGTTAAATTATTTTAATTAATATACCCGCTAGCTAGCTAGCTCTTTATTACCTACCTTCTCTAAAATGCGTACCCCCTCTCTCTTCCTAACTAGATCTAAAACTTGTGGGTATATATTAATTTACCCCTAGCCTGGCTTGCCAAACCCGAAATCTTCATCTTTCAGCCACGTACCCTAGATCGATCGAGGGATGGACGACAGTGTTCTCATATATAGGGCTTGCTTGTCTACCGACCCAACCCACCTCAAAGCCACTTCTCTTGCCTAAGCTAGGGACCTCGATCAAGAAGGAGATTTATTTGTACGTGTATAATTAAGACACACTTTGCAGGGAGGGAGGGAGGAGGGATGAAGAGAGCGCACGTGTATGCACCTATTTTTGAATTGGTGACTAAATAATATTGCCATACACATATATAGAACAAAATTTGTAAGATGGTGTGTAGTGTGTACATGTGAGTAATTAAATAAGAAGTGATTATAACCATAACGACTTGCGTAAGAATAAATTGTTATTATTGTATGTTGATATATATATAATAAAGAGTTAACTGCCATTTGAATCCCTAACGTTTTTCTGTTTTTGTCATTTTCATCCATTTAAATTTTTTTTGCCTACACTACTCTATTGTTTTATATTTTTTGTCATTTTCATCCACTTGGTTAACTCCGTTAGCCTACACCGTTAACCAAGCTCATGTTCATATTTTTAAAGCGGGTAAGTTGTTTTTTATATTTTAAATCCCTTCAAAACATATTTTAATAATATCGAACTATAAAATGCTAACCCACCCACTTTTGTTCTTTTCATCCACGTACTTATACTAATATAACTTATTATTATTATTATTATTATTATTATTATTATTATTATTGTTATTATTACTACTATTACTACGCACAACACAAATCACTATATATATATTCATATTCTAATTCTTTTTCATCATACTTCTTAGAGGTTAAAATAATAATTAAGTAAAAGTTAATGGTAAAGTAAAAAAGAATTGTTGGTGGGCAAGTCGAGTGGTGACACATGCCCGGCAACGAGTGGTCATCAGTGGCCAACGGTAACAATGATTACGATAATAATAATATCGATTACGATAATGATATATGATAACGATAACGATAATATCAATATTAACAACAACAAAAACAATATATAATAATAATAATAATAATAATAATAATAATAATGGTAAATTACTATTTTAGTCCAGAGGTACTACTGTCTTTTCACACAAATTTACCTGGAAATATGAATGACCATTAGTGGTGTGGACTGAAATATCAAGTTTGTGTGAAAACATTGAACTAAAATAGTAGAAAACAAACTATTAACAAAATCTGTGATTTTAATCAAACATTGGGGGACCAAAATAGTAATTTATCTTAATTTAAAATATGTTTTGAAGGGATTTAAGTCTTAAAAAAACCGACTACCCCCTTTAAAAACATGAACATGAGCTTGGTTAACGGTTACTCTAACAGAGTTAAGCAAATGGATGAAAATGACATAAAATTAAAAACAATAGAGTAGTGTAGGCAATATTTTCTTAAATGGATGAAAATGGCAAAAACATGAAAAACTTAGGGACTAAAATGACATTTAACTCTATAATAAATGTATACATGATGAGCACGTACATGACTGAACCCGTTCTTATTAAACATCTAATGGATTGAGAGACCATTTATGTGCTACTGTAAGAGAGAGCGTGCATTGATCCCACCCTAATATGCATGTGTCGGGTTAATTTTAAGATCGATCATCATGGCAAAATTTCTTGTGAAAATCAATGAATGGTTGTTTCTAAAGCCTTTAGAGATCAATATTGTTTGTAGCAAGTCCTAGCATCAATGCAGGAATGGAGCTACGAAGAGCCCATGGGTATCCCAGGTTACCCCTCAACTTTCGTTACGAAGTACAATTTTTATCGGTTTAAGTATCAAGATACCATTTCTTCTTACGGTTTTAAGTATCGGGATACCCCTGAAAAGATTTATGATACACTTAAGCGAAAATTTTCTCATAGGATACCCCTGATATTTGGTTCTGGCTCCGCCACTGCATCAATGTATAGTCAGTCCATCTTCAACTTACAAACACACTTGCAATAAAAAGAATATTAATTAGTGTCAGGTAAGATCGAGAGAAACTAGCTAGATGTATATATAGCATTTGTCACTTTAATTTTAACAATTCGTAGTCATACATATAACATATTGTTTGAATATAAGAGTTGATGAATTTAGATTTGACAAAAGAAAATGATTATACATAGAAGCTATAGTTCAATCATATCGAATATGTTTTAATTGTATCATCATAATTCAATATACTCAACTTAATTATAAACCTATTGAACTCATTATGTATCATGCTATATATAGTCAGATTTCTATTTGTGCAAAATGTGTGTGGTTTCAAAACTAGCTCTATATATAGCATGTTTGCAATGCATCATACTATTACCGCATTAGTAATTAGCTTATTTAGTTCCATATATAACCCCACAAGTGGCCGGTTTGACGTTTTGGGGTCAAGCGTACCTTTACATGCTCATTAAAACTTAACTTACTAGAAAAATGTCATACATTCGATCAGACGCTCATTTTAATTTACCAACGTGTGTAACATATATACTTTTATATAGATCGTGAATCTAATTAAAAGAGAAATGATCGAGATCGAAAAGAGAAGCCTGGTTAATTTGATCAAGTTCTAAAATCTACTTAATTAATTATCATACACATCATTCTTAATTCCATGGGATTATTTCTAACATCCACTCTCAAAATTAGTGTGAAAAAAATAAATTTTGGTTAAATCGATCTCCACACTCGAAATTAAGTGAAGGAATTAATTTAAATAAGTCCTATTTCATAATTAACTATTTATGCACATATATATATTTAGTTAATTAAGTATATATGGAATTTATTTTATACACTTATAAAAGTGTACGTACGTAATTAACACAGAATTAATATCATCTGTTAAACTTAAAATAGTGTTTCTTAGACGATTGTAACGTACGTGTCAAATGAAGAACATGGGTACGTTATTGGTTAGGATCGACTTACATATATATGATACCGTTTCTGATGAGTCTTCATGAATTCATAGTACGTGCACCTATGTTGTTGGAACTTAAATTCCACTTTAAGGTTAGGTGGTCATGATGGCGAAGATGGGCACATGAACCACTAACTCGATCATTAATTTGTGTACGTACGTACGTACACGTTTGTAACTGGCCGGCCGGGCGGCCGGCATGGGTTAGTATATATCCTAAACACCCAAACATATATATGTTGGTTATTTTTCATGATGATTTAGTAATGCACGTACCCTGCTTCTCCATCTTGATCAGCACCTACCTCGATCATCTAGCTAGCTAATTGTATGAATTAAGTTAGTACTGTTACACAGTGAGTGAGTGAGTGAGTGAGTGTGAGAGAGAAAGGGGTTAATTGTTTAGAAAATGTGACATAGTTTGGAGGTTATTTATAACAAAAAGAATGAATTAGTTGTTGTCTCCAGGAGTGCGTGTGTGATTATTAATAAAACTAACTTAGTTAAAGCTGCAGGTTGTGAACCACTCAACCACTTCACCATACTTAGGGCCACCACTAACCTAAAGTTTTGACCTTTTCTATGAAAAAGCTAGATCGATCGATCCAGTAATAATTAATTTTAACTAAGATATATATATATACTTCAATCATTACCAAAATATTGATCGAGTATCATCGAAGATCACAATATATATTGATAGACGCGATCTGTCATACCAACTGATAACGATGGAACCACGGGTAAGAAGAAGGTAAATAGTTTGTCGGTACGTAATCCATGATGATGAGATTATTATTGACGAATTACTGACACATACGCTTAACCACCACCATTTGGTATGGGTTTATGTGGGACCATTTTCCTAGCTAGAGTCTAGTCGGTAATCCGTTGGTAATCTTAAGAAGATATAATATAAGATTTCTGATAAAATTATTCCCGTCCGATCTATTCAATATGTTGTTGGTGTGACAAGTTTGAGACGGGTCTATGATCAGGCATAATTAGTCTTTGGGTGATATATAATCGTCTATCATATATGAATTAGTCTTTCGGTCTTCTCAATATGTTGTTAATTAGCTAGTGCATGTGCAATGGCATGTTTCAAATTATCTATTGAATGTTAGCTATTTACATGTTTGATGATTATATGATAATTTTATGGGAGAATTCTAAAAATACGTCTCTTTTGAATATTGACTTCCTAAAATGTTATAATTGACTTGAAAAAAATGTTTAGGCGTCCATTTTCAAAAAGGGAGCCAACTTTTAATATTAACCAATCAAATTTGATCACGTGTACAAAATGGTCAGCTTCCCTTTTAAAAAATTGGCGGCTCCTCCTCTTGTATACGTGGTCAAATATTGTGATTGGTTAAAATTAATAGTCGGCTCCCTTTTGAAAATGGTTGGCTCTCATTTTGAAAATATAGACGGCTCCCCTTTTTGTACACGTGGTCAAATCTGATTGTTTAAAATTAATAGTCAGCTCATCTTTTGAAAATGGTCGCCTAGACTTCTTTTGATAAGTCATAAGAACATTTTGGGAAGTTAACGGTAGAAAAAGACATTTTAAGAATTTTCACTAATTTTATTTTACATTGTCAAGTTCCAATTATATGAACGATCACACTTATTTTTGTGTGATTTATTTTCTAAAAAAGATATGCTCATATATATGTATAAGTAATTAAGAGTGTACTATCTTTTTTTTTTAACGGCGACTTTCAATTTTTGCAATTATTTGGTCGCATCCCCCGCAATGAGGAACCCACCACCCCACTCCGGTCAATATGTTGTCTTAACCGGGCTCACTTGACATCGGAATTTGGCTAGGCTTTCAACCGGGAAAACCAATGGGGTTTTTCTTGGAAAATCTCACGGGTAGGGAGGTAAGAACCCTGGACCACCATTGAAGAGTGTACTATCTAATTATTTTTTTATACAGTATGACAATGAAGCTCTATCTTTTCATTTTAATTTTCATGGTTTTCTCTCTTAGAATGGTTTGTTGACGAATCTTTGAATCCGACCTGCTTGCCACGAAAGAATGGTTGGGTTGAGCTTCCGTTGTGATTGTAGTTTTAGGGAGTCCCACTATATAGGCTGCTTATAAGCGTCTGTTACGGAGTCAACTCAGAACTCTAACTCGATCATTAATACACCGCTCATCTTATGTGTAACGTCCTTACCGTTACGTCGACCGTCATCTAAAAAAAGAATTTAGAGTGATAAAAATAAATTTACATGAATAAACTTGTAGATATATATAACTAGGTTTAATACTCGTGTGTTACACACGGGTTAATTAATAACCAGTATGTTTAATAATTTGTAAAAAAATTATAACCAATATGTTTAATAATTTGTAAATATTTAATATTTAAGGATTTAGTTCCATCACCACCTTATGCATGAAGAAAATTTCATTAATTTCCCTCCTAAATTTCCTATTATAAAACAAAAAAATTTTCCCCACAAAATATTACCTCCTCTAAAACTTTGATTTATTATATAAATAAATATATTTTTGAAAAAAAGGTTCACTATATATGAAACACATGGATATTATAAAAAAAAGTGTACGTGTTTAAACTTAGTAATAAGTTGGGTAGACAGGATAAAAAGATACACGATTTATGTAATTTTCATCTAAAGTGCTTAACTTTTGGTCGATTAAAGCTAGGTATCAATTTTTTATGAATAAAAAATGCATTTTTTTTAAAGTTTTTCAGGTGTAAGAGCCTTTAGAAAAAAAAAAATTAACGTGCATGTGACATGCATGTCACTATTATACAGGAGTACAGATATGATTTGTCATTTATGTGCATTATCAGTAGCTACTAATTAAGATAATTAACATGATATATTAACATTTGAAGTCATATATTACCCCGTTCATTCTCAAGATGACACAATATCATATCATTCGTCTCATAATAAAATGTTAATATTTTTTTTCAGGGAGAATAAACTTTTCTGCTCACAAAGACTCTATTTTTATAGTGTTATTTAAAATGTTAATCATATTGTCCATGTGTTTCAATCATGAAGAGTAATTAGAAGCAAATTGTGACAATATTATCTTCATAATATTATTAAACGGAGTATATATATGTTGAAGTTTCATATATATGATATCCACCTTGTGTAACATCTTATCTCACTGTGGTAACAAAGGAGTAAAATTTTTCTCATTTGTAATAATTCTAGACTTATTATTTTTTGTATATATATAAAATAAAAGATATGAGGCTTAAAAATCTTTATATTGCAATACTGCATATAATGCTTTATTAAACATTTCTATAAATCTTTATATTGCAATGCTCAATATAATAATATCATTTAATTTTCGTCATGAAAAGTTATAACAGTTTTATGAGTTTTTTTTTTTATATTTTTATCATTCAACCTGTGTGATATACGAGTTCTAGCCTAGTAAGTATCCATCTCAGTCGATTTAAATTATACCAAGTGTTTATATAATAAATCCGAGTTTTGAAGTGCAACATTAAGGAGCTGAGGAAACATATTTTTTGAGCTGAAAAAATTTCTTAAAACAAATTTTATTGCATTTTAGAAACAAAATTAAATTTTGAAATAATGCAAAATCAATTTCTTTGCATTTTAAATTAAGATACTTTGGGCTGTAAAATCAATGTAAAATTGAATAACTGAACGTGATCGAGTGATTTTGAATCCTAACAGTTTCAAAGATTATTTTTTATTATAATGATTTAGTATTGTTACGTACATTCCATTTTCAATTGTGGTTTCCCAATTCAATAAATCGTGTGTTTTATTCAACCCGTGACTCTACACGGATATTAAACCTTATAAAATAATAATACTTACTTAAAAGTCAATTTATATATAGCACGAAAAACAAACAACTTGAGTCGGTGAATACTTAAATTGTCACTCGTGCTGCCACATATCGTGTTATCAACAACAAGCCTAACTCGACGTGACACCAATATATACTTTTGGCATGCAAGGACAAAATGTACTCTCAATTAATTAACTTTTATGTACAAAGCAAGTTGAAGCTCTTGTTGAGGACATGTTACCAATTCTCTTTTTCTTTGTGTGTTTGTTTCACCGTGGCTTATATAGGATATTCAAGATTCCCATCATCCCCATTCCCCACTCTTCATGATGCATGGCTCCATATATCATGTTCAATAGACATCATCAACAATGCTTTGCAAAGCAACCACTTTAATTTGTATACTAGAGGCGGTTTAGTACGTTGTTCAACTCGGTCGGTTAGTATAAAGTGCTAGTATATACAATGACATGTCAGTTGGGTAAGTGGTCTATTAATAACATATTTATGTTAGGAGAATTAGGTTAAAAATTTAAATATTGCTATCAACAAATTATAGTGTATTTTTTTCTTTGAAATTAAAGGTGTTGCTATTAAAAAAATATATAATAACATGCATGCTAAATAGATCTATTGATGTCACGCTTTTAATAGAATATATTAGAAAACATGAGTGGTACTATTGTTATTAGAATTAATTAATATATGTTGATGATTTTAATTAGTTTTATGTGACTATTTTAGGTAATTGGAATTTTATTGCTTAAGACAAAAAGATCCATGATTATTTGATTTCAAGCATAGCTGCCTCCTTGGTAGGGAGTTTAGGGGAAGTGCCTTCTTAACGAGACTACGCTCTATAGGACGGGACCATGCATGTGGTTGAGCCCTAGCTTGGTGAAATTTCGATTAGCAAAGTTGAAAATCAACTGAAGTTGTTTAGGTTATGATAGTGAAAACTATTCCACTACTAACAGGTCAACCATTTGCTCAAGAAGTTCGTTTTAAAATTTTTTTAACTGACATAGGTAATCAGAATGGTAAAAAAATAATTGTCAAATATTTTAACCATCAATTGACTTCCTCTTTCATGTGTGTCGTTTTGAACTATTCCATTAAAATATCGAGAGTACTATCAAAATACTTTTTATTCGAACATCAACAATAAAAAAAATTCTAAATACTTTAGTCTAAGTATATAATTCAAAAAGATTGTTTAAATAATTCATAACTTCGATCAACAGTCGGATAGTTAATTAATTAATCACTATATCTATACCTTCTAATAAAAGAGGGTTTTTGAGGCCACATGGCATGTAATGGAACCATTGTTAGCTTCATTTTCCCGCTTAAAATTATATTACATATTTAGTCCTCCTTCTATTGCACAACATACAACCCATCAAACAAATAAATTTCCATATCAGTTACAAAAATAACTACCATATTCTTAGTGAACTTATTATTTTCCAAAATATATACCGATATGAGTAAATTACAATCTTGGGCCTTTATAATAAGTCAAATTACGGATCGTGGCCTTTATTTTAAATTATTGCACTGGTTGGCCTTTATATAAATTTTTCTCACGGTTTAAAGCCTTTAAGTTAACGTCCGTTAACTCCCCTCATGTGCAATACACATGAGGGCATTTTAGTCATTTGACAGCTAAATGACCATCACTGTAACTTTTTCATCTTCTTCATCATCCATCTTCATCTTCTTCATTTTCATCATCTTCATCTCCATCTTCATCTTCATCTTCATTTTCATGTATGTATGTATGTATGTATATATACATATATATACATACTATGAATGTATATATATATATATATATATATATATATATATGGATTGTGTTGTCAGATCTGGAAAAAAAACTTCTTCATTGTCTTGTATATCAGATCTAGAAAGCTCGTCGGAAAATGATCGGAGATCGACAATGACGGTGGTGTGGTGGTTGTGAATGGATGTTTGTGATTCGGGAAAGATGAAGATGAAGATGATGATGATGATGATGAAGATGAAGATGAAGATGTAGATGAAGATGAAGATGAAGATGAAGATGATGAAGATAAAGATGAAGATGATGATGATGATGAAGATGAAGATGATGAAAATGAAGAAGATGAAGATGAAGATGTTGATGAAGAAGATGAAAAAGTTACATAGATGGTCATTTAGCTGTGAAATGACTAAAATGCCCTCATGTGCATTGCACATGAGGGGAGTTAACTGTAAAAGTTAACGAACGTTAACTTAAAGGCCCTAAACCGTGAGAAAAATTTATATAAAGGCCAATCAGTGCAATAATTTATAATAAAGGCCACGAACCATAATTTAGCTTATTATAAAGGCCTAAAATTGTAATTTACTCTATCGATATATTTCTGTCCAAGAATGTGTCATAAATTTTAAGAAATTTGAATAAGGATTTTCATTAAGTTGATCATATAAATTTAATAATAGAGTATTCATTAGCATATTTATTAGATTAGCTAACTTTTATTGAGCTAACTTTGGTTGAGAACAGAATATAACTTTTGTCAATGGAATAAATGTTATAACTAAAAAATATACATGTAGCATGTTTCTTGATTATTGGTATTTGAGAAAGAACGTAAAAAGGTGTATTAAATACTATTTAAACTCATTGTTTATATAGGTAATTAGGTGATCTTTTAGCTTTATATCAAAGTCTATGATTTTTAATAGTACAAATTGTCATGCATTTTCAAGATTTTGACAAGATTTTATGGGAATATATATTTTGCCTTTTAACTTTTCCTATGTGGTTTTTTTTGCGGGTGTTAGAGAACATACTTAAAGTGCTAATGATTTATAATATAATGTTTAGTCTTGATATGATTCTTTGTTTACTATGTTTGATGATCGTTACATGTTTTAGTTATTTAACCCGTGTAACACACGGGGTATAATCTAGTTGATTATATCATCATGTGGCCGGGAATATATATAATATACATATATAAACTACCTTCTTTTTAAATAGTTATAGTGGCGAACAGCATGCAGCATAATTATGGTCCTAACTTGTGGGATGTACGTACATGCACATGGTGTTATCCCACTGCCACAAATTAACTAATTAAAGACATTAATCACCGTACGTACAACCAATTCAACGACTGATCAGCCATATCCCCGTTATTGATTATTTAAGTGTAATAAGGGGTTCGTACTGATATGCATGAATATCTTTTTCCCAATGGCCACGTCCTACTTCTTGGTATCAATTTGGTCCTAAGAAAGTTAATTAATTAACATACTGCCTAATTGGTGCGTTAACTTGGTTTGTTCGTTAGGAAACAAATCTGTAGTGCGTGTGTTTGATGAGTACGTATGACGTTACTTTTAAAGTGTGGGATGCAAATATATATATAGTTGGGTCGGTTTAGGCTTCATGAATCAGAGATCCATTTGCTCTTGCACTTATGGATTGGTTACCCTCAGAGTTGTAAAAATTGGTCATATAGGCGGTGATTAATCGATAATCTGCCAATAACCTTCACAATTTCACATAATCGGGCGGTCAGATCGACCAATAGTCGGTAGTCCGTCAAGATCAAACCTAGGGGGAATTAACTAAACCTAATCAGGATTGATCGGAACTAGGCAGACCAAGTCAAAATCTGCAATTAGACAAGATTTCGGCAATGTTTTGATCAGATATTGAAAATTATTGCCAAATCTGTGTATACATGTACAATGTATAACCTTTTTGTTAAAATGTGTCAATACATAAAACAAATTGTGTGTATATAATTGAACTTTAAAAAAAATCTATCTAATAAATCAAGGTTTTAGGGGCAATTTTTGGGGGGAAAGTTTGAGAGGGAAAAATTAAGTTAAATTTTTCACCATGCATGCATGAGTTGATGAAACCAAAGTTTTAAATATTAAATATTTACAAATCTTTAAACGTAATGGTTATAATTTATTTATAAGTATTGTTGGTTAACCCGTGTGTAACACACGGGAATATATTAAACCTAGTACATAATATATACAATACAAAACCGATTAATCTTGATTAATCCCAACATATATAGGTGGCAACATAGAAAAACACCTTTTTTCATGACACTTATATTTGATTCGAAACTCGGTTTTCATTTTAGTGATTTGTTGCTAGGCCGGAATAGTAGATTTAATATTTCCTGGGCTCAATAGTTACAAAACCCGACCCTCAATTTTAATGATGCTTTGTTTTTTCTTGTAGCGCCTTATTAGTTAGATGTTTCTAATATATAAATTCTGTTCCAAAAAGCACGTCGAACAACTATACAATCAACTTTTTTATGATAAAAAACAATACACATTTGTCTGTAGACGAGCCTCTAAACTTTAATCACTTGATGAGAAATATTAAAAAAAATTGATGTAATTAAATTCATTAAATTCTTCTCATGGTAAAAGCATGACTCAAGGTGAGACCTCTCTGCTCTTTAAACTTGTGGGGGCATAAATAAATATTGTTTTCAGTCTGAGAAAATTATGGTACGCGTAAAACCAATATTTTCAGGATTGGATCGGACAGTGAATCGGTCGCTTTATTGTTCACTGGTTGAACCGGTCGAACCGATTGGATCGGTTTTGAACCATATAAATAATAAATAATTATATATGTTTTTCTAAAGTATTAATATAACTTAAAATATAAGTCAGATACTCAAAAACAACTTTTTTAAGTTCTAAACTTCAACACAGAGACAATATTATCCAAAGTTTAAAGGTTAAACCTTAACTAAACTTAATTCAAATAAAAAATATCACAGATTTTACCAAATAAAGTCAAATTATTTTTAAAAAATTAAGTTTCCAAACCAGTCCGAACTAGCCGAATCTCGGTTCAACTGGTTGGCCGGTTCGAACCGGCCGATCCTTTGTACTAAAAACGAACCTATATGGTTCGGCCCGGTCCACCCCCCGAATCCCGGTCCGACGTTCGACCGGCCGAACCGATCCGAACCTGAAAAATTGCGTAAAACTATTTATTTGTCTATTAAGTTGTTATACACATCCTTCAGCTTGTTATATTAGAACTATTTTTCATACTAAACTACAATTATAACACTCTTTGATATGATGTTTTCAAGAGGTGTCTGGTTTGACGGAGCTATGAATTGAGTCCAAGGTATCCCGAGTTACCCCTCAATTTTCATTCCGAAATACATATTTTATCGGTTTAAGTATTGGGGTACTTTTTTATTACTATCTTAAGTACCGAAATACCTCTAAATGAAAATAACGATACCCTTGTGTGTAAATTTTCATTTAAGATATCTTTAATGTTTTGTTTTAGATCCGTCATAAGTGGTTTATGATGAAAAATTAAAAGAGGTATGAATGGTGAATTAACCCTTTAAAAGATAGCAGCGATAAGAACTATTACCGCTAGTTATTGAAAGATTGTAGGTGTTAGGTTTAGCTAGAGAGGGTGACGGACCACAATGGCTATAGTGGATGTCTTTTTAGACTTAGGATGCTATCTTTAATTGATATGATACTTATCATTATTATGTTTTACATTTGTATTTCAAAGATGTCATCGAACGCAAAACTACAAAGTAAACCCTAAATTAGGGCTTGTATTAGGGGATTTTATGGCCCACTAAATATTAATTTACTTGAACTTATAGAAAGTGTTTGTTTTTATTTGTCCAACGGTTTTGTGTGGAACTAAATATTAATTGGTGCATTCATACAAGCTAGATCATTGTTGTTTATAGTGTTATTTAAAGGGTCAAGTGCTTTAAGCACTAATGTATAAGTGATTTGAATGATCATGCATATTTGTTGGTATTATTATTTTCTTTATGTAGAAATTTTATAATTATACTATATGCTCCGCAAATTTATAACAATGATTATATTTTTTTAACTATATAGTTGTTCATTTGTTTTTTCAAACACACAAGACATACTGACATACTCATAACTTTTTTTTACAACTTTTAAAATATAATATATAAATTTATACCCAACATGTACAACAGCCAAAAGCTTGTTATCCCTTGGATTGAGCTATTGAGTGGCGGAAATGTCCCTGGCACGCTACAAAGCAACGTCGACGGCCACCAACAACGGGTTAAATGCACTAAGGCAGACTGAGGTATAAATGTTCATTTTCCTTCGTGTGAAGAAGACCTTCATCTAGTCTAGCTGTTGATCAGTGTGCACCTTCCAAAAACATATTTTCACTCTCGCGTCGGAGGCTGATCATGACAATTACACCTCATGGCCGGGGGTCCTCCGTATAGATTGGTTGTACATGCTTTTTTTAAAGGAACAAGTCATTTCGAGTACTTCCAATGAAGTCCCTTTCCACAATCCCCAAACGTGCTAATTTTCGCTTCCACAACAATCATCACTAATTAAAATCCATGTGTACCCGGATTAAAAAGTTATGTGTCTTCACCCGGCCGGCGAAGAAAATCTTATCCGCAACTAACGAAATTCGAATCCTCATTTGCCAATGTGATTTTTTATGTTAGAAAAGAAGAAAGGGACGAAAAATGGATCCTTTAATTTGGTTTGATGGACGGTTGGTAGCCACAGAACATGCATGATTGCATCTCATGATTCATATTCGGATACGGTGCCATCTTAGTAATAACAACATTTATGTGTGACAAAAACTATTATCATGACACCACCAAACTCTATCCAAATATGTTGGAAACCCGGCCTAATTAAATCACTATAAATGGTATTTTTTTGCGTTACTTTAATGTGAAAATTGGAGGTTACAAACAATGACGCTATGAATTTATAATTACCCCAACATATTTGCGGTGATAAAGATAAGCTTGGATATATCATATTAATTTCAACAAGAAAAGTGAGCCCCCGCTCCATTGTGAGAGGCGACGGCTCACACCATGACTTCAACGTGATAATTAAGGACGTGTTTGCAAACTTCTAAATCAGCATCGAGCCATTGTCACGAACACGTTCAACTCGAAAATGTTCTCACACTTCACTTCGGGGCTCTATGTTGAGATTTGCGTGGTTTGAGGAATGATTGCAAACTTTGTTACGCACGTTGTCAGGTTGACATTTTCATTTCAATTACACCAGAAACACATTAAGTTCTGACGGATTAGTAACTAACTTCGAATTTACGATGATACTTAGATAAAACAAACACGAATCTACAAACTATCCATTGCGAGTGCAATTCGAACTTTATATATGTTAAGAGTATTTATAAAGCACCCACATATTAGTAATTGCCGCTTGCTTTAACAACATATTTACCACTCTCTAAACTTTAAATGTTTGTGCTAACAAAACATTAATAGATTGATATATCTAAACGGTACCTAATGTGTATATAAAATGTTTTGAGTTTTAACAATTAATTGAATTAAATTAAGATGACGGAACGTGTTTGAAGTTACCAATTAGAAAAATGCCGGATTAATGACAGACAATTAACTATAAATTTGTCATAAATTATACAGCTTTTTTAGCATGAAGGTGTTAAAAAATAAAGCTTAAAGGTGTGTGACGATAGCTTTAAATTGAAGCAAAACCAATATTTTACTCTATCACCGATAACTGTCACGATGGAACAACTTTTCAAGTTCTTAGTGGATCATGCCTAGCAAGCTTTCTGCCTGCTTGGCTATTTCCAATTCGGACAACTATGCCCAATAATTTTTTTTTTAACAGCCAACAAACAGAGAATTGTCTAGATACTCCATACACAATGACCCTATGAAAAAATATCACTGCCCAAGTTATCTCTAGTGTCAGGGAAAATCTGTCTGCCCGAAGGCCCACTGGTGGTAAAACCCGATCGCCTTCGGGATCAAACTGAAGACCACAAATATTTTCTTTAACTAATACAACAATTAACAAAAGACAATGATCTATTGATTTGTTGGCCAAGAAAAGAGGTGGTGGCTTTTTTTTCTCTTTGAAGGTGCTGTCAAAAAATGACGTTTAATAAGAATGAGAACCAAAAGGGCCTTAAGCTAAAAGCGGGCTTTAACAATATGATCCACCAAGCTTACTAAGAGATCCCCAAGTACCAAGTCCAACTGTCCAACGGCCCATTAGGCTGAAAGAGCTTGTATGAAAAAATAAAATCACTACAAAATAATATAGAAATATAGAATCATTTATATATTTTTGTATATTGGTTTCTACTGATCCCAACTATCATCATTTGGCTTCTATCGATCTCAACTTTTATCACTTTGGCAACTAACAATCCATTGTTAAATTTTTTCTAACGCCGTTAAGTTTTTTTTTCAAATTCAATACCGGTATTTTAAAACTTTTGATTGGAAAGATAATATGAGTCGATTGATGTAAAACGGCTCTCTAAAAAATAAATTTTTTACTTCCAAATGAAGCAGCATTAAGTTTAAACACCCAATTGAAGCGCCGTTTCGTTATTCATAGCGCCATTCGAGGTAAATTGAACTAGATTTGAAATTTGAAAATGACCATTTTAGATTTTTTTAACATATTAACCTGTAATATTTTTTAACTGTTTTGACATGTAACACTAATTGTGTTAAGTTTTTTAGTTAAATACAAGGGTATATATGTTATTGAGTGGATTGCTTCTGCGTATTCAAGTTTTATTATTTTTAGCAATTTACGTTTCTGCCCATTAACATTTTAGTTTTATCTTCGTTTGCACACAAAAACCAAACGACTTTTAGTCTCTTTGTTAACGTTATCTAAAAAAAGGTTTATAGCCTACGCATATAGTCTCTAAATTGTCAAATAGCATATATTTATATTTAAAAGAAATAATTAACAAAATTAGTGCCAAAGCTAAAACAGATTTATATAACTACTAATAGGGAAGGTCGGTGCTTTGCACCAGCCTCTCTCATCTTGTCACGTCGCGTTTCAACTTTTCTTATTTTAACGTATTAACGGTTTTAATCAACGACTTTTAACGCATTGACGGTTTTAGTCCCCGGCTTTTACTAATTGTCAATATTTTGAGCTCATGATGAGTTTTTGACTTTAATCTTTACTTCACTTTGACATCTAGTACGACTTTTACTGATTGTCATTTTAGACCTTGATAAGTATTCGACTTTGTTTTCGTACTCTACTTTGACATATAGTACGACTTAAATATTGTTATCGTGTTGACCTCTAACTTTTGATATTTCATCGGGTTTTCACATGTGACACATTACGTTTTTGCGCCGTGACGTACGGGGCATGAGACTTTTTTTTCAACACATATGACGAAGTCAAATACGCAAGACCCGACTGCATGACCCGGCCACTGCAACGTGAAGCCTGGTGTTAAATCTAGTTTAAAATGAAACGACAAGATTTGATATGTTAGTGGATTTTTATATTTAAAAGAAATAATTAACAAAATTAGTGCCATATCTTTTTGTATCGAAGGGTTAAATAGCCCGAACCTCAGGACCCATACTTTTTTATTTATTTATACCTCATTAGTAATAACTCTTTTGAACCGTAAGATTAAAAATAAGATAAATATATTTCATACTAGGTTATATCCCGTGTGTCACACGGGCTGAATGCTAACAATATAATAATAAAAACATAATTCTAAAGTTTTATGAAAAAGTAACATTTAAAAATAAACTACATATTACATGAATAAATATGAGCTTTGAACAAATATATTTAAATTACAAATACACTATTAATAGCAAATTAGATTTTGATGCTTTTAAACTGGGTACATTATAAATCATACCAATTAATTAAAAAATTATGAAAAAACAGACATACAAATAATCCAGATACCAATGATCCTTAACCCAAGTGGTTAAGGTGAGGCAACCAAAATTTATAAAAATGAGGAGGTCCTGGGTTCAAGTCTCGCTTAGAACAAAAAAATGGAGGTTCTAGGTTGGATCAGAAGGTTTTCTCACCAAATGAGGGTTTCATCTTGTGGGGGTTGGGGTGTGGTCTCGGTGGGGAAATGGATAGGTGGTCCGATTAAGATAATATATATCTTCTGAAGCATGATCCCACATTTGCCATTTAAAAAATAATACAAATGATAGATATCCAGAAAAATTCACGGTGACACTCATATATACCGAGCCGAGCGTACGGGTCGGCATGCATGGGTCTGGGTCGTAAATTCCGATACAGTTATTTGTTTAAGTTGTTTGTTTTCCGTTTTAATAGTTATTTCAGATATATAAATAAGGTAAATTAAAACTTTGAAAGGAAAAATTATGGGTGATTTAATGTTATCGATTTTCTTTCATACATAGTTTAAAATAAAATATTTTTAATTTTGGCGGGAAAAATGTTCCAACACTCTCTCCATTGAATGACAAGTGTCCTCCAAAACCATTTTTTTATTATAAGGTATAGATATAGATATAGATATCCAGTTATAGTTATGTTCGTGTATTATAATAACTTGATTTATTTTCTGAGCGTTGTTGTGAGATTTTTTTTGTGGGTTTAGTGAACAATTAGAAAATAATTGAAATTAAGCGGATTTAATAAAATTCCCAAAAAAAATACGTACCCACATTGAAGATCGAACTCAAGTCATAGACCAAACAATACGTTGAAAACCACTAGAAACCTAAGGCTTTAATTTTAATAATGGTATTAAATAAAAAAGTAAAAATAAATATAAAAATGAAAAGTTGACCTAATTAAAGTGAAAACATATTCCATCATTTTTTAAATATATGTTGGAAAATCATATATAGGTCCTTGTCTAACTAAGTAACCTATTTTTATTTTGTTACACTTACGTGAATTTTTGTTGAGTGGTTATTTTTCACATATATATATTAGTATCAATTTTTATCCATGCTCTCTTTATTTTACTAATTGTTTTAAGTATTGCAGATTTTTTTTCTTAATATCCTAGAATAGACCGGATTGCACTTTGTATTTAACGATAAATAAATATGTTCTACTTGTTTTTTGTAAATGAAGTTTTCTTCAGTAAAGAATTTTGGTACACAATACAGAGAAAACCAAGTATAATATGATTCAATAAATTATAATTACTTTATATAGCCATATATAGTAAAAGTGATATATTGTTGCGCCTACTAATGTATTCATATATGAATTTTTTCAGAAAATGTTAATTGCAACTTTATTTGTGTGAGAAGTAAGATCATAGAGTGAAAGTGATATAAGAGAAGATTTTTTTTAACGGCGAAATTTATTAAAAACAAAATCGAGCATTAGCAAGACGCTAAGCCCATACAAACTTCACTACATCCTAGGACTACACCACCAATTATGTCACATGATATCTAGCATGTTGTCATGATATTTTAACCAAAAAAACACGTTAACCATGACTTTCTCCACCACTCCTCCTACCGACAAATTAAGGTTTCGAACTAAAAATTAGATAATTCCTAGCAAGCCATATAAACCAGGTTGTAGCCATAATAATTGCGGCTGTCATTTCTCTATCTTTTTCCGTCCTAGTCATCGAACTTGTCATCCCAACTCACTCCCTAATCGAGCTCCCCCTACAACCATGCCACCCACACCAGGCGCAAATAGCCCTCCACAGCTTAGACGCAAAAAAGCAATTTAACAGCAAATGGTCAGCAGATTCAACTTCATTAAAACACAACGAACATTCTTGAGAAATTGCCAGTACACCACGTCTTGCTAGCGCTGTTTTGCAAGGAATCTTATACATTCTCAATTTTCCCGATAAAACATCTCACCTTCAAAGGAACTAATTTTATCCACTGAGCATGGCTCAGATCAACGGACGACCTCTTAGACTCTAAAATAAAGTGGAGGTACCAAACCAATATTAGACTTTATAAACTTGTTTAAATCAATTAAATGTGATTTAAAGAATCAAAGTAATATACATAAATGAGGAACGTTTTAAAGGGAACTAAGTTTAATAAAATAAAAAGTCCAAGAAACGCATAAACATCAAAAACAATATATATCTTATTAATTAACAAAATATAATGCAAATAAGAATTTGATTCATGCAAATGTTCTCATTTACAATTAAGTTACAACAATGTATTAGTGGTATTTTGTTATTGCATGTACACCATATATATGATCATATATCAAATGGCAAGCATGAGCCCTGGCAACGATCGCCTAAAAAGATCTCGAGGTTGGCTCCTCCACACGGTGTACCAGTTATCCTTACCCACCCAACCTATTGCGCGCTCATCGAGTCTCACCCTCAACTTCTTCACTGTTAGCCATGTGTTGAAATACTCCCTAAAGCGTGTTATCAACCCATCTTTCAGGACCCAGACGTGTACCCAATACACGTTTGCTCCCTCATAACCTTCAACGATCACTGTGTGATCGTCAATGGTTGTGACACATCGAGGTTCAAACTTGAACTCGTTAGGTTTAGCCTCTCCAGTTAACATCTTCATCATGTGGTGGCAATGTTGTGGGCCATGGAACCACCACTCGAGGTCCGTGGCTAAAAGACCGGAGACTAGTTTGGTGTCTCCGGCGGCGAGTGAGGTGTAAAGAGAATTGATGGTGGCCTGATTTTGTAATTCTTGTTCATTTCTATTGAGTTCTTCCATTTGTTTAATTAGGGAAGAAATTAATATGTACAAGTTTGAGAATATGAGGGAATGTTAGGGGTGTTTTTTTTATAGGAGAAGGAAATGTGATGAAATGGGACCCATATTTTCAAGTTAAGACAAATGTTAAAGAATCATTCTATAATATTTCATTGAATAAACGTTAAAATAATAGTAATAATCTCCAATAAATAGGGATTTACCTTAATTAGTGATAATGAATTGAATGAACTAAAATGGTCAAAGTTTTCAAGTTTTAATGGTGACGACTCTTTTGGTATTTAAAGCGAACATCTAATGATCATGCCATTGTATCGGAGGATTAGAATTTTGTTCTCCGTTTTGTACTTTTATTTAGTTTGTTGAGTAAACTTCTTTTTGTCTCTCTGAGGTTTATCTAAATAACAGTTTGCATACAATAGTTTTAAAATTGCGTTTTGTCTCCCTGAGGTTTACCTAAAATAACAGTTTGCATACAATAGTTTCAAATTTACGTTTTGTCTCCCTAAACTTACCAATTTGTCACGGTTTGTTACATTCGAAATAATTCTATTAAAAGCAAACGTTAGTCAGTCCATATGCCCCTCACGTGAGTGGCACTTTAGTCATTTTCAAGCCAAAACTCATTTATGCAAGAGGAAAAAGAAAATATTTGAAAATGACTAACAGAGCACATTGGACTGACTAACGTTTGATTTTGATGAAATTAATCCGGATGTAGCAAACGGTGACAAATTGGTAAGTTTAGGGAGGCAAAATGCAACTTTGAAACTATTGTTTGCAAACCGTTATTTTAGGTAAACCTCAGGGAGGCAAAACACAATTTTAAAACTATTGTATGCAAACCGTTATTTTAGGTAAACATCAGGGAGGCAAAACGAAGTTTACTCTAGTTTGTTTTATACTTTTATCTCTATAGTTAGGGCTGGTGGGATAAGTGCCAGTAGTAATGAAATATTAGCATCGATGTATATATAGTTAGTCGGTAGTAACTATGGTGGCCGATAGACACTACCTAGTAGAACTAATTTATATTCGCTCATGTCTGTAGTTGTTAAGTAGAAATATGTTTGTTACAAACTAGGGAGCTTAGAGCCTATGTTGTTAGTTATTTGTAACCGTTTAACATGATATATAGTTTCGTACTTATTCACATATTGTTTATTAGATTCAATTGATAAAAGTGTTAACATTCTTTAAACGGACCGATTTTTTATTTTTTTAAGCTAACACTTTATTGTAATTATACTTAAAGTAGGTTAATAGCTCGTGTATTACACAGATTGAAAAATATAACGGATATGTAATAAAAATAATATATAAGAAAAAAAGTAAGAAAAAAATAACAATAAATAAATAACAACAAGCGTTTCAATACATATTATTTATTTTGAGTAAGGGGTTGTTTGTTTCACCTCTTAATAACATTCAATTCAGCATTCAGAGCGATTGTTTCATAAAAAAAATATCTGAATGATTAAATTAAGTGCTGAATGGTTAAAGGACAGAGAGATGTTGAATGGAATTAAATTGGGCATATACCAACTTTACCTTCGTCTGCAGTTCTATCCCGACATCCCTCTCGTTGATAGAGAGCCTCTTAATGTTTTAGACAACTTAACCATTCAGCACTTAGGGGCAGTTTGGTAAAATTTGAATCATAAGTTCTGAATGATTAACAAGTCTGAACCATTAAGACTCTATCAATAGAACTCATAGAAGGGATGTTGAGATGAAACTGAATATGAGGTAAACTTAGTATATGTTCCATTCAACATCTCTCTGTCTCTTAACCATTTAGCATTTAACGTAACCATTCAGATATTCTTTTTATGAAACATACACTCTGAATGTTAAATGATAAATGATTAAACACTGAACTAAACCATTAATTAAAATGAGAAACAAACAACCCTTAATGATTTTAATTTTACTAAACAATCCCTAAATAAGAAAGCTTTTGTCACGTTTGACTATTTGAGTTGCAAATATAATATATGTTTTTGTAATTAGTAAGAAAGCGAAATATTTAAATTCTTTCATAAAGTTTTTTTTTTTTTTTTGGTAAAAACAGAAAAAAGACAAGAAAAGTCCAAGGTTAACACCATTCCGAAGTTTAAATCTTTCAATCAATCACTTTCTCTTGTTTCATAAAGGAATTATTCCCATAATAGTCCTTGTTTAAGCCATTATCTCGTCGTCGATGAATATATATTTTATAATTTAATTTCACTTTTTTCTACTATGTTAATTCAGTTTTCTTGTAAGGAAGCATATTTGACATATTTGTGACGATTTATTTTATGTTTCCATCTAACTAAAAGTCTAAATTTAGGTGGAAGAAGTCGGCACTTTCTCATATACTATGTGGAATACTAGAAATTAAGTACTACATTTGCTTAGATAAAAATTATATAACATATTTATATGATACGATTAAAAAATTGTTTTAATATAAGGTATTGTTATATGTACATCATATAGGTTATTTGGACTTTATTCTTTCGTTCTCTATCTTTCTCTATATATACATGTTGTCATGTATATATATTGAGAGTAAAGGATGTCCAAATAACTCATATGAATGTTTATAACCAAAGCCTTAATTTAGTTAATATATACTTTCTAAATCATGCGTTGATATAAAAAGTTTCATGTATTTTCTAAAGGGTTATTGGATTTAATCACCTTCAACTATTGGTTATTGGCCGCTGTCATCCTCAAGTATCACTTTGGCCAATATAACTCCCAACTAAACACTTTGGTGTCCGTATCACCAAAAGTCAACCAATTCAAGTCACTTTTGGTTAACTTTTGATTATTTTTTGGTTAGCTTTTGGTGTTACGGACATCGTATCACCAAAATTTAACCAATTCAAGTCACTTTTGGTTAATTTTTTGTTAATTTTTTGTTAACTTTTGGTGATACGGACACCAAAGTGTTTAGTTGGGAGTTATATTGGCCAAAGTGATATTTGAAGGTGACAACGGCCAATAACCAATAGTTAGAGGTGATTAAATCCAATAACCCTTTTCTAAATCATGCGTTTATACCAAAAGTTTCATGTGTCGCATATTATACGTACAATGCAAAGTCGTTATTCGTTACATGTTAAAAGACAAAGATATATTCAAAGTTAAAGGAAAAAAAAAAAGAAAACTATGTCAAAATCAACGACCTGGTAAAAGTCGTAAATATGTCAAAGTTCCGATGAGGTATGAGATCAAACACGTTACATTGATGAGTTTTATGTAAGTTTAAGGGCATTTCAGCTTCACCAACTACAATTTCATCTTATGTGGAACTACACTATAATTTATATTCATATTCCAAGGATCATTTTTAACTATATATATATATATATGATTAATCCTTAATTAGCACTAAACACCAAATTCATGATCAACATATGCCCGGCCCCTAATATTTTCAAAGAAATATTCAATATTCAATATTCAAAATCCAATTATTTATTCATTACATCAAGCTAGCTATTCATTCCCTTTAGAATGTACATAAATTATTCTAATAAAGAAAATGCAATCAAAACATCTACTCTTTGTCATTGATCCATACAATAATATACACATCATTTTTAAATCATTCACACAAATACATATAACTAATCAAAACATGTGCAAATTGCATGTTTGTTTCATGAACTCACACATTAACTAGGGACAAACAGACATGAAATAGATGGTACATTTGTACAACAATGGTGGTCACTTGTAACACCATGATTGATCAAATGGCAAGCATGAGCCCAGGCAATGACCGATGAAAAAGACTTCGAGTCTCGCTTTGCCACACGGTGGAGCAGGTTTTCTGCCCCACCCAACCATGTGTTCCGACTTTCAACTCCTTAACCGTCAACCACGTGTTGAAATACTCCCTAAATCGGGTGATCAGCCCGTCTTTTAGGGTCCACACGTGTACCCAATATACGTGTATACCCTCATAACCCTCAGCTATCACTAGCTCGTCGCTGATAGCCGTTATACTTCGAGGTTTGAAGTTGAACTCGGTGTGTAGGGCTTCTCCCGTTAACATGCGCATCATGTAGTGGCAGTTTAACGGGCCGTGAAACCACCACTCTAGATCGGTGGCCAATATTCCGGTGACATTTTTAGTGTCTCCGATGGCCAGTGTTTTGTAAAGAGAAGCAACGATGGCTTGGTTTTGAAGTCCGTGTTTTGTTGCACTCATTTTTTCCATTTTTAAGTTGGCAAAATTATTAAGATTTATAAATAAGTTGAGAGTAAAATACTCTTATGGTGGTAGCCATTTTATAGAAGAAATTTGAGAGTTGACTGGCTAGTGTGTGGAGTGGGACCCACCTTTGTTTCTAAAATTGTGCTCTCTTTAATGTGTCGTATTTGTTTTTCTTTTCTTTTAATATTTTCGACTCTCGAAACTTGATAATAGTTTTCTAATTAACAATCGAATCAACTAAATCAAAAGTTGGGTTGACGAGTTTTGACTCCTCCGATCAACTTAACCCGTAAAAAGAGTTTTGGTTTAAAGACAAAGTCTGCATCAGTCATTAGCCGTTACACCAATAATCATAGTTTTAAAAAAAGTCAATCAGATAGCCTCTGAATTAAGAGGTTACATCAGAAAACTAAATCAATAGAAACATGATTTGTCCTGATACCTCTGAATTAGTATCACCTAGCTTCTTTTGAAGGCTCCTTTGACACATATATTTAATTAACTTGATATATATATATGATTCCAAATGAAACACTTTAATATTACATTCTCAAGCTTCTAGGATATAAAGATCGAAAGAAAATTAGTTAGAGAAAATAAGAGTTTACACGTTAAGAGTTCGTAATTAGTAAGAAATTAATTTACCATTTCACCGGCCTAAATTACGTAACTTGTAACCTAATATTAGGTTACTGCTTATGAAGGTCATTCATCGTTACTTTTAAGCATTATTGGAAATCGACAAATCATTGGTTAAAGAGACTCTGTAATTGATAAATTAAGTGTCCATATATATACATAGATATGATAACTCCTTGTAACGTAAAATTAAGTGAACTAGGCTATATTAGATATAATTACATGTTTATGTATGATATCTTTACTTGTTCAATATTTGATATAGTATAAATGAGTTATGGCTCTAGCCCGGCCATAGTGAGGATGGGGTATCAATGATGCAAGCCTATTAGTGACAAATGTGCATAGAAGATAGCGTACACTTTTGGTAGGATGTGCATAGTATTAATTTCCATACATCGATCTTATTAAATACTTGTTCCATAGTACGTAATAGCAACCAAAAATGTCAAAACAATTTGTGAAAATACACGTACTTGCCATAAGTCTTGTAGCTTCTTAACAAAAGAACTATAATAACATACACATAATGCCCGAAATTTGTAAATATTAATTTGTTCATGGGTGTATACACTTATAATGGGGTAAATTTTAGTCAATAGCACTAACAATCTAGAATGCAAGAAGTGTACGTACTTGAATTCGTTCAAGGATAAGGATATGTTTCGTCGATCTGACTAACAATGAGAGTCGTCATACACCTCACAATTTTCTTAATTCCTAAATCCATACAGTCAATTGTTTATCGTATAACTAGTTAAATATCTATTTTTTTTAACCTTAAGTTAAATGAAAATATTTTAGATTGATATATATATTTATTTGCGCATATATATAGGGTGTTATTATTGATGCTAAAACATATAATAATGTAACGTGACAAGAGGAGGAGATAGAAGAGAGAATTGAAATAGCGCATTTAAGGTTCCAGTATGGATCCAAGCAAGCAGGTGCATGTTTTCATTCGTGTGTCATTTGCTTTCAGCATTCTCTGTCACACCAACCCCACACAATATCTCTTTCAACTAATTAATAACAGACATACCTCACAATAATATATATACATGCACTTAACCTAGCTCATTAATTAACCATTGTCTACAACGAATATATATATATATGCTATGAAATTTTGTGTTTGTGCGATACAACATGCAGGAGCACACCAACATAATTTTAACTCTATAAGTTCATGTAATAAGTATTCTATTATAAACAAAAAAATGTTAATTACTTAAGTTAATTTGTGTAAAATATTTTAAAAAAGAAAAACTATATACCAATATTATATTCTAAAAAAATAAAATTGTCATTTTATGATGTATGTATTTTTTTTATAAATAACATATGATTTCGTATATGTAATTATAAACTTTACAATATTATATATCCAAAGCAAATTTTGAAGACCGTATATATATACCCCTTTAAAGTAAATAAAATATTAGATTTGTCCATTTTAATATATTTTGACAAAAATAAATCATAATATGACCAATTTACCCTTAATCTTCTCAAACTCTATAACTTTCATATCAATCGATTTTTAACTCAGTTTAGGTTTCTACTACTTTATTCACATATCCTTTTCAATTGTTCTTAACCATACACAGTAAAAGAAAATCTTTGATTGTGATGAAAATTTAAAACATAAAAATGCGACTAAGCAATGGGAGAAACATAATTAATTAGTTATTGATAAAAAATCTCGTGATTCTCATCAGTTCTGTAGAAACAATGGATAAATTTATCGGATGAATGAAGCTTTATGATCCAGTTACGGAAGTATTCAAATGAGTCAAAAACAATCGATAAACAAAATCTCCAAGCTAGTTAAACTAAAAGTTGTGAAAAAATGTCCAATAATGTTCAATTAACAATCAATTTCATAAACAATGTAAATCATCAATAAAAGGTTTTTGGATCCTCAAAATATGAAGAGGATAAAGATCTAAAAATCTAGCAACAAACAAAGAGATAAAAACCATATAAAAGATATATAGTATAAAGTTGAGAAGTTAAACTAATCTTCAAGAATTTCAACCCTAGCTATCAAAAACGATATATATCGTAGAATATATACGTATGACAAGAAATGTTCACATACAAAGCATTTTAATTTAAGAATGTTTAAAATATTAAGAGATTAACATATGTCATTTAGTTAAATTAAGAAATTAGGCAAATTTGGAGCTAGTTCAGTTTACAAATACTAACCCGAATAGTGAACCATAATTTGCGAATTAATAATCAAAATTTGATAGTGATTAGCCGATTGCAAACCATAATTGCGATCACAACATACTCAATTGAGACTAAAATAATCACATTTGATTTACAAGTTGTTTCTTAATCGTTGGAGCATTGACACTTCAGCCGGAAACTTAATTAATTATTTGGTTCCTTCCATAAATTAATAGTCGATCCCCTGTTAACGCTTATGGACTTTCTTTTCCTGTGATTTTTTATATATAAATATGTTTAAAATATAAAACAAAAATTAAAAATTGGGGTCTTTTTTTAACTAAGTAATTTGATACTAGGTTAAAATTCTGTGGTATACGGGTCAAATAAATTGAATATTAAATTTAATATATAAATGTTTGTGTATTTAGTGGTTAAAAAGAATAAATATATAAGTCTTGTCACAGATGATAAATAAAAAACAGCTAGATTGTTTTTGGCAGATACACTAATAATGTGAAGTGGTCGGAATTAAAAAGTAAGTTTCATTAATTATAAAAAAAATACATAAGAATAAGAAGATTAAATGTTGAGGATGTTATAAATTTTTGAATGTCATAAATTATTATCAAATTTGTATAGTTTGACAACATTGAGTTAATTTATATTCATTAAAAGAAAAGGCGGCTACTATTCTTTTGATAACAGTGTGATTTATCTGGTTCGTTAGAAATGATCTAATATTCAACTGTATTTCGTTAAATGTGAAATGGATCATGGAGAAGATTAGGGTACATTTGTGGCTTAAATATATATAAGACGAATAGGTTGAGTGTTATGTGGTGTAGGTGGTTTGATAATCCTATGTAGTAATATTGAGTGCCTTGTTTGTTTCTTTAGTCTTAGATTTTTGCTAGTGACTTTTCGTTTCTTAATAAAATTGCCGTTCAAAAAAAATATTATATTCATTAAAAGTGAATTTCACATTTTATAGTGAACATGCATATGAGAGTAACATATGATTTTTGTATGAAAAGGTTAAAAACTTGAGAAATAGACAAAAGTTATCATATTATTATTTCGCTAGGCTAGACAAGATCGATAGAACGATAGATTTACACACTTTTTAATGGGTGATGGGAAACAAAAGTTGACCATGTACGTGAACTTCGTACCAATAAGTTCTTATATATTGCGATCATATTTGGTCTTGATCCTAAATGATCTTTGAGGTCCCTTGTTTAATAAATGCACCTAAGCAAATGCATGCACACAACCTTGCCGCTAAACATATAGCAATGAACACCATCTAGCTACTCATCTCAAACTTAATTTATTTCACTTGGTTGTTGTTAATTTAACTTTATATTTTATATCTCGTATTCTCGTATTGAATAGATGTCACTCAGAAACATCATTATATGTTTCTTCCCTTTCATTCCCGAGTTTACTTAACGGGAGAAAAGAAGAGATAGGAAATAACTGTCTTTCCTTTTTAATCGTTTCTCTTTTTTTAATATTTTCTTCCTTCTCTTCTCTTTCACTTTTTTTATTAGAAATGATGATTTTAACTAGCTTTCATTTTCTCTCATCTTTTTTCTTTCCTCCTTAAGTGAACTCGAAAACACAACTTTTTTTTATTTTTCTTTCATTTTCTTTCTTTAAAAAAATCTCTAAAACACAACTATTTTTTTTCTTTCCTTCCACTTCTTTTCTCTTCTATCCTTAAATGAACTTGAACACAAAAACGGTTTGTGTATCATACGTACATGAACGATAATATTACCGGTTACTATACCTAGACTCTTAGATATAACCTTTGGAATATATATATATATATATATATATATAGCTCCAATAGATTTTCGGTTAACTTGCACTTTTTACTTAACCATAAACTTTGAATATATATTTTTTAAAATTTTAGTATAGATCGATTTTGAATCCTTTTTCACTTTAAAACGACACATTGTAATTTGTAAACACACGTTAATATCGTTTATATTGCATTACATTAATTCTTACATATCATGATGAATGATTGAATGTCAATAATTCATAGAGAACCTACACCCCCACATGCATGGGATGGAGATTTTTAGTTTATTAATTTGAATGTTCAAACTTAACGAGTTATATGTTCGGATCACGTGATGCGAAAGTAGGGTCTTGCGTTTTCGGCTTTATCACTTGTTGATAAAAAAAAAGTCATGTCTCGCATAGTCGCACGTAATGGTGTAAAGTCATAATGCGTTAGATATTAAAAGAAGGATAGATATATCCAAACTTATGAGTCAAAATGATAATTAAGTTAAAATTAAGGGTTAAGAGTCGTAACATGTTAAAATTAAGTACGAAGAATAAAGTTTTAAACTGACTAAATTTATGGGATTAAAAGGCAAGGTATCACCAACTTTGCCCATTAGGACTCCACTTAGGAGTTATAACTTGTCCTTCAAAAAAATGTTTTTTATTTGAAAGTTTTTTCGGATCTTAATTTAAAATTTTTCCAAAATGTTTTTTACATATATATTTTTTGCAGTTCCAAACATGACACATTTAATTAGGTTACAAACTTACAATCGACTACAAGTGTTCTCACATGTAGTTTTTATAGGAGATTATTTTATTAAATTTGATACAAGTGTTGTGGTTAAAACATACAAAAATGCCTCATAGATTATGCAATAAACTGTTTATCTTCAATACTTCCAAGATATTTATATCTTAAGCATGGATCTATCAACATATATTCTTAACATTTGAATTATTAAGTTCGTTAATATCTTTCATTTGATGATGTTAGGGTAACGTGTGATCTCTAACTCGTTATATATACTCGACCGACGAATCAACACAAAATAACAAATATTGTGATTTCTGGTTGATTCTACACGTACTTATTGTGATAGCTCAAAATCATACCAATTGATGATGATGAATGAAATGTACTTGTCATTCTCACGTGCACATCGAGCTAGCTACTTAATTATTTGAGATGGGACCGCGACAACTCATCGCAATCATTCAAAGACACACATCGTGATTGTAGTACTAGTATTATTTGTTGATTGATGAAGACTAAAGAGAATCAATGTAGGTTTCATTTGTTCATCATCTTGAATTAATGAATCTTGATGGTGGTGGGGATCAAATGCATTACAACCATATGCCATATACTTAATTGAGACTCTAGTAAATATATGCTCGCAACCACAAAGGACTAATTAATAATTCTTCATATCCCATTTTACAAATACAAAAACACATAAAAATGATACATTGAGGTATAGAAACAATAAAAAAATTGAGGTATAGGAACAACAAACAAAGCTTACATTTATTAATATATAGAAATAATGTTAAATACTTGTTTCCGTGGTGTGTAATTAATAGAGACCTACAAACTCGGTTTTTTGGGATCCAGTTTCGGGTAAGAAACTAATTTGGGTCAACGAACTACGAAATCAAGAATCGGATAGGGTCAATGCCTAGTCGGCTTAACTTAAGCATTAAGTTCCATACTTCCATGAATGAGCCCATCGTGAGCTCAATATCAATCCTACAACAAAACACAAATCATTCTTTTGTTAGGTGAGCTGATAATTGGTCCATTTCACTAAACTTCACTTTATGGGCTTGGGCCTATCTAGTTAAGTGAGTGTGGTATACGTCTATACGAGAACCGGTTCTAGGCATTGACCCTATCCGATTCTTGATTTCGTAGTTTGTTGACCCAAATTAGTTTCTTACCCGAAACTGGATCCCAAAAAACCGAGTTTGTAGGTCTCTATTAATTACACACCACGGAAACAAGTATTTAACATTATTTCTATATATTAATAAATGTAAGCTTTGTTTAATAGTTTGTAATTGTCTTAAGTTATGTCAATGACTTATCGAGAATATGAGATGTGTAAGATCTTCTCATCTTCCATCATATTGATCGATAACATACCGTGACTCCGTGCGTTTAAAGCTGGTTAAAGACTTAAATCACACGGTCACTTTCATGCCTTGTAGTTTTCATGCAATGAAGTTGAATATTATTGTTTTAGTTTTTTCATATCTTAGTGTTATAATCAATTTTACTATATTTTATTTTTCTTGTATCACTTTTACGGTACAATGTTTTCATAAAGTCAAATTAATTCTTTTTATATGTAGTTGGTGTAAATTTCATTCAAAATGAGTAATGTGAAATAACATATAAGTTATCATGTTAAACAAATTTTAATTTTCAAAACACCCCCACTGCAACAAGCTATCATGTTACTGGATTGATATTTTTATTTATTTGTATCTATATATATGTTTTCATATAAATGTAAAATAACTACTCTTCACGAAGCGCGAAATATTATCACCCAATAATAAAGTCAAATGAAACCCATTTAATTTTAATTAATATATATATAGAACCTTCCTAGTGTGTGCGTGTAAACTTAATTGTTTACAAGTTATATAAAAATTCCGATTAATTACTACTTTTGAAGTAGCCAATGGCGGCATCCAATACGGACGAGGTTAATGGTCAAAGGACAGCAATTAAGCTACACCTTTGAGTTGTAAAGCATGTGTATTTGGTTCAAAGCATGTTATATATGGAACCTTTCATTAGAGAAAAATTTTCACTTAATATATAGCAAACTAGGTTTAATACCCGTGTGTTACACACGGGTTAAATAGTAATATTTATAAAGAATTATAACCATTATATTTAACAATTTGTAAATATATAACATTTAAGGAGTTGGCTCCATCAACTTGCATGGTGAAAAATTTAGCTAAATTTTACCTCCCAGACTTCCTATTATAGAAAAAAAAATCCCTCCAAAAATTGCCCCCTAAAAGTTTGATTTATTAGATAGATAAAGGGACGGATTATTCATTTATGTGTGTTTAATTTACAAAACTCTTCTAACAAAATCAGGAAAAAAATCGATGTCGGCTTTATCTTTTATTTTGAACGGTGTTTGACTCTGCGGCAAGCCTTAGACCTATCAATCACACCAATACCTGAGTTCGAGATATAAGATGGAATTTAAACCGTCTATTATTAGTTTAACACTCTAGCTAATAACTCGGATCAAGGACCATCTCAAAAGGAAACCCTAAATGAAAACCCTCGATCTGACCACCAGATTAAAGACCTGATTACAATACTTTCTTTATCTATTCTATCAAAAAGTGAACAAGGTCTGGTCTATACAAAATTTAAAGAGTATAATGATCGAGGATGTTAGTTAAAGAAAGCCATAGATCGATCGAATAAGATGATACGTTATTAATGTCATAAACACCACATATTATTTAATTAGGAATATTACTTAAACTCTAAACCAACACCACTAAGAGTTGTCATAATTAAGATTAAAGTTGTGTGTAGGATATTTTATGGTTTAATAGTCATATTCTAATTCAAAAAGCTAGATTACCGACTAAAATATTGCTATTTATTTCCCTAACCTACACCATGAAAGAGTTTGTAGGGATTTTTTTCTTTTGTTATGTTTTTTTTTTGAACGGCGACTTTCAATTTTTGCAACCATTTGGTCGCATCCCCCGCAATGAGGAACCCACCACCCCACTCCGGTCAATATGTTGTCTTAACCGGGCCCACTTGACATCGGAATTTGGCTAGGCGTTCAACCGGGAAAACCAATGGGGTTTTTCCTGGAAAATCTCACAGGCAGGGAGGTTAGAACCCTGGACCACCACTGTAAAACCGGGTGTCCTCAACCAGCTAGGCTGGAATCTATATTGCACTAACTTACACCATCAATATATATAGATTATAATTGGAGGAGAAGCCATATAGACTCGATTGTGTGGAGCTAGTGGCTTATAAGATGCATACTCAACCAAATATTAGGAAAAATATCTCTCTCTCTCTCTCTCTATATATATATATATATATATATATATATAGGGGAGGGATCAAGAGAGAACTCCATATTAAGTTGAGAACTAGAGAACTAAAAAAAAGGTATGGATGAAATTTTTAAAGGAGGGGTAAAATTGGAACTTTAAATATGTAAATCTTTAAACATTTCTATCTTTTGCATACGTTAAGCTTTTTAAATTTTTTTTGCACCATTAGATCAAGATTTTCATTATCTTTCATTTGAGTATAAATAACGTTATAAAAAAATAATTTTTTCTCGTTTTTTTAACTTTCGATACTGCATATATGTAATATACGATACCATATGTTTTTAAATTGGGGAAATGAATACGGTGTTGTTATGAACCTAAATTACCCAAGAAACCATCAAAACTACATACTTTGATAAAATATCAAAAGTTCAATGACATTGATTTTGATGACGTTATCACAAAAAAACAACATCATCATGCCTCAATTCCAAATTTGGATTTTCTCATATGATCGTATTGACATTGCTAGCAATAACTTGGTTCATGTTATGTGATGTGGCATGAATATGTGCAGCATGCGCATATCATAATACCAATTATATGAGTCATGTTATATTAATCTGTTAGTTGGAATTGAGAAGCCAAATTGAGTTACGATCGATTTTTAAAGAGCGGATAATAATTTACTAAAATGAATGACGATTATTGAGTAAATAAGAAAGAGAAAAATTATGATCTAAGAGGAGAAGACTGAGTCGTCCATTAACATTGAATAACGATCAATGAGTTAAGTTTTCTAATAAAAAAATTTAAGTTAATTTATCAAAGCTACGTAATTTTAATGGTTTTACGGGTAACTTAGGTGCATAACATCACCATATTCACTATCCCTTTTAAATTTTATAGTATTGCATATATGCAGTATCGTATACTACATATATGTAGTATCCAAGTACTACATATATGCAGTATATGCAATGTTCATGCATTGTTATCTTATAGTTTGAATTTCAAGTTTTTTTTACTTTTTTATGATATTTATCATTGGTTTATTAGTTTATTATTATCTTTATGTTTAGACATAGTATAAGTATTGGTTTTCTTTTCATTTGCCGTAAGTTTTTTAATATGAAATCTTATGAACTTTGTTATTGTTTATTTGAGATCATATGTACACTTTAAATAATTATTAGACTCTTGAGTCATTTGTCCACTTAATAAATACATCAAGTACATTGATACTACATATATGTAGTATCAAAAAAACCAAAATGTGATTTTTAAAATTGTTTAATGTAAATAACGTATGAAAAAGTTAGCAACGTTTAAAGAAAAATATAATCAAATACAATATCGCAATACTACATATATGTAGTATGAAATTTAAAAAAATGAGAAAAAAAATATTTTTTATGACGTTATTTATACTCAAATGAAAGATAATGAAATTTTTGATCTAATGGTGTAATTTTTTTAAAATAATATTAACGTATGCAAAAGATAGAAATGTTTAAAGATTTATATATTTAAAGTTCCAATTTTACCCTTCCTCTTTAAAATTCCATCCCTTGTATTTTTGGTAGTTCTCAAGTTCTCAACTTAAAATGAGTTCTCAATTGAACCCTACCCTATATATATAGGGGAAGGTTCATTTGAGAAGAACAAATATTGCGAGAAGAAAAAGAAATTACTAAATTCTTCATTTTTTCAACCAAAAACGTTTTTAACTTACAAAACAATGATAGAAATGCAATATTTATTCATTAACTTTGATATTCAATATATAAAATTCAATAAATTTCGTTTATTTATTAAACCTACACATGTGGGAATCATGTGTATGTTAGGTTACTTACACATAACCTACACGTGTGTAGGTAAATTTAAAACGCTAAAAATACATACGTAAAAAATATTTTAATGATTTTTTTTAGTTTATACCTTACACATTTGTATGTAGGAAGTGAATTTATTAAAAAAAATTAAACAAATGAAAAGTTTTTTTAGTAATTTAGGTTTCTTCTTTTTCTTCTCGTAATATATGAGTCTTCTCAAATGAACCTCCACCTATATATATATATATATATATATAAAAGCATGCATGCATACTCAACAACTCATGATACAACACTACAGTAATTAGATTTTAGGTTATTACATCTTCTTGTTAATTACTTGTTTCACCCGTTTATTAATTTAAACCATATTATGGTTTGACCGCCTTATATCATTTATGTAAACTTGCCAACCTATCAACATGTTTAGTTAAACAAGTTAACTTGCAAACTCAATTGGAACATGTTTAACTCGTTTGATATAATGTGTCAACCTATTTAACACATTTACAACTTAATTCACTACAAGCTTTTACAAATCGACAACTCATTTAATATTTTTACAACTTGATTACAACCCATTTACAAACCATCAACATGTTTCACGTTTAGATTATAGTGTTAATTAATTAGATGCAATTAGTTTTCTACATAAACCAGCCAATCGGAGCACGATTCGGCTCGTTTACATGTCAATCTATCAACTTGTTTAGTTAAAAATATTAACCCGTCAACGTACTCATTTGTAACCCCTTTAACTCATTTACTATATATGATCTATCAACCAAAATAACACATTTATACAACTTGACTACAACTTATTTACAAACCCACAACTCATAACATTTTTTTACAACTTGATAACAACCTATTCAAAAACCGTCAACGCGCTTCTCATTTAGATGCAGATCACATGAATTTAAGCGTGCCCAAATTAGGATTGATGTATTTCAATACATATTAGTATACAAGTTTAGCAACGATTCAAACAATTCAACCAAAATACCCAATAATAATATATGTGGTCGAATTGACAAAACTAAGGGTTCTTTGGTTAGCCTCTTAATGATTAAAAAATATCCCTAAATCTGAATGGTTAAGAGGTAACATTAGGGATATCTCTTAAACATTAAAAGACTATGAACCATTAAGAGGTAGCATGTTAATACAATTAAGTGTTATTGGATTTTAATAATCCGAACTTTTGTATATTGGGCGATATTAATCCCAACTTCAAAAATTGTCTGTGTCAATCTCAACTTAATTGTAACTTATTTTCCTACAATGATCCTCCGTTAAAGTTAACTTAACACCGTTAAACTTTTTTCGAATTTTTGACCGAGGCTTTAGGGCTTTTGATCGGGAGGACGATACGAGTCTAATAATGTAAAACATAACTTGAGTCGATGCTCCAAACGAAGAAATTTAACATGCGATATAAGCACCGTTAGGTTTATAGACCCGATTGAAGGTCGTTTGGTTATTTGGAGGGTCGGCTCAAGGTAATTTTTACATGAATAGACTCATATCGTCCTCCCGATCAATAGCCCTAAAGCTAGCCTAGGTCAAAAATTCAAAAAAAAATTAACGGTGTTAAGTTAATCTTAACGGAGGATCATTGTTGGAAAATAAGTTACAAGTTGGGATTGACACAGGCAATTTTTAAAGTTGAGATTAATATCGACCAATATACAAAAGTTCGGATTATTAAAATCCAATAACCCTACAATTAAAATGCTTATCAAACAGCCCCTAAATTCATGGATCGAAGTTTAAATAACTTGTGGTTTGGATCTCGCTTAGAAACACTTAAAAAATATCACTCTAAATCGGCTCGTAAGCAAGCTAGCTCAGCCCTGATCGTCTATAATCCAAACGGAACTCAGCCTGGATCAAATCCTCTATAAACCAAACCGAACTTGGCCTGGCTCGATGACAACCCCTAGCTCAACTCAGTTCATCTCGTGACGAGCCCTAATCCACTAATTAACAGTTGGATTGGTAAACCTTGTGCTATAAAGAACAAATGTCCAATTCACTTAAAGGGACATAAGGGTATCGAATTCGTTGAAATCACCCCATCTTTGACTTTTGACTAGCAAAATAATTTACCTTTTGAAATTTGACTATAATGATAATTTTATATTCTTTAACTCCACCAACCATCTTTGACTTTCAAAAATTCTGCCAAATTGTTGTATGAACTTTGCATTAATTTCAAATAAGTCATATATATCATCTTCATACTATCAATGAACAGAGTTGAGATTATAGTTAAAGTCGTTAATAGAAACTCAAAATAACTAGTTATAAAATGAACGCATTAACAAGTTTGGATTCAAATTTTATAGAAAGTAATGTTAATACAAAATGATAAAAGCATACCGTATATATAATATGAAATAAAATGTTATTCAACCTAAGCTATATATGTAAGTTAATTTATTATTATAATTGAGTTAAGTGTACGTAGCATTTTTTTCAACTTTGTAACATGTTAACACGTTTATATATATTCAAAACCAGTTGCAATGATTCTAGTTGGTAGTCACTCTTCTTTCTTACAAGTTAACACAATTTTTAGACGTTGTGACGCCACCATCCACAACAAGGTTATGACCACTCACGTAACGAGACTCGTCACTAACAAGGTAAAGAGCCGCTTCCGCTATGTCGTCGGCTTTTAGGGTAGGTCCCTTCAAGTTTCCTAAACTATTCACAAGGCTTTCGGTTTTTTCAATATCTTTCTTGTTTGGTGCTCGGAAACCTATTTCTCCATCTTCAGCCTCATCATCCTCGTTTCTCCAAGCATTTACAAGCATCGAAGTTGCTACCCCGAAAGGTGAAATGCAGTTGACTCTAATCCCGTGCTTCCCCAATTCACAAGCTGCATTCTTTGTTAGCCCAACAATTGCATGCTTTGAAGCAGTGTATGCGTGTGGGCCCATACCGCCCACAACGCTTGCTACACTAGCAGTTGATATTATGCACCCGGCTTTTTGAGGGATCATAACTCTAGAAGCATGTTTCATCCCTAAGGCAACTCCTCTCACATTCACACTCATCACTTTGTCAAACTCGTCTACATCAAAATCAACAATGCTTTTGTGCTTAGACTGGTTTCCAAGCACACCAGCATTGTTAAACAAGATATCAAGACGACCGTAACGAGATATTGTCGAGTCAATCAACTTTTGTACTTCAGTTTCCAAACTAACATCGCAATGAGCATATGTAACTAAAGGAGACAGCGAGCTAGCGATTGCAAGCCCATTTTCATCATTAATATCGGCTATCACTACTTTAGCGCCATGTTTCGCAAACAACCTCACAGTGGCTGCACCAATCCCTCCGGCACCACCGGTGACAATCGCAATCTTTCCCTCCAACCTATAAACAATTCCAAAGTAGCTTACATGTTATAATTAAAAAGGTCATGAACAAATAAACTTAAAATACATCCTTATAGTTAATGAATAAAAATTAAACTTGATACATAACAAATATAGCGAGAAACACGAGAGTGGGGTTTTCTAGTAATAAAATCTGCTTTTTGAGAAGTGATTAGTTGTCTTTTACTAGAACTTCATTTGTTAATAATTAATTAACGTGTCCTTTACAAATAATGACGAAATTCGAAACAAACTTATTACCTAAACAAGGCTATATTATAATTAAAATAATCCAATAGTCATTGTTAAGTGTATTTTTTATTCAATAATTGCATTAGTTACGAAAAATATAATAAATATTCCGAACATCAAGGATCTATATAGATACGGAAAGAATACAAAATCTCCATAGCTTTTGAATATGAACTGTTTTGAATTTTAAACAAACTACAAAAATAATAATAAAAAAAAATTATAATAATAATAATAATAATAATAATAATAATAATAATAATAAAACCATGCAACTAGCTGTCAAAAGACTCAAAACATACTATATCAGAAAGAAAGGTACGTTCCATATATTTGCTACGGTCAACATTTTGTACAGAGTGTATTATTTAAATAAAGGTAAATTGGCTAAAAATAATCCCAACTAACACCTATTGACCGAGAATAATCCCAACTCAGTTTATTCCCTCCAGTGGTCCCAAATCCAACTTTTTTGGCCTCCAGTGGTCCGCCGTTAAGTGCACTTAACGGCCGTTAACTTTTTTTTTGATTTTTTTCGAATTTCAAAACAAGGTTTTATGGAAATTGATCGGGAGGAGTATACGATTCAATTAATGTAAACCTTACTTCGAACTGGTGTTCCAAACGACAAAACGGTCTTCAATCGGGTGTTTAAAACCTAACGGTGCTTTAACCGGATATCAAAATTAAACCATTTGGAGCAACAATTGGAAGTAAGGTTTACATCAACAGACTCGTATTCTCCTCCCGATCAAAATCCCTAAAATATCGGTTTGAAATTCGAAAAAAATAGAAAAAAAGTTAACTGCCGTTAAGTGCACTTAACGGCGGACCACTGTAGGCCAAAAAAGTTGGATTTGGGACCACTGGAGGGAATAAACTGAGTTGGGATTATTTTCGGCCAATGGGTGTTAGTTGGGATTATTTTAGGCCAATTTGCCTTAAATAAATGAATACATGATAACATAACGAACTAAGATGAAAGCATGAGAAAATTAAGTTTATTAATTAAAAGATTAGTCTGTATATGTCCGAGATATGATATTCTGATGGTAAGATGTCTTTTCTTTAAAAGTTGAGTTTAAATATTGGAAGGCGTAGATATAAATGGCAACAGAAGTAGATTAAACTAAAAATATTTGTGCATTTTATACCCTTCCCGCATCACTTGATGGGTCTATGTGTACGTACCCATTGGAACCGCACACTACACGTACGTACACATGCATATATACATATTAATCTTTCTTAAGAATGTTAACGAGGAAATTAAGTTGAGTGTAACATATGTCAAAAAGATGAAATAGAGTAGCTAGTGACAATAAGCTAGGTTATAAAATGATACAACATACATATCACAAGATTGAAGATGAAAGAAGCTAGTGTAGTGCATGGTACCTTCTATAGAAGATATTATTGGTTTCTTTTCCATGGGCATGCATCCCTTGGAAGACTTTTTCAGGCATAACTTCAGCAGCAGGCATTGTCAAATTAATAACAACACTTGTTAACTATATATATGTATGTATATATATGAGAGAGAGAGAGAGAAGAGGGAAATTAGGATTATGAGAGGAGAAACGATTGAAGTGTTATATAGAGAAAGAAAGAGTTTATATATATTGGCATGTAGCCAAAAGTTTGCTTTCCATAGTCAACAAGCCATCTCCACACATTCCAAGACACCTTAGCATTTTTAGTATTTTAAGATTTAAAGTTTTAAACACATTCATTATTTTAGCGCGTTTTAGAGATGTTTGTTTCCATTTTTAATGGTTCTGTTCAGTGCTAAATCATTCAGTATTCAGAGCGTATGTTTCACAAAAAAAGAGCCTCGGAATGTTTCAGTTAAGTGCTAAATGGTTAAGAGATATAGAGATGCTGAATGCAACTGAATGAAGCATACACCAACTTTACTCTCATCTGAAGATCTACCCCAACATTCCTCTCATTGGTAGAAGCTACTAATGATTCATACTTCTTAACCATTCAGCACTTAATTAATTATTCAAATTTTGCCAAACAACCTCTTACATGATGCATTTTAGCATGAGTTGTCATTTTATTACATTTTCTTTTAATATATAGTAATTACTTTTTTAGCAGAGAAAGACGATGAAATATGTGAGGTTCGATAATATCACCTCCACCAGTTTCGTGGCGTTGTAAGTTGTAAGTTCTAACCGTCAAACAATGTAAGAGACTGTTTGGTAGCATCAGTGGCGAAGCCAGGATTTTTGGCTCGGGGAGGCCAAAGTTAAAAAACCCATAAATTTTTTTATAATGCTCATGTTTCGGGAGGCCAAACTCAATATATATATAAAAAATCAACAACCGACCAACAAAACAACACTTCGGACGGAAAAAATTGGGGAGACCCGGACCCTCCTGGGTCCCTCTTATGCCTCGCCAGTGGGTAGCATCTGAATAACCTCTAAAAAACCAGTAAGAATCAATCTCTTAATGGTTCAGAAATCCATTATAAGGTAAGTTTTAAAAATATGATAAATTGGGTGAGGTTTTACCATTTAGAGGCTACCTCTTAACCATTCAACATCTTTTTATCACTTAATGGTTCAGAGGTTTTGAACCATTAATTGAGAAGTAAGCCTCTGAATGACCATTAAGAGGTTACCAAACAACCCCTTAGTGTTGATTGTTACTATGTGTGCATGTGGATGTTAATTGTATACCTGCAAGTATTGTAAACCGTAATAACAACTCACACGCAATGCGCTAGACACAATATACATCTAGTTTTAGTTAATTAAGATAGAGAATTATTTATTTTTATTGTAGTTAACTTAAATATTTCTCACTAGCTTGTGGCCTGGTGATAAAATAACTTCGATTTTCCATAAGAAACCCACGTTCAATTCCTACTTTTTTTTTTCATTTTTGTTGGATTTAGAAAATGAAGCTCGTCTCGGGCTATCACCCGGCTTTGTATCCGAGCCTAAGGGTTTAATTTATGTGGCATGATTAAAGTTTCATGTCTAACTTTTTCTGGATATAGTCAGTTGACGAGTATCGACTCCGATCAACTTGGCCCATAAAGAGGGTTGTGGTGAGTCTCTGTTGCGTTCGCAGGAATGGGGGGCCCAATGCCGACGAAAAACATCTATAGGTGTTAGAGACGGAGTTTTAATATCGATCATTACACCTACCTCTAAATACATTGGCCATAGACCATTGTATCAACCGTTATTCTTAAAATAAACTTAAATTAATCTCTTAAATTAAGAATGTGTTCCGTTGTTCTAAAAAACTTACTTAAATTAATCGCCTATATTAAGAAATAAGAATGTGCTAGTGGGCAACGCATCAGCATATTTGGAGTTTATGATGAGAATCATGAGATTAATAGATTATGGCAAGATTTTGGTTTTTTTTTCTTTGAAGAAGACCATGTCAAGGGTTTTAGATATATGATTGAATAGTCCACAAACTAATTCATAATTTTAAGTGGTCCAAAGATATTAGAACTAAAAGTTGTTTTTTTAAAGTAGTTGGTTTGTGGAATTATACCACTCAAACATGATCTATTATCTATATGTTAATTAATGAGTAAGAAACTATGTTATAAAACTAAATCAAGCAATTACAATTGTTTGATTTCGTGTAGTATATATGTAACGCACGGATGTTGTCTCTCAGTCTCTGATGTCTTGGATAATTTTTGTTTTTTTATAAAACTAAATCAAGCAATATATTGTAATTGGTTCAGTTGATCTTTAAATATTCTGCACGGACGACTTAATCTTCTGTTTTATATTTTGCAAAACGAAAATCTGAGCAGTTTTGCCTTGTGCTAAATTCGGTTGTGTGAATGTATGATTTCATTTTTCATTAGATTGGTTTTAGTACTTTTTGGTGAGTTTGTAGCAGAAGTTGTGATGTAGCATGTTAATGAATGAAAATATTATGGCAAAATGTAAAAAAAAAAAGTTATAGGAATAGTTATAGATATAAATGTGTAGGGTTTGCATACAACGGCGAAGCTTCATAAAGACTAAGAAGAGTCACGGCCCTCCCACTTTTTTCTGTCCGAAGTGTTGATTTGTTCGTTGGTAGATGATTTTATATCTATATATATTAGGTTTGGTCTTTCGAAACAAAACGTTATAAATTTTGCCCCCTAGACCAAAAATCATGGCTTCGCCACTGTTTATATATATATATATTTTTTGTTTAGTAGTTTTTAAAAAGTATAACGTACAATGACTATTAATAGGAACAAGCTAGTCTTCATATATACGGTGACACACGTTTATAACATATATCCTAAAAGGTAATGGAATCGATTAGTCGGCATGTGAATATGTTGACTCGATGAACGAATATATGAATGGAGTACATGTGTACGTAGAAGAAAAAAATACATGTGTAATATACTCAAACTAGCTTAGGGTGGTTCCCTACAAAATAAAGTTTAATTGGCTAAGAAATGTAAGAAATGATATTTAATCTCATCAAAACCGGATCAAACGAACTCCAATTGAATCATTTCAGCAGCGTTAGAACCGTGTCGTACATCAAACTTATGCCAATTTTGGAGCAGCTTTATGATAATGAAACCAACTAGCAAAAAGCATCTACGCTGCAAAGGTAAGCAAGTATAAAATGTATCAACTTTATTATCTTCTAATGATATAGCATTTTTGTAACTTGTTCATAATTGTATTTTATTTATACTACCTGGTTATACATGAGCAAAAAACTTTGACACCGAGTTAAGATACACACATTTAGCTACTTGAGAAGTGGGAAACCGCCCTAGCTTGTCATAACCTTAACTCTTTATTTAGATCAAAAGTTCAAGCAAACATCAATTCCTTTTTCACATAAGAAATCTGGCAAAACCACCCTCTCATTATTTCCTAAACAAGTGTACGTTGTATAAAACAAGTGTTAAACATATCCTTGCAATGTGTACGTGTGCATGTGGACACATAGAATAATATGTGTATGTCCTAGTGTCCGACAGAGTTAGAATGTCACAATACCTTATACAAAACTCATAATCAATAACTTTACCCGGATTAAATATAAAGGTCAACTTAATTGGAAAGTATGACTTACTAGGCTACTTTCAGCCTTTCTGATATCCGACCTACATCTCCACGTTTTAAACAAATTAACAAAAATACCTAGTGAAATCCAACTCGACTTGTAGGGTATGAAGAAGTGAGATGAAGGCAAACATTACCCTTATACTATATGATAAAGAGACTTCACCGAATGAGATCCTTGTATATTTGCAAATTCACTATATCAATAATTACTTTCACCAAGGGATCGTGTCCTTGGTTATAATCGTGTCACGAGGCTAACAATTGCTTTATATGTAGAATCAGTCCGAGGCTCAAAATAATCATATCAACTTCCAATGAGGTGTAGTGGTAAGAGGCTTGGATTCTCCAAAAGAGACCCAAGTTCTAGTCCCACTACCACCACTTTGGAAGGGGCAAATGGGGGCAATAAAGGGAGACTTGTGGCCAACATAAGTTCGATCTCTGAGCCAAACGGGTTTTACCGCTAGCTTGTTGTCGTGCCTACGGGCGGACGGGCTAGTGGGTTTCCCCCGAATTGGAGTTGGTTTAATAGGTGGGCTTCGGCTACCCAGCGCTGTCTGTGTTCGCAGAGCGTTTGGGGTCGCCTTTCGCTATTGGGTTACCCCGGGTAGCCGGGCTTTATTCGTTTCGCTGTCAAAAAAAAAAAAAAGTAGTTTTAGTTTAACAGTCACGTTTTACAAGTATAAAATACACTTTTAAAACGTAAACTACAAATGTGCGTAATTAGCGATAGCCAACGAATATCGCCCCACAACCTCAAAAATAATTATTGAGCCCATATGCAATGGGTGACCGGTGACCCAATAAAAAGTAATCATGGGCCAAGTATTAAAACACTTTAACAAACTATTTGACAATTGACATGGGGCAAAACAGGCCTATTTTGCACTCTTTGAAAATTTGTTTTCTTTTTTTTAACATCAAACGCATTAATTTTCAAAAAAATATATCACAATCTGCTGATAGCAAGACTAAAACTCCTCACATATTACTCTTAAAAAAACATGTTAGCAATAGACCACTAACCCTACTAGCGTTTGAAAATTTGCTACCCTAAAGTTAAGGTGCACATAGGATGTTGAAAAGGCCCGTTGTAAGAATTTTGGCACTTGTTCATAGGATGTTCTAAACTATATATAGATAAATGTACGGACATAAATGGATGAAAACATACAAACACAACCAATCGAATACAAGCAAACATATGTGAAAGAAAATAGTGATCGAACCCAAATGAATTTAAATGGATGATTAGAAACGAATGTAATATGTATTCATATTCATATATGTAATTAAATTTAAACATATCAGTTTGTTATGTTCGTTTGTTAAATAATTAAACGAGTATAAACAAACTTTTTGTTAAACAATCCATAAACGATTGACGGTACGGTACAAAGTTAATAAGTTTACAAGCTGCTTAACTAGAAAAGAATAAGATCCTCATTTTTGAAATTATTTTTCTGCTAGTCAAGTCTTTTTATATAAAACTAACGAGAGGCTTATAAAAAGAACTAAATGCGACAGAAACTAAATAGAAATTCGTACTCCATATTATATAAACCCCATTTAGTATGTTTTTTTTATTAAATTCAAAGATATAAATACATGGTACATTGAAGTAACTTGTCGATAAAGTTTAGCACATCAAGGTTTGCATTTTCGATGCTCTCTTCACATGTGTCCAAAATTACCGACTCAAATAAACACAAAGGTTTGATTTTTGGTTGCCGATCTAGAATGTATAAAGAATTTGGAGTTAATTATAAAAATGGTTTGTTGTTAACTTAAAATAACATGTTGAGTACTAAGGTTTTTTTTGTTAAAATACTAGTTTTACGCCCGTGTGTAATTACACGGGTAGAGACATAGAAAATAGATCAAATTAACAAAGTTTCATTTTTTTTATGTTAATGTATGAATTATAACTCATGACCTCTAAAAAAGACAAAGTCTCTTACCTCCTTCTTAACCACTATATATGTTAAGAAATCATTGACCGGTATTGTTTTTTTTATGTTTACCATTTGAATACTATCTGTTTCTCTAACGATTTAATTGAAATAAATTAATTTTAATTAATAAAACTTTTAAGTTGAATCATCAACTATCGTTTATAAAATGACAAACCAAGATTGGTTGGTTCGAGATGACCGAATATATGTGGTTTATATGATTTTAATAGTTATATTTCCACCCACTAAAACCATATTTAAGAATATGGATTTGTGTTCCAAAGCTTCCCAATAAATTAAACCAAATCTTCAAAGCAAAGCTTTTATCATTGTAAACGTACACTTGATACACAATCATTTTAAGTTCAATGACTTTATATAATGGAACACTACAATACTGTTAACAAATACTACATTTAATTTGATTTTAGGTGTTACGTATTAAATGCTTTGCCAATATTTAAATATCTAAAATAAAAGGACAATTTGAAAAGGAAATACTGTAAGCCAGAAATATTATTTACAATAACTTTTTTGATATATTGAAATGTCATAAAAGTATTAAATTTATTTATTTTATTCTAATACGGACTTGGAAACTCCTTAAGCAAAGTAAACTCATAGATCGAATCATTCTTTAAAACTCCATATTTAGGTATGGTGACATAATGAAACTACTTTTAGGGTATAAATAAAAGTGGTTGTAGGTTGTTTAATAAAGTTTTGGTAACATTAGAAAGGAAAACTTAAAAAAAAGAGAAAAAATTGGTTGATTAAAACATTTGTTGTTATTGTGATTGTGGTTATTCTATTACCATTTTCGAGACATCAACATTCCCACGAAGTTGCAATTCTTCATTCCTTACTTTTCATTCGTAGAGTTTTTCTGGTGTGAGATAACATGAAGACAAAAGAATGGAACGTATGGGATGAAATGAACGATTGAACGAGACGATAAAATGAACCATTACATTATTTCATTATCTTGATTAGTTGTCTATATGAACGAAATTAATTATTATTCCGTGTTGTTTTGTGGTAGGAAAAGACAAATGAAAGAAAAACAACTCATTAGAAAACAATTAATTATCTTGTTATGGTTATGGGATAGTCCTGATTCAAACCATGAATCGAGTCATGGTTTGAGACATTGGTCAGTATATAAGAGAAGTCATGGATCAGATCATGCAAGTTCTTGTCGTAGGTCGGGGCATGGATCGATGCATAGGTCGTTCGTGAGTTGAGTCATGGTTCAAGGAATGGGTCATGTGCCGGGTCAAGGTTAGGTCCATGGTTCAAGTCATGAGTCAGGTCATGAGTTGGTTCATGGATCAAGACATCGAACGGTTCATTGGTTAGGTCCTGATTCGGGTCATGGTTTGAGAAATGAGTCAACACATAAGTCACGTCATGGGGTAGGATCTTGGTTCGGGTCATTGGACAAAGCATGGAACTATGCATGGGTTGTTCATAGTTTGGGTCATGGGGCGGATCATATATGGTTTGAGGAGTGGGTCTTGAATAGGTTAAGTCATGAGTAAGAACATGGTTATGGATATGAATCGGTTCATGGGTTGGGTCCTGGTTCAGATCATGCGTTGAGTCATGGTTCGAGGTGTAGTTCAAGACATGGGTTGGCTCATGGGATCGTGGATTCATGGGACGGGTCATGGATCTGGTCATGATTTAAAGAAGGAAAAATTCTCGAAATGTCCCATTTGACTTTCTCTTCTCATAATGCTCATCTTCTCTTCTAATAAATCGCTAAGCAATTGATTCACGTTGTGCCACTTGGCACTTTTTCAGCTCTCCTCAGCACTTTCTTATCTACATCTACATTTATTAATAGAGATAGAACATATTTAAAAAGTGGCCAAGGTTTTGTCTTCAGTAGGCTAGGTTTTGCTATTCAAAAGGGGGTGGCGGCGCAACTTGTTGCCCGTCTACCTGCTACCTTATTGTAAATTCATTTGGTGTTTAATCTAATGGTTTAAAATTGTCACAAAAAAAAAAAAAAAAATATTTAAAACTAACATACATTTTTTGAAAATGTTCAAAAGTTAAGTTATCCTAATATTTTCATATCGTTCATGATCGTGATGGCGGACTGAGAATTGTAGTAAAACGACTTTTAATGAATCGACATTTTGTTCATAAAATGTCAAATAAGACATTTTGTATCACTTTTTAGTCATAATGAACATTTTAAGAATTTTCCATGAATAATTTGACTTGTTTAGAGAGAATGATATTATTTAAGATAATAATGCTCAACCAAACACACATTTTAACTCCTTCATAAATAACTAAATAAGTCATTCCATCTTTTATTCTGTATGTCAAACACTAAGGAGTAAGACTAAGGTGCATAGCTAGTCTAATGGTAGCTAAAGATTTTTGTCTAATTAGTTTAATCAAACCATTTATAAAACTATGGTAAAGATGACTGCAACCCATCTAGCAAAAGTTATTCATTATGTTATGATATTACACAATTTCATTTCTTAAAGGGTGACAAACCTTTAATGGTCTGTAATGAGGTGGTGGATTGGTGATAAAAAGGAAGAAAACGTTAGTTTCAAAATCGATTGTGAAAAGTTTTGAGATTCATTGATGTGAGATTATCGGTTCACTACGATGGAGTTTATGAGGGTTAGTGCTACATGGCCCTCTTATATCAAATTAAGGACGTATACAAAATTGGCAAGATTATTAAATCTTAATAATAACAGGGGAGGTTTTATTAGCCTCACATACTCTCGTCACCGACTAATAAAAATATTATGCCCCACAAGTATTTTCAGCTACCTAATTAATGCTAATTAAAAGGTTTAACGTTAAAGACATCAACTTCACAAAGTTGTGTAACGTAACCGCATGTTGTTGTTGTCGTGGTGGTGGCAATGTTTAGCTACGTGAATGGAAGGTGTAGGTAGCTACTGATGTTTGATGACACCGTTTCCCTATGGACGACCCTGAGGATTTTAGGGTCCTGAGCGGCCGGGTTGGGAAAAAAAGTTTTAACAATAAAGATAACAAACAACTTTTAAATGTAATAAGCTACTTGTTTTACAAAAATGAGTTTGTTAGGTTAAACAAAATCACTTGAATATTTAACGTAATGTCTATTTAAAAAAAATTACATATAATTTCAAACTCCTATGGATCATCGGACCTTGAACGAATGTACAGATTGCTCGACCCCTAAGGCCTCCGGTGTGTTTCCCATTAAATTTCCTATTAAGGTAACTATTACATTTTTTAACGGTTAATAAAGTGTCTCAATATGCGTTGGGTAAGCACCCGAAGCAATTTATTCCCTAGTATATCTGCACTCATAACATTTCAAGCGTATTTTAAGCCCCATATTCGGTAATCAGTTGAAGTAACTATTATTATATTAACTAATTAAATTTAAAATATAGTTAATTTGACGCCTGATGCACTCTACCCCCTATACTTTTATTTGATTACACTTTGACTTTAAATCTTCTACAATGTTATTTGGAACTTGGAAGATAACACAAAAAAGTTGATGGGAACAATTGAACAATACGCACTTTAAAGTTTAAAAGTACCTTTTATCTTTCATCTAAAAAAATTTAAACTTTTTGGTCTTTTGCAAGTTGCAAGCAGTGAGATAACAATCGACTATTACATTATTATAACCATAAGGGAGAGTTATATAACAACAAAGTAGTTAGGGTTTGTGGTTTAATGAGAGAGGTTTTGCCTTTAGAAGTATTATTTTAGGAAGGTCTCATGTTCAAATCTGAGCATGTATATTATTTGGTGTAATTTAAAAGTATGATAGTTTGTTGTTATAAAAAACAAAAATAAATAAATAAAGAAAATCATAAGAAGGGTGAAAAGTTACCATCATGCGCAATGTGAAAAAAAATGATTGCTTGAAAACGTATAAGAGGTATGGATGCGAAAACACATTGAAGGTCTGAAGCAAAATTATTGTGGTCCAAACCAACAAGAACACTAAGAATGAGGGCCTAAGGCAATGCTTTAATCAAACTTGAAAAAAAAATACTGAATTATAAGTCAGTCACATTTTAACTACTTATCTGAATTGTTTTTCAAGTTATTGAATATGTTTTATGAACCAATTAAACTCAAATATTTGAGTTCAAATTATATACGTAAAATCTCTATATATTTTATAAACAGAACGCACTATTACATACTTGTCATCAATATATTCCTTGTTTTTTTCTTCATAAATCAATTTAAATGAATCGACATGAATTTGACTCAAACTTTAAATTTTCAATCTTTGTATTTCAAGTTCTTTTTATTCGAATTTAATTTTAGTTTCTTTTAACATGATAAAATCTATTTGACAATGTTTGAATGCATTATATAAGTTTTTTAAAACAACTTGGTGATTTTGAAATCATATACCTTGGATGTAGTATTTTGTAAGGCCAAATAGTATGCTGCGTTTTATATCGAAGAGTAAAAACTAAAACATACAAAAAGTGAACTTATAGGGGGTTATATGTAGCCAATGAAATACAAAAAGGACTTAAGTTAAACAAACACCTCATCACCGAGTCGTCTTCATTTCTGTCGTGTTCATTCACATTCATTTCAACACCCCCACTAATTTCCCTCACACATCATTTTCTCTCTCTACAAATTCTCTTCACAATACAACACATTTGTCTGAAATTAGGGCAAAACAGTTACTCACAAACGCTATGAGCAATCAATTGAACTGATTTCAAAACTAAAACACGAAGAAATGCCGTTCAGTAGATACCAGATACGAAATGAGTTCAGTTTGGCGGATCCAGAACTGTATAAATCAGCTGATAAGGATGATCCTGAAGCTTTGCTTGAAGGTGTTGCTATGGCCGGTCTCGTTGGCGTACTTCGACAACTCGGTGACCTAGCGGAGTGAGTGTTTCTGTACTTTTGTTTTCGTGGTAATTGTATCCGTTTAGGAGAACATAATTGGAGTTGTTGAATCGGAATTGCATGCGTGTTTATCCGATCTCGATATTAGGTTATTAGATTGAAATATTGAATTAGTTCAAATGGATTTGGATTCAGTTGTGCTGAACATGTAAGCTTCTTGTTGATTTGCTTCTAGAATTTCAGTTATTGTGCTATTGTAGTGCAGAATTTTATGATTTTAGGGAATTTAGGGTTGAATGTTGTTTGAATATGTTAATGCATTCAGGATGTTATTGTTTTTAGGTTCTAGTGGAGGAAGGGTTGAATAGAAGGATTTCATAGTTGTTGATTGAATTTGTAAGATATGGTTTGTTAAGGTTAGGTAGGTTTAAGTCATCATATATAATAAGTTGAACAAACTTTTGATTTTATTCTACTGAGGATGGTAATCTGTTGCTTTCATTGCTCAACTTCATATATTGTAACTAACTTGGTAATTTTCTATGTTTATGATATATCAGTAGTTAGAGGTTGTTGGAAAAGTATGTGTAATTGAACTGACTTCCATATTTGTAACTATCCATGTTACTAGATTTGGGCACACACTATGAATCTTGAATCAATCTTCCTCACACATGGTTCTAATAAACCTTGTGCATGAAGAAAAAAGTTGAAAAGTGTGGATAAATAATATTGACAGTAAGATGGTGTTTTATAGACATTAGAAGCACCGTTTACTTTACATTACGGTCTCCGGAAGGAACGATGAAAGAAGAGAAGTTGCGAATGTGTAAAATATGGGAGAGAGGATATTGACTCAGAAGCATATTATTTGACTAGAACTTCATCTTGTATGATATTACTTTTAACAAAATGTTTATATCCAATTATGAAGGTTTGCAGCAGAGATTTTCCATGGTTTACATGAAGAAGTGATGGCGACTGCTGCTAGGGGCCATGGTTTACTGACACGGGTTCAGCAGGTTGAGTCAGATCTTCCTTTAATTGAAAGGGCATTTCTTTCCCAAACAGGCCATTCAGCATTTTTCTCTAGTTCAGGTTAGCATTTTGTTCCTAAATTAAAAATCTTATTTCCTTTTTTTGGTTTTGCCTTAATTTTGTTTTTTTTCTCATGCTGTTTATTGTGACTTTAGTACTAGGATCTATATTTAGAGTTTTAGACACACACTATAAAACCAAATGAAGTGACTATCAAACGCATGAACCATGGTTTTCCAGTTTTCCTATCTATCGATGTTGCTTAAATTTTGTTAAAATATAACCCATATGCTCATGGATGGGTTAGTTTGGGGATTGCTTGATTCCTAAATGGTTAAATTTGCCCGAGTCAAAAAAATATTAGGTCACATGGATAGGGTCAAATTGATCTAGGACGGGTCAAAATTCGAAGAAAGTGTACTTATAATGCCAACATCTTATATGCTTTATGCAAAAAATTAGATTAATATTGTAAATAATACTAAATATTTAATAATGTAGTGTTGTTATAATACTTAACTTTATAGTTATTTATATGGAAGTCAAAAAGGAAAACTGTTTCTGGTCAATCCAGCCTGTGCAAAACCTATTCTAATTGGATTTTCATTCTATGATTGTGCATTGGGGAGATTGTCATTTTATACAAATCATTACAATCCTAACCGGATCTAGCAAGAGAATGGATCAAAGACTAGTCAATCGCTCCCCAAAAAAAGCGTATATTTCTTAGTGTAGACTAGCCTAAATATTTTCTATCAAGCAAGCCCTATAGTTACATCAATTCTGATGATGCAATCATAGAGTTAAATCTGTGTCATATAATATCTATTGATATCACAGGTATTAGTTGGCATCCTAATCTGCTAGCAGACCAGAATCTTATTACCACGGGAGATTTACCTCGGTTTGTAATGGATTCTTATGAAGAATGTCGGGGCCCACCTCGCTTATTTCTGCTAGACAAGTATGGAACTATGTAATTATTTAAATATACTCCATTTCATATATAATTAAGATGTTTTTTTATCAATGACCTATGTGGCTTTTGAAAGGTTTGATGTTGCTGGTGCTGGGGCCTGCTTGAAACGTTACACTGATCCATCATTTTTCAAAGTTGAAGTTTCATCATATGAAATGATGAATGCAGAAGCTCAAAGGGACAAAAAGATCCGTAAGATAAAGGTTAGTGTGTGGAAGTTAATTAATACACTTAATGTTTTTCTACTTTAAGAATCATGTGATTCTTTATCAAGGAATATATCTGAAGATTGACTATATGTAATATTATGAATCTTTTTGATTCTTTGACAAATAGCTAAAGTAACTTTCAGTATCAACATAATAAAGGAGTCTTGTGAAATTAATGCTTACTAATATCATATTATAGAGTTATAGTTCGAAAAATTTGTTAGCAGGTAATACTAGAATGAACTCTTTGGAATGGAGATGTTTGATCTACCTTTTTCACAAAACTAACTACCATTATTCCTTGTTTTTCAAAATCTGTTATATTTAATAGAAGAAAGGACCTCGATGGAAAAATGGGGATACTCCTGAGGTTTTCCAGCCGTCACATGTCAAGTAAGTTTCTTATTCAGAAGCTGTTTTCTTTATTATATTTTTTTATTTTTTGCCACAAAAAGTGTTGATGTGGCATTATGAGCACAGGTTGAGTAACCAGCCAGCACAGATTCGGTCAAATGGGGAATTTTAAGTACTAGATGTTTGGGTCAGGCTGGCTGGGTCGAGGTTGGGTTGTCTTGAAACTCAATTTGTCCAGCAGTTATGAACTTTAATAAAACATGTTTCAGATATGAACTACAAAAGTTGGACTATCTGAATTATAATCTTATTTTTCTCAAAATTGATCTAGAAGTTTTGTGCATTAAAAATACACTTTTAGGCCCATTAGACGATAATCCAAATTGACCCGTTCATAAATAAATGGTTCGAACTTTCCTCCTGTAACTTATTTCAATTTGCAATAATGCAGACTCCATCAATTACTCCTTGAGGAGCGTGTCCAAAATGGTGCAAGTGAACCTGCACGTCGTGTGAAAATAAAGAAAAGGGAAATTAAATTTCCATTCGACACTGAAACTGGTAAAGGATACATGGAGAAATTATTAAATTCTCCACCAGAGGATAAACTAGTCCATGAGGTCAAAACGGTAAATTCAACCTTACATTTGCCTACTGATGGTCCTGAAGAAGCAGAGCCTGAAACACGTCAGGTTAAAATGGCACCCTTACATGTGCCTACCAATGAGTCTGAAGAACCAGAGCTTGAAACTCTTGAGGTTAAAATGGTAAATTCATCCTTAGATGTTATTGAAGAAAAACATATACCTGTAGAGGAAAATAAGGAAAATGGTATTGAAGATGTTTGCCAATCTGATGATGTGGCAAGTGAGGCAGACAATTATATGGATGCCCTTGCCACCATGGAATCAGAAGTTGAAACAGATGTTGATTTTAGAGCTGCCAGCTCTGATCCCCTCATAAAGCAGGATGCTTTTTCAGATTCAAATCTTGAGAAGCTTCCAAAGTCACAATTTGTAGATTCTCAATCTGCATCAGATGATGCAAGTAGCACAGTGAAGAACAAAGTTGCATCCTTTTCATGTTCTGATTCTGATTCTACAGCCACTTCACCCAATAATACTTCTCCACATCACATTAACTCTCCTCATGCCTTTGCAACTACAGAAATCCCGTTTCGCCCACGGGTTTTACCTACCCAAGTAACTGATAGTTGTAATGAGGCCAGTGATAATGCAGATTTGCTTGTGGATCAAGAAACATTGTTTAAAGACAGTAATTCCAAAGAATCAGATTTGAGTGAAATATCTTCTAACAATTTTGTAGATGTTAATATTCCCACAAAAAAAGGAGAAATTGAAAATGACCAAGACATAATAACTTCCAGTATTGAGGAAGATGATATGTCCGGTTTCACACTTGTGAATTCACAGGCGGAAGAGAAATCTTTTGGTCCCTCTTTGGACCAAGTTGACATTTGTGACGCTGATGTTATTGAGAGTAAATCAGTTCCAACAGAAGCTAGGGCTTCATATTCTAATGAAGATGAAACCGAACTAAAAGATAAAGAAACTGTATCAGTTGACTCAGAAAGTCAAAGTGAAAAAGTTGCTGTCTGTGATCCTGATGAAGGTACATTTAGGGACGATAATCACTTTATCCTTGAGGACGAAAAAGAACTAAATGAGAGAAAAGCCGAATCGTATTGTTCAGAAACTAAATATTCATCTTCTGTTCCTGATGGTTTTGAAAGTAATGTTGTCAAGGATCTTTCTACTTCTGAGGAGCCAGCTGAAAACAGGTGGGTTGTAAACGGTTTCGGTGTTGTTCACAATTCTGATGAATCAGTTGAAAAGGAATTTGCTGAGGAATCAGTTATTTCTCCAGAATTAGATTCTATTCTTTCTGAAAGTGATGATCACTCAGACGTAGGATTTCTCGATAGCATTCATAGCAATGGGAGTCAAAATGATAAGGATAAACCATCTACAGCAATGATTGAATCCGATGAAAAGAAAGAATTTAGTGAGGAATCAGTTACCACTGCAGAATTCATTTCCATTCTTTCTGCATCTAATGATGACTCAAACAATCAAGTTCTTGATAGCATTGGTGACGAGAATGAAAATGATGATATCCCTGAAAAGGATTCACTTGAATCTGGTGAATTGAAGGAATCAAGTGTGGAATCAGATTCCATTCCTTCTGTATGTAATGGTCACCTGGACATACATTTTCATGATATACTTCCTGAAGATGGGGATGAAAATGATGTCAATGACCGGGAGAGGAAATCAATTGAGTCTGGTGGAGAGAAGGAATCAGGCAAGGAAACAGTTCTTTCCCCAGGATCAGATTCAATTCCTTCTGCATATAATGATCATCCAAACATACAAAATCTTGACAGCACCCATAAAAATGGGAGGGAGAATAACGGCGATAACCCGGAGAAGGACTCAATTGAATCTAGTGAAAAGGAACTGAGCAAGGAACCAGTCATTCATCTTGATTCGGATTCCGTTCCTTCTGCATTTTCTGATCATTCAAACATACAATTTCATGATACCATTCTTAACAACAGGAATGAAACTGATACAGAATCAAATGAATCAGGTGCAAAGAAGGAATCAAGTGAGGAATCAGTTATTTCTCCGGAATCAGATTCCATCCAAGAATCTTATGATCATTCCAACGTACGAGATGAAACTGTTTTTGTTACTGAAACGAATGATCAAAACGGATTGGAAATACGTTCACCAGATGTTGAATTTCAATCAAACACCCAGTTTCTTGACTGTGGACCTGATTTGGCTGAGTTAGCAAAAGCTCAAGAATCTAAACCTTCATCCATTGACCAAGATGGTCAAATCGATAAACTTGAAGCTGCATCATTTATCTCTAATAACTCTGTTTCTATAGAAGACAAGGCTGATCAATTGGAAACCGTGGAGTCTTATAACCATGTAAATCAGCATCCCGTGGAATCATCAGTGGTGGATTTATTGCTTCCGAAGTTAGCTCCAGTTAACATGGAGGAGATGCCCCCATTGCCGCCACTGCCACCTATGCAATGGAGGATGGGGAGGTTTCAGAATTCTTCCTTGAGTTCAATCCCAGGTGGCAGTCAAGATGACATCAGCCACTTCCCGCCAGCTTTTCCCCAAATTGAAACCCACTCATCAATGAATCAGAATGAAATTGTAGGAAGCGAAACATCTGAACATGATTATGAAGTGAATAAAATGAAATTTTCAGAAGAAATTGTCTCACAACCAACAATCAATGGGAAGGCATCTCAAAATGATACAGTTTCTGAACCCGAAATTATTAGGTTATCAAGCACATCTTCTCTTCCTTCAGGTGATAATGAAATGCCAAATGGTATTCGGCCAATGAAAATTCAGAGACCTCGTACTCCTCTCATTGATGCAGTTGCTACTCATGATAAAAACAAGGTATTTTAGCTTTTTTTATGTTCTATGTACATAATAGTCTAAAAGGAATTACGTTATTAATTTATTGATTCAAAAATTATATTTTATAACCATACTTGAGACTTGTTATTTGTAACTAATCAAAACTTTCTGGGCAAAACATGTATTAACTGTATTGAGTTTTTACATGTTATTTGACCTCTCCAATTTGCCACCTCTATTTAGAACATTATATTTTTATTTCTTTTGGTTATATGAATTGTGTACTTCTGCTTATATAATATGTTGAGAATCAAGTCTTATTTGAAGATGTTACCCATGAAGTATATAAAAATGCATGAAAATGAATGAAATGGTGTTCTTTTTTTTTTCTGGTGCAGTTGAGGAAGGTGACTGAACGAGCGATACCTCTCTTCCCAAAGGAAGAGGAAAAAGACACTTTTCTTGAACAAATTCGGGCCAAGGTACAAAATTAAAATAGCTTCCTTTTGTTTCTACATAAATTGACCACTTTATTCAAACACTAGGCTTATTATTGAAACAATACAAATTCTGTTATCATATTTATCACATTAACTATTTATAAAAAATACTATTTTCTTGAAGAATCAGTGTTTCAGGTCAGTTCAACCTGACCTGTTTCGACCCATGTCTTACGGGTTTTGACACACCAGCCTAGCTATCTTACCTGAAATAGTGTGTTTGACAACATGAATATCTGATTTTTGTTACTGTTTTTTATATACATTTAGTAACAAGTTTTCTTTGTTTATACTAGTCCTTCAACTTGAAACCAGCTGCCCCAAGTAGACCCATCATTCAGCATGGTCCCACAACCAATTTGAGGGTAGCTGCCATTTTAGAGAAAGCAAATGCAATTCGTCAGGCATTTGCTGGAAGTGATGATGATGAAGATGACAATGATAGTTGGAGCGACTCATGAAAACATCAATTTGATGCAAATCATGAAAAGATTTCACATGCTCATTGTAGTTATTACCATCGTTTTGTGCGTTATTGTAATGTTTTTTTGTGTTCTATTAATACAAAGTTATGGTAAGCTGTATTAATATAGGTCTGTTATGTGAACATATATCTTGTATAGATTTCATCGTCTTTGGTACTCTGATTTTACTTGTTTGTCATGGATCTTATATACAAATACAATAGGTGCAAATGTGCAATTTGTTTTTCATATTTTAGTGTAGGTCATGTTGGGTGTTTTGAGCCACACCAACTCACCAAGTACAATTTCAAATTCAAGTTAACCACATGAATGAATAAACTTTGAATTTCGGTTTAATAATATTTGATTTATCATTGGATATCAACGTAATCTTATTTCATTAGATATGTTGTATTAAATTTATTAATGTTAGCCATAACGTAGTCTTATTTCGTTAGATGCGTTGTAATATTAAATTAAGGCAATGTCATATTTTTTTAAACAAACGGTTGACACAACGAAAACCACTATTTGGATAAAGTGCAATGATCAAGTTTGAAGCCCCGACGTGCCTTCACTAGTGGAGTCTTAAGAATGTCGCTTTTGGGACTCCCTCATAATAGAGGCTCACACTAACCTTTCCTTTTGGAGCCAAGTTGGTCGGAGTCGACGATTCGTCAACTAACCGTTCCAGAAGAAAACTATGGTGGGAACCTTTAATCATACTATATATATACCATTACAAACTTGACTTTAATCATCATGCAAAATGATGAGGAGAGCTTGGAGTGTTTGTTTTTGTTAGGAACAAAGCGGTACGTGGAAGCGAAACAACACACACGCACAAGCGAGTATCACGCAGAAAGTTAGAGACACTGTAATTATAGTGGTTCGGTCTCAATTGACCTACGACCACTTTGCAACTAGGGTTTATATTATTAGGTGCTCACTCAAGATACAATTACAATCATGGGTTTTATTTATAATGCTAGATTAAGGTTAGTAAATAAGGCAACTTCTTAGTCTCCAAACAATACCAAAATTAGTTATAACAATCTAGGGCCGGCCACCCTATTGTTTCAGACTTACATATTGCAACAACCAATGGTCCCGGTCCGAGCCCGACCCAACCAAAGCCTTCACAACCCATAATTTTTCGCTTCGGAGGAGGTTATACGAACACTAGTGCACCACCTATGTTACAAGTCGACCTGTTTTGCATTGAGTGTATATGGTATATAGATACTCAATATGTTGGTATATTTGCACAGGACGTTGTGCGTTGTATATAAAGGTGTATAATTTGTTGGTATATGTCAAGGGTATACACAATTTGTTGGTATATTTATACAGGGCATTGTATATTAGTTTATATGTTTGTATATGACACTAACGACCTATATAAAATACTATATGATATACACCCATAGAGAGATGTTCCTCTATAAACTAATTTTCATCTAAAAAACCTAAGAAGTGCCTTAAATCACCTTGGAACTAGGTCAAACAAACTCATTTTCGAGATGTGGAACCGTGTTGTCGAACGCTCCCTCCACACCTCACCCCCAAAACCTAAAACTCCCATCCCAAATAAATTAAATTAAAAAAACCCCTAGACTCACACCAAAAACTTACTCTCCAACAAATGTAAATTCTAAAAACTAAATCCTAAGACTAACACTAATATCCATAAGCTATGATAGTAAAGTTAACGAGACAATTCCAACATAGTTAAAATAAGTTAAATCAACGCTTGTTTGATAGGTTTCGAGATTGTTTAAAACATTTTTTTTATGTTTACTTTATATTGGATACTAGCATGGTATGGTATAGGAGGGGTAGGATGTTTTTATAATACGATTGTTTGGCTTTTATTTGAATTCTTAGACTATTGACAGCCGCCCCTTGGCCACTAATGACTTTCTTCTTCCAAAACCTTGAACAAATCTCATTCATTTATTCATTCATATCAAAATAAAATCCTCAACTTTAAATTTTAGTCTTTATTTTGTGTGTTACTGCGTTCTACGTGTGCCAACTTTTCAACGTCCGCCACAAGCCAACTCACTTGTATTTCCCAATCGTAAACCACAACCCAAGAGTTCAAAAAAAAAATGAAGCTTTATGAAACCCCACATCAAATCTTGTGAAATCTGTCAAATTTTGAGAAACCCACATCAAATCTTGTAAAATTTGTTAGATTTTGAGGAACCCACATCGAATCTTGAAGAATCTATAAATTTTGAAGGTCAAAGTTGGAAAAAAGATGGAAAATGGCAGTAACAGCGGCGGCGACGGCGGCGGAGATAGTAGCGGTGGTAAACAGAGCCACCGTGTGCCACTGTCACATGTGGTGTCTGATTGCTTGAGGAGGTGGTTTCAAGATACACTCAAAGAGGCAAAAGCAGGGGATCTGGGTATGCAGATTTTGGTTGCTCAGATGTACTTTAATGGCTATGGGATCCCAAAAGATCATCAAAAGGTTTGATTTTTACTTTTTAAATATTGATTTTGATTTTGATGTTCAATATGCATGTTTTTGGGGAATATAGTTGGTTGAGATTTTGGGGCTTAATTGTCATTTCTTTGCTGTTTTGACTTTTTGGGATGATTATAGGTCAACCAGATTTGTGCAAAAGTAATTTTGACTTTTGAACATGGAACTTTTATTCAGTATTTGGAAGAACAAACTTGTGTGTTTCAATCTGCAAGCAAATACTGCTGCAGATGTTGAAAATCATATCAGTTCACTGCTTTTGTTTTTGTGAGTGGTAAATGTAATGGCTTGAAACACATAACTTCACAATATAAAAGAATCGGTTCATAACATGAAAACCGCAACATTTCTATTTTGGGAAGATATATAGTTAATTCACCTATTTACCTCTTATGTTGGTACATGGTATGCATTAGTTATGAGATTGTTCATGTTTTCTTGAGTGGTACCAAACTTTGAGGAGTATTTGTTAGTTAAGAATTATGTTGGATAACCAAAGATTCAGTGAACAGAACAGCGTTGGATCATTTTGGGGTGTTTGGATATGCCTATTGTGACTGATTATCTGATCACTGCAATTTCAATTTTTGATTTTCAGTTTTTATAGTGTGTTGGTAACTTCTGTTATCTTATTTTTTACGAGTCAAATAATCAATTTGAATATGTGTATAGCATAATCACTTTCAAAACGCCAATCCTGACTATGTTTCTCTAGACAATCTTCTTGCCAATGGGCTTAGTTCAGTTTGAACCTGTTTTTCTGAATTGTATGTTTTTTTCTCTCGAATCCCGTTATGTTTCAGCATCTTGACAGTTGGTGTGTTAATTCATAACTTTTTGTACCAGGCAAAAATTTGGATGACGAGAGCTGCAAGAGTCCGATCTTCTGTTTGGAAAGTTAGCAATAAACGCCCAGGTCATTTCTCTTTCCCAGCAAATATGAATCTGATTATCTAAAACTAGCTATTGGGTCCTTAAATAATTGGAAGCAGAGTCTAGTTATTCAAACGTTAAAATTTGGTTATCACAATATCAATAATCAGATAATCGGTTTTAAAATACAAATCCAAACACCCTTTAGTGTGTTTTATGTGCCTGGTATTGTTCTTGTCACTAACTTATCTCTTAACTCGTTAACCAGGTTATAATGCAAGTGATTCCGATTCAGAAGATTTGTCGGATGACTCTTGACATGAGGAGAAGGTAATGCATCTTAATTTAGTTTGAGCACGTTCTTCATTTTATGTATTTTGTGTCTTCTTTTAGGTTAATCTAATTTATAGCTAGCAAGACCATCACTACTTTCCTATGTGTTTACTAAATTTGTTCTTCTTTAGGATCTTTTTAGTTGCCACACATGATTATGTGACGACAATTCATATAAAGTATGTCAAATTAATGAACTTTTTAATTATTTAGGCATACACAACATTGTAATGAGTACAATCTTGAAGATGAAAGATAGAAAAGACTGCACTTTCATAACAGTTTTTTAATTCTAGAGATGCACTAGTATAACAAAATATGTTCCTAGTTGTATAGTTTAATCCATGATCATAGTTATCAAAAGCCATCGCTTTGTCGCCTAGTCCACCAATTTAAGCCAGGCCCATCATTTGCGCTTTCAAATCCTAGGCAAAAAAATCCACCCAGATAGCTAATATTTAATTATTTAAATTTTATTTTATTTAATCCTTATTCCTTACTAAGTAAGTTTCTGTAAAAAAATGGCTCTAAAAATATTCCATTGATTATTATGGCTTCAAAATGTGTTGTTCGACCCTTAACCACCTTCAATCATGCATGATTTCTTCAATATACAAATAACTTTTGTAAGTTTTGTCGAATATTATGGCATTGAGAATTTTTGTTATTTGAAGGATGTGTTAATGTTCCCTTAAGGCCTTAACTAATGTATTTTATATTTTTTATGTTCGCTTTTTAATTTTCGGGCCCATGCTTTTTTAGCGCCTCTCGCCTAGGCCCCAGGCCCAGCTTCTCGCCTAGAGTGCGCCTCGCGCCTTTGATAACTATGTCCATGATTAGTGAAAAATCATAGTAGGTCTTGAAAATGAAAATAGAGCTAACAAATGTTAATGAATAACAAAGCATAAAATGCAAGTAATAAGCATCGAGGCTTAGTTTCTAAAAACTAGCTAGACCTATTGACCCCTAATTTTTAATGAATATTCATACATAAGTTCTAAAATAACAAAGAACATGGAAGCATTGACAAACCTCTATTATGAATAATTGAATAGGCATGGTACCAAAAAAGTAGTACAAACTTATCCATCTTAATCTAAACTTGAAGCATTAATAAACATGGATTATATTGTTACTATTTCACAAGCATTTTCATGTTCAAGTATTTGCTAGAAACGTTAGTATGGAATTTGTATCATTAATGAAGTTGAATACATATATGGTTGGAAACATGGTAACTACTAGCAAAGGCTTAGAACATATTAAACAATAAAGGTGCAACTAATCGGGGAAAGGGTTATAGAAATGGAATGAAATCCTAATGAAGGTATGATGTCAAACAAAAGTCAATGTTTGACTTTTGAATGGCAAATTGTCGACTTTTTGCTTCGAAAGTAACATGATTGTTTTGAGTTCCTGAAGAATAACAATGTGAAACTAACCTTGATTGTGATATAATGTTTATGCCATTTCAAAGTCAGAGCTGGACCTCTATGACTATATGATTGTTCCATTTGATTTGTGTATGTGCTTAAAGTTGTTTCATTTTGTCTTTTTAACAGTTTATTATTACATGGGTCTGATTTACGTGACATGAAAAGAGACCCACAAAATGAAAATTGAAGAATTTGTGACAATGAAACAAGAAATATTATTAGTTTCATGCTTTATCTCGGTCTTGTTTTGTTTCTTTCCACACGTGAACATTCGCCCTTTTACAGTCGAGATTGATCTTATCATTCTTTCTATTCATGATTCTACTATACTCATATTGCTTTTGTTTCTTTTGCAGGGTCTTGGATTTATTCGTCTTCTCAATTACCATTTCTACGAAATTGCACCTGCGTTTTTTATGCATCTTTCATACTCTTAACTTGTTTTTTTTAATCTTTCTGTACCATGAACATGTTTGTGGTTTCGGTTTTAAATTTCTAGTTTTGTGAATTTTCGTAAATTGATCGATGTCCCTTTTGTCTTTTCTTTTTTCTTCTCTTTTATTTTACTGTCTTCAAATTCTCCCATTTTTTATTTATCCTGATAACCTGCAATGAAAGGGGTGAAGGATTTTTTTTTACTTTCCAGATGTCCATATCTATAGGGGTTAAAGTTGTAAATTGAAATTGTAGTATATTGTAAATAAAATTTGGTGTTTGCTTTAAAATATGTTTTTTTGTTGGTCTTAAATTACAAATAGCTCTCGAGTGTAATTGCTTTAAATAATTTTGTGATAATATATAAAACTATTGCTATCTAGATTTTATAATTCTTTATCTCTGTATAAGTCGATGAATAGTGGGAAAAATTAGTCATTTTGTTGAGACCGATGAGTCATCACAACGGCTCAATTAGGGGTTGACTGTTTATGATTATAAACACGATTTAGACATTATGTAACTATACGTTACACACAATGTGTAGTGGTCGATGCATTTGATATACAAGCTCATTGTTTTCATAACCAGAGTTTAGCTTTTTCTTGTTTTAGGGGTTAGTTGTCAATCTCTAAATCATTAAGTGTTAAAGCGGTAAAAGCTTCGGATAAGAGATTTTTGTACTTGTCAGCAAGTGTTGTTTGGTTATATATTAGAATGAGTGTGTATTATGACTATTTTATCCATCTAAAATATTTTGTGTTGAATGCCATGTATTTATTTGGTTAGAACTTTAAATAATTGATGGCGTTGGCAGGCGGTGATGGTAGTTGACAGTGGTGGGTGGTGGTGGTGTTTGCGGTGGCTGAACCTATAGGGTTAAGGGAGTTTATTAGAGCACAGATAAAACTATCTTTTTTTTTCCATTGAGCATCATGTGATCACTTAACCATGAAGATGTCATCTAAACCATTAAATATGTTACTTTTACGAACTAAATACATCTATGACTGATTTAGAGATAACCTCTTAATAGAATCATTAAAGATTACCAAACAACACCTTAGTTAAACAATTAGGGTTAGTATAACTAATCAATTGAAATTTATTACTATACGTGTCTTACCTTAGCTATCAAGGTTATTAGGTTTTCCATTATCATAACAACAAACTCGTCAACCACCAATTAACTTCATTCAAAGTGGTAAATGTGAAGTCTTATAACAAGAGGTTGTGAGTTTTATGTTTTAATTTCGTTCAGATAAAAATCTTTTAAACAAACATAGAAAAATATTCCAATCCAAGTCACAATCTATGTCACATACTAGCATAATATTAAAGAATATTTGGTAAAGTGGCTGAGGTGAGACTTGGTTTTTTAGAGATCCATGTTCAAATCTCTTTCCCTACACATTCATTCTGAGGTCGTGTGACTCAATGGAGGAAGACTGTGATTTTTGCGATCGGTCTTCGGGCATGCGGGCTTTTTAGGGAATTGAAAATAACCTGAGACGTTTAAGGACTTTGTATTACTGTATTAGACCAGGCCGCGGTGACTCTTTGATATCAAATCACCCTTACGGAGACTTTGTCAATTTTATGTTTGTTTGCCGTTAAAAAAACAAAGAATACAAATAATTAACACTAGAATAAATGCCCTATCAATAGAGTAGAGGGACATAATTGTCATTTACTTCCTCTCCAGCTACAAATAAATATCGATGCAAAAACCGAGTGCGAGAAGAAATGAAGTGATTGATTAAACACAGAGAGAGAGAGAGAGAGACATGCAAAATGAGAGAGAAATGGAGGATGTGTATCCTGCAAATATTGAGGATGAACAAGTTCTTCTTCCCCGTCAACAACATCATAGTCAAGATCATGATATCCCTACATCTCTTCTCTTTAATCTGTATCTAGGCCACTTCTTATCCAGATGGGGTGCAAGGTTCTATCTCCTTCTCCTTCTCCTTCTCGTTCTCTATCTATATATGTACGTGTGTTTAAATGAGTTTGATATTGGCCGGCCGCTCCTTAATTATCCTGTAAAATCCTATTGTGGATTTAAATCTGTTTAAGTACTGTTAGTTGATTAGATGGTATTTGAAGTGAAAATTGTTTGTTCTTAAAAAGAAAATTAGAAATTTGGTCAAAAGTAATGCATACTTAGTTACTTCATATATTAAACTTTGGATTGAGTTATTGTAGCTTACAAGTTTCTGGTTACGTACATGGATTGATTTATATATAATAATGTATAGGACTTGGGAATTTTCAGTTGGGTTGTATATGATAAACATTTGGCCGGATTCACTGCTTATGGCTGCAGCCTACGGGCTGGTCGAGACGGCCTCGACCACATTATTTGGTCCCCTTGTTGGCCAATGGCTTGATAACTCCACCTATCCAAAGGTACAATTATTCCCCACTTGCCTGTTTTTTCCCCATCATATTTGTCCTATGAAAACGACGTGGAAAACATGATATTTGGTCAATCATTTGTGATTTTTATGTATAGATGCAAGACATCTTATCATTAAAATAAACCTTAAAAAAAGGATTTTTAATTAGTGCGATAAAAAAAATGTCTATGTGATTAAAGCAAGAGTTTGATTGTTGATTAATTGGCATGCTATAATTAGGCTAATTTCGACTTTCGGTACCTTCAAAGTATTTTTTTTTTGTCTTTTCATCTAATGAAAAATTTCTTAATTGTGTGTATGTGACCCAAGCTAGATAACTCAAGCTTGTTAATATACAAATGTTATAAAGAGAAGAATAGAACATACTATATATGATATGAAAGTTGTAAAGAAAAAAAGAACATAAATATGAAGAAAAATCAGACACTACAAATGTAGCTATTATAACAGCACATATTGTTGTAAACTTACTGCATCCATCACGTGTAAATGAAGAATGATCGTAAAAAAATGAATCTGATATATATAGGTTTTACGTTTTTGGCTGTTAACACAAAACCTGTCATTTATGATCGCGGGAGTCACAGTGGTTGGACTTCTATTCTCTCCAGATTTGCGGGTCACGAGCGCTCCTACATTCGCTTTGCTTCTTGTGCTCACCAATCTCTCCGGAGCTCTTGCAGTTCTTTCTACTCTTGCAGGAACCATCTTAATCGAAAGAGAATGGTAAATCATAAATCTAGTTATATACACATCTACTAAAACTTGTTAACTACCTTAATCTAGCTATGCACCAACTGACCATAAAACCAATGTAACATTTTTCTTTGATTAAAATACTAGAGTGACATTTCTTTTTTAAATCTTGACAGGGTGGTGGTGATATCAGAAGGGAAATCTTCAAACTTACTAACAAAGTTAAATTCCACAATCCGGAGAATCGATCTAATAAGCAATTTATTCGCGCCTGTTGTCACAGGATTCATCATCAGTTTCGCGTCAATGATTGCATCTGCTGTTAGTTTAGCAATCTGGAACATACTCTCAGTTTTCTTGCAGTACTGGCTCCTAAACTCTGTATACAAAGGGATCCCAGCTCTATCAGAGAGCAACCGAAAGCGTGCACTCAAAATAAGCACGCCAAATCAGGAACAAACTAGCCAACATCATGACACGTATGATTGTTCTGAAGACGGTTCTTGGGGTAACTTCATGGTTAGAAAGTTGGTCACAAGGGTATCTGACAGTCAGTTTATTCGTGCTTGGCGCGTGTACCTTCAACAAGATGTGGTTTTACCAGGACTATCTCTTGCTGTACTCTATTTTACAGTCCTTAGGTGTGGTTCTTGATCTTTCTCGGGTTCTTTATGTTTGTTGGGAAAACAACTGAACGTGCTTAAAAATATATTGTTATGACAGTTTTGGGACTTTGATGACGGCAACATTGGAGTGGGATGGAATACCAGCCTACAGAATAGGAATGGGCAGAGGAATAAGCGCAATAATTGGTATTTCCGCAACATTTTTGTACCCGTTTATGGAGACTCGCATCTCTACCCTGCGAACTGGACTTTGGTCGATCTGGTCACAGGTATTGGTGCCAATTTCAAACTGTTTATGGTGAAAACTATATATTGACCGTTCATAAAGTACAAAGAAGGGGGCAATTGTGTATAACTGGTAAGATGGGCAAGTTGGTTCGGGTGGGGTTACGGGTCAGAACAGGTTTGGGTCAAAACAGGACTGGATTGCCAGCTATGATTATGCGGTCTGGTCAACATGACCTTTTGACGCGAAACGGTTTGTACAGATAGCCTAATTTATTGAAGATTTATGTTGTTCATTGTAGTGGAGCTGCCTGTTGGTTTGTGTTGGCTCAATATGGGTTAAAAACAGCACAACGTCGGCTTACTTGTTGATGGCAGGAGTAGCAGCGTCACGTTTGGGGCTATGGGTGTTTGATCTATCAGTCATTCAACAAATGCAGGTGTGTGTTAACAACGCCCAAAACTCATAGAAAACGACTCTAGATTCTTGTTTTTTAATATCTGATTCCATGATGAAACAGGATCAAGTTCCTGAATCTGATAGAGCGATTGTTGGAGGAGTTCAAAACTCGATTCAGTCTTTCTGGGACTTGATGACATACATCATGGGATTGATCATCTCCAACCCTCAGGTGATTCTTCTTCATTTATATCGAGTAACAAGTCATAACATATTTATATAATTTTTTTTGTGTTGTTAGGATTTTTGGAAGTTGATCTTGGTGTCGTTCGGGCTGGTGACAATAGCAGCGATTATGTATAGTGTGCACATATATCGAGCTCGGAAACACCTTTTTCACTTTGATAAGCTGATCCTGTTCTTTCACCGATCTGTATAAAGCATCGCTGATACCTTATAAAAAGTAATACATGATGTATAAAACTGTTGCACATTGCTGATGAATATAACTGAAGTATGTACAAAACAAACTACATTGCCATCAATGTAGTGAGTAACAAACACCTTAAAAGATCCCAATGTTTAACCACCATAATCTCAAAACTAGATTAGGGGCTTGCAAACAGACTCTGTAGGAACATCTTTTGCTCTGAAGCTGTTCAACAGGTACAGTTTGGTTTTTCTCGAGCCACTTGATCGTGTCTGTAAGCGTGCTCTCCGATTTCTTCAAGCCCTGAGGCTGCACTGCATTCTTGATATTGTATTCTTTGATCTTGTTCTTCATGTGGTATAAGAAATCTTCTAATTCAGTGTATTCATCCGTTCGTTTCTTGTATTCGTGATCCGCAAGTTTGTACTTCTCACCGTATTTCACCATCTTTTCAATCTCTTCCTTGGTAAGTCTCCTGTTTTGGTTGCTAATTACAAGCTTTTCCGTCTTACCAGTGGACAATATCTCAGAAGTGATCGTAAGGATACCGTTGGCATCTATCTCTAACGTTTCCTTAATTTGTGCAACTCCTTTACGAGCAGCGGCTATTTCAGAGATTTTAAACTTTCCTAAAAAATGGTTCTCTTTATATTTTGCTCTTTCACCTTGATACACCTTGATTTTTATAGAATATTGGTTGTCTGCATTTGTGTAAAAGATTTTTGATGCTTTTGTAGGTATTGTAGTGTTTTGCAGGATTATTGCATTCATTTCTTTTCCTGTTGTCTCGACACCAAGCGACAAACGTGTGACTTCTGACAACAAAAAACCTTGAAGAGTCTTATCTGTAATAGCACTTAGCTTTGCAGCCATAACTGCTGCACCTTACGCAACAGCCTCATCAGGATTCACGCTCTTGCATTCGGTTGAAAAGTTCCTGCAACATTTGCTGGACCTTAGGTATCGTAGTTGATCCACCAACTAGAATAGCTTCAGCTACACTAGATTTCTCAATATTTGCATCTTTTAGACAGTTTTCGACAATCTGGATGCGTTTGCTAAACAAATTCATGTTCAGTTCTTCGAATTTTGCACGAGAAAATTTCATGGAAAAATCGATCCCCTCGTGCAAGTAATAACTGCTTTCGGGTTCTTTGTCAAGTCCTTCCATTTTCTCTTAAACTTGCAAACGCAGTGACCCACCATGCATGCTGTTATCAAAATCCTCACCCACCACCAACCGATTTCACGTCGAAGGCATCCTCTTTTGAAAGGACCAAGATGGAAACATCAAAAGTGCCACCCCCCAAATATTATATTTACCAACTGTTCATTGGGTGTGATTTCGGCTCGACCATGCTTCCAAACAGCTACACATGAGTGCATTGTTCCCAAGTCGATACCAATCGCGGGTGCTTCTTTTCTTCTTGCCTCCATTGCAGTCTATTGCCAACTTAAGTTAAGTTGTCACTGTCCATTTGATGATGATTAACTAAAGTTTTATTGAACATTTCAAATCAGAATTGAAAGAAAGTCAACTTAATTGTATGCGTATGTGGTAGATAGGTTGTTTCGTGAGGATTTTCTCATTTATGTTGTACTTACAAACAAGTTTCATAGAAATTGCACAAATGATAAGACTGTGTTTGTCATCAAAACACTCATTTTAAAATGGGAAAATTCTCAAAATATCCCTTTTGATCTTTGACTTTCAAAAATGTCCCCTTTGACTTGGGTTCGAGCAGGCGCGATGACTATACCCGGTATAGTCGCCGACTACATATTGTAACAACTGCGGACACGGAGGTTCTTATTTGTTACAATATGTAGTCGGCGACTATACCGGGTATAGTCGTCGCGCCTGTTCGAACCCGAGTCAAAGGGGACGTTTTCGAAAGTTAAAGGTCAAAAGAGACATTTTGGGAATTTTCCCTTTTAAAATTTAATCTAACTCTTAAATTTAGTTAAATATTTCTTTATCTTTTTTCCTCAGATTTCTTTCTGTATCAGAAAAGATGAAATATGATAGAAAAATATAAACATAAAGGATGGTTAGAATGAAAATTGTCAAAATTTTAAAATTAAGGATAACAAATTAGAATTGCCAAGTACCACATAAACAAATAACTCTTGTTGAAGAAGAAACTAATGATCAATTGAAATAGAGAACAAAACAACTAAAGGTTACAACTCTAGTCAGTTGACAGATATTGATAAAATACTTCAGAGACAATTTAGTAGAATACAGAGTCTCCATTTCCCAAAAGATGAATTATCAAAATACTTCAAAAAGTTTGTATCCCCAAAAGATGAATCATGAGGATATATGCTTAAAAATACCCAACTAAGTTTAACCATGCACTATAGTATCAAATATAAGATAACTGCGCGCAAACAATTTGCAGATATGCCTTTTTGTGGTGAAACTCGCCAATAGTTGCAGACTGATTGTCCTCAAGCCACTCAGTCGTTTCATCAATGGCCTTCTCCATTATTCTCAATCTCTGTGTGTCCTCTCTCGTTTCCACATTGTATTCTTTGACCTTCTTTTTCATGTGGTATATGCAATCCTCTAAATCATTGTACGCATGTACTTTCTTCTTGTACTCTTGGTCCTCAAGTTTGAACTTGTCAGCTTCTTCCACCATCTTTTCTATCTCCTCCTTTGAAAGCCTTCCCTTTACATTTGTGATCGTCAGTTTCTTTGATATACCTGTTGATAATATCTTCGACGTGACTGTCAGGATACCGTCATAATCTATCTCAAAACAGTCCTCAAATTTTATCTCTCCTTTGGGAGCACGTGGTATTCCATAAACTGTGAACGTCCCCAACAAATGGTTATCGGTAGATCTGGTTCTTTCACCTTGATACACCTCAATATATGCTGAAGATTGGTTATCTTCAGTTGTAAAATAAATTTTGTATTTCTTTGTAGGTATTTGAGTGTTACGTGGTATCACAACAGAAAATATGTTTCCTTTTAGCCCCACACCAAGAGATAAAGGAGTGACATCGCGTAGCAACAAGTCTCCAACACTCTTATCACTGCTACCACTTAACTTTGCAGCCATCAAGGCTGCACCGTACGCTACAGCCTCATCAGGGTTCATCCTTTTGCATAGCTCCTTCCACCCAAAGAATTCGCTTAACATATTTTGGACCTTAGGTATCCTAGTCGACCCACCAACAAGAATAATCTCATCTACCCATGATTTTTCAATCTCAGCGTCTTTTAAGCATTTATCTAGAATCTCCATGCACTGATTAAAGAAGCTCATGTTCAACTCTTCAAATTTAGCGCGAGTAAATCTCATGGAAAAATCAATCCCCTGGTGTAAGCAATCCAAATCAATTGTAGTTTGAGTAGCGCTTGAAAGAATCCTTTTTGCCTTCTCACAAGCGAATCTCAACCGCCCGAGTGCCTTTTGGTTCCCACTCAAGTCCTTATTCCATTTCCTTTTAAACACCGAAACACAGTAATCCACCATGCGGTTATCAAAATCCTCACCGCCCAAATGAGTGTCACCAGAAACTGCTTTCACTTCAAAAATGTTCCCTTTCTCGATCGTTGTTAAAGAGACATCAAAAGTACCCCCTCCCAAATCAAAGATGAGCACATTTATCTTTCCACTAAGTTGAGCCTTATTGTCTAAACCATAAGCAATTGCAGCTGCAGTAGGCTCATTGATCATGCGAATAACATTCAAACCAGCAATAGTGCCCGCATCCTTGGTTGCTTGACGTTGTGAGTCGTTAAAATAAGCAGGGACCGTTACCACCGCATTTTTCACAGCTTTTCCAAGGTACACCTCCGCAATTTCTTTCATCTTTCCCAGAATCATCGATGAAATTTCTTGAGCTAAAAATTCCTTGTCTTGACCTTTGTAGGTGACGACAATTTTTGGAGTGTCGTCAGGCCCTTTAATGACCCTAAAAGGCCATAACTTCATATTTTCCTGCACTTTGGAATCACTAAATCTCCTCCCTATCAACCTCTTAGCATCTGAAAATCGATCCACGGTTAATTGATTATATATTCAAACAACAGCAAGAACATATACAAAGTTAACGCTGTTCAAAAAAAAAAGTTAACTTTACTTATTATATCTAATTAAGGTAACAAGTGTTAGCGTTTTTTTTACCAAAGATTGTGTTAGCAGGGTTCAAAGCCACTTGATTTTTGGCACCATCGCCTATCAAACGTTCAGCATCAAGAAATGCAACAGTAGACGGTGTGGTTCTGAAGCCTTGCTCATTCGGTATGATTTCGATTGTACCACCGTTGTTCGAAACCGCAACACAAGAGTATGTTGTTCCCAGGTCAATGCCGATCGCGGGTGCTTCGTGTACTTTTCCCTCCATTATATTTAAAACTGATCGATCGAGTTTGATCTTTTCCTGTACAAAACTTAAACCGTACGTATTGCATGTGAGCTGAGCTATATATATAACATAACGAATCCAGAAATACATACATACATATATTAGTAGATAAAATAAAATAAAAAAAACTCAAACCCTAACTGATCGAAGCGGAGGGGAGATGAGCAGTTAAACGTATGCGAGAAGAGTGTAGAAGGGATAATATATAGTGTTTTTGAATGAAGATCGATGAAGTCATAAACTGATAAATTAACCCATCCTATCCAATTTTTTTTAACTGACAAATCGGGTTTAACGTGATTGCCTTTTCATATCTCGTATCAGTCTCCAGGATCCGATAACCCACGCGCTACTAGCACAAGTTACAAGCAGCCCCAGGAACCAAGGCTCAATAGATTGACGAGCGTCGTACCTAGATGAATTAACCCGCTTAAGAGTAAACCGCAAAAATAATCGGCTTAACTTTTTATTTTTCTTATAAGTTAAATTCTTTAACAACTTTTTATACATTAAAAACTAACTTCGTTTCTATTTTATCTTAGAAAAGTCCTGAATAGTTTTTTTAACATTAACGCTCATTAGCGTATTAAACTTGAAAATAATTGTGACATTTTTTTAAACTTTCTATATGAAGCTAAGCTTCATTCTAAGAAATGTTTAAAATTTTATAGGTCATTCCTACGTACTTGAAAATAATTAAAATCAAAAAATAAAAAACGATTAATTGGGTTTATATATAGCCCAATAAATCGAATAAACATACTTTATAGATAGCCGAATAAACCCATCAAAACTAATTCGGTTGAGTTAAAAATCAAGCCGAATTTGAATGCGATTTGTGATTCGTTTTTAATTACTTCAATTCAATTGCTTTGGGATCTTAACTTAGCCCAAACAATTTCAATCCTAAGAACATTCGAATCTAGTTTTGTGAGTGAGATCGAGTTGAGAAGAGATAAAATGTTAATGTTTATATTTATATTTGAAAAACTATTATTCACTCATATAATTTTTTAATACTTTTGACAGTAGTCGTGAGTAGAAGTGAAAGAAAATGTAATGATAAAAACATCACATGAGCTACATATATTAGGTTTAAAAATGAAATGATAGATAAGCTAAAAAGAACATTAGGTGAGTTATATACTAGGGTTTTAAAAAAGGGAATGGTACGTGAAAAAACTAAAAAAGACATCACTTGAGTTATACATGTTAAAAACTAACGGTGGGTTTTAACTTCGTTTGTAAAGTAGTGCTTTATAAAAATGCTGAGAGTCACACTATCGTTGTGAAGATATTTGTGGTCTTACATTGTGTTTCCAAGTTTACTCGATGAAGGAAATTGTTTTATTTCAAATTGGATAGAAATAAAAGGAAAAGAAATGAAGAGTTATTAAAAAGGAACGTGAAGAATGTGATTTTTTTTATGTAATCTAAACCTTAAATATTTTTTATACAAGCATTCCCTCTATTTGTATATTATTTTTTATTGATACTAGATTAGTACCCGTGTATTACACGGATTTTAGTTTTATAGGTTTTAAGTCAATTTACATATCAAATTTATTTTTAACATATCTTTTATTAAATCGATTTGGATATTTACAAATATATTCATATAAAAAATCATATGTTACAATAAAGGATATGATTTATAATAGTTGGTAAATTTTTATTGGAACATATCGAGTTAAGAGATAATTCATGATAACTGTTAATTTTTTTATTTGAACATATCGAGTTATGAAATAAATTTTAACATATCGGGTTAGGATAAATCATAATAATTGATAAGTTTTTTATTTGAACATATTAGGTTAGGGGATAATTCATGATACTTGATACATATCGGGTTAAGATATAGATCATGATAATTGATAAATTTTGTATTTGAACATATCGGGTTAGGAGATAATTGATGATAATTTGTGAATTTTTAATTTAAACATATCGGGTTATTTCGAATATGGAGCATACCATGACCCGTCTAAAAATTTTCCATCAAATTAATTAACAACATGACACCTAAGCAAAATCCTATGTGGAGTAGTTAAATTGATGACATGTGGATGTGTTACTCAATTATTAGAATATATGTAGATGTAGATTTTACTCATGGCTGATCCAATGTATGTTGAAAAGTCTATAGGTCCTGAGCGAGTCTAAAATACAGGCCCTCTAATTAGCTAGGTTTTTTTAATGTGCAATTTAAAAGGGTTAATTGGGCCGCTAAATAACTTAGCTAAGATTAATTTATTTGGGTCATCATTCTATTTTTATCATTAGAATTTTTTAATGCAATGTCTTAAAATATAGAATATGGTTTTAAATTTGGAAACTCTTAATAATTAATTGTGACATGAATACATGTACTTGATAACCACAAATTAATTAACACCGTCTTTTAGTTGAGTTGGTAAGTTATAGTCTTTCAAAGACAATGTCTACAAAAGTATTTGTTTTCCTAAATTTTCAATTCTAGAAAGTATTTTTCCTACATCAACGCAAATATAGAAAGAACCACCATTCGTTCATCTATAAACTAAGTTAAGTTCGGGTCCAAGCAATTCAATCAGTCCGGTTCAACCCTCATGACTTAAAAGTTAAAACACTATTTGAACGGGTTAAATATGTATAATTTTTTAAACAAAGTTATGCCTAATTGCCTATATATAAGCCATTGGGCCCTGGGCAATTTTCCAGTTTGACTTTCCTCTAAGCGAGGCCTGTTCTACTCATAAATACTTGATATTAGTATTTTAATGATTTGAACGTGTGCAAACTAAAGTAAGAGGTGATTTTGGAGCAGAGCCTAAACGAGGCATCTTGAATCCTGGATCGAGAACTAGCACTCTGGTAACACATACTTGCATTATCCGGCTTGGTTTGCAATCAAACTTTTGCTTTCTTTTGATTTCAGAAATGTTTAAAATTGAGTTTTGTATGTTCTCAATCATGCGTATCTAAACTTGTTGAACTACCTAAGTTTGGATGATTTATTGATATTATTTTAATATTTTTCGGTTTTAATATATCATATGACTTGAATGTTATTGTGATGATATGTTTTTTACTCGTTTTTAATGGTTACGCATATTAATTTTATAGTTGATGATCTTATTTGTTCCCATGTTTGCTAGTTTAATTGATTTTGTAGTTTTGCATGTCTAGAGTGGTAACTTTGTGTTTATGATCATTAGGACGATTAGACTAGAAATAGCTATTTTCATATAGGCTTTGATTGTTGCTTAAATTAGTGTTCTATTTAGTTTTGAGACTGCCAGGTGATAAACTAGCTAGACTCCAACTTGTCATTATGTGTTAGGTTTAGATTGCACTAGCGTGAGTCTGCCCTTTCACTTGTGTTTTAAGTGTTTCTAGGTTATTAATTGGTTTAGAATAGATTTACTCATGTGTTTTGGGGTTGTTCGGAACAATCCTTCGGAACATTGTGATTGTTGAGACATAGAGGAGATACATTATTAGGGCACCTTAATATTCTCAAGTTGACGATACCAAAAGTTGAATCAAATTGTCTTCCTGTGAGCTTCACACAACTTTTAGGATCACTATGATGTGTTTATAAGACCTATAAGATACTTATCATACTTTAGTGTTTCTACTTGTCATATTCTTTAGATCTGTGTGATATGATTAGTTATTCTCAAGGATAGTTGAATTTGTTAATAGGATTCTTGTCTAGATTGTTTACTTTCTTTATATCTGCTAGTTTCTCGTGTCCATAGTTTTATATATAGTTGTGTTTATTTAGTATATTAGTTTATATTTAGTTAAAGATTACAATTCTATATTTCTTAATTAAGTTAAAACTCAATAGAGATTTATTATTGAGGTATGCCAACCAAGTCTTTTGGTACAATACCTGGACTTACTTAGTTTTACTATATATAGCCGGTACACTTGTCGCTTATGTGAGTTTTGTTGAGTTTTCCATTTTTTTAAAACCCGAGTTTGTGGTCCGCTTTATATAATATATACATTTTTCACACATCACCTTTGTTTTCTTTTCATCTCTTAAGTGAACTCGAAAACATAATGTTAAAGTCATAAGTTCAAAATCGCACTAGCGACAAAGTTTTGCAGCCATTAACATGGGTTTTCATTGAGATCTTAAAACATATGCAAGTTAGAAGGTTTTACGAGCTAGTAAGTTTTTTCAGGATGCCTAAATTGTGACCGCCTTTTAAAAGAAACAACTCTACATTTTAATTTTAAGGGTAACTTTGTAAAAACATAACCAAGTTTTTTAATAATAGAAACATTACAAGTAAAACCGACCTACATGTGATACTCAACCCAATAACCGTTTTTGGTAGCAGTTATCGACAACGTCGATGGAGTTCAGTTCCAACTTCCAAACTAAGGTCCAACAATGATTTGATTTAGAAAATACGGTCCGAAGAAGATGTTAAACAATGGTTTCAGCTTTTAAGGTAAACAACCCTTTCATTTTCAATAATTCTTGGTTATGTTATACTATTTTATGTGATCATTTATAACTTCAATTTTGATTACAAATCTTCAATGTTGTTATAGGATTGCGTAATTGTGATCTTGTGACTGGATTAATTGGAAATAAATTCTGTTACTTTTGCTTTGATTCAATGATGCACACCACTCGTTTGATGAAATGTGTAACTGAAATTTTAGAATTTTTTTAATAGAAACAAACATATATACAAGTTTTTCCATATCCTTGTTAATTTGTGATGGATCTGAGCAGGTAATTTGATACTCAAACTTAAACTCTGATGTAATGCTCATAGAGTTGGAACTGTGGATTCAAACTTCTAAATCTCACAAATTTTAGATTTTTTTTAAATTTTGTTTACATATCATTCGTTTTACTATCATAGTTTCCAAATAATTTGTTCAAATTTATATATGGAGCATATATCATTAAAAGATTTTCTGTGGGATTATAATACAATATCATATTTGAAAAGAGAAGTCACATTCTTTATGTATATTACAAAGACACAAACATGATTTTTTACATGTATAAGCCAAAACAGTTCAAACCAAGCCACAAACAGTACTGCACATGCTTAGAAATTTCAAGTTTAACCGCCATAGGTCCACAGTTTCAGAACTAAACTGGTGGTGTGCAAACAAACTCTAGAAAAAGCTTTTTGCGCTCAAGCTCAATAGTAGGTGCAGCTTGATTGTCATCGAGCCACACAGTCGTTTCATCAATGGCCTTTTCCATTTTCTTCAAGCTCTCTGTGTGCACCTTCTTGTTGACATTGTATTCTTTAACCTTCTTTTTCATTTTGTAAATGCAATCTTCTAAAGCATTGTATGCATGCACTTTCTTCTTGTATTCTTCGTCTTCATGTTTGTACTTCTCTGCTTCTTTGATCATCTTTTCTATCTCGTACTTGGATAGTCTACCCTTTTCATTTGCGATCGTGAGTTGGTTTGACATACCTGTTGATAGTACCTTTGACGTGACTGTGAGAATACCATCAGAATCTATCTCAAAACAATCCTCAAATTTTATCTCGCCTTTAGGAGCAGGTGGTATTCCAGAAACTGTGAACTTTCCCAACAAATGGTTCTTGGTAGATTTTGTCCTTTCGCCTTGATACACCTTAATAACTGTTGAAGATTGGTTATCTTGAGTTGTAATGTAATTTTTGTATTTCTTTGTAGGTATTTGAGTGTTTCGTGGGATCACAATATTAAATACTTCTCCTTTTAGCTCTACACCAAGTGATAAAGGAGTGACATCGTGTAGCACCAAATCCTGAACCCTCTTATCATTGCTACCGCTTAACTTTGCAGCCATAACAGCTGCACCAAATGCTACAGCCTCATCAGGGTTCACGCTTTTGCATAACTCCTTCCACCCAAAGAGTTCCCGTAACATATTTTGGACCTTAGGTATCCTTGTCGAGCCACCAACGAGAATGATCTCATCTACCCATGATTTTTCAATGTTAACATCTTTTAAACACTTTTCTACTGTCTTGATGCATTGACTGAACAAGCTCGTGTTCAGCTCTTCAAATTTAGCTCGAGTAATACGCATTGAGAAATCAATCCCATCATGCAAGCAATCCAATTCTATGGATGTTTGAGTAGTGCTTGATAGAATCCTTTTTGCTTTCTCACAAGCAAATCTCAACCTCCCCAACGCCCTTTGGTTCCCTGTCAAATCCTTATTCCATTTTCTTTTAAATTCTGAAACACAGTGATCCACCATGCGGTTATCAAAATCCTCACCACCCAAATGAGTGTCCCCAGAAACTGCTTTCACCTCAAAAACGCCCCCTTCCTCAATCGTTGATAGAGACACGTCAAAAGTACCGCCTCCCAAATCAAAGATGAGCACGTTTATCTTACCAATATATTCACACTTATTGTCTAGACCATAAGCAATTGCAGCTGCTGTAGGCTCATTGATCATGCGAAGGACATTTAAACCAGCAATAGTACCTGCATCCCTGGTTGCTTGACGTTGTGAATCATTGAAATAAGCCGGGACAGTTATCACAGCGTTTTTTACAACTTTTCCAAGGTACGCCTCCGCAATTTCTTTCATCTTTCCCAGAATCATTGATGAAATTTCTTCTGCTAAAAATTCCTTGTCTTGACCTTTGTATGAGACAACAATTTTTGGAGTGTCTGCAGGCCCTTGTATGACCCTAAAAGGCCACAATTTCATGTTCTCCTGCACTTTGGAATCACTGAACTTCCGTCCAATTAATCTCTTTGCATCTGAAAATCCATGACTGATTACTCAAACGATATCAAGTAAATATCCCAATTTCCAACAAAATCAAAGTTAATATTTTAGCTGATCATGTTTAGGCCTTAGGGTAACCACTGTTAGTTAGCATGCATGCTTTAGCACAGTTTATACTTTATATTTTATAGTTTATACTAATCAGTAATCAAGTATGTTAAACCAATAAAAAGTAACCTCTGAGTATTTAATTACTTGTTTGATAGTGATACAAACCCAACTTCAATGCAAATGGGTCAAATCAGTTATTCAAAGAAAAGGGGTAGTGGGTAAATGAACAGTTGAAATAAATGGCCATTTATTATAGCTGTCTATGCTTATTTATATCTTTTCTCCTAGTTTGTTTCTTGTCAATGTTTATGTTATCTAAATCGGGTATCTATACCTTTGTTCTTGGAGATTAACCCATCTCGAATCGGGTCTCTATCTTATACTACCATATTCCAGTAACAAAATCTATCAATATCCTTTGTTTGATTTCTGGGTTCTATCATTTGGTTCCATTGCCGGGAAATTCAGTTCAATCGGGATTCAAGTTCACGCAAGAGAAATCAATTTCTGAAATCCAACTTCCGATCAATTCTGAAAAGCAAACTAGGTGATCAAATTCTGAATCCAATTTTGACAAATCTGGTCATTTCTCACAAATCGAAATCAGGAAAAATGTCATCTCAAACTCAAAACCAACTTGATGGAAAATTAAATCCAGATCAAATTGCTGCCCAGTTAGCTGTATTTGCATCCCGACTCGAGTCTATAGTGGCACAAATGAGGGCTGATGTTGCTGAAATTAAGGTGGCTTGGATGGATGACAAGGAACCCAAGGATGAGCCTCAAGGCCCCCTGACTGAATTGATCAAGGAAGAAGTCCTCAATGATTGTACTAATGCCGATGACACCAAATCTAATCATGTTATAGGTGTTATGCAGTTGGAGCAAGGGCCCGGTTCAGAATTTCAAAAACAAATGGTTGTGAAGGTATTGCCCTTGAGCATGGAGACTAGACCTGCAGATTCGAATCACAGGGGATCATTTGATGTGGGTAGTGTTGTCTTGCATATCCAGCCTTATGCTAAGCTGTTTAACCAGCCTTTTAGGGCCTATCAAAGTGTTCGGCAGATATCACATCTAGGTTCTCGTTGGGCTAGTGACATAAATTCACGTGGGTCCTATAGATATGATGCAGTAAGAAAACCCAATGTTTTGTATGAGCGATTAAGTATCCTTGCCGAAAACTTATTCTTTGCACTGGAAGCCACAAGTTATGACCATCCTGGCTTAGTACAGGGTGCCTACCACACTTATATGATGATTGCAACAAACCACAGAATGGGCAACTTTCTTACTTTTCAAATGATCTATGAAGCGGGTCAAACTATAATTGAATGGCTTATTGCTTGGTATAAAAATTTCTTGCTACCGACTTGAGGACAAGTCGTTTCCTCGGGCTGGAAGTATTGATACAAACCCAACTTCAATGCAAATGGGTCAAATCAGTTATTCAAAGAAAAGGGGTAGTGGGTAAATGAACAGTTGAAATAAATGGCCATTTGTTATAGCTATCTATGCTTATTTATATCTTTTCTCCTAGTTTGTTTCTTGTCAATGTTTATGTTATCTAAATCGGGTATCTATACCTTTGTTCTTGGAGATTAACCCATCTCGAATCGGGTCTCTATCTTATACTACCATATTCCAGTAACAAAATCTATCAATATCCTTTGTTTGATTTCTGGGTTCTATCAGATAGTTTTTTAAAACTATGAACATAAACTGTAAGCAAGTCTAAATCATTTTCAGGAACCAAAGCCAGTGGATGGTTTGTACAAATTCTTTTTATGATGGTTGACTTTTATTATAATTTGATCAAAAGTAAATGAAAAGTAGGAAAAATTAGTAGACTGACCAAAGATGGTATTTGCAGGGTTCATAGCCACTTGGTTCTTGGCACCATCGCCGATGAGACGTTCTGCATCAAGGAAAGCCACAATAGACGGTGTAGTTCTGTAGCCTTGCTCATTGGGTATGATTTCGATTCGATTATGGTTCGAAACAGCAACACAAGAGTACGTTGTTCCAAGGTCGATTCCGATCGCTGGTGCCTCGCTTACCTTGCTCTCCATTGTGTAAGTGAGTTTGAACTCTGTTGCTCTTCCTGCTATTTAAATGAGTATGCAGTCTTTTTCTCTTCCTTTTATTTAAATGGAGTTGCACCCTTTAAGGAAAAAAGTAAACTACAAATGTCATCTCTTGGTTGCTTCTATGAAATTTGTACGAAATAAATTGATAACTACCACATATTGAAAATGAATTAGTGAGACTCTTTGAATTATTTATAAAAGTAAACAAACTACATACATGTAATATTTTAATCTTTTTAAGAATAAAGAAATAGATGCTTAAACATAGTTGGTTAGTAGATTACAAAGAAAGTTCAGTGTTTAGTATTTATAGACTAGTATCAAAATCAATAACAATCACTTAATTTCTTTTTCATTACAATTAAAAATCTATTTAGATAATTTTCCATGAAACTTAAAGATTAAAAAAAAGTTATTTATAACAAATCCTCTGTTTTTCTGCATATGAATAAATGACAGCAGCTATTGTTACAACACGGGTATGGTTAATAAGTACTCAGCTACTATTCACTAGTGAGGGGTATACCCAGTGAATCAAGGCTCGCTCATGGACGGGGAGCAGTGTTCCACGTGAACGTGAGCCATATCACAAGAGACATCCCAATGTTGGTGATCGGATCTTGTAGTGTAAGTTATTGATGAGATGCAATGTCGCAAACATCAAAAGACATCCCAATGTCGGCGACCGAAACGAGAAAAGAAAACCTACAACGACGTGTTTCGAACGACTCGTCGGAAGATGATGACAATGAACCCGTGGTTGAATAATTGACTATTAAATGATTCAACATTTTTTTCTAGTTGTTGAGAGTGTGAGGATAAAAGATTCTTGAAGACGGTATGTTAAAAAAATAAGGATATATGTGTGTTTATAGTTAACTAAACTAACTCTATTTGTTCTAACAAGATAGTTGTTTTACTTTTAGCTTGTTAAATAATACGCTCAAATCTCATTTCAGGCAGTACTGTATTGATCAAATTGAATAAGTCAAACTAAAATGTAAAAACAAAAACATAATCCAACAAACAAGATTTAAGAACTACATAAGGGTTGTGCAAACAGACTCTAGGAATAGCTTTTTGCGCTGAAGCTCATCAATCGGCGCCTCTTGATTGTCCTCCAGCCACTCGGTCGTGTCAGCAATGGCATTCTCCATTTTCTTCAAGCTCTCGGGTTGCACTTTCTTCTTGACATTGCACTTTTCAATCTTATATTTCATGTTATATAAACAATCCTCTAATGCATTGTATGCGCCGACTCTCTTCTTGAATTCTTGGTCCTCAAGTCTGTACTTCTCGGCATCTTTTACCATTTTCTCAATCTCTCCCGCGGAGAGTCTTCCATTTTCATTGGTGATCATGAGTTTCTTTGACTTACCAGTGGATAATGTCTTCGCTGTGACTGTGAGGATACTATTGGCATCTATTTCAAAGCGTACCTTGACCTTTTGAACTCCTTTACGAGCAAGCGGGATTCCAGAGATCTTTAACACACCTAGCAAATGGTTGTCTGTTGATCTAGCTCTTTCACCTTGATACACCTTAAAATCTATGGAAGATTGGTTGTCTTTAGTTGTACCATATAATTTGGATATCTTTTTTGGTAGTAGAGTGTTTCGCGGGATCAACACATCAAACACTTTTCCAACTATTTCTACACCAAGAGACAAAGGTGTGACATCTCGTAGTATCAAATCAGGGACAGTCCGGTCACCATTACCATTTAACTTCGCAGCTAACACAGCTGCACCATGTGCAACCGCCTCATCAGGGTTTACACTCTTGCATACCTCCTTCTGGTCCAAGAACTCCTGCAACATATGTTGTATCTTAGGAATCCTAGTTGACCCGCCAACAAGAATAACCTTTCCAATCTGCGATTTTTCCATCTTTGCATCTTTTAAACATGTGTCTACAGTTGTGATGCACTGATTGAATAGGCTAATGTTGAGTTCTTCAAATTTAGCGCGGCTAAACCTCATTGAAAAATCAATCCCATCATGCAAGCAATCCAAATCGATTGACGTTTGAGTAGTGCTTGAAAGAACCCTCTTTGCTTTCTCACAAGCAAATCTCAACCTCCCCAACGCCCTTTTGTTCCCTGTCAAGTCCTTGTTACATTTCCGTTTGAATTCCTTAACACAATGTTCCACCATGCGGTTATCAAAATCCTCACCTCCCAAGTGAGTGTCGCCAGCAACAGCTTTCACCTCAAAAACACCCCCTTTCCCTATAGTCAACAGAGAAACATCAAAAGTGCCGCCACCCAGATCAAAGACAAGCACCTTTATCTTCTTGTTAATGGCAGACTTATTTTCTAGACCATATGCAATTGCAGCTGCAGTAGGCTCATTGATCATACCAATGACGTTTAACCCAGCGATAGCACCAGCATCCTTGGTAGCCCGTCGTTGTGAATCATTAAAATAAGCCGGGACAGTTATCACAGCGTTTTTCACAACTTTTCCAAGGTACGCGTCAGCAATTTCTTTCATCTTTCCAAGCATCATCGCTGAAATTTCTTCTGCCGAAAATTCTTTCTCCTCACCTTTGTAGGTGACAACAATCTTTGGTGTGTCACCTTGCCCTTCAATGACCTTAAAAGGCCACAACTTCATGTTTTCCTTCACTTTGGAATCACTAAATCTTCTTCCAATCAATCTTTTAGCATCTGAAAATCAAATCAACGACGATTAGTTTTTTTTTTCGTAATCATGAACATATACAATTTTCTATTGTTTTGATCAGATGAAAAGCAATATGTGAACTAACCAAATATGGTGTTAGCAGGATTCATGGCCACTTGGTTCTTGGCACCCTCACCGATGAGACGCTCTGCATCAACGAAAGCAACAGAAGATGGTGTGGTTCTGTTGCCTTGTTCATTGGGTATGATTTCTATTCGACCAGGATTCCAAACCGCAACACATGAGTACGTTGTTCCGAGATCGATGCCAATAGCTTGGGCTTCCTTTACCTTTCCCTCCATTAGTAGTTAGTACAATCGATGTGATATCAATGTGTGTTTTGGTCAACTTGTTTGTAACTTCATAACATGAACATAAACAATTAATGTTTCATTCTGAAAAGAATATTTAAATCCAAAAGTCACTAAGAAAACTATTATTATTTTATATCTATTATTTTTATATGACATGAAAACTTGTATGAAATTTCTAGGTACACTTCCAGAAGTTGAAAATTGAGCAAGTCAATTGTTTTTGTTTTAACCTTTCGTAAATAAACTAAGCAATAAATGTTATGAGTAGCAACTTTGTATGCAGCTGTCAAGTAGAAACTGAAAACTAAAGTTGAAGCTAAAATTTTTACCTTAACTCAATGATATGGTTTTTAGTTTGTAAAAAATGGTCAACATTAATTGTTGAATACGGTGGGATAAGAGGATTTATACTGTAGAGAGATAGGGGATGAAAGTTTTTAGCACTTCTAGCCGATGAGGGATATGATGCTTCTTGTGTTAGAATTTGAAAGTAACCAAACTCTAGTAGGCGAACAGATGCTTTATCGGAAAAACTAAAATACGTTTGTATGTTAATTAAACCATATAACACAATGAACTTTAAATAGATAAGATATCCTAATATAATACTATAAAACTAAAACCAATAAACTAGGAAAAACACAAATACTAGTTTGACTATAATACTTGATTAGTTAATTAGTACTAGATAAATTCCTAATAACAATCATACTTCCTCAAATAATCCCATGAAAATTAGTGAATTACCGAACCGTCCTTAATAAAATCTAATATCGTTCAATATCTTGAACTATTTTAACAATCTGGTTGGTAGTTTTTCAAATATATATTTAATATTTCAAAGTAACATAATAATATTACACTGCTCAGTAAAATAATATTTCAAAATACTTCAATTTAGGGGCATTTACATATATCCCCTTCTTAAGATCATTTATTACGTATTTACCCACTCCTTAAATTCAATTACATATTTCCCCTTCCTAAACCACATATATTACATATTTACCCAGTTTCTTTAAAATAGCCTTTTGATTTACTATTTTACCCTTAATGGTCTTCATAAATATATTTTTATATTTTCTCATGGTTTGTGTAAAAGAAGGGATAAATGAGTAATTTATTATGTCAAAGGGGATATATGTAATTAAACTTTATGCTTGGGTAAATATGTAATTAATGGACTTAGGAAGGGGAAATATGTAAAAAAACCTTCAATTTAAGGGCGTCTTATGACGTAAGATAACATGTTCATGTTTAAGGTTATCATCAAGTTCTAAAGCATAATACTCTATAAAAAGAGAGAATATTTGCAAATTTTGGTTTGAATAATTAATTTATGAAATAGAATTTACATACATTTGAGTGTTAAACGATACGGAAAACTTGAAGTATGTTGGACAAAGAAGAAGAAAAAAAGAGAACAAGAGGCGGTCATTAAAACTAAAATCAATATCAAAATACATTAAAAAAAACAAATAATGATGAAAAAACATAAAATGAAGAACCAAACAATGGTTAAGTAAAAAGACATTCAATTTCAATTTCATCTTAGGGCTTTAAAAACCTTAAGTCAGCCTTGTCATTGCATCAACTATAAATATTTTGGTAAAAAAAAGCGACAGATTGACTTCGTCAACTTAACTTACTAGCATTCGGACATTGAACAAGTTTTTAGCTCCATGCCTTCATCATAAATATTAACTAGCTAGCATTCGTACTTTGAACAAGTTATTACAGTGATAGAAGTAGTGATTGCAATTAAGTACACACGGCGTTCCATATACTTAGTTAGACTGAATGATTCTATAATGATTTTGAATTCATAAACAAACACAAAATATTATTTGTTCCTTGTATCAAAGATTAAAACATAACTAGTTTTAAAAATTAACGTACTAGCTTTATTAGAAAAATTAATAAACTGATCAGACGTATTAACAATCTAATATATATATATACCGGATTTGGGTTTTAGAATAAAGATCATCCAAACAAACCATTCATATAAAAAAAATCTCATAATTGTTTTACATAAAAAAAATTGTCGATCAAAAGGTAATTAAAGAAACCCTAATATCCGAAATAAAAGGTATTTAACCGAACATATCAACCAAACCTAAAATTATCAAGAACATCAACAGCCTTACAAAGTTGAATTGTTCACCAATATTAAAACCTAGCTAGCTAGCTTCTTCCCATGCATCTTTTTCGTCGCGTAGCCGTCGAGAAACCGTCAAGATGATCTCCACTTTTACTTTCTTTTTTTTAATCAATTGCATGCATGCTTCTTTGTTTCTCCTAACTTCTCCAACCCAATCCAAAGTCTTTTTATAATTTTTTTACTTTCATTTTTAACCCATTTATTAAGATAAGAAGAGCTAAAAATCTACTTTAACACGACGGTCTAAAATTTATGTTTTATATATTTTCTTCAATTTTCAAACTCGTATCATCCACGATCCTTTCAATGTTTTTATAAGTCTTTTGTAATCTTTCACGACCACTTCACACCTAAAAAAACGAAGTAGATTATATCCTACAAAACTTGTATTTTCTAAAATGTTATCATATGAATGCGACAAATACAATAACATAGATGCTAAAACTTGATAAATTATGCCTAAATATATAACTAACACTATAGTCTATGCATACAAGCTCATAAATGGTAACAAACTCTAGGTCTGAAATTTACAATTTAGCCATTTGGAGTTAATTTGAACCTTTTTTCTCTTCTCGCGCGGCATTTATACAAAAGCTATATAATCTTCTTGTTATGTTTTTTTCCTCGATCATAGTTTGACATGATATCATATCAGATAATTAATGAGGATGTTATAATACTATATATAGTCTTGGTGTTTATATTAATCTTTATTATTTGATCATTTCATGTTTGTTTACATGTTAATTAGATAATTAAAAGTTGAGTTTTTAGTTACTTTTTTTTTTTGAACGGTGACTTTCATAAATTGTGACGGACGCAACCCCCCGTCACATGGGGGGTCCCTAAACCAAGTCAGGCAACCACATACGTTGTCTTTAACCGGGCCCGCGTGATTCATCTAACTTGGCAGGGCGCTCACAAGGAAAACCCCACAGAGGCTGGCGTAGCAACCATTATAGAGGATCGAACCCTCGCCCGTGGGTAAAACCTGTTTGTCTCACCAGCATTAACTGGATCACTGACTGGTATCGCTAGAAAATGAGGCTTGTGAGAATTGAACTTAAGTAACAACTTTACCACTCCACCCAAATTCCTTTGATGAGTTTCTAGTTACTTACAGCAGTATTCTAAATCCTGTAACTTTGTGTGTTAGTTTATTACGTAGCAGTTAATTAAGCATCAACTAGCTTGTTAAATTTAGCAATGTGAAAAAATATAGATACGCTTACAAAATATTGTCAGTGCGAAAAAACCTACCTATTCCGTATTTTTTTCCTTTTCTTTTTTGGCTTGACATTTTTTTTTATAAAAAAACTAATTTGCGTTTTTTTGGCTTTTTTAAATTTATGTTTTTACCTTTTTAAACTTAAATGGCCGTTTTTTAAATTTAGGTTGCACCATTGCATCTATGTCACTGACGTTATACGTTAAGGTTTCATTTTTTACTCTAAAGTTTTTAATATTTCAAGGTCTCCCTAACACGTGTGAGACCGGCGTATGGACGATGCTAACTTATCTAGCGAGTTAGTGGTTCTAATGTTACTTTGCTTCTACATCGCAACTTGCCACATAATAGTATTTTATATCTATGCTTAATCGCATTAGTATACCCAACATAACGCGTGTAACAAGTTATAAATACTAATATTAAAGATATAAATAAAAATATATATACTTAATGAAATTTCGAAGTTAGATGTTAATTTACACTCAAAAACCCAAATGTTTCAATGACCGCAGTTAATCTGTCAATAAAATTTCGAGTAGTTTGACCCGTCTCTAAATCTCTATTAATAGATCGAGATCTAAACATTGAAAGTGTATTTTTAACACTCGTAAAAAAATCCCCGGCTCGTCACTGCCTATGATTTGTTGATCATGATTTGGTCCAGAGACGAGTGTTCACGTATCACGTACTTCTTCAACTCAGCCATTATAGTTCTAGTTAAGTACCAAGTCAAAGTTTGACTACAGAAAATGTCAAGGTCAAGTTTCGTGTTCATACTTTTTCACATGCATACAAGTCAACACAAAATCAAGCTTTCCAAGAAGCCAACAAAAATCCCAAATTCAAATCATTTAAAAGCAGTTTCTTGGATCTTCTTAACCATAAAAACAAACAAACACAATCCAAACATCTTTCTTCATATGAACATTGTCTTTCCAAATTTTTGACTTTTTTCCTCCCAAAAATAGATTAAAAGTCAACACCTGCTTCAATACTTTTTGGTTTTACAAAATTTCAAGAAAGAAAAAAAACATCATGGATCCCTCAAATGGAAGATTGAACACTTCTAATTCTAATTCTCAACATCCTATATTTTCTTATAATAATTCTTTAAGTACTCATGTTTCAAATGATGACAAATATGAAGAACTGAATTCGGGTTGGTTCAATTTCGACGATGGAACTGAAAGTTCAAATCAGTTTCTTGCACCTTTTGCTTCTTCATCTTCTTCTTCTTTCATTTCTGCATACCCAAATCAGTTCTTTGATTCTCCTTCCTTTTTATTCAATTCCAATGTATGTTCTTGTTTCCAAAGATTTTAACTTTAGTTTTTTATAAAAAGTTTATGTTATTGGTTTACTGAGTATATTATGTTATTGTATGCTGCAGATTATTTCAACTCCAACAACAGGCGGTTATTTTGGTTATGATATTGAAGAGGGAAAAACAAATGTTTCGGGTTTAATTTCACAATCGCGAACGAGTCCTGCTACCATTTCTAGAAACATGATGGTATGCAGTTTTATCAGTTTTGAAAACTTCATGAATTGGAATTTTTCTTGGTTCTGTGCATGTATGCATATTGACAAGTTGACTTTTTGGTCAAATGTTCTAGTTCTTTCTTTTGATTTCTAGAATCATGTTAATTGTGTGATCTAATGAAATTATCCTAGAGATTTGAAGTTTATATTTCTTGTTTTGGTGCAGGATGGATCTTTGAAAAGTGAAGTTCTAGATTGGAATGATGAAAGTCAACCCAAACAAATTGACTTCGCCATGCAACTCAGCAAAATAGAACCAGAATCAGAATCAGTACAATATCCTCATAAAGATTGCAAAATAGACCCAATTCAAGTTAGCAAGAAACAAAGTAGATTTGAAGATGGTTATAATTGGAGAAAATATGGTCAAAAACAAGTCAAAGGAAGCGAAAAACCACGTAGTTACTTCAAATGTAGTTATCCTAATTGTCCAACCAAGAAGAAAGTCGAAAAGGATTTAAACGGGCATATCACCAAAATTATCTACAAAGGGGAGCATAATCATCCAATGCCACAAAACATGAAGAAATCATCATTGAACTCATTCAATAACACAATACTTGATTACACAAGTGATCACAAAGACTCTTCATTTGGAGACACCGAGTATGATCAAGACTCTTCATTTAGTAAATCAGATAATGACCGCGAAAATGAGCCCAATGCTAAGAGATGGTAAAGTTACATTCTTTTATTCTTAGAGAAAATAAAGATTAGACCTTGGATAAAAGAAAATGAGTCAAGTTGTAATCTTTTTTACTTTGCTAATGTAGGAAAACAGATGAAGGTGAGAGTGAAGCAATATCATATATTGGTAGTAAAACTGTTCAAGAACCGAAGATAGTTATTGAAACGAAAAGTGAGATTGATATTCTTGATGATGGATACAAATGGAGGAAATATGGACAAAAGGTAGTTAAAGGAAACCCAAATCCAAGAAGTTACTACAAATGCACGAACATAGGTTGTCCTGTACGAAAGCTTGTGGAACGCGCTTCACATGATTTAGAATCCGTGATCACAACCTATGAAGCGAAACACAACCATGGTGTACCTGGACGTGGCGGTGGTAGTTATGCTACCAACCAACCAACTAGGCCTTTGCCAAAATACCCGGGTTTGACCCATGAGAGTGGTCAAGCTTATACTGGTCAAAAGATAGAAAAATCTAAAGATTTTGGTTTCATGAATGGTTCATATCCGAATCAAGATTGGGTGAGAAATAATTTCCTGTCAAAAACTAAGGAAGAACCAGAAAATGAGTTCGTCTACAGATCAATTTAGACAAAACTAATGATGATGTTTCAACAATTAATTATACAGGGAGATCGATCCTGTTAGTTAGGAGATTAATATTGTATGTATTATTATTTGAATTAGTGATAAGTCTCCTGGTATATATGTGTTTTACAAATCAATACAGATCATTGAATTCATTAACTCTATTATGGCTTAATCCAAGTTATCCTAAACTACTAAGTTTCATGGTCGGTGGCCATGATGTGTCCGTCGCCCTTGGACGGACACGTGTCACGTCCTAAATGGACAAAAGAAAATTATATATATTGTTTATTTTTCCCAGTTGATATTTACATTAAATACATTTTAGTTCAAGACAGTTATACATATTGTGGGTTTGGTGGACTCGTTTGTGTGTCTCTCTATATACTTCAAGTGTGTTGTTTTCGAGGGAGATATATCTCTTAATTTGTTGTTATGAGTAGCGCAAATCCCCAAGAGTAGTGTAGAGGGTCCGAGTGGCTCATGACAAACTCGGTACTTAAAGAAGTGATAATGTGATATAAAACATACATTTCTGTACATTTAATGTACTATACGGATATGTTGAACATAGTAAAATAAGAAAATGAAAGATTTCACTGAAATTGTTCGTTTGGAACTTTCCTGAAAAACTAATCATAGGTTACTTTCTCTATCGGAACAATAGGGTCGTTATGTTCATTACCAAGGCATATCTTTTTATCAGAGGTTGAATCGATCATCAGAAGAAGAATTAGGCCACAAATTAGGATATATTCTGGGAAAATCAAACTTCCATCGAATGGGAAGCAAATGAAAGGCTTTCATAAAAGTTCTTGTAGAATCGTGAATGAAGTTTTCATTCTGTACATATCAGATCATGAATTAGTAACTACATTCTATTTCTAAAAAAAATCCAATTGTTTTCATTTTTGAAGTGAGATATTTATGGAATCTTCGTAAGAGTAGTGGCTCGTGACAAACTTGGTACATAAAGAAGTGATAATGCGACATAAAACATAGTAGATGATGCAGTTGTAATAATATCGTCCACATAAAGTAAAAGAATAGTTGTACCCTAACGATGTCGATAAATATAATGGAGAGTAGGAATGTAGTAATGCATGTTTTGAAAGCCAACAGTACCGATATATATTGTGAACCGTACGTCCGTTGCTGCCTAGAATGAAAGTATAAAGACTCCTTGAGAAAATGTGTATAATACGGGTGAATAAACCAATGATGAATAGATAAGAGTGAGATAATCCAAAGCTAGGGGCTATACTTAAGTGGTTGGTTTAACAACCGGGCTAAATGTCTTGAGCAAATCAGTAGCATCGAGTGGTTAGCTCTTATAATCAATTTTCAGGGGAAATACCACACACAATTGGGCAGCTGAAAGCACTCTATATTCTCAATGTATCACATAATGAGTTCGCAGGCACTATCCCACAATCTCTAGGAAGTTTAAGTCAGTTGGAATCATTAGACATGTCTTCAAACAAATTGACCGGAGAGATCCCAAATGACCTCACAAACCTTTCGTTTCTTTCTAGCTTTAACTTGTCATACAATAAGTTGAAAGGAAGAATCCCAACAGGCAGCCAGTTTCAGACTTTTGATAATATTTCCTATTTAGGCAACAAGAGATTATGCGGGTTTCCTTTGAGCAGATCTTGCACTAGTTCAGTCGTATCCGTACCGAGTTCGCAAGAATCTGATAATGAAAATGATTGCCAATCCATATACTACGGATTTGGATTTGGGGCAATTATGCCAGTCCTGTTTTCTCTATGGAGCGGACATTATTCTGGTACAGGTAGATAAGTAAGGCTGTCATAAAAAGCAAGTCATTTATGGCATAAAACTGTGAGTTTTGTTATCTAACATCTATCTACTGTCATTGTTCATGTATTTCGATTTGTATGTAGAGTGAACTAAAACCAAAGTGAAAACAGATTGCTTGTTTACCTCACTTTAATTTCCTTTTTATTTTATAATAACTTTAACAATTAAAATGTAATTGTTATTTATTTCGGTTTAAGTTCATTTTTGGCTTTGCTAACAGCCATTTGTAACTAACTGTTCTAACATTGATTTATTTATCTTCTCTACCGCAGGTGCCAAAAGAGTTAAAACTTTATTTTTGGACTGAAAAAGTTCAACCGGTTAAACCACATTGGTCAAAATAGTAATTTAGTCTTTTGAATTTAAAAAATTTCTAGGTTCCCCAAAATCATTTACTTCATATAAATAGATGACTTCTTTAACTATTTTATTTTCGTTTTAAATTAAATCACTTCAGTTAATTTAACCTGCATTAAAAAATCTAGGCTAGCAATTAAGGCACACTGGTCCACTTCTATAATTTCAAAGTAAACGCCAGTCAATTGTTGAATTATTGTTTACACATTGTAGAAAAAATACAATCTATACATATATATATATATAGATTTAGCAAATAGAAAGAAATAAATCTGCTATAATTTTGCATTTTATAAGCACTTTGGTTCATAAGCATCATCTGTGTGTCTAAATTCTTGTTTATAATGAGAACCCAACTCTGCTTTCACAGTTTCTTCTTGATACCCTTTTACTTAATCTTTTTTGGGCTTGAAATATTGTTGGTTTTTGGGCAATGTCAAGTCAAGCAACAATCAACTTTGATCAAGCTAAAAAACAATCTCCGGTTTGATTCTTCTCTTTCAACAAAACTTGTGTCTTGGAACCCAAATACCACAAATTGTTGCACCTGGAGAGGTGTAACTTGCAACATCAATGGTCAGGTTATCGGCCTAGACTTGAGCTGCGAAACGATATCTAGTGGAATAGATGACTCTAGTGTTCTCTTTGATTTAGAGTCTTGAAAGCTTGAATCTTGCTGCAAATAACTTCAATTTCACAGCGATTCCTTCAAGATTTGGTGAGCTTGCCAACTTATTGTATCTAAACATGTCGAATTCATATTTTGAAGGTCAGATTCCTGGAGAACTATCACAGCTGACAAGACTGGAAGTTCTTGACCTCTCTATTCTTGATGACACTTATTACATGCATGGTTTTAGGCTACTCAAACTCGAGAAACCAAATCTAGCCAGTCTTATTAAAAACCTCACACGATTAACAAGTCTTTATCTGGATAATGTGAACCTCTCAACACAAACTTTTGATTGGTGTCAATGTTTATCCTCATATTTGCATAATCTGGAAGTTATGAGTTTGTCAAATTGTCAGCTTTTAGGCCCTTTAAATGACTCCCTTGAGAAATTGAAGTCACTTTCTATAATTAGATTGGATGGTAACAATCTAAGTGCTCCAGTTCCGAATTACTTTGCAAACTTCAAGAATTTGACAGTGATGAGTCTCAGTGATTGTAACTTGATTGGAATGTTTCCTAGTAAAGTCCTTCAGTTGCGGAATTTACAGATTCTTGATTTAAGTTATAACCCAAATCTTTACGGTTCTTTACCCGTCTTTCCTATCTTTGGATCCCTTGAAAGTTTAGTGCTCAGTGACACAAGTTTTTTCGGTGAGATACCAGGATCTATTGGAAATCTAAAGAACTTATCAAGAATTGAGTTTCAGAACAACAACTTTAGTGGAGGAATACCTGAATCCATACAAAAGCTTACCCAATTAAAGTATATAGATTTGTCACATAACAGTTTATCGGGGACGATTCCTTCTTCTTGCTTTCAAGATCTTGAAAACCTTGTTTCACTTTATTTAAGTTTTAATGGTTTTAAAGGAAGTATACCTTCATCTTTGTTCGCCTTGCAAAAACTGAAAAAAATACTGCTTATCAATAACAATTTTGAAGGTCAAGTTCCTAATTTCACTAACCCTTCATTATCTTCACTAGATGAACTTGACTTAAGTAGTAACAAATTGCAAGGAGAAATTCCAAAAACTATCTTTGAACTTCCAAAGCTTAATGTCTCGTTATTATCTTCAAATAACCTGAGTGGAACCTTAAGAATCACAGACTTTGAAAACCATTTGAGAAATCTAATGGATCTTGATCTTTCATTTAATAGCTTGTCAATCATAATGAGTGATAACATCACATTCGTAAATCATCTTCCAAAGTTCAGGACATTAAGCTTGGCTTCTTGCAATCTTTTAGAGTTTCCAAATCTAAGAAACCAATCAAATTTGATGAATCTTGATCTCTCAAACAACAAAATTGAAGGAAAAATACCAAATTGGATATGGGAAGGGAGTGGATATCTTTGGCATTTGAATCTTTCTCATAACCGTTTAACTGGTCTTGAAGAACCTTATAGTTTTCTAAGTTTGGAACTACTTGACTTGCATTCCAATCATCTTAGCGGGGTGATTCCAGTTCCTCCTGATAGTGCCACATTAATCGACTATTCAAACAATTTTTTCAATTCATCGCTCCCCGAAAGCATTTGGAGAAACCTTAGCCATCTTTATTTCTTTTCGATCGGTTTCTAACAATTTACTTGGTGGGGTTATCCCACAAGATATATGCAACGCTTCCATCCTCACGGTTCTTGATATGTCAAACAATCAACTAATTGGAAGCATACCAAATTGCTTGTTTAAAGGCGGGGTACTAAACTTGGCAAACAATGGTCTTAGTGGTCGAATTGAGACAACAGGTAGTCAGTTTCAGACTTTTAAGAATGATTCCTATTTAGGAAACGAGAGATTATGCGGGTTTCCTTTGCCTAGACCTTGCACTAGTTCAATGATACCCGATGCACCGAATTCCTATGAATCTGATAATGAAAATGATTGGCAATCCATATACTACGGATTGGGATTTGGGGTAATAATATCAGTCTTATTTTCTGTATGGAAGGGACATTATTCTACTGACCAGTTGAAAGGTAATTAGTTCAAACAAGAATACAGGAAGCAAGTCATTAACAGTGTAGAAACTAAAATAGCACTTCTTTTGGCCCATAACATGTATCATTTTCTTCCTTCTCTCCAAAAACATAATCTTTGCATTCCAAACTGTGAGTTTTGTTATCTAAATTTTTTTTACTGTCATTGTTCATGTATTTCAATTTCTATGTAGAATGAGAATGTGAAGTCTTGATGTAATAATTTTATTTTATAATAGCTTGAACTATTAAAACGTAATTGTTCGAATTTCATCTCTTAGAGTAGGGTAATTGGTGAAAATTGAATTCAATTAACTAGGATATAATAAATATGTTGATTTGTGAGGATGAAAAATCAAGGTTTAATATATCTTTACTTAAGTCCTAAACTAAAAAACAAAACTTTAATCAACCAGCCTAAACAATAAATCCATAAAAGTATGAAAGTGTAATAAACTTTCACCTAAACTAAACATTCAACTACTCAAGCAAATTCACCGGTCTAAACAATCAACTTTCGAAACTGAACCATCAAATGATCAAGGAAAAAAAATCTCAAAATGTCCCTTGATTTTGAGCTCATTTTCAAAAACACGTTAAACCCTCTTTTGAAAATGGGCTCTATCTGTTAACGTCCATTTCCCATTCTCAACCACTAATAAAAAACTATCATCAGTCAAACAAAAGTCTTTTACGCCCTTGTTAGCCACCAACGCCTTCTTTAAAATATAGGCGTTGAAGACCAAATATCAATTTTGTCGGGTTCATAGTAAAGGTGATAGAACCCTTTTTTTTTAAGAAATCAAATAGGCGTTAGAGTCCATATTCAACAAAATGGGCTGAAGCCTTTTACGGGTCGAGCTCACCTCTTTTAAAAAAATCAAATACGTATTTATACAGTTTAAGGGTGTTTATACAATTCAAATACGTTGTAACTATGAGCTCTAATTTTTTAAAATGGGATAACGCCTTTATATACTTTTATTCCTAAAGAGGTGGAAAAAGGGCTAAGGTTGAATCTTTTTTTAAGAAGTAACTTTGTAGAAATATAATCAAGTTTGCCAACTGTTCAATTAAATACCAGAAACTTTTTTTATCTCTATAAAGTAACTGAAGTTTCATTAAGTGTTTCAATCTATGTACTAGTTTTACGATTATTTGGATTTTTTAAAATTGAGTTACAAAACTAAAATATGTATAAACTTTTGATACTATTTAGTGATTATTTTATTTAGTTTGATTTAAATTCAATAAATTTAGAATTTTTTTATGAGGTTGTAAATTATACTTTTCACTCTTAAATTTCGATTCAAGAACAGCTCGCGTAGTACTAATTCCGTACCATACAGTTTACACTAATTTGCCCTAATTTTTACTTTTGGTTCCCGTCATCATCACCTCCGACATCTACGCCTTCATCGAACTTTCCACCTGCAATCTCCGGCTCAGCCGTTTCCCTAGGTAAACATCGAATACTCATTTCCTTGTTCTCTGCTTTTGCTTAGTGAAAATCGTTAATGTTAATGTTAATGATTCTGTTTAGACTTAGTAGTGGATTTAGTTTGAGGTTTACAAGTCAAATTGCATCTCTATTTTTGTGAATGGATAATGCTTTACTTGAAAAAGAAGAGAAAAAGGTAACTTTGCTCAATTAAATCTCATTTGATTTGATGTTTGGAGCTCTAAATAACTTCCCTTGTAGCTAGATATTTGAATGTTTGGGATCGGCCTCAAAAAATTAGGTTTCTAGATTCTAACTACATTAGATAACTATGCTTTTGGTATATCACAATGATTTCCTCATGATGGACAAGTTATTTGAGGAAGAATTTGGACTCTGTAGTCGAAATCGCACAAAGCATACGCCTAGGCATTGAGGCGCAGCCTTGTAGCCTCGTTTAAAAAGCTCGTTTTCTGGCCACATTCCAATAAAAATTCGTCTGAACAGGTCTTAAGCAATTAAACTAGCCTAGTCTAGCCCTAAAGAAGCCAGAAAATAACCTAAACCAGCCTAAAACATGTCTAAAACCTTTAAAATGGTATTTTTATACCGTGTGATACGCTTAAAAAATTTACTTTTTAGGGCGCCATGTGCTTAGGCCCAAGGCTCATCAGTTGTGCCTTGAGTGCACCTTCAACAACTATGGGTTCGGATTTGTTAAATCTCGAGAAAGAATAAGCGTAAGTGCGTTTTGGAGCAAATGAATGTAAGGCTATATTATTATACTCACTATGAGTCTTCTTGTTTTTTGTGACTCTGTACTTTCGTATGTGTTTCTTTTCTTATGAGGCCTTCCAAGTGCCAAAAATGGAAATGATTTCGCAGTATTTGTTTAATTAGCGAGTAATTGTAATATGCGGTATGTAGATAACTAGAAACCTATGTCTAATTCTTCCAAACACAAGCATAGTTTTTAAACAGCGGTATTTTTGTATATCTTAATCATGATACTTGTTTTATAGCATCAATGTGTATATGAGTATATCTGTATGTGTGGTTTGAACAGAATTGGCATAGAAATAATGATTAATGATTATTTGCTGAAAGACTATCTGTGGATTCATAATAGTCAAAAGCGTACAAGATGCACAAGTAATAACCTTTCTCTAGGCGCGTCTTTGCCAGGTGTAAGCAAGTTGCTCTTTATTTTTTGTGAAGTTCAGGAATTAATATTTTATTTCTTTGTGCCTGTATACGTGCATACACACAAACTACTTTTTGGAAGTCGGGAAGTGTCTGCTACTTTATAATCACTGGTGACGATTCCAAAATTAAACTTATAAGGGGAATAACATCGGGATGAGTACTATTACAAGGAATGGTTATTGCAACTAAACCTAATATATTTATCTCAACCAAAGCATGGATATTGATAGACTCTTGTGTTTGTAAGTCATCTCTATGAATGGAGGCAATAAATTGTTTTCGTCATGTCATACATTGGTACATCAGCTTCATGCATGAACATAGATACAGTTCTAATGTCTTAAACATGCTTGGTTTTAACAAATTTCTACTACCGTTTCAAATCCTAGTCTTTATATAATGGAAAGATCGCGTAAAAACACGTATGCTTAGCACATATCAAGTTGCCTGAATTGTCTTCCGAAGTCATCATGTATCTAGATGATTTTTATGTGTTCTTTTATGTTATTTTAGATTTTAAGCTAAATTACCTTTCTTACTCAATTCAGTTCTTAATAAATTGTTTCAATTAAATATGTCATCTTTATTTACTTGTTGCTAGGTGGATCAATCGTTGGTGTAACTTTCCAAATGCGTTCTGTCATCATTTGTCAATGGAAGTTGGAATTGAGAATTAGGATTTGACTGCTGATTCTACATCCTTTGGTTGAAAAAAAACAACACACATCTTCTCTGTGTATTGTGCACAACAACTGATTACATTTTGCTCTAAAGGTCTTTTTTACCAAGTATGAGAAGTTTATCACTACGCTCAATTCTACCCCGACGCTTAAGATCTTCCATACATAATACAGTCTGGGACAACAACTCACTCGGGAAATCAGGCTTTATGTTGTTTCAAATCATGCACAAAACCAGTGGAGGAAGAAGACCTAAAAAGAAAATCTACCACAGAGTGCATGAACTAGACAAGGCCATGGACCTCCAAAAGAAGCCCACAGCAATCCTAAAGCTGAAATCAATCATCCAATCACAAAAGACTCAATCTTTACTTCTCAGGGACCTTGAAAAAGAAGTTGGAGTTATCCAGAAATGGAATTTTATAGCTCTTATTGAAAAATACCCATCAATTTTCCATGTCAGTGGTGGTCATAAAACACCACCTGCAGTCACACTCACCACAAAAGCCAAAAAGATTGCTGCTGAAGAAGCTCTTGCCAATGAACTAATGGAACCCATTTTGGTTAAAAATCTAAGGAAATTGTTAATGTTGTCGGTTGATTGTAGGCTGCCACTTGAAACCATTGATTTCATTCAACCTGAGTTGGGTTTACCTGCAGATTTTAAGAAAACTTTAATTCCAAAATTTCCTGAATACTTTTCAGTGAAAGATGTACACGGGAGACCCCATCTTGAACTAGGAAACTGGGATTCTTCGCTTGCGATAACAGCCCGCGAGGAAAAATATATGCAGTCAAGAATCTTGGAGATTTCCGGGAACTCAAAACGGGCTCGAATTTCAAAAGATGGAAACTTTCCCGGCCCGTTTGCATTTCACTTGAAATTCCCGGTTGGGTTTAGACCAAACATGAATTATCTTCAAGAACTTGAAAAATGGCATAAAATGGATTTCCCTTCACCTTATTTAAACGCAAAAAGATTTGAAGTTTCTGATCCTAAAGCTAGAAAGAGGGCGGTGGCAGTGCTTCATGAGCTTCTTAGTTTGACTATGGAGAAACGGCTGACTTCCGGTCAACTCGATGCGTTTCATTCAGAACTGAGATTACCAGCACGCTTGTTGCTTTGCTTAATTAAACACCATGGTATGTTTTACATTACTAATAAAGGTGCAAAAAGTACTGTTTTTCTTAAAGAAGCTTATGATGGGTCAAAATTGGTTGAAAAATGTCCAATTTTGACATTTAGGGACAAGTTTATAGCACTCACTGGTAGGATAGATCTTGAACCAACCTCATGTACTACAAGAACATGAAATTCAGGAAACTGAATTTAGAATATTTATTTTTTAATCATATGGTTGGTTGTAGTTCACATGCAACTGTTAAGCACCACAACATACATGAACACACACATTCAAACTAACTTACATTTACATAACATCTTATTTATATTACACGAGATTGCACTTCAGTAGTTTCTGTTCTAGTAGAGTTTGTCCAACTTAAAAAATAAAAACTTTCAAACACCCATAGTAGTTACAACTACACTAAAGTTAAACTTTTATTTGAACGTTTGATGTAAAAAAATCAGTCCTCATGATCCCATACATCCGCCACACTCCGGTACGGTCCATCGTTCTTGTTCACAAAGAGATCTTCACCATGCAATACTCTTTTCTGCTTCATATGCACAATATTAACACCATCAAAAATCATAGGATGAAACATATGATGAAATGAGACCAAACAAACAAGTCGCAAACCTGATCAGGGATGCTGCATAGAGCATTGAAATCCTGTTCTGGAAGAACCCAATTGAAGACATGCATGTTTTCTTTGATTCGATCTGCGTTTGTCGATTTGGGGATTACACTTGTTCCTCGTTGGATCGCCCACCTCACAAGAACCTGCCCCGGGCTTTTGTTTAACTTCTTTGCTATCTTCTCCACTGTTGGATCGTGGATGAGATCTCGACCGTTGGATTGTGATCCCAACGGCGAATACGCCTACAAATCAATACAAAATAATAAGGTTGTTTAGCTATGTTACGTTGACATATGTAAATTAAGTTTATTATTGTTGGTGTGTTACAGTGACATGGATCCCATTCTTCTGACATGCTTCAAGCATTTTTTCATTCCTCCATCCTGGATGCATTTCCATCTGAAACTCAAACAGAAAACGAAACATGAAAACAACATAAAAACACGATTCGGGTCTAATAATTTGAAACAGTTAATGTTGTTGTTACCTGGCACACAGATGGCATTGTTTGAGCAAAACTTGTGAGCTTATTTAGCTTCTTTAACGTGAAATTGCTTACACCGATATCACGAATGAGGTTTTCCGCTACTAGTTTCTCCATTTCTCTCCAAACACCTTCCATATCGAAATTCAGAACGTCCCCAGCTCGCGGTGGCCTGCCGGCTCCCTCTTTAAGACGAAACGGCCAGTGGATCTATAAATGTTAGAGGTGTAAATGAGTCAAGCTAAACGTGAGCTAGCTACTTGATACCAAAACGTTAAAAGATTACCAGATAAAGATCAAGGTAGTCAAGTTTAAGCTCTTGAAGGGTGTTGATGAGGGCTGGACGAACCCGTTCCGGAGATAAATCACTGCACCATAACTTGGATGTAACGAAAAGATCCTTTCGTTCAATTCCAGCATCCATGGCTGCCTTCAAACCTTGCCCTACCTGCAAATTAATATTTTGCAGTGGTTCGCAAACAACAATATATATTTCAATCAACAAGAAGATGTTATTAATAATTACCTCTTCTTGAACACCATACTCCCATGCAGTATCAATGTGTCGGTAACCAGCCTGAAATTAATTAAGATATCAATGTAAACAACCAAGACTAAGCTTAATTGCTTGTAAATGAAGTGAACGAACAACACGTACGGTTGGTTTATGACTTTATGTGTTCGTTCGTTTGACTTTAACGAAATAAATGGATGAACATAAACACACGATTTTGTATTTGTTCGTTAAAAAATAACGTTTATATTTGTTTGTTAATATTCTAAACGAACACTATTAAAAGTATTGTGAATGTCAAAAATAAAGTCTGATCTAAGCTTAAATTGGAATTAAGGCTGAAAATCAAATTGATTTTAGATTAATATATTAGAAATAAACTTGAACGAATATTTAAAAAAAGGTAAACAAATAAATAATCCGTCCGTCTTATTTTAAATGTCATAAGACGCATAACATAAAGTTTAAGAAAAAGTAGATTATTATATATTTTTAAACTATAAAATAACAATAATGCTATTAAAATTTTTTTCTTTTAGTTATAAAATAATTTTTATGCTAAATAGTTAGAGGTAAAATTAGAAATTATACTTTTATTTTTATAATAGACATTTAAATTGAGACAAAAAAAAAATATAAAGATTTAAAATAGAACGAAGGGAGTATAAACGAATGAGCGTTGATCACGAGCTTAAATATATGACATGTGTTTATGTAGCGGATGATCTAATATCTAGATGAATTTATTTAAACTTTCCGTTGAACAGTTTACTACGTATTTGAGATTATTACCTCGAGAATAGCAGTGGCGACGGAGTAAGTAGCTTCTGAACCCGATTGCCATGTCCCCAATCCCACGGCGGGGATTCTGTGTCCACTCAACAGCACAAATGAGTACTGTTCTTCTTCCTTTGCTTTCAATGTTGATTGCGCCATTACACCCTTCAAGTTAAGCTAGCTTTTTTATTTTGGTTAAAATTATGGATCAGTTGTTGTGTTTCATATAGCAATTGAAGAACAAATGGGTGATGAAATCACAAGGATGATGCACCTTAGCCATGACTAACACGTAGCTTATGTGTTTCATTGTCACCAACAATGGGGATTGTGTTATCGACACGTTAGGATTTGTTCTTTGTTTTATGGATGTTCATTGCTGGCATACACGTGTCTTGTGTCTACGTATAGTAGGAGCCTTTTAAAAAATTGTCATCAAAGTAATTTTATATTTGCTTCGGTTTCATGCAATTAGAACATACTACATACGTACTCGTATGTCGTTACAAACATATAAGGTGTCCCCCGTTGCAGCTCCACATTAATTTTACACAACAATTAAAAAATTAGATGTTTTATATATACCGTCTAAAAGGGTTTTTGAGCGATAATAGGGCTTTTTGGGTGATAAAAAACTCAAAAACAACCAATTACACCAAGTCTTACAAGTTTTAGATTCACAAACTAGTATTGTGTAAAGTTTAATGCTTTTAGGATTGGACCGGTTGGTTAAACTAGTCGAAAAGTAAGATAATCGCTTTTTTTTCCGACAAATAAGGTTAGTTTAGATTCACAAATTTGAAACTATGTTTAATGCTTTCATTACATCATATCAAATACTATTAATTGGTTCTCTTATTCGTTTAAATAATACTCTTTTATATACTTTTATAGTTACATTTTCTATTTTTCTTTACTCACAAGTACCATGCTTTCAAAAAAATAAAATAAAAAATAATATGAGTGAACAATTGTTTTTTAAATATAGAGATAAACATTAACATTTTATCTCTCATTCACTCACAACTCTTCAAAACTACTTTCTAAGACATGATCTCGCTCATAAAATTTGATTCATCGAATGCTTTAAGATGTTCAACTCATGTCTTTTAAAAAAACAAAAAATAAATAGATTTTGTATATGAAAAAGCTAATAATTTTTTGTGACCAAGGGACAATGAACCCTCTCATGATTCCGTAGCCACGAACAAAAGTTGTTCGCAAAACTACAATCCTCTTATGACTATTCGAGCGCTGTCTCGTGGGCCAAACACCAGTATAGGGAGAGCACATGTGGAGAGGGCCGCGTTGGGTTTGGTTGTATGTGGATGATCGCACGTCTGTGCGGGTAAGGAAGGAGGGGTGAGATCCACAATGCACTAATTTAAAAGGAACACATTACTTATTTTACGTCCGTTTAGCTTTTTTCACTAACATTACATGTTTTCAAATTTAAATCGTGTCTAACTATAAAGATTAATAAGGACATTATCGGACACGTGTCAGCCATCTTATTAAGGGGCTTTATATTATAATAGTGATGTAATTGATGAGCCTTCATAAAACCCTTACAATAATTGCATGATTAGTGTTTTTTATATTTTCAAATAACCTAAAAACATAAATATATGAGGATTGCTTGAATTGATAAAAATTAGGGATGGGGGAGGCGTTATCCTCATTAAGTTATATTCTAATTTTCTTTCCATAATAATGTCGTCTATGGTTATGGTGTGGTTTTTAGGATTCATAGAAGCTTTATAACAGCTAACTAGACTTGATCTTAAAATGAAAATATTTGTATCCTTTAAATCATCATTAATAATATTTTTAAAAGATGTTGTAATAATTAAAGTGGTAAATGTTTTGAACAAAGTCAAAAGTACCACAAGGATTAAAAAGTTAAAGTCATATTAAAGTTAGTGTCTAGTTAACTCGATCTCAAATGCAAATTATATCTGGATAAAGTGTTGAGTTAATTAGCATTGATTCACTCTCGCACGCATTAACCCTACTGATTACGTGTTCTTAGTTTCACAACAACGAAAAGAAGTTAAAGACTAATGATGAAACTGTTGGAATATTTTGTAAAACACAAATATTAATTTGTGAAAAATACAAAATAATATTTTAATTGATGTTTTAACTTTATAGTTAATGTGGGTTTCAACTAATTATTTGTGTTGAATATATGTTTCAACTAATAATTATGTTGAATATGTTTCAACTTATGTTTATGGACAATGAATGAGGAGTTTCAACTCATTCTTGTCCTATAAATACCAAGGTAAACCTTGGTTGAAAATAAATAAAAATACAACACCAATGCACTCCAACTCTCTCAAATTCTCTCATTCTTTCTCTTCTAGTTTTTTTTCCAACATGTAGTTGATCTTCTCCATCTCTTTTCTTTTAAGTATAATTTGGGTTGTGTGTCAATCCCGGCAGTACATACTGCTTCGGCTGTTGTACCCTGGGAAACAAACGAGTTCTCTTGGGAGACTCGGAATTTGTTTTAAGGGACCCGTGTTGAACACGAATCCTCAGCCACGATTATGCTTATGCCTCTACTCATTTCTTGTATTTGTTAATTTTTAGTTGTAATCGTATTGTAATGTACTTGTTTCCTTTATTTTCCTATGTATTGTAAATGAATTATAGAAGAATTTTATGTTTTGTACGAACGGTTCCTACAATCTTAAAACAAATTTTTTAAATCACCGTTCGTATTTAAAAAAATATATATATAGTCATTGTTTGTATCTCAAAGTTGGACTTAGAGAACTTACATTTGACTTTTTTCTAGAACCGGATTTTATTTACAAAGAAAGTGGTTCAATTTTTACAATTTTTATCATTTGTTGGTTTTGATTGAGTGTAATTTTTACCATTTGTTGGTTTTACACGGACGAAATCATGAGAAAAACAATGATCTTAAGTTTCTATAAAAGTTACTATTTGAAACAAAGTTATCACAAGAGCAACTATGCTTAGTCAATGGAAAATATAACTATATTAATTTTTTGTTTCCCACTTGAATTATTAACCATTCAAACTTCAAAGTGAGAAGCATATAATAATATAAATGAAAGATTACAACAGCTATTTATTAATAATAATCAATAGATCATTACAATTTGACAATTTGTCATTGCATATATTTACACTGAAGTTTCAAAACACATGTATTAAGTGAAATAACTATATAGCTCCATTCTGATGTGTTTTCACATATGCTTCAGACCTAGTAGAGTACAAGTTTAGTTTTACACACAAAAAGCTTCACATAAATAAGGGTAGACAATCTAGTCCAAAGATCAGCAGTTCCTTGTTTATGAAACATCAATTTTCAATTTGTAAATCAAACTGGATCAACATTTATGCATATGAAGAACGCATAATCTATTCTCACACCCAAATAATCTATTCACACACATACCGAATAAATTGTTGGATATTTTGTGTAAATGAGAGGTCAACTCTCAAGTTGTCGGTTGGTAACCCGAATGCATGTCCGAAAACTCGAGGCTAGCGTTGTTGTAACCTGTCTCGGTTGAGTCATCTAGAAGAGACCATTGGGATGTCCAACCTTAAGTTAATTGGTTTTATGACAATTCAATTGTCATTAGTTGCTAAGTTTTATGACAATTCAATTGTCATTAGTTGCAAGACTCTTGCATTGTTTATCAAAAAGATAACAACCAAAACATGGCAACAAAAGTTGAGTTTGGATCAACACCAAAAACCAAAGAAACATGGAGAGTTCATAACACACCAAAAACACAAGAGCAAGACACATAATATCGATCATCTCATTTGCATAATCTTCTTCGGTTTCTTTTCAGGCAAGTGATCAAGTCCGGCAGTACGTTGCTTTCATCCGGTGCACCCTGGGAACAGACGACGAATCTGTTTAAGGGAATTGTGTCAAACACAAGCCCGGATCTTTCTTTCTAATATCTGTTTTGCAGGATCATCAATCTCGTTGTTGTTACCGTCATGTACGTTGCTATCTCATTGAAGTTTTACTAACCAGTACGGTTTGTATCATTTGTAAATTGTTCTTTACATGTATTTCTGATTTGGTTTTGTACACGGTAATGTACTAGTGTATTTCCCATGTATAACGAGAGCATCGTTATAATATTAAGTTGATTATTTAAACAGATTTTATGAAAATTGTTTGATACAATTTTAAAACCTTTAAAAAAGGATTTGGGTTCACAAAAGATTAAAATATAAAACTATTTGAGATTTTAGTTAAAATCCATTAATATATTTTATTGGGAAATGATGTGTATTAGTACAAATTTGTGTTTGGATTATATATAGATTGGAGTACAATCTAAAATCCTAACGTTGGTGGTACAATTCAAATGGTTTGATTCAATTAGCTTGAGTTTAAAAATACTGTTAATTGTGTATTTTTCTAACAAGTGTTAGAATGGGTTTAACGAATAAACCGTACGAGAAAACGTTTCGGTAAACGTTTAGTTTTCTAACAAGAGTGTTAGAATATATTTGGTTAAAAACCATACGATAAAAACGTTTCGGTAAACGTTTGGTGTTCTAACAAGAGTGTTAGAATTGGTTTAGTTAAGAAACCATATGACAAAAACGTTTCGATAGACGTTTTTATCTAACAATAGTGTTGGAATCGATTTAATGTATAAACCACATGACATTAACGTTTGGTATAAACGTCTAATTATCTAACGTGAGCGTTAGAACCCGATTGATTATCTAGCATGAATGTTGGATATTAATTTGGTAATTGTTAAGAATGTTTTGTGTAAACGTCTTTTCATACCCAACAAACGTTTAGTGTTTACTAATCATATGAAACAATGTGTTTTATGAATGTTGGATATTCATGTATGTTAAAGATGGTTTGTATTTCTATAACCATTTAGAAATTATAACTTTTAATATTTATGAATGACATGAATAATAATTTGAGTTATTAACATGAAGAGATGGTTCATGTTTCTATAACCATTTTGATATAATGAGCTTTAATGGTTATGAATATCATGAATAATGATTTAAGGAATTAACATCTAAGAGATGGTTCATGTCTATAACCATTTAGATATAATGGGTTTTAATGGTTATGATGCCATGAATAATGTTTTGAACAATTGATATGTGAGAGGTGGTTTTTATTATATAAACCGGAAAGTTCAAAAGTTTTGTTATAATCGTTTATCTTCTAACATGTGTGTTAGAAACGGTTTGTTACGATGATTAACATATATAAAACGATTATGTAATCGTTAATATTTAATAAATGTGTTTGTATGTAAACATGTAGTTTCTAACGTGCTCGTTAGATCTTGTTTAATTATCTAACAAGAGTGTTAGATATGATTGAACTAATATGGTTATAAATGTTTTATGTAAACATTTGGTTTAATATTGTGAGATAATTATATTTATAAAATAATTACATATTTGGAAGATGTTTGTGTAAACATTGCATTTCTAACATGAGGGTTAGAAATAATGTCATAATCTCAAGTTGTGTTATCACGTTTTGTGTAAACGTGTAACTTCAAATAAATATGTTAAACTATTGGCTTGTGGAAAGTTGAAAAGAAAAAAAAAAGGTTAGAGTTTGAGATCTTGATTATTTTTTTTTTAATCAAATGATAAACATGCAATTATATATTTTGCAAAACCTTAGAAGGAAATATGTTTTGGATTATTTTATAACAATAGTTTTGCATAAAAAAAATTAACACAGTTTGTTTTAAAGAACAAAATAATAGTCTCTAACAACTTTGTGTTGTTGTTATATATATTTTGTATTGTTCGAATACTGTTACTTGAGATTAGTAAAGAGTTACACAACATATTGTTATCCGGACAGTTGAGTGACTGTTCAAGAGTATAGTTTAAAAAATGAAACGAAAATTTGACGGCATGAGATTTTACTGAGGGAGTACCTCTAGAAAATCAAATAAATATGCCATTGGGTTTATTCCAAGAATGTATTAAATGACACAGATCACTGCGTGTCATGGATAGTTATTATTTCAACAGCTCTCGTGCTACTGGAATCATAGTCGATGAGATGTATTGACTAACTATAATGGTGTATATGTCACTAAAGGTGATCATCATATAAGATGATGAAAGTGTTGAAGATTGCAACACAATATGATTTTATTTGTTAGAAATCATTTATATATCCGATTAAATTATGATGAATAAATTCCTATTTGGATTATGTAGTTTCGATGTTGTATAATGATGTGTTCAATATCTTAGTATAACACATGCAGTTAATACAATGAAGTAAATCGAAACACGTGTGACATGCATAATAAATTGATGCCTATTTAACCGGATAGTGCAAGAAGCACAACTTCAACTTGTGAGTCGTTATCATGACTAACGATGTAGTCATAAGTGAGACATCAAATATGAAGACATATATATTATTGTGAAAATTTACTTGGTGTAAATTGTAACACATGATAGAAATATATGTTGTCATAAATCGAAACGGACTCATGCATGATATGTATATTATCATGGGAAATGAAGTACATGTAGATGCGTCTACCATCTTCAATGTTGATTTAGATATATATATATATATATATATATATATATATATATATAGAAGACGTGATCTTCATGAGGGATAATATACTAACTATATATATTTTCAAATCAACAATGAACATCGCGTATGAGACTTGTGAATTTCATGTTATGGTTATCAGTCTAGTATGATTGTATCTCAACATAACAGTGAACCATTCGTCGATGATAAGTTATTCTCCAAAATGACTCTAAATAAGATTTTTGTTAAAATCTTTATGAATCGGTGGTGAAGCGCTAAATATCAAGCTCATAGATTTCATATTCCTAAATGAATGATGAAGTTTTGTATGTTTGAGTAACATACATATGAGACATTCTCAAATACTGCAGACTTGAGATGATGATTTGTCTAAACCGTGAAATTAAATTCTTGTTGGAATGTATATGATGTTGGTTCTTAGGGCTGTGAAAAATCAGAATGATGCATCTTCTGTTCACATGCTAGAGTATTGTAGTCTAAAGCATGCTAGACTAGTACTAATTAATTAGGGTGCTCTTTGGAGACTAATCCTTTTTAGGGTATGTGAAAATGGTAATTGATCTGAAAGTTGATTGATGTTATCCAATACCACTTAAATGTGGGGGTTACTTGCATTTGATATAAGAATGTGGAATGTTTAGCAATATGGATTTTATAATCCAAGTTAATATTGCAAACATGTGAATGCCAATTGATTAGTTAATGATCTAGTGACCAAATGCATATAGTGAAGATCTATTCACTTAAATTGCATATTGGTGGTCACTAAAATTGCCTATTTGCATAGTGAAGATGTATTCACTTAAACTGCATATTGGTGTTCACTTAAATTGTATATTGTAAACTAAAGACTACAACTAATGGCCTAAGGTTATAGTCTTGAAAAGTGACAATATGCAAGGTTAACTTAAGAGTTAAACCACAGACGGACAACCAATCTCGATTGTAAACTATTATGACTTGACGAAGTCAAATAAAATAGCTTGGATCCAAGAACCTGAGGGTTAATGCGAGATTGAGTTGTGGAATGAGACTAAAGCCCGTGAAAAACTAAGTTTATATGAAGGAAACCTAACTCGGTTGACTGGAGATCCCAAGATCCGAGTTCAATAGGAAAACCTACTCGTATGAACTGGTAAGGTCACTGTGGGGGGTTAACTAAGAAAGAAGAGTTAACTGATAAAACACTCATGTCTTTTAAAAGGGAGTCTACTACAAGGATCTAGTAATCTTCCTAGTCCATTCCTAAAAGTGACGCGTATGAGGCTAAGCATATGGCTTTTAATGATTCGACTACATGTGATGAATCACCTATGTTAGAGAGAAGTGGGGTCGCTTCGAATGGAATTGGAGGGCACAATTCCTAGAGCTCTCGCAGAACCAGGAAAATGTTCATGACCATAACGAACATAACTATGAGGACTTGACTTTGTCAGGGAGAGTCTTGTGTGAAGCGTATTATCGCCTACACAAACGGCAGACGAGTTCAAAGACATCGCGTTCTACTCAGAGCCAGTAGACTAAGTGCGTTTCATAAGCGAAGGTTCAAAGGGTAACACCTACCTATTGTATGCAAGATTCAACTGCTGAAATTTAATCGGAATGATGTTTGTATTTTGAGATCGACCTCTATTTATGTGGGGGATTGTTGGATATTTTGTGTAAATGAGAGGTCAACTCTCAAGTTGTCGGTTGGTAACCCGAATGCATGTCCGAAAACTCGAGGCTAGCGTTGTTGTAACCTGTCTCGGTTGAGTCATCTAGAAGAGACCATTGGGATGTCCAACCTTAAGTTAATTGGTTTTATGACAATTCAAATGTCATTAGTTGCTAAGTTTTATGACAATTCAATTGTCATTAGTTGCAAGACTCTTGCATTGTTTATCAAAAAGATAACAACCAAAACATGGCAACAAAAGTTGAGTTTGGATCAACACCAAAAACCAAAGAAACATTGAGAGTTCATAACACACCAAAAACACAAGAGCAAGACACATAATATCGATCATCTCATTTGCATCATCTTCTTCGGTTTCTTTTCAGGCAAGTGATCAAGTCTGGCAGTACGTTGCTTTCATCCGGTGTACCCTGGGAACAGACGACGAATCTGTTTAAGGGAATTGTGTCAAACACAAGCCCGGATCTTTCTTTCTAATATCTGTTTTGCAGGATCATCAATCTCGTTGTTGTTACCGTCATGTACGTTGCTATCTCATTGAAGTTTTACTAACCAGTACGGTTTGTATCATTTGTAAATTGTTCTTTACATGTATTTCTGATTTGGTTTTGTACACGGTAATGTACTAGTGTATTTCCCATGTATAACGAGAGCATCGTTATAATATTAAGTTGATTATTTAATAAAAGTGAACTATTTTCCAACATAAATATACTGGATCAACATTTATTTTTTACCGAATAAATATCCGCTCGTCAACACCTATGCACTGAGCGCCCTTAGCGCAGCATATGAGTCCATAATGCTTATATTTATGATGTTTATTATTTTGGTTTGTTATCTGTATTTTGGTAATATATTGAACTTTTATATTATTTCAAAAGTTTCGTATATGATCTACCACTTCTAATTAATTGGTTGCATGTTTATATAATTTCTTGTATTGTATTTTTAATTGGTTTCAAATATTGTCTATCTTATAATCTTATTTTTTTTTGAGCATTTGGCTATTAGAGGAATTGAAAATTGTCATAACCACGAGATGACCAAATTACTTTTGCGACTTTTGCCGTGACCTTATACACATGTCAAAAACAAACAAAAAAACTTTTTTATAAACAAATATAAGTGAAGTGTGAATTTTTATTAAAAAAATGTGTTGGTCATTTATAAAAAAAAGTAAAAAAGTCGACTGTGGGAAAAAAAAAGTCATATGCTGCGCTAAGGCCTATGCGCAACATATGGCTGTTTCGGAAATGGTATATGCTGCATTAAGGCCTTAGCGTTACGCTAAGGGGTGTGTGGAATATGGGGCCAGGTGTGTGAATAGGTTGGTCCTATGAAGAAATTATCTAGATGAATGGATACCATCATCCCACATTTAAAGACTCAGTTTAGTTTGTAACTAAACATTCAGTAATTTCTTGGTCTAGTGGCCGGTTAAGAGAGAGATGAGAGACTTTGTTTATCTTGTAAGTCCTGGGGTTCAAATCCAGTCAGTAACGTTTAAATAATAACTTGGTGATAGAAACCTACTAACTGCTTAATTACTTGTCGTTCAAAAAAGGATTTTGTAAGTTGTAACTAAACATGTATTCTGTCTTAAAGTTAACATAGGCGAAAACCACGCAATGTCACTTTCGGCCCAAACCAGATATTTGATTATACCGACGTGTAATTATACATAACAGACTAATGGTTATATTTTTTTAAATGGTTGAAATGACAACTTTCATTAACATACGAGCTTCTCTATTAAATGTCATTTGGCAAAAAAACACTTCTTATATTATATAGTATATAGGTAGATTATTGTAAACAACAAAGCAAATAAGATGGATAAATATAGTGGTATTGAAAAAGAAGTTCTATAGTGAAGTAGCATTTTTAAGCAGAGCTTAGGCATATGCTAACTTTGCAGAGTAACGATAAAAGTTATGAGCATTGAAGTAGAAAATTGAAATTTAATCTCTCATGAAATCAGTTGTAATTAAGTAAACTCAAATAGTATAGTACCCAAGTGAAGTAGGTATCATGCCACTATGATATGTTTTGCTAAAGGCATATTAACGGTGGATAAATTCATAATGACAAACCTAACAGATATGTAAAATAATCAAATGAAATAATCAAAGCAGTTCCGTAAGTATGGTAACAAAAACAGTCTTCTACGGATCAAGTATATATAATAGTATAATACTTATTACTTAAAAGGTCCTATGCTTTCACAACATAAACTCAATATACATAATAATCAACATCAACTAGTTGTAGTCTTCGGCTCGCACGTTACGCGAGCCCTTTATGTTTCTACTTAGTTCTTCATGTTCGATTTCGCATTTGTTAAACATAGACCCCAATAGTAACATCAACTGTTATATGAAATGTAGAAAATACGAACTGCTTATGAGTTTTCAATAGATATCATTCGAGTTGCACATCCGTTGACGCCGTCTACCCACGACACCGCAGCAACAGCAACTATCGTCGCCGCCTACAACCATCTAATCTACCCGACCAAACCGCCACCACCGTCGAACCACTCCCCCATCAGATTTTGTTTTATCTCTTCTCTTCTTCTTGTTCTATCCCAAACAATATTACTAATGTCCTTTGATAATTGTGCAAATAACAATTCTTTATATGGGCTAAAAGAGTAAACTAATAAAAATATTATGGCAAAGATACAAAACAAAAAGTTAACTATAGAATTTCACAAAAATCCTTTGGTTTATCAATCAAAAGGGAGTAAACAAAAAAAGTGAACTATAAAATTTCACAAAAATTCTTTGATTTATCAATTAAAAAGGAAATTTGAAAAAAAATTAAAATTCTTCCCCATTTCACCCTAACTCCCTAATAAAGCTAAATCCTTGAATATTTTTAAACCTTAATAATAAATTTTGTTTGTGCACTATAATTTATAAATCTAGCAAGGGAGCTACAAACTAAGAACTTATTTTCAACAACTGTTATAAATACACAAAAAGTTTAACAAAAACATATTCTTCTATATATAGTAGTTAGAACAACCTAAACATTATTCCAATTTCTAAATTATATATACCTAAATTCCTCACTTGGCCTAACTTGGCCTAGTGTAATAAGATGGCTTCGGTTTTTCATAGAAGACCGAAGTTCAATCATCACTAGTGTCATTTTTTATAGATATTGACAATGAAGTTCGTCTCAGACTACCACTCGGCTTCGTGTCTGAACGTTAGGGTTTTATGTGGCATGGTTAAAGATTCATGTTTGGCTTTTCCCTGGAACAGTTGTTGACGAGTTTCGAATCTGATCAACTTGGCACGTAAGGAGGGTTGTGGTGATGAGCCTCTGTTGCGTTCATGGTAATGAGGGAGCCCCAATGCCGCCGAAACACACATCATATCAGTGTTAGAGGCGGGTTTCGATCACGGTCATTGCACCTCTGAGTGTAATAGTTGTATACCGTTCCACTAACCGCCGTTCTAAAAAAATAAAATTATATATACCTACATTTTATCTCGTAGGTTGGTATAAAGCAAAAAGACGTGAACTTGTATAAAACCTAAATCTAAACGGATAAAAAAGAGAGTTAACAGAAATTGGATACAAAGGAGATGGGAAAATAAGAATATTAAAACCGACGCATCCATTAATCAAATCGCATGAAGTTTTATAACCCCTAAAAGTAATTGAACTAAAAAAAGATTAGAAAACTTGATACAAATGAAAATCAACCATACTAGAGATCGACTGACACTACTAGAAAACTTGGCAATAGCGACGGCCATTTCGGTCGCAAAACGGTCTCAAAAGGCTGTCTGAGACCGCTTTACAACCGAAAAGTCAGTTGGAAAAACGCTCGTCTCTAATGCCCTATAGCAACCATTTTGCGACCGTTTTATATTGCGACAAGAACTTCAGTCGCAAATCTTGCGACCACTACTTCGGTCGCAAATCTTGCGACCGCAATTCCGTTGCAAATCTTGCGACCGAAATTCCATCGCAAATCTTGCGACCGCAATTCCGTCGCAAATCTTGCGACCGCAATTCCGTTATTCCGTCGCAAATCTTGCGACTGGCTTTTTGCTACCTATGACCACATTTTGCGACCATTTTATTGCTGGTATTTGTTGCCACAATTTGCAATAGCCACAGTCAACATTTATTGAATATTAAATTAAGCTATTGATGCTCATATCTTTCAAATTAACCATTTACAAAATATTTAAAGCTATATTAAACTATCCACTTAAAATACAACATAAAATACCAAACATTCAACATAAATTGTTTTAGCCTAACTTAATGGCTTCATTTTCCATCACCAACTCCTCATCCTTTCTTTTTCTTCATCTTTTTCTTTAATGAGCTCCTTCAAAATACATTGCTCATATTTTCCGTCACTAACTCCTCAATAAGACTGATGATTTACACATCAAAACACTAATTAGGCTTGCATCAAATACACAAATATAGCAGCCATGAAGCAAGTAACCCCTGATACACTCGTGTAATAAAGTCTATTACTTTCAGTTTTATTTATAGCTCAATAGACAGTTAAATTTATAACAGACTTTATTACTTAAAAAGTAATTTTTTATTAGAAAGTTATTAGTAAAGACAAAAAATGTTTCAAATGGCATTCATAGTCATCTCGTACCCTCCCCAACAATCCGAGAATTCACCTGCAATGCACTTCGAGAAGTACGTATGAATTTCAGCAATCCAGTTCTGCTACCTGTGTTGCCCTTGATCCGAATGAGAAAACCAGGACGCTAACACCTCTGTGGACCTACGAAAATTGCATAAAAGAAAATGAGCGCTAAAGAGTTTGCTCGTTTATACTGTTTTACTTCAATTTAAGTCACCAATGCCCAGGTCTATACTCTTAGGACTTATATACACAATTTAACAACAATGTTCGGTTTAAGTAAGAAAAGGTTAAATAGTTGATCAACTCACAAGATAAGATAGCGTTGAAGCATCTCCGTCAATGATTTCTGGTCAGCTTGGCAATTAAAATACTCGTCATGGTGTAAGTTCAGTTTGGAAATGCCCAATGTATACCAGCAATCATAAGTTTCATTAACCTATAAAGAAAAGCAAAAAAGTGTTATTACACTATTATAGTACAACTATAAAGAAACAATTTTTAGGTTCATGAATCGTGTGTGACAACAAGTCACCAAAAATACTTTGAATCTGTCTAAAGCCATCCATGCAGCATCGAAAGAAGGTCTGCAATCATGTGAAAGGGCCTCGTTAGGAGCTTCGGCAAATGCAGTATGTGGATGCCCAGAGTTGTCTGTATATTCAACCTTATCAAGAACAAAGCAACTAAATAATAAAACTGTACTGCATGTCAATATTTCAGGTCATTTCGTACGGGTCATAACGAACCAAACACACACCATAATTTCAACCCGTGTGACCCATTTGCTAAACTATTTAACTTGACCCGTTTGAGATAACTAACTTATTAGACAACCCAAATCAACCCGTTCATAAGTAAACAAGCCAAAACGCTCACCTTAAAAACAGACGCCCAATAATAATCATAGCGGCATCTGAACTTTTGCATCTCGGACGGGTAAAATACACGCCTTGCTTTGTAATTTAGCAGTCCAAGTTCACAAACTTTTGCTGACCTAATATCTACACTTGCAACATAATTTTAAAGACCTGTCACAAATATTTTAGCTTCTTAAAAAATGAATTTTAATAATTTAAACGATTGACCAATAGGCCGATAATAATCCATATTAACAGTTTGACCAAATGAACACAACACTTATTTACAACACACAGATGGAAGTGAACTCGAGTGTAAATATATGACTGCATTGCGGTTGTAAGTTGTAACAGACAAAAGTGAAAGTTGAAACATAAGAAAAAATCATTTGTGCTAAAAAACAATGTATCTAATTTGCACTATCAGTTCCAACTCAACATAAGTTCATTTAAACCTTATTTTCTACACTAAAAATATGAAGAGCAAAACTTACTGCTGGAGACTATCTTGCAGTGGCAGAGGTAACTGGGAGCAGTGTGACAGATCCATAAAATTAAGTAATTCTTGTGAACAATAGTTCCCCTGCAGATCAGAAAGAAAAAGCTTTCAATCAACATCAAAATATACTATTACCATGGATTAAACAAACTTACTACAACTGAAAGAGTCGAGATTTCAGTGTGACGAGCAAAAATGTTTGTTACATGATAAACAGAAAGCCAGAGTATATCTGCCCCTTTCTTAAAAATGGCATGCTCTGTAATAACTTACTTTATGTGTTGTCATCACAAACCAAACTATCAAATAGCTAAACTACAGCTGGTGGGTATAAAATAACTTACTAACAGAAATAGATACAACAAAACTAAGCATGTAAAAATCAACAAAGCCTCCCATAATTCTAAAATTACCTTAAAGCAATATGCCTTAATCTTAGTCGAACAAGCCTTGCATTTAAGCTTCAAACATATGAAACACAAAGAGTCTGTACTCAAATATACTCTTTATACTAATGCGATCACTTAAACTTGAAAAACTACAGAAGGGCATATGGCCTAATGGTACCAATGTGTGGAGGAAAGGAGTCCCTTCCCAAGTGGTTGAGGTAAAAAGTCCCATGGTAGACTAAAGGTGTGGATAAAGACTTTAGTTAGCAACAATGTAACATACAAAAATTTGACGTGTTAAAAATGTAATGTTCTTGGATGACATTTATAGTAACTCTGGATTTATTTTCAAGTGTTGTATACTTATTTGGAAAAATATAAAACTAGTGCAATTGGCAATATAAAACATGTAAGTTACACCTGGAATGGTTTTGTAAGCAATAAATGATTCATCTATGTCCTAACTCCTAATTAGTGGTATTAGTGACTTAGTGGTATTGGTGACTTAGTGGTAGTAGATGTAAATGCATTGCTTGTTAAATTATTAATAGGAAAAGCATGCATGGTTTAAGTGTTGATACCAAAGGGGCTAGAAAATCCTGCTTCTACACAACTAAAAGCTTCTTACTTTTAAATTGTCATGCAAAAATTAAAAAATAATGCTAGGGACTGTATAGAAGGCCTCATTGATGATCAGATGGTGCAAATAAAATAAAATGCTAGCAATGTTTTAATATCATTCTCATCTAAAAGGAATCAATTCACCATTAATTTCTTTACTTTAAGATTTGATCTAGTAACTCAAAGATTTGATTTAGTAACTCCACATAATGTTGGCTGTATTGCTTCTTTTTCTCATGGTTACTTAAATTCAGTCAAGTCTTTAAAAGGCAAAAATTCCATATCATCTATCGAATGTTTTAACAACCACCTAAAAGTGATAATGTCTTCAATTCCAAAGCAGACTGCATGTCTCAAGTCCCCAATCCCTTAATTTACAAACAAAATCAACAACTCAATACACATATTTGGTCTATCCATAAGTAACAAACAACATCATAATCAACCTAATAGCCCTAAATGAGTGCACATTATCAAAATTCAAGCACATCAACATCATAATCAACCTAAAACACAATAAAACAAGTTTACGAAGCTACATAACCAAATTTTTTAGTTCCTGTTACATAATTACAGACACAATCACAATTTTTTTCGCATTTAACTTTCATCTTTGCATCTACAGATCATTTACACAACAATTGCACAAAACGAGTACTCGTATACAGACCTTAGATCCGATGAGAAACAACTGAATCACGGTTACGATTAACTAATAATATCTAACAGAAGATATTAAAACAGATGAATAGAAATTAAATTTACCTGATCTACTTGTGTTGGTGGAGCAAATTATGTAGAAAATATGAGACTGATTTAACGGCGATCGAACTCAAACTGCTTCCGGCGATTTTGAAGTGTAAATATCGCGAAGAAAATGGTCGCCGGCGGCCGAGCTCGATTGAATGAGTTTTAGTTTCTGTTGCAAAAGCTCGATTGACTCCTTTTAGCAGGCGGCTGAGGTGACTGGTGGTCCGAAGTGGAGATTGAGGGGTGGGTGATGGTGAAGAATCAAAAGGAAGATGGAATGATTGATTAGGGTTCATTGTAGGAGTGAATGCGATAAAAAGGGTCTGATTTGTAAGATCCGCGTATTTTTTAATTTTTTATGAAAATAAATTCTTGACACTTAAGAATGATAGTCGCAACTTCCTTCAAATTATATAAAAAATGACATTTTTTAAGGGGACATATTTTTGTATGTCATAAAATTAGTGTGTGTATCTAGTAGTGAGACAAGGAGGCTGGTTGATAATGTTGCTTGACGAAGGCGAAGTCAAAGACGGTCATCGGAGATGGTGGTTGCAGACGATGAGTAAGAAGGTCACTGGAGGACGATCGCTGGAAGGTTGAAGACGGTCACAGTGCAATTGGATTTTGAGAAATATAATTCACAGTGGGATTGAATTGTGAATTTTTTTAGGCTTTTGTGAAAGTTTAATTTGTCTAATCTGTTTGTTAGTTTGTATGTGAAAAAAGGTTAACACAATATGTTAACGTATTATATATTAGATCCGTTTTTTTCAGGTTAAAATAAATGGATATTGCCGACTGATTTGCGACCAAAACAGTGGTCGCAAATTTTGCAATCGTTTTGCTACCGTATTGCTGAAATTGCTACCATTAACATTTCGGTCGGAAATCGGTCGTTATTTTTGCGACCGTTTGTTTTCCGTTGCAAATTTTGGTAGCAACTGCTCAATTTTCTAGTAGTGTGACTTGTATAAAACCTAAAACGAACCATGTGAAACCAACAAAACCAAACTAAAAAAGTAAATATACATTCAAACAAAAAAAACCGAACTAAAAAAGTAAATATACAATCACGAAACAAAGGTATCACATGGTTCAACTATATATAGTATTTCAATTTGACCCTCATAATGTCACAAACGTGACGTGTAATAAAGTCACAAACACGTTGTGTCACGCATGGACATTACATGTTATTCTCATCAACGTAATATGTATAACGAAGTCACAAATGCGTCATACATGTCTTGTGTAGAAACATAGAACACATTATTGTCACTAAAGTATCGTATGTAATAATATCATAAGTGTGTTGTATTATGCAATAACGATTCTAATAACTCGTTGAGATAAATAGATATATATGAATTTGTGTATTTTTTTAACGGCTTTTGTTGAAAATAAAAAAACTCGTTGAGATAAATAGATATATATGAAGTTGTGTATTTTTTTAACGACTTTTGTTGAAAATAAAAAGCGAGCCACTAATAGGATGATAAGTCTGGGCCAACCAAAACTATCAAAATTACACTATGAAACTATTATATCAATTTTACCATGTCACCTCATTACATTTAGCCACGTCTGAATTTGTGTATTTAGCGACATTATATTATAACTTATTTATGTGTGTAAATAAAGCAAATGTTATGTTAAATAAATAAAAATGAGATGAGAAGTAACACAAGAAAATAGAGACAAGGTGATGAAAAGCAGAAGGGTACAAGTGATAATGCATGATGGGGACAAAAGTAAATTGTTGGATTCAGTTTTCAATGTTGTAAGAAATTCTGGTCTGAAAAAGTAGTGGGAGTGGACAATTTTTCAAACTTAGGCCTGGACTTTGGTTATGATGAGATTTTAACCTATACCCCACCACACAAAATTATTTTCTATATTAAAATTTATGTTTTTTCTAATTTTATATATAAATTTTTAAAATATCTTCCCATAAACAGAATTTTTTAAAAATGATATTTAAATTTCAAAGTTCTTGTTTCTTATATCAACTTCAAGATTTGTTTGGCCGGTATGAGACTTGATGAGCACAACGTGGAAGTTGTGTTTGTTTTTATGATTTTAATAACCATTTTAATGTTTGTAACTCCAATTATGTGCGGGGGTCCATCGTTCTCGCAATGTTTATACGCATATGATGCGTTGTTTATGGGTGAATAGTCTTTAATAAACGTAAAGAACTTGGCTAGAATTTTAAAATGCTTCCATATGACATTGTGATTAAAAGTCATTTTTCACAAGAGTTTATTGTTGGGGATTGGCACGTCCGTTGAAGAGGAAGACATGGTGCTGAGTATTTTACAATGCAAAAGAGGTAAGTTTCCGGTCTTTCACCTTGGTATCCCCGTGGGCGATAATCTTAATAGAATAAAAAGTTGGGACCCGGTCAAGTTGACTTCTTGGAAAGCAAAGAATTTATCTTGGTTCATAAGACCATGGTTTCGGGTCTTCCGGATAAGTGGGGTTGGGAGGTGAACGATGAAAGTGAGTTCTCGGTGAAAAGCCTTAGAAAGATTATTGAACTAAACAAGGTTCCGGTTGATCTTAACCTAGTTAAGTGGCTAAACTGGGTTCCACTTAAAGTTAGGGGTTTCATTTGGAAAACGAGACTCAACCGTCTCCCGGTAAAAAAAGCCACTTGTGGCCCGGGGTGTTCAGGTTGGTGACGTCCATTGTTCAATGTGTTTTAACAATGTTGAGTCGACGAACCACGCGTTGCTTCAATGCGCGTTTGCGGTTAAGGTTTGAAATAGAATTAAAGAATGGTGTGGATGAGAAGATGAGATGGGTTACTAACTTACTATGTTAGAGAAAGATTAGATTGGCATAATAATATGCTAGGTTCGGAAAAGATCAGAGATTTGGCGGCTGTAGTTTTAATGGCCACAACTTGGTTTGATTGGTTGGCTAGAAACAATCTAATATTCAACTCCATTGCATTGAGTATTGATGGGGTAGTGGATAGAATTAAGGTGAACACTTTTCTCTGGATTAGGTACCGAGCGAATAGGCTTGATGTTATGTGGCATGGTTGGTACTCTAGATCGTTGATGTAATTTTATTTGGTGTTTTGTTTGTTTCCTTCGGGTCCTAGCGTCTTGCTAGTGTCTCTTGTTTTAATAAATTTGTTGTTAAAAAAACTCAAATTATGTAGGGCAGATAATTTTATACACAATTATATGATAAAAATTTATATAACCTTAGTAGGTATTATGTATGACTTTAACATTTATCGTGTATTAAATATGTAAATACGAATCTACTCGTTAATCTTTGTGTATAAAACAGGTACATACATGTTTTATCTGTTAGTTTCTGTTAACACCTGATAAGAATTATTAAAAATTAAATTTGTTAAGCATTATGTATTTATATTTTATTTAAAACTTTTGTAAACTTTCAACAACTTTTGTTTTACTATACAAGTTCTTAAATATGTGTTTTCAGATAAACAATTTCATATTCGTTTGTATCTGTTATAAACAAGTTCATATTCATGTATGGAAAGTGGTACACAATAACTTATCGTGTTGTGTACAGATATATAGGTTTCGTGTTCGTATCTTAACAAGTTCGTGTCTTAACATGTATAGTTATGCACGATATGTCAACCCTATCATATTATGGTGTAGTGATAAGAGGATTGGTTTCTTCAAAAGATACTTAAGTTCAATTCTCACTAGCAACAATTTGGAGGCCTTAGCTCTTAGGTTCAATGAAGTAGATTTATGGTAACAAAAGTTTGATCCTTGAGCCGAACATGTTTTACCGCTAGTTTGTTGTCATGCTTACATGTAGGCTATCCAACGCTGCTTATGTATGCAGAGCATATGAGGTCGTATTTCCTCATTAGGTTTACATTGAGTAACCTGACTTTATCCGTTTCGCTGTAAAAACCATTTTAATGTTATGCGATAAAAAAACTATTTTAGGAATAATTAAGAGTAACAAGAATATATTCATTTAATGGGAGATGGCCGACAAGTGACGGTTTTCCCCACATGTGACTTATATACCATGACTCATCACCGAACTGCTTACAGTCCAACAAGTGATGCGGTTTGAAACCTACCCAAACCATCCCAGTTGCATTTATTTGAAATTTTAGATGAAATTAGTTGAATTTTTTTAACACCATATATGTCGTATATAATGCTAGACCAAAATCTGTCAAAACTAACAATCTAGTATCTTTTATTATCCTTATAAATTTAAGGATGACATATAGCCGTTTTAAATGTAACACTTAAATATACCCCTCTGATATCTTTATATGTAACATATAAAGGTTACTATGTAACATATAAAGGTTACATGAAATAAAAAGAATGATGTTGTTAATAGTATTCTATATTACTTTCTCCGTCCTAATTTAAATGTCATATGAACCTGAATATAAAGTTTAGGAAAAAATTGATTGTTATATTTCAACCTATAAAATGACAATAATATTATTAAAGTATTTTATCTTTTAGTCATAAATTAGATTTTATATTAGATAATTAGAAATAAAATAAAAAATTATATTTTTATTTTTTAAAATAAACATTTAAATTAAAAAAAATAAACATTTAAAATCAAACGGAAAAGTAATTAACGAAACAAATGACAGAATAGCATCAGTTGTCAACTCTTTTCTAAGATAGTACGTAATGAAATATTTAATAATCATGAAATCACAAATTACAATGTTTACTAGCTTTTGTCTATACATGTGATTTTGAGATAATCTGATAATCCAAACAAAACATAATATTATTTTCCTTACCATGGATTTATTACACACATAGACGGACACAAGGTAAAGTGAGGGGGGTGTTGTGCATCCACTAAATTGAAAATTTTGTGTTATATAATATAGGTAAAATTTTAATATATTTGATAGAGGCACCCACACAAAAAATATTTAGGCACCCAAATGAAAGCCCATGACCCATAATTAATAATCCAATAAGCTTATGTCACAATACTAGGGATTACGTATTAATAGTCGCAAATCACATTCCAGAACTTCTAATCTTCAATAGTCGAACATAAATTTCACTCACAAAAAATCTTAAGTCATCAAATCCAAAAACTTGATCAGGTTTGTTTTAATTCTTATTAGTATATTTGTTTGATGTAGAGCACTATGATTTTTTAGGTTGTAAATTATATATTTGTTGTCTACTAGGTACCATGGAGAGATTTTTCAAGCCAAAAGCATCATCTTCCGGTCCTAGTTTCATTAATTTGGATAATCTTCCTTGTGATCCCGTCGATAGGAAAAACATTCTTGACTATCACCCTGATCAAAGAGATGAAATAAGGAGAAAGTATTGGGTTAATGGACCTTGCCAACCACGTGGTCATGACTTCCCACAAAAACCAATAGGGATAAAAGTGCGACGTTTCAGCACGAGTTGGTTTGATAAATATGGTAATTGGTTAGAGTACAGTGTTAAAGCTGATAAAGTATTTTGTTTGTGTTGTTACATATTTGCAGACTATGTTGGGAACCAAGGTGGGCGTGATGTATTTACAAAAAAAGGGTTTAGTTGTTGGAATAAAATGGGCAAACGACTTGTTAAACATGTTGGTGATGTTGGAAGTGCTCATAATAAAGCACTTAAAAGATGTGAGGATCTAGTAAATCAAAATCAATCTATTGCCACGGTTCTTCATAAGCAAGATGATCTTGTGAAAAGAGCGAATCGACTTAGACTGAATGCCGCCATCAATGATTGTAGACATCATTTGAAAAATACATTACCCTTTCGTGGTAATGATGAGAGCAAAGATTCTCTTTGCAAGGGAAATTACTTGGAAACGATGGACTTGATTCTACTCCATGATAAGGAACTTCGTGAATTACCAAAAGCTGCAGGTAATAATCAATATTTATCTCCATCTATTCAAAAGGATATTGTAAATTGTTTTGAGAAAGAAGTTTTAAATTCTATTTTCAAAGACATTGGAGATGATGTGTTTGCTTTGTTAGTTGATGAATCTAGTGATGTGTCAAAAAAGGAACAAATGGCACTTGTTTTACGATACGTCGATGCACATGGACTTGTTAAGGAAAGATTTGTTGGTCTTATTCATGTGATGGAGACATCTTCCTCGGCCCTCAAGGCTGCCATCGACACTTTTTTTGTTAAATATGGATTAAGTTATAATAGATTAAGAGGTCAAGGATATGATGGAGCAAACAATATGCGTGGTGAGTTTAATGGCTTAAAAGCAAAGATCTTAGAAGAAAATAAATCGGCATATTATGTACATTGTTTTGCTCACCAACTTCAGTTGGTAGTTGTGACAGTTGCAAGAAAACATTTAGGTGTTGTGAACTTCTTCGACAATCTAAGCATCTTGATGAATGTGGTTTGTTCTTCTTGTAAACGAACAGATATTCTACGAGAAAACGAGAAAAAGAGAGTGGAAAAAGAAATTGGTAGTGGTATACTTGAAACGGGAAGTGGGTTAAACCAAGAACTTTCTTTTACACGACCCGGGGAAACAAGATGGAATTCTCATTACAAAACACTTGTGCGCTTGGTTGATATGTTTCCCTCCATCATTAGTGTGCTTGAATATGTTAAAGATGAGTGTTCTAACTCTTCATCCCAAAATCAAGCAATTGGTATGTTAGATTTTTTGACCTCATTTGAGTTTGTTTTTTATTTGTATTTGATGTTACATCTTTTAGGACTCACAGATGTATTATCTCGAGCTTTTCAAAGAAAAGATCAAGATATATTGGAAGCCGTTTTATTAGTGGAAACGACTAAAGGAAAGTTGCAAGAGTTTAGAGAAAGTGGATTTGATCCACTTTTAGAGAAAGTTCATTTGTTTTGTAGAAAACATGATATTCAAGTGTTGGACATGGAACAAGGTTATATCAATGATAGAGGTCACAGATCCAAAAGAAAAAGGTATGATATCACGAACCGACATTATTATAAGTTCAATTGTTTCAACACTGTTGTTGATATGCAAATTCAAGAATTCGGTGACCGTTTACACAGTATAATTAATATTATATGATAATCCAAACAAAACATATAATTAATATTATATGAAGATTGCTCCTATTTCTTTTTTAAGTTATTTTTGTTCTCATTGTCACGTCTTTTTCTGTTCTTTTGGTGTTTTTACATGCTATTTTCTAATGAAGTATATTCTGTCTCAAAACAATATTATTTTTTAAATAAAGATAAAAGCTTGTTTTTAGTTTTTGAAAAAAAAATATTCATGGGAATTTGATACATTTCTAACTGGCATATGAAAATAAAGTACAATTCAAAAATAAAAAAAATTATGTAGTGTCACTTTTGGTTCCAATTATTTACTTTTTTCTCGATTGAGATATTTATCTAATTAAAATTAAAACATATCTTATATGAAAGCATTCACATCACCTTCACCATATATTTCTTTATCTCTAAATTATAATAAAAAACATAAAAATTATATAATTTTTCCATATGGTTTTTTTAATCATATATGACATAGAAACTAAGTAACACAACAAGTAAAGTGTTAAGTTATGAGTGATAAAAATGAAAATGCAGTTGAGAGTGAAAATGACCAATACGTACATAATAATTCAAGTAATAAAATTCAATAACCCTTATATTTATATGTTTTGTGAGTGATACTGAGTGAAAGAAAAAAAGTTGGAAGAGAAGAAAAATACGGAGTAATGAAAACTATTGCGGATTCAAATAATGATAAATATAAGGAACTTGATATAAAAAAGAAAAAATATATGAAACAGATTTAAGAAATGATTACTTTTCGTTAAATTATAGGAATGATATGTGTATTTGGAGTGCACGCACGGGGAACTCACAAGATAAGATGAGCTCGCGAGCACCCCTTCCCCAGTCGAACGAGCAGGGTGAACAAGGTGAGAAAACGAGAACATATCCTTGTTGAAGAGCTCGTGAAAAGCAAGACTAAATTATTGATTAGGAGGTAGAAGAGTTGAGAAACTCAAAAGTCTGAAAGAGGTGAGTTTTCTAAAAAGGTAAAAAAATAAAAAATTACAAGGTAATTTGATAATATTTCATTATCTTACGTAGAAGATATGAAAAAAATAAAAATCAACACTCTCTTCAATAGCTATTGGCACGTTTCGGTATAATTTATATGCTTCCTTGATCTCCTTTCAGTGAGTAACCACTATAAGGGACCGTTTGTTTACCTCTTAATGGTTCAGTTTAGTGCTTAACCATTCAGCATTCAGAGCGTTTGTTTAAGAAAAAGAGCCTCTGAATGGTTCAGTTAAGTGCTGAATGGTTAAGAGACTGGAGATGCTGAATGAAACTGAATGGAGCATATACTAACTTTATACTCATCTGAAGTTCTACCTCAACATCTCTCTCATTGACAGAACCTATTAATGGTTCAGACCTCTTAACCATTCAGCACCCAGCACTTAATGATTCAGATTTTAACAAACAGCCCCTAAATGCTCTAACCCACAAGTTTCTCTATCTTAATAACACATTTGTTTGACAATAAAATACTTGCACTCTAGGACATGTTAATTTAAAAGTAAAGTAGTATTAATATGTTTTAATAAAGCTTCATTTATGCTAACAATACTTAGTATGTTGTATATGTTAATAATCGTTTCATTCCAATAGTTATGAGATATGTCAAATTTATATGGTTGGCTAGAAACAGGTTAACTTAGTTCGATCAATAGTTAATGGTTTCAGTTTGGTTTCTATTGTTGCTAGAAATTGAGTGATATGTAGTTCTTTGATGCCATCAGTAGAAGGGGTTATGAAGAAAATTAAGGTTAACTTATTTGTTTGGTTGAAACATAGACCAAGGAGATTGAATATAATGTGACATTATTGGTGTTGTAATCCTTTTGAAGCTGTTTGGCAGTATCTGAAAAACCTCAAAATAACCAGTAAGAATCTAGCTTTTAATAGTTTAAAAATTCATTATAAGATAAGTTTTAGAAATATGATGAACTAGGTTTAATACCCGTGTGTTACACACGGGTTAAATAGTAATATTTATAAAGAAATTATAACCATTATATATAACAATTTGTAAATATATAACATTTAAGGAGTTGGCTCTATCAACTTGCATGGTGAAAAATTTAGCTAAATTTTACCTCTCAAATTTCCTATTATAAAAAAAAAATCTCTCCAAAAATTATCCCCTAAAAGTTTGATTTATTAGATAGATTGATTGAGATTTTACCATTTAGAGGTTACCTTTTAACAATTCATCATTTTTTTATCACTTAATGGTTAATATTTTTTAAATCATTAAGAGCTAAGGTGGTGGTAATGTGTGTTTTGTTTTGATTATAATTATTACTTTGGTTCTAATGTTTTTCTAGTGACTTCTTATTTAATTAAATGTTATAAAAAAGATATTTCAAATTTCTTTTGTGCACGTTTTTTTTTCTTCCGCACCTAACCTTTTCTTACAATCTAAGTACAATAAATATGGGTTTTGGCACGACTTTTCAACTTTACAATGGCATATATAGTATCATTTATTATGTAACAAGGTTTAACACCCGTGTATTGTACATGGATTGAATAAAAATATTTTTAAAAATATATAATTATTATATTTAAAAATTTATAAACAATTTTATAAATTATTATTAATCACAAAATTTTTTCTTTATTAACTCTTCTACTCAATTTTCCCTCTCAACCTTCCTTTTATAAAATAAATTATGTTTTCCCCCTAAAAATTTACCCCTTAAAAACTCTAATTTATTAGATAGATTAACTCCCATTCAAAGGACGGTATGCTCCACGTAAACTTGCCCTTTGCACTTGGTTTTCTTTAGTTAACATAACACTTTTGTAATTTACTAGTTTAAATGCACTTTATTATTTACACACATTTACCTAAATACTAATTACAAAGTCGGTAGACAACTTTGAATTTACCCTCTTATCTTTATCATTTTGATAATTTTAGCCACATACTCTACTTTGTTAAATTTATAATTTTTATCACTTTGACACGTATAATTTTTACCCCAGTTGATTTATCCAATTTACAAATTTCACCCCGCTATTTAGACATATTTACGACTTTAGCACCCCGACTTTGACTTAGTTATCATTTGACCTCTATGTTTCCATATATCTTCGTTATATAATATGTAACGCATTACGATTTTACACTGTAACGTAAAAAACACGAAACTTTTTTTATTAACGCGGGTGACGATGTCACATATACGCTAGACCATGACCCGATTACATATGTAGTTTACATTTGTTAACGAAGTTTGATATAAACGTTAAAAAACTTAAAATGTTAGTTTATTTTTAGAACGATAAAATGAAACTTAAAATGTTAGTCAAATTAACTAAAAAAATAAAGATTAAAAAGCACAAAGAAAAACAAAAGAAGCATTTTAAGATATTTAACAAAAAATAATGATTGTAAAGATTTGTTTGAACTTTGAACCAATAATTAGTGCGACACATCCATATAAAAAGAAATAAAAAACAACATATGCAATTAAAAAGAAAAAGAAAAAGAAAAAAAGAAAGGCACCGCAAGCATTAATCATGTCACCTCAATTATAAACAACATATACTGTACTCAAACCCCTTTAATCCACCCATCATATTCATCATAGTCCTGTCATTTTCTTTTTCCCTTTACTCACGCTACCCAAAATTCAAACAACACAACCCCACATTTCCTTCAAATTCCCATCTTTAAATCCCCCAATTCACTCCCAATTCTTCTAAAACTTTCAAAATTTCCATCTGGGTATCCTTCATTTCTCCTAAAGATTCAAAATTTCCATCTGGGTATCCCTCAATTCTAAAAAAGATTCAATCTTTTTCACAAATGGAACCTCTTATCAACTCCGCCACCACTCCCCACCGTACACCGTCGTTCAAAGAAGACACCTACCACCTCCACAACCTCAAACCCAATGAGAAAAAAGCCCTTCAAGAACTTAAAGAAAAACTCACCACCACCATCACTGCAGACACTAACAATGCATCAATGTGGACCATCCCATTACTACCAACAACTGAAAAATCTGATGTCATCCTCTTGAAGTTTCTCCGGGCAAGAGACTTTAGAGTTCAAGATTCACTCAACATGCTTTTGAAGTGTCTTCAATGGAGGAAAGAGTTTGGAGCTGATAACATTGTTGAAGAGGATTTAGGGTTTAAAGAACTTGAAGGTGTTGTGGCTTATATGAATGGGTATGATAGAGAAGGTCATCCTGTTTGTTATAATGCTTATGGTGTGTTTAAAGATAAAGAAATGTATGAAAAGATTTTTGGTGATAATGAGAAATTGGCTAAGTTTTTGAGATGGAGAGTTCAAGTTCTTGAAAGAGGTATCAAGATGCTGCATTTTAAACCTGGTGGGATTAATTCCATTATTCAAGTTACTGATCTTAAAGATATGCCTAAAAGAGAGCTTAGAGTTGCTTCTAATCATATTTTGTCTTTGTTTCAAGATAATTACCCTGAAATGGTTGCAAGGAAGGTACATAGTCACATTACAAATTTTGTGTTTTAGGCATTGATTAATTGCACTGTACAAACCCATATTGCATAGACTAAGTTCATATTACTTAAGTTTTTTAAAAAAATGGTGGGTCGTGTGTTTTCTCTGAAATTGTTGCTAACAAAGTAGCAAGTGTTTCAAGTTACTAGAATTTTAAAAAAAAATGTGTGCATACAACAGTTGTACGGTACAACCCTTGATGCACAGTGGAAATACTTGAATAGAAGTCTGCGTTTTTGGGTTGTACGGTACAATTCAATTGGTTATGTGTTCTCTTTGAAGACAAGATTTTTTTAAAAAATGTGTATATGAGAATTGTAAGGTACAACCTTTGATGCACAGTGGAAACAGTTCAAGACAAGTTTATGTATTGTTGGGTTGTACGGTACAATCCAAATGGTGGGATATGTGTTTTCAGTCTATTTTTTCACTACCAAGACAAGTAACCAGAAGTGGTTGCTGGTACGGCACTTCAATTGTCAAATTTCCCTCCAAAAGTATTTGTGCATTGTAGGGTTGTACGAAATTCCATTTAAAATAATGATGAGTAGAGTACAACCGGTCAATGCATACGGAGATCACAACTCGTTTATAGTTGTGTACTTGTGTACCGTAGAAATGGGCATTGCATCACCTAGCCTTTTTCTAAAATTTTGCACTTTGTGCATCGATGATTTGTACCGTACAACTCATCGATGCACAAGTTTGTAGAGATTTTGAAATGTATTTCACAGTACAACTCGTATATGCACATGACTAAATTTGCATTACCATTGTAATTACTGTTCAATGATTGAAATTTGTAGTTTTCTCTAGGTCCAAAGGCTTTAACATTGTTTATTGTATAGTACAACCAATTATTGCACATTTCGAGGCTTGTACTGTACAACCGAATCTTGACCCTTCTCATAAACGGATCCTCCATATAAGTTGGTTAAAATTTCAAAATAAGCACACTGTGCATCAGTGACTTGTACCTATCACTTGACTTGTCCACCATGCATTGTTTGTTGTACCTTAGCTTTTTTTTATAGATAGCTAAATAAAATGTTTATATGTATGTAAATGTTATGTGACTTTGGAATTGATCTGATGTGGGTATGTAGATCTTCATCAATGTACCATGGTACTTCAGTTTATTGTACTCAATGTTCAGCCCATTTTTAACTCAAAGAACTAAAAGCAAGTTTGTGCTTTCCAAGGAAGGAAATGCTGCAGAAACTCTTTACAAGTGAGCATCTTTCTTCAACTTCACTTGTACAATTCTTAATGCACAATGTACAACCTTTAATGCATACTGTACAACCTAACTCATGCAATTGGGAAAGTGGTTGCTTTGTGTGGAATGTATAAGCAATGAGTTATTGTACTCTATGTTTTGTTTGCATGTGGGAGGTGTAATAAGCAGTGAATGTTGTACTTTGATATTAGTTTTTAGTTTAAAATTAAGTTTGGTTTTTGGATGATGGGTTTTAGGTACATAAGCCCAGAGGATGTGCCAGTACAGTATGGTGGACTGAGTCGACCCAGTGATTTGAACAATGGTCCACCCAAACCAGCTTCTGAGTTCACAGTCAAAGGGGGTGAAAAAGTCAATATTCAAATCGAGGGCATTGAGGTAAATTCCTCTAGATTTAGTATTGTGTTTATCTCCTTGTTTAATCAAACAGGTTAAGAGTTTAAATCTTACAATATACGGTATTAGTGGTTTATAGAAATAGATTAAGAGTAATAAAAAAAACTATTTGTATAAAAGTTAACTATAAAGAAAGAATTGATTTTGAGGATAAGTTTCACTTTGCCTCTTACACTTTGTTACATTTCTACAAACGCTCATTAGTTTTGAACCGTTAATGTTATGTAGGCCGGTGCTACTATATCATGGGACATCGTGGTCGGAGGGTGGGATTTGGAATACAGTGCGGAGTATGTCCCGATCGCCAACGGAAGCTACACGATCTCGGTTGACAGGCCAAGGAAGAGGGGCCCCACAGAGGAGGCGGTTCATAACTCTTACACCGCAAAAGAGGCAGGGAAACTCGTGTTATCCGTCGATAACTCGGCTTCAAGGAAACGAAAGGTGGCTTCGTATAGGTACTTTGTAAGGAAATCGCCGGTTGTGATGTGATGTGTTGTTTTGAAATACGGTTTTATTGATCGTCTAATTTTAGTAGTTTTGGTTGTATTGAGGTTGTAATGATGTTATGTGTGTCTATGTAATATGTAACATGTTAACGAAAAACTGTTGTTTTACTTTCGGTATTTAAAATAAGAGTAGGTTAACCGTTAATGTATTCAAAATGCACCATTGTTACAAATACTATTATTATTATTATTATTATTATTATTTTTTCACATGAATTTTCATAGTTTATTATTACCTCATACATCAAATTTACAAAAGGGGTTGTCTATCCACACACTTACCAGATCTATCCACACACTTTTTTTTAACCCAGGCGCCGCGGATAGGGCTATGTGCAGCGCCTGGGTCACTTTTTCAGGTACCAGGCGCCGCACATAGCCCTATCCGCGGCGCCTGGGTTGTTTTCAGACGAGATTTTTCTTTTCCGAGGGGAATGTCGTTAACGAGGAGGAAGCTGGTCAACCGATGCAATGTTATGCGCCGCGCATAGGCCCTTGCGCGGCGCATGGGTTCTTTTCCGAGGGGAATGTCGTTAACGAGGAGGAATTTGGTCAAACGAGGTCGCTATGCGCCGCAGATGGGGCTTTGCGCGGCGCCTGCCTCCTTTCCTGGACCACTACTTAATACATTTCATTTTTTTCTCAAAATTCATACTATACACGTTTTTTCTCAACAATCTTTACCAAAATATACACGTTTTTTTTTCTCAACTTTCATTATCATCACGATATAACATTATAATGTCGTGGATTAATAGTTATATATTCGGTGAATACTCTAACACTAGTGTTCCTGATTCATACGAGACTGTAGTCTCTAACACTTGGAATCAAGCTGCCTCCAACCAAAGTCAGCAGGAGGACGAGGTTGTATCGGGTTTTCAATTTCCTGATAATTCGGTACAATTTGACTTAAATATTCCACCGAATGACAGTTACGGTTATGTTTACGGTGACGGTGGCGAGCAATTTGTTCAACAAAATAATTATGGTGTCAATGCTGGAAAGTTCGACTTAAATAATCCAGTGGATAACAGTTACGATTATGTTTTCGGTGACTGTGGTGATCAGCAACAGAATAACTATGGTGGTGACAATGCGGGTCAGTTTGACTTGAATATTCCATTGGAATACCCGTACGGTTACAATGCTGGTCATCAACAGAATAACTCTGCTGGTGACAATGCGGGTCAGCAACAGAATAACTATGCTGGTGACAATGCTGACCAAAAAGACGAAGATGATGCTGACAAAATTGATCCTGAAGACTCTTACCCGATTATAGTTTCTTTTGAAACTGACATGGTTTTTCAGTCACGTCAGGAATTAGTCAATTGGGTCCAAAATAGAGGAATCGAACATGGTTATGTCATTACTACCAAAAGATCTAAAGAAAAGGCTATCTGGTTACAGTGCAGTCTTGGTGGGCAATATAAGTCTGTAGCTACGGTTAGAAAAACCGGTAGCAAGAAAATCGGTTGCCCATTTGAGTTGAAGGGATCATTTGTATCAAATAATAGTTACTGGAAATTAGAGGTGAAAAACCCGATGCACAACCACTCGCCTATTGAAAATCTTGAGGGTCACGCGTATGCTAGGAGGCTTTCCGTGGAGGAGAAAAGACTGGTTGGTGAGCCGCGTGTAATTGTAACTGACAGAGAATTAGCGCTAATGAGCGCGTGTAAACAAATTTTTCCAAATGCGCACAGGTATCTTTGTCGGTTCCATATTCAACAAAACATTCTTAGGAACTGCAAAAAACACTTTTTGGATGGTGAGTGGAAAGAATTTATCCGATTCTTCTCTTTATTGTGTGAGTCTACTACAGAGCCTATATATGAGTATAACCTAACTAACTTTGAAGCTCATCTAAAAGAATCGGGTCGTGGAGGTGAGTATTTATTACATTTTTTATAGGTATTTATTACATACATTTTTTTTTATTTTAATTATTATGCTAACCTTTTCTTTTTAGAGGTATTTGAGTATGTGCATGATAATTGGTTAAAGCCGTACCGTCAAAAGTTTGTATCTGCCTGGACTAACAGGACAATAAACTTTCACCAAACTACCACCAACCGGGTTGAAGGCATGCATGCCTTATTTAAAAAAGACCTTCCAAGCCATCGCAACAGCCTCGTTAAGCTTGTGAAGTTTGTCGACAGAATGGTTAACAGGCAATACACAGAGATCAAACGGGCGTTTGAAATAAGCATAAGGAAGGTGATGAACCACCACAGGAATGTCCCAATGTTTGCGGGAGTACTTCGGAAGATGTCAATATATGCCATCGACCTTTTGTCTATCGAGCTCAAGCGAAAAGATCTGAAGCTAAAAAAGTACGGTTCTACGTGTGGTTGTCAACTTTTTACCAGTTGTGGCTTGCCATGTGCTTGTCGTTTAGAAGAGCTAGAAAATAAAGGTAATAATTACTATTGATGTGTTTTTTCATTTACAGAAAATAAAGGTTTCAATAAATACCATCTGTTTTCATTTACAGGTCAAATAATCTCGCTTAAAACAATAGACGTGTTCTGGCAGAAACTTGACTTCAAGGCGGAAAAAAGTGAAGCTCTCGATGCGGATGCGGAGTGGGAAAAATTAAGAAAACATATTAATGTTACTCCTCCGCATGTTCAAAAAAGTTATTTCGATAAATTTAAAGAGGTCTTGATGCCAGGCCCGACTAGCAATAAACCTCCTGTTGTCCAAACTAATACCCGAGGTCGTCCAACATTAAAGAAACAAGAACAAAGAAGAGAAGAAGCTGCCAGACACAGTACGCACATCCCATTTTCACAAAGGGAGAACGGCGGGCCCTACGACCAACCTCGCCATAGTTCTTACGTATCGTCTCAAGGGAGAGCTACCGCGCAATCCAACTCCCAAAATATTTCCGCTCAAAGTTCTTCGGACTTCCAACTCCCAAAATATTTCCGCTCAAAGCCTAATAAAAAGCCTAACACAACGGAAGAGCTACCGCGATATCCAAATTTCCCAAGATTGTTGCCGTGCCCCAAGTCAGATGGTTTGATCATGAGATATGCAGCTCAAATCCCAAAATTATTTTACCCATATATATCAAAAATAAAGGATGTGAAACCGGATGGTCACTGTGGGTTTCGAGCTACAGCCGCGGGGTTAGGGATAGGGCAAGAAGATTTTTTATTTATCCGTAATCAACTGTTACTGGAGTTGCGAATGAACGGAAATATTTGGAGACGGGTGTTCGATCCGGAAGACAGAGGCCACTACGATGCGATATATGAACGGATAAAATTTTTTGGTGTCGGTAGAGCTCCGGTCGAACATTGGATGCAAATGCCAGAGGCGGGATTTCTTATAGCTCAGAGATGGGGTGTAATTGTTCACATCATAGACATGGCTGGTAGTGCTACAATATTCCCTCTACTGGGCAGTCCGGAAGGTGTGGAGACCATGCTAGCTGTTTCTCTTGTATTTGTCGACAGTTCACATTACATCATGTTAAAACTTGAAGGATCATATCCAATGCCTACAGTGAACCCTCTTTGGCATAGCCATAGAACAGAGTGGGCAGCGCCTTGGTATGACTTATACCGGGATAGGATTATCGAGTATGAAAATTTGAGACGACCCGACCTCAATATAGATCCACACGTGTATTATGTAGGTTGAAAAGAAATAATATTATGGCAACATACAATTTTTTTAAAAAAATATTATTCATTAATATACTGTTATCGTACAACATACAAATTTGATCATACAAAATTATGGCAATAATCTATATCGTTCAGACGTGCTAATAATAGTCCACGCTCCTATCGAAGTGAAAGGTTGACCGTTACGCTCCTCAAACTGGGATAACGCAGCGTCTATTATTTCCTCACGCGTGCGATTTAAACCTCGTGAGCTGCGTAATGCGCGGCGATAGTAACCTTCAAATTGCTGCGTTCTTGCGCATATATTACGCCATCTACGGCTACACTCTTGTGTATCCCTTGTAACTGCACCAGGACCCATACGACTATTATACATACGAACTACGTCATTCCAAAATTCCGACATATTTGGGTCGTTACGTGTGACGTCGGACCGAACTAAATACCAACATATTGTTAAAATTTCATCTTCGTGAGGAGTCCACAATGCCATTGCAAGATGTAAAAATGTCGGAAGATATGCGTGTAAAAATGTTGGCAAATATGTGTGTAAAAACGCAAGTGTGTAAAAATGTCGTCCCCCCATTGGGTATTTAACTCCATGAAAATCGAAAAAAAAAAAAAAATAAATAAACCCAGGCGCCGCGCAAGGGCCTTTGCGCAGCGGATACACACACTTGCGCAGCAGAAAGCCCATCAGAGACTAGTGTTTTGCGCAGCATATAGCATATCAGGCGCCGAGCAAGGCCCCTTGCGCAGCGCAAAGCCCATCAGGCGCCGCGCAAGGGCCTTTGCGCAGCGCATAGGGTTTCCATCAGCTACCTTTTCCTCCTTATATCCCCCTTACGCGGCGCAAGTCTCTACCACCATATCCGCAACGCAAGTCTTTTTACCACGTTTTTTGTTCGACCAAGCGCTACGTATAACCCAAAAAAGCTATCAAACATGTCTTCTTCTAACCACCCGACAAACTTTTCAAACCCTCTTCCAGAATTTGAGTTTGACAACCCTTACAACACTGATGATATGGATTTTTCGATTCTAGAAAATTTTGATACTCGTCCAGGGCATCCTTATTATGAGTTTCCTGATAACCCAACGGCGCAAGAAAAGTGCAAAAAACTGAGAACGATGGATGTGGGCGGACACATCCATATAGATTGGGATCTTTTAAATGAGCTTCATGAGGGAGATCGATGTCAGGAGATTATTGGTTACAACACTCCGTGGGCTCGGTTGTTTGATTTAGCAACCAGGCCATCATACCGGGAGCTCACTGTGGAGTTTTTGTCATCATTTGTTTTCAACCGCCCACCGCACGATTATGTCGAGAACCCCGCTCAACCTTTCCGCGAGATAACTTTTCGATTATGCGGGGTTTATCGTTCGATGACACTGAGAGAGTTTGCTGTTCGTTCGGGGTTGTACATGGAGGAGGAGCTAGACACCCCATTATACACTGAAGGGATCAGAACTTTGCCTCGTGAGACCCTCGTCAGTTTCTGGGAGGTTATTGCCTCTACGCACTTCGGAGTGTGTAATGCGAAGGCGGCTTCCATCATTGACCCTCTACACCGGTATTTGGGTCGTATCATTGCGTCTTCCATTTCTGCCAGGGGGTGTGGGAAAGATAAGGTCAACATGAGTGACCTTTTCTTTATGTATTGTCTCTTTCTTCGCCGGCCCTGTGCGCTTGCTACCTGTTTGGCGGAATATTTTGAGTCCGCCTACCATCGACAGGCGCGCGGACAGTTGTATGGCGGCGCGTACATCACCGTCATAGCTCGCTCATTTGGGATCTCTCCGGAGCAAGATGATAGGATCTCTCCGGCTATTAAGGCCAAAAAACTAGGGAAAACTAGTTTGCACAGCATGCGCCTAATGCGCAAGTTTCCTGTGGGTCTTCGGTTCAAGGATGAAAATGGCGAAATATTTGTGCCTGTTCAGTTGCCACCTTGGGACCAGATTCCAGTTTTTGTTGAGGAGAGACGGGGAGTACCTGCGCCTGAGCCTGAGCCGAATGAGTCTCCGCCACATGAGCCCGAACAACAACCTGAGCCGTCACCCGAGCGTCCGCATCATGATCCACCGCAGTTCCCACAGCACGTATACGACAACCTGCCAGAGGGAGCGCGTGTTTTAGCAGACCACTTTGATCAACGCCTCCAAGTGATGCAACGTGATATTGCGCGACAAGGACGCCGGATAGATCGACATGGACGACGGGCAGTTCGATTGTTCAATGCTATACGCGACCATTTTAGGATTCCGGATGTGGCGTTTTCATCATCGTCGGAAGAAGGGGACCAGTAGTTATCTTTTATGTTTTATTGTTATTTTTTTTAAGTTTATGTAATTTTTAATTTTTTTTATGAATGATTAATTTTGTGTGTTATAAATGTTTGTTAAAGTTTTAAATGTTTTTGTGTGTTATTAATTTGTTATGTTAAAATGGTTGGGTGTAAAATATAGGGTTATGTGGGCGAAATGGATTGAAAATCTTGAAAATTTTGTCATAAAATTAACCCAGGCGCCGCACATAGGGCTATGTGCGGCGCATAAGTGTGTCTGGGATACCCAGGCGCCGCGCAAGGGCCTATGTGCGGCGCCTGGGGTCTGTTGGATGGTCAGTTGTCAAGGTCTGATGTTATGTTTCGATGTGATGTGACCCAGGCGCCGCGGATAGGGCTATGTGCGGCGCCTGGGGGGTGCGAAAATAAAAAAGGAAAGTGTGAGAATAGGACCACCCTAAAATTGATGGTATTTTTGTTTTGAATTTAAAAAGGGAAGCCTAAATATAGATCATGTAATGTAACCCACCCGTGAATGGGCATCACATGCATGTATGATGGCAAATGATGATGTTCACATGCTACCAATGAGGCCATACTTTAATTTCGCTTTAAGCATACTTCTGTTCTGGTACCTGTGGTTGTTATAATTACTTATGTTTGGTATTATTTTACTCTTTCACATAATCTACCCAACCGCTCAAGCCAAGCAACTTTATTTGCTCTACTTTTGAAGAAAATGATATATCTTTGAACAACTTTGAGAAAACAGATAAAACCACTTAAATTATAACACATGGGAAATTATAAGAAAAAAAGTTTATATTTCAAATAGGTTGCGGCGCAGCTTTTGTCTGTTTATCTGTCACTTTTTTGGCTTTCAAGTCACGGATGCCGTGAAATTCTTGACCAGGGATAATGAGACATTCATAGCAATGTTTCGACTCATAGAGGTTAATTTTTTGTTTTTAGTAGACTAGGTTTTGATATTTTAAAGGGGTTGCGACACAATTTGTTTCTCCTTTACCTGTCGACCTGTTGTAAACTTTTCGGTTGTAAAAATTGAAGTTGATTAAATAAATAAAAAAAATCCTCATTCGCCTCATTAATAATACCTCATCAAAAAAATCTATGGGTTAGGTTCCAACTTCCCATACAAAGTCTTCTAAATTTACAAAGTATAAGAAGTTGGCTGATTTACATGGGTTAGGTTTTTAGGAGGTGCGGGTTTAGACTAAATCAAGGCACGACCAAATCAGTGATTCTCGAGCATACGAATTTAGGCCAAGTTGATTGAGATATTTATAAAATACTAGGTTTAATACCCATGTGTTAAATACGGGTTAATTAATAATATTTATAAAAAAAATTTAACCAATATATTTAACAATTTGTAAATAATATTTAAGAATTTGACTCCATCAACTTATAAATTCCATTAGTTTTCCCTCCTAAATGTATTGTACTAACTTTTATTTGCTTACTACTACTAGTATTCGTGACCAAAACCATATTTTGTTCCTTTCATAAATTCTCCTTTTATTGATTTTCAAACGAAAATGAACAGTAACTCTGAGGACATTTTCGGTAATTGACTGTTGAGTTTGGATCCAAATGCTTGTTACTTCACTCAGGATGGCTGCTTACTATAAGATGGGTTGGGGTATGTAGATCTTGGGCTGGGCCTATTCGGTATCACATTCTTTTGGGCACCATATTTTGTGGTTTCCCTGTTTCGCCCATGGTCCAAGGAGACTTTAGAGGTGCACATTTTGGGTTATAGGCCGGAACCAGTTCTGGCCTAAACCAAAGTTTTTGAGCTGGGTTTTTTGGAGCAGGTTTTCCGAGGAACCGGTTATGGTATAGATGGAACCCCTACGTATGTGAGACCGGGAATGGTATGTAGTGTAAGGTCAAGTCTAGTAACTACTAACTAGTTCCAATCCTACTCATGTTGTTGCAAGAGTTTTGTAATATTAAATTTTAGTCATGATGATTAAACAACCGGACCGTTCAAAACTCCATAAATCTAAAATTAACGTAACCTATCGACTTGGCTTGTTTAAAAGGTTAATCACACTTAACACGTTCCACCCAAATTAACTAGCCAATAGTTATTTACTTATTTATGATTTCTTAAAAAAAAACTTAAAATGACCCATAAAAATGAGATTTTTCAAAATCAAAATGCTTAAATTACGGGATATATTGTTCCCTCTCGTGTTTATGTCGGTCCAATTTTTGTTGCTTTTAAACCCGTAAAACATGAAAACGCGACTTTTCGGTTGAAAAATAAACCATGCCAAAAAAGAGACTCAACAAAAGGTGAAAACATAAAATGAAAGAAAACAATTTTTTTATTATATGATGTATAACTTTTTGCTTGTCCACGCTCGGAAAAAAAAAGCAGAAACAAAAATAATGAGAAAATATCTTTTTAATGGAGCATGTTTGTCTTTATGGCTCCATTTTAAATCATTCAATTAAACCGAAATTTTACACCCATTCGCTTTAGTAAAAAGCCTAATGGAAGAATAAAAGCATAGTGATTATATATCAAATTAGATTAAAATTGTAATCTCAATCTCGTATCATTATATATAACCACGTCACATATTTGCCCGTACGCATTATTCAACATTTATTGTGTCTATGAGCATCTATCTATGATACCGATTAAAAGTTACATGTAAGGATTACCTTAACACAATTTTAAACTGATGAGTTTTACATATTTTCAACTTTGACTTTCGACTTTGAACTAATGAGTTTGACCACCAACTTTATATATTTTTAATTAATAGTGGTCCATTACAACTTTACATCACAACACGTGAAACATGAAATTTTTTTTATCAACACGTGGTCCAATCGCTATTTTAGTTATATATTAAATAATGACAAATTGGCCTAAAATAATCCTAATTAATACCTATTGGCCGAAAATAATCTCAACTCAGTTTATTTTCTCCAGTGGTCCCAAATCCAAATTTTTTTGCCTACAGTGGTCCGCCGTTAAGTACACTTAACGGCCGTTAACTTTTTTTCTATTTATTTTGAAATTCAAACCGATATTTTAGGGATTTTGATTGGAAAGAAATACGATTCAGTTGATGTAAACCTTACCTCCAATTGTTGCTTCAAATGATTTAATTTTGACATCCAGTTGAAGCACCGTTAGGGTTTAAACACCCGATTGAAGACCATTTTGTCGTTTGGAACGTCGGTTCGAGGTAAGGTTTACATCAATTGAATCGTATCCTCCTCCGGATCAATATCCATAAAACATTGTTTTGAAATTCGAAAAAATAAAAAAAAGTTAACGGCCATTAAGTGCACTTAACTCTCACCCATCTCCAAGAATGCTACGACGCTATGCATCCGCGCACTGGAGTTTTCTATGCTGGATTGAATCCTTCCTTCCAATTCGAATTGTTTTTCTACTCGTTCCTTGTCCCTTTTTTTTACTTTTAGGCACCATTCAGTATTTCAGTGATATTGAGTGAGGGTGGGGAGATTGCTCTCCCGCACACGCTGAGCGCCTCCGAATGGAGTGTTGTTTAGCTGTGTCTAGACGCGACATAATCAGCAGTGATCTATGATTATGTTTACGTCGTCTTAGTTCCTTTTGGTTAGGTTAACCCTTAACAGGCGATAGCCTGATTCAAAGATTGGTTCAGAATCTTTCTCTTGTTATGTAGCTAATTAGGAGTTACCAAAGGTTGTTAAACTAACTCGTTAGCTAAGGAATAGAATCAAGCCTCTACCGATGAGGTTTTGGATATTTTTTTAGATCTCCCAAAAAAGCTAGTCCTTTGAGACAGATGGGAGATTTCGGAGATTGGCCATTCCCTTCTTCATAGGCTCAGAACTTGAATTCTGAATCTTGAGCTTGGCCATTACATTGGCCTTTGATAACTAGTAGTAGGTAGGTGGCCACCTCACTAATCAAGTTTATGAGGCGTCTTTCTTCTACTTCCACCCCAGTTGCCGTCACAGGCATAGTAAGCCTTATAAAACTCTTAGTAACATTAATGATTTAGGAAATATAAAAAAGAAACGAAAACAAACTTATTAATCATGTTTAGAAACGAGAAACGTATATATAAACTGTTTAGAAATGTAAAATTTAAATATTTGTTACAGGACACATCGTTTCCATAAAAGAAAAACTTTGAAAAGTATGTATCTCAAGCCTAAATAGTATTTCTTCCATTTATCATGTTACTGAAAAACTTAATCAGTGATAAATTTATAGAGAAATATATTAGGAGTGAAACGAAAAATTATGTTGTACAATCGTTTTTTAGATTAACAAATTATTTACTTTTTTCTTTATTTTTACATAAGTGGCATCTTTGTTTATCTTAGACCCTCAATCAATTACTTGATACAAACACACCTACACATATTTGGAAAGACGAAAGTGCTAGCTAGACAATTTAATATGTATTTTCACTATTTTGAAGCCAAAACGATGCATAAAACATTTATTTTTTTAGAAAGGAACACTAATTAAATAAACCCCCTTTTTGACTTGGTAACATTTTAGAGACCTAAACAACAAAAGTGTTGGTTTAGCAAAACCACCAAAAAAGACTTTGGAGGGGTAGCTTTCAACTTTAACTTCTTTGAATATTATATGGCTTTTTATACACATGCCATCCTTACCGATCACCTGCCAAAAATTTCTCCTGTCAACGCCCATTGTATGACAACATGACATGTAAATGTTGTTTTCTATATTTATATTTTGTAAAGAATGTAAGCATACAGGATCTCATTCCAAACATCCGGAACTCCTGGAAGACACCAATGTACACAATCCGCATACTGAATAGGATTTGCCAATTCTATCTTTGTTGGAGGAACCCAATGCCTTTTGTAAATAGATGGATGTCCGTCTTTTCGGTACTGTGATAGTTGTGTTATATTTAAAATTTTAATATTTAAGCCGTTCTTTTCAAGATCTTGTACTATCGATTGTGCTGTTCTCATTAAACCGGTATCTGATCCTTTCCCCCAATAACCTTGTTCCATTATTGGCTTTGTTTCATTGAAGCAATTTTCTCCCATTGTTTTCCCCCAGTCTCCACCTCTGAATATAATAGTAACAAAGTATCAGCAATAGGATTCATTAGGTAAAAATCGTAGAATTAGTAATACAATGCATACTCTTTGTGATCTGGAGAGAGACTTATAAAAAACATTTTGGTTTTCTCACGATCAAGGTGTGCTTCCAACCAATTCGACCATGTTTTTAGAGCCATTTCGTAACGTACGACCCTTCTAGATTCGATAGAAGTTCTGTTAGGGTTTTCAAACGATCCCCACCTAAAATAGAAAAACTTTTAGTCCGATATGTATACTCCACTAAACATGATAAAAACTATAAAAAAATACTTACAAAAGCGTCATATTAGGCTCTAACCACCACGTATACGAGTCAAAAATTAACATGTCAGCATCAATCCACTGTTTGGCATGCTTCTCGATGTTCTCGATCTTCATGATCCGGTCACGAACACGATGTTTCACTGGATCATCACAATTTGATTCTACTAACAATGGTTCCCAATAAAAATCGATGGAAACATTGTAGTCCTAAGATATCACATTTGAATAGTAATCACATAAATGTCACATCTGTACCATACAAGTATCTAATGCATTGAACAAAAGACAAAATAAACTTAATTACCGATGCCTTAAAGGTGATCAGCGAGCCATGCCATTCCGCAACCTTATGTGAAGGGTCAAGTATCCATGAATCAAGAAGACATAGAAGCGAAACCCAATGATTCTTGCCTAATGAGTCCCCAACAAAAACAACCCTCTTGTCCCTTAGCTTCTCCAACAATGCCGTTCCATTAAACCTACATGGCGTCATTTAAAACACTAAGTATTTGTGAACATATATAGATATCAGTCTTAAACGCCTTTAAAACTACATGTACTGATGTACATCATGTTGTATAACAAAACAACGCATCATGGTGTATTGCTTAGTGCACTAAACTTCTAAACACATTGTATGAATTTAAGAGTAACTTATTTGATTATTGATTATGCATTTTGAGTTTATTATAAAGAAAAAACATGTGATTCGTTTGTTCACATGCTCTACAACTCGATCCACAATGCATATATGTCTTTTTATCATAAAGTACAAGTAAAATACATGTGTGAACACTTTCATGATCGACCTCCTATAACCCTGCCATCGGCACATGAGATGCATCCTCCTCTCAACTTCTTTACCGAGCTTCTTCTTTTATGTATATATTTTTTTAACTTTTAAATAACTCACACGCTCCATTAACATACTTTTTATTCTACGTCATAATTAAAAAGCTTCACACTCTAACTCAATTTCTCATTCAACCCCACCTTAATTAGTTTCTATCATGTTACACTTATGTGTATATATTTTTTTAAGTGGCTTCTAAAGTTCTAACCTATCCTTGTATCATTGATATTATAATAATACTGTGAGTAGACAACTTTTACCAAACGTGTCTTAATTTTGTCATTTTAACGAGTTTAGCCCCTACTCAAGATTAACATATTTACGACTTTGACTTTGAATTTTTATCATTTTGACTCCTGATGATTTAGTCAGCTTACAACTTTGACATGTTTACGACTTTAACACATTGGGGGCTTTGAGCTAGTTATCCATTTAACCTCTCTGTTTGAATATATCTCCGTCTTTAAATATATGTAATTAAATAAACTAGAATATTTTGCCTCAAAAAACGCTAAGAGAGCGGTCTAGTCTAGTTCGATTAAGTAAGTAAACTATAACATTTTGGTACTAACACTTTTGCTTACTTATTGTTATAAAATTACTATCGTTATATATCAATATATTATCATGTTTTTTTACGATTTAGTTAGCTTTAATTTATTTTTTTCAAGACCCAACGGATTTTAGTGATACGTACGACCGACCCTATAAAAAAGATTATTTACAAAGAGAGAAGAGAGTACCTGGGAAGATGACAAGCATGAGGTTTCCATTTCCAAAACTGATAATCAAAATCTTTTCTTCCAAATTTCTCACAGGAATAATCATCCGCCATGAAAGAGCATTGTCTCTCTTTATACAAAGGTCTTGATGTGTTATCATAAACCCAACTTCCATTGAAGAAATCACAACCTTCAAACGAATAATTATCCTCCTCCAATATCTTTTCTGTACTAATTTCTTCAAAGCTTATTATGTCACTGTTATCGCCATTAAAGTAATAAACAGCCACCATCATCACCACCATCACAAAAATGAATCCTACAGAATGATACCCATGTATCAATTTCTGTAATCTTTCAATTCCCTTCATTTCTAATCTCTTGTTATCCAAAACAAAAGAATGAATGAAATTGATTGTGTTTTGTGTGTTTAATTTCGAGATTAATGGGTGAAGGCCGGAAATATGAGTATGAGACGAAGAAGAAGAAGAAGAAATGAATAATGTTATATATATATTGTTTGGTATTTATTTCACTTTGGTAGTTGATGCATCTAAAATATTTGCATATCAATTTGACTGTTTATAAATTTTTTTAAATAAATTTGTACGTATATATATTATTATTGTCATTCAGTATAATATAATACTCTTTTAGAATGAATATATGTAACGCTTTTTAAGAAAATATCTATATCATTTAAAAGCTATGAAACTTTTGAAAATTCGTGAAAATATGCTTATAAAATTATAAACTTTATATCGACGATATGAGATGACTAATTTCATACATTTGTTGACATGGTCGGTCATGAGGATTTAAGTGTTCTGTGCAAGACGAGAAAAAAAAGACCCTCCGCCCCCTCAACCTGAAGCACCAACGTAGTAAATTATATAAACTAAATTTTTAACCATAAAACAAACGTTTGATAAATAAACATAAGAAAGTCAAAGTATTCAAATTAGTGAATTACATTTTTGGCAAAAGCGGACTTCCAACCTTCATTAATCCATAATCCATTTGATTGTATGAGCTTTTATATGTTTAATTAATTAGTTGTAGTGAGTTTTAGGATTTAGGTATGGGCTTTAAATATTCGCTTATTTGTTACATGACTATTGACTAAATATAAGTTTTATAAAAAAAAATTATATATTAAATTTTTTAAAAAAATTTGTTGCCCCCCATCAAACGAGTGCCTAGGGGTGTAAACGAGCCGAGCTGAGCCGAGCCCGAGCTCGTTAAGGCTCGAGCTAGACTCGTTTTAGTTTTAACAAAGCTCGAGCTCGTCTCGTTTTAGTTTTAACAAAGCTCGAGCTCGACTCGTTTCGAGCTTTAATTCCAAAGCTCGAGCTCGGCTCGTTTAGTATTTAACTATTTAATATATAATTTTGTATATTTAAATTTATATATAATTATAATCATACATCTTATATATAACAATTACATATTATTTAATCTATTTTATCATAATTTTTAGTTATATTTATGAATATATATTTAAATAATATTTATAAAACTAGATATAAACATATAAACAAAAAGCTCGTTAAGGCTCGACGAGTTTTGAATGCAAAGCTCGAGCTCGAGCTCAAGCTCGATAATAAAACGAACATTATTTTAGGCTCGAAATCGAGCTCGAGCTCGTTAAGGCTCGACTCGAACGAGCTTTCTATCGAGTTGATCTCGAGTAGCTTGCGAGCCGGCTTGACTAATTTACACCCCTACGAGTGCCATGTACGGTCATATATGCCGCACACCCCTCTAAACCCCTTCTGTTTGTTGATCATATGTTAGAAATACAAAAATAAATAATATATTTTGTCAGAACATGTAAGTTAAGCTGAAACTTTATTATGTTTAAGAATCAAACTTTATTACTTAGTAACTAATACGCATACCTATTCTATTAATTGAGTAACTCATACACATGTCACAATTTTAACTACTCCACATAGGATTTTGCTTAGGTGTCATGTTCTAAATTAATTTGATAGAGAATTTTTAGACGGGTCATGGTATGCTCCATATTCAAAATAACCCGATATGTTTAAATTAAAAATTCACAAATTATCATCAATTATCTCCTAACCCGATATGTTCAAATACAAAATTTACCAATTATCTTGATCTATATCTTAACCCGATATGTACCAATTATCATGAATTATCTCCTAACCTGATATGTTCAAATAAAAAACTTATCATGATTTATCCTAACCCGATATGTTCAAATTAAATTTTTACCAATTATCATTAATTATCTCTTAACTCGATATGTTCAAATAAAAAATTAACAATTATCATGAATTATCTCCTAACTCGATATGTTCAAATAAAAGTTTACCAACTATTGTAAATCATATCTTTTATTGTAACATATGATTTTTTATATGAATATATATTTGTAAATATCCAAATCGATTTAATAAGAGATAAGTTAAAAATAAATTTGATATCTAAATTGAGTTAAAACTTATAAAACTAAAATCCGTGTAGTACACGAGTACTAATCTAGTGGTTTCATAGTTGGGTTCTAACACACATCCTTTCAAATTTACATAGAAGTAGAAAACAAGTTAACCGAAGTTTGTTTAACCTCATTCAATTTTGATGTCAAAAAGAAGTTTACGCTTATTGTTAAAAATTTGCAAAATCAAAATTTAGTTATAATATGCCCAATTTTTATTATTTTAATTAGTATCTTGATTTTGTAATCCCGACTAAGAATGAGAAAATCAAAACAGAGTAAAAAAATGAAGTATATGCCAAGGATCTAGTCTTTAATAACAAAATATTAATTCCAACGCTTAATTTAAAAGTTCAGTTATTATATATTATATTGCTCCCGATGAGTGTAACCATCCGGGAGATTTAATCTCGATCGTAGGATTAAGCTGAAATCAAATCCTGGCCGTAGATACTAGGTGGTTGAGTTTTTTTCGGTCGGTTATTTGACAGTTTTCTTCCTCCCGGTTTTTCTTCCCACGTTCCCTGCGATAACTGTCCTCTCATCTCCTCTTCATCCTTTAGTATGTGAAAGGCATCTGCATGTCATATCTCAAATTCAAGCAGGAGATTTCCCAAATCTCTCGATCGATCTTTTCATCATAGACCACCATCGCCAGACGATAGAGATACACAAACCTGGCCCTAGCCTCTTTAACTGTAAGTCACTCAATTTTTATCTTTGTTGCTAAGTTGATTTCAGTTGCACATAATTTGATATAAATTTCACATATTCTTGCTAATTTGATTTCATTTTCACATCAGTATTGCTATATTGATCTCAATTTCACTCTAACTTAACAATCAATTTCTCAATTCTTGTACTTCGATGTTCTCACATTCATAACTCAAGAGCCATGATTACCAGGTTTTGTCGTTTAGGTTTACAAGATCTTCAATTGTTTATCGTCACTTGGTGGTAGTTAGTCTTTTTAATGTTCAGTTTATAGATTTAATATTATCTATGCTACAAAACATGAAGATAGATACTTCACTTGCAGCTTTTGTGGAATGCAGCTTTTGTGGAATGAAGGATACAATTTGCTCCGACATTTTGTGATAAGTATCAAAAAAGGTAGTAAACATATCCTTCTTAACTATATATCATGTTTTTTTATTAGAATGACATGAGTCCCTTTCTAATGCATACATTTATTGTTTTTATAGAAAACCAATTTGTAGAAATTGTTGTTCTTTTAATACATTTTGTTAGGATGTCTCATAGAGGCTAAAAAGAAAGTGTTTGTGCTGTGTGTGTTTGTGCCGTGTGTGTTTGTGTCTGCAGTGTTTGTTTGTTTGTTGTAATCTACATATATAAGTTGCAAAAGGTATCTTTTTGTGTTGAAAACCCGGATTATCATATGTTATATATTCAGGGGACTTTGTGTTTGTGTTTGTGAATGTGCGGTGTGTGTTGTGCGTACAGGTAAAAGAAGATACTTACAACCCATTTTGTGATATTCAATCCATTGTGAAGGTAAGTATAAGCCATCTGTGAAAAAACCATTCACACAAACACCACACTATCAACCTCATAGCATTACTAGAAATTATACTTAAAACCTACTTTAAAGCCTCAAAATACTTCAAATGGATCAAGTAGACCCGTAAACACTTTAATATGTCTTTATAAGCAAAACACAAATGAAATGGGTCAAAACGAGCTGTACACACTTTAATTAGTCTTTATAGTCACAATAATTGTAATGGGTCCATTATTGTAAAGGTGTTCTTCAAACATTGTATACTTGAGTTGCTTGTATATAAATTTTGTTCTTCAATTGTTGTATTTTTGTATATTTGCAATGTTCATGCCTAATTTTTAGAAAATAGATTCGTGTCAAAACAGGAAGTTTGTATGAGTTGAAATGGGTCATGTTTACCTGAGACACTTTCCAGTTTTTCGTGTTTATTTCTAAAAAACTAGGGTCTTAAACATGTTATAAAAACTACGTGTTCATTTGGGTACTTTTTTAATAAAAAGTTGATTTTAATCACATTTATATTTATATAAAATGTGCAGGTTGACATGCAAAGACTCGGATGTCTTCTCATATGAGCCCAGAAGGTGATTCGCCAACTATCGAATATGGCCCCAGTTAGAAGTTAGAACATTGTCGCTTGATCAACACACTTCAACCATCAAACTTGGTGTAGCGTGATTGTTAAAAAAGGACGAAGGTCATGAAATTGATTATTATAATTGTTTTTTATTTACCATGTAATGGCCGGGTAAATATGTTATTTTTGGTGTTTTTGGAAGTTTATGTATGATACTATGAAAATTAGAAAGATATATATGAATTAATCCTAAAGTTAAATCTTTAAAGAAAGTGATTTGTATTGCTTTGGTTCTGATGCATTTATCCAATTGTTCTCTTGTGGCCATGCTTAATCATATTGGGTAAAGATAACTCCCAGAAAATAGAAGTGAAAAACTAGAACAGGGACTTAAGGGGCTTCAAATTTTAGAAAATGTTACATTTTTAAAACCTTTCAGGCTATGTTTAGATTCTTTTATTAGATAAATTATTACATCTTCAAGAAGAATATTTTTCTACAAACCATTAAGTATGAATTGGTTGAGCGTGGAAAGAGAGGAATATATGGACCGGGATACTGAATTTGAAAGACCAAATCAAGAAGAGGAGAAAGAGGATCCAAATAATTTATTATTTATTATGGTGATGATTGTGGAGGATTGCTTATCGGACATCATTAAATGGTTATGCATGGTGGTGATAGTTAATTGCCTAATTTACTATTTACTATGGTGATGGTGGTGGCGGATTGCTAATCGAACATCATTAATGGTTATGCATGGCGCTCATGGTTACTTGCCTATGAAGTTCTACTTCTGGTGCTATTGCAGCCACTATTGTTCGTTGATTTATGCGTTTCTTTTCGATTGATGAGTGTCGCCGAATCTGACTCTTTTGGTGTTTGATCTGTTAGTGACGGTATCCGATATGTGCATTGGTTGCTCTGTTACCTATTTTCCATCACTGGTGGTTCATCGAAAAGAAAAATTGTCACTAATATATTATGGGTTCCGACATCTCATAACTAACATTAAACAAAGCTCACGCAACTGCCCGAGCGAGCGAATTAACATTCTAGATGTTAAATGATCAAAGACCATATAAACAAAAATATTTATAAGATAAATTAAAATAGAGATAAAATTTTGATAGACTTAATCAGAATTTTGCGATTATCTAAGTGTATGATTATAGATTTGTTGGAGACTTGTAGAATTAATCAGAAAAGAAAAACTTTGTATATGACACCCATTGTCGGTTTTTGATAATATGTCAAATCTTAGCCTCTGCACGGGTAACCGTATTCAATTCATTCTTGACCGTCGGATTTTCCTGAAATGAAATCAGGACTGTATAAACCCAGCAGTTCCCCCTTCTTCGGGGATAATTTATTTTTGAAATTTGGTTTAAAGTGGGTCTGGTTTTAGATTCATATATATTTTTTCACACCCTATGTGCATCTACATTTCAACCAAAACTATAAATAACTATCGACACGTTATAATGTTGGAACATGGTAGTAATGTACACGAAAAAACATAAAAGAATACGATACATATGAGACCCAATGTCAGTGGTGATAACATCACGAAACCCGGCCTTTGGACGGGTATAAAACTAGTTAAAATAGATCGACGAAAAGATGATAACTAACACAACACAACCCACAAGGTTTTAATATTGTTTGGGACAAGTCAATCTCCCCAACAACTCTACTCATGAGTTGCTTTCTATTTTAGTTTATTATTGTTTGGGTGTCCTCTCTATTAATAAATAACTAAACAGTTCAACAAATAATATTAGTCATAAGTTGGTAAACTAATTCCATCGTTTCATTTGAGCCATACAAAATTACAAATGATAATCAATGTCATTTGGAGCTACAGGTTTTAATGAGTAAGTATTAGAGTTTAATTCATTTGTTTTTTTAATTTTATTTTAATTAGTATATTGATTTTGTAATCCCAACTAATAGGTAACTCAAATCAGAGTGTAGTTAGAATAGAAGTTTTTCTAGTCAAATTTAACCTGTTTCAATAAAGTATTATTTTTAGATGTTAAGTTAATTTTTAACATTAATATGACACAAATAACTAACTAATGATCAACATATCATGTTTTGACTTACAATGGAGAATATCTTGTCTAATAACTTGAAGAATATATAAAGAGGTAATTAACTAATGTAACGCATAATTATATTGTATTTAACGCATGCTTGATACTAGTAATTTATTTAACACGTACACTTATGCTTGATATTAGTGATACGTAGGGTTCTTCAAAAATATCCGTTTTTAAAAACCCGATATTCTGAACCTAAAATACCTGAAATTTCAGATACCTAAAGTTTCGGATTCATGTTCGGATAGTGATTTTGAAATAATTCTGATTATCCGAAAACTAAATTTTTTTAAAAAATTATGTATTTAATATGTATTTATAAAACTATGTTTGTAAACTCTTTAGTTAACATATTTAGTATTCCAATTACATTCACGCTTCACAACCTCCACCCTCCCGCTTCCGACCGGTGAACGCTCCGACGACCCACTGTCGCACGCTTCGACAAGTCGACAACCCACCGGTGTAAGCCTCAGATCACGTTTTTACCTTTCAAACACATTTGTACTTTTTTTATCGTGTTCTTTATAGTCTTTTTTATATTAGTTTATTGAATAACCAAGACATAACTTATATTTGATTTCATTATTAGTTTTTAAAAGTGTGAGGAATTCCAAAAAAACTTCATAATCAAGTATTCATGTGTACGAAAATTCCTATTTTTGATTTATAGTTAGTGTTTTTGGTTGTCGACTTATAGGTCATGGTCATGATACAAGTAGCAGACTTTTCGGATGTGAAGAATGGAAAATTATTTGATAATCTTGAAACGTTTAGGTTGATGTTTGATTAAAACAACTGGTTATTTAGATATTTGTACTTTGACTTTAATTGTCTTTAGACTTTTTTGGTTATTAGTTTAACTTTAAGGCTAACGTTGCATTGAATGAAATGAAAAAAAAAGGTCAAATTGTTCGGATATATGGATACTCTCCGAAATCCAGATATCTTGGTTAGTAGTTTAACATTAAGGCTAATGTTGGATTGAATGAAATGCAAAAAAAAAAGTCAAATTGTTCGGATATTTGGATACTATCCGAAATCCGGGTATCAAAAGTTCGGATACGGGTAGTGAAAACCACTATCCAAAAATTCGAGTATACAAAATCTGGATACCCGACTTTGAACACCCGTACTTCTACACACCTATATTTAGAGTTACATTTTGAAAATACAAAACTGAACCGAAGAAATGCTTAACCCATCACCCATGTGTGGTCGTTTGGGCTCAACTGTGGCCTGCTAGCTTTTTGGGCCTAAAATATAGGTACATCATTAGGCTGATTAAAATCATAAAACTATTATGATACATGATGATAATTAAACGTGTGACTGTGTGAGTGAGTTTATCAAAATCAACTCTAATTTTCTTTAAACAACGTTACAATGATCATCATCAAACATTGATATCTATCTAATAAATCAAACTTTTAGGGGGCAATTTTTGGAGGGAGTTTTTTTTATAATAGGAAGTTTTGGAGGTAAAATTTAGCTAAATTTTTCATCATGCAAGTTGATGGAGCCAACTCCTTAAATGTTATATATTTACAAATTGTTAAATATAATGGTTATATATAATTTCTTTATAAATATTACTATTTAACCCGTGTGTAACACACAGGTATTAAACCTAGTACATATATATGGAGGACAATAGGTAAGAACTAAGAAGTAAACTACCCGTGAAAACTTGATAAATCAACAAAATTTCACTTGTGCATGCGGGTATGGGGTAAATACTAAAAAGTGACCTATTAGCGGGTGGCAAACATAATCTAGTTAACTGGTGGCAAGTATGATATAATGGTGACATGTAACACCGTTAACAAGTGTTTTATCCGTCCATGGGTGTCATCCTAGTGATAAATTGGGTATTCGATCTCAATCACAAAATGCTAATATTCGAATTTCACAATGGGCAGGTTTAGTGGTCCTAGTTTAGACATTAGGTCCGATCATAAATATCTATCCATTAAAATCTGTATATAATAAGTAAGTAAGACTATGTCACCTGACACAATTATGTGAATACTCATTTATGTTTCTCGCTTTCTTATTTTCCCGGCCTGCTTAGTAAATAAGTTTTGTTTCTCTTTTTTTTAACTCTTAAACTAGATGTATACAATTTCTCGCGTGTTGCGTGAGAGGTTCATGCAACTTGGTAACACTTATAATATATTCCCTATCATTGTCATGTTGTATGGCTTAACATTGCTGACACATACAATACAGTGTTGTGTAGTTTAACATCACGGACACATACAATAATAGTATTACATGGAACTCCCACAAAAACTACACGTATCAAGCAACAAAAAGACACGCATGTCCCATAAGAACTACACACGTATCAAAGACAACTAAAGTATATGTAACGCTGACAGGACTCGAATCTACACGACCACAAACAACAAAAAGCAAACTACCAAACCAACTATAAACAAATAAAGACATGCTACACATATACCAACAATAGAAAGCAAATACACAAACCATAACAAACAAAAAAGAAAAAAAAAATTAACAACTGCATCAACAACATCATCCAATTAAGCAACAACACTCAAGCAAACAACTCACTATCAACCAATTAGACAACATCAAACAAAACACTATTCATGAAGTTTTATATATTTTTAACCTATAAAATGACAATAATGTCATTAAATTCTTTTGTCTTTTAGTCATAAGATATTTTTTGTGTTAAATAATTAGGGGTAAAATTGAAAATTAATTATAATTTATATTTAGAATGGACTTTTAAATTAGGACAACTAAAAAAAAAAGATGGACATTTAAATTGAAACGGATGAAGTATTGATTACCGTTATATTTTGTTCAGAAAATAAAGACAAAAAAGTTGATAACATCAAGAAATGAAGGCAAAATATATGAGAAGAGAATGAAGAGAAAGATTTTTTTTAATGACGGTTGCTACAACGGCCTATAATAGATGTATTTAGAGGTGTAAGGATTGAAATATCGAAACTCCGTCTGTAACACCAATAGTGTTTTCCGTTGGCATTGGGGCTCCTCCATTACTGCGAATACAACTCTCCTTACAGGCCAAGTTAATCAGAGTCGAAACTCGTCAACCAACTGCCCCGAAACCTTTAACCATACTATGTAAAACCTTTAGGCTCAGACACGAAACCGAATGATAGTCGGAACGACCTTCATTGCCAATATTCACAAAAAGTGACACTAGTGGCTTGGGATTGAACTTAATTGGTTCTCCTGTAAAAAAACCTAAACCATCTGACCACTATGTCACAAATAATGATAAGTAAAAGAAGTTAATAACATTAATTTAGTCACTTGATATAGAACTAGGTATGTGACTAGGTCAAGTGATGTAAATGTCAGGTCTTGTGTGTATATGACTTCGTTACATAGGTTGATATAAAAATTCATGTCTCGCACATTATAATGAAAAATCATAATATGTCACGTATTAAAAGACATAGATGCACCTAAATATAAAAGTTAGCCGTGATGCATCACGTATTAAAAGATGGATATATATCCAGTGGTGGAGCCAGCTCGGAAATTCAGGGGTAGCCTGAAAAAAATTTTTTCCCAGACGTTCATACAGTAATAAAAATAACACCATAAAATTATAAAAAATACCTAATAGATTTATCTCTTTTGTTTTTTTATAGCTTAAAATCAAAGATTCATGGGTATCCTTATACATAAAACTGGAAAATATATATTTTTTACGCTTGACAACGAAATTTCAGCCGTAGCCCGGACTACCCCTGAATTGTTCATGTCCGCCCTGTATATATCCATCCAAACATAAATGTCAAAATGATAAGTAACTATAGAAAATTCAATATATATTAGATGAATAAATATATTTTTTAGATGGACGATTAGGATTAAGAAATGAAGAAATTTTGCACAAGACTTAAGTCCTACGTACATTATACATAGCTAGTGGCTACATGCATGTCGATCGTTTGCATATATTTTTCTTGCAACAAACAAGAAAAAAATAATAATAATCTTGGATCGGTGCAGGAGTTAAAGAAGGAGTACGTATCGGTGCAATAATCATGGCGTCACTTCTTATCTACGTTTTCCAATAGTCGATGCTACCTCTTAATTATCATCTACTCATGAAAATTATATATGATATGATTTGTAAAATACGTACGGTACGTAGTTCAATGACAATTTTAAGCACCAGCTTCACCTTGACACGATTTTATATTTGTATAAAACAAAGCTATCAAAAGCAATACAAATTGTAATATTACGAGTTAACTTCACTTTTCATAATAAACATCTAATAATCTAATGAACACAAACATGTATGAAATTTCCTATAATGGTAATAACATACCTACAAACAATCAAGAACCTAAAAGGTTCATATAAGATGAATAGCTTCGAATTGTATTGTATCGGACACTTACACGCGATACAAAACAAAATTATGCTTTGTAATTTTACTGGCTGACGCTTTTTGTTGTTGGGAAAATGTAAGCCAAGAGAAGTTCGTTCCATACATCAGGAACTCCTGGAAGACACCAATGTGTACAGTCTGAAGCACGTTGTGGATTCTTCTTTTGCCCCTCGGTTAAGGGTCGCCATAGTCTCCGATGAACCGTAGGGTGTGCATCTTTTCTATATTGTGTTAGTTGTGTTATGTTTATTAGTTGCACATTCACCCCTTTGGCTTTCAAATTGCTCAAGGATGACTCCAATATCCTTAGCATTCTAGGATCAGTTCCACTTTCCCAGAAACCCTCTTCGATCACCGGCTCCTTCTCTTTGTAACAAGTTTCTCGATTCTTGCCTCCCCAATCTTTAGCGCTGCGCAAATTAAGTTCAACAGTGTCACATGAAAACGATTCAAATATAATAATTAAAGAAGCTAGGGTTATTTTTGTGTGGTACTTTGAATGAGTTGCTGTAAGGCCCATAAAAAACATCTTGGTCTTTGCAGGATTGATATTGGCATGTACCCAGTTGGACCATGTCTCCAAAACCATCTTATATGCGCGAATGTTATCAACCTCATCGTATACTTGATTTGGACTGCCCAATAATGATCCCGGACCCTTCCTGATTTGGGAACAAGAACATAGCACCTAACATGTTAGTTTTTAAAAAATATTTCAGGTAAGATGACTAGCTTGCAATGTTCACTTGTTCTAAACTTACAAAAGCTTTATTATAGGTAATCTCCACCAAAGATAGGTATTAAAGACGAGTATATCTGCATCAACCCAATGCTTAGCGTGTTTCTCTATCGATTTGATTCGAATAGTTCGATGGTCAAGGCGATGGTTTGATGGATCGTCACCATTAGATTCGACTAGCATTGGAGCCCAGTAGTAGTCAACTGATATATTATAGTCCTGTAGTGTTTACAAACAATTCAACAAATGTGCATCAGCATTCAGCAGATACATATCATTCATAACGTACAAAGCCATCAGCTGTATGGCATGTATAGTTTTAATACCCTTAAATATTCTGTGAAACTAACATATATATATATATATATATATATATATATATCTTAGGTGAAAATCCTACGTTTATACATTTCCAGATGAAGAGTTAAATTTTTAGGTGAAAAGTTCAAATTTTAATTAGGCGAAAAGCCTACATTTAGATTATTCTAGGTGAAAAATTCAAAATGTTTTGGCTTTTTGCCGATTGCGCTGAAGGTTGCGAATTCGACTTCATATAATATGAAAGTTGATCGAAGAGTTAATGTTCAGTATAGGGAAGTAGAAAGCCACATTGCATGCTTATTTTAGGGATTTAATTTCCCTTAATCAATATATATGTGTACGTATATATGTATGGTCAAAAAGGAAGAAAATTTGTAAAAATGGGTGACTTAATGTTTTAGTGAATGAAATGAAATTTAGGACTTACATTGGCCCTAAAGGTGTACAAGGTACGATTGAGTCCCTGGCCAAGTTTCTTTTCCCCTGGGATTGATGAATATAGCATGCACATCATTGAATCCCATTGGTTCCGATTTACCGAATCCCCAACAAACAATAGCCTTTTACCCTTTAGTCTCTCTACGACCGCTTTTGCATCAAACCTATTCATTGAACAAACATTAGAAACAAGAAGCAAAGTTCAAAATATTAGTATTCAGCGTTTGGCACTTGGTTATGAGTTAGATAAAGAGAGATCGAGACCTAGGGAAGTCACAACCATGGGGTTGCCATCTCCATCGTTGATACTTTGAATCCTTTCTGCCATAAGTCTGGCAAGCTAAATCACCATGTAAGAAAGGACACTCATCTTCTTTATACAAAGGGTAATGACTCTTGTTATCATAAACCCATTGGCCGGAGAACAAATCACAAGTTTCCGTTAACAATGGAGGTGCAATTTTCAGCCTTCTTTGATGATCAAAAACTTGTGCACCTTGATTTGTAATTGTATTAGTACCAGCATCATCGGTATCAGTATAAGTATCAGTGTCTGTATTTGATATTGTAGTTACAGTTGTAGTGGTAGTAGTGAGAGTAACCTTAACATTGCTACTCACTACTTCTTGATTATAGCTTCTATAAAAGCTTAGTGTTGTTAATCCTCCAAGGAAGACCACGATTATGCTACAATGGAACATGGTCTTCATGTCCCATGCCATTGAAGAGTGCTTCTTTACCATCTCTCACACACACATAGAGAGTCTAAAATTTAAGTGATATAGATACCAATGGTTTTAGCTCTATGTATTTATGGTTCTTTCTATTTGTGCACGAGGAATTAAAAGGTTCATTTCTTTTGACCACATGCATGCTTGGAGTTCATTTAATTAATTGATATATATGAGCATATATATATATAAAGAACTTGAGGTTTCTTGGATTTTAAGATTGTTTAGCACCAAAGAGCTTGTATCTTAGCACTACGTACCAAGGTGTGATCGATATAAAGGTGTTAATTTCTTCGCATGATCGATGATGAGAGCTCTACTTGCGTAGGTTTAGAAATAGACTAGTCGGTGTATACTACGTACGAGTTAGTTATTTAAAAAAAAATTGGTTTAACACGTACATCTCTTCATATAGTGTACTTAGGTGGAAAATGATATAATCTATGCTGGTCATGCATCAATATATAAAAATTATACATTGAGATTTCGTTTTAAGTTGTACTTAATTTCAGTGTTTTTAAACTGGCTCGGACCGTGTTTTTTGAGAATCACGGTTCGATAGGTCATGGTTTGATAGGTGTTTGTGAACCGCTACGAACCGCTCGAACAGTTATCGAACCGCTCGAACCGGACCATTTTGAACCGCTATCGAACCGTTTTTTCTTGGATTTTATGTTTATATCTATAGTTTTTTGTGTTTTAGGTGATGAAACTCAATATGTTGATGTTCTGAGTGATGAAGATGATGAATTAGTTTTACTTAATGATGAAAAATTGGACACGTGGCGTGACATTTTAACTTAGAACTTATGATGATAATGATTTGATTTTATTTTGGTGTTAAAATTTGTTTAAATTGTAACTTTTTAGTGGTTCTTGGTGTTAAAATCTATTTAATTTATGACTTTTGTGTTATAACTTAATATTATTGAACTTAGGTTGTGTTTAATTAGAATTCTTATGGTATTATTTTGATAAATGTATATTTCGTCAAACCCCGGTCCAACCACGGTCCGACCCCGGTCCGACCAATAAAATTAAAATTACGGTTCGATGTCCGGTCCGATTTTCAAAACATTGCTTAATTTAAGGCCGGGCGTAGATGATCAACCTTATGAGGACACTGCCTTACTCGATCTTTAAACGTGTTCCCAAAAGTTCTTATAACGAGACTTGTCAAAATGATCATAAATTAATATGATCATATCCTCACGGTTAATACTTATTAAAATAACTTCTGGGTACGTATATGCACATATGTATGAATATATAAATAACTCCTTGATATAATTTAAATTCTGACTATAAACTGTTTTAATTTACAAATCATTAACCATATATGCAACACGAAAACAATAACAACAGCAAATTAATAATTGACTATCTAGCTTACTAAACTACAAATATTTATCTTGTTTTGGATAAACTAAATAAACATACTTTTTCAATGGAAGGGTCTAAAAGATCGGTTATTATTTGTGCTTTTCCATTTTTTAATTTATTTAATTAGTTTCACAAAATTTGTATAATATATATTAGCATAAATGAAAATGTGGTTATTTTAATACGAGAAACATTTTAATATGCAATTTTTAGTGATATGGCCGGTATGAATTTAATTAGGATGCACCACGCGCGTTAACTAACCCTAAAAGATATACCCGTTTCTTTTTCAAACTTAATTATTTCCATGCAAAACCTAATCAAGCAATTTAATTTATCATATCAAATCGTAATTAAGCTAACAAGCTAGGTTGTTCGTTCTATATATGTAAGTTAATTTGAGTACGTAATTACTTATCCTAAACTCAAGCTCATAAAACTTCTAAGTGCATCTAACTATATGGTTATAAAATGTAACTTTCCACAATCATTTAATAATTAGCACTACAAGTTCATCAAAAGACTATTAATTAACGGCTAAAATCCTATCCAACTAGGAATAAACGATATACATATAAGATATGAAAAGACATCATACTGAGCCTGGCTTAACACTACATTTGTTAAAAGAAGAGTACTAATAATTAAGATTCCTAATAAACACAATATGTTAGTTTGATGAAGAGATAAGTGTTCCTTCTGAAATGTTTTAATTAAAAGGTGTACGTCTTTATATATAGCATGCATAATACTTTCTCCGTCTCGATCATTATAATTGTCTATCTCTCGATTTTTGATTTTCCCAACTTAAATGCCAATTTTTAAAACTTAAAGTGTAATATATTTTCAGTTTTGTCCTAATTATTTGATATAAAAGATGTCATTAATTTTAAATTAAGGATATTATTGTCATTTTAATGTTAGAAAAGTAATGTTTTCTTAAACTTTGTGCTTTGGATATCATGAAAAATAATATGCATGTGACGGAAGGAGTAACTCTGTACAATCAACCTAAGATGGTATACATTGTTGTCCTAGTAAAACTAACTAATTAACCACTTGTTGATATGGGATAGATGTAACTATTTATCAAAACATGATCGAAGGGAAGAAATTAAATCAAAATATTTTGGCAATCATGTTTAGAACATACATAAAGATTATGGTAATGTAAGGTGGCGGGGTACGTACTCGATCTTCTATCTCTAAGTAAGTTATATATCTATCGATCTTTGGATCTCGCGCGCGTAGCATTTTTTTAAGTCGATGAATCAACCATTAAGCAAAGGAATCGAGCATATACATTGGATCCAGTGCGCGCATGTAAAGTTTCAGTTTTGGTCCTATACTTCCAAGATTTAACAAAATTGCAAATGAAGAAAAACAAAATTGGCGTTATTAGAAGTTTATGTTAGAATATTCCATCAGGTAGGTTAGTCAGATATGTATCATGTCTGTCAAAGTTAAAAATATATAAGAGCCACCGACACTCACACTACGTACAAAATTTTTTAGAACAATAATTAAAAAACCGTTATATTAAGATGAAATGCATTCGAAGTTCCCACCTGACCCTATCTGGGCGCTTAACAATAGCGCTTTCGGGGCTCCTTAATAATGGGGGCTCACCCCGACACTTTGGAGTCAAAAACTCTTCAATCAATCGTTCTAGAGAAAAAATACATAGAAACCTTTAACTTACATACAATATACTTTCACACCACAAGGCCGTCTCAACACAAGTTTAACGGTCACATATATTAATGTTTATAGGGTTAACTTCACATACTTACAAAAGAAAAAAGTATTGTTTGCATAAATAACCTCATGGTATAAATCGGTCTGACCTATTTGTTCCACACATCTTGTATGATGTTCGGGAACACTAACCACATTCAAGTTCATATGAACAAACACACATATCTAACATGACACATAGAACCCCAGGAAATGTATGAAACTCGTCACTTTAGAATAAGACTTAAAATACATGCAATAATCATCTCGGTTTTGGTATTCTCTGTAAAGACCATACGCTCATGTTATATACTAATTAACTTTACATAATTCATATGGTTTTAATATTGAAGGTCGGTTGACCACTTCAGTTTTTTTATTTATTTTTCTATTTTCATTATTTTTATCTAAACCTTTTTTTTTGTTTATTTAAGTATTATAGCTTGACATCCACTCATCCAACGTCTGAGACATAATAATATTTCTTTTATCTATATATATATCTAACAGTGTTATTGTAAAAAACTAACCCGTTTGAAGAAGTCACAAACGTGTCACGTAATGTCGCAACGTATGAGCATCATATATTAATGTTATTTTTGTAACGTGTGTAACAAAGTTAGAACGCGGTGTTGCCACCGCAAGACACGAAACAAAACATGTTAACCAATTAAGACAAAAAAATATACCAAAATACCCTTAAGTATGTAAAGACTTTGAAATTTACTTAAATAACCCCGAAGCTTACAAAGACCAAAATACCCTTCACTTAACAGAAACATAGTTAACAAAGTTAGTGTTAAGGTTCAAAATAAATAAAAGATACAACGTCAGAGGCTGATATGTTAAAAGTTACATCTTTTTGGCTAAAGGGGTTAAATGACTCAAACCATATGAGCCAAAATAGTAATTTAGTCTTAAAAAAACTATATTAGGCCACTCAGAGTATTTTCTAGTAGTGATAATTCTAAAAGGTTGCATTAAGCTATCAAGACTATTAGTGATGGCACTTTTACATCTACATGATAAATAGTCAGAAAAAAAGTTTGTTTTCAAATTAACTCATAAATTAATAAATTAATAAGTCAAAGTTTTATGTTTTTATAATGTTTTAATAGTATAAATTAAGGCGGGCTTTCTTTAAAATAAGTATTAAACATGAACTGATTTAACACCAGTCTTTTTTACCCAGAAAAACCATATATGTTTTACACCAAGATATGTTATAGATATGTTATATATACGTTTCTTCTGTTTATTTTTGTTGGATCGAGCAAATTATTGAAAAAACCAGGAATAGTTTCATGTAGTGATATTCCTTTATAGCCGTGTGTGTTTTGTATGGCAACAATGGTTTTTTAAGCTTTAGAAAATGCCACTTTTCGAGTGTTATATATATGGTATATTGGTTTTCATTGGTCCTAACTATTACATGTTGTCTTCTACCGGTCCCAACTATTGAATTGGCTGTCAACGGTCCCAACTTTTATCACCTTGGTAACCACTGGTCCCGTCGTTAAATTTTTTTAACGCCGTTAAGTTTTTTCCAAATTCAATACCGATGTTATAAGCTTTTGATCGGAACGATAATATAAGTCGATTGATGGAAAACTTACCTCAAAACGGCACTCCGAACAACGAAATAGTGCTTCAATCGGGTATTTAAACCTAACGGTGCTTCAATCGGATGTAAAAAATTTTATCGTTCAGAGAGCCTTTTCGAGAAAACTTTTACATCAATCGACACGTATTATCCTTCCGATCAAAATGTCTAAAACATTGGTTTTGAATTTGGAAAAAACTTAACGATGTTAAAAAAAATTAACGACGGGACCAGTGGTTACCAACGTGATAAAAGTTGGGACCGTTGACAACCAATTTAAAAGTTTGGACCAGTAGAAGACAAAAGGTGATAGTTGGGACCAGTGAAAACCAATATACCTATATATATATATATGTTGTCGTGATGTCGGTACAACGTCTTAATAAGAAGAAAAAAGCTAGTTGATAGATGGTTAATTTACATCTAAATGAGATAACTGTCAGCAATGATATTTGAGATTTTTCATTATTGAAAAATATAAGCATATAGAAGCTCGTTCCATACATCAGGCACACCAGGAAGACACCAATGTATACAATCTGAATAACTACTAGGATTTAATAATTGTTCTTCGCTTAGTGTATCCCATTGCTTCCTATAAATTGATGGATGTCCTTCTTTCCTATATTCTGAAAGTTGAGTTATGTTGATGATTTCAACTTTCAACCCTCTTGTTTTCAATTCATCAATTGTATTTTCTACTATCCTCATCATTTGAGGATCTGTCCCGGTGCCTCTATATCCCTCTTTGATAATCATATCAGTCTCACTATAACAATTTTGATCATTTGATGCACCCCATTCTCCAGCTCTACGATACAATAGAAAGTTTAAAATAGACATGTAAATAACATATATAACTAATTAAGAGGTTTGTGTCGCAAACAAATTACGATCGAGAGCACATAGAATGATAGAAAGGCCGGATTCTTCTACATGAACGAGAAATTATGTAGCTCCTTATTGTAAGAGAGTAAGAGCACATGACTATCATCTATGGTAGTGTGAGGATCGAGTAGACCCTAGCTTGTTTTAGATACATGGATTAATTGTTACAACGTGAAATTAGAGGCATAAGAAAATTGGAAGTCATAAATATAATTGTTAAAAGATTATAATACCAATCAAATAAAATTCGGTTAGTACATTTCGGGCCCATATAGTGCTAACATTTTGATTAGGGCCAGGGCTGAGCTTTTATTGTTCTAATTCTAAATATATAAAATTAGGTCACCGCAAGCTGATTCATGGGCCATGCCGCCATGCCAGCCATATCAAGGAAAATTAATACATTTTCTTATTTATCAAAGTAAACATTTTTTTTAACAATAAGTGAATTGCATTAGTTTTGAAGATTTTGAACCCACAAAATAGCTCACCTCAAAGTTTACTATTCGGTGAATAGTAACTTGCACGAATCAATTGCATGTGCCATGCCAATTTCTAAGTCTGTTTATTTTTCCTTCAAATTTTAACGCTTTTTTGCTTTAGTTTATAGTAGGTTAGATATTCGTATAACATACAAGTTGAATAAAAACATACTAAATAAATATTTAGATAATTATATATTTTTCTTATAAAATAATCTGGTGTTAAATTGTATAACTTTATGAATTTAAATTAAACTTTATGATATTAAAGGAAACGAATTTTAATGAGTAATTATGCAAAATTGATTCATTCAATCAATAATTAGTTTTTAATTTATTTTATTGACATGACTAATGTGTGAGTGACACATATGATAAAGTGATGTGAAAATTACTGACGTGTCATGCTTTAGAGAAAAGACATCTGACGAAAATTTAACGCTTTATTAGTGTAGAGAGATTAACAAAGTTTTCAAAACGAATGCAAGATTGATCAACACATGAACACATCAAGTGGTACGCACATCTTGTCGTGTAGGCAAAATTAACCTTGTGATTTATTCATTCTATTAAAAAAGTCTACCGTCTTATATATTCATCAAAACTAAATTTAAGACCGGGTCACGTGTTGCAACGACTGGGTCATGTAGTCGGGTGCTGCGTATGTGATTTCATCACATGCGTTGATAAAAAAAAGTCTCATGTCTCGTACGTCACATCGCAAAACCGTAACGTGTCACATATTAAAAAGTGATGAAATGTCAAAAGTTAAAGGTTAAAACGATAACAATATTGAAGTCGACCATATGTCAAAGTAGTGTAAGAGATCAACGTCCAAAACTCATCAGTGGCTAAAATGACAATTAGTAAAAGTCATGGATTAAAAACGTAAATATGTCAAAAGTTAGGGATTAAAACCGTAAATACGTTAAAGTAAAAAAAGTTGAAATGCTACGTGACGTCACACGACTGGCCGGTGCAAAGCACCGACCTTGTCAAATTGGAAGTTTATCAATATCAATTTCACTTTATTAGCATAGTTTAGATTATTTACTTATTTATTTTGTGAACAACAACATCTTAATTTTTAAAGAGAAATACATCATAACCTGCTGATATTATAACTGAAATTCCTTATCTAATGCTCATAACACAAGTGTGTTACCAATAGACCTCTAATCCGGCCTATTAACTGTTTATATTATTAAAACTTAAATTTCACTAACTAATAATGTTCTAAAAGTAGGACAAAAATGAATTAGCAAGGTTTTACCTTTCATGAGTAGGTGACATGCTGACGAAGAACAATTGAGTCTTGGTTCGATTAACATGTATTTCTAACCAGTCCGACCATGTTTTAAGAGCCATTTCATAGCTACGAAGCATCTCCACTTCTTTATATATCCCATTTTTATCTTCAAACGAACCCCACCTAATCATCATTAATAAAAAAAATAATATATTAGTTAAAATTAATGGACTTAATTTTCCTTGTGCATATATAGTGACAATATGTCAATCTTGATAATAACCCCTATGAAAGTGACATGGTTTCCACAAATTCATGTAATTACAGGCTGAAAAAGTTATATTTAGAAGTAAAGCTAAGGATTTAATATAATCACATCGTTTAATCTAACGTCTAGTTTTCTTTTCTTTACGTCACATATATATAGATATATGTTTCTCCAACCAAAAAAGACTTGTAAGCTAGTACAAGCACTAGTTTGCTAGAGTTATACAACTTTTAATTTTACATTATATATTATAAAAATGAAGACTTACAAGACTTTGATATGCGGTTGTCTCCACCAAAGATAGGAGTTAAACACCAGTATATCGGCATCGGTCCAAACCCTAGCATGCTTTTCAATGGACTGTGACTTAACGATCCTCTCAGGTAACCTATGCTTCACTGGGTCGTCCGAGTTTGACTCCACCAACAAAGGCGCCCAATAGAACTCGATTGAAGCATTGTATTCCTTCATTTATTCAAATTTTTACATAAAAAGCTCATTCAAATTAATTAATTTATCAAAGATCGATATAACAAACTCATTCAGTTATATCAATATATTGAGATGATCATAAGAATCGAAAATTGACCATATATGTTGGCCATATTTTGAAACATCTCTATTACACTACTAGCTAGTATATATACGAGTGCAAACTTTTGACTTATTTAACATAACAATTTATACTAACAATTTCACTGCTAATTTTTACTTTTGCTATCATGATCAATTCCATGTACTTATAATCATCACTTTGATATTAAAAAATTGTCAAAGTGAAACTTATGAGTGTAGTTATTAGTAAAACGTACTATCAATATAATTTATTACTGGAGAGCTTTTAATAATTTGAATTATTAAAATCTAAGTTAGTACTTCGTATTAGAAAGTAACTTTATCTACTTACACGAGCTTTGAAGGCGATTAAATTGGAGCCGTTAACATAGCTCAAGAATTTCATCTTAGGGTCTTGAATGGATGATTCTAAAAGACAAACCATTGAAACCCATTGACCTCTATTCAAAGAATCACCAACAAACACCATCCTCTTGTTCCTTAGCCTATGCAACAATCTTGTTGCATTAAACCTACCATCAAAACATATGACTAATTTACAAAAATGATCATAAGTACTTACAAGTTAAGACGTATATTATATACCTTGGGAGGTCACATTGATGAGGTTGCCACCTCCATTGTTGATAGGTCAAGTCTTGTCTTCCAAACTTGTTGCAAGCCAATTGATCCGACATGAATTTGCATTCGTTATCTTTGTAAAGAGGGTACGACTTGTTATCAAACACCCATTTCCCAGAAAACAAATTGCATTGATCCGACTCTGAATCAGCGGAGAATATGACATTAACATCTATTTTGGCCGGAATAGTCATGTTAAAGGTGACAAATTCTCTCGCCATATAAACTGCTGCAACGAAAAACACGGCAAAAAGAAGTGAAACAAAGACCTGTAGGATGCTAAATTTTGGTGATGATCCCCATGTTATGGGAACCAAATGTTGGTTTCTTGCCACCATGGAAGTAAATAAAAGTGGAGTTTAGAAAATGTTGTTTGTTTTTTAATTGATGCAAGTAGGTTGTAGCTTGTATGTTGGGTTTTTTCTCCTATTTAAGTTTCTAATTGGCTGGTGGGAATGTGATGTATATTGATGGGTTAGGAGTAGAGGCCAAGTCAGATCGAAATGAATTGGATTTGAAGTACTCGATCACTTTAAAATGATTATAGTTATCAGCTTTTACAACAAATTAATACAAATGATTATCATGGAATTAAACAAGTTGTTAGGTAATTATATTATAAGACAGATCGATCTGCTAAAATATTATAAAAGAGCTTTTGTACAAACCGTTTATTCTTAGATCTTTTAAACCCTTTAAGAATGGCAATTTTGTGTTTAATTAATGGGAACTAATTGCCTAAGAAATACCCGCTTATTTGAATATATTATATATTAGTCATTTTAATATGATTGTACTTACCTTTTATGATGGTTGAAAATGTAATATTTGATTCAATTTTTATTTTTTCCTGTAATTAAGCTATAAATTTTGAAGGAACACCATGAACATAAGAAAATTAATGACGTGTTTGCAAATTTTAACCATGCATACCATACTACATAAACTTGTAAGTTATCGTTAAATAAACATTATAATGTTTAAGTGACGTATCTCACAATTAATAGAATATGAATTCAACAATATTTATTTTAGAAAAGCTAATAATTATTGAAAAAGAAAACTTATGTACGTGTTACATGATGCTATACGTTTAAAGGGGACGGAGAGGTAACACGTACATACAATATTGAAATAATAATAAAATTTAAGCTTGATATAAGAAATTGAATTTAATGATCACAACATTACTTTTTTTTAACGGCGAATTTATTATTTTTGTGTTGTGGGTGAGGTTTGAACCCACAACCTTTTGGTTGTAGACCTCCCCTCTTTACAACTACACCCCAACCCCCACCCTGATCATAACATTACTTATCCGTGAGAGTTTCACTCCTAATCTTAAAAGCTAGAAATGTTAAGACTATAAATGTTGATAGGAGTTTGCCTTTACACGGAAGTTTGGGTGTTTAATCTTGGTCGTTAATGTTTTTTTTCCTCTCCTTTTTCATTCTTTCACTTTAAAAGTCACACGGTTAAAGTCAAGATCGAATCATACCTACTCACTTTTAAATTCTTATATATTTGTCGATATCATATATTACGTGAAACCAAGATCATATTAATGTTTTTTAATTTAAGTAAAAATCAAGAAAATACCCATTTTATGAAGTATGGATTTACTAAAATACCCATCTAATGTTTAGTTAAAAAAAATAGTATGACACACCACGCTTCTCGGCGAGGTCACCATTCATAGTAGAGGTACGGAAAAAACCATTAAAAAAACATAAAAAACTTAACCGGTTTAAAAAAATATCGTTTTAGGTTTCAACCAAACTGGCGTTTGAAGATAAGTTTGGGGTTTGGAGCGAACAAACCAGTTTAAAGTGAAAAAAATACGGATTAATCAGAAAAACACCGGTTAAAAATCGATTCGAATCGGTTTGTTAGGTTTGAGTTTTCACTTGAAAAAAACGGTTTTAAAACCGAACCGGTCTTAAAAAAAGTGTAATATGTTTGAAAGAAAACCAGTTTGGTTTTGTTAATAAACGATTTGTCCACCTAACGCGTAGTGGTGTATGTTGAACGGTTACATGGATTCAACGTGAATGTTAAAACTTAATTGCAAAAGGTAATTAAATAATCGAAAGGTGCATCGATCAACGTAATGTAGTATTAAGGATTTAAGAAGGAGTGGCCCAATAAAAAAAGTAAAGAATTTTAGTGGTGAATATGAAAAACTCAAAACGTATTATTGCTGATAAATGATAATTGTTGTCAGCTCTTAGATAAATTATAATTATTAGAAACTTGAGAGTGTAAAACTGTAAATATGAAAATAGAGTTAAGTGCAAAATGTATATTTATGGTTTACATCCAATCCAATAGTATTTTGTAACACCATCCGAATATTTAGACATTTTACAACCTTAGGCTTTCTAAAGTGAGTTATTGGCATCTCATGGTTAGTTTAACTGTTAGTTGATCGTTAATTTTAATGGTAATAGATTATTTACCTAAAAAATAAATAAATTAATAACTCATGAGATCTAAAATATATTTAAGGGAGTGAATACGTCATCGGCGTCGATATTTGTTCAATAGTGAACTGTTATGATTCTGTTTCTTAATTTTTAATCGTCTATGGGTATGATTTCTTATTTTTTTAATGCATTTCACTCAAAAGTAATATTTTTTATATCTAATAAATTATTAGGTTGTTTCTTTTTTATGTAAATAGTCTATTTTACTTTTAAAAATAATGTTCAACTGACAGTCAAACTAACTAAGGAATGCAAATAACTCACTTTAGAAACTTAGGATTACAAAAGATTTAAATATTCATGTGTAGTTGTAAAGTGCTTGTGAATGTAAACCATAATTAACTCATGAAAATATTATAAAGTAGAGAGGAAAAAGGTAGAGATAAAGTTAAGGGGGAAAATTTATGGTCTAAGAATGAAAACTAAGATATAGTGGCCTAAGAATAAAAACAATAAAAATGTGATGGTCAATATAGAAAAATCTATAAGATTCCTATTGTTGTTATTGTGTATTGATAATATATATATATATATATATATATATATATATATATATATAATATACTAGGTTAGTGCCCGCGTTACGCTCGGGGACATAACACTCACGTGATGATTTTAAGGATATTTATGGACATGAAAGATTCCAATCAGTTTTGAGATAAAACAGTGGTAATACTGAAACAAAAACTTTATTTAAAATCTTGTTGTTTGGTATAACAATTTATAATCAAATTAAAGAGAATTCGACGTTCGGTTTTATGGTGTAGTTTTTGTTAAACAATGTCGTATAAAAAGTTGTGTATATTTAAAAAATAATTATGTATTTAATTGTATGTTATTAATAATTTTATCTCTAAGTTTTATTTTATACCCTAATAAATATAACCTGACCCATACACACCCTTAGTAGGAGAAGGTTGAAAATGTAAATAGTCTTAATTTTTTAAATACTTTGCTAAATATTAGGGGATCAAATGAAAATTTAATATTACTATAATAAATTATTATAGATAGATTTATATTTTTTAAATATAACAATATTATTAGTTTTGAGAGAATATCTCAAATAATGCCAATTAAGCAAATGAATCTTAAATAATACCAAGTAAGCAAATATGATTTTGCTATATTATATAGAAGATTAACGTTCACCTCCAAGAAAAATGAGACAAGTATACAAGCTGTAGGCCCGACAAAAGTCTTTCCGTCACTTCCTGAAACTATCTGTAAATGAAATCTAACTACACTAATAAAGAATTACACTATAAGATATAGAACATTAATTATACATATATATATTATCGATTTAGGCTAATACTTTAACCTAGCTAAATGATCAGTGTTAGTAAGATATAAAATAACCTTCTTTTTCAATGTAAACGTACGTACAGTACTTTAGCCTAGATGAGTCTTAACATCTAAATAGGGCTTAGTGGCTCGTTGAAACACCAAGGCGGCCAAGACTTAGCCTAAGTCGACCTTCACCGTGGCTAGTATTTGGCAATATTTTCTCCAGCGTGGCAGCGTCTAGTGATTAGCTTACATTGAGAAAAAAGGCTATTCTAGACTATATATATATATATATATATATATATATATATATCTTTTTTTAATGTGTCATATTGATACACTAGTAGTTTCAGAAGATGACAAGAAGTGTTTTGCATCTTGCGAGATTGACATGTGTTTTAATAAAATAGCCGTTAAAAAAAGCTATTTACAACATAAAACCCGTTAGAGTAAACTATAGTTTTGGTCTTCCTGTTTTGATATCATTAACATGTTTAGTCACACATTAACAGTTTACGTCCTTGTTATTATTATTTTTAACATAAATGGTTCTAAACATTAACTCCATTTACGTACGAGGTGTGTGGAGGAGAACAAATGGAAAGTTGGATGAAGTTAGTGTTCAAAAGTATTTTTGTTAAAATTAAAAATCACAAGAACTTAAATCGTTAAAATAACACTAAATCTGTTAAAGGTATCAAAACACAAAATCAAAATTGTAGTTTTCTCAACCCGTTGATAACAATTAAGAAAACTTATATATATTTTTTAGAATATCATGACCACCAAGAAAATGCATTTGTATCCCAACTTGCTATAGAAGCTATGATGACAAACTCTTTTAGTATAGTGATGAAAGCTTTTTGGTGGTGGTGTTGTGGGGTGGCATGAGGAGATGGGTAGGTTGGTGCCGTTGGAGTTGGTGACATGTCAATATAGCATTCGTTAGCTTCAAGTCTGTCTCATCTCTATCCTGGAATATATTCCCATTAAAGCAAAATAAATAGAAAAACATCCATTTCTTTCTTGTTAATCATCCAAACTAATTATGATCAGGCCGGGCTTTTAATAAAATTTTAACTACATTTAATCATCAGGATCATTACTTACCCACACAACAACCCTAGCTTTCTACTTATTTGTAAAATCCTAGCGTCTCGGTAGTTTTTGATCTCGACCAACTCATATTGTTAAAACATTTTAATAATTGAGTTTAGTAAATTAAATATTTCGAATGCTACAAAAAAAACAGTTTTGGACAAAGATATTCGTTGTAATATTAATGTCGCAAAACAAGGTAGTGACAACCAGAGACATTAAGAAAGTGTCCCTAAGAAAAAACTCGTAACAAAAAGTATTTGACAGTTTGTGACAAAAATTACTACCCAATTGAGACGACATTTTAGTTGTTATACTTGCCACCAGATACCGACAACTGTTTTTTTAAGTATATGTCTAGTCAAATAAAAGTGCTTGATTTAGCAAAATAGGTATCTAGTAGAAACACCGGTCTATACAGCTTAGAGGACATCCTCATGTTAGTTATTCAAATGCACGTACGTTCCAATTAGAGGACATCTTATCCTCATGATAAGTTTTTTTCTTCTAAAGTCACAAATTGCGGTGATTTTATCTTTTATAGATGAATCTAGGTATAATTGTTATTAGAAACCACATCTTATATTTGATTATATTCATGAGATGTTTCGTAAGGCACCCATGAGATGACACTCATAAAAATAGATATGACACTCGTGAGATGTTTCGGAAGGCACCCAAGGGCCTATCCTACTTCTATTAAAAGTAAGCTCAAATATCACTTTGTTATTATTTATAACAAAGTTTTAGTTTTGTTTCAACTAGGATTATATAGCGCTCGCACGTTGTGCGAGCCATTTGTATAACGTTACATTTCCATCATCACATGTGTTTAAAGTTAAACTATACACGTGCTAAAATCAATGATAAAACAAATGTCATTCAACTTCGAACAAACATAATGAAACAATTGTATACAACACCATCACAATGAAACACATCTACGGTGCAACGGCTGGTCACCGTCCCTCTTTGTAGAATCTCGTAATAAAAGGATACCACCATACGCCATTCGTCACCATCTTCCATCAATCACCACCATTCATCGTCGATTGAAAAAACAAAAAAAGACAACGGAGACAGCCAGAAAAGACGCCAGAAGCATGAGTGCGAAACAAAAAATAACATATGCTTATTCCAAGAATCCAAGGATTATAAAGCAATCACAAACTAATTGTCCCTCAAGTTCAACTTATTTCTAAAAGAGTCATTCGACTCTGGTGGCCAAAAACTACGGTGGTCAAAATGTAAAACATAAAACAACACCACCTTAAACTCAACTTATCTAGAAAAAAATCATTCTACTTTGGTAGCCAAAATGCAAAATCTACAAAAACTATAATAACCAAAATGCAAAACATAAACAACACTACCTTAAACTCAATTTATCTACAAAAGAGTCATTTTACTTTGATGGTCAAAATACAAAACTTACAAAACTATAGTGGCCAAATTACAAAAAATAAAAGTTCACTATTCATGAAGTTTTTCTTTAAATATATAGTAATTAGATTATTTAAACTTTGGTTAATTTGTTTTAGTTAGATAACTTAATATTTAGAAGGTATTCTAATCCTAGGCAATTAACTTTTTTAATAGGTAAACATTGAATCTATCTAATATTTCAAGGTTTTAGGGGGCAAATTTTTGGGGGGGAATTATCTATAATAGGAAGTTTTGGAGGTAAAAATTAAATGGAATTTTGCACCATGCATAAGTTGATGGAGTAAAATCTTTAAATTTTAAATACTTACAAATTTTTAAACATAATAATTATGATTTGTTTATAAATATTATTATTTAACCCGTGTGTAACACACGGGTATTAAACCTAGTTTTACATATAATTGAAAAAAAACAAAATTTAACTGACTTAATTAGAACAAATCAATGTTTGTCTATTATACAAGTTAATTACCCATGATTATTAGGATCCAAAATGTACCATGCACTTCACTTAATTTGTTACTATTGGTCATGGTTTCTTTGGTAAAATTATAACAAGTTGTTTTGATAAATAAAAGGTGCTTATTTGGTAAAAATATAACAAGTTGTTTTAATAAATAAAGAGTTGTTAAGAGTAGGATTTCACTCTTAAAATATTGCTACCCGTTTAACTTGTTTTTATAGTTTTACTTGGATATTTTTACCCAATTATATATGTGTCTTCACATATTAAAAATTCTGGATCTGTCACTAATGTTATATTATGTATGATGTATATTTTGAATAAATACAAGATGCGGGCCTTACCATAAGAGTGTCTTTCGGAGACAATTGAACTCAAGAATGAAAATATTACTTGATCCATTAATGTATTTTAAATTGGTCTGCTAGATATAAACTCCATGGCTGAATTTTGTGGTACAAGCTAAAAGTTGGGCCGGGCCGGGCCGGGCCGAGACTAAAGCAACTAAAAACTAAAAAGAGCAGCAGTAGCCACTAGCCAGTAAGCATTAAGCAAGGGTTAACAGTTAAACGGCCGTTTTGGCGAAACCAAAAGGCCAGCTGCGTTTCTGCGATTGAGGAAGAACAATGGTCATGTCTATGTAATTAGTTGGTGAGATTTGCTATGATTTGTGCCTAGATCGAGATAATCAATCAAGCGCTATATATGTCTATGAAACTAGTCTAGCTAGTATTTATATCAAGCATGGAGCTAACAGTTTACAATCCATTAAATTGAATACCTGAATGACAGTTATATATTGTGTTTAAGCTAGCGTTTAAATGGATGTCACACATATGCATGTGGTTGATACTTATATAGCATTAAAATAGAAAAAAAATTACTGACCCAACACGTGATAATTACATCTAAACACAGGATTCAAAGCAATCTTGCATCCATTGCGTAATGCTTAATTAATGCACTGATCAGTTTTTTACATATTCAAATGCCCGGCCGGGCCTCACTATACATGTGGATAGAGTTCAAGCAACTTGATTATTTGTTTAATGTACAATATTGGTTATAGTAAATAATAAAGCCAGTTAATGATTCAGGACTTGCCCTCTTATAGTTAATTAATAATGTGTTTTGTTGTACGTACGTGTTCATTTATGTGAGTGACAACAATGGGGAAGAAGAATCACTCAATCAGAGGATTATGTGACATACAAACCATGATCCATTGCAGCTTATTCATCTTCTTTGTCGGAGCATTAGCAACTATAAGCTTTTACAGAAACAATAAACAAGAAGTAGCTGCAAGTCACAACATCACTCTTACAAATGCAATTACAAATACATATACACGAGTATTTAACAACCAGGTAAAGTTAAAGAGTGCACTAACACCCACCAACTGTGATTTGTTCTCCGGCAGATGGGTTTATGATAACCAGAGTTATTACCCTTTGTATAAAGAACACGAGTGCCCTTATCTTGAAGTTGATTTTGCTTGCCAAACTTATGGGAGAAAGGATTCAAAGTATCTGCAATGGAGGTGGCAACCCCATGGCTGCGACTTCCCTAGGTCCATCTCTTTCTCTCTTTCTCACACGCACGCTAATTACTCACTCGATCACTCGCTCGTTCACTTACTAGAAATATACTAATTAAGTGACATGTATGGCCCTATCGTGTATCCGTCATGCCTGCCACGTTATACAGCTTGTATGATAACAAATCAAGTTTATGAAGCAGGAATTAGTCATACCGGCTAGCTTATTATTACTTTGTTATTGTCACATCAAAACATTTCTTTTAGGTCAAACACATCATACGGGTAATTACGATTTGGCCCTCAAACCATATAATATGAACATTTTCAACCTGACATATGGCCCGTCTAGCTATTTTCGTCTTGCCATACCGTTTGTATGATGACCACTCTGACCATGTCATACGCACGGTTTGTAACCTGTGTGACTGGTGTCTGAATAGTGTGTTAGTGTTGTTTTTATAGCGGTGGCTACTAATACTATCTTTGATTTTCTAATGTTTGTCAGCTGTGTGTAGGTTTGATGCAAAAGCAGTAGTGGAGAGATTAAGGGGTAAAAGGTTATTGTTTGTGGGGGATTCATTAAACCGAAATCAATGGAATTCGATGATTTGTATGCTCCAATCGTCCATCCCGGGGCTAAAGAAAGCTCGTAAAGGTCTCCGTGGTCTCTTGCACACTTTCAGGGCCATTGTAAGTCCTACATCTTCATTTTCAAAGGGTGTTTAATTCTTTAAATCATGCAAGTAACTTCTGGTTAAATCAACACAGGACTATAATATCTCAATTGATGTCTACTGGGCTCCAATGCTAGTCGTATCCAATGCCGATGATCCCACGAACCATAGTCTTGATTCGAGAATTGTTGCAATCAAAGCCATTAAAAAACATGCTAAACATTGGGTCAATTCAGATTTTCTTATCTTTAATTCCTATCATTGGTGGAGATCACCAGTAATCAAGCTCTTGTAAGTTCAATCATAATTAAGTGTTACTTAACTACCTGTTTGTGTTTCAATATTTTAGCAAACCAAAAAGTTTATAATTAACTGCTTATTTTTTTAATTCACTAGAAAGGGTGGTGAATCTTTGTTGGATGATACTAATGATAAAATATATGAAGAAGTTAATAGTCTTCACGCCTACGAGATGGGTCTCAAAACATGGTCTGATTGGGTACATACTCGTATTGACCCTTTGAAAACCAAGTTGTTTTTCATGGGTGCTACAGCAACTCATTCGAGGTACGTAATTAAGAAACAACAAATTCTTTTGGGACAGTTTGAAACAGAAAGGTAACAATTGTTTTTGGACAATACTTTGAGAGTTGTTTGTTAGTTTTGCAGGGCTAGAGAATGGGGAGGCGTGGCGACTGCAAACTGCTACGGAGAGACGGAACCAATGATGCATGATAGATTCTGGGAGACCCAAACAGATCCGAAAATGCTGAGTATACTCGAGTCGTCATTGAACGATTTAAGAATAAAAGGGGTGAATGTACAGATTATAAACGTAACACAACTAACACAATTCAGAAAAGATGCACACTCTACTCTTTATAGGAAACAATGGCGTCCCTTAACGGACGAGCAAAAAAAGAACCCAAGACTTGCTTCAGATTGTTCACATTGGTGTGTTCCTGGAGTCCCTGATGTTTGGAATGAACTTCTCTTGGCTTACATTCTCCGGTAACAAAATCCTGCGGCCAAATTGTAAAAACTGCACACTTGGAAACAAAGGACATACTGAATAATTGCTATATATTTTGTATTATGATTATCTAGCTATAAAGTACGTGTTTAGTACTTAATCTAGTATTGGAGCAACACAATATAGTGGTATGATTGGATGAGTTTGCAAGGTCGGGCTAACTAATGTCGGTTAGTGGGTTGGAAGTTGGGGTCTATAACTTTGAGGTTGTGGGTTTTAAACTTACGCAAGGCAACTATATATGTTCCTGTGATCCAGGAAGAACAATGATCGATGGTACCCAAATCAGAGCAAGCCAATAATTGACTAGCAAGGGAGAAAACGAATAAGAAACAGGCAAACAGAACGGTTATTTTTTTTACTTTGATGCAAGTTTTGTATTTGACATTTGCTATGCTGTCCAATTGCGTCCTGATGGCGACCCGCACTACCTTGACCCAAACGGGCCCTGTTCCGACCCAAACAAGCATAACTACGACTACAACTCGCTCACTTTTTTTCCGGAACGCGCCAGGTGTCGACTAGTCCGGCGCACCTTCAGCTGAAACAGTCCGGCGACGACCAGCACACCTTTGACCGAAACACGCATTTTCGACAAAAATGCTAACATGTCACTTACGACTAGAGCGCTCGTAGTTTGTCGTTAGCACGTTTCGATCAAAAGTCAATTTGTAATGTGTGGAGGTTCGTCAAAGGTGTGTGTGACTTCGTTATACGTTCCTGTGGAAGGTGTGGAGGTTCGTCATCGGGAGCGTTCCGGTCCAAGGAGTGTCTGTCGTCAACTCGTCATCTGGCACATGCCAGCCGAAGGTGCGTTCTGGGAGAAAGTGCACGGTTTGTCACCTGGCGTGTTCCAGTAGAAAGCGTGCAGCTTGTCATCGGGCGTGTTCCAATCTAAAGCGTGTGGGACGTCGTTGGGCACTTTCCGGTCAAAAGTGTGCGGGTCGTGAATGGTTTTCACAATAAAATGATTGGTAAACAACCAACAAACCGAGTCACAACTCATAACCCTCTTTTAGATTGTGAACCCGATTTTACTAAAAGCGAAGATATTGGTCTTTCGGGCAGAAAATTTAATATGAACAACCCGCTAAATCCTGTTGAAAAAACACAACAACAAGGGCTAGGAAACCAAATGTATGGGTGTTCAATTCTAACAAATCCGATTTTATCTAAATAAAACTGAATAACAATTTGTATTAACTTTTAACGTTTACAAGTTTAGTAGTTTAGAGGCACAATAGTAACACATACAAACTGAGGAATAATTAAAATACAAACATAGTCTTGACGAGGACTGAGCAAACGGTTCGAACCAAACCAAACCGAACCTGAACCGAGAACCGTTTAGGTAAGTTTTTATGAACCGAGAACCGAACCGAAATTTAACGGTTCGGTAACAATTAGGTGTTGAACAAAAAAACGGCGAGTTTATTTTTGTTTCAAAACTACAACAAATTGACATCTAAATATATGTAACATTTCAATGATGTCCAATCAATGTTTTGAAAACCGGACCGGACACCGAACCGTAATTCTAATTTTATTGGTCGGACCGATCGGACCGTGGTTGGACCAGGGTTTGACGAAATATACATTCATCAAAATAATACCATAAGAATTCTAATTTAAACACAACCTAAGTTCAATAATATTAAGTTATATCACAAAAGTCATAAATCAAACAGATTTTAACATCAAGAACCACAAAAAGTTACAATTTAAACAAATTTTAACACCAAAATAAAACCAAATCATCATCCTCATAAGTATAAGTTCAAATGTCACGCTAGGTATCCAATTTTTCATCATTAAGTAAAACTAATTCATCATCTTCATCACTCAGAACATCAACATATTGAGTTTCATCACCTAAACCACAAAAAAATATAGATATAAACATAAAATCCAAGAAAAAACGGTTCGATAGCGGTTTAAAACGGTCCGGTTCGAGCGGTTCACAAACACCTATCAAACCATGACCTATCGAACCGTGATTCTCAAAAAACACGGTCTAACCACGGTCAAACCGGTCGGACCGGCCGGTTTAAAAACATTGTGTCCAATTGCGTCAAAAGTTTGAAACACTAAAAATTATATAAATAATTACTTTACTATCCATGTGATATATGTACTCTTGTAATGACATAAAAACAACCATAAAGAATTATATTTATTACGTACCTACTACATAGATGGTGCTATGATATGAAATGATCGATGTTGATGATGATTGGAGATTGGAGATTGGTGATTGGTTGGTGTTGTTGGTTTATGTATGTAACATTGTGTGGTGAGAAGTGTGAACTAGTTGATTATTATTGGAGTTTGAATATATGTAAAAGGGTATAAGCTAGCTGGTGGGCATCTGGCCGGCCATCACCTTTTACCTAGCTAACAGATCGATCAAATACGTACGTACGGTAATATTTCAAAGCAACGTACGTACCTCGCTTCAATACCATTACTTAAGGCTTAATGCACTGAGAATAACAACTAGCTGGATCACTTAATTAATGTTTACTTAACACTGAAAAGTTTACATATTCTAATTCATAATAATAATCGATCTAATGGGCCTCACTAAACATGTGGATAATTACTTGTTTAATGTGCAAGTGTACGTACAATGATTATAGTAAAAATTAAAGCCAGTTAATGATCAACTCGTCCTCCTATGGTCAACGTGTTTTGTTATGTGTGCATTTACATGATCAGTGAGAATGAGGGGAAAAAGAATTGGTCAATCCGATTATTTATGTAACATGCATGCAAGCCTTGATCCATTATATATATATATATATATATATATATATATATAGCTTATTCATCTTCTTAATTAATCGGATTAGCAACCATATATAAGTATCATAATTAAGGGCATCATGACGTGGTAATTGGCGTAGTGTACTCCCCAACACAAGTAAATGTAACTTCTAGCTAGTTGATCTTAAAGGTACATGTTATATATGGTCATTTTATAATCTTTGAAAATCTAGCTAGTTACTTATTACGTACTATTTAAAAACTCACTGGAGCAACTTATTAATTACATTAATTAGCACCTTAATTAATTAGTTAGGGCCGGCAAGAATGGTGATTAACAAAGTCATCAAACACGAACACGATACAACTAACTAAGCATAAGCATAGCCGGACATGTTAATTATATATAAACATGTTACACTATACAACCTATTAAACACGATTATTATTTATAGTTTAGTAACATGACATGATCCGTCACAACTCGCTTAACACGTCTAACAAATAACAAGGTAAAATATAAAACCACGGAAAATTACATTCCAAAATTATTACACAAGAATAATTCGTAACATATTATAAGCAAATAGTTATACAAATATATGCTTTATGTTTCATAGAAATTTTAAAACTATAAACAGGTTTAATCGTGTTATAAACATGTTAGGTGGGTTAAGATCTATTCTAGCTAACATGGATTTAATTGTGTCATAAACGTGATAAACGAAACTTATTATATTATAACTTGATAAGTGATAGTAGGAGGGACTTGAGGAATTATATACAGTTTAATTTGCATGGTTGGAGAGTTTTCTATGTAAGTAAACTCAAATGTTGACTTGGAATAGTTAGGGCTCTTGTTTGAAAGTCTTTTTTCTTGGCATGATCACGGGTTCGAGTGTCAGCCCTTTGATCAATTTGTTTTGTTTTTAGACTATTTTTTACCAATTTTCTTATACTTTTTAAAACTCAAGTACATTACTTTATATAAATGTCTGGAAAGTAGTGTAACGTTAATATTGTCACTATCACACGACAAGTTATATTTACACCGCAACACGTGTTCCTATCGATTCCTGTCACCAACGTTAATGTGTGGGACCAGAATAATGTTAACCGGAACAACATGTTAATGACACCAGTAACATACGTAACAAGTAAAAAACATGTCGTAATATGCTTGTCCACCTGGTAAAAATCTAGTTAATTAATTATAGACGAGGCTGTTTAAAATTCTAGGTAGAATAGAGCTAAGTTAGTTATAAACTAACTATAAGTTGTAATCCCCTTTGAAATAGATTATGTCCCTCTGCTTTGCTCATAATAGTGTTCGGCCAAACATAGAGTTTTCTTTGAAGAACAATACGTAGTCTAGACAGACACCGAGATGTGATCATAGAGCACCAGTTTCCAATGGCGAGTAGGCACTAAGGTTCGTGGTTGTTCAATGGTGGGAGGTTTAAGTTTTAGGGGTGGGCCGGGGTGGAGTGTTCGACGCTATGGTTACGATGTTACTGAAATGAGTCCAATCGAAGTTCATCGTTTTGTTCTAAATTAATTTAAGTCGTTTCTTAGATATATTAGGTAAAAGTTAGTGCGTAAATTAAACAATAAAGTTAGCCGTACTAAACTTTATGTATATTAAAGAAAAAAGTCTATGGCTACAGTATTTTTTTCAAATCTTTTTACTCTAGGCTAAAAAGTTACATAATTCAACTTAGTTAGATGTAATATTTGAGGATGGGTTGGTTGGTAAATGATAATACTCGATCCTTTTTGATGCATTAGGTTTAAGGTTTGAATCACTAATGGATAGGTTGTGATTAAATTAAGATGTATTGGTTTTAATGGTGTCACCTATAACATTTTAATATGTTGCGGTCACAACTATCAAAATAACTGGTAATGGTTCTAACTTTTTTTTTTGCCACCAACGGAACGTTGTTAAAAAAATTAACAGTGTTAAGTTTTTTTCTAATTTCAGACCGATGTTATAGATAGAGTTTTTAATCGGAAAGATAATACGAGTCAATTGATACAATAGTCACCTTGAAACGGTGCTTCAAACGACGGAACGATGCTTCAATTAGGTGTTTAAAGCTGCTTCAATTGGATGTAAAAGTTGTGTCATTTGGACCACATTTTCGAGGTAACTTTTACATCAATCGATTCGTATTATCTTTTCAATTCAAAAGCTCTAAATCATTGTTCTGGATCTCCAAAAACATTAACGCCGTTAAAAAGTTAACGGTGATTCATTGGTGGCAAAAATGATAAAAATTGAGACCGCTGCCAGTTATTTGGTAATTAGTTAGGACCGATAGCCATCAAAATATGATAATTAATTTAACTGTTAAAAATTACTGATAAATCTTAATTTAATTATTCTACAAAATCTATGAATATATTGGTGTAGAAAAATTGCAATAGTTGTGAGCTTGTCGTGGGGGTAATGTGGAGAACTTGGGTGTCGGGCCATTGCGTAATGCTTGATGCACTAAATAGTTTAATCATATACAAATGGGCATTAATAAACATGTGGATTGAACTCATGCAGCCTAATTACGTACTTATATATTGTACAACGTAAGATTATAGTATAGTAATTAAACAATAAACACAGTTAATCAACTGCTCTTCTTCGATCATGTTAATTAGTGACATGCAGACCATCATCCATTGTAGCTTATTCATCTTCTTTGTCGGAGGATTGGCGACTTTAAGCTTTTATGGAAACAACGTTAACAGACAAGAAGTTCCAAGTTTTTCAAATGCTGTTACTCTTAAAAATGCAACTATAAATGCCACTACAAATACACAAGTTTTTGATGGTCAGGAAAAGTTAAAGAGCCCACCACCAGTACCATTGTTAACCCGCACCTGTGATTTGTTCTCCGGCAGATGGGTTTATGATAACCAGAGTCATTACCCTTTGTATAATGACTATGAGTGCCCATTTCTTGAAGATAGTTATGCATGCCAAAAATATGGCAGAAAGGATACCAAGTATCTGCAATGGAGGTGGCAACCACATGGTTGCAACTTCCCCAGGTCTCTCTGCGTCAATCTCTAACTGTCTTTTAATACCAACGTGTCTGTCATGTTATACGAATCTCATATCTGTCATTCTTTATTAATCAAACATTCATAGGACCTATATGACCATTTTTGGCTTATCTTATTATAGACAAGTAGGTAGTGTGTGTACGTATAATGTTGCAAGTGGTGTTTGATTAGCACTAACTAACGTACCGGTCTTGATTTTCTAATGTTTGACTGGTGTAGGTTTGACGCTCAAGCAGTAGTAGAGAGGTTAAGAGGTAAAAGGCTACTGTTTGTTGGGGATTCGATAAACAGAAATCAGTGGAACTCGATGGTTTGTATGCTATATTCGTCCATCCCTGGGTTCAAGAAATATCGTATAAGTGTCCGTGGTAACTTGCTCGCTTTCAGGGCCACTGTAAGTCCTACATCTTCATTTTCAAAGGGTAGTTAGTTCTTTAAATCATGCATGTAACTTCTGGTTAAAACAACACAGGAGTATAATATCTCAATCGATGTTTATTGGGCTCCGATGCTAGTCGAATCTAATGGTGATAGCCCAACGAACCACCGTCTTGATTCTAGAATTGTTGGAATCAATTCCATTGAAAAACATGCTAGACATTGGGTTAATTCAGATTTTCTCGTCTTTGATTCCGATCATTGGTGGAGATTGCCAGTAATCAAGCTCTTGTAAGTTCAATCATAAGCTAGTGTTAATTAACTAGTTGTTTGTGTTTCAATATTTTAGCTTATCAAAATGTAAATTAATTAATTAGCTGTTTATTTGTTAATTCACTAGAAAGAGTGGTGGATCTGTGTTGGATGACACTAATGATCAAGAGTATGAAGAAGTTGATAGTCTTCGCGCCTACGAGTTGGGTCTCAAAACATGGTCTGATTGGGTACATACTCGTATTGATCCTTCGAAAACCAAGCTGTTTTTCATGGGTATTACAGCAACTCATTTAATGTAAGAAACAACAAATTATTTTAGGCCAATTTGAAACAGGAAGGTGAACAATTGTTTTAGGACAATACTTTGATAGTAACAAACTTATTTCTTTTGCAGTGCTAGAGAATGGGGAGGCAAGGAGCACGCAAACTGTTACAAAGAGACGGAACCAGTGATGGATGATAGATTTTGGGAAGGCCAAACAAATCCAAACATGCTGAGTATACTTGAGTCATCATTGAATGATTTAAGAGCGACAGGGGTGAATATACAAATTATAAACATAACACAACTAACACAATGCAGAAAAGATGCACACACTACTGTTTACAGGAAACAATGGCGTGCCTTAACAGACGACCAAAAAAAGAACCCAAAACTTGCTTCAGATTGTTCACATTGGTGTGTTCCTGGAATTCCTGATGTTTGGAACGAACTTCTCTTGGCTTACATTCTCGAGCAGTAAACTCTTGCTGCCAAATCATAAAAACTGCACACTAGCTAGGAAATTAACAAAGGAAATGATGGATACCGAATAATTGTCATTATTGTGCTATGGTTATATATTTTCAATGATACTTTAAAGTGTTTAGTACTTTATCTAGACCCAGCTATTGGTGTAAGTCAATATAGTTGTACGTTGCATGTGTTTGCAATGTTTATTTCGGTATGATTTTGTGTCTTTGAGTCAACTAATGTTAGTTATGGGGTCAGTAGCATGGAAAAGTAGTGGTGTAGCAATTGGCTTTTGTGGGTCAGTTTTAATTTCCACTCATTTTAGTTGTGTCTATTATCGTGAGTCATGGACTCATGGTGACGGGTAATATTGTACGTTAAAAATAGAGTATTTTGGTGTTGACTGAATGAGTGATTCAGTTTTGCCATTCTTTGCTATTTCATATGCATGTATCAACATTTGGTATCAGAGCAATACGGACGTGTCTAGTTGAGGCTCAATGGGGGAAGTAGAGTCACGTACCGAGCTGTTGGCTATGGCTAGCTAGCTATCGAGAGTAAACTTTCAGAGCAATCCCTTATCTGCAGTTATCACCTTGTTTAGACCTTCTAACATTCGTGTTATAGCGCGCATGATTGGAGAAAATGTGTGATTCCAAGTAAGTGGATATGATGAAAGCAAATGAAGATAGGACCATAAGCAAAAGAATGGCAAAACAAATAAACCTAGCTTCACAACTTATATAAAAATGTTAGTCACAGCAATGTACCGGCACAGAATAAAAAACAATCAAATGCTTCTTCATCTTAATTGTATGGTTTAAAGATGTAAATATCTGCTGAAGATCAACAGAGACAACGCATATATATATTATCATGATTTCACAACACAGGTTATTGAAAAAATGATATCAAGATCCACCAGCTAGCTAGCTAGGAAGCATTATTAGCAAAACATAATAGCAGTAAACGAACTTCACAGAAGACATAACACGTACCTAATTAGTGGGAAACTGTAAACAAGGTAATTATATATGATGTAGCCGATTCCTGTTCTTTTGTATAGTTAATGGAAAATATGGAAACGTGAAGCAAACAAACTACTCGTATATATATTAGTGCACAAACGAACAGACACAAATAAGCATAGAACTCAGATGGTTTCTGAGAGTAACACCGGATACCTTACGGCCTTAATTTGTTGTGATTTAGGTGTCAAGACTCGATCAAAAACCTGTCTTAATTACTTATATTGTACGTGTACGGGTAAGTAAGATCTTCATCCAAAAGCACCACGAAATGATTTACCCAAACATGCGGCTCTTCAATGATTGATTAAGGATGTCTCTAGTCCGTTAATTTCTGTTTGAACCCAAAAAAACTCGATGCCTCCACGCACGTACGTATGTACGTACTGTTGCCATCACCCCACAAAATTGTACCTGTGTGTCGTCTAATCTCCTTTGCAGCCGTAGAACCCCTTTAATCAAATTCCTTCTCGTAAAACTTCTTCCTCAAGTATATATGGACCATACGTGGGCCTCCTTTTATATACCCCATGGATTTGTAACTTGTAAGTTGAAAATATCTTCATGACCTACATCTATAGGCCCGGGTGCACAAACCGAGTTTAGTGTCGTACACTCGTACCTGGGTCACTGGGTCAGGGTACGAACCCGGTACAAGCCTATCATGTCTAATTTACACCCAGAAAGAAACCAGGTACAACCCGGGTACAGGTACAATATGATCAAGACCCTACCCTGTGGGACCGGGTAGGGTCTGGTACGAGTAGTATCCGGCTCAGTTCCAAAATGGGTATTACATTGTATTTTTTTAGTTTTTTTATATGTTTTGTGTATAATATGAAGTTACTAAGTAAATACGATTTAGTAAAACTTAAAAGAGTTTACCAAATACAAGATATTGAAGTTATGATATAAAACAACTATTATTTTTTATATGAAGTGCAATATATATTTTTCTTGAAATGTCATCTTCTTCATCTTTAACATCTTCATAGCTCATCGTTTGCGAGTTTTTTATCGGATATTCCGGATGATAGTCCATACTCAAGGGATCTTTTGGTCCTTTAGTCTTGTTTGTGATCCACCACATTCAAGTGATCTTTAAGACAAATGCACATTCCCACCGCCTTCGGAGAAAGTTGGGTCGTCCTTATAAATATTATATTACCCTGCCACAAATAGAAAAAACAGATTCCAAAGTTACAATAGAAGCTTCGGAGCTTAGTAAATCACGGGCCATGACAGAAAGAACCGGATATTCTACTTCCATTCCTTTCCACAAAATTAATATATCATAAGTGTCATATTCATCAGGTGTCACCCTTTTATAGTTCAATCTACTCTTTTCACATCCAAAATGCAATAGAAATTTATATAACACCTAATTGTTAAGATCGGTTATGAACCGACCTTTCACATGGCGAAACGTGTCCCAATCACGTGTTGCCACGTGTCAAATTCTTTTTTACCTTTAATATATTTACAATTTTAGTCTCTGACTTTTACTAATTGTCATTTTAAACCCTGATGACATTTCGATTTTGGTCTCTTATTATACTTTGACATATAGTTCGACTTCAACATTCCGGATTTAACTAAGTTATCGTTTTGACTTCTAACTTTTATTATTCCGTTGCCTTTTGATATGTGACATATTACGGCTTTGTGCCGTGACGTACGGGACATGAAACTTTTTTTATAAATGTATGACGAAATCGCATACGCTGAACACGACCACGTGACCCGGCCGCTGCAACACGCGGTCCGGTCTCATATCTAGATTTAGTTTAAAAGAAATGTTCCAATATAAAGTCTTTTTTAGATACAAAGTGTGACTTTACATTAGAACCTTTCTTTTATACTAAATTATCTATTGCATCTTGGATGTGAAAAGTAACGGCTAAGAAGAACATGTAAGAAAGTAAGTTGATTGCTGTAAATTATAAATAAACAAGGAGTCATACCTGGGTTTTAGTTTTGTAAGTAACTCGGTTTGAAAGATTTGATCTTTGATAAGCACGGTTGATAAACATGTTTGATTAAGTAAACTCACGACCTTAGACATCAACAAACGTTACAAATATGCAAATAGTGCAAGAAAACCTTTGCTATATGAAATTAAAGCAAATGCATGTTTTATCAATCAAGAAGACTTAGCAAACCATGTCACAATTGAGTTTATAGCAATAAACCTCTTATAAAGTTAACGATACAAGAAAATCTTAATGTTCAATACAATACTAACATTCATTTAATGAATACCAATCAATCATATTAATATAGAGTATGAATCAAACCAAACATAAATTAACCTAGAACTCACAATCTTCTACCCAGGGATGAACTCGAAAGATTAGCCATTTATGTTCATGATTAGATCTTCAATTTTTTTTGGACACAATGGTAAAAAAGAAGACACAATTTACAAAAAAATTACAACTCACAATATAAATGTTTTGGAGGCTATGATCCTCACGGCGTCCTATTTCACAAAAAAAACGAAAAATTAAAAAAATTCTGTTTTTATTGTGTTTTTATTTATTTTCATAGTGTCTTTTGTTGTGTTAAAATTTTCAAAATAAACTATGAAAATTAAAAAAAGACAATGAGAAAATGTTATTTTTTTAATTTTTCGTTTTTTTTTTGTTTTTTGAAGGAGGATGATGGGGAAATAAGGTCTTCGAATCACTTTTTTAAATTCGGCTTAAATTGTGTGTTATGAACTTTTTAATCTCCATTGTGTATTTTTTGTATTATTGTGTTCTTCTCTTACTTTATACTATTTTTACACTTTCTAAGATAACTTCAATTATATTTAATTAATTAATTAATTATTTTCTTAATCAAGTTAATTTAAACACCATCCGGTAATTCCACGAGGTTCGATAACCTACCCTACTTATCCTACTAGGTTAAGGTGACTAGGATACACATTTTAATATCTTATTTGTTCAGTAATTCGACATCGATCAAACTACCATTCTGTTTTATAAACCAGTTGGTCGTTTATGTCAAACGAATGTATGGCGTAGTGTGAAACGGTCGTTTAATCTTTGTGTGGGACTAAAATTCAAACGTGTGCAGTTAGCAACCTTGCCTCTTCAATTTAATCTTTGTTGTAGTGATCTAGTGGGAGCTTTGCCTCTTCAATTTTTTGACAAAACTTAAAGAATTGAACTACAAATGAAATTAATTACATTTTCTCACAGCTGCATTCAAAGCAACCATTGCTTAATGCTTAATGCACTGAGATCAATTAAAACTCACTTGATGCTTACGGCTGAATTGTATTAATTTTGATATTTAATTTAATAATAATAATAATCAAATAGCCTCACTAAACATGTGGATAGAACTCATGCAACTCAATTACTTGTTTAATGTACGATGATTATAGTAAACAATACGCTAGTTAATCATGGTTTGTCAATGATCTTTTGGTCTAGTGGTCAAGAAGAAAGAGATGATCGAGAAGTTTTGTCTCTCTTAAAAAAGATCATAGGTTTAAATCCAGATAATAATGTTTGAACCCTAACGTACTTGGTAATATTAATTAATTGATAGCCTGCCGTTAAAAAAAAAAAAAAAGATAATCATGGCTCGCCCTTTTATAGTCCTTGTGTGTTGTAGTGTGTGCATTTATGTGAGTGAGAACGTACGTACGATGGGGAAGAAGAATTGCTCACTTGGGTTGTGTGACATGCAAACCATCATCCATTGTAGCTTATTCATCTTCTTTGTCGGAGCATTAGCAACCATAAGCTTTTATAGAGACAGTGTTAAAGAAGAATTTGCAAGTCAAAACATTACGACTGTCACTAATTTTACCAATACAAATACACCACCGTCGACGTTAACCACCACCAGCTGTGATTTGTTCTCCGGAAGATGGGTTTATGACAACAAGAGTCACTACCCTTTGTATAAAGAACATGAATGCCCTTATCTTGAACATAATTTTGCTTGTCAAACTTATGGTAGAAAAGATTCAAAGTATCTGCAATGGAGGTGGCAACCTCATGGCTGCAGCTTCCCTAGGTATCTCTCTCTCTCTCTCACACATAATAATCTCTTATTTTGAATGCTACGATATAATTTAACACTACACGCTTATATCAGTCATTTTTTTGTCAGTCAAACATATCATAGCTCTAGTATGTTTTTGCCCTCAACCTGCCCATTTTCGACTTATCATTGTTCTCCAATGTCCATATTCGTGTTATCACATAGCCCATAAGGCACATATCATGGCATGTTAATTGTGTCTAAACATTGTATGAGTGGTTCTTATTTAGCAAAGAACCTTGATTTTCTAGTGTATGTCTGGTGTATAGGTTTGACGCGAAAAAAGTAGTAGAGAAATTAAGGGATAAAAGGCTAATGTTTGTGGGGGATTCGCTAAACAGAAACCAATGGAATTCAATGATTTGTATGTTCCACTCATCCATTCAGGGGATCAAGAAGGTGGGTGGAGATCTCAATGGTCTCGTGCACACTTTCAGGGTCGTTGTAAGTCCTACGTATACATGCATGTTCATTTGCATAGGGTACTTGTTTAGTGTAAAGTTCTGTAAATCGTACGTTTAAGTTACTTCTGGTTAATTGAAATAACACGTACGTACAGGACTACAATATCTCAATTGATTTCTACTGGGCTCCAATGCTAGTCGAATCTAATGGCGATAGTCCAACGAACCATCACCGTGATTCTAGAATTGTTGGAATCAAAGCAATTGAAAAACATGCTAGACATTGGGTTAATTATGATATACTCATCTTCAATTCCTATCATTGGTGGAGATCACCGGTAATCAAGCTCTTGTAAGTTCAATCATAACTGTACTTTCATTAGATGTTTGCTTCAATATTTTAACAAATCAACAAGTTATATATATATATATCTAGATTTTTATTTGTTAATTCATTAGAAGAAATGGTGGATCTTTGTTGGATGACACTAAATATCAAGAGTATGAAGAAGTTGATAGTCTTAGCGCCTACGAGATGGGTCTCAAAACATGGTCTGATTGGGCACATACGCACATTGATTCTTCGAGAACCAAGTTGTTTTTCATGGGTGTTACAGCGACTCATTCAAGGTAACAAACAACAAGTCAGGGTTTGATTAGTATATGGAAGTAATCTCTCTATCATGCATGTAGGTGAACACTAGTTTTGAATAATGAAAGTACTATACAATGCTTCTTTGATTGGCAGGGCTAAAGAATGGGGAGGCAAGAAGAAGGCAAACTGCTATGGAGAGACGGAACCGGTGATGAATGAGAGATTTTGGGAAAGCAGAACAGATCCGAAAATGTTGAGCATACTCGAGTCTTCACTAAATGAACTAAAAACAAGAGGGGTAAATGTACAGATTATAAATATAACACAACTAACACAATACAGAAAAGATGCACACACTACTGTATATAGGAAACAATGGCGTCCCTTAACTGATGAGCAAGAAAAGAACCCACGACTTGCTTCGGATTGTTCACATTGGTGTCTTCCTGGAGTTCCTGATATTTGGAATGAACTTCTCTTGGCATACATTCTCCGATAACAATTAAATCGAGTAGTGAATTTATGAAAATGGCACACTAGTAAACAAAAGGAATCACGGATACCGAATAATTGTAATTGTGTATTGTATTATGTTTCTATGTTTGTTTGCTTGTATCTCTTGATCAAAAGGTAAGTCGAGCTTAAGTTAAGGTTGACCTTCAAGTTTAAGTTGATCAAGTTTGGTGTTTCGACTTGATGATGCGCACATTCGCACCGCTATGGCGGGGTAGGCATGTCAAACTGTAAATTAATTGTTTAAATTTTTACAAAATACTATGACGGGCACATACTCATATGTAATGAATAATACAACAGGTGGTTGTTAAAAGCTTCAATTTTTTTTCAAGTGCCAACTAAGAGCATTCATTAGGTTTTCTATATGTATGTACGTGTGAGTATGTTTTTATAGTTTAAAGAGTAGTACGTTGTTAATAGGTTTGACGCCACAATTTGTTGTTTGTTTACCTGTCATTTTATTGTAAAATCTTTGATGTTTAATATAAGATAAGTAATCATTATTTGCTAAAAAAATAATTAATTCCAAGGCCGCGCCTTGATCAAACTCCAACGGCTACTTGTTTTACAAAAATTTAATCCCTACTCCAACTCTACATACATTCTTTTTTATAATCCACACCCACTTTTTAACAACAAAATCCCACAAATAAAATACCCACACTCTCAAACCCAACAAAAAGATGTTGGATTCTTTAACAATATATAGAAGAGTCATCCATGGGTTCATCTTCGTCCTCTTCCGATGATTCGGTTGAATCACGTCAACGGAAATTTACTTATCTCGTTTATGTCGCTAGCCAACCTTGTGCTTGATACTAATGTTCGCCATCGTATTTATTTAATAATATTATATGTAAGTTGTTTACTTTATTTTAATAGACTATAATTTTTATTAGCATAATGAATTATTTAAAGTTAAAAAAGTTATGTTTGCGATGAGATTAAAAACCACTCCATCCAAATTGGGATAGAGCTAGGATGAAGTTGAAATGTGTAAAATTTCATTTTAATTGATCCGGATGGAATTGCAAACCACTCCAATATTTATCCTTTATAAGATAGAGATTGAAAAGCTCTTGTGAATGAATGCTTTAAGATAGATGAGTTAAAATTAGTAAGTGACACACCACGTGTATATATATAGTGTAAGGTACGCCAATGCATGTGTATAGGCTTTAGAGTTTATATGATATGTGCTTATCCAACCGTTACTAGCTGAGTATTAAATATATGAAAGGAAGGAATATGGCACGACGATATATATAAATAAGAATAAGAATTGACGCCACAGGAACCTTAATTGCACCGAGAAGTGCTCCATCTTTAGCTCATATATACTTCCCCAACTTTAATCCTAGCTTTTTGGTTTTTAAGAGAATATGTGTATTATATATTAGTATTGTCTTTAATTATAGGTGTCTCCAAGTCAAACTATCAGATCAATTACGGCTTACTGGTTTAGTTAGTCTTTGTTACATATTAGAGATCAAAATCCAGGTCCCTTTTCCAAAACAGTGTTAAAAATCACACATATTGATGACCTAATTTGAAAGATTTTCCTAATCTGCAACGGAAACTTGGATTCACTTTCATAGTTTCATCTAGCTAGCTAGTGTGCTATAAAAATTCATGATTTCATCCTAAGGTCATTTCTTTGTTAGACGGTGGTTGATGCAACGGTTTATGACCGAAGTACTCAGAAATGCAAAGACGGAGATCAAAACTTCGCCTCTAACATCAATAGAAGCATTTGAAAGAACAAACTTACATAGTACTTGGAGGAATTGTGACAATCATTTAATATGATTTATTATCCATATACAAACTTGAATCTTTAGTAACACAACTACATGAAGCAAAAGCATTGTTAGCTTCATTTATAATAAGTTTCCTAGAAATTTAATACAGTTTCTACAAGCTCAATAGTTTCTTTCAAAGCTATCACTACAAATTGGCGATGGTGGATGTCGTCTCAAAAACCCATATTTGCCGTCGCTAAAAATATTGGTTACGAATTTTGATGACGACACAAGTGGCCGCCAAAACTTGGTATCTATTACTTTTGGCGACGACATCAATGGGATCCGGGGAAAAAGAAATTCATAAAGTGTTTTTTAGACGACATTTGGCGACGATATGTCGTCGTCAAAAGTTTTAAAACTTATAAATAATTAATTATTTAAAAATAATAATATTATTTTAATAAACTTTGGCGACCACAAAATGCAAAATGCAGCCACAATCTTTAAATAATAATAGAAAAAAACCGGTTTTTTTTATGAAATGGGCCAGAACACGCTATGATGCTACAATCTTCACTCTTCAATTAGGATTTCATTTAGAGTATATGGTCATAAGTTTCTTATATTATTTTAGACTAAAAAAGTATATGGTCATAAAAACTGGTTTTTTTTTAAACCGAAACTGGTTCTACAAGAACCAGAACCAGTTACATAGGTTCTAGTTTTTCATCAAAACCGATTCTTTTACGGTCAATAAGAACCGGAACCCGTTCTTAAAAAAACCGATTTATGCTCCTCTACTCTAACACCAAATACGCAGCCCAATCTTCATTTTACATCTACAGTCCAACATACCCAACCCACTACACAGCCCATTCTCAACCTTTGAACCAAACAACTTAACAAATACACAGTGATCCACCTTCCTCATCTACGGCTTCAACTCAACTTGTGGAAAATGTGATGTCACCAAACTAAATCCTAAATATAATCTCGCAGCCACCTCCAATATATCACGGTGATATTATCACCCATTCTCATTTCTTATATTAAAATCTTAACCGATCATAATTGGATGCGTGCCATGAATAGTGAATTTAGTGCTTTACAGGATAATCAGACAAGTTTTAATGACAAAAGATCACGTAAATATTTAACATATATATTTAACATATATATATATATATATATATATGAATTACATACATGTAAATTAAGTCTGGTGATATTAAGCTCTATTTATATATATGTAAATTAGACATAAGTATTTAAATATAGAAACACAACCATTTTTTGTTGTGACAAATATACATATATGCAAAACAACCTAAATATCACCAGACTTAATTAACATATATGTAAATAAGTGGTTCTGTATTTCTGTAAATAAGAATGTAAATTAAGTCTAGTGATATTAAGCTGTCTTTACATATATGTAAATTAGACATAAGTATTTGAATATAGAAACACAACCATTTTTTTGTTGTGGCAAATATACATATATGCAAAACAACCTAAATATCACCAGACTTAATTTACATATATGTAAATAAGTGGTTTTGTAGTTCTGTAAATAAGAAGTGGTACTGTAATGATCCTCACCATAATATATGCTTTCATTTTTTTTACCATAATGTCATACTTTTTCACCTTACATGTTGTCATCCAACCTATCTACAAGCTAACGACTTAGCTAGCTTCTCTGGTACAAGTAAACATTTTCATTAAGTCGAACGTTGTATCTCACTTCACCCATATGTTACTCCATCTCTAACCATGAGTACAAATAAAACACCTTTGGAGCCTTTGGAAGTTTGGAGTAATAATTATAACATTAGGGGCAATTTTATATATACCCCTACAAAGTTGCATAATATCATATATACCCAAATCATGCTTAAAAAGTGTTGTACATTATGCATTAAAAATTATACTTTGGGTATATATTATATTATGCAACTTTGTATGGGTATATATGAAATAAACAATAACATTATGGCCGGAGAATATAATTTACATTATTGAAAAACTTCAATTATAATTTTCTAAAGTTATATATAAACTTGTTTCTTTATTTCCCTAGCTCTTTTCATATTTTCATGACACTTGATTTAATTATCGGTCTCGAAAAAACTACTTTTCTCTATTAATTGTTGACGTAACTTCTCAGATATAATCGATCTGCTTAATTTGTAGTATCTAATTAATAAATTAAGTACAATTTGGTGATAAAAAAATCTCCAGCATTTCTTATGGATCAGAATTAATGTGTAATTAATTATATATATTTCATTGGGACGTACATTCATCAATCAAGATATATGCCTAACAAATGATATTATGTTTTTAATAATTCAAGTTGGGTGCAAGTTGCAAGTTTCTTTTTATTATTAATTTCATGTGATTCATACAGAATGAAAGCGAAAGCAAATTAGGAAAATAAAATACAAAGTAGCTATATATATCTAGCTGCAACTTGGTATTATTTAAAAAATTGAGTCTAAATTTTTATACATAAATGACGGACATTAATTTGAATTGGTTATTGGTATTGGAATCATCACCTGCTTATTTCTCCATTTTACATGTATAACTAGATTTAAGACAGGGCCGCGCGTTGCAGCGGCCGGGTCACACAGTCGGATCTTACGTACGTGACTTCGTCACATGCGTCTCATGTCACGTACGTCACGATGCAAAACCATAGCGTGTCACATAATAAAAAGCGATGAAATATCAAAAGTTAGATGTCAGAACGATAAAATATTAAAGTCGTACTATACGTCAAAGTAGAGTAAGAGATCAAAGTTGAAAAATCAAAGACTAAAATAACAATTAGTAAAGTCGAGGATTAAAACCGTAATTACATCAAAAGTCGGGGATTAAAACCTAAATACGTCAAAGTAAAAACGTCACGTAACATGATGCGATGCACCGACCTTGTAAATGACAACAAAGAGGGAATTAAAATGATGAAAAAGGAAGTGACGGAAGGGAAGTGAAGCAGTAAAGGAAATTAAAATGATGAAAAGAAAGTCACGCGAGCGGCAAGAGGAAACAACCGACCTTCAATTATAGAAGGTTAGGTAAATAATTAATTAAATAGTTTAATTAATTAGCACCATCCAAATCACTCGCTGATCGATCATCCAGTTAACTTTTATATATACGTACGTTTAGTTAGACAGTACCGGATCACAGTGACGGATCCAGAAACTTTTATCAGTGGGTTCACTATTTTTAGGTGTTTTAACTAATGAAATCGATCATAAAAAAATTCGGGTCGGTTCGGATTACTGGGTTAGGTTCATTACATAATAACAATGTGATACAATAAATGAATAAATGAATATTACATTTTGGAAATTTGAAAGATATAAGAAGGGTTTTCACGATTTGGAGCCCTAAAAGGTTAAAAATTCATTAAGAAAAAAATTCTTACAAAATTATTGTAAGAAGATTGAACCTGTGACCTTTTATAAAATAACTCCACTACATTCCAACTCATCTAGAAGAATTTTGTTACTTAATTTCACATCTGATTATCTATATGAGTTCACTTTAAGTTTTTCTATGGGTTCACTCCGAATTTTTCTGTATAATTTATGTTAAAATTTTAAGACGCGGTGGGTTCTGTAAACCCGCATCACATGCTTTGGATCCGTCCATGCCGGATCGAGAACAAGAAAATCTTTCAAGCCAGATAAATAAAATTTATCATTTTTATGGTTGACAATTTAAAATTTATAAGTTAATTATAATATTTATGTTTATGCTAAGTTATATATATAGGGTTACAACAATAACGGTTGCTATACTTTTTCATCTGCAAGAACCTACTTATGTTAATTGATTTTAAAAAAAACTCTATTAGCTTTAATTCAAATACAAACAATCCTAGCTACTTCACTACCATTGAAATCCAAATGGAAATTGAATTGGCCGGTGATACTAGTACTGGCACTGGCCGGACTTATAACATGTACGTTATAAAGCTATGATTTGTGAACCTAGCTAGCTAGCTAGCTTTTATGTAATCTTAATGTGTAGTTTCGCACACATCCACGGGTGTGTTTTCTTGCCATAAGTTCTGATTTTTACCATGATACCTTAAATTTATATATATGTATTGACCCTCGTCCCTGTGTAAAAAAATTACATGTATATACATTTTCCGTGATTTTCAGCCACATCCTATACAAGCGTTCAAAATCCGTCACTGCACGCATCACTTGGACATGATTCAACTAAACTCGAAACAAATTAATGTACCCAAACCTAATACCTAAAACCGATTATACATATATACATGGTTTGGTACTAGCTAGGCTTAATTTCTAATATATGACCAAAACCTGAAGATCTCAACCCTAAGAAACCCAAACCCGATTCCCCAGCCAACGGAATGACACCCCAGGGGCACAGGCATTTGCGGGATTTGCGACTGCACATCCCATTTTTTTCTTACATGCACAAAATTAAAAGTTATGTTTCGTTTGCATTAAGTAAACTTGTACCTCATTTAATTCAATAGTGTTGAGGGTTTTTTTCCGGCTAGCACATGCTAACAAAATCGATAGCACCAACACGTACTAGCTGCGTATATAATAACTTTAAAAAAAACTGCAAGAATTAAACTTTAAAATGCATAGAACTCAATGGTCGAAACTGCCAATCACTTTACAAAAAGAATAAAACAATCTCTTTAATTTCTTTCATAGCAAAAACAAAAGCAAAGGAAACTGGATGCAAACAATATAATTTACAAAAACCACATGATCCATCAAGGACATATTCTACACACCCAAATCCACCATTAAAACCTTCAAAAAACTAACACAAATTCACTAAACTTTTCATAATGATGATGAAAATGATCAAATCTTAATTTACACCAGCAAATTAAACACATAACATGCTAGCTGGTTTTAATTTCATTGATTAAATCTTCAATCTTCATAAAACTCTCGATCTTTAACTCATGAAAAACATCATCGATCTTTATATATATACTTGTGTTCCAAAATCTTGATCATATATATGTAATTTCACCGGAGTTGTTGTTTATTCTCAGAAATTTGAGCTAACGATTGAAGGTTACATTTCACAATTGTATCCACAAACACACACGCTTCTTCTTTTGTATTTCCCGGCGGTACATCAACAACATAAGACTCAACCACCACAGTTCCGTCACCGGCACTGTGAAGTGTCGTAACAGATCGGTAATTAGCAAGACGATGATCACCATCAACAACACTAAAACTCATAACATGTTGTTCATCATCAAGTATTTCCAGCCGTTCAGTTGATCTAGCAGCAGGTAAACCGGAGATGACATGTATTTCTCTTAGGGTTCCGACGTCGCCATTTCCGACGATGATGTTGCACGTTTTGACGAAGTGTTTGTACGCTTGTGGGTTGTCGAAACGACGGACGATGGACCAGACGTCGGAGATTGGAGCGTTGATGTGTTGGATGACGGCGGAGCAGCACTGGTTTGGGTTGACTGAGTGGATGTGGTGACGTGCGACGGTGTCAGGGATCGGAGTTGTGGTGGTTGGTCGGAAAAGATTATTGCAACAGCCACCGGAGCCGCCGGAGACGGTGGTTGTGTTAATTCTGTCTAGTAAGAAAGAGGGTGATTTTTGTGGGTTTGAAAGCATTTTTGATGAAATGGTTGTGAGTGAATTTGATTGTAGGATTTAGTTTCTTGATTTTGTTGCTTGATATTGGAACAATAATAAGGTGTTGTTTATAAATGGTAGGGTGTAGGGGTATGAAATGAGTAAAATATATAGCTAAGAGCCATAAATTGGGTCTTTTTGGAGTTCATTTTGTTGGGAAATTACAATTTTGACCTTATCAAAATGGCCTTTTGCTTTCACTGTTTATCAACTTGCTTTTGATTTGTTTGTATATTCATGTACATATAGGATACTTGTAATTGGCCCTTGGAAGTTTGTAATATATTAGCTTAATGACCCTATACTATTTGGAAAGGATTGGTATACACCCACCACTAACAAACTATTAAGTATCTGACATATTTTGGTCCTATGATTTATACAAGCTGTATGAGGTGTTATAGGAGGTTGTATGGGTTGTTCATAATGTAATATGAGACTGCATTACTTAGGGTTGTTTGACAATGTTTGAATGGTTAGCAGTAAGAGGTCTGAATTATTAAGTATTGAACTAATAAGAGGTTTGAATCATTAAGAGTTATTATATTGCTTAACTATTCTAAGGCAAATGCCTGACCAATTTAGATAAGAGGTCTTAACCGTTCAGACTCTGTATAATGTTAACCATTCATAGGCAAACGTCTAAACCATTCAGGCATCTACTCGTGAAAGAAACAGTCTGAATTATTAAATGCTGAACCATTCAAACATATGAGCCATTAAGAGGCTGAAACAAAGCCCCTTACTGAAGTTAAAAAAAAAGTGACCATGTGCATCATTAAAGTGGTTATACAGTGTGTATAATCTTTTAAATGGTATCTATGATATATGAGGTGGTGAACGTATATCAAGCTGGATGTACCCTTTGAAAATTAAATTCATGGCCCTTGTCCTTTGCTATAGTTATTAGTCCTTCCACTTAAGGACGACCATTCATCCCAATAGCGATCAATGTCCTTCATGTGCTCTCTACCAACGACAAGTGACTAAACTAACGCTGTTGTCCTCTATCATTGAACCATCTAAAATCCGTATATGTACCAACATTTTCTCTTGGTTAGTTTAACAGCCTAAAATTACGAACCTGAATTAAACTAAACTCAAATTTTGATAGACTATATGTGGGTGGTAGTAGTAGATTGATAATAAAAAGGATCGGAGTTGTGAATTTTAAGGTGTGAAAGTGAGCAAGTTGAGCAAGTGGGTCATGTGCTATACATACATTTGTTTATAAAATATTATATTATAATGTAATGTAATCTCTCACCAACTTTGTATAAAACAAACATTAAAATACATCAAGTTGAGCAAGTTGCATGACATTTTTATAATATCAATGGAAATGTGGGGCACAAAACGAGCTGTTCCAGACGATTCGTCATTGTTCCCGAATCATCCCACTGCAGCTTGCTTAAACCTATTTTTTTATTATATATAATATAATAATAATAATAATAATAATAATAATAATAATAATAATAATAATAATGGAAATCAAACCAATTATACTGCAATATTTAATCACTTTATAACTATTCCATTTTGATATGATGTGGGAACTTTAATATGACACTTTTCTAGAGGAACATATATTATGTTAGTAATAAATATATTAAGATTATTGGGTGTTAATGCATACTACGTACTGATGTTAAATGCTAGAAAATTGATGATGTGTTCTACTTTAATTTGTAGTAAGGACTATGGATATTGTAGTGGTGTTTGAAAATATCTTAATCCGGAAATTTAAAAATTCAAACACGAATTATCCAAAAATTCTGGTATGATCACAGCATGTCTAGCTGGGAAAGAAAAAAATGTTGATGTATTTATCATTTTGAATCTTAATTAATGGAACCATTTTGATTTTTATATTTTAGTAGTATACTAGTTTAGTGCCCGCGCTACGCTCGGGAACATAATATTTAAGTGATGCTTTTAAGGATATTCATGAATGTTCCAATAAGTTTTGAAACAAAACCGTGGTAAACCGGAACACGAAATATATTTTTAAAAATTAAATTTTAGTATACCAATATTATACTCAAATTAAAGAGAATAAAATGTTCAGTTTTATGGTGTAGTTTTTTTTAAATCCATATAAAAAAGTTATGTATATTTATAAAACACTGAGGTCTTTAATTGTATCTTATTATTAATTTTATCCATAAGTTTCATTTTCAAACCCTATCAAATATAAATCAACTCATGTACACCCTTGTAGTAGAAGGTTAAAAATATAAATACTTTTAAATTTTTCAGAATTCGCCAAAATATTTAGGGACCAAAAATGTAATTAGTTTTATTATAATATATTTTATATATATATTTTAAATAAAAAAATCATTATTATGAGATAAACTCTCAAATGATGCCACATAAGCCAGAAGCTTTAAAATGGTGCCACATAAGCTTTTTTGGTTTTGCTATATTATATAAAGATAACCTTATTTTATATATATTTATAAATTATAAGTTATTTATATAAAAGTTTACATTATTTTGTGAATGGTTGGTGTGAAAAGTTATATTATTATAACTAGGATAGTTACCCCGCGCGTTGCAGCGGGATGATGTTCTTATCAGTCCGATTTCATTTACATGTAGTACAATATACGGATTAAAACATCATGTCCAGGCATTAAAAGGACTGGTATACACTGGTAACATATATGACATAACCCACCAACCAAAAAAAAAAGAATATCTTACGTATTAAGTAACCACATATGATGTATTAAAAGGACTTATATACAACGGTAACATATATGATACAACTCTTAAAAATGGTATTTTCCACATATGCTTCTTATGTTTATATTTAAGAGATGAAGACATGAAGTTAGAATATGAAAACTATTTCGGTAAATCTTACGGATGAAGAAGAGAGTTAAATTTCATTACATGCAGTAACTTTATGGCTAGAGTTTTATATGTGAATGTTATTAAAAAGGTTGTTGCAAGCACACCGTATAAAACAACAATTATTCTGTTACGAACGTATAGTATATATTCACACACAAACCGACAACGTTTCTTTACCCACTTGCTCTCCAATATCTTTTATAATGAACTCTTGCTCTCCAATATACACACTTCAGAATCCTTAACACTTCACACAACTTTTCACTTTGAAACATGAAACCAAACTCAATGAGAATGTTAATCGCAACATTTGTCATGGCATATATTCAAAGCTCATCAATTCCTTTAGTAGCTAGTAGCAGAGTATATTTTGTTAGATCTTTGTTACAATTCTAAGAAATGTGTACTCCTTACCATTCTAAAAAGAAACCATATCATAAAACTAAAATTTCTTCCCTATTTTACATTAAACGATAATAACAGTCATAAGTAAATTTAAAAGCCTTATAATGGAGTTTAACATCTCATAAACCAATGAACACAAAAACATTAACCAATGTCTAGTAAGGACAATTTTATATCAATTGCAATGCAACCCCCTTCTTAAATGAATACGAACGGTTAAAAGAGAAGAAAATAAATTGAAACAAAGAAACAAACTCAAGTCACACATAGAGAACTAAATAAAAAAATAAATCAAATTTCATGATCAACGAACACCCATATGAATCAATTCCTCAAGCACACGATAAAAAACACAGTCACAGTTACAAATCGTTAAACAAAGCCGTAGAAAACAAAAGATGATGATTCGAATCATTAACCACAATGCGGCGAAACAAAGCAGCGATTACATACGAACACGAAAGAGGCGGAACCAAGATCGGACACGTTTATAGAGGAATCGAATTACCAACCCGAAACCAAAGCTACGATTCTTGAGAATGAAGAAAACACCTATAACAAAACCGGCGAAGAAACAATATAATTTGGAGAAAAATCAAAAAGTGAGCAAAGATAAAAAGAAAAAAATAGTACCGAGAGTCGAACTCAAGACGTGAAGGAGTTTAAAACACACTATCAACCACTTGCTCCATGTGCCAAATGTGAATCAATGTCAAAAGAAATAAGTAATAAACAGAAAGTCAGGGGAAAACCGAAACTAAAAAAAATAACCACCGACATTGTCCTATTAGTAATATATAAATTTGAAGGGTTTTGATTAATTGATACATAAAATATGAAAATTTGAAGCACGTCAAGTTTTTGGACCAGTTAACAGTTGCTAAATGCTAAATAGTAAATGCCAACCAAAACTATATATTATTTTTGCAGCCCATCAAAGTGTCGAATTTTCAGTTCATTAATGTTTTTCTTGGAGTCTTTCAATTATCAGTAAACGATCCAGCCCAATAACATTTAGTTTCGGTTCAACCCAATCGGCTAATCGACTGTAAACCAGCCAAATGGGCTGATCTAAGAGGTTGCAACACCACAGTCCATCTAGGGGGCACAAAACAATTTTGGTCCAGGTACCACTTCAATTCCACACATAGAGGTGCACAAATCAGTTTTTTTAAGAACCGGTTCCGGTTCTTGTTGGCGTTAAAAGAACTGGTTCTTACAAGAACCGGTTCGGCTCTAGAACCGGTTTTTGGTGAAAAAACTAGAACCTAGTAACCGGTTCCTAAAGAACCAGTTCCGGTTCTCAAAAAACCGGTTCCGGTTCCTAAAAAACCGGTTCAGGTTCTTAAAAAATACCTTTTTTTCTATGATATGAGCCGGAAGTAACATTAAAAATTTTAAATATTACAAGATATATAGCTTTTAAAACATTAAATAAATAACAACACTAAAACATACCGGTTTTTTAATAACCGGTTCTTCCAGGAACCGGTTTTTCCAAGAACCGGTTTTTTTAGGAACCGGTTTTTCCAAGAACCGGTTTTTTTAGGAACCGGTTCCGGTTCTTTTGGAACCTATAATTTGGAAAAAATAGTAGAACCTATTCAGAACCTACAGTTCAGTTCCGGTTCCAGTTCGGTTCTTGTAGAACCGGTTCTTCGAAGAACCGGTTTTCGGTTATTTGATCGGTTCCGGTTTTTTTTCATCTCTATCCACACAGATTTGGATTGTGGCCTTGGTCAAAACAAAACAACTGGTTAGGTTCAACAACCGGTTTCGAGTTCCCAAAATGATAAGAACCGGTTATATTCGGTTTAGGATCGGTTACGCTCCAAATTTAAATGTTTTATAATAATTTAAAAATTATTTATGTTAAATAAACTAAATAAAGTTTAACTTTTATTAATTTTTAGAAACAAGCAAATAGAAAAACACAAAAAAAACATAATTTTAGGAATTACAACATCAATAATACATTTTAGTTTAAGATTTTTAGACTACTAGTTGGTAGAAGACTTAAGCCTAATTGGACCTATTGTTGGCCCATTAGGGTTGGTATTAACAAACCCAACTACAAATCATTATATTATTAAACTAGATATGAGCTCCGTTGGTATTAGAGACACTTGGGTTTGATTGTTAAATGAGAGTCAACGAAAAAAGTCAAAATAGGAGATAATGTTAAGCTATTGTCTTTTTTTTTAGATTTTTAAAAGTACAAAAAATAGTCACTAATGCTATTGCCTATTGGCAAATGTGATGGTGAGTCCTCAAATTTTGAGTAAAAACCTAAGTTAATATTTTTTCTTTACTATAGGTGGACATTTTTGTTACCATTTCAATACAATATTCCTCACTTGATCAAAAAGTACATATATACAAACATCACTCAAGAAACTTGTACCAATCAAGCTTATTATTGCATAATTATTTTCATCCAAATCTTATTGATCACTATATATTTGTAAAAGCTTCCCATTGTTTAATTACTAACTCTAATCCAGAAACAATAACTATCCCAATGAACATAAGTTTCTATGTACCAAAATGTATCACTAATCACATGTTCCTTTTTATCTTTTTGGCATTTGAAGAAGAAGAGTGAATCATCTCCCACATCACTTGTATGTCTTCATATCCTCCGCACGCCTCCATGTCTTTGTAAAGACTTACCATCCCATTCTTGTGTTCTGCAATTATCATAAATAACTATTATATACACATCTGAGCGCATGTGTTTGTGGAGATCTAAAGAGGAAGATAGTGTGGTTACTTACCTTTAGCTTTGTTTTTGAGACATGATCTTAACTTGAAAAGAAAGCCTTTTGTTGTTGACAGAAAATAGTTTCTGCATTTGAAGCAATGCCACCTCCTCATTGTCCACAACTCTAAAGTCAACTTCACTCTCTTACTCCTTATTGATGAGGTATATATGTTAGTGACTACGTTTGTATACACATATATAAATATAAATCTACACATACACATTAAAGCTAAGGTTTCCTTGCTACAAAACAAGCTACAATGGACAAACAAGAAGGTAACACCCTAAGAGACAAGAAGCCTAATAATTCAAATTATATTAATTGTCATTATTCAATCTACTTCTTTATAAAATTATATTAACAGTAACAAAAAGTTGAAGAAGGTTGGTTAATAATGATACATTTGTGCATATTTAATTTAAATACTTTTAATTTGTGTAAAGTATATATATTTCTCCATGTAGATTTTAGCAATGATATGTCAATATGTAACTAATATGCCCTGTAAATGCACCGTGTACGTCATGCTTAATTTCGAAACTAAAAAGCATTACAATGATACTTGCTTTAATATCACAAACTTATTAGAAAGCAAAACGTTTAAGACCCAGGCGCTTCAAGAAATTGTCGTAAAAAAACTAAGAAAAAAAGGGGCTTAAATTCTCAAGTATACAAGTGATGAAGTGAAACATTACACTTTCCTAATTAAGGGATATTTTAGCAGCTGGATTATGTCCTAAAAAAGGAATATTATTGATTCTTGAGTTGAGAGCATATGCTTAGTTATGAGCTTATTTTAAAGATTAAAGAAATAGACAATTTAAGAAGGAAGGATGGTTGGCATTTTTTGCCCAAATCTTCTTGTAGTTCAAGAATCTAATTTAAATAAATATATATTAGAAGGTAGTGGTGGGATCTTATAGATAGTCAAACGGTTTGTTGGCTTTTCTTTTGATTTTTGGTGTTTGTAATCCTTCCATAAAATATACATGACAAGTCTTTGTCTCAAAAATGAAAAATAAGTAAAAGAATTACACATTATGTAAAAATATATGAAGTTTTTGAATGTAAGATATCAATATATAGTAAGTGTTAATTATTTATCGCTTCTGATGAATTCGTCGATAAATCAATAAAAGATATTATCAACAGATCAATGAGGGCAAAATCACTTATGTAAAGGATACTAAAATGAGAAACATTGACGGATATTAAAAAAACCATTAATTAATAGCATATCATTCATAGAAATTCATGGATATGAAAACTTACCAACAGATAATTACCAACATCACACCCAAAGATTAGTGAATATCATTGACCGGTACATCTCGTCGATAAAAGTCTGAATTTTTTAAAAAAAAATAAAATCTTACTCCAATGTTGTGTTTTCTATTTATGTGTACTTAATCGTGGTTGAAGATTGGGGGTATTGACAAAATGTCAAGTGATGCACACCATGTGATACTCACCAACTTTGTTATTTTAGGTTTACCTGCCAAAGTTCACATTCTTTTGTCAATGGATATACAAACAAAATCTAAGACCCACTTCAAATTATGCTTCTAAAGACAAAATCCCTGCCACTTAACCACATATATAAGAGCTTATAATGTCAATATCAATGCCATTTGATCACCCTCGGATTGGGTTTGTATCTGGTTTTTCACAAGGAAAACAGAGTCTATTCAAACCAAATCAAGCAGGATCTGCACGTTGTAGCAAACTGCTGTTTTTTAAAACCTTCCAAAATTGCTTATAACAGCTCTATTTCAGCCTGGTTCTAACATTACAGTTTGGTTCAGGTTTAGAAAGGATCCAACCTACATGATTATTTAGGCACTACTAGAATAAGATATGTGAAACTCACAAGTCACACCAGTTAAAAACAAGTTCTTTGTTTATTAGTTGAATCATAAAGCAATTAAAAGATTACTTTTATTAAAAAAAAGCTAAACAACAGGTGCCAAAGAACCAAGATTAAACAACTCAAGAACAAAAGTTTACCAATTTATAACCAACATCGAAACATAAGTTCAAAATTGTACCATAATAAAAGCAGTAAAAACTTCTCACCAACATAAAATCAAGAACAGAACATCATAATCCCTATAACCAAACACAACCTAGGCAGCAGATTCTTTGGCGGCTTGCCTCTTTCTAGCCTCTTCAATGATGGTTAGTTTGATACCCTTGCCCTTGGGTAGAGAAACCCATGGTTTCGCACCCTTTCCAAGGGTAAAAACATTACCCAAACGTGTAGCAAATTCATGACCCAAAGCATCTTGAATGTGAACTGTCTCAAAGCTTCCCTTATGCTTTTCCCTGTTTTTAAGGATTCCAACTCGACCTCTGTTTCTTCCACCAGTAACCATGACAACATTTCCAACGTCGAATTTGATGAAATCAACAATCTTGTTTGAGTCTAGATCAAGCTTAATGGTGTCATTGGCTTTGATGAGAGGGTCTGGGTAGCGGATGGTTCGACCATCATAGGTGTTGATGTATGGAATGCCCTTTGAGCCAAACTGAACTGAACGAACCTTGCACAACTTGAACTGCATTTATAGTATAAAAAACTCAGTTAGAGAGCTGCTATGTTAACAAAGCAAAAGAAAAGCAGAATATGGCTAAAAAAACCAAACAACTTTTTACTTTTAAGAAACGGCATGTCATTAACACATGCCAAAAAACCATCTTCAAAGAACTTGATACAAGCTCATGAAGATCTGAAAGAGAGTTTACTTCACAGTATGACGAATTAAAGCCTAATGACATCTTTAAAATGATAAATCAAATGTAACTTACTTTAGATATAGCATGATCTAAAAATACTTGTAAACCCATAAAATTGCAAACCAAACAATGAAAAATTAAAATCAGTACAAAATCACAAACCTTTGACTCTTCGTCTCTGATTGAGTGCAACCTGAATCTACCCTTTGTATCATAGAGAAGACGGAAGTTTTCATTGGTCTTAGGGATAGAAACAACATCTGTTCAAAACAAAAACCAAAACAAGCAAGCAGTTTCACACTACAAGAAAACTTGATAAAATCACATTCCTAAAAATAAATAACTTTTGTTAAGAGCTAACACCATTAGAACGTTAATCAGAAAACCCATACAAGGTTTATAAAATCCTATACCAAACCAGCAGACAAAAAAAGAAAACAATCAAGATAGATAAAAGCACAAAAATGGAAAGTATACTAACCCATGAACCCAGCAGGGTAGGTCTTGTCAGTCCTGACCTTGTTGTCAACAAGAACATGACGCTGCATCAAGATAGATTGTACCTCACGGTAAGTCAAAGCATACTTCAACCTGTTCCTCAAAATGAGGATCAAAGGCAAGCATTCCCTTGATTTGTGAGGCCCAGAAGATGGTTTAGGAGCCTGCAAATCAAAAGTTATACATTAGAAATGCAAAAACTAGAAAACAAAGCAAATTAGAAAAAAAAATTATAGAAAATAACTTACAAAAGCACCACCAAGTTTGTCAAGCATCCAATGCTTAGGAGCATTGAGCCTCTTCAAATGTTTCTTTAAGCCACGAGCCTTTAACACAATAAACAATTTGTTAGTATAGAAAACATTAGCTAGCACAAACTTAAACAAAAGTTATATAATTAAGCATCACACTGGTTAAATTAACATTAACACAATGCAGCTAAAAACACAATACCGAATAAACCCAAATAACAAGTAGTTAACTTTTTTCAAACTTACAATAAATCAAGCATCATTACCAGCAAATTCTTTAGCATTAACAATAATCTATGTTTCTAGGCATGTTAAAACTGTACTAGATAAACAATCTTAACTTTTTAGCTAAGCAAAACAGAGGAAACAATATCATCAGGCAAAATCAGCTCAATCAATAACAAATGCTTTAAAAAGTACAAACAATAAACATAAACACTAGTAACAAAAAACCACTAAGTGTCTAATGCATCATCATATAATAGATTCAAATCAAATCAAATCACAAACACAAATGAACAATCAAAAGCCTACACTATAAACAAGTGAACATCGTGTACCAATATTGAAACAAACCTAACATTCATATAAGCTCAAAATACGAGATGAACAATATATAGATGCAAGAATGAAACAGAAATGGTACCATTCTTGCGTTGTCCGGTGGGAGATCTGAATCTCCGGTTAAATTCTTCGGCTTCTTCTCCTCTGCAAGTCACAGCCGCACCAGTGCAATGTTGTTGAGCTTTAGGTCTTATAAACCCTAGATCGTGTGTATATGATGTATCTCGTAAACCTATTGGATCTTGTGGGCTTTTTTTCAGTTAGCCGTTTACTGTATTTGGGCTATGTTTTTAAACTTCAAATCTTAAAGTCTATCAGCCTGACCCAGATACATGTTTTAGAATTTAGACATGGGTACTGGTGGAAAAAAGAAATGGGTTCTGGACCCGACTACCATAACCGAAACCAATACCGGTAACCGATCAAAGTATATCAACTGGGACCGATCTGGTCAAAACCGCAAAAACAGAAAATAAATCGGTCGTTTTTTTTAAGTTGGTCAAAAGTCCGAACAATACTGTAACTGATATCAAAAGAAACCGGTCTGAAAAAAAAAAAAAAAAAAAAAACTAACTTGTGCATGTGCACTTGTGCTCAAGTATATGTGGTTTTTGAAACTATTTAGTTGTTTCTAATTATCGACTAACTAATTAAGTAATTGTTTTGATTTTGTTAGCGTCTTGCTAGTTGTTTTTTCTAATATTTTCATCATTGTTTTAAAAGAAAGTTTAATAAAACTTAATAATGTAATGAAAAGAAATAAAGAATAGTGTGTGGTTTTTCTTATTTTCTCTTCTATGTTATTTTCCAAAAAAGGAAAAGAAATTATTTTACATCTTTATTAAAGCCTCCATTATTTGCTTCTTTAACTTTTTTTTTTCTAATAAATAGTGTATTATCATATTTCGACATACAAATAGCATCTTAGCTTGTTCATCTCTATACTTATATATCTTTATTTTTTTTATTTTAATGATGTTCAGATCAGAAGTTTTTAGAATATGAAATGACACGAAGTAGTCAAGCAACCATAAACAAATGAGTTTGAGTTTCTTAATAAAAGGAACACGTATCTTATGAAATTTGAGTTAAAAGAGAGATGGCAAGTAAATTTACACATAGAAAGATATCGGGGAATTAAAGTTAGAAAAACATGACGTTTTTGCAAACTAGAAGTAGCAAGAAATTGAATAGTTTGATGTATGTGTTTAAGAAGAAACTTAGTATTTTACGTTGCTGTAAAATATATACCCAAATACTTATTGTGGGAATGTATAAGTAGGAAACTTGGTTTTAATAAGAAAACCTACGAAACTCAATTAGTGGCTGAGATTAAGCCACATATTAACTTTCTTTACCCTTTTGTCTTTTCTCTATGAGGGTAAAATAGACATTTTAGTCGACCCACATCTTCTCAAATCTGACAATTATCTTGCCTCTATTATATCATTTGATTCATTTCAAATACCAAAATCAATTCAAAATTTTCAAGATCATCATCTCTCTCCATTATCATCTCCTCTGATGCTTGAATCGTCTAATAACAATCTCAATATAATTGTTGTTGCTTCCGGAGCAAACACCGGCTACGCCTCATCTCCCGAGTCACCCTTTAAAAACCCATAAAACCAGATCAAGAAACGAAAATCAAATGTTTTGCGTCAGATCCGGAGTCACCGTCAACTCAGATCCGGAGTCAACGTTAGATCTGGAGTCACCGTCGTTGTCGTCGACGAGCTGTTCACCGTTGTTGGCATCCAGATCTGAACAGCGACATCGTTTCATCGAGATGCAAATAATCGGACCTTGGTCGGTTAAATTCAATTGAAACACAATCAACCGATCCGCCATGTCTCTAGGCTATGCAGAAAAGCTCTCTTACATAGAAGATGTTGGCAATGTCGGCATGACTGAAATTCATGATCCACCACATATCTTACAGGAGAAGGTTCATTAATTTCTCCATTGTTATTATCCTATTACACTACTTTGATGTCGATTACTGTTGCTGTGTTGTTTGCTGGTTTAATGCTGAAATGTAAGTGTGGTGGAGGCGGACATGAATTGTTTTTATAAATTGTCTTGAAGTAAATTTGGGGGCCACGTCCGAATAAAATGGTTTATTAAATTGTATGCAGCAGTCTTTTGAAACCGTCTTTTCTTCTTTTGCTTTGGTCAGATTTGTTGAGATTGATAGTACATTCTCGAGCGTAATGGGCCCGATCCAACCCAGCTTATGTGTTGGAAAAACGGTTGACTTGCTAGTTGAATCTTAGTTGAATCTGATAATCATTTTGTTTTAGGGACGTTGAATCTAATCAAGGTAAAAGTCTCTTTTTTTTTTGTTTTTAATCATCTCATTCTACTTTTTCAAATGTTGTCTCCTTGATTTTATTGATCGATCATGTGTAATATATTGTGATATGTTCTTCTTTTTTGTCACAGCCTATTTGCATTTCATTTGTTATTAATATATTTGGGATTCATTTTTATTAACCCCTCTAATTCATGTAACAAGTGTATATAGAGTACTAGTTACATATTTTATTAAAAAACAAATCTGGATGGATTAAGTGTCAATTCAGACATGTTACATCATGTTACACATTCTATGTAACTTATGTAATTTTGCTTTATTTTTTTTTTAAATTTAAGTTAAATATGTAACAATATGTAACGTTGATTTTTTAGTCATAAACATATATTTAGTAGCTCTTAGAAACTTGAAATTATCAAAGTTATAGCATTCTTCGAACATCGTGTTACATGACTCCAGAAATGTTACATGTGTTACATCGTGTTACATAGTTCCAATTAATATATGTAATACTAGGTCAGAATTGATGTAATGTTTTCCAGTTTTTAAAAATATGTAACACGATGTAACATGTCTGACGGAAGCTTAACCGCCTAGTTTTGTTTTTAATAAAATATGTAACGCGATGTAACACATATACTAGTTATTTTTTCAAGTGTTTTTAACCATCTAGTTTTGTCTTTATTGTTCGAGTGCTTGACATACGTGCTGGTTAGTTTTCAACAGGTTGTTCAAATTTCAGTTAAATGTGTAACAATATGTAACTTATGTGATTTTGCTTTATTGTTTTTTTAAATTGAAGTTAAATATGTAACAATATGTAACTTTGTTTTTTTATTCAAATATGTATACGATGTAACATATGTAACTTTGATTTTTTTAAAGATCCAAATATGTAACACGATGTAACAAATGTACTAGTTATTTTTTCAAGTGTTTTTAACCATTTAGTTTTGTTTTTACTGTTCGAGTGCTTCACATACGTACCGATTAATTTTCAACAGATTGTTCAAATTTCAGTTAAATATGTAACAATATGTAATTTATGTGATTTTACTTTATTGCTTTTTTTAAATTTAAGTTAAATATGTAACAATATGTAACTTTGTTTTTTTTATTCAAATATGTATACGATGTAACATATGTAACTTTGATTTTTTTAAAGATCCAAATATGTAAACGAAATATGTAACACGATGTAACATATGTAACTTGTCGGATTGGCACTTAATTCATCTAGTTTTTTCTTTTTTGTAGCTAAAGAAACTTTTGTATCAAAGATGAAGGGATTATCAAGAAACGAAGCATGTATGAAGCATGATTGAAACTATGTAACACTATGTAACAAACGCAATTCATACAGTTTTGTTTTTTTAAAATGTATGTAACACGATGTAACAAATGTAATCCTTCAGTTTTTAATAAAATATGTATCACGTTGTAACATATGTAACACAATGTAACAAACGTAATTCATGGAGTTTTGTTTTTATATAATATGTATCACGTTGTAACATGTGTAACATGATGTAACAAACGTAACATGTCTTGAGTGACACGTAGTCCATTCATTTTTGTTGATATGTAACAAGATGTAACAAACCTATCAATCAGTGTAACAATGTGTAACACACGGATCAGATAGTTTCAATGAAATTAAAAAAGTAGGAGAGAGAAATTATAAAGTATGTGAGAGAAATTATATTAAATAGAAAAAGTAGGAGAGAGAAATTATATTATATTAAAAAAGTATGAGAGAGAAATTATATAAAATTATAAAGTATGAGAGAGTGTGTACTTATGGCATGAGGTCAAATGACTTTAATGCCCTTTTGGTACTTTTTATTAATAATTAATTAGATAAAAAATCAGATTTAATGTGAGCCATTGATCTTGTAAGATCAATGGTTATGGTGGGGTTTCTAGGGTTTTCTCAATATAGATGGGTTTTCATTTTAGCCATCCCCTACTTATTGTTACTCATCATCAAACATATATATATAAAGATTAATGTGTCATTCAAGTCAGAGTCAATCAAACATAACTAATACAAAAAGAAAATCACATAGTTTTTGTTTTTGTATCGTGATTCAACCTAGGTATGTATAACATCTCAAACTAATGTATATATTTGATCAAGAACATTGATGAACCGAAGGAAACAATTAACTATCATACATAACAAATCAATTGTAGTGCTTGTTGAGTACAAGTTACATTAAAAAACAAAAACATAAGGAACCATGTTTTTCATTCAAAAACAATTTTCTTAACATGGCCGGCCAAAATAAAATTATCAACGGTTGGATCTACATCATTAGTGAACCAGCTACCACTTCAATGCTTCCGATAGATGTTGAAAACGGTTTTGTGTTGCAATCAGCAATTCGATCAGTTATTGTTTAGGAAAAACACCCTCTCTGAATAATCATCTGGTTTCAACTTTAATGTATCTCCTGTCACATCATTTATATATGCACAAAAAAAACTTCAAGTATCTACACAATTTTTAACTAATAATTAAGTGATCAAAGAAATTATATAATAGTTGTAATTAATACCATACCTTTAGTATCTTTACTAGGCAAATCAACTACATTATCCATCTTGTCCTCTAACTTGTCTGCATTAAGATCCTCCGATTCACCACCACCACCACCGTTATCTCCGTCATTGCCGCCAGGACCGACACCTAAACATCCGGCTTTCTCAACGTCTTCATGAAGCAAATGATCGTCAGAGTTCATTTGACCATTACCATCCTCATCTGCACTTCCATTGTGTTGAAACATATTTGCAAAGAAACCACTAATAATCCCCCCACCGCCACCGCCTAAATGGTCTTCTGTCTTGACTTCATCTTCACCACCAACTTTTACTTCCACTTCACCATCTGTTACACTTTTGTTCTTCTGAAACACATTTGAAATGAAAGTATCAATGATCCCACCACCACCACCACCGACACCGCCACTTTCTCCGACGCCATCTCCACCGTCACTAACACCCAATATTCCACTTGGCCTCTTTTCGAGTCTCCCTATATGAATCTCATCTTCTTCACCGTCAGCTCTAACTCTCTTGTTACCAATTTTCTCATCCAACACAAAATTTGGCATGTTGATCATACAATTACTGTCTTCCATACTTATTAATTGATCTTCGTAAACACTAAGGATCAAAACCAACTAAGTTTCGTACAACTTTAATGATCTTGTTCTAAACCGATTAATATTATTGTGGTTCCTCCACTTGTACGCGTATATATAAAGAAGAAAAATATATTATTTTATTACACATAAATAGCCATAAAGAAAATAGTTAAGCCAATAGGCAACATAGTTATCAAGAAATAAGATAATGACACGTGGACGTATGTAATTAGATAGTATTTTTTTTCTTTTAGATAATATAACGAAAGTACGTCATTGTCGGTTCATTGGATTTTGCCAACGCGGTTAAGTTTTTGTTTAACTTTTGATTCCATTCATGTGGTCTTTTGGGAAATGGGATGATATTAATAAACGTTGATTTTAAAAAAGAGTAACATTATGAAGCTTTTAAATTTAGAAAGACACTAGCGATCCAATTTATAAGTTGAAAAGGATTTACAGTGCATGTGTTGGTGAATAACTTTGTGATTAAGTTCAAATCTTGCTATTAATAAAAATCTAGCAATCATTAATAGTTGATCTTGTTGAGCTCCTATTAAGCTCTTTAGACATATGAAAGCCAGAGAGTTTTTACAAGCTAACCGGTTTTCTTATAAATAGATTGGCGTCACGCCGTCCCTCGAGTTTCTTACTAACAGTTGATGGTTAAAATCTCATATGATGTATAGACATTCATAAGATATAAAAAACATCTAGCTGAACCCGAATTGTTATGTTTGTTAAAAAAATATATTTATATATATATATATAAGTTACTTTCTTTAAATGTATGTACATTTTAGATTGTTAATGTTTTTCTTAAGGATTTAGAGAATCAAATCACGTGCGAATGAAGTTACCAAGAAAGCACATTATTGAAGTGGTAATTGGTTTATGGCCGGTGGCTTTATGGATAATGTAGTTGACTATAACTATACGTGTCGGTCCCTTATGCTTATTAATATTTTGTTTTCATATATAATAAGATCAATAGTAAATCATAAAATTTAAAAAAAAAAAAAGTGCTTAACATAGCGTCTTCTTTACTTTACACAAGATCTAGCTAGGTATCATATAGCTTCAAAGTATGTAATCTTTGTGTATTGTCCAAACCTTATTGCACACTTGAAACCCACTTGGTCAAGTTATGCTCTCATGCTAACAAATTTGTATTGTCATTTTAAGTTTCACAAAATAACTACCATCTCCAAATAAAGGTGATACCCAAAAACTAAACATAATCAAGCTACGACAAAGCAAAATCCAGTCATACAATAAAAACTCAACCCAAGTACAATCTATGTGACATCTACACCGACTTGCAGCGCAATTATCAGCTAATAGCCCTTGATGCAAACCATTCATAAGAACTCATAAATCATCATCCTCCTCCTCATTGGGATCAACTCTTTGTGGGCGACGGGCCTGTTTCATTGCTTCTATCTTTCTCTTCCCACTTTCCATTCGTCTTCGGAATTTCGCCTCGGCCTCTGCATCTACTTTATCCAGTACCTTATTGAACCCTGGAATAGCTTCTTCTAGAAACTCACACATTGTCTCTGTGAATTGCTGGTATGAGTCAATGAAGTCCTGCAATAGTCAAACAAGAGCACCAGATGTCAATGCGGAGCTACTTGAGATAGAGATGGGAAACGGGCGGGTTAGGTAACGTGTTAGAACCCGCTTGGTTCAATGTGAGCAATCTTTAATCAGGGAGGTGAAATGTACACAAGTGAAATATCAGCCATTTTTCTTTGTTGTTGTACCATGTGGTGTAGTAAAAATGGGTCATTTTGGGTTGTATTTTTGCATCTCCAACATAATGTTTTTGGACCCTTACTATACGAGGTAGGCATTAGGGTTATGATTCATCTCTAACGGGTCAAATATGTTAAGCTAAAATATTTAACCAAACGAAAATGATTCAGATGGGATGAAAATATACTTAAATGCATAAACCTACAAAAGCAGTTTTACTAAAAAATCAGATTATAGTTGCAATAATATGGTTCAATAATCATATTAAACACATAAGTTCAAAAAATAAATATTAAACACATAAGTTATTTATAGTTTTATACACATGTAGCACATAAACTATCTAAATTTCAAAAGAAGAACATAGTGTTTGCAAGCAGGACCAACTTGACCCGAATTAAAAAACTAAACATAACTGTTAATTAAAGTTTTAAAATAATCATTTTTAGAAGAAAATTGAATAGATACCTCAACATCTTCATTCCAGGCCTGAATGTATGGGGGCCCGGTTGTAAAGGCACCAAGTGGTTCACGATACCATTTACCCCCGTATGTTATCTGATCCATGGCTTGTTCTACACTCAAAACCTCCCATGGCCTTAACCCTGGAATAGCTTTTTGCAACTGTTTCCTGTGTAACATAAAAAAAGAACAACAAAGTGGCACGATTAAATATTAAAATTTTTAACAATAACATAGCATATATCATTATGATCTTTAGTTTATACTAACACGATAACTCTTGGAGTTACCTCATATCTTTGGGGATATATTTGTTGGGCATGTGGTCTTGTTCCAAAATTGAAGTGAGCTCGGCCCCACTAGCCCATAGAAACAAAGCATGGCTAGGAATTCTGACACCGGGCCAAATTCCATCATTAGCTTCTAATACAGCTAAATCACGTTTCTTGCTTTCATAAGCTTCATCTTGAAGCTGCTTGCGGCTTTTTTTCTCAAACCCTTTTAACGGGACCCATGGAGGTATACCCTTTTGTAGTTTGTGAAGAAAAGCGGTTGCTGCAGCACCCAGCCTCACTGTATTCCGAAGAAGAACAAACTTGAATTTGAATTTATAATTGAATACTACATCTGAATACTGAATTCAACGGTAAGGAAGATGTTAGGACATGTGTCAAGACTTGTTGCTGTATAAACTAGTGATAGTTAGATATTATTACATCTAAACAAATAATAAACTTTTGTACTACTCCTTATGACCATAAAAACTATACCATAATAATTTTACCTCAACACTGAATACTGATTATTGTCACCTTGAGATGGTGTTTTGATGTGCACTTTTGGAAGTTATTATGCGCTTTTAAAAACTCATTAGCGGAATATTTTTATTCAAACATTAAAACTGATTATATAGAATTAGTTTGAAAACAAAAATCCAAACACCCACAAATTCCAATAGCCTGTAAATATTACTACCTCTACTTTGTAAATTACTTAATAAAATTATTTGGTCGTTTATTTGCATATAACGCAAATTAAATATAATAAAGCTCATTAACATCTGAACAAAAATTATAATAAAAAGGCATGTTTTTCAGGTTATTTATGGAAAATAAAATAAAAATCGTTTAGTTTATAAGCTTTGAAACTTACAAAAAAAAAATTTGATTTATGTTATTAAAGATTACATAAAAAAACTAAGATTCATTGTAATTTTTCATCCCAATCCATGAAGAAATGAATAAAAAACACCATGTGCCCATGGAATGATGAAAGAAATCACATTCCTATAAACATAATACGCATATTTTAAATTCCAATGGAATTGACTATAGAGCATTCATTCCTTCTCCGATTCCAGCTTACCAAGCGCTACCAAAGATTACAAGGACGCATTAAAGGGTATAAGAGCAAACCTTCCCAAGTAGCGACTGCACGCTCCATTCCATAAATCATGCCAATTGGGACCCACTCATCCATATCTTCACCCCAAATAAAGGTATACTTATCAATGATTCCAGCACCCCAAGCGGTCTTGAGTTGTATCAATTCACAAGGTCCTCTTGTTCTTCCTATCCGATCTTTGTAGTACCATCCACCAGATCTCATGATAACTGTAACAAATTAATATTTCAAAACTAGGTGTTACATTTGTAAAAAGGTCAAACTTTAAAATTCATTGATCCTCTTATAAACCATTTTCAATTCTACAAGAATAAACTACTCCACAAGCATTTGTATCTTCACATTGATTGTTTGCAAACCAAATTTTTTTTCACAAACTCCATCATCCATTTTCACCAATCATGAAAGCTTCATTCTATGTCTACCTCATGCACTCATAAGCTCTAAATGAAGACACACTTTGACTTGAACGTCATCCTTATTACTTCATATGAATTTAATAATGTCAGACTAAGACTTCCATTATCATATGATTTACTAAAATCAAGAAACCCAAGATGAGCTGGAAGATTGTTTTGATTGATGCTATTAGCCTACTTAGAGTAGGAATATTATCAATTTGATACGCATAACCTAAAGTATAAAAACTGGAGATTGGACAAACAGAATGCATCTTACAAGAAATTAGCGAAAGTTACAATCTTAATATCGCTTATCCAGCTTAAAAGGTACACTAATACTTAACAAAGTTCGCAAATTTAGAAGCAAGAATAAACTAGTCCACAAGCATTCATGAGTCGTGACCCACCCACATTCTCAATTCTACAAGAGAAAGGTTTTATTTTTTGATATATTCACATGAAAACCAAGAGAATTTACAAAAGCTTCATTCCACGCCTACCTCATGCACTCATAAACCACCAGAGTCAGACACATTTTCACTTAAAGGTCAACCTTATAACTTCATCTCAATTTGATCATGTTGAGCTAAGACTTCCAGTATCATACAAACATCATTTTCAACACAAGACAAATACTTGTTGCAAGCATACTACATGATTAGGTAAAATGATACATTTCATGAATGATGACAAAGTTAGCAAAACTTACAATCATAATATCTCTTCTCCAATCTCTTATACCCAACAGCCTGGGCAACATCAATGGGTCGCCCAGGCGGATACGGCCTTTGTCGAAACCCCCACAACCCGAAAAAGAACTGCTTAGCAAAATCCCAAAACTTATCATCCGATTCCTTCTTAGTCTTAATAGCTTTTCTGACCATAGGTCTTCCATCAGGCCCAATCACATGTGGAATTGACTTCCAATACTTCTTATCTTCCCACCTATACGGTTTTTCATTCTCTTTAAGCTCCATTTCATTTAATTCATCAGCCACTTCCTCTGCTCGGGTCAAAAACTTCACAACCGGACTCTCTCGAAACCCCTTCAACCATCTCTCATTTTCTTCAATCTCTTCTTGGGTCGGGTTTTCTTTCTTTTCAAAAACTGGGTCTTCCTTCAAAATCCGTTCTACTTCCGGGGTGTGACGGTAATCGGGTCGGTTTTCGCATTCCCAGTAGTATTGTTCAAGCATTTTCTTGTAGGTTCCGGGTTTGGGTCGGGTGGAATCGGGTGGGGTGTCGGGTTTTTTCTTGAATGGGTTGGGGATTGAGATGGCGGCGAAAGGGGGGTTTGGTGAATTAGATTGAATTGGTTTGAAAGGGTTTAGTGATTCGGCAATTGAGTGAAGGTTTATGGGTTGTAAAGGGTTTGGGGGTTTCTTAAACCAGTTTTCACCGAAGGGATTGAAGTTGATTGACGCCATTGATGAACAAAAATTGGAAATTTAGGTGACTTTGAAGAAGATGATGATGATAGGAAGTGAAGTGAGAAATGTGTTTGGGGAAAATGATTTGGTTGTTGGGTTTGTGTTTGTTTGATGGATCATTGATTTCAGCCCATGTAAGTTTAAGCCTCTCTTGCTGTGAACGAAATAATTCTTCTAATATACGGGTTTTTTTATGACACACTCTTTTTTACTAACTATATAACATTACATTTATTAAACATGTGTAATACAAATTATTCAAATCTAGTATTAGTATTGTATTTTGTTTATTCATTTAAACGTTTGCTTAAGTTTCTCTCTACTTAAATCAGTGTTTCTCATGTTAAACACTTATTTAAAAATACAGAGAAATATATATTTAAAAAACATTGTATTTGTATTAGGAAACGGGATGCTTTCATGGTGTTACTGTACAAACTCTGAAACACTTATTGCATAACAATGACAAGCTGAATGGTTAACATGTCTGAATGGTTAAGTGCTGAATGATTAAGAGGAGCTGTTTGGTCGGACATCTGAATGAGATTCTAATTTTTTTTCACTTGTCTCACATAGGAGTGGAGACAAACCATAGCTGACTTTATATATGCAAAATCTTAATTCACTGTTAAGTTCTTATGTTACAGTTTACTCTAGCACCTACCCGCGCGCAGGGGGTGCAAATTTGGTTCGACCTACGGACACGAATGCAACTCCAAAAACCCGGGTCCGTGCGAGGGTTGTTTTTGTTTTGCCTTGGTCGCGTCAAACAACAAGCATCTACTCTGACTGATTCAGAGGTGAACCCACTCAAAGCTCTTTAAGAGGTTACCAAACAGCCCCTTAGTTTCCAATACACACATCAATGAACTTGATCACTGTGATATTTGCTTAAAGATTAGACAATATTGTCTTCCTTTTCCGTAAACTCATATGGAAACTTCAAAATGTGTATTCTACTTGGATTGTTCTTACGTGTTATGTTAATGTTGATATCTCTTAATTACTTAGCAGTTTACCAAGTTAGTCTGTTAATTAAGATTGTCTGTTGTGAACATAGAAAGGGGCATGAAGCCCCGCCGGGGCGCCACGTAGGCGGGGCGCGATTTGGACCACTGCAACATATTCTCGACGATGGGGCGTGTCGGGGATCGGATGTGAAAGGACATGTAAGTGTTTTTTTTTCACCACTATCCAATTGTATTATCCACATCATCACCTACTTTATCATCAACTTTCATCTTATCATGACACTTCTTCAGAATGTGAAGGATGATGCCCATAATTCATATATGTTACATGGTCATGTGTCATATTTTTTCTTCACTTTACTAATCATTTTTCACACACAATCTACACATATAGTGTAACAATAACACTACAAAGAGGGTTGTATTCATTCTTCAACTTTTTAATCAACACATTAAATCACCATAATGTATACATACCACTCGAATAAATGTTTGCTGCGCGCTAATTGTCTTTTTTTTGTTCTATATCTACGTAGGGAAAAAATGGATAAAAGTCACCTAGGTAAAAACCCTTGATCTAAAATGATGCGAGTGCTTTCACCTTCTTACCGTACATTATTTACTTAAAAAAGGTGTCGGTAGAATACTAGAACATATACTTTATATCATTTACCAACAATTTTAAAAAGAGTGAATGCAATTTTTTTTAGCTATCATTATAAACCCGGCCAAAAGTGATAGTACTTAATTTTATATGCAGTGTTATTATATTTGCCACTAAATAAAAGATTTTTATAGATTGAACGTTATAACCTTTGTAAGATTTTGATTATACCAAAAGTATATGTGCTACTCAACCCTTCAAAAGTTCAAAGTGCAAGCTAGCCGGGTAGTAAATGAGGTTAACTACTCAACAACCAAATCTTAATTAAAATTTATTGTAATAGATTTAATTACCATATGCATCTTTGCATTTATATAAAAAAAACAAATAAACCAAAATCTTAAATGGTAAATAACTACAATGGAGCCCATATAAGATTTTCAAAGACTAGCAATAAAAGCTAGAGTCTATATTTTTAGTTTTCTAAAAAACTAATTCTAGGTTTCTCATTTGTGATACTATAAGATATCTCTTGTCATATTTTACCTGTGTAGTTTTAATATATTTTTGTTAAGTAGATGAATGAATTATCAATCATATAATCAATGTTACAAATATTCTTGACTTTTAAAACCATGATTTTATGATTTTTTTGTTTTTATCGTTCAACAAATGTACGAGTTCTAACCTAGTGGTTTAAATACAAGGTTATAACTAGAAGTGTCTAGTTTTTTGTCTACTTAAGAACTTATTTTGTTCCAAATCCAAAAACTAATATTTGTAGATCTTTTTATTTTTATTTTTGGGAAATATAAGGTACAGAATAAAAAATTACATGATAAAAAAGAGAGAAATATATATTTTAAGTAATGTTTTTAGTTGACTAAAAATTTGTATAAAAAGTAAAGTTAAAATAAAAGTAGGCATCCTAATAAGAAAAAAAGTTTTTATATTACTTAGAAGGACAAATCACCCAAAAATTATGAATAATAAAGATGATTTTGTACACCCTAGCTAGATCCTATCAATTGATTTTATCTCGTGATTACGTGCCCAAAACCTTAAGTATACTTTATTAAGTGACATATGTCTTCTTTAACACATCACATGTGTTAATATAATGTTAGATTAATAGTCCATGTTGGATGCTTTTTCCACGTTTTATTATTATCACGTTTAAAAGGAGAAGTTAGTTGGATTAAAACATCAAACTTGGATTCAAAAAGCTTAATTTACCTACATGCCAAATACTAGTATATAATAATTACTAGGTTAGCACCCGTGGATATCCACGGGGTTGAATGGTAAAAACTATTTGTATAATTTTATATTAAAATGAGTAATAGCAAAACATCAAAAACAAAGTATGATAATGCGAATGGCTGTGGGATTGACAAGTGGCACAACGTGGAGCAACAACTTAGCAATTTATTAGAAGAGAAGATGCTATAATTAATATTTGTATATATATTTCATCGAACTTGTACCTATCCATAGAGGAAAAACATTAACAACATAGTCATAACATTCATCATAGCATAACATATGGCCATTGAATAAATCAAACATCCATCGTAAAAACGTAACAAAAGCAATTTATACAAATTTCTTATTGGTCTCGCGCGATAGATCGAATAGTCGAACATAAAGCTGCCACGAGACTTCCCATCTTAAAGAATTAAAGTAGGGATTTAAAGTCAAAGCTTAATTAGACATGTATAGATGTTATGAACATGTTTGTATTGTATTTAATGACCTTATTACATGTTCTTATGAAAGAAAAACTGATAACATGTGTAAAGATAATGACCTTATTACCCCTTATGTATATTGCAATTAAGATTAGTTTATTGAACATCATGTCGACATGTAGTTAGTTAACAATTTAGTCATCACGTGATGGGCTTTAAGTAATTTTACAGGAGCCGATTCAATGAGATTCATGTTTTTAAGAAGAGTAAATTTCATTTTTCGTCCTTGAGGTTTGGACGTTTTAACGGTTTTAGTCCATTGGTTTCAATTTTACTATTTTAGTCACTGTGGTTTCAAAATCATTTCAATTTAGCCCCCAAACACTAACACGGTTAAATATTTCTGTTAAATAAAAGAGTATTTTAGTCTGTCTACAAATAAAGACTATTTATGTAATTTATTAATATATGAAAGACTATTATTGTAATTTACTAAAAACAATTTAAAAACAGAAGAGCTTTTAATATATCCATCATCAATTCATCATCCAACATCCATCATCATCTTCATCTTCCGCGACCCCTCCGTCCAAATCGCCACCACAATCAATCGAAGCCACCTCCACCACAGACGACCACTACCACCATTCTCCGGTCAACCTTCATTGTTCACCTCTTCGATCTAATCGTAACTGAACCAACACCATTCCATCATCGGACACCCCCTTCGATCGAGCCTTAAAGACCTTCGTCACATCATCATACAACATCCATCACTGTCATCATCATCATATTCAAAACCAAGAAATCCACCGGCATGTTAACTACAACCATCGTCACAAACCTCTTAAGTCTCAACCCACCATTAAAGACCTTCATTTACAGGTTAGAGTTCAAAACTAAACAACCAAGAACACCACAACTGCTAGCGATGAAGAATCCCACCACCGGCCTGCACGTCACTTTTTTCAGATCTGGGCCTTAAAAGCTCATAGTTGCACTGGTCATTAGATCTTCAATCACCGGCGGTCGGTGGTGATAGTCTGGCCATTTGGTGAGGAAGATGGATGTAAGTGAAATGATTTGCAAATTGCAAGTCTTTAAACGGTCCTACACATTTTATGTTTTATATTTTAATTACCTTGTTAAGTTACACAAATGGTCCTTTAACTAATAACCTATTTCACTAAATTGCACAGTTAGTCCATATGTGTAAAATGACCAAATTGTCCTTCTATTTAACAGATTCATGTAACGGTGTTAGTGTCTGGGGCTAAATTGAGATAAATTTGAAACCACAGTGACTAAAATAGTTAAATTGAAACAATTGGACTAAAACTGTTAAAACGTCCAAACCTCAAGGATGAAAAACAAAATTTACTCTTTTAAGAAAATAGCATTTGTAACTTTATAAGTGCTAACCTTTTAAACTTTTAAAGTAAATCACTAATTTAGTTCTTATTTTGATAAAAATTACAGTTTTAGTTTAATTGTTGATTTATTACACTGACAATCTATTAGTTTACATGATAAAACTTGAATAATATGATTAACCTAACAAAAAAATTCTAACGATGTTAGTTGTGTCGGTGAAATGTATTAAAACCAAGGTCGTCGGCTAAAATATTAGACTATTAGTATAATAAATAAACTATTGAACTTAAACTGTAATTTCACCAAACCATAAGGACGAAAACAACAATTTACTATAAAATCTATAATTAAAAGACAACCTTTGTGGGGCGTGAGAGGTTAGCCATGTCACCAGGGCGTGATATCCAACATTGCAACGCACTAGAGCGTGATGAGAGGTGATGTAGCGCTCATGATTGATTTGTTAATGTGTGTGTTTTATTTTGTTTTATAAATCATTTACCCGATTACAAAAAAAAACTTATTTTATTATTATACCATCATATAATTACCTCCCACAAACGCATTTTACATGGTGTCAAATCATCACCTACGTAATTAAAGGAATTTAGGTGTAGTGGTAAAATTAATTCTTAGTGTACCAAGGTCCTAGATTCAACTTTCACAAGCCTCATTTTCCCATGATACCAGTTAATGATCCATGATGATGAGACAAACATGCTTTACCCACAAGCGATAGGTTTTTCCTGTGAGCGTCATGCCAAGTTAGATGCACCATACGGACCGGATTAAAACAACATATGTGGTTGTCTGACTTAGTTTAAGAACCCCATGTGAAATGGGTTGCATCCGTCACAATTCATAAAGTTGCCGTTAAAAAAAAACTAATCACTAACGTAACACTACTAATTTTTACATTTTTATAATAATATCACTTTTTTTAACATGTATAACCTAACTAATGTTTTACCCTACACATAAAATTACCCATTCACCTAGGAAATAATGAAATACACCTCATCAAACATCCTTGTGCAATAATAATGTATTCAAAGCTGCCATTTTCACACCATACTCCATTATTTACCACCAAGAAAAGGTTGTTTGCCCCAAGAAAGAATAAGATGCAAGAAATAGAGAACAAACAGTTGCACAATAAAAGGGCTAAGATATCATCATATTCATTTCTTGTATGCAACTCTCAAGAAAAAAAACTATGGCTTCCTTTCACACGTTTCTAGTATTGATCTTCTTGTTATCAATGTCAAAATCTCATGGTGTTGTTGAAGATAATAATAATAATAATAATAATAATAAAGTGAAGGTGTCATTGTATTATGAATCTTTATGCCCATATTGTGCTAATTTCATTGTCAATCAGCTTGGGAAAGCTTTGTATCAATGGAACTTAATCTCCATTGTTGACCTCAAAATGGTTCCATGGGGCAATACTCAGCTTGCTCCTAACAATGCTTGGATTTGCCAGGTAAGTACAACTTTCAATGCTCAAAGTACATGTTCTGATAATTAATACTTGCAAGTTGAATCGTTATGTACTATGAAGGATTGATGATTTTGCAGCATGGCCCGGATGAATGTATGATGGACATAGTACAAGCTTGTGCTATTGACTTGTTGTCTCAACCGGTATGATTAGACTTGATTTTGTTACTTTATATCTGTTTTTTGTGTGCCTTGTAATTTGTAAAATTACATGTTAGATGATTAATATTGTTTGATTATTCGTTTACTCTGTATTTTATAAATTGGCCATTTGAACATATCAAATCTTCTAAATCCAAACTTACAATGATTTTAAGAGTAATTAAATTACACACCGTGCCGTGTATCATCCTAGTGTAAGTTTATTAATTTTTAACTTTTTTTTTTGTATATGAGAGAAAGAAGCAAACTTTTGATATTTACGTATAAGAGGACCAATCATATAGTTTAAATGTCCATGTCATGTTGCAAGTTTGTTTCTTTATTTATATAAATAAATAAATTACTAGAAATGATCAAATTTGTGACATGTGCGTACCACTCGGACCGTTCATGTTATTTACTATGATTTTTCACATACAATATCATTTTATCAAAGGTCTTTGGTTAGACGGTATTAAGATACGTATATAAAGTTATATGCTCTGTATAAGATGGAGGGTTGAAGTAGTGTTGACCGAAAAGCGTGTGTGCACAGCTAAGTGTATTGTTGATGCATGTTGTGAACAGGGATTAAGGTTTAAGTTGATTGAGTGTATTGAAAACCTGAATTTGCAAGGAAGACATAGTGAGTGGAAATCATGTACAAATTCACTCAAAATAAACCCAAAACCTATCATGGATTGCTACCAAACTAGAAGGGGTTTTGATGTAAGTACTTCAATATATTTCCCTTCATTTTAGTTACTTATAACATTCATCACCTAAATTTTAGCCTCTTAGATTGACAACCATGCAATAACATGTACATCAGACGTACGTTTGACATATGATGTTGTTATCATACGTGTAATGCAGCTTGAACTAAGGTTTGCCGATGAGACAAACAGACTCAACCCCCCTCATAGATTTGTTCCATGGGTCCTTGTCAATAGTTACCCTCTTCAAGAGGTCAATCATCTTATTATCTCACCTTCTATTACCTTATCAATTACATCAAACTTGCTATACATATATACACATTATTATTGTATTAACATGCACAAATATTAATTATATCATTGATTGATGTAACAGGATTACCAGAATTTTGTTGCCTATGTATGCAAAGCCTACAAGGGAGGAAACAAAATACAAGTTTGTGAACAATATCTAGTTGACACCAATTCTATCAAAGATGCAAACTTTAGTGGTGTCTGCTTTCGCGGTGATAATGAGCACGCCATGCGATTTAACTATAACTTTTAATATATAATGTTCATCTATTTAAACTTTAGCCTTATTTATTAACTGGAATGAAAACGTACATTCCAGCTAGGGGATTTGAATGTAATATATTATATATGCATCTAAATTAAGCTTGAGAAGCAAGCGTGTGCTAGCTAGTTAGTTAGTTATCTTGAAGTTCAATCACAAGTTCGTTTATATATCAAAAGACATTTGGCTTTTTAATATGGTTATATGTTGGCATAATTCTGAAACTTGGAGTGCAAGGTAAGTCAATGTGTTTTGGAGAAGAGGTTGGAGTTATGTTTGTGTCTATATTCTAAATAACTTGTTTGGAGCTTCAGTTATTTAGTTTCAGGATTAGTGACATGTCTCTTCATAACCTAACGATGTAAATAGCATTATGTAAAATCACAATATTACCATAGTACCATCAGTAAAAACTAACAATCAACTAACTTAGTATTACACCCAAGTTCTCAACTGAACTGAAAGATTATAAATTAGTAAATCGAATTGAAGCATTTATTCCCATTAACTCTCATACTTACCATTTTACCAACTTAGCTTCATCTCTATTTAATATTTAATAAGAGTGGTTTGACTCATGAACATCTATTGTCGATATGTCCGAGTGGTTAAGGAGACAGACTCGAAATCTGTTGGGCTTTGCCTGCGCAGGTTCGAATCCTGCTGTCGACGAATTTTTTATATTTTTTTCAAAATCAGATTCATCAAACCCTAATTTCATATCCAGATCATCTTCATTTGAAGTTCAATCTACAGTTCCTGAACCACAGGTCATCTGTTTAAGTAAGTTTTGATCCTTTTTACACTTGTTACATGCTTTGATCATATCCACTTCTCTTATTTCTTGTATCAAGAATCAATTTTTACACATGGGAAATATATACTCATGAATAATAACTAGTTTTTGTACACTTGTATACACTCTAACTATCAAATCTTGAAGCTTTAATCTACATCCAAGCACAAACTTTGACAAGTGAAACTCCACTCCATTCAAGTACCATTTCATTCCCATTCTCACCTTCAATTCTAATTCCATATGAACTTTCTCCTTCCTTCACCAATTCCCTTGCTTCATTCCAGTTTTCTTTACTCATTTTTATACCCTTTAACCCAACAATGTTGTTGTTTAAACAACTTGTGTTTTCTCTTTGTTCTTCCCATTTTTGGAACCAAGTTTTTGATGACACAAATGGTGCAAGAAAAAGAGTTTCCATTGCTATTCTTGCTTCTTTCAGGTAACTTGGAAAGCCCTGTTCGATTGATTCGTATAACGCTTTGTAATGTGTTAAGTTTTTGTTGAAAAAGGAAGGGAAATTTGAGTGGTTTCCCATTCTTTCGCCTTCCTCGCCGTCTCCAAAGCTTATGATCCCTTTGTTTTCTGTTAAGACAAGTTTTGCTAGTTTTAGGAAGTTGGTAACTTGATTGGTTTTTCTTGTTTTTCCCATATGTGGAAGGCCAACCATACAGTTAAACACTGTAAATTCTTTTTGTGATTTTCTTTCGGTTATCGTGTTCATCAGTTGTTCCATTTCAATCTCTTGTACCTTTAAGTTTAGACCAAAAGTTCTTGCATACTTACAAAGGTGCCACCTTGTTTGATGAAATTGTGAGTCTTGATCTTGATCAAGTTTGATGCTTGTGATGATTAAAGATTTATTCATTTGTGCTATGGCTTCAATGACTTGTGGCCATTGGGTTCCTTCACCAAGGTCAAAGTCAACTATGTGAACCGATTCCATATGGGTTGGAACTGCTTCAAGAATGGTTGAATTTGCTGTGAAATGAGCGAACCGACCGTAAGGAAATATGTCATAGAACACTCTGAATGCTTTCTTGAAATTTCTCATTGATTCTTGTTTAAGATATTCTTCTTGATTTTCAACAAACAGATTGAAGGATATGCGTTCTAGTATTTGACCAACGGGATTGATTTTTTCACTTATGCATCTCACAATCACTTTTGCAAGCTCCATCTGTCCCATTGCCATGCTATCTGCATAAGCCTGTAGTAGATTCTGGAGTCCTGTTTGACATTCGGGTTCCGAGACATCGCTTATTTCTTCCATGGGATCAGCAACTGTGACAGTTGATTGAATCTCTTCTAATTCTTGATCATCATCATCATCACATAACCATCTGCACACATCATCAAGTGAGTTGATGTTCTGTGACTCACTGTAAACAGGTGATGGGTTTTGCATCTGATCATAACCCAACAATGGATATTCCACACATCCATATAATCCTGATGAAATCATTGAGTTTTCAGGGGTGCTGTTGATGGAAGAAAAAGTTTCATGGTATTCATTTTCATAATAATCAGAATTTGAATCAAAATAAGGTTGAATTGGCCATGAAGTTTGAATTAAATGCTCAGACTGCATCATCATCATCATCTTGTTTTATTTTATTTTTTTGATGATTTTGAAGATAAATGTAGAAACTTTGTGAGTATGAGTTTTGATGATTATTGAGGTGTTTCTTGATATGTTTATATAGATCATTTTCTTTGATACGAGTCAACATAAAAGTTAAAGTGGATAAATGAATTAGAATTTGAATTAAGTTAACCACTTAGAGACCTCATTATGTGTTATTATTTATGTCTTGGAGTTTTCTTAAGGTTGGTCAGCTGTACCCATCAGTCTTATATTAAACCTTTAAATCCCAATCAATCGTTTTTTACAAACTACAATTTAAAACAAAATTCAACCGTAGTACGTCATATTACTGCATTAGAAGTTGTACATCACTTCATATTTGAAAACTGGAGTTCAAATCCTACAATGCGCAGGTTGTGGTGAATTTGTCCTAGAAAATCTAGGAATTGCAGTTAAATACATCGTATTTCAAAAGTGTCAAATGACTTTGACTTAAAATTACATGCTAGTCAACCTTACAACTTGTATAAAAAGGATGTAGTATGTTACTTCAAGAATCAAGATTGTTATTTTTCTTCTCTATATAATGTTCTCATATGATAAAAAGGGAACAACTATTTGGATAAACATATCTAGTTAATCTTGTTTGTATCCAGTTAATGAGGTAATTGGGTATTAATTTGCTGTTTGAATTATATTGTGTCTGCTTGCTGTCTGTAGGGTCCACGGTAATTACGTATGCTGTTCATGATAATCATTTATGATTAGATTATGTTCACATAATGTCAACAATGTGAGCAGTCTTTGGTTTCCTACAAACTCTTTCTTGTTATAATCTTATTATTTTATTATGGATGATAGTTATGACATGATATAATCTTTAATAAAGTTCAACGTGGTTTGAACTCTCAAAGTTTCATATTAGTGAATCAAAATCTGTTCTAGATAAGCTTGTTAATTATCTGTAATATGAAAATAAGATTTTGAGTTGATAATGTTTTTATTTTATGAATCGTCTCTTGTTTCTTTCGTCTTCTAAATTTTCTTGTTTGTTTGGGTGTTAACATTGATATGCTTGTATATTTCTTATGGTTGAGAACTGTTGACAGATAATTTAAATTGGGGTTCAAAATGTTAGACTTTGAAGCAAGTTAACTACTTCAAGAAATCATTTTTAGTCTTCCCTCTTAGTTTGGAATTTTCCCACTTGTTGGTCAGCTTTGCTCGTATTATACTGTTAAATTCGCTATCAAGAATAAAGAATTGTGTTAGATTAATATTCATGTCTATTTCAAGAATGTTGCTTTTTGGTTAAATACATTTCATACGATGATAAAACAATGTGTGAATATATTTATTGAATTAAGAATTATGATTATGATTACCTTTTCTGCCATACTTTGCCATTTGTAAAAGAATATACGTGTGTTTATTTTTCTTGTTTTCAGTTGCGTAGTAAGTTAAAGGTTGAGTGATCTCGTGGCTGCTTATTGTCCATGTAACCCACAAACCCATCACACTCTTTATCTAATTTTTCTGCTTAAAAGATTACACTTGTTAACCATATGGACAGTTTGATTTCTTGCAAACTCTTTCTTGGTGTAACCTTATTTAGTTTATTATTATAATGAATGTGATTGGTGTGACATGACATGTTTTGTGTGGCTTACATCTGTTAATGTAACTCTACTTTAGAGTTGGTTTTTGCACCCTTATCATTCATCTAGCTTTGTTATCTGTTTTATGAATATATTATGTAGTTTTCTGTTTGTTTATGCTTAGAAATATAAATCCTTACAGATTAGACATGGGTGAGTAAGGGATAATGTATATACACAGGCCACAAGTATATCAATTTCAGTTAAGAAAATTGTCGAAAACATGTAAAATGACCAAAATATCCCTAAAGTTAGAGCTTTTGATAGTAATTGACAATATTTTTTGGCAATACATCTGAAGGTGGTTCCTTTTAGTAGATTTAGTGGAGTTTTCATCATTTGACAACTCTTGGTATGGCAAAAGGTTTAGTGTTGTGGGCATTTTGTTATACCAGCAATACCATAAACAAAAATAAACTGATACTTGGGTGGTGTGTAAAGTTGGTTTAATATTTAGATGACCGATTAATTTGAACAGCCTATGCATGAACACATTAGAAATAGTTGGAAATTGATTAATTTGTATTATGAATCTATATCTTTACAGATCTACAATGCTTTGCTATCTATACATAAATTCTCTACACCCAAGCTGAAACTCTCACTAGTGGAATTCCTTTCCACTTCAACACGATTTCGTTTCCCGTCTCTCCAATTCCAATTCCGTATGGTGTTTCTCCATCCTTCACCAATTCCCTTTGTTCATTTAAGCTTTCTTTACTCAGCTGTACTCCTTTTAACCCGAGAAACTTCTGGTAAACTGTATTTTCTCGTCCTTCCTCCCACTTTTGGAACCAAGATTTTGAGTTTACAAAGGGCCAAACGAAAAGGGTCTCCATGGCCATCCTTCCTTCATTGAGATGATTAGGAAAACCCCATTCTATTGACTCGTATAACGCTTTATAATGTGCCAAATTCTTGTTAAAAAACGAAGGGAAATCGATATGATTCTCTGTGCTTTCAGCTTCTTCTCCATCTCCAAAGGTTATGATCCCTTCATTTTTCACCAAAACCCATTTTGCTAAATTTAGAAAGTCCATAACTTGAGTTCTTTTTCTTGTTCTTCCCATATGTGGAAGGCCAACCATGCAATTAAAGACCATATATTCGCTCCCTGGTTTTCTTTCATTCATTTCTTTCACCATTTGTGACATATCCATCTCTTGTACTTTCAAATCTAGACCAAAACTTCTAGCAAAGTTGCAAAGATGCCATCTTTTTTGTTCAAATTGTGAATTCTGATCTTGATCGTGTTTGATGCTTGTGATGATCAAAGGTTTCTTGATTCTTGCTATGGCTTCTATGACCGCAGGCCATTGACTTCCTTCACATAAGTCAAAGTCAACTATATGAATGGAAGTAACATGGATTGGAATGGATTCAAGGATGGTTGAATTGGCGGTAAAATGAGCAAACCGCCCGTATGGAAAGATCTCGTAAAACGCTCTAAAGGCGGTCTTGAAGTTTCTTAAAGATTCTTGCACAATGTAATCTTTTTCTTGATTTTCATCACACTGGAATAAGTTGAGTGCTAACCGTTCAAGCACGGGTCCAACTGGGCTAGCTTTTTGGCACACACATTTCTGAATTACTTTAGATAGTTCTATTTGACCTAATGACATGGCCTCTGCATGAGCTGTGAGTAGGTTTTCTATTTCCGTTTGGGTATCAGTTTCCATGACATCATCTACCACGGATGATTGTGTTACATATGCACACACATCACTTGAATCCATAGACATGCCTGGGCTCCATTCATAGCTATCAGCTGGAATCTCTTCCATTTCTTGAACATCTTCACATAACCATCTGCATACATCTTCAAAACCATTCATGGTGACTGGAGGATAAAGTTCAAGGTCTTCTACACTTGTCGAAAAGTCAATATCTTGGATAATTTGACCTAAAGTTGAGTCAAAATCAGAGTGAACTGGCCAAGAAGGCTGAAACATAGGTTCTAACTGCATCATGCTTTATATTTTTATGATGATTTAAAGCTGTATTTAGAAAGATAGATTGAGAGAGTATGTGTATCTTGATGTATGATGACTTTAGGGTGTTTTTTATACTGTCTTTTGGTTGACAATTGTCAACAGAAAAGTTGAAATTGTGGTTTAAAAATATAGAATTTGAAGCAAGTTAATTTCTTAGAAAAAGACCATTTTGGTTATCATCTCTTATATTATATTGGTAAATTCTTAATCAAGCATCTTTTTGTTCTTATTTTTTTCAAAATTAAGTTTCTTTTCTTTTTACCTCTTTGTAGCTAATCATCTTGCTTGGTGTCAGTTTGAAGTTTGAATGAAATTGTGGTCACTTCTTCTGTGTGGGTCCCACAAATTTTTTAATTTTTTTTTTCTGATTTGAATAGTTATTTGGCTTATTTGAAAAAAAAGATTCATATGAACAATTTGGTTTCTTGCAAATTCTTTTGATGGTATAGCCTTTTACATGTTTATTAGGAAATACTGATAGCAACCATGTTAGTGGGTAAATCCAGTATTTGTTTCCAAGTGTCATGGTGATCCTGTTTTGGACTCTTGTATTTTGAATCTATGTTGTTTGCCGTCTTGGAATGTCAGAACTTGGCCTAATAGTTACAAACACAAAAAGTCGCCATGCTTTATAGCTGTAAACCAAATATTTTAAGTGATTGTTGTCTTGGTGGCACCGAATAACACTAGTTTAAATCATAAAAGTTAAACAAATAAGAAATTTCAAACCCTCTTCCTTGATGTTATGCTATGTACACAATTTGATTTCAGCTCACGCTACGTTTCACCTTTTCTTGGATCAAATATTTTCTATTGTCATTGGTCAACTCATAGCTGGTCTCAGTTTGTTCACAGGCCACGGATCAGCAGGGATACGGGTCATGGGTTCAGTTAGTTTATTTACTTTAAACATGTTTATTTTATGGTTTTAAATGCGTCCAGTAGTAGAGTAGCGGGTCAAAGTAATGGGGGTTAAGGTTACTAGTTTTTAGGAGTCAAATGAACACATGGTGTGCTATTTAGCTGAGAGTTTAATAGTAGTCTGCAAGTTTTATTTTTTTATTTTGCAATTGGTTCATCAATTGAACGTCTTGTTTCCGGTTTCATTCAGTTAAAAAAGGAGTCCAATATCATTTGTGCTCAAGTGATTGTCTCTGTTGATTATTCTCGTCTATTGAAGGCTATTGTACGAACTACTAGCACTAATTACGTGTAAAAACCAAACCTATAACTAATGTTTTGCTTTTTAGATTTTCGTAACCAATCAGTTTTGGTTCTAGACGGTCTAGTTATTTCGGGTGCCTGGGAAAAAAATGTCAGTTGGTTAACCATCAGTAGTGGGTGTAGGCGAATTCAAACCATTAAGTTAATACATTTAGGGGTTGTTTGTTTCACCTCTTAATGGTTCAGTTCAGTGCTTAATCATTCAGATTCAGCATTCAGAACGTTTGTTTCATAAAAAAAACATCTGAATGGTTCAGTTAAGTGCTGAATGGTTAAGAGATTGAAAGATGCTGAATGGAACTGAATGAAGCATATACCAAACTTACCATCACCTGAAGTTCTATCTCAATATCCCTCTCATTGATAGAGCCTATTAACCATTCAGCACTTAATCATTCAGCAGTTGCCAAACAGCCCCTTTCAGTTATGTAGGTTATGGTTTGGTACTTTGGTTATTTGTTTTTTTTCTCAATTCAATAAGAAACCAGAAATATATACAACTAAAAACTGAAAAAATATATTGGTAGAGTATCAATTTTAATTCTTTATAACTAATAACATTCTCCTTATATGATTTTAAAGATGGTGTGAGTTAATGCAGGCTAAGCCGTCGAAGATGCCAATCGCACTCAAGGCTCAAAGGGCGAGTCTTTAGTCTAGGCGCAAGGGGCTTAAAACGTGAGTCTTGTTAGGGAAGCTGGTTCCATGTCTTTTAAGATGTTTCAGACATGTTTTTGTTGCAGACTTTGGTTGGAATCCTCACTAGAGCGCTTTGACGGACGGAAGGCATTATTTTCGCACCTCGCTTGTGAGTGTCTTTTGCGTATTTGAACTCTTCTAGTTCCTAAATTATTTTCTGTTTATTTTTCAAATTTGCATAAAGTTTTATATAGTTTAACAAAATTTAATAAAATTTGTGTTTTTTCAAGTAATGATTGACTTGTAAAGTTGAACATATGGTCAAAGAAATAGAAATTTTTAGTGCATGTGAGTTCTCATTGTAATCAGTTCATGTTCATATACTACCTCAGAGGAATCTTGTTCTTATTGTCTTTTTTAGTCATATGTTATTTTGTTTAAAAGAATCTTGTTTCATCATTCTTATATATTCAAGGATGAGCATATTATCTGAAATTTTGTAAACAATCATTTTGTTGGATAAGTTGCAGATTGAATGATATTGTGGCTTTATATTTGCCTGTGGGGCCGCTACGGTTCTTATCCACATCTTTGCATAATTGTTAATTTGAAGTATTAGGATGAAGATTACACATGTTAATCATATGAACAATTTGGTTTCCTGCAAACTCCTTCATGGTATATGCTTATCTGTTTGTTTTGAAATATCAATATGTGATTGGTGTGTTTTATTCATCTATTTATCCTAATCTGTTTTTAGATATGGTTGTTGCATGTTATCATTTTCCAAATATTTAATCCTTTTCACAACATATTCCATATATTTCTGATTTTTGTACTGACATGGTAATATTTGAAATGTAAACGGGTCAAATGGGTCGCAGGTCTTGTCTAATAAGTCATTCAAACTGTTTTTTAATACTCAAAACGTCTTAAATTACTTTACTGAAAATATTGATTGTTATTTTGAATACACGCTATTTCTTATCGTAGGTAAGTGCCCTAGTCACATCTCCGGATCACACAACCTGCACATTTCGCCACAATACAAATTAAGACAGTTTTCAACATATATTCTTCTTATGCAGGCATGCAGCTTCGCTTCAAAGGCGACATTGGTGTCACTAAGCTCGTAAGGAAAAAACACAAACAATTTGAAAAGTTCTCATTGTGTGTTTGTTTGATGATGCAAAAAAAAAATAACAATCGGTTTATATAAGAGAAAAATCTCAGGATATTAAAGTGATGATTATTTAAGTATTACAAGAATGCTAAAGGCTAAAGAAAAGTTCTTTTATCAATAATAAAACATTATGCCAGAAATTAAATTTGATCTAAAAGTATTTTTTTTTATGTTTTTCTAATTAATGACTTTGTGATCCGACTTTTCGCCGGCCCGAAAAATATGACAATCTCTTTTATTTTATGATCCGACCTTTCACCAACCCGAAAAATATAATGTCGTTGTTAAAATTCATGAACTGATGAATACTAACCCTATATGAAAATATTTCTGTTTTCACCACGGCATCTTTTATGTTGCATAACGTCACACTAGGTGTCTAGCCGTCTAGGTGGCAAAATGAGTAGGTTGGGTTGGGTTACTTGTTGAGTTAAGATGAGTTTGAGTTAAGATGACTTTGAGTTAGGATGGGCTTGGTTCAAGACGAGATTTGGAAAAAGGGTTAGAAGGTTTAGGTTGGAATGGGTTTGGATCAAGATGGGTTGGGTTAAAAGTTGGATTAAAAAGGTTAGCTTTCAATTATTAGTTGAACTCTTTTTCAATTTTCATTAAAACATAATTAGAAACAAGATCGTCTATATACACAAAAATAAAATGAGCCTAATCATTATCTAATCATGGGCTTTGCATGTCAAAAAAAGTCTCCATATAGTATACCTAACACTCCTTGCAATGCCTTGAAGTGAGTATGCGATCACTAATAGTGAAAAAAAGATAAAAGGGCGGGTTGTATAATATCACTTCTCTCCCATTAGCTGATACTTCAAGGAGGTTTTATCCGAAAAAACAATGTAGCTGTCAGAGCCCGTATTTACCAGCGGGGGTCCCGAGAGATTCTATGATCAAAGGCTTTGTGGTTGTCGCGAACTGGGCTCGAACCAGCGCCTCTGGGAGCAACAGGCCTAGCAAACTACCATTATTCTGATTGCGACTTTGTTTACCCGGTTCCCCTCACGGCTAAAAGGTACATCCGGGCCGCTCGCATGGGCCTACTTACCTTGTCTACACATTTTTTTCAAATTGTCCTTATTTGTAACTTTTACCTATTGATACGGGTGTAAATATTAACTTAAATTTTTTAAAAAGACCTAAAAGTGGATCGGTGGTGGTGTGAGATAGGGTTTCGACAGGTGTCGAGTAGTGTTACTATGAATGCTGATCTCCACGCATGCAACGCCTGTGTTACCACTTAATTTACCCTTATAGAATTATTTATCACTAATATTTTGCTACGTAAGTGTCCATATTTACAACATTTTTCATATAGATAAGGAGTTGTTCATATCTATCTATTCTAATAATTAAATAAATTATCAACTTGTCCACGTTTTAAATATATTCTCTTCTTTTAGCACACAAATCATATTCGAGTCAAATACTATCCGTATATTTTTTCCTTGATAATTAAATTTATCTTCTTATGTATCCATCTACTTTGTTTAAATTTTAAAATATTCTTTTTTCATATTAACTGGTGGATTGCATAGTAACGCATATCTTATCCTAACAAGTAAATTTATTTTCTTTTGTATCTATCTACTTAATTTAAATTTTAAAACATTTCTTATCCATATTACCTTTGGATTACATGGTAATTATAATCTATGTGATTCAAATTTTATATTATATACATAGCACATGTTTTTTATAAGAAATATATTTTAATATTGTGTTTTTTATCCCAAACTCAACTTCTATGTCACACGAAACGATAAGCTAGTTTATAACAAATTTACATATAGATACGGGTATAGTGTTGTCACACGTACGTAGTTTTCAACATCTGTGAGGTTCTAAAAGTTGCAAAACTTTTTAAACCCAACACGAGATGCACATAACTCCTAACTTTTCTTTACTCAACCTCCACTTTATTATTATAACACCTATCAATTCAAACCCAAGTTTCAAACTTTATGAATCAAGACTCAAGAAAACAACCATCATCAATGGCTTCACAACCTAGACACCAAAGAAAACTCAACCTCAATGCACCCTTACTATCAACCAGACGGCCCATCGGTTCCGCAACCCACCCGAAAACACGAAACGCATCATGGGATTCTCGGATTCCCTTTTCATGGGAACTTTCGGCTGGAAAACCGAAAGAGACTGGAACCGGAGGATCCCCGTTGCATGACGAGTTTCCGGTGCGTCCACCGCCTGGAAGGAAGGTTGTAGAGAATGAGTATGATGGTGATGACGATTTTTCGGACGCGATGGAGACGTTTTCGTTGTCTGCAGCTATTGATATGGTGGAGTCTGCGGAGATGGCGAAAAGGAATGGGAATATGTTGGATGGAATGGAATTCGATTCTGGTGGGAATCAGTCTCCGAGTTTTATTATTCAAAGATTTCTTTCGGATGCTAAAGCGCTTGCGGTTTCGTCTGGTCTTCCGATTCCGAAGAATGTTAGTGATCAGCGTAAGCCGCAAATGATTACTGGTGAACCTAAAGGGTGTGGGTTGGGGCTTGATGGTTTGCTGCCATGGCGTACAAAGCAAAAGCAGAAGCTGAAGCCGCCGTGTGGGGTTAAAAGTCCGGTTAGAGTGACATCGGCGAGTGTTAAATCGCAGTGGGGATGGAAACCGAAGCCGAAGTAGAGTTAGTACTGATCTTGGTTCCATGACGTGCACGTGTCGGATGAACCAAATCGTCATTGATTTTTATTTTATTTTTTTATTAGAAGGGACTCACGTATATTTTGCTTAGCTATAACCCTTGTGAATACTATGCTTGTACGAAAAGTTTTTATTTTAATTGAGTGTCTGGTTTTCATATAGATTGACCTGGTATTAAATACCAGGTCGTCATGAGTTAGTCTCTGGCCTCTGATCATAACATAATTGACTAAATCAAGATGTACACCGGCTACAAGTAAGAGAGGTTAGATTATAGTTTTAGCGACGATTAAAGGACGTATGGAAACAGGAAACCTGATTGGTGGTAAAGGTATATGCTTGTTACATTCTCTTTTGCTATGTTTAAAGTGATTGTAAGGTAACTTAAACATAAGCCACACATAAAAAAAACCCGAGACGTGACAGTTTTGATGCCATACTGATTTCATATTACCAAACACTCAAACAGCAAAGTTTGAAGTTCTTTGAACGCTTCCCTTAAGTTGGTTCAACTCTTTAACTTTGACATAACTTTAAACCACAATACAGCAAGGTTTCAAAATCTACATCCAAACACTTCCCTTAACTTGGTTCAACCCATGCATACAGAAAGCATGAATACATACTGTATACCAAATCACATGTCTTTACCCTGTGTGCACAGGTATTCAAGCACAATGAACAACAAATCTCTAAAAAAATATCACTGACCCGCCTAGCAGCTGAAATAAAGTTTGACCAGTCTTTTCATCTCTACATCTGTCAATCGCGAAAACCACATTCATATTTATATATTTGGCATATGCTTAATGCAGCCCCTATTACTAAACATACCCTGTTGATTAGATTTATGTTGGCCCTATACGCCCGCCCAATTCAGCTTTTTATATGCTCGTAAAATGTTTTTGAACCAGGGGTACACTAGGTAATATCATAGGTGTGGGGTACGTTTAGCACCACCCTTCTATTTTTTACACAACATATAAACATCATACATATAACATAACTATACCAGATAAAAGAATAGTACTTGGCAATTGGCATCTATATATTCATTTGATAAACTTCAGCCAAATTTTATACTCAACTTATAATTTTAATCCACTAACTTTTCAACTGATGCTACTAGAATCCAAATCTTTTCAGTTTTGCATGAAATATTAATAATTAAGATACTTCCCCTTCTTGATTCACCTTTGAAGAAGAAGAAGGCAATGAAGGTTCATCGGCTTTTTCTTGGACATCGCTGGTCAGATTAGAGTTCTTTGCCCTAAGATTATCCAGTTTTTCGACAAGACCCTGAACGCGACGTACCTGGAGCAGATATAATAATGATTACGATGTTGTTACTATCACTCAAATGAATAAAATACCTTCCATGAAAAGGGAGTCTTGCAGGAAAAAAGACCAATCTTATCAAGACAAACGGGATTGTATGTCATCTCCTAATCTTTTGAGTTTTACAAATCAAATGCGACGTGTTAACATGTTCTAAAGGATAATTTGCATAATTGGTAAAACTAGAAGAAAGAACCCACTTTGAAATGTATGCATGTTTTTTCAATTTTTTTCTACTAACAAGTAATAGCTATCTTAGGTTACTTTTTAGTTGGTCGAAAACAAATACTAAACCATGAGTCAAGTTAAACATTGTGTTTCTTGGGGATGTGGATTGTGGAGCCGATCCTACATTCCATCTATTGCAACACAGAATTACTCTTGTATGTGCCAAAAATAGAAAAGAGTAACTCAAACAAAAAAGCCTAAAACATGAGATTATGGTTGAAAATGAACAAAAAAGGGCTTCAAAATGCTTAAGACATGTCTATTTACCTGCTAAAATCTATTTCTTATTCATAAGATTGAACTCATAAACAACTAATTACTAAAACTATTTATCATATTAATGATAAAATGTTTTTAATAAAGCAATCTAGGTAGTTGTAACTTGTAAAACACTTAAGTAAACATTGGCTTGCTTCTAAACCATTTCACAAGTCCCTGCTTCATAGATTGATTTCTACAATTCAACTTGTTTTACTCGTTTCATATACATAGTCAGAAATGGCCCTGTTTGATTACAAAGATCCCATTCATCCCAACACAAATTATAGTGAAGAACTAAAGACTTATAACACATTACATATAAGTTACCCGCTTTTTTTTGGACGGCAATAACTTACCCACTTCATAGTCCATACTTTTTATAGCATGTAATGCTGATGATAATAATGATAATGATAACGATAATGATAATGCATACATACATAAAAAATAAATAAGAAAACTGAATATTACTAAAATAGTTTACAAACCAATGGCAAAAAGAAACTGACCTCCAGTTTTCTTTGTGTCCTCCCTTCTCCTTCAGCATCAATTCCATCCAGTTTCAGCAACTGCCTCATCAGCATCTCAGTTAAATAAATAAAATCTTTATCTGCGACTTGAATCCCAGAACAAACGACGGTCTCTAAACTGACCACCTAAAATAAATAATCCAATCAGTTTATGAGGGAGTAGAAAAGAGAAGAAAAGATTCAGAACCCCAACAAAATTCAAGGTTATAGCATTTAAGTATTCAAACCAGGAAACGAGTCAAAAGTCAAAACAGGTCAGAATAATTCCACATCCACAACAACAATCATATATCTTGATCAAAATAATGAATACAACCAAATTTAAATGAGGTTAATGTCAATCATCTATTACTACTTTAGTAGTACTTCCATACCCCAAAAATACAACCGAAGTTAAATGAGGTTAATGTCAATCATCTTTTACTACTTTAGTAGTACTTCCATACCCCAAACGATAAAAATGAAGATAATGCCGATCAAGAAGTCATTTATTGCTGGTTTGGAGGTGGCAGATGTGATGGTTCCTCACGTATCTATAAACTTTTTGCCGGTTAACCACCACTAAACCTTGTTAATAATGTGCAAGCAAAAAGCTGATATGGAATTGTTGGTCGTCTATGACATGAGATTTAGGCTGTGTTTGATGGGATTTAAATATGATACAGGAGCAAAAGCACTCACGTATCACATGGGTATAGGCCAGGCCAAGCCAAGCTAAATGAACTAAGTGTGTAGGCACAAGCTAATGCGAAGAAGAGCTAAGGAACATAAAAGTGTATAACCAAACAAAGGCAAACGAAAGTGTAGAACCTAAGAAAAGGGCAAGCTAAGGCACATAGAAGTGTAGAAACAAGCTAAGGCCTTATGACATGTCTATACTCAACCCTAAAAGACCATACCCTTAATCCTATACTTCCAAGAAATTTGACCGTGTTTTATGTGTAATGGGTCCAAAAATTCTAATCGAAAGAAACAGTATGAAAGTCATATGAAGTGTTTTCATATGGACAAAGCTTCCAAAACCACTTTGATTAATAAGGACTAATTGCATAAAAGTTCTTTTTGTACAGTTGGGTCACTGAAGGTTACAATGTGTTCTTTTATTTTACTTTTGAGAGAGAAAAAAAGCTGACTAAAATGCCGTTAGAGTGATTTTTATTATATTTATAATTTGTTTAATAAGAATAGTAATAAGAACAACAAAAAGAAGCTTACTGAAAGTTAATTGCTATTTTGAGTAATTAGTCCTTTAAAAAAGTTAATTATTATTGTAATAATTTCTAACACACTAACCATATATAAAACTCAAAAGTAATGGATAAGTGTTTGTGGGTAGGCCAAAAGAGTCCAACTTGGCCCGTTTTGACCCGCACCAAAAGTTACCCGTATAGACCAGTCAAATAGCCATCACACAAAGTAAAAAAGGTACCTGTTCTTCAAATTGATTAATCTCCTCTCTTACTCGATTAACAGCCTCGAGCCCCCTTGACATCTCCTTAATTTCTTCAACGTTTTCAAGTTCTTCATTTTTGGTAGGTGTGCTCTCCTTAATTTCTTCAACCATTTCAAGATCTTCAATTTTGGCAGGTGTGTTCTCAATTAGTATCACCTTTGAATTGTCCTTCACACCTACCATTTGCAAACTTTCATCGTCATCCATTTCTTTTCCTCTGAATAGCACGTTTTGCACCTTGGGATCTAAACCAGTTGATTTTGCAATCACGCATTTCAAATCACCTTCATAAACAAAAAAGATATTTGATAAGATTAAAAAATTAACAAAAGAAGCCATCATGCAAAATTATTATTTAAAGGTGCATGAGTACAAATATCAGTAGCTTTAATCACCTAAAACAAGAACTCTAGAAGAGACCATTTTGATGGATTTACTTGTAAATAGGTCAATTTGGGTTATGTTTTATCCCTAACGGGTAAAACTGGACAAATAAGAACATATTTAAAAAAGAACGGGATGGAAATGGTCATACAAGACAAACGTGCGTAAAGGGTATTATTAACGCAGAGTATCCTAAATTGCTTTATGCAAAAGACAAGATAAATCTAGCAATAATGTAGTCTTTTAAGCATATTTAACATCATAACGATTCATAAAAAAAGTTCAAAAATTAAATGGCGTGTTCTGTATCAACTAAACACACACCTAACTTTACCTGTTATGATCTATTACACAGCCCACACATTTTTCTACATCTGCCTACAAGGTAAGCCTCATTTGGCAACATTTACATTTTCTATTTGGGTTCACGTCATTTTGTAAGAAAAATTGTGCAATAGTTGTTGACAAAACAAAAACCCCAGCGGCATGAAATTCCCTCCAAAAATTTTGATAATACCTTTATAAGTTAATGAAGATAGAAAGTTGAGGTTTCTAAACTAGGGTATCTTCTTAGTAATAACAAAAATATTATAAAAGAATGAATGTACAAGTAAACAGATATGCCGGTCCAATATGTGAAAGAACAAACTATTTAAAAATTTGTACTTGACCTTGAAAGCAAACATTTTGAAAATTTGATGTAGGTGATTTAAAAAAACACCTATATACTCTTCTTAATTGCACAAGTAAAATGATGCTATATAAACCTAATCCAGGTTATGAATAAGCCTAATTGTGGTGAGAATAACAATTAAACACCCTAAGCCCTAAGGCCATTAGTAGTGGACGGGTGTGATAGAAAAAAAGTGGTGCCACATAGGCAGCCACGTCAACCGGGAGTGATAAATAAACAGGATTAACGTGGTAGGTGGAAAATTAGAAGAAAAAAAATCAAACGAAAGTCACGCTCTCTTCTGGTAATGATCAAGGAAGTGGGCATAACGCCCAAATATCGTGGTGGTGGCGGTGTACCACCATGATAGGTGGTGCCACCACACAATCACCCTTGGGCACAATGCACATTACAATTGGCCTAATACAAGTAAACAGGTATCTCGTTCCAAATATGATAAAGGACAAAAATTGTAAACTTTTTCTGATTTTAAAATCAAACATTTTGAAAATTTGATGTACATGTTTTAAAAAAACATTGCCAAAAGTAGTTGATCATCAATAACAATGAAAAATACACTTATAAACACCTACATACTTCCTTCTGTATAACAAATGGTTTAAAACTATGAAACAAATATTACAATAGTTATAAGTTAACTAATAATAGTGCAAATAAGATGGTGAATAGATAGACCTAAGCTAGTAAATGAATAGATAAACATAAACCCTAATACAATTGTTGCTGCCTAAAAAGTGTGAAACGAGTTGTTGTTATAAAGCGTTGAGATTTGAAATATATACCAAAAGTGGATTGAGGATTGGTGAAGACGTCGAAACTGTTTGAACCGAAAGAGACTTTGATTTTGATGAAATCGGCGCCGGAATCTTCAACTTCGATATTGCCGGTGGTGGTGGCGGAGGAAGCGGTGGCTCCGCCGTGTTGTTCCATCGTCCGATTAGCAGATTAGTGACGTCTGGCGGTGGGAGTTGTGAGATAATTGTAAATTTGAATGGAGTTAAATAGGAAAGCTGTGGTGTATGACATGAATTGAATATGACCGAACCGGCTTCGAGTTAGTAGCTTTACGTCATATGAATTCGGTTTTTTTACTTGTCTTTGCTACAATGTTGATATCCTTATGTCTTTAATTTAACCCATCACCACACTTTATCGTTATTAAAATTGGCGACTATCGATATTCATCGCTAGTACAAGTTTTTATCACTTTAGTTCATCATTGGTGGCTGGTAAGATTGACGATTATTTCTACTCTGCACATATGTAACATGTTCGATTAGCAATATTTTTAATAGACAGTTACTATTGCAATAATCTTAACACATTAGATAGATATTTAAATATAACTTAATTAGTCAAGGTCACATAATCATGTGTTTAAATCAAAATAAAAACAAAATCTCTTAAGGCATTAAGTCCGTCAGGACCAGATGCATTATAAAAACTGTTAATAAATGTTTAATGAGGTCTGAGGATGCAGATGACCTCAACCCGTGCAACCTAAGTTTGGTTCTAGTCATCGCCGTTAGCATTGGTGAGCGACTCCGGTGACAAAACTTGATAATTTATACAATGGGCTAACAAAATTTCCATACAAAACGAAGAGGGTGGAGGCCAATTTTTTAAGTTATTAAACTATATTTTAAATGATTAAATATTAAATTTACAATACTAATGAAAAAAACGACATTCCTCCCGCCCCTTTAAAACACGTGCCTGCTACGAAAATGCCTAAATCAGCATATAATCGCAATTGCGTCTATCATCCTTTTTCAGGTTATATTCCCCTGAAACGATCATCTATCATATATTTGTTGCTATTATCATTTGTCGCTTTTTACCTTTTAATCATCCATGTGTGTACGACTTATTTTGCAATTGTGTATGCTGTAATGTCTTGAACCCTTGTTCTTTCATTCTAACTAGATTTAAGACTGGGTCGCGTATGTAACTTTGTCACATACGTTGATAAAAAACATCATGTCTCGCACGTTACAGTGTAAAGTCTTAATGTGTCACATATTAAAAGACGAATAGATATCCAAACTTAAAGGTCAAAACGATAACTAAGTTAAATCCATAGGGTTATAGTCATAAGTATGTCAAGGTAGAATAATATTTCAAAATCGTAAACTGACTAAATATCATGAGCCAAAATGATAATTAGTCAAAGTCAAAGTCAAAGACTAAAATCGTAAATATGCCAAAGCTATAAAAAAAAAAAATTAAACATGCTACGACTTTAAAATTGTAAATATGCCAAAGGTAAAAACATGAGTTACAAATTCGTAAATGAAACAAACTGGGAGAGAAGTTGTATAGTTTTTAGAATCGTGACACAAAACAATTCCTACTTTCACCTTAACTTTAGTTGCACTCCAAGTTTACTTATTCCCCAAGTTTAAATAGTTTCACATGTGAACCGGTTAGGATTATGCACTACGAAGATTTATATAGTTCTATTTTAGTGTCGTGTAATACTATTATTCTTGGCCGGTTTTCATTATAATAAGTCTTTGTTTTTAATTTTTTATATATATTCAAAACTTGAAGCCTTTTTTTGCTTTTGATCATACCGTAGGTTTGTTTTTCGAGGAACCATGGATGAAGATCAAGAAAGGGAGAGATCTGCGATGGAAAACGATATTGGAAAACGCAAAGGAAAACGTCGACAAACCAAAGATGACGCGTTATATGATATCTTTGCTGATACTGACAGTGACTCGGAAGGTTGTTCCCACAAGAGTAAACGGAGGAAAGATTCAATCAATCTAACCAAGCCACTAAAGTTTGTATCTAAAGGCAATGTGATGCCTGGTCAAGAAATTGTTCAACATTCCAAAGACAAGGATGATAAAGATAATAAAGATGATAGTAGCATGAAGGCAGATGAAGAAGAGGTTAATGACACAAGTGTTGATCTTTTTCCTACTGCACTACGTAAACAGTTCAAGGAACGTGTACTTCGAGGGCGTGTGGATATGGACAAATCCAAATTAAATAAGAAGTCATCTCAAGTAAGATCAAGAAGTATAGAGGCAAAAGATGAAGGGAATGTGAGCATCTTTGAAAAACACATGAAAGGGATCGGGTTGAAGTTACTTGAAAAAATGGGTTATACAGGAGGCGGGCTTGGGAAAAACGCACAAGGTATTGTGGCTCCAATAGAAGCAAAACTGCGTCCCAAAAATATGGGAATGGGGTATAATGAATACAAAGAAACGGTTAATCTAACTCGGTGTGTTACTGAAAGTCAACCGAAAGAGAAGACGTGGTCAAAGCAAGGTCAGTCAAAAAAGAAGAAAAAAGATTATGTAACCGCAGAGGAGTTGCTGGTGAAGAAACAAGAACAGGGATTAAATGTGGTTCAGAAAGTGATTGATATGCGTGGCCCACAAGTTCGAGTGTTGACGGATTTTGAGAACTTGAATGCTGAAGAGAAGTCGCAGGAGGATGACGTCCCAATGCCTGCGCTTCAACATAATGTGAGATTAGTTCTTGATTCTGCTGAACTGGATATTAAAAAACTAGATCAGGATTTGAGACAGGAAAGGGAAACTGCAGTCACTTTGCAAAAAGAAAAAGAAACGCTAAAGTGTGATGCTATGCGACGAAAAAAACAGCCTCATAGTATTGAAGAGATTGTTGCCGTGGTGGGACGATTATGTCACGAGCGTCAAACAGGTACGTTGACTTTAGACTCGCTTGCTAATTCATTCAGGAGTTTACAAAAACAGTTTCCTGATGAGTACAAGCTCATTAGTTCATCTACAATCACATGTTCTTTTGCTTGGCCTTTGTTTTTTAGAGAATTTCAAGGATGGGATCCCCTAAAAGACCCTGAAAAGCACTTACATGTTGTATCAGTATGGAAAGATTTGTTACAAGGAGACGGGATACTCGATTCACGTTACACTCAGCTGTTTATGGAGGTTGTTTTCCCGGTTGTAAAAATCTCGTGCACAAACACATGGCAAGCTAGTGAACCGGAACCATTGTTAAAGTTTCTTGAATTTTGGGGAAAATTAATGCCACATCAGGCTCTTCAAACCATACTTGATAATATTGTGATGCCGAAGTTGTCGGCTGCTGTTGACTCGTGGGACCCGGTTCGTGAACATACGGCTATACATACATGGGTTCATCCGTGGCTACCATTGCTAGGGAAAAAGCTGGATACATTGTATCTTGCTATAAGAAACCGATTAGAAAGGGTTCTTCATGTTTGGCACCCGAGTGATGCGTCAGCATATGCAACTTTATCGCCGTGGAAGCGCGTTTTTGATGCAGGAAGTTGGGAACAATTAATGGTTCGGTCTATTATTCCGAAACTGAAGGCAGTTATGCGTGGATTTCAAGTCAACCCGGCTGACCAAAAGCTTGATCAGTTTTATTGGGTTATGACTTGGGTTGGTGTCATTCCTGTTCATCTTATGCTTGATATAATGGATGTGTTTTTCAACAAATGGCTAGAGGTTTTATACCAGTGGTTATGTTTAAAGCCGAATTTTGAAGAAGTGACTAGTTGGTTTATGGGTTGGAAGGATCTCATCCCTGCCGAGCTGTCATCCAATGAACATATACGGGCCAGGTTATATGCGGGTCTAGACATGATGAACCAGGCGGCTGAAGGGTTGGATGTGGTTCATCCAGGCGTGAGAGAAAACATTAGATACTTGAAGACACGTGAACATAGACAGTTCCAAGCAGTGACAAAGTTCCAGCATGATGATTTGAGCTTAAAAGAAGTTGTTGAATATTATGCAGAAGTGAATAATTTGTTGTTTAAACCGAAGCCTGGAAGACTGCGAGACGGATACCAAGTATATGGGTTTGGGAATATTAGTATAATTATGGATTCTCTTAATCATAAAGTGTTTGCTCAAATTGAAGATCGATGGTCTCTTGTATCCCTTGAGCAATTACTGAAGCTGCAGAAGGGTTTTGTCAAGAAACGACGCTAAAGTGTCTGCTCAGTGGTGATGTCTTTAACAAGTTGGATGGTACTAATTGTGATGGCTGCTCAATGTGTTTGTTGGTATTTTGTTCTAAACTATGTATGTTACTAATTGAATCGTCCATTTTACTTTGTGGTTGCTGATTTATGTTGCTGTTGCAGCTATGTGTTGACTTCTTTTGGCATGCCTTGATTATTAGATTGGTATTTGACTATTGGTAATGTATCTTCTTATTGTAGGCTAATTGCTGATGCCATTACTGTTATCTGCGAACTGTAGGTGCGTGTTTATCTTCTACTTATTTGTGCTGTTGTTTTGGTTAATTGTTTGTTGCTTTGTGCTTTGTATATTTCTTTTACTTTGAAGGGTGTTGCTGAAAAAATCAAGCACTTTCTTGGCACAACCCTGGATTTATACTTCAACATGAGAAGCGACGGGTCAATAGCAGTCAGCAACCCAAACCGACTTACTGCACTCACCTCCAACACTCCGGAAAAACTACTACCAGCAACTCGATCCACCTGCAAACGAGCCCCCACTAGACAAGAATCCCATGCATAAAAAGAAAAATTAGGTACTAAAAAAGTTATTATAAATTAACTAGAAACTAACAAATATTAATGTGCAGGGAATGAAAGACTCTTGCAGTTGAAGCTTTTGGAAACAACTCTCAAGTTACAAGTACCTAATTAAAGACTTTGGCTAGAAAACACATCTTATGTAGAAAACAAAAGACATCTTTACTTAATGCTTGGAAAGATTAGACATTTTCCAGGTACCAGGGCACACCTGAAGACACTGGCATGACTGCCACCTTTTGTAAACCCAACAACTATCTAACGTGTAAAAGAACACCTATTCTATTTTCTAAATCCGCCACTGTACTAAGATAAAAAGAAACTACGATGGATATTTGCGTGTGCTTCAACTTAAAGGCACACTGATTAATAACCAACCACAGACGACATGAAACTCAAAGCATGATATAAAACATCAAAGGTGCTTGCGTGTTGCAGCGAGCGCCTTTGCAGGTTCACATGTAAATGAAACTTTGGTATAGACATGAGTTATTGAAAGTGGACGATTATCCGTTTACTCTTTTTATCATGGTTTAAAGTTGTCGTATTCTTCTAAATGTCATGGGCGGAGCTATTGCTAATGTATGGGGAGCAACCGCCCCACATCATCACACAAAGACATTAAAAGTAAAGTGAAGATAAGTTGTTCTGAAAGTTTTTAGTTATGACACGAGGCGGGCCGTGAGGGTTGCAATGGTACTTTAAAGTTTAGAGAAAGATAAAATGATAAAAGAGAAGATTAAAAGCATTTATATCTGGTTTGATATAATGTATGTGAGTGCGTTCGTAATAATTTAAATAATAGTTGTAAGTGGTTGATTGAGAATATCAAGTGGGTTCGTATAATTTTTTAATATTTTTAAAAGTGGTTTTAAGTTAAGGCAGGAGAAAAATAATGTTAAATATATAAAAATAATGTTGTTTTTTAATTGAAAAGGAAATATATATATATTATATTTTAGTATAATTGTAGAGAATCAGATGTGAAAGATAAAAGAATATACCATGTGTGATGGGTATTTATTTTGATTAAGCCGGACTTTAAAAGTAGCTCGATAGGAAAAGAAGTGTGATCAATTTAATAAATATATATAGTGCAATAATCTAGACCCATTAGTTTGTGTTATCAAAAGTACTAAAGACCCATTATTCACTTATGCTAGTTTTATGGGTTACAAATAGGGCTCTTAACGGTTGATTGGGATCATTAGCGTTCTTTTGAATTACTATTGTAATTCCTTTTCTATTGTAATTCCTTTTCATATGTTGTATCTCCTAGCAATCTTTTGAATTACTATTGTAATTCCTTTTCATATGTTGTATCTCCTAGCTTCTTGCTAGGCTTTCTAATATACTGTTAATTCGGTTGTTGTTCAAAAAAAATTCACTTATGCTAGTTTGTCTTAATTTTCACTAAATTTGATATGTTAAGAGTACTAAAGTCGATATGTTTCGATGTGTAAGTGGTCGATTTCATAGATATATATTGCAATAGTCTAGACCCGTTATTTAATATAATCACTAAATGTTTAGTTTGTGTTTTAAAAAAGAAGAAAAATTGCCAAAGTCGTTTTCAGAAACTACACTAAAGTTGATACTTTCGATGTGTAGTTATAATGTAACCACTTATGCTAGTTTCTGTTTTCAAATTAGAAGTGCTAAATTGATACGTTTGATACATAGTTATATGACCACTTATGCTAGTTTGTGTATTCAAAAAGTACGATATAGTTGTAATATGACCACTTATGCTAGTTTGTGTATTCAAAAAGTACTAAAGTCGATACATAACTGAGCTATAAGTCGTGATACTTATTAGATCAAGTGTGGGAAATATTATTTGTTATGATATATATATAGTTATAGTAGATCATGCAACAAATTAAACTATATATACTAAACAAACAACACAGAGAGTAAGTATATATAACAATGACTTTTTAGAGCTTGGTTCCTTGAAGTTAAACAGTGTACATAAATTCATCAAGTTCAATAAAAAAAAAACACAACACGCTCGATCTCGACATTCTTGCTTCAAAATAAAAGATCATCATAACACACAACATGACAGTAGTCTAATGTACCGCAATCAGCACCGCCTCACCGATCACATGCCCATCAATCGCCTCCAATAACTTATCCTTCGTCACCTATACATGATGCACCAAATCGCAAACAAATTATTAACAAATTGAAACTAAGTAATCATCAACCACGAAAACGTAATTACCATATATCATGACTTAATTAATTACCTTATTCCCCAAATCAAATTCATCATCCAACGCATACAACTTAAACTCAAACCGGTGTCCGGATGACGGTACCTTCGGGGTACGCCACCCGGGCACCTTAAAATCATTATATCCTTCTTTAATACCCGCGTAATCGCCACCTATCTCCTCCTCTTTACGGGAGAATCCTTCCGGGAGTCTTTTTAAACTAGGTGGTATGTTGATCACCACCCAAACGGTCCACGGAACTAGTGGACCCTCTGGGTCCGGTGCATCGATATCCTGCACCACTAGTGCTAATGTTTTTGTACCTTCGGGCACATTGTACCATTCTAACGGTGGCGATATGTCTTTTTGTGTACCTGTGATGTGATTTACGGACGTCACAAAACTTATAAATTTGTTTTAAAAAAATATATAGGAGACGTCTCAAAGTTTATAAATTTGTTTTAAACGATATAGTTGTAAGGGTGATATATACCTTGACCGTCACTGGTGTATTTTCTTGGTAGTTTGCCTTCATGATCGATGCTGGAAGATGTGAGCCTAAATTCATCACTTGCATTCGCCATTGTTGGACATATGTTTGCAGTTTTTGATCTAGATCAACTTATAACGTGTGATGCTTTTATAGTGTTGTGGATGATTAGGACTAGGTGGGTTGTTGACACGTGTAATCAAGAGTTCTAGCAGTTTTGGGAAGCTTGTTTGCATGTTGACACTTGACATCTACGTGGTCGCTAGAAACAACTACATCACTCATTTTCAATCGAGATCCTTTTAAAATTGATAACGATCTTTAACTAATTTAATAATAATAAGAAATTTGCGGATATATTTGATTGTTTGAGATAATCCTCTTCCTATTAATCATGTTTCTCTTATGAATGGGTCAATGGGCCACGTTAAGCACATAAACAGTATGTATAGGCACTCTATATAAAAGTGTTTTAAACAGTGTTTTGAAAATAGGTCGGACCGGAAATTTTTAAAATAGGTCGGACCGGTTGAACTGGGAACCGGGCATGGAACCGGTCCGGGTTAGGGGTTTAAACCGCTCTAGTCATGAACCGGTAGATCCAACGGTCCGACCGGTCGGACCGGATGAACCGGGCGGTTGAACCGGTAGAAAATAGATCAGACCGGAAATTTTTAAAATTTTTCTATATTTTATGTATTTATATTTAAAAATCATCCGGTCATTTAATCCGGTTCGACCGGTCCGACCATTGGACCGGTAAGGAGACCGGTTTGATGTCCGGTCCGGTTCTGAAAAGATTGGTTTTAAATCCTTCATTTTAAGATAAAAGAAAACTTAGTAACGATTTGTGCAAGTCATTAATTCTTACTCATGTTTGAATCATGTATCAACCGAAAATCAAACAAATCCGAATTAGAAATGTACGTGTTAAACTGAACCAAGATTTAATCGATTAAACCAATTTATTTTATTTATTTGATTTGGTTAACTAATTACTGGGTTAAACAAGTTATTATTCGACTAAATTCAGTACAGTTATCTGAATACCCATAATTTAAAAAACTTATAGACAAATCAAAAACCAAACTTGTAGTTCAGATACGATTAAAACTCAAACCAAGTTAAAAAAAGATTTTAAAGTTTAAACCACCTCTATGCATATCCACCCAAGTTGCAATTAAAAAGTGTTGATTTTATCGAATAGCAAAATCTCCCGGTAGAAGGTAAAAGAATAATTAGTAATAGAAATAGTTTTTCAAAGAAATTAAATATTTAAAAATAATTTTAAATGGGGAATTTAAGCTTTTTGCCTTATGCTTCAATTTGGGCGGTTAAATCGACATCCAACATGGGCTGCAAGTTGCAAGGAAAACACTGTGAAATTATCATGGAAGACGATGCAATTGTGATGATCATGTCGCTTCTGGTACGCATAAACACACTCTCACTATCTAATTGCATTTCATTGTTTGTGAATCTATGCTGTGCAAGTGTTTCTAGTGGTTGCTCACCAACTGTTCGATGAAATGTCTGAATGAATATTTAGATTTAGGTGAGGCTTTAAGTTGTTAAAATCTATAAAAAATCACTTGAAACAAACAAAGCTTTTAATCATAGATATAAAATTAAAACATCTTGAATGCATCTTTATTTTGGAATGTAGTATAGATTATGCATTATAATTTATAAACCTTGATATTGTTCCCATTTCTTACCTCAACAATTCACATTCTGTATCTATATATACATTGAAAAAAATAGAAGATCAAAAGAAAGAATTTTACACAGTCAAAACTCACAGTTTGGTGAATGGAGAATCAGCTTCTGATGAAGAAGTTGCTGAAGAAGTGGATAACGGTTTTGTGCGATCAAAGCAAGTGCATTTTGGATCATGAATGACTTGCTTTCTTGAGAAATCAAGCTTGCTACAAAACACACAATACCCTCCTTTTGACGGGTCAGCTTCTGATTCAAATTCACTTTCATCTGAGTTTTCGTAACTGTAGAATGACTCCTTTTCATCATCTTCGTCTTCTTCAAATAAACCGTAGGGTGCATAATGGATGCCAAAGACTAGACATATTATCATCAGAAGTTTGTTTGTGTACTCATCCCAAAAGTGTCTCCCTTTCTTAGAAAACATAATTGTTCCTGTGACAATGGCTGCACCTGCCCCGAATCCCACCCCAGTCAATATGTACTGCATATCATATCTGTTCTTTAATTTTTGAATTATTGCAACATATTCTGTTTTGGGATTGTTTGAACCTGAGCACTTTCTGCTTAATGGAAACCCACACAATTCCTTGTTTCCTAAATAGGAATTATTCTCGAAGGTTGAAAATTGTTTGCCTGTTGGGATTTTTCCTTTCAATTGATTGTTTGACAAACTAAAGGCAGAAAGAAACGAAAGGTGCGTGAGCGCATATGGGATCTCTCCAGTTAATTTGTTTGATGACATGTCTAATGATTCCAGCTGACTTAAATTTCCCATAGATGATGGGATAGAGCCTGTGAAATCATTACGTGATATGTTGAGAACATAAAGTGCTTTGAGGTTCCCAATTGAGTCTGGTATTTCCCCTGAAAAGTGATTATTTGAGATATCAATGGAAGTGAAAAGTGTCAAGATTTTGACCAATTCCAACTCGAGTCCTTTGGCTGTGACTGTAACTGAATCCTGATAGTACATATTACTAAGTTGTAAGACAGTAAAGCTCAGGTGCTTCTTTGTTGGTGGATCATCATTCATCATAGAATCCCAATGCCTGAAACATCTATTAGGGATTACACCGTTTAAATGGTTGGAAGCTATGTCTACAATCTGAAGCTTTGACCAATTGTTATGTTGAGTCTGACCACAAATGACTGTTCCATATAACTTGTTGGATCGCAAAACAAGAACACGCAAGTTGGTGTTTTTACTCAAAAAACATGGAAATGTGTCATTTATCTGGTTTCCTCCAAGGTTTAACACTTCTAACATCGTGCAATTGACCAATGATTCTGGAATCTTCCCTTCTATATGATTTTCGTGCAAATCTAGAGTGTTTAACCCGCAAGTACTAGGAAATGTTCCCTCGATTCGACCACCAAGATTATTGTTTGCCAAGTTTAGTACACCAAGACTGCTACCTATTTCGATCAAACAATTCGGTATGCTTCCTTTTAACTGATTGTTTGACATATCAAGAACCTTTAGGTAGACAGCATTGCATATACTTTGTGGGATTTCCCCAGTGAGTACATTGTTAGAAACCGAAAAGAAATATGCATACGTGAGGTTTCTCCATATACTTTCCGAGAGTGAGGAATTGAAAAGATTGTTTGAGTAGTCGATGATATTAGCGGTTTGTGGCGGAACTGGAACCGCTCCACTAAGACGATTGGAATGTAAGTCAAGTACAAAAAGATCAGGTAAACTATAAGGTTCTTCGAGGCCAGTTAACCGGTTACGAGAAAGGTTCATATAAGAAAGACTTCCATTCCCAACTTCCCATATCCATGTTGGTATGTTTCCTTCTATATTGTTGTTGGAAAGATCAAGAGTATTCAATCTTGATTGGTTTCTTAGATTAGGAAACTTCATCAAATTGCAAGAAGCTAACTTTAAGGTCGAGAATTTCGGAAGACGATTCACGAGAGTGATGTCATCGCTCGTTATTATTGACAAGTTATTAAACGAAAGATCTAGAGTCGTGAGATTGCTCAAACGATCTTGGAAATATACAGTTCTTATGGTGTCACTTAGGTTATTTGATGATAACAACAAGATATTAAGCTTTGGAAGCTCAAAGATAGATCTTGGAATTTCTCCTTGCAGTTTGTTACTACTCAAATCAAGTGTAAGCAACGAAGATAATGATGGATTAGTGAAATTGTCAAGTGAACCATCAAAATTGTTGTTGGAAAGCAGTATTTGTTGCAGCTTTGGCAAACTGAACAAAGTTGAAGGTATACTTCCTTTAAAACCATTAAATCCTAAATTGACCAAAACAAGATTTTCAAGATCTTGAAAGTGAGCAGAAGGAATTGTACCCGATAAACTGTTACGTGACAAATCAACATGGGTAAGATTCTTGCACATTTGAAATGATGGAATTTGCCCAGTAAAGTTGTTCCATGACAGATCAATGTACTCCAATTTGGTAAGATTTTGTATAGATGTCGCTATTGGTCCGCCAAAATTGCTGCTCCAAAGCTCAATTCTTGATAAATGCTTTAGATATCCTATAGATTCTGGTATCCCACCAGAAAAGTTGGTGTGGCTGATCATTAAACCTTCAAGGGACCCATTAATAGGAAACTCTGGTAAATAACCGGAAAGATTCTTGTTAAGAGCTAAATCAAGAATCTGTAATTTCTGCAGCTGAAGGACCTTATTCGGAAAAGTTCCTAGCAAATTACAAGAACCAAGATTTATAACTGTCAGATTCATGAAATTTGCAAAGAAATCAGGAACTGGTGCACTTAGGTTGTTTAGAGCTAAATGAATAACTGAAAGGGACTGTAATTGTTGAAGGGAATCATCTAAAGGTCCTGAAAGTTGACAATTTGACAAGCTTAAAACCTCCAAATTAGCTAAAGGTGATAAACTCTGCCCCCAATCTGATCTTTGTGATGATATATTCACATTATCAAGATAAAGACCTCTTAACTTTGTGAAGTTTTGAACAAATGTTGCCAGATTCGGATTTTCAAGCCTTAATGAACGCGTTCCAAATGAGAACAATGAAGAAAGATCAAGAGTTTCCAATTTATCCAGCTTGGATAATTCTCCAGGAATCTGACCAGCAAAAACTGAATTCGACAAGTTTAAATACTTCAAACTTGAAAAACTGCCAAATCTTGTTGGAATCTCTGTGAAATTGAAGTTATTTCCAGCAAGATTCAAGCTTTCAAGATTCTTAAGTTCAAAAAGAGCACTAGAATCATCAATTCCAGCAGAAATAGTTTCATTGCTCAAATCTAGACCAATAACTTCACCTCTTTCACTGCAACTGACACCAACCCACCTGCAACAATCTGTGACATTTGTATTCCAAGAAACCAGCTTTGATGAAAGTGAAGAACTGAAGTGTAGATCATTCTTTAACTGAATCAAGATTGTTTGCTGGTCGTTTTGACATTGACCAGAAACAGATAACAAGAAGATTAGGTAAAAGGGTATGAAGAAAATATGAAAACAAAGATGGGTTTTCATTGGAAACAAGAATCTAAGACACCCATATGTTGATAATTATAAACTTTCTACAAGCAAACCTTTTTTGGAGTTGAACCAGAAATTTCGATGAAGTGGGTTTGCATCGGATTATTCGGAACAGAGAAGATAGAAAAAGAAAACAGAGGGTTGAAAATTTGCAAGCTAGTATATTAATATAGTTATATTTGGTGTGGTTGGCAGTTTGGCATTTGTTGACCAGTTCTTGCCGTTGACTACACTGAATTTGATACTCTTTTTATTGTAAATACTATTTTACTATTTTTTATAATTTCTTTTACAGCAACAGATCTATACATCATATGTAATAGTTTTTTGTACGGTTGTACCGTTAAGGTTAGTGGTATTATTGATAAAAAAATTATGGTTCAAGCGTTTGGTTTAGGTTCTAAACTTGCAATTTAAAAATATAATTATCTTTTGTGGTTTATGAAGTCCAATGATACTATTTTTAAGTGTTATGTTCTTTGTTGTTGCAACACTGTGTGTTGATGTTGTATTTTTGTGATGATTAGCGTAACTTTATGCTATGAAGTAGCTTTCACTTGTATATTAGCCTTGATAGATGGTTGAATTTACATCATATGTCTCATTTAAAACCGTGTGTGATTAATTTACTCAAACTTGAATGTGCTATATTTTGCAACATATAAGATATTTTTTAATAAAAAACTCTTACCCCTTAAATTTATTGATCAGACAGTTTAGAGGAAGAAGTTATAAAATTTATTTATTTTCAAATGAAGTAAAGGGTATTTCACATACAATGTTTCCATGTCCCTTTAGCTTAAAACCTCATTCTAAGAGATTTTCTTGTAGTTAACTGAATTTTCTTTTGGGTTTGATGTAACTAAGAATTAATCTCGAACTTGTCATATTGTGCCCCAAATGAGAGGATGGACAAGTACGGAGGACGTCCGTGGTGACGAGTCCTCTCTAACAAAAATAAAAATAACAAATTAATCCGATCGATTGCGTAAAGCACGTGGTAGTAGCGGAACCGGGGAAATTTTGACTCATTTTAATTTTAAAAAAAAGTTGATTTGGATTTAACTTTTTATTAAAATATTTGAAACGTAAAGTAGAATTCTTGAATATAATAAATTAATAATTAATAACATTGCCGTGTGTTTTGACCTTTCTGAATCGGACTTTTACTACACTGATAATAGAGATTTACATTTGTTCTTTTTTTAATGGCAATTCATAGTTCTTGCTTATAAGAAAATATTTTATTCTAATTTTGAATATATTGTTTTTAATAAAAAGTCTGAAATTAGATCTTGAATAAATTAAATATTAAAAAGGGTGTTACAATAATAAAAGAACAAACGACGCTGATTGCTGATAATTATAAATCACGAATTACAATTATCGAAACTAAAATAGGACAGATAATACGAAACAGAAAAATGTATAAAAATATAAATTTGTAGCCACCTGGGTTTATAAAGTCAGTCAAATAAAAATTAAATTTATAATTGTTTTACTACACCATGATATTGCATATGGTATAGAACTATAGACTAGTAGAATTGTATTTGAGTCAAAAAAGAAAATTATAAGTTTTGTAAGCTTTATTTGATTATTTCAACCTTGCTGAATCGATTTTTATTAAATTTGACCGTAAGCAGAAATTTAAGTTTGAAACAAATAACGGTAAGATGACTCGTATCTTTTAGAACGTTATGTTTTGTGTTATAACTTATAAGTTATAACCAAGTTGGTGCTTGTTTGTATCCGAAATTATTTTGTCAGGTAAATTCAAGCTTTTTAAAGGTGCTTGATTTATGAATCATAACTTATCAATGAGTATTTTATTTTGACTAACTATTTGAGCCCTAGTCTTTTATGAGTAAAACCAGGGTGAAGGATCAAAGGGACGGGGGAGGGTCACCGTCTCCCACTTTTTTCCGGTCGAAGTGTTGATTTGTTGTTCGGCAGTTGATCTTTTATATATATATATATATATATATATATATATATATATATATATATATATATATATATATATATATATATATATATATATATATATATAGGAGAGTTATCCTACATAAAAACGAGAATTTTTTTCTCTTTAAAACGCGTATAATATTGATATATAAAAAATGAACTTTTTTTTCACAATTTTTCAGCTCATTGTGTCTAACGTCAGGTCATTGTGTCTTCCGTCAGGTCATTGTGTCTTTCATCAGGTCATTGTGTGATTGTGTCATCCGTAAGGTTGTTGTGTCATTCATCGGGTCATTGTGTAATCTTATTTGACAAGTATTACACAATGTTCTAATAATAATTACACAATAACATAAAAAGTATTTCAAAGATCTTGCTCTCACATCATCCTCCTTAAAAAATAAATAAACAAAACTTAAAAAAACTACTATTTTCTCATTGTGTCTTTTTTCATTGTGTCTAATTTAAAAAATAAAAAAAACGGTAATTTTTTTAATTTTTTTTAATTTTTTTTAATTTTTTGTTTATTTATTTTCTGAAAGAGGAATACATGGGGAACAAGGTCTCCGAACCACTTTTTTCAAATTTGATTTATATTGTGAGTTATAATTTTTTTAAAAGTGTCATTGTGTCTTTGTTTACCATTGTGTCATTCTCACACTTTGTAACAAAAAATGACGTTGTTTTTGAACATTTCTCAAACACATATTAACAATTTGTGACACGGTGATAATTTTTAAACACATAATATGACACAACAAATATTTATAATAAGATGATATTATATAATGACTTAAGAATGAACCGATAAAAGTGATATTTCACTAGTTATAATAAAACACAATCACATGATATTACACAAGGACTAGACAAGTGCTGAATTTTTTTTTTATTTTTTATATATCAATATTATACGCGTTTTAAAGATAACAAAACGCTTGTTTTTTTGGTGTAATTTTTTTTAAAAAATAATATCGTATCCAAAAGTTATGAAAGTTTTAAAAAAAGTGGGGGAATTGGCATGTGCCTTGCATGTGGAGAGAGAAAGTCAACAAAAGTGGCTATGACTAATGTACCCTTCCACCAATTTCTTTTCCTACAAATTGATCTCAACCATTAAAAAAGAGATCTAAAGGTCATAAATCCTTCTTAGCCTTCTTAGATTTCCAACACTATGTAGGATAACTCTCCTATATATATATATATATATATATATATATATATATATATATATATATATATATGGATCCATTCAAATGAGAACACTTTTAACTTGAGAACAACTTAGGAACCGCTTTAACTGTTGTATTTTTTATAATATAAATTGACCAAAATGCTTATAATGAACCTAATTTTAACATCTATTTAAAAAATATATGATTTGTGAAGTCGTTTGTTAAAATGCATATATGCACCCACATTACTTGTACACAAACACACATTGTGGGTGCATATATGCATTCTAACAAACGACATCACGAATCATATTTTTTTTAAATAGATGTTAAAATTAGTTGAATTATAAGCATTTTGGTCAATTTATATTACAAAAAATTCAATAGTTTGACTCACTTTATGATTCGTTAAAGTTGTACTTTTTGTACTCAAGTTAAGAGTTGTTCTCATTTGAGAGTCCCTATATATATATATATATATATATATATATATATATATATATATATATATATATATATATATATATATATACTAGTTTAGTGTCCGCGCTACGCTCGGGAACACAACATTCAAGTGATGTTTTTAAGGATATTCATGAACGTTCCAATAAGTTTTGAAACAAAACCGTAGTAAACCGAAACACGAAATATATTTTTAAAAATTAAATTTTTAGTATAGCAATATTATACTCAAATTAAAGAGAATAAAATGCTCAGTTTATTTTTTTTTTTAAATCCATATAAAAAAGTTATGTATATTTATAAAACACTGAGGTCTTTAATTGTATATTATTATTAATTTTATCCATAAGTTTCATTTTCACACCCTATCAAATATAAACCGATTCATATACACCCCTTGTAGTAGAGGGTTAAAAGTATAAATACTTTTAAATTTTTCATAATTCTCCAAAATATTAGGGGACCAAAAATGTAATTAGTTTTATTATAATATATTTTATATACATATTTTAAATAAAAAAAATCATTATTATGAGATAAACTCTCAAATGATGCCACATAAGCCAGAAGCTTTAAAATGATGCCACATAAGCTTTTTTGGTTTTGCTATATTATATAAAGATATATATATATATATATATATATATATATATATATATATATATATATTGGGTTTGGCTCCCCTGAAACAAAACGTTTTGAGATTTGATCCTCTGAAACAAAACGTTAATAAGATTTGACCCCTCTTAACTTTAAATCCTTGCTTCGTCACTGAGTAAAACTCTTATATATGCATGACGAACTAGTGCAAGGTCTTCAATACAATCTCATACCAAAATAATAAAAAAGTGTCATGTAGTATCTCTATTTAAACATCTAAAAAAAGTTACTCTTTCACGTGTCATACAACAACTATTTATATGAGAGACTTTTACCGACGGATTTGCATCAAACCGAACGGTCTTGTGAGACCGAGTTGACCCGGTTGAATGAGTTTATTGCACATTTTGTTATGCTTCGATCTCTTTTTTTAATTTCACCCTTTATATACTTCGTCTGTTTTTTTAAATCTTTCATGTTTAAGTAAACTTTAAATTATTTCCACATCTATAAATTGAAGTAATCTCCATCTAATATATGGTATTTTTTTTATGTAGATTGTAATTAAAGTTATTTATGTAGAAATAAAGACAAACAGACAACAAATTGCGTCTGGATAGCAAAATTCAGTCATTTAAACGCTAATTGATTGGAAACTATAATTATTAATTGGAAAACTTCATGAATGATAGTTTTTCTAGTTTTGCATTTTAGCCACCATTGTTTTGTGAATTTTGCATTTTAACCATCAAAACTTCATGAATAATAGTTTTTGTGGGTTTTGCATTTTCATCACCATTGATTTATAGGTTTTGGATTTTAGTCACCAAAGCAGGCAAACTACACCAACTTTTTGTAACTATAATGAGATATATGTGTGATGTATAGCCGGTAAGTCGCTAACACAACCAACATATTTTATACGTATGGCAAAAAGTTAGCTAATAGTCGAAAAATATGTATCTGACTGCAACTAATCTTTTGCAATGTTAAAATATAACCTTTTTTTATGTTATGAGTTGTCAAAACAGGTACTTCTCGCACAACAACAGAAGAGAAATTATAAATTCTTGATTAATAACCATAATCTATCCATACAAATTAGCAAAAAAGATTAGTCAAACAACTTGAGTTTATTCTACTCAAAATAAATACTCAATTGAATAAATTATTCGGTTAATCAATGTTAATGGACCTTCAATTAAATTTTAAAGCAACTCTCCATGACTAACAAAAAGGGCAATTGCCTAGCTTCTCAAATCTCGAACATTATTAATTACTATATGAGTAAACTCTGCTATTCTTCCAAGTATTTTAATATTTTTAAAAAGTTATTCTGATTTTAATAGTTTAGGTCTTTATGAATTTTATTTTTAATAGAAATGCTCTTGAAAAATAACTTCATATAACTTTTTATGAGGGTAAAAATGTCATTTTTCACATTTTTTTTTATCTAGGTCAGCATGTATGTTAACATTTTTATTTAGTCACATGTCAAACAAGAATGAGAGAAATGTCATTTTTACGCTTCACGTCCGGAGCACGTAAGGGAGACTTAATGGAAAATTGGACGGAGTTAGTGTTTGGGACAATTTCTGTTATCAATAAAAATCACAAGAACCTAAAGTGTTAAGGTGATACCGAACTTGTTAATGGTATCAAAATACAATGACCAAAACTATAGTTTACTCTTACTATATATTTGAAATGTTTCATAGTTAAGTTCTGGTTTATCGGCTTTTGCCACTAAACTGTTTAATGTTACAACTTTGGTCCTTGCTAAGTTTAGTTTTTTTGGTAATTCTTTTTGTCCTGTCAAGCTTCATTTGGCTGCTTTGTTTTAGAAGAAACCCATCGTACTTGCCTCGACCTTCTTTCCGATACCAGTCGGCCTTCAGTTTTCTTGTCACCACTAGTTGGTTACCAATATTCTACCGGTGGTTTTGGAGGCGAATGGCGGCAATGGTGGCTAAAGTGACCGATGTGGATGTTTCCCTTCGATGAGGAGTGATCGTTTGACCGTTGTCTTTGATGGTGACTTGGATCTTTATGTACACATTCACAACTTTTGTCACATGCTTCCGTCATAACGCACAAGGTTGATATAAACCTAGTTAAATTCAAAGAAAACTACTATGTTATCAAATAAAAAACTATTATCATATATTTGTTGTTATCAAGGTTTATCAATCTTACTAGGTTTAAAACCCGTGTATACACACGGAATAAATTTAAGATAATTAAATTGAAAGTAATACTTAAGAAATATTTAGTAACGAACAATAAAAATTTTAATAAATAAAGTGATATCTTAAACATAGACCCTTTAGCAACACCTCCATCGGTTTACCTCGAAATAAGTTTATAATTAAAATGTCATACGGTAAACCTTACAGCATTTGGTCACAAATGCAATGTCCAATGGCTCAAAAGTTGCTCGATGCATATCTAATAATGTGTCGCATCCTCTTAAGTCGATATATTCAAAAGAACTTATCAAGATTTAAACAATATTGTTTCTCTAATTATATTTAATACATTATCTAAATAAAATGACATGAATAGAACATCAAAGAATTTAAAATCATGAATTTACTCCATAAAAATGTGATATTATGAAGTTGATGCATAAGCATCAATTAGCCTAAGCTCATAAATTTCACTACATGAAAATGTAAAATTACAAAATGATGCTGTCTGAAAAATTGTCAAATTAGAAGACTAAGATCATTTTTTTCAAAACACTCTAAAAATACTTGGATTATACACCCGTGAAATATATATTTCAATTTCCATTACGTGGTTAACCAATTTATTTTTGATATTTGCAAGTAAATAAAACTTGACTTAGGGGCTGTTTGTTTACCTCTTAATGATTCAGTTCAGTGCTTAACCATTCAGCATTCAGCATTCAGAGCGTTTGTTTCAGAAAAAAAGAGCCTCTGAATGGTTCAGTTAAGTACTTAAGTGCTGAATGGTTAAGAGACTTAGAGATGCTGAATGGAACTGAATGGGGCATATGCTAACTTTATACTCATCTGAAGTTCTACCCCAACATCTCTCTCATTGATGGAACCTCTTAATGGTTCAGACCTCTTAACCATTCAGCACTTAATGATTCAGATTTTACCAAACAGCCCCTTAGTGATGGAAACATTCACCTTGACTTGATGTCTCGGTTTAGGTATACTTTGTTGACTTCATGAACCCAAATGTCAATAAGAATGCAAGTTCAATTTGTTCCTCAACTTACATACAACACGGGTCATTTTACCTGTCTTCATTATTAACAACATACTCGACACCACTTCAATGGTAAAGCATTTTGCTGAACAGAATGGTTAAAATAAATAGTTTAGAAAATACTTTATTTGTAGGAAATCAAAACACAATGCTTATAGCTAGTAATCTAACCCTTTGAATCAAAATTCAGATCATTCAAACTATTATCATGAAAAGAATAAGAACATTAATAAACATGGTTCCTAGAAGAGTTGAGAAAAGCACACATGCAATTTATGGTAACAAAAGGCTAATCACGATCAATGGTTCATGTTGCTACCCAACAACAATAACGCCCAAAGTCTTCTAATATTAAAAAGGTTAAAAACATCTTAAATAAGGATTTAAACTAAACTGAGTATAGTTTCCGCTGAACATTGAACATCACTTGTTCCCAGTTGCCGATGAACATATTCTTCAAATTTCTTTCCACTTCATCATCGGTGACAACAATGGCTGACACGAAAAGAAACAGAAAGATTACATAAAAGTTTATAAAATTGTTTTAATTCATACCCTAATTCTGTTGTGACAGCATGAGTTACTAAAAACAATTCATTATGAGGTAAACTAAAGAATTTAAATGCACTAAGCTTTTCATAAATTATTATTAAGAATAATATTGTTTTTGTGTAGATCTTTAGTGGTGAGTTCAATAGAAATAACATTGCCATCATATAATATCAACCAATAATGAAACTTCACCATATATACTAAGATAAATAAACTAATTATAATGAGCAAATTGCCATCAAAATGACTGCACACTCGCATATCTTTAATCTGCATGCAATTAGCAACTCCAAATACATATAGACTAATGCTTCATCCATGATGAAAAGAAATTGAGGACAAATACAATACTTCATTAAAAATTTTAAATATGTTTTTTTTAACCAAATCAACAGACATTGATACATATATTTGCATCAATTAAAAAATTTGCTTTAAATACGACATCAAGTTAGTAATCCAATCTTTCTAACCAAATTAACCATTCGCAATAATTACAACAACAAATTAGTGTGTATGGTAATCCAATAAGGTTAAAGATACAACAGCAACACAAAATCAACCATTCACGATCCAATAAATTTTTTGACATCAGGTTAGTGTGTAAAGTATCCAAATTTTTTGACCAAATCAACCATTCACAAAAACATTAACACAAGCACTTAGTTTGTAAACACAAACATAACAGAACATCAAATGTTCAAATTCCCAATTTGCATCAACAATCAATACTTCAAAACTCAACGCCTACACATCAAACGCCAACCATTTCGTTTCGGTATATAAAGAAGTCGAACCATTGATGTAAGATCTGATTCTAGAGAAGCAATTACCAGTATGTAGGGAAGCTGTCAGAGAGACTCGTTGATGTAAGTAAACCTAACAAGCGATCTTTACACATTAGTGTGCGTGGTTAATAAATAAACTTACGAAATTGAAGATAATTGAAAACTCACACTTTCATCAATTGCAAATGAATTCTTTGATTTGATTCCGGAACAGATTGGCTCCTAATAAATCAAATGAAATCAGTCAATTTATTGACTTGATTCTTGGAAAGAAAACCCAAATCACGGACCGAACAAATGGAAAATTTGGGCGGTCAATAATTTTCTCTCCAAAAATATGCCACCCATATATGGGAGTTTAGAGCCTAAACTTGGCAATTAAGGATCTAGCCGTGATTTAGAGAATTGCAAGGATTGATGGAATTTGATTTGGAAAAGAATTGGCCGCCCAAAACCTCAACTTCCCCCCTAAATTTGCCGCTCAAATGAGGTCTAGTGGCCTCCCCCAAAACTTAGAATTATTAGGTAGACTAGGTTTAATACCCGTGTGTTACACACGGGTTAAATAGTAATATTTATAAAGAAATTATAACCATTATATATAACAATTTGTAAATATATAACATTTATTATAGAAAAGTTTAACTAAATTTTACCTCCAAAACTTCCTATTATAGAAAAAAAAATCCCTCTAAAATTGCCCCTAAAAGTTTGATTTATTAGATAGATTTGGGTAAAGTTATAGTAACATGGTTTCTTATAAAAAAAATGGGACAATATATACACGTCACCTAATTTTGGGTAAAATTATAGTTAAAGTTTGTCATATGGGCATAAGCATGTTATCACCTAACTTTTCATATTCGACGGTTTGATCTATTACTTATCGTTCATGTCTTTTGAACGTCACATAAGCATCTATGTGAATTGAAACATATTTGAAGTGTATGTGATTTTATTTGAAGTGTATATGAGTTTTAAAACCATTTGTAGATGACTTATAAACTAACCAACCGCGAAAACTATACTAGCTACCATAAGCACAAATTGAATCGTAATCAATATGTTCATTAAAATAGATCGCTATTAAACATGTAGTTATAGAATGGGTAAAGTGATTTATCTTTTAATACCTTTTTTTTGTATCTTCGATCGGGTTAAAATATATTACTAAACTAGATCTAAGACCGGGCCGCGCGATGCAGCGGCCGAGTCGCATAGTCGGTTCTCGTTTATGTGACTTTGTTGATAAAAAAAAGTTTAATGTCTGGTACGTTATGGTGTAAGAGTCGTAATGTGTCACATACAAAAACACGGAGAAATATCCAAACTTATAGGTCAAAATGATAACCAAGTTTAACCCGGAGGGTTAAAGTTGTTAAATATGTCAAAGTAGAATAAAAAGTTCAAGTCGTAAATTGGTTAAGTCATCAGATGCCAAAATAATAATTAGTCAAACTCGAGAATTAAACTCGTAAAAACGTCAACGTTAAAAAAAAGTTGAAAATAGAAGAATGCTAACGTTGTTAGGCGTAAATATAAAGAAAGTATTATTAACATTTAGAAAAATGAAAGACAAAGGAAACATAAAAATTGTTGAAAGCAGCCAAGTGGGGATCGAACGCATGATGCCAAGTTGATATCACAAGCAACAAACCAATCCATCCAAGCCCATTTTGTTTGACAAGTATCCAAACTAAATGTACATATACAATACTTAAATCCAGAAAAGACAAAAACAAAATAACCGACCTTCAACTTTAGGAGTTTATAAAATAAAATACTAACATATAAATTTATAAAAATAAATAAAAACTATTTAAAATTTGTAAATATTTGTGATCTAACTACATCAAATGTAGGGGTGTGTACGGTCCGGTTTTCACAGTTTTTAGGTAAAACTGTAACCAAACCATTACTAACAGTTTTTTTAATACTAAAAACCAAAATCAAACCGTTAAAATAAAAAACCAAACCAAACCAAACCGAACCATTACTACATCGGTTTTTTTCTAATTGTTTTTTCGTGTACACCGTAAACCAAACCGCGAAACCAAACCGATAACTGTTTTGAACGATTTCACGGTTTGAAACCGAACCATATATACCCCGATCAAATGATAGACTTTTTACGGTTGAGTTGTTTTCTTTGTATATGTTTCCCCCAATTTTAACTATTTGATTCCTTTCACAACGAATATTGATTGAATTAATTTACTAATTACGATAATTATTACCTCAAAACAATAAACTCAATCATCTTACAAACATAAATATTGTTTAAAAAAATTAAAATCCTGAACAATATTCTCTATTCTTAGATTTTTTTATTTGTAGTAGTTGACTAATTAATGATTAAGTCACCCGACGACTTGGATGGAAACATGAGTGGGGTTGGTTGGATTTAACTTATTATGGTTATTATTAAAACTTCAATATATCTCCTTCAATTTTCAACGATAACCACCAACCTTTTATTAAAAAAACCTACCTAGCTTGTACCTACACATTTAGACCCTTAGATTTAAGTTCACTAGCTGTAACTTTACCCGATTCAAACTATCTATAGGCGTATGTTTCCTCGAAATAGATGGGTTTTGTTATCCAGCGTTGTCTGTATTCGCAGAGTGTTTTGGGTTGAATTTTACCATTAGGTTACCATCGGTAGTCAGACTTTATTTGTTTCGCTGTAAAAAAAAGTAACATGTGGATTTTTAGAGGTTTAAAGTTGTGGAAGTAAATTGTACTAAATCTGAATGTATTAGCTCAATTTACTTCGACAAAATTTGCAAACAGTTCTATTTTAATTTGTGAAAAACAATATGTAAGCATGCCAACCGAATGACGATACAAAACACTAGAATGGCATCCGTCCATTACGCATGGGTTCACCATTGATTATAGTTATGTTAAAGCCCCAAACTGATACGTATACACGTACCCCTAATTTAAAAAACGTTTGGAACACGCAATTAGAATGCAACCAAACTAGTTGTGAACTAGTTGTGAACTAGTTGATATAAAAACAAAAAGCGTTTTTGATAAAGTTAAAAGTATAAGGACCCATACATGTGATTCATATTTGTTTTGCAAGAATAACGTAAAACGTAACCTACAAGTTGTTGGGAATTTAAAACATATGATATTTTCAAATAGAGCCGTTTGCGAATGACGTTTATTTATTTAAATATTATATGTAGTAAAGATAAATGTTTTGGTTCTTAGGTCATTAAAATACCGTTACCCCAAATGCTTGGTAACATGGAATTTTTGTATCTCTATTCTTTCGCTAACATTAACTTCCATTTTATGTTTTACCCAAATAATAACTGAGCGGTCGAAAACAATGCCTTATACGGCTTGTTCTCAGGTTCAATTTTCTGGCCTTCTTGTTTAATTATGATTCATTCTAGTCCCACATCAACCTCGTCCTACTTGACTCATTCATCATTGTCAAACCGAAGCAATGAATTTTTTTTCTACATAATGTATACAACGGAAACTTGAAATGACACTAGGTTTTTTCATACCAAAGATTCACACCCATGAAAACTTAGAAAAAATCATCGATTTTTTTTTACTTTTACAAATTTAACTTGTTAAAATATAAATAAACAAGTAAACAACGATCACCCCTACACTCGACATGCCAAAAAGCCTAAATAGTCCATAATAATTGGTTTTGTTTTCTCTAAGGAACTAAAACCTGTGTGTATCTGTTTGTTTATAGGCCGAGATGGTTTAGCGGTGCACAAACCGGGTTTTTAAGAACCGATCCCGGGTAGAAATCAGATCTGGTTTTGGTAAATAAAGTCAAGACCGGGTAGAGCCGGGTCCGATTACGGGTATGATATGGTATTTGACCGGTTTGAGGTGGAAACTGTGGTTCCGGGTCCATTTTTATAGAGGAACCGGAACCCATGTGTATCCGACGGTTTGGGTACAACGGGTTTTGGAACCGAGTATTATGTGCACCACTAAGTCGACTCGGCTCGGTCGGCTCTACGGTCCACAAGTCTGAAAGCCCAAATAATCCATAAGTGTAACAGCCCACACCACTTATAAATCTATATATACCCACTAGATCTTAGTCCATGATTGACCGGTCAAACACTCAAAGTCACGAACTCTCCCCTTTTGAACTGAAACATCAACTGAATCCGCCGTTGCCGGCCGACCATCTCCGCCGTCCCTCCACTTAAGGCCACGCAGATGGTGCACAAAACTCTCGTTTTACTTGAACAGTTGAATGTTATATTATTTGATAGTTAACTTTTGGAAGTTGATAGTTTATATTGGTAAATTGACTTACTTGAATAGTTAGAATGTTTAGTTTTGGCTGATTAATTGTTGGTTGATTGAAGTTTTGATTTTTAGTATTAGGAAATATGGAAAGATTTTCTGGCTTGCTCACTGCCCTCAGATGATCTGTTTGCATTTTTGTTGAATTTTAATTATTTAGTTACATATAATTTTAGGATAAAAACACTATTTACACACCAATGGGGTGTTATTCGGGCCATATATATGGTGCTAAAAATCATATAGTAAGCGAAGAATGGTCATACAGGTCGTATGATATAGTCCGTAATGTTTACACGGGTTGTATGATATAGGCCATGACTTCACACATATTCTTACTCTACATACAAGTTGAAATATATAAACAACAACAATATCAGATAACTAAACTCACAGTTTGGATGGTATAACTATGTTTTTGAAGTAGATGAAGATGGTTTGCTTGCTGTTTTACTGTCTGAATTGATCACCTTCCAACTTGTATGACATTTAAGCTTCTTTCACATTTATGTCATCTTCATAGCACAAACCTCCTTAACACACAAAATGGATATATAAGCAGAACCAAAGTAATCATCTTGACAAGTTTGCATGTCTACTTGTACCAGAAGAATTAATGTCCCTTCCACAAAATATACAACATTGATACAACAATCAATGATCCTGCCCCAACTCCCATTCCATACAATATGGGTTGCCAACCTTTTTCATTATCAGATTCTTGGGAAATTGATGCGTATTTTGGTACGGCTACATTTGAACCAGTGCAAGTTCTATTTAATGGAAACCCGCATAATCTCTTGTTTTCTAGATACGAATTCTCGTCAAAGGTATTGAATTGGTTTCCTGTTGGGATTTCTCCTTCCAGTTGATTGTATGACAAGTTAAGAAAAGAAAGGAACGGAAGACTTGCGAGCGCAGATGGGATGTCTCCGGTTATTCTGTTTGAAGACATGTCTAGTGATTCTAGGTGACTTAGATTTCGAATAGATGATGGGATAGAGCTTGTAAACTCGTTATGTGATATGTTTAGAAGGTATAGTGCTTTGAGTTTACCAATTGTGCTTGGTATTTCTCCTGAAAAATGGTTACTTGAGATATCAATGGATGTGAAGAGTGTAAGGATTTTGACTAGCTCTAACTCATGTCCTTTGACCGTCACTGTCACAGAATCTTGATAGTAGAGTTGACTAAGCTGTAATATATTGAAACTGAGGTGCTTCTTACTTTCTACATTCTCATCCGCCATCATAGCACCCCATTGCCAGAAGAAATCTGCTGGAACAGTACTGCTTAAACTATTGTGAGCGATGTCAAGAATTTGAAGCTTGGACCATTTTTCATGTTGATTTTGATCACAATTCATTGATCCATGGAACCGGTTGGATCGCAGGACAAGAACACGCAAGTTGGTATTTTTACTCAAAGAACACGGAAACGTGTCGTTTATCTTGTTTTCTCGTAGGTTTAACACTTCCAACATCGTGCAATTGACTAATGATTCTGGAATCTTCCCTTCTAGATGATTTTCATGCAGATCTAGGGTGTTCAAACTGCAAGTGCTGAGAAATGTTCCCTCAATTCGACCACTAAGACTATTGTTTGCCAAGTTTAGTACACCAATACGGCTACCTAAATCTACCAAACAATTTGGTATGCTTCCGTTTAACTGATTGTTTGACATGTCAAGAACCTTTAGGTAGGCAGCTTTGCATATACTTTGTGGGATTTCCCCAGTGAGTAGATTGTTAGAAACCGAGAAGAAATAAGCAATAGTGAGGTTTCTTCCAAGGCTTTCTGGTAGTGATGAGTTGAACAAATTGTTTGAATAGTCGATGATATTAGCGGTTTGTGGCAGAACTGGGATCACCCCACCAAGACGATTGGAATGTAAGTCAATCACATAAAGATTGACCGGAAAACTATATGGCTCTTCAAGACCAGTTAACTGGTTACAAGAAAGATTCATATACAAAAGACTTCCATTCCCAACTTCCCATATCCATGTTGGTATTTTTCCTCTTATTTTGTTGTTGGAAAGATCAAGATTTGTTAATCTTAATTGGTTTCTTAGATTAGGAAACTTTATAAGATTGCAAGAAGCCAACTTTAAGGTCGAGAACTTCGGAATATGATTCATGAGAGTGATGTTATCGCTTAATGTGATTGATAAGTTGTTGAAAGAAAGATCAAGAGTCGTAAGGTTGCTTAGATGATTTTGAAAATCTATGGTTCTTATGGTCCCACTCAGGTTATTTGATGATAACAACAAGATAGCAAGCTTTTCAAGTTCAAAGATAGATTTTGGAATTTCTCCATCCAGTTTGTTACTACTCAAATCAAGTATAACCAATGACGATAAAGAGGGATTAGTGAAATTAGCAAGTAACCCACCAAAATTATTATTAGAAAGTTGTATTTGCTGCAAGTTTTGCAAACTGAACAAAGATGAAGGTATACTTCCATTAAAATCATTAAATCTCAAATCAAGTGAAACAAGATTTTCAAGATCTTGAAAGTGAGAAGAAGGAATCATACCCGATAAACTGTTACGTGACAAATCAACATGGGTAAGATTCTTACACATTTGAAATGATGGAATTTGCCCAATAAAATTGTTTGATGCCAAATCAATGTATTCCAACTTGGTAAGATTTTGTATGGATTTTGGTATTTGTCCATTGAAATTAGTTTTAATCAACTCAATTCTTGATAGATTCTTCAGATTTCCTATAGATTCTGGTATCACACCAGAAAAGTTTGTGAAGCTAAGCACTAAACTTTTAAGGGACATGCTTATAGGAAAATCGGGTAAAGAACCATAAAGATTGTTGTTGAGAGTTAAATCAAGAATCTGCAAATTCTGCAACCGGAGGACCTTTCCGGGAAATGTTCCAATCAAATTACAAGCTGCAAGATTCATAACTGTCAGATTCTTGAAATTTGCAAAGAAATCTGGAAGTGGTGCACTTAGGTTGTTTAGAGCTAGATGAATTACTGAAAGCGACTGTAGTTTCTGAAGCGAATCATCTAAAGGTCCTGAAATGTGACAATTTGATAAGCTTAACACCTCCAAATTAGGTACAGATGAAGATAAACTCTGGCCCCAATCTGATTTTTGCCATGATATATCTACATTATCAAGATAAAGACCTCTTAGCTGAGTAAGGTTTTGAACAAGTGTGGCTAGACTCGGATTTTTAAGTCTTAATGAATGAGTTCCAAACGAGAACAATGAAGAAAGATCAAGAGTTTCCAACCTAGTCAGCTGCGATAATTTTCCAGGAATCTGACCCGAAAAACCTGAATTGGACAAGTTTAAATACTTTAAACTTGCAAAACTGCCAATCCTTGAAGGAATTTGTGCATAATTGAAGTTAATTGCAGCAAGATTCAGGATTTCAAGATTCTTCAGATCAAAAAGAGCACTGGAATCATTAATTGTAGCAATTGTTTCATAGCTATGACTAACACTTAAGTCTAGACCAATAACTTGACCCGTTGTGCTGCAAATGACTCCAGCCCACTTGCAACAATCTGCGACATTTGGATCCCAAGAAACTAGTTTTTCTGGAAATGAAGAGTTGAACTGGAGCTCGCTCTTTAACTGAACCAAGATTGAATGCTGGTCCTTTTGACATTGACCAGAAACAGATAACAACAAAAGGTAAAAGGGTAAGAAGAAAATGTGAATACAAAGATGGGTTTTCATTGGAAGCTATAATTTGAGATACACTTAATTAATCCCTTGTGATGATATAATTAATTAAACTCTGTGAGTAATGGAATTAAATCCCATCAACTGGAATGAATACCTTTATAGGTTTGAACCAGAAATATCTTTGAAGTGTTTTTGTTGAGAATAACTAAGACCAGAGAACATAGAGAGTGCAGGCAGAAATGTGTAGAAATTAGTATCTTTCCAAGTTATTTCGTGTGTTTGGCATCGGCCTGCTTTGTTTACTACTTTCTACTTTGACTACACTAAAGCTGAAACTGACATATTCTATTGATGTCAGGGGTGATGGAATTTATTTTCAATCTGGTAACTACTCTTCCAAAGAATAACAAAACAAAAGCGGTTTGTGAGTTACATGTCTTAATGATCATATGCATGATGGACTTATCTTTATGTAGACAAGGACATTAATTAGATTGTACTTTGTACTGGCCATTGGCATTATTCTAGTATTCAACACGGTTTTGCATTTATGGATAATTAATGACTCTTTCACATGTTAATAGGGCCATATGGATGACTGGTTCAAACTTGACAGAACCTTTATTTGGAACAGGACATGTTCCTTAGATTTTAACATGGTATTAATAGTGAATTTTATGTTATTACTATAAATTCAAATGAGTTAAAGAGGCTTTAAGATGTAAGCTGATGGACACTAGTGTAACCGTAGCTTTTAGTCGGAGGATCATCACAAGATCTCTTCTCTACTAGCTACAACAAAAAGGCTCAAATAATACTTTTCTAAAAAAAAATCCTTGGCGTCGATGTAAAAACCGACTATCTTGGTGCCCAGGATCAGCATGTTCTTTTAACCCTCTATTAATAACATTGAATAACAACAGCTATGTGGTTTATTGACTTGATTATCCTTGGGGTCTTGGTGACTTGGTGAGTAGACTAGTGACTAGCTAGTCAATATGCATGCATAATAATACATGCAGTTGACTTTGACGTTTACTAGTGAAAACACATAATAATACAATTCTTCTTTTACATTAAAAAAAAAAAGAAACTCTGTATAATGGTAACATCTTTTCTTAAGAATATTACCAATATGCTTAACAAATCATTACATCAACGCAACATACATTTGTTTTCTTAAGAGTTAAGAAGGCTTATACCCCGCCCGACCTATGCCCCTATGTGGTGTTTAGGAATACAAACTTCATCCTGACTCACCAATATATATGCTAGCTCGGACGACAACAAGCATTTGATCCGTGGCCATCCCGGTTTTCTTGGCATCCTCGCCATTGATTCAAACCGTTTCTTTCTTTTTTTCCGCCACGCCTCCTCTCCCGCCGACTAATCTCCTTGTTTCTTGGATGCCTCTTCTTTGTTTCTTCGCTCTTTACCAATACAAGTTAAAGGGATGGGCGGATGGGATGGTGTTACATGCATGGTTAATAGTTTTTAGTCAATTTCTTGGGACATACCCATACTTTAAGATGCTTTACTTGAATGTTGATTATCGTTTTTCTAGTTGAATTTTGAAACTTGATTGTTTAGATTGGTTTAATTTACTTTAACAGTTGAATGTTTTGTTTAGGTTAAACTTTATTACTCATTTAAATTTGTATGGATTTATTTAATTGTTTAATTAGGTTGCTTGATTGAAGTTTTGTTTTTTATATTTTAGGACATATGAAGAGATGACATTAGAAAAATTAGGAATCAAACCATTAGAAACTGTAAAATGAAGAACAAATGTTGATGTGCATGTGTGTGTCTGTGTTTTATACATTGTTCGATTGTGCCTCGCGTGAGCTGACTCACTGGTCGAATGTGCATAATAATCCAAACAGTTGACTTTGGCGGTTGCATGTATGATAGCTTCCAAACTGCAGTTTTGGTTAACAAACATAACATTAACTAACTAACCGAAAACCAAAGTAAGTTATCACTAACCAACTTATAATTAATACATATCACTTAACCATACTGACCTATTTAACTTAGACACGTTCATGACCCAACATTCATAACATAGTAATACAACTTAACAATGTTTGGTTTATATCAACAATCTAATACCAAACATTTGACTTTGGTTTATATTAACAATGTTCGTCTACTTGTACCAGAAGAATATCCTTTCCACAAAGAAAACAAGACTGATATAATTGCTCCAAATCCAAATCCGTAGTATATGGACCGCCATTCATTTTCACTGTTAGATTCCTGGGAATCAGGTGCATAGTTTGTTACGGGTATCAATGAACTAGTGCAAGCTCTGGTCAAAGGAAACCCGCATAATCTCTCGTTTCCGAGATAGGAATTATTCTCAAAAGTCTGAAGTTGGCTTCCTGTTGGGATTCTTCCTTTCAACTGATTGTATGACAAGTTAACTCTAGAAAGAAAGGTAAGGTTTGCGAGCGTGTATGGGATTTCACCGGTCAATTTGTTTGAAGACATGTCTAATGATTCCAGCTGACTTAAATTTCCCAGAGATGCTGGGATAGAGCCTGTGAAATTATTATGTGATACATTGAGAATATAGAGTGCTTTGAGCTGACCAATTGTACGAGGTATTTCTCCTGAAAATTGATTATTTGAGATATCAATGGATGTAAAAATTGTCAAGATTTTGACCAACTCCAACTCGAGTCCTTTGGTTGTGACTGTAACTTTATCTTCATAGTAGTAACTATCAGCAAAGACATTAAAGTTGAGGTGGTTCTTACTTTCTCCAATCTTCTCGGTCATCATAGCATCCCATTGAGAGAAAAAGTCTGCTGGAATAGTACCACTAAAATAGTTGTGAGCTATGTCTAGAATTTGAAGCTTTGACCACTTGTTGTGTTGGTTTTGACCATAAAGCACAGATCCATGTAGCTGGTTGTATCGTAAGACAAGGACATGCAAATCGGTATTGTTACCCAAGTAATGTGGGTAAGTGTCATTAATCATGTTGTTCCCAAGGTTCAACACTCGTAGCTTCATGCAATTGACAAGAGATCGTGGGATCTCCCCTTCCAAAGAATTCCCATGCACGTCTAATGTACTCAACTCGCAGTTTATAGGAAATGCTCCCTCAATTCGACCACCTAGACTATTGTTAGCCAAGTTTAGTACGCCAAGAGGGTTACCTAATTCAATCAAGCAACTTGGTATGCTTCCATTTAACTGGTTGTTTGACATATCAAGAACCTTTAGGTAGGGAGCATTGCATATACTTTGTGGGATAACCCCAGTGAGTAAATTGTTAGCAACTGAAAAGAAAGATGCAGAGCTGAGGTTTAAACTAATGCTTTCAGTGAGTGATGAATTGAAAAGATTGTTTGAATAATCCATGAAAGAGGCAGATTTTTGCGGAAGTGGAATCACCCCTATAAGATGATTGGAATGCAAGTCAAGTCTCTCAAGGTTAGGTAAAGTATAAGGCTCTTCAAGACTGGTTAACATGTTATGAGAAAGATTCATATACAAAATACTTCCATTGCCAATTTCCCATATCCAGTTTGGTATTTTTCCTTCAATATGGTTGCTGGAAAAATCAAGAACTTGCAATCTTGATTGGTTTCTTAGATTAGGAAACTTGAGAAGATTGCAAGAAGCCAACCTTAATGACATGAACTTTGGAAGATGATTTGTGAGTGTGACGTTATCATTCGTTATGATTGAAAAGTTATTAAACGAAAGATCAAGATTTGTCAAAGGATTTGTAAAGTCACTGATACTTAAGGTCCCGCTCATGTTATTTGAAGATAATAACAAGACACTAAGCTTTCTAAGCTCAAAGATAGATTTAGGAATATCTCCTTCCAGTTTGTTATTCCGCAAATCAAGCCAATCCAATGAAGAAAATGATGGATTGGTATAATTAGCAAGTACACCTTCAAAATTGTTGTTGCAAAGCATTATGTGTTCCAGGTTTTGCAAAGCAAACAAAGATGAAGGTATACTTCCTATAAAACCATTAAAGCTTAAATCAATTAAAACAAGATTTTTAAGATTTTGAAAGTGAGCAGAGGGAATGGTACCCGATAAACTGTTAAACGACAAATCTATGTACTCCAGTTGGGTGAGATTTTGTAAAGCTTTTGGTAAACCTCCACTAAAATTGGTGTACCGAAACACAATTTCTGATAAGTTCTTTAGATTTCCTATTGATTCAGGTATCACACCAGCAAACTTTGTGCCGCTGACCAACAAAGTTTGAAGCGACCCGTTTATTGGAAAATTCGGTAAAGAACCATAAAGATTCTCGTTAGAACTTAAATCAAGAATTTGTAACTTCTGCAATTGAAGCACCTTATTCGGAAATGTTCCACTTAAGTTACAAAAACTAAGTTTCATAACAGTGAGATTCTTGTAGTTTGCAAAGAAATCTGGAACTGAACAATTCAAATTGTTCTCATCCAGTCTAATTATAGAAAGTGACTTCAACTTTTGAAGGGAGACATCTAAAGGGCCTGAAAGCTGACAATTTGACAAGCTCATAACTTCCAGATTAAGCAAAGATGAGGATAAAGACCGACACCAATCAAAATTTTGTGCTGATAGGTCTGCATTATCCAAATAAAGACGTCTTAACCGTGTGAGGTTCTGAACAAGACCGGCTAAATTTGGTTTCTCTAGTTTGAGTGGTATTACGTAAAACCCATTAGGATTAGAGAGGTCAAGGACTTCTAGCCGTGACAGTCGTGACAATTCTTCAGGAATCTGGCCTGAAAAACCTGAATTCGCCAGGTTCAGATACGATAAACCCGTAAGACTACCAATTCTTGAAGGAATCTCTATGAACTTGAAGCTATTTGCAGCAAGATTAAGGCTTTCAAGATTTTTAAGATTGAAAAGAACACTAGAGTCATCTATTCCAGTTGATATCGTTTCGCTGCTTAAGTCTAGGCCGATAACCTGACCATTGACGTTGCAAGTTACACCTCTCCAGTTGCAGCAATCTGTGGCATTTGGGTTCCAAGACACAAGTTTTGTTGAAAGAGAAGAATCAAATTGGACAGTGTTTTTTAACTGGATCAAAGTTGAGTGCTCGTTGACTTGACATTGGCCCGATACCAAGCTTGTATGAAGCCCGAAAAAGATGAGGTAAAAGGGTATAGAGAAATGGTGAAAGGAGAGTTGAGTTGTCATTATAAACAAGAATTTAGACACGGCATGCAAATGATGCATGTGAACACTCTTCTTGCTACTGGAGCATATATATGCTGATTACACACTAGCTAGGTAAGAAAAGGCTGGAAAAATAATATGGAAGTCATAGGTAGGAACTAGAATTTATACTTAAAAAAACTATAATTAGACTCTCAAGTCATTAATTAATTAAGTAGATTTTTTAAATCTTCATCAACCAAAACATATATTTAGGCAGCCGGCTTTCTACCTTATATATATATAGTCCTCATCACCCGGTTGCAACATGTGGCAGTGTCCACTACCTACTAATTGTCTTATTTATTATACAATATTTGATAATTATTAAGGCAAAAAATAGGAAATTTAGAAGCTGAACCTTAACAAATTCAATATTGAAATTTTGTGGTTTTAAGCTGCATGTTGGTTCAAGGTAAAAAGTATCGATCGATCTGGTTTGGAACCGGCGATTTGTTTTGGTCGGCCTGGTAATACACGCTCTTAACTCATAAGAAACACAAAGAGGCCAGCCTTGAACAAAACAGAAAGATTTACTAATTTTTGTCGTAAGATAACGTACAATCGGTTGTAATGCATTCATAAAAAGGGATTAGTCAAAGAGATTTAGTTTTTCGACCGATGTTTCAGTAATGACAAATTTGCAATGGAAACTGTGGTCGCAATTACTTAGTTTTCTAGTATCGATGAATCTTGCTTTCTTTTCTTTTTCTTAAAAACTCTTCTCTTAATACTTATAAATGAAACTTAATTAAAATAACCGTTGGTCGCAATTAAGTTTCATTTGACTACAAATCCAGAAGCTGCAACTGGATTGTGGTAATAATGATGAGGATAAATGACAGCATTAGTTTACCATACATACAAAAAAGAATTGTGGAGCTTAAATATATATTAAGGTAACAAATTATAGAAACATTAATATATTTTTTCACTCTTTCAATTACTTGAAGACTTGGCATTCTCTCGTTACATACAAATTGAAATATAAGATAAACAACAACGTACAGATAACTTCAGAAAGAAAACCTCACAGTTTGGAGAATATATATATATGGATAATCAGCTTTTGAAGAAGATGACACTCCTCTCCGTAGTAATCATCTACTTGTACCAAAAAAATATTCTTTCCATAGAGAAAACAAGACTGATATAATTGCTCCGAATCCAAATCCGTAGTATATGGACCGCCAATCATTTTCATTATCAGATTCCTGGGAATCAGGTGCATGATTTGAACTAGTGCAACCTCTGCTCAAAGGAAACCCGCATAATCTCTCATTTCCTAGATAGGAATCATTTTCAAATGTTTGAAACTGGCTACCCGTTGGGATCCTTCCTTTCAACTGATTGTATGACAAGTTAAAGGTTGAAAGAAATGAAAGGTTTGTGAGTGCCTTTGGGATTTCACCAGTTAATTTGTTTGAAGACATATCTAGTGATTCTAGCTGACTCAAATTTCCGAGAGATGGTGGAATATAGCCTGTAAACCCGTTATGTGATACATTGAAATTATACAGTGCTTTGAGCCGCCCGATTGTGTGTGGTATTTCCCCTGAAAACTGATTATCTGAAATATCAATGGATGTGAAAATTGTCAAGATTTTGACCAACTCCAACTCGAGTCCTTTGGCTGTGACCGTAACTTTATCTTCATAGTAGTAGTTATTAGTACTTGAAAATACACTAAAGATGAGATGTTTTTTACTTTCTCCAATCTCGGTAATCATAGCATCCCATTGCGAAAAAAAGTCTGCTTGAATAGTACCACTAAAATTGTTACGAGCTATGTCTAGAATCTGAAGCTTTGACCACTTGTGTCGATTTTGACCACAAAGCACTGATCCTTGGAGCCGGTTGGATCGCAGGACAAGGACATGCAAATTGGTATTATTACTCAAGTAACATGGGTAAGTGCCATTAATCATATTGTTCCCGAGGTTTAACACCCGTAGCATTGTGCAATTGACAAGAGACCGTGGGATTTCGCCTTCCAAATAATTCCCATGCAGGTCTAGTGTATTTAATCCACATTTTATAGGAAATGTTCCCTTAATTCTACCACCAAGACTATTGTTTGCCAAGTTTAGTATGCCAAGAGGGTTGCCTATTTCAATCAAGCAACTTGGTATGCTTCCGTTTAACTGATTGTTTGACATATCAAGACCCTTTAGGCTGGAAGCATTGCATATACTTTGTGGGATAACCCCTGTGAGTAAATTGTTAGAAACTGAAAAGAAATTTGCAGAGGTGAGGTTTATACCAATGCTTTTAGGGAGTGATGAATTGAAAAGATTATTTGAATAATCCACGAAATAGGCATTTTGTGGCGGAATTGGAATCACCCCACTGAGATAATTGCTATTCAAGTCTAGTATACGAACATTGGGTAAACTATAAGGCTCTTCGAGACTGGTTAACCTGTTATGAGAAAGATTCATATACAAAATACCTCCATTCCCAAGTTCCCATATCCAGTTTGGTATTTTTCCTTCAATTTTGTTGTTGGAAAGATCAAGAGATACCAACCATGATTGGTTTCTTATATTAGGAAACTTTAAAAGATTGCAAGAAGCCAGACTCAATGTCCTGAGCATTGGAAGATGATTTACGAGTGTGACGTTATCACTCATAATGATTGACAAGCTATTAAATGAAAGATCAAGATCCGTTAGATGTTTCAAATGATTTTCAAAGTCTGTGATTCTTAAGGTCCCACTCATGTTATTTGATGATAATAACAAGACACTAAGATTTTGAAGTTCAAAGATAGATCTTGGAATTTCACCTTCCAATTTGTTATTTTGCAAAACAAGTGTATCCAACGAAGATAACGATGGATTAGTGAAATTAGCAAGTAAACCTTCAAAATTGTTATTCGAAAGCAATATTTGTTGTAGTTTTTGCAAAGCGAACAAAGATGAAGGTATACTTCCTTTAAAATCGTTAAAGCTTAAATCAACATAAACAAGATTTTTAAGATCCTGAAAGTGAGCAGAAGGAATCGTACCCGATAAACTATTATGCGACAAATCAATGTACTTCAACTCAGTGAGATTTTGTACAGCTTTTGGTATTCCTCCACTAAAGTTGTTGTTTCGAAGCTCAATTCTTGATAAGTTCTTCAGATTTCCTATAGATTCATGTATCACACCAGAAAAGCTTGAGTCGCTAAGCACTAAACTTTCAAGGGATCCATTAATAGGAAATTCTGGTAAAGAACCGTAAAGATTTGGGTTAAATGTTAAATCAAGAGTTTGTAAACTCTGCAATTGAAGGACCTTCTCCGGAAATGTCCCGGTTAAGTTACAAGCAACAAGTTTCATCACTGTCAAATTCTTGTATTTCGCAAAGAAATCTGGAATTGGGGCACTTAGATCGTTCAAATCCAGTCGAATTACAGAAAGTGACTCTAATTTCTCAAGCGAGTCGTCTAAAGGGCCTGAAAGTTGACAATTTGACAAGCTCATAACTTCAAGATTAAGCAAAGATGAGGATAAAGATTGGCACCAATCAGATTTTTGTGCTGATAAGTTCACATTATCCAGATAAAGACTTCTTAACCGTGTGAGGTTTTGAACAAGATCGGCTAGATTTGGTTTCTCGAGTTTGAGTAACTTATCAGGAAACTTGTAAGGCTTGGAGAGGTCAAGAACTTGTAGCCTTGTCAGTTGTGATAATTCTCTAGGAATCTGGCCCGAAAAACCTGAATTCGACAGGTTTAGGTACAACAAACCCGTAAGGTTACCGATTCTTGAAGAAATCTCTATGAAGTTGAAGCTATTTGCAGCAAGATTCAGGCTTTCAAGATTTTTAAGATCGAAAAGAACACTAGAGTCATCTATTCCACTAGATATTGTTTCGCTGCTCAAGTCTAGGCCAATAACCTGACCATTGATGTTGCAAGTTACACCTCTCCACATGCAACAATCTGTGGTATTTGGGTTCCAAGACACAAGTTTTGTTGAAAGAGAAGAATCAAATTGGAGATTGTTCTTTAACTGGATCAAAGTTGACTGCTCCTTGACTTGACATTGGCCTGAGACCAACCTCAAATCAAGCACAAAAAAGATAAGGTAAAAAGGTATCAAGAAAATGTGAGAGCAGACTTGGGTTCTCATTATAAACAACACTTTTGACACAAGAAATGATGTTTGCTACTTTGAGCATATGCTGATTATACAGTAGATAAAGAAAAGCCCGGAAAAATAACTAAACTCATATCTATACATTGGATACAACTCATACTTTAAAAAACTGTTATTTAGGCTCTCATCAGCCGGCTTTCCACCTTATAGTCCTCACCACCTGGTTGCAACATGTGGAAGTGTCTACTAGTTTTTTTTTATTACAAAAAGTCAATCGTGTCTTGTGTTACAAAACAAGACAGAGTTAACTTCACATTATCATAACTTATAGATTATTAGCTCTACTATGTATATGAATTTTAGATATTAATTAAAAAGAGCTCATGATACTGCTACCATTTTTTAATTATATCTACACACACTTAAATATAAACATACATACATACAATCTATTCCAGATTTCAATATGTTTATATTAACATAGCAAAATCTACTACAAGTAAAAGTTTTGATTTGTTTATTTTTCAAATTTTATTTGCAATAGCTTCTAACTAGGGCAATACGAATGATTGAGTACTGTAGTTGTGCAAACAAGAGAGAAGATAGAAACAATTATAGACCTTAATTTATTCTTGATCAAGAAGAACCTTCGATCAATTTCCCTAGGTTCATTGTCTTTTTCATCGACCATCACCATCTTTGGTGATCTACATGGCTTAGTCGCTAACTAATCAGATTAGAGCCAACTTTCAAACATGAGGCGCATAAAATACCCTGTTACGAACCGGATCCAGTGTATTTGAACCGAAACCGGACCTGGTCTACTTGAACCGTCAGATACATCGTACACATAGGTTCAGGTTCCTCCAAGAAAACATAACCAAATCCAAACCATCAAAACCCAGACTCAACCCTACGCATAACCAATACAAAATCTAATCCCGTCGGGACTTAACTAAAACCAAACCCAGTTCCCTATTTTAAACAAAATTTAGAAAAGGAGAAAAAAAAAACAGTTTGTTAATTCACCTCTAGTGGGAGAAAACTAAATTAGGGGCCTATCTAAATGGAGTCCCAAACTCTAAATTGGCTTTTATTATGTGTTATGCCGTTATTTTTAAGATTAAACGTGAGTACTTATAATTTTTAGGCTTATTGGATTTTAATACTCTCAACTATGGGGTATTGGCCGCTGTCACTCCCAACTAAGACCCTCACTGTCACCACTCCCAACTTAACACTACACTTGCTATATCATCATGCCGTTAAAAAACACTAACATTGTTAATGTTTGGGCCAAAAATGTAATTTTGTTAACTTAAGGGGGTAAATGAATGTTTTGTTTAAGCATCCACTACTACCCATCACCACCTCCACCACCATCTCCGGTCACCTCCACCATCATCTCCGGTCACCACCACAATCTCCGGTAACTCCGGTCACCACCACCAATACCATTTACAGCTTCGACGACCTCCTTACCACCATAACCCGTCACCACCACTGCTATTAAAGTCCATCGGCCACCTCCTTTCTATCATCATCTTCTTCTTCCTAATGATACATACAATTGTTGTTAATGATTTAGAACATTTTTGTGACTTGCAATCAACATTAATTTACTCTTCGTCTTCCACCTCTGTTCTCAGTTCACACATCTTTTGTTCGGTCGAGTCGATATACCACCACATTTCTTCTCCTTTCTGTGTATTGTGAGCTTACGACGCTTGGCTCAGGTGGATCCACTGTCGTCGGTTAGTTTTCTGGATCGCATAATAGCATTCTTTTAGGTTTCTAACCTTTTCCTGCAATTTTCTGTTGTTTGATATAATTTGGTTTATATTATATATTTGGTGTTGGAACTATATATGACGCTTATGATACTTGATCATAAAGTTAGGTTACTTCTTGGTTATTAAGTTTAGTTTAATGTTGCTCTGTTTGGAAGAGTGTTTACCGGAGTCACCGGAGTTTGTGGTGGTGATCGGAGATGGTGGTGATGTTGACAGGAGATGGTGGTGGTGACCGGAGATGATGGTGGTGACCGGAGATGATGATGGTGGTGGTGATGATGGGCAGTGGTGGTGGATATACACTGGCGAGGCATAAGAGAGACCCAAGAGGGTCCGGGTCACCCCAATTTTTTCCGTCCGAAGTATTGTTTTGTTGGTCGGTTGTTGATTTTTTATATATATATATTGAGTTTGGCCTCCCGAAACATGAGCATTATAAAAAAATTTATGGGTTTTTTAACTTTGGCCTCCCCGGACCAAAAATCCTGGCTTCGCCACTGTGGATATATATATATATATATATATATTAAACAAAACATATATTTACCCCCTTAAGTTAATAAAATGACATTTTTTGCCCAAACACTAACATTGTTAGTGTTTTTTTAACGTCAGGGTGATACAACAAGTGTAGTGTTAAGTTGGGAGTGGTGACAGTGAGGGTCTTAGTTGGGAGTGGCAGCGGCCAATACCCCATAGTTAGGAGTATTAAAATCCAATAACCCTAATTTTTATTGCTCCTTAATATTTCTTTTTCAGAGGGCACCAAGCATACACATATATGTTCGTCTTAAGCACAAAAAATCAGCCGGTAGAACATGTTGGATCGCATCGAAAAACTAGGGTGTTCTATTTTTGTTTATAAAGTTGGTTGTGTCTTTAAAATTGGACTATCTATGTGTTAAACTCGTTGGTTGTGTCATTAAAATTGGACTATCTTTGGTTTATGGTTAAGGTTTGAACTTTAAACTTAATTGTTTATTTAACATGATTAATGTGTTTGTGGTGAAGTTTTAGAATTTAAAATAGTTATTTTGATTGTCTGACTTATATTTGAACGTCTATTAAAGCTCCCGGAGTGAACACGGGGTGGGCGTGACGCCAAGACGGGGCACACTGCCCCTAATTAACATTGGGGTGTGAATCGTGGTTCCACTCATGAGTTCATCCCCAAGCATTTTAGTTTAATTGCCAGATTTTGGTCAGATTTCTGAAAGTTTTACCGGAAAATGAGAAAAACTAAGTAGGTTGTCTTTTGAGTAGTAAGAAGAAGAAGTGGGTAGGTGGTTTAATAAAAATAGTTATTCACAATTTTAATTTCTGAAAAAAAAAATAATTAATCATATTTTAAAATAGTAGTTTTATATATAAAAGTTAACTGCTTTTTGTAAAAAAGTATTAAAATATAGAAAATAAAATTAAAAAAATGGATTTGGGTGAACTCCTGGTAAATTGAGGTGAGTTAAGGGTAGAGTAAAATAGTGAAATTGTTTGGGGGTATTTGACAATTTTTGAAAGAATAATTGCTGAATTAGTAAGAATGACACTCATTAAATACTAACTAAACCAGTAAGAAGTATAAATTATTAAGAATTAATATATTATTAAACTATTTAAAGATGAAATGTCTATCTGATTCAAATAAAAGAACTTACCCAATTAAAACTAAGAGACTGTTTGACAAAATCTGAATCATTAAGTGCTGAATGGTTAAGAGATCTGAACTATTAAGAGGCTATATTAATGGGAGAGATATTGAGGTAGAACTTCAGGTTATGGTAAGTTTGGTATATGCTTCATTCAGTTCCATTCAGCATCTTTCAATCTCTTAACTATTTAGCACTTAACTGAACCATTCAGAGACTATTTTTTTTTATGAAACAAACGCTCTAAATGTTGAATCTGAATAATTAAACACTGAACTGAACCATTAAAAGGTGAAACAAATACCCTAAATATCTAAATTTTTCGGACATCTAAATCATAAATAAGATCGGTAAGTGTTGAATCTTTCAACTTAATACATGATTGACCGGTCAAACACTCAATGATCCCCCCAAACATCATCTGAAGCAGTCTTTGCCGGCCGTCCCAATGCTAGTGACCGTTGCTAGCCCGGTCCGAATAGGTATTTCTTATCTTTCTTTTTTCAGGTGTCCGAAACTCTAAATAGTTGATAGTTCACTTCTGAAAGTTGGCTTGATTTTATTTACTTGAATAGAACTATATGTTTAGTTTAAGGTGAATATTTTTTTTTATCTTGTATGGATATACTGTTTAGGTTGGTTAATAGAAGTTTTGATTTTTATATTTTAGGACATATGAAAGATATGTTAAACCTTGATTTTACGTATTCGCAAATGAACAAATTGATACTCTTGTTAACCTTATCCAATTTTCATCGATCACCCTACTCTAAGAGATGTAATTATAACAATTAGGTTTTAATTGTTTAAGTTAATCATAAGCTAAAATGATTACTTCAAGACCTCACATTCTCACTCTACATACAAGTCGAAATACATGAACAATGATAAATTTTAGATAACAAACCTCACAGGCAAAGACTATGTTTTTGAAGAAATGATAAATGTCATGGCCAAAGCAAGTGCTTTTTCAGTTTTTATACCATGAATGATTTGCCTCTTGTATTGTTTTCTTGTCTGGACTGATCACCTTTCGAGCAGTAGAATAGAATAATGTCCCTTCCATAGAGAAAACACGACTGATATAACTACCCCAAATCCCAATCCGTAGTATATGGACTGCCAGTCATTTTCGTTATCGGAATCTTTTAAATTCGGTGCATAGTTTGGTACGGATATGACTGAACTAGTGCAAGATCTGCTCAAAGGAAACCCGCATAATCTCTTGTTGCCTAAATAGGAACCATTCTCAAAAGTTTGAAATTGGGTGCCTGTTGGGATTTTTCCTTTCAACTGATTGTATGACAAGTTAAAGGTAGAAAGAAATGTAAGGCTTGTGAGTGCATTTGGGATTTCACCGGTTAATTTGTTTGCAGACATGTCTAAGGATTCTAGCTGACTCAAACTTCCTAGAGATGATGGGATGGAGCCTGTGAACTTGTTATGTGATACATTAAGAATATACAGTGCTTTGAGTTGCCCAATTGTAGGTGGTATTTCCCCTGAAAGTTGATTATTTGATATATCAAGGGCCGTGAAAATTATCAAGATTTTGACTAAATCCAACTCAAGTCCTTTGGCTGTGACTATAACTGTATCTTGATAGTAATAGTTATCTCCAAATCGAGACAAGGTGAAGCTGAGGTGCGTGTTACTTTCTCCATTCCCATCGGTCATCATAGCATCCCATTGGCAGAAAAAGCCTGCTGGAACAGTACCACTAAGGCTATTGTGAGCTATGTCTAGAATGTGAAGGTTTGGCCATTTGTTGTTTTGGTTTTCGTCACAAAGCATTGATCCATGAAGCCTGTTGGATCGTAGAACAAGGACATGCAATTGGGTATTTTTACCCAAGTAACATGGATAAGTGTCATTAATCAAGTTGTTCCCAAGGTTTAACACCCTTAGCTTCGTGCAATTGACAAGAGATCGCGGGATCTCCCCTTTAAAGGAATTCCCATGCAGGTCTAGAGTATTCAACTCGCAATTGCTAGGAAACGTTCCCTTAATTTGACCGCTAAGACTATTGTTTGCCAAGTTTAGTACGCCAAGATAGATACCTAATTCAATCAAGCAATTTGGCATGCTTCCGTTTAACTGATTGTTTGACATATCAAGAACCTCTAGGTAGGTAGCACTGCATATACTTTGTGGGATGATCCCTGTGAGTAAATTGTTAGATATGGAAAAGAAATTTGCAAAGCTAAGGTTTGTCCCGATGTTTTCAGGGATTGATGAATTGAAAAGATTGTTTGAATAGTCGATGAATCTGGAAGTTTGTGGTGGAACCGGAATCACCCCACTAAGATGATTGGAATGCAAGTCAATTACAGCAACTTGGTGAAAACTATAAGGCTCTTGGAGGTCGGTTAACCGGTTATGAGAAAGATTCATATACCAAAGATCTCCATTTCCAACTTTCCATATCCAGTTTGGTATTTTTCCTTCAATTTTGTTGTTGGAAAGATCGAGATGTCTCAACATAAGTTGGTTTCCTAGATTAGGAAACTTTAAAAGATTGCAAGAAGCCAAACTCAATGATACAAACTTTGGAAGATGATTTACAAGTGTCAAGTTATCACTCGTCATGATTGAAAAGTTATTAAACGAGAGATCAAGATCCATTAGATCTCTCAAATGATTAAAGTCTATAATTCGAAAGGTCCCACTCAGATTATTTGATGATAATAACAAGACCTTAAGTTTTCCAAGTTCAAAGATAGATTTTGGGATTTCTCCTTCCAATTTGTTATTCTCCAAATCAAGTGTATCTAAAGAAGATAACAATGGATTTGTGAACTTAGGAAGTAAACCTTCAAAGCTATTACTTGAAAGTTGTATTTGTTGCAACTTTTGCAAAGCGAACAACGATGAAGGTACACTTCCTTTAAAACCATTGAAACTTAAATCAACAAAAACAAGATTTTCAAGATCTTGAAAGTGATTGGAAGGAATCGTACCCGATAAACTGTTATTCCACAACATAATGACGATAAGATTTTTGCACATTTGAAATGATGGAATTTGCCCGATAAAGTTGTTTGATGCTAAATCTATGTGCTCCAGTTGGGTAAGATTTTGTAAAGATTTCGGAAGTTCTCCACTAAAATTGCTCTTCATAAGCTTAATTATTGATAGGTTCTTTAGATTTCCTATAGATTCTGGTATCTCGCCAGAAAAAAATGTGTTGCTGAGAATTAAACTTTCAAGGGATCCATCAATAGGAAAGTCAGGTAAAGAACCGTAAAGATTCGGGTTATAAGTTAAATCAAGAATCTGTAATTTCTGCAACTGAAGGACCTTATCCGGAAATGTTCCTGTCAAGTCACAATCAACAAGATTCATCACCGTCAAATTCTTGTAGTTTGCAAAGAAATCTGGAACTGGGGCACTTAGAGTGTTGTAATCCAGTCTAATTACAGAAAGTGACTGCAATTTTTGAAGAGAGCCATCTAAAGGGCCTGAAAGTTGACAATTTGACAAGCTCATAACTTCTAGATTAGGCAAAGATGACGCTAAACACTTGCACCAATCAGAATTTTGTGCTGATAAGTTCACATAATCCAGATAAAGACTTGTTAACCGTGTGAGGTTCTGAACAAGATTGGCTAGATTTGGTTTCTCGAGTTTCAGCGAGCAACCATTACACGGGAAGGGTGAAGAGAGGTCAAGAACTTCCAACCTTGTCAGTTGTGAGAGTTCTCTGGGAATTTGACCTGAAAAATATGAATATGACAGGTTCATATACACTAAACCTGTGAGTTTACCAATCCTTGAAGGAATATGACTGAAGTGGAAATCATTTGCAGCAAGATTCAGGCTTTCAAGATTCTTAAGATTGAAAAGAACACTAGAGTCATCTATTCCACTAGATATTGTTTCGCTGCTCAAGTCTAGGCCGATAACCTGACCATTGATGTTGCAAGTTACACCTCTCCAGGTGCAACAATCTGTGGTATTTGGGTTCCAAGACACAAGTTTTGTTGAAAGAGAAGAATTAAACCGGAGATTGTCCTTTAACTGGATCAAAGTTGAGTGTTGGTTGACTTGACATTGGCCTGAAACCAACAACATATCAAGCCCAAAAAAGATGAGGTAATAGGGTATCAAGAAGAAACTATGAAAGCAGAGTTGCGTCGTCATTATAAGATAGATATATTTTAGACACACAAGTGAAGTTTTTGAACGGAGGAGCTGATATAGTTTAGCAACTAAATGATGCACAAAAGAAAACACATTACTTTCTTTATTGATACTTGAGCCTTCAATGTGCTATATATTTAACTTTTTTAATGTGTAAATATGATTCAACCTTTATGTTTTTGTTCCAACAATTGACATTGACTTTGAAGTCGTTGATTAGGACTAGGTGACTTAATAATGTTAGCAAACAAACACAACATGAGAAAACAAAGTAGTTAGTCTCTTAATTATATTGTAATCAATTTTGAAAGTTACATTTTTCCGTTTAATAATTTTTCACATATAGTATATGCATTAATTAATGATTATATTACGGGGGACTTTTGACAACTTCCATTAAAGTTACGGGCAACTTTAGTTGTTTTTTTTTAAAACACCATCTTGATTTTCAAAGAGAAATACACCAAAACCTGTTCATAAAAGAATTTACACCCAAGATATGATGCTCCTAACACAAGTGTGTTACCAATGAGCCACTAACGCCATTGACATTTTAGTTTTATTAGTTAAAACATAAGCTTAATCCCTCATTTTACACACTAAAAGTTAAATCTCAGTGAAAGAATCACAATACTTTGTACTTAATTAGAGCGGACACTGACAAATCAGTATGTGTTGGCATGGCCTTTGCAGCTCGAATATGCCGATCGAATGCGTGTTTGTTAGGCATTTGTATGATGGGTGTCCTCCATAAGTTCAAACGCAAAAATCAAATAACACACAACATTTAAAACACACGCGTGCAAACGAGTACACGCCCTAAATTCCCGGTGTGTTCTTGTGTTAATGTATTGAATCTGGGCCAACACAAATAAGAGTTGTGGAGCTTAAATATATATTAAGCTAACAGATTATAGAAACATTAATATATTTTTTCACTCTTTCTTACTTGATGACTTCGCATTCTCACGTTACATACAAATTGAAATATAAGATAAATAACAATGTACAGATAAACTTCAGAAAGAAAACCTCATAGTTTAGAGAATATTTGATAATCAGCTTTTGAAGAAGATGATACTCGTCTCCGTAGTAATCATCTTGTTCGTCTACTTGTACCAAAAAAATATTATTTCCATAGAGAAAACAAGACTGATATAATTGCTCCGAATCCAAATCCGTAGTATATGGACCGCCAATCATTTTCATTGTCAGATTCCTGGGAATCGGGTGCATGATTTGAACTAGTGCAACCTCTGCTCAAAGGAAACCCGCATAATCTCTCGTTTCCTAGATACGAATCATTCTCAAATGTTTGAAACTGGCTACCCGTTGGGATCCTTCCTTTCAACTGATTGTATGACAAGTTAAAGGTTGAGAGAAATGAAAGGTATGTGAGTGCCTTTGGGATTTCACCACTTAATTTGTTTGAAGACATGTCTAGTGATTCCAGCTGACTCAAATTTCCGAGAGATGGTGGGATATATCCTGTGAACCCATTATGTGATACATTGAAAATATACAGTGCTTTGAGCTGCCCGATTGTGTGTGGTATTTCCCCTGAAAACTGATTATTTGAAATATCAATGGATGTGAAAATTGTCAAGATTTTGACCAACTCCATCTCGAGTCCTTTGCCTGTGACTGTAACCATGTCTTTATAGTTGAGATAATCACTAGATTGAATTAAAGTGAGGCTGGGTTGTTTATTACTTTCTCTATTCTCCTTGGTCTTCATAGCATCCCATTGCGAGAAAAGGTTTGTAGGAACGTGACCGCTAAAAGAGTTGTGAGATATGTCTAAAATCTGAAGCTTTGACCATTTGTTTTCTTGGCCTTCACCACACACCATGGATCCATGAAGCAAGTTGGATCGCAAAACAAGCACTTGCAAATTGGTATTGTTACCCAAGTAACACGGATATGTGTCATTAATCATGTTGTTCCCGAGGTTTAACACACCTAGGGTCGTGCAATTGACAAGAGATCGTGGGATCTCACCTTCTAAAGAATTCTCATGCAGGTCTAGAGCATTCAACGCACAGTTGCTAGAAAATTTTCCTTCAATTTGACCACTAAGACTATTGTTTCCCAAGTTTAGTACTTCAAGCTTGCTGCCTAGCTCAATCAAGCAATCTGGTATGCTTCCGTGTAATTGGTTGTTTGACATATCAAGAACTTGTAGGCTCACAGCATAGCATATGCTATGTGGGATAACTCCGGTGAGTAAATTATTAGAAACTGAAAAGAAATTTGCTACCATGATGCTTCTCCCGATGCTTTCCGGGAGTGAGGAATTGAAAAGATTGTTTGAATAGTCGATGTAGAAAGAGAATGGTGGTGGAATTGGAACCATCCCACTAAGATGATTGGAATGCAAGTCAAGTAAGAAAAGAAAAGGAAAACTATAAGGCTCTTCGATGCTAGTTAACCGGTTGCAAGAAAGATTCATATATGAAAGACTTCCGCTCCCAACTTCCCATATCCAGTTTGGTATTTTTCCTTCAATTTGGTTGTTAGAAAGATCAAGATATATCATCATAGATTGGTTCCTCAGATTAGGAAACTCTAGAAGATTGCAAGAAGCCAGGCTCAATGATAAGCAGTTTGGAAGATGATTTACTAGTGTTATGCCATCACTCACTATGACGGATAGGTTATTATAAGAAATATCAAGAGACGTAAAATTTTCAAAGTCTGTGATTCTTAAGGTCCCATTCAATTTATTGAATGATAATACCAAGTCACTAAGCTTTGGAAGTTCAAAGATTGATCTTGGAATTTCTCCTTCTAATTTGTTGCTACCCAAATTTAGTACCTCCAAAGAAGATACCGATGGATCGGTGAAATTAGCAAATAAACCATCAAAATTATTATTGGAAAGTTGTATCAGCTGTAGTTTTTGCAAAGCAAACAAAGATGAAGGTAAACTTCCTTCAAAGCCATTAAAACTTAAATCAACATAAACAAGGTTTTCAAGATCTTGAAAGCAAATAGAAGGAATCGTACCCGATAAACTGTTATGTGACAAATCTATATACTTTAATTGGGTAAGCTTTTGTATGGATTCAGGTATTCCTCCACTAAAGTTGTTGTTCTGAAACTCAATTCTTGATAAGTTCTTTAGATTTCCAATGGATCCTGGTATCCCACCGAAAAAACTTGTGTCGTTGAGCACTAAACTTTCAAGGGACCCATTAATAGGAAAATCTGGTAAAAAACCATAAAGCTTCTCATTATCAGCTAAATTAAGAATCTGTAACTTTTGCAACTGAAAGACTTTAATAGGAAATGTTCCGAGCAAATTACAAGAGCCAAGGTTTATAACTGTCAGATTCGTGTAGTTTGCAAAGAAATCTGGAACCAGAGCACTCAGATTGTTAAGATCAAGTCTAATTACAGAAAGTGACTTCATTTTTTGAAGGGAGTCATCTAAAGGACCTGAAAGTTGACAATTAGACAAGCTCATAACTTCAAGATTAAACAAGGATGAGGATAAAGACTGACACCAATCTGAATTTTGTGCTGATAAGTTCACATTATCTAGATAAAGACTTCTTAACCGTGTGAGGTTCTGAACAAGATTGGCTAGATTTGGTTTTTCAAGTTTGAGTACCTTACCATAACTAAAAGGCTTGGAGAGGTCAAGGACCTCCAGCCTTGTCAGTTGTGATACTTCTCCGGGAATCTGGCCTGAAAAACCTGAATTCGACAGGTTTAAACTTAGCAAACTCGTAAGATTACCAATTCTTGAAGGGATCTTTATGGAGTTGAAGTTATTTGCAGCAAGATTAAGGCTTTCAAGATTCTTAAGATTGAAAAGAACACTAGAGTCATCTATTCCACTAGATATTGTTTCGCTGCTTAAGTCTAGGCCAATAACCTGACCATTGATGTTGCAATTTACACCTCTCCATATGCAGCAATCTGTGGTATTTGGGTTCCAAGACACAAGTTTTGTTGAAAGAGAAGAATCAAACTGGAGATTGTTCTTTAACTGGATCAAAGTTGACTGCTCGTTAACTTGACATTGGCCGGAAACCAAGCTCATATCAAGACCAAAAAAGATGAGGTAAAAGGGTATCAAGAAGAAACTGCGAAAGCAGAGTTGGGTTGTCATTATAAATGAGAATTTAGACAACATGCAAACGATGCATGTGAAGCCAAGAGTATGAATTCAAATCATTAGCAACTATAAATTGCAAAAGGAAAACACGTGCGTTTCTTGCTACTAAAGCATATATATATATACATATATATGCTGATTGATTACACAGTGTTAAGAAAATTAAGGCTGGAAAAATAACAAACTCATACATGTACATTGGATGGAACTATAAATTATAGTTTAAAAAACTATTTAGGCTCTCAAGTCATTAACTAGACTATTTTAATCTTCATCTAGAAAAACATTTAGCTAGGCTCTCACCAGCCGGCTTTCCACCTTATAGTCCTTCCAAACCAGCCGATTGCAACATGTGGCCGGCACTGTGCACTTGTTTTTGACAAAAAAGTCAAAAAATAAATTTAACTGCCGGATCAATATATTAAAAGATGCTAAGTACATTAAACAATTTTAAAATGAAAACTACACCAACTATTTTCCATATAAGATTTACTAATTTTCCTCTTAGTTCTTGCCCAAAGGAAAAAGAAAGAGCCAAATATGTTGCGAAAAAGCCAAATAAATATCATTTTATTTACTATAATAATAATATTTATAGCAATGAAATTCAAAAGGTAAAAAATATAGACGTCCGAACTATCCCAAAGGCCTCTAAATGCAATTTTGAACTTTTTTTTAGTTTTAAGTGGTTGGTTCAAGGCAATTCGGATATGGTTAATTTGAAACAGACAATTCCTTTTTAGCAGGAATCGTTTCCACTCTCCGCTAGATTGGACCAAAAGCAGTTCGATCCGGTGAGTAGTCGGGTCCGGTTTTTTAACACTACTAGAGCAAATGTGGATTATACTATTTCAATGTGCTAAAATATGGCTACATCTATATATATGTCACATGTACATGCATTATTGTATTTTTTTTCTTACGAACATATCCTTAATTTCCAATAACTGATTAACTCTACTAGGAACTGTTATCAATTATTATCCTTAGGGCAGATTTCACAAATTATCCAAAAGTGTTAAACCACTATCTTCAAAAATAAACCACAAGGATTATAGACTAAACTTGATACACAAGTTTTTTTATATATAAAGGATTAAGAATAACCAAACACAGGAGATGCGTAAACCTTAGGCCAAAACTTCAATTTGACTAACAAAGTTGTTACTCTTTTATCCTTGTTATTATTATTTCCGAAGGAACAATCACCACAAATAAACCGCTCGAGCAAACAAGTGTAATAAACACAATGACACACTTTGATTTATTAACTAACGGACCGGCCGGTGAACTTCGGTGATTACAATTGTAACCACCGAATTAACGATTGCAATCGAAGACTGGATCGGGAATCAAAATCGGAAACACAAAATCAACGATTACAAATGGACACTGAACTGTCCTCTAGAAGACAACACTGGATCGGCTTCTTTTACCTTCTTCGATCGTTTTCTGCTCTAGTTCTAGTGTCGCCTCTGATACCACTGTTGTACTAAGATGATCTTTACGATAAGAATATGTGAAGGAAACTTGCTTCTGCTTGTATGTAACCTCATAAACAAAGATACACTTTGTATTGTTAATCTAAATAACAAATTCTTTTCTCTAGATACATAATACGATGACCACATATGATATTTATAACCATACCCAATAAAAATTATCGAACCACCTTAATTTATTGAATTCTAATATCATTACACCTTTATTGAATTCTAATATCATTACGACATTTCGTTCAATACTCTTTCTCTATATTAGTTTCTCCAAGACTCCATCTTAATTATGACTTGATCCATCATGGTCTTGTAAGCCCATGAGTACTCGAACCTCTATATCTTTGATTCTTGGACTTGCCTTGATCAACATACTCGCACTATGCTCTTTCCGGGTTCTATGTTCTACTAGTATTATCTCTTCCTTGGATTCAAGATCAAACGTCTTGGTTTCCACAACCTTCTGTCCACTTAAGATTGATGCGACTAGGCTAGCCGTTACCGGACCACAATGGCTTGTTCCCATAAACACAATACAGTTTGACCCATCGTCAATTGTTTTAAACTGTTGATATCTATACTTAGTGAACCTTTGTGTTCATTTCAGTTTGACCCATCATGTTTTGCGACTAATTTGCAATGGAAATTGTGGTCGTAATTACTCGGTTATCTAGCTAGCACGTACTGGTATTCTTTTTTTTCACTAAAGTTTCTAGATATATAAGGTAAAAATAATAAGTAAACAAATAATAAATAACTTAAATAAATAATAATAATAATAAATAACTTAAATAAATAATAATAAGTAAATAAATATTAAATAACTTAAATAAATAATAATAAGCAAATAAGTTAGGAATAAATATTAAATAATAAGTTATACAGAATAAATTAAGTAAATAAGTTATGAATAAATAAATAACTTAAATAAATAATAATAATAATAAGTTATACTAATATGAATAAAAACATTATATCTTAAATAAATAATAATAAGTATTTTAAATAATAAGTTATACATGATAAATTAAGTAAATAAGTTAAGAATAAATAAATAACTTAAATAAATAATAACAAAAATATATAAATAATAAGTAAATAAATATTAAATAATAAATAACTTAAATAACTTAAATAACTTAACAAATAATAATAAGTAAATAAATATTAAATAACAAATAGTTAATAAATAATGATAATAAATAATATAAATAAATTAAATAAATAATAATATGTAATTAAATATTAAATGACTTAAATAAATAATAACAAAAATATATAAATAATATAATTTAAATAATAAGTTATACATAATAACAATAAATTACTTATAATATATAAATAAATAACTTAAATAAATAACAACAAAAATATATCAATAATATAATTTTAAATAATAAGTTATACCTAATAAGAATAAATTAGGTATAATATATAACTTTAAATAATAAGTTATACAATATGAATAAAAAATAACTTAAATAAATAAAAATAAGATTTTAAATTAATTAAGTAAATAAGTTATGAATAAAAGAACTTAGTTTAAATTATAAGTTAATATAAAGTTATGAATAAAGAAAAATATTAAATAATAAGTTATAGAGAATAAATTAATTAAATAAGTTATGAATAAATAAAGAGCTTCAATAAATAATAATAAGTATTTTAAATAATAATAAGTTATGAATAAATAAAATAAATAAATAATATAGTTTTACAATAATTTAGTTCATAATTTAGAATTAGGTTCAAATACAAAGTCTAAATTTCCTAGAAAGTCTAAGAAGGAATTTGGACCACTAGATCTAATATTAAATGAAGATCAATGGCTCATAAACACAAGGTGGCATAATGGTAAATAGTTAGAACTTTAAATGGTAGGCCAAGGGTATATTAGTCTTGTCTCATTTTCAAATTCCACCCTCTTTTTTAAACGTCCATAACTTTTACATACGACAATATTTTTTAATAAAAATTACACCAAAAAAACGAGCGTTTTTTTTATCTTCAAAACGCATATAATATTGATATATAAAAAATGAAATTTTTTTTTTGAAGTTTCAGCTCATTGTGTTATATTCGTTAGGTCATTATGTTATATTTTTCAGCTCAGTTATATTAGTCAAGACATTGTGTTATATTTGTCAGATTGTGTTATATCCGTCAGGTCATTGTGTTATATTTTCATCAGGTCATTGTGTTAAATTTTCATCAGGTCGTTGTGTTATATTTTCATCAGGTCGTTGTGTTATATTTTCACCAGGTCGTTGTGTTAAATTTTCATCAGGTCGTTGTGTTATATTTTCATCAGGTCGTTGTGTTATATTTTCATCAGGTCGTTGTGTTATATTTTCATCAGGTCGTTGTGTTAAATTTTCGTCAGGTCGTTGTGTTATATTTTCATCAGGTCGTTGTGTTATATTTTCGTCAGGTCGTTGTGTTATATTTTCGTCAGTTCATTGTGTTATATTTTCATCAGGTACTTGTGTTATATTTTCATCAGGTCGTTGTGTTAAATTTTCATCAAGTCGTTGTGTTATATTTTTATCAGGTCGTTGCGTTATATTTTCATCAGGTCGTTGTGTTATATTTTCGTCAGGTCGTTGTGTTATATATTCATCAGGTCATTGTGTTATATTTTCATCAGGTCATTGTGTTATTTCAGATCATTGTGTTATTTAATTAGGTTATTGTGTTATAACACAATGACATGAATAAATAACACAATGACATGAATAAATAACACAATGACTTGACAAATAACACAATGAGCTGAAAAACGTGAATTTTTTTTTGTTTTTTATATATGAATATTATACGCGTTTTAAAGATAAAAAAAATGCTCGTTTTTATGGTGCAATTTTTTTAAAAAAATAATATCGTATGTTAAAGTTATGGACGTTTAAAAATATGGGGTGAAACTTAAAATATAGAGACATTACCATCTTTACCCTTCTTTCTAATTTTAAGGGAGTGCCACATGTCATCATCTCATGGCTTCTTAGACTTTCTAGAAAAATTAGACTTTGTAGTCTAACTTCACTCTCATAATTTAAAGAAAATAAGAATAAATTACCTAAAGTATATAAATTTAAATAAGAATTTAAAATAAGAAATTAAGTAACTAAACAACCACTAAAAAGAAAAAATTAGTTAAAGTTATAAAGAATATAATAACCTAATTTAAAAGTTACATAAATAAAAATAAGTGATAAATAACGACTATGTCTAGCGCACGTTATTGAGTGTAACATTTTTTGAAAATTCACTAAAAAGCAAAAAAAAACATTTCAAAGTGTTAGAAAAAACAAAGAAACACAAGTTACCGCATTTGATGAAAACTAACACAACTAAACCCAAATCCTCATAAACCCTAAATCCTAATTATATCAAAATTGATCATGAATTTCAATCTGTAACTAAAACCAAACTTAACGGTGATAATCAGAAAACAAAAGCGAGTACAATGGTTGTGTAAATACCTGATTTGATGAAAAATTGCTAAGACGATGAAAGAAACAGAAGTTGAAGATGCAATACCAAATCCGATTCAGAGAAAGTATAATCATGAAATTAACCGTCCATGTAGCGTCGTGGCCTGATAGCGAGTAAAAACCCTCAATCAATCGAAGATGAAGATGTGCAGAGGATGATGAACATGTTGAAATAAAAAGACGAGTTGTTGTGATTATTCGATTCAATTGTGTTTGTTTAAATCGTAATTGAGAGGTGATATAGGAACGTAAATAAACGGTTTAGTTAGATTAATTCGGAGTTATTTGGTTAACACTGATTTTTGTTTGTTATTGATAAAATCGGTTAGATTTGAATTAAAAGAGTTAGGTACGTTTGAAACTTGCGAACGAAGCTATAGAACCGATTAAATTGTATTTAAAAGTGTTAAATTTTTAGTTTTGGATGTTGTCGACGTTTTCGCCGGAGTTACCGGAGTCGGCTACCGGTAAATTTGTAGTTTTGGGTAATGTATTTATTGTATTACACTGCGGTCTCTATGGTTTTATTTAGTTACATTTAACAGTTAATGTTTTTTGTAAAAGAAAGATGTAGATATGTCATAAATTAGTTTTATTAATAGTTATCTGACAAATAAAATTATAAATTTATTTTTATTTATGTAAAAAACTATATTTTGTTTATATTTTTACTTATTTTAGATTAGTCTATATTATATTAGATTAGTACCTGTGTACTACATAGATTTTAGTTTTATAGGTTTTAACTCAATTTAGATATCAATTTTTTTAGCATATCTCTTATTAAATCGATTTTGATATTTATAAATATATTCATATAAAAAATCATATGTTACAATAAAGGATATGATTTATAATAGTTGGTATATTTTTATTGGAACATATCGGGTTAGGAGATAATTCATGATAATTGTTAATTTTTTTAGTTGAACATATCGAGTTATGAGATAATTAATGATAATTGGTAAAACTTTAATTTGAACATATCGGGTTAGGATAAATCATAATAATTGATAAGTTTTTTATTTGAACATATCAGGTTAGGAGATAATTCATGATACTTGGTACATATCGGGTTAAGATATAGATCATGATAATTGGTAAATTTTGTATTTGAACATATCGGGTTAGGAGATAATTGAATATTATGGAGCATACCATGACCCGTCTAAAAATTCTCCATCAAATTAATTTAGAACATGACACCTAAGCAAAATCCTATGTGGAGTAGTTAAAATGGTGACATATGGATGTGTTACTCAATTATTAGAATAGGTAGATTTGTTTTTTTTTTCAAATAATACAAGTTATGTTCGATGCATCTTGAGTCATGTTCGTTGAGGGTTGGTGTTCGTTGAGAACTTGGAGTTTGTGTTTGTTGAGAAGGCAAAAACTTATGGTTATTTAACAATGGATATGTTCCTTGTTGAAATATTAGCTTGTTTTCTTAACTTACATAGTTTGATTTCACTATGTTTCTATATTTGTATATGTTATGGTGAATTATTGGTGTAACTTTCATATGTATCTTGGATATATTCGTATTAAGAAAGTTTTATTACATTTTGGACATTGTAAAAATTTGTACAGGAAAATCGAGCTTGAGTCGAGCTTTTGCTCGCCAAAAGAGGTTTTGTAAACGAGCTCGAGGTGAGCTTTGAATTAATTAATGGATTGGTAAAAGTTCAAATTTTTTCGAGCTGATCTCCAGCTTTATTAACAGTTTACGAATCGTGCTCATGCCCAAATACAAAGACTCGAACCGAGTCAAGCTCGATCTCGAGCTTCAAGGAAAATACATCAAATCTAGCTCAAGTACCGTAAAGCTTGAGCTCGGCTCGTTTACACCTTTAAAATTTGACCATTCTTCCATTATGTGTTTTTATAATTATATGGTTAGTTCAATTACTAAACATTCTAAGACTCTTTGTACTCTCTAAATTCTCAAAAACCATCACCATTGTCTTCATGTTCCAAAAAAACTCTCAAATGGCTTTTGATGGTGCTCAATCTTCTGTTAATTGTGATACGTCTTATAGCATTATAGCAACATGACGGCTCGAGTTATACCTAAGAAGAAGTACCAAGATGTTTGGAAAGACTTTAATTTATGTGAGACTTAGACATGTCCGAACAAGGCTCATTGCAAGTTATGTGGTAAATTACTAAATTTTAACAAAAGGATGCAAACTCCCCTTTTAAATACCACACCAGAAAAGGAATATGACAAGGTTTTAAACGGATTAAAACATATGACCTACCGAACGATCGCTGGCACCCTCACCACAATAACTGGTTTTGGAATTGGACCCGAACCGGTACTTATAGTAACTCAAATAGATATGAAAGAAACTTGTCAATCTTATATCAAAACTATTTATTCCAACTTCAAATCGAAAGGTTCACCTTTGTAGTATATGCAATAGAAAAATAATCTCTAGTGAGTAGTGATAACAACTAATATATTGTTATTAACTTGAACTTCATGATGTAGGCCATTCCGGTTACCTTCTATTCTTGTGGGTGATGGAAGATTATGGGGTATTTCAGGGACAATTTCAGCATATGAAAGTTTGACAATACGAGGCTATGATGTTGTCGCTATCATGTTGGAAGATCATGGCCTTGAAAACGAAGTACCCTTGTTGTCTTATTTAAGAAACAGGTATAAACTTCCAACTCTCTGTACCATTGATTTCATATTCTTTGCTTTGTGTATCTTTATGTGTTTTAGAGTTGGTCATTAGATCCGTTTACTTATGAACGGATAGCTCTAGGTTATCTTTTATCTCTAACAGGCCAAGTGTAACACCTTTGTTTTTTTTGTTATTAAAATGATATTATTCATTATAAAAGGTCCCATATTAATATTTATTCGTTTAATTTCTTTATTCAGCGAAAGCCCTTTTGTAAATCAGATATAAAATAAAAACATCATTATATAAAAATGATTCACTTTATTTATCTATATGATAAGTTGAGTAAGTTTACAACATAACAAACATAACCCATACTTAATATATCCAAAATTGGGTTATAAACATAACGTTCGATCTATTTCTCCACCGAGACTCGATCCAATCTTTCTACTCTTGAACTGGAGCTTTACCTGGAAAACATTTGTTTTATAAAAGTTAGCCAACGCTAAGTGAGTTCATATGTTTTCCAAATCACTTTAAAATTTCTTTTCACCATCTTTCCAAGCTATGGCAATTTATTAATAACTATAACTTTTTAACAGCTGCTCACCCGAAGGTGAATAGACAACTGACACCCGAAGGTGATTTCCAGGTCACCCGACGATGACTTACAGTTGTTCACCCGACGGTGATCTACAACCGACACCCGACGGTGATTTCCTGATCACTTGACAGTGACTACCAACTACTCATTCGACGATGAATAGACAGTTGACACCCGTAGGTGATTTCCTCTTGTCCCTCGAAGCTTTTCACCCCAATCTCTTTATAACACACTTATTTCATCATTTTATATTTCTCACAATGTGTAAATTAGTATTTTACATAGGTCGTGTAACAAATATACAAATCTATATAAAATGATGTTTTAATAACACGTATAATAACTCAAATAAATATTTCACAAAACATATCTTGGCCCAAATATAATAAGAAGGACGGAAACTAGAACTCACCTAGATGTCTAGAGTATTTCTATGGTGATATCTTTATCAATTCCTTTTCTTTTTTTTTCTTTTGTTACAGGCAAGTTGATTATAATAGATTTATGTTATTAACCCGACTGTCTCTCGTGAACAAAGTTCGTCACTAATTTTCTTTTAGTGTCATCCACCCGTACTCAATTACTCCATTTTCCAACGTGAATTGCCAACTTTTCTTTCCTCTCTTTTTTTTTGTGTATCGCTGCTCTATAACTTCTTCATAAATAAAAGAACTATATATATATATAGCATTACTCGTATATATATCTAAAAATGGTCGGTTACTTTAGTACGTGTCAACTATTCAAGTGATGGTATAAAAACAGCATAACGTGGCATCAACTAATCTCATGTACCGAAATGTTCAATTGCCACTTGAATGGCTTTGCTGCCATGTATATGTTTCTTTCTTTATATTATTTAATTTCCTTTTTTTTTTCTTATCATATACACATACTTAATATATATGGTTATATATTCTTTCTTACAAAAAGTTCTTACACACATCTAGTAAATTACATAAATTGGATAATGTACTCACGTTAATTGTCACATATATATTTATGAACGATTTAAAGTATCACCTTTTTGATATTTAAGTCTATTTTCCTCAGATAACTTTATCAATACTACATCAGCATACTCAACATATATTTTCAACTTAAAATATCTAAAATAATGTATAACTAAAATCGGGATGTTACACCAAGTGGGTTAAATAGCAAAAGTACAATCAAGTTATTCAAGTTATTATTGAAATGAGATAACTTTTGTAATCATATGGTGTATATAATTTGATTATTTTTGGAAAAAAAGAGGTTTGAGGGTCAAATTGACCCAGTGCATATGAAATTTGCGTTTGATCCGAACCGGTACTGATTTGCTACTTTTTTTTTGAAAGTCAAAGGCTTAAATTAAAAAAGAGGTTCAGATTAAGCTGGCACGGAAATGGGTTATACTACTGCCAGATTTGGGCATGTAATGTTTCCCGACTTTACAGACCCGCAGGCTCGCCAAAACTATGTAAGTTAATTACATAGTTTTTTACCACTTGATAGTTTGATTTTTGTTATTCTTCATGATTTTTTTTATGTAAATGAATACTTATTTGTGTTGATTACTTTAATGAATTGCCTTCAATATAGGATAGTTCATTTAATTTTTGGTTTACTTTCTTGCCTACCAAGTGGTTGTTGTTTTTACTATGTAAGTATTTTTTTACTTGAACTTATGTTATTTTTGTTGTAACCATGCAGGCCCATATGATCCAGATGAGAGATGATCCCAATAACACGCTGACTGAAGATGAAATTATGCAAGAGGTGTTAGGAGAGCGACGTGGTTGGACCCGGGGGGTAGGGCAGAAGCTACCTCAATCTGCCTTTGCAGCTGATTCCTCTTCGTCAAATAGCCGAAGATATACCGAAGAGGAGGTGCAGCAAATGATGGCATCATATACCGCCCCGCTTTGGAGGAAGCTTAATATGACCCCTCCCCCCTTTAATGTTGAAGATGACGGGGATGATGATGATGATGATGATGATGATGAGGAGGAAGACGACTAATTGGTAGTTTTGTTTAACATTCAAGTTTGGTACATTTGATGTGGTAGCCATTTTGAAACACTTTTTAGTATGTAAAAATAGTTTCGCTAACTTAATTAGTTTGTAAAACTTTGGTGTTTATTTTGTTATGATGATGATGTTAGCTAGATGTTAATGATGTGTTGTGGTTGTTTGTTTATTAGGATACATAAAACAGGTTTTAAACACAGGTTTGGTTACTGAAAAATTACCCGAAAAAACCGGGTGGAAACTGCAAAATGCAGCAGCTAAATGCTGCATCAGGCACTTTTAGCGACGACATGTCGTCGCCAAAAGCCAAATGCTGCTAATTTTTATTGCAGTTTGTCGTCGCTGATATACATATGTGACGTCATTTAGCGACGACATGTCGTCGCTAAAAGTGATTAAAATATTATTATTTTAATAGAAAATAATTTTTTAAATAAAAAATAAAAACTTTTCGCGACGACATGTCGTCGCTAAATGACGTCACCAAAAAAATTCTGAATTTCTTTTCCCTTTTTTTCCTCGGAAGGTGGGTCCCACATTTGTCGTCGCAAATGTCGTCGCAAAAAACTTTCGGATGCCACGTTTTAGCGGCTAGTATTGTCGTCGCCAAATGTCGTCGCTAGTATTGCGACGACATATAAGGCTTTTAGCGACGACATTCGTCGTCGCTAAAAGTCATATTTCTTGTAGTGTATGTGCTGAGCTTTTGCTGCAAGGTGTAGGAAAAGGTTAGTCATATAAACAACCAATATAACCATGTTATTAATGTATTGCTAGAGCTTTTGCTGTAAGGTTTGTCATAGGTTTGAATATGAAGATCCCTTAACTTTGTTGTCTGATCTTACCATGAGCATGGGAATATTTTTTATATACTATACTGTGTCGTGCTGTGCAGGTCACCTTTATGATATGGCACTTGTGTTTATAAATAATCAAGCTATTAATGTTGATGTGGATATTTTAAGTTATGTTTTTGTGTATTTTTTTTATTTAATGAGTATTTTTAGGGGTTCTAATATTTCATGCAGTATAGATTAAAGTTTGTCAAAATACATGCTTATATATTGGGTATACTTATCTTCTTCAAATGCATAACTCTTGGTAAATAGTGGTTCGCTAACTGAACACTGAATAGGTATTGTAAATCATTTTTAATGGCGAAATGATCGCAAATATTGCAAATGGCATACCAAATTTAAGAGGCATTTCATATACATCAAATAATAGCATTATGTGATATAACTTTGTTACAACAATTTAAACGAAGCTTTTGTGATATAACTTTGTTACAACAATTTAAACGAAGCTTTTGTGATATAACTTTATTACAACAATTTAAACGAAGCTTTGCATTCTTTGCCAACATGCATCTTCCTCTCTATCTGATCTTTTTCATTGCATCTTTCTCTTTCATTTCATCTCGCATGACAAGGGTGAGATTTATATGAGGTGATCTTTTTCATTGCCTCTTTCTTTTGCATTTTATCTATAGCATGACAAGGGTGAGATTTATGAGGAAAAGCCATTGATCAATACATGATCGCCGGCACAAAAACCTCGTGTAGTAACGATCGTTGAATAAATAAATAAATAAATATAAATAGGTTAAAATAAGTTAAAATAATAAGTCATAATTTACATAAGTTAAAATAATAAGTCATAATTTAAATAAGTTAAAATAATACATCATAATTTAAATAAGTTAAATAAATAAATAAGTTAAGTTTAAATAAACAAAATAATAATAAAATAATTACATGTATTTTATAATAAGTTAATAAAATAATAATAAATTAACTACATGTGTAAATAACTAAAATAATTTAAACTTATAATTTAAACAAGTTAAAATAAGTTGAATAATAATTAGGTTATAATTTAAATAAGTTAAAATAAGTTAAATAAATAAATAAATTAAGTTTAAATATATAAAAGTATAATAAAATAAGTACATGTATTTTAGAATAATTTAACTTATACTTTAAATAAGTTAAAATAAGTTAAATAAATTAAATTTTAAATAAATAAGATTTATAATTTAAATAAATAACTAAAATAATTTAAACTTATAATTTAAATAAGTTAAAATAAATTGAATAATAATTTAGGTTATAATTTAAATAAGTAAACTAAATATCTAAACTACGTTTAAATTAAAATAATTACATGTATTTTATAATAATTTAATTTATAATTAAATAAATTTAAATAAATTAAGTTTCAAATAAATAAGATTTATAATTTAAATAAATAACTAAAAAATTTTTAACTTATAATTTAAATAAGTTAAAATAAGTTGAATAATAATTTAGGTTATAATTTAAATAAGGTAAAATAGTTACATGTATTTTATAATAATTTAATTTATAATTTAAATAAATAAAATAATTACATGTATTTTATAATAATTTAATTTATAATTTAAATAAGTTAAATAAATAAATAAATTAAGTTTACATAAATAAAATAATAGTAAAATAGTTACATGTAATTTATAATAATTTAATTTATAATTAAATAAATTAAAATAAGTTAAATATATTAAAAATAAATAAATTAAGTAAATTATAATAATTTAATTTATAATTTATATAAGTTAAAATAAGTTACATAAATAAATAAATTAAATTTAAATAAATAAAATAATAATAAAATAGTTACATGTATTTTATAATAATTTAATTTATAATTAAATAAATTAAGATTTAAATAAATAAGATTTATAATTTAAATAAATAACTAAAATAATTTAACTTATAATTTAAATAAATTAAGTAATTATAATAATTTAATTTATAATAATAATTTAAACTTATAATTTAAAAAAGTTAAAATAAATAATAATAATGGTTATAATTCAAAAAAGTTAAAATAAACTAAATAAATAAATAAATAAAAATAATTATAAAATAGTTACATGTATTTTATAATAATTTAATTTATAACTAAATAAATTAAAATAAGTTAACGATTTAAATAAGTTAAATAAATAAATAAAATAACAATAAAATAATTACATGTATTTTACAATAATTTAATTTGTAATTTAAATAAGTTAAAATAAGTTAAATAAATAAAAAAGATTTATAATTTAAATAAATAACTAAAATAATTTAAACTTAAAAATTTAAATAAGTTAAAATAAAAGTTCATTGTATTTTATAATAAGATAATTTATAATTTAAATAAATAAAGGAGACTACTGCATGTAGGTAGAAAGTGACCTTCACAATTCACAATTAGTAAACTAACGAATAACAATTTACGAAATTTAAAACTGTATTTTAATATAAAACTATAAAAAGAAAGTAAAAGAAATGGATGAACAAACAAGGTTCAAACCATAAAACAACTCCACCAAATTGTTGATCTAATAGATAATTAAATTCAAATATAACAAACACATATAAAACTTCAATTTTTTTATAAACCCTAAATCCTAATTCATCTAAACTGATTATGATATTAAACCTGTAACTCAAATCAAGCATAATGGTTATAATCAAAAAACAACCCCGAGAGATAATTAAATACATCAATCAATAAAACTAACACAAATAAAACTTCAATTTCTCACAAACCCTAAATCCTAATTCATCTAAATTGATCATGATATTCAATCTGTAACTAAAATCAAACATAATGTTGATAATCAGAAACAAAAGCGAGTACAAAGGTTGTGTAAATACCTGATTTGATGAAAAATTGCTAAGAAGAAGAAAGAAACAGAAGTTGAAGATGCAAAACTAAATCCGATTCAGAGAAAGTATAATCATGAAATAAAAAGACGAAGTTGTTGTGATTATTGGAGGCAATTGAGAGGATGATGAAGATGTTTAAATAGAAATTGAGAGGTCACAAAAGAAACGTAAACAACCGACTAATTCGGAGTTAACACGTTATGCAGTTAAACATTGATTTCGTTTCCAAATTTGAGTAAATTGTTGTTGAATGTGATAGATATATAATCTTGGAGATTTGAACTAAAAGAGTTAGCTACGTTCGAAAATTGCGCACAAAGCCATATAACGGATTGAATTGGGTTTAAAAATGTTACATTTATACTTTTGGATGTTGCCGGCGTTTTCACCGGAGTTACCGGAGCCGGCCACTGGGAAACGGGTGGCCGGGTGGGGGTTGGTTAATGTATTTACTATAATATTTACAATTAGGTCCATGTGGTTTTATTTAGTACCCTTGACAATTAATGGTTTTTTTAAAGAAAGATTTAGAAATGTCATAAAAAAGCTTTAAGTTATTAGTTTTAGGGTTATTGGATTTAATCACCTCCAACTATTGGTTATTGGCCGCTGTCACCCTCAAGTATCACTTTGGCCAATATCACTCCCAACTAAACCATTTGGTGTCCGTATCACCAAAATTCAATCAATTCAAGTCACTTTTGGTTAACTTTATTTTATTTTTTGGTTAGCTTTTGGTCTTACGGACACCGTATCACCAAAAGTTAACCAATTCAAGTCACTTTTGGTTAGTTTTTGGTTAATTTTTTTTAACTTTTGGTGATACACACACCAAAGTGTTTAGTTTGGAGTTATATTGGCCAAAGTGATACTTGGGGGTGACAGCGGCCAATAACCAATAGTTGAAGGTGATTAAATCCAATAACCCTTTTAAATTTTATGAAGTAATAGTTATCTAACTTAAATAATTTTTACAAGATCAGGTTTTTAATTTATGTAACAAAACATGTTCGAGTGTCATGCCACGCGATGCGGCGGCCAGGTCATTATTGGCATGTTTTCAATTTATACATATGTCGCTTGTTGCGCCAATATAGTTTTTTTACTTCTTTACACGTATTAAACTTTGACGCATGTTTTGCAATGACAGATTCGTTTTACTCAAGCAGCATGATGTGTCGGTCAAGTTTTAGTTGACATTCTTTTAACTTTGTACTATATATGTTGTGTGTTAGTAGCGTCAACGTCACGCGTTCAAATGTGACACGTATTTGACTTAGTTAAACTCGTTATGTTCGTGACAACAACGTAAAAAATAGTGTTATATCTCGTACATATGTCATGGTCGCGCAATGCGGCGGCCGGCTCTTAGCTAGTGCACGTGCCGCCTTACGTTGGTGACTCATAAGACATGTAATGACGCATTTTTCACTTCGTAACATTAAATGTGCACTTCATTACAAGCATGAAATTTATATAAAAAAAGTATTATGTATAGGACATAAATGTGTCATACCCAACAATGTGAAAAGTTTATGATTTCGCAAAAAATAATAGTATGCTCTCACATGTTGCGGCGTTGTATTTTGTCGTTCCGGTTTAAAGTCGTTAACGTAGTATACAAAGTTTATTAAAAACAAAAGAAAATAACAAAAAAAAACAAACTCAAAAAACACGCTTGTTACGTCCAATTAATTAAAAAGAATAGAAGTAAATAACAAAAAATGAAAAAAAGCAAAAAGAAGAAAAACTACACTCTGGTATCGAACCTGCACCAGTAAGAAACAAAGTAAAATTGGAACACCACTCAAGCTAGGATGCATAGCTTACAAAGTTTGTAACTCAATGTATATTAGCAAAGTTAGATCCAGATAATGACAAACAAACTAACCGACCTTATACATTAGTAAATACTAGATTTCAGACCGGGCCGCGCGATGCAGCGGCCGGGTCGTATAGTCAGGTCTTGCGTTGTGAGTTCGTGACATGCGTTGGTAAAAATAGTTTCATGGCTCGTACGTTATGGTGTAAAGTCGTAACGTGTCTCATACTAAAAGACAGAGAAATATCCAAAAAACTTGGAGTTTAAAAGGAAAACAAAGTCAAACCCAGAGGGTTAAAGTCGTAAATATGTCTAAGTAGAATATGAAGTGAAATTCGTAAACTGGTTAAGTCATCAAAGGCCGTAACAATAATTAGTCAACGCCGGAGATTAAAATCGTAAATATGTCAAAGTTAAAAAAACATAAGATGAAAATGGGAGAATGGTAACGTTGTTAGACGTAAATGTAAAGAAAGTATTATGTCCAGCATGATACATAACCAAACATTGAAACGACAAAATAATTTAAAACACGTAACATATGTTGGTTTATAAACACTTTAGAAAGTGAGAAACAAAAAGAAGAACAAACAGATGATGAAATAAAAAAAAAGTGGTTATCAATAGGTGTTGAACACTTGAACACAAGGCCTCAAAAAAGTTGCAACCCAAGTTGAACCCATTAAACCATCTAATCTAAGCTAATTTGTTTAATCATAGTCGAAACTAATTGATTATATGGAGTACTTAATGCTAGAAAAAGACAAAAAAAAAACAACCGACCTTGAAACTTAATAGGTTATAAAATATAAATTAACTTTTTTTTGTAATTTTACTTATTTTAGGTAATATCTTTTTACAAAAGTCATTTTATAAGTTATAAATCTGCTAATTTAGGTTTAAATAACATAAATCTTGACGTTGAGGTAATAATTTAGATAAAATACATGTGACTAAATAAATATTTTCTTTTCATGACAAATAGAAATGGATATCAAATTGTGTTCGAGCTCACGTTCAAGATTCGAGTTAGGGAAAATGTTACAAAATACTTGAGACTATGAAGAAGCATGTTACTGACCTTGAATTGTCACTATCGTTAAAACATACTTGAAATTAAAGATGTATAAAAACACCAGTTTTGAATCCCAAACAGTCCTATTAGCAAAAAAACCAGTTTGGGTCATATCGGTTTTAGCCCGACCCAACCTGCTAGTTTGACAACCAGTTTGATCACCACCCGAGATAAAAAGGTTTAGGAACTAATTTAGAAACAGATGTTTTACCCGCGTTTAGGAACTTGCTTAGAAACCGACTTTTTGAGCTAGCAAAAAACTAACCATTAGAAACACTAATGTTACTATCTTTTTACCGTTAGGAGTAATGTTACCGTCTTATTATAATTCAAGTTGCACTTAGTTTATTATATGTGTATTTTTTTCAAACAATAGAGGTTACGTTGTTGCATCTCGAGCAGTGACGGATCCAGAAAATTTATTCTGTGGGTGCCAATAATTCGATAAAATTACAACTGTTCTCGAAACGATTTCATCTTTTGAAAATGATCCTTTATAGCTTTATTTGTAACACTTTGTAGTGCCTCTTTTTCGACACCACAAACATCTAAAAATATTCACCGATTCGATTGTGCAATTGTCTTTATGGTTTTCACTATCGATATACATCTCTTAACCGGTTTATCAAATCTACCTGATTTATTCCAATAGTTGAACCGGATTTGTAACAATTTGTATATCATTAGAACTAAAGACTAATATGAATTTACTGTATTCTACTTTTCATTTTTTACTAAAAAGTTACAAATTTGTTTCAGTTTTGGAGTTGAATGCTACCGCTTAGGACTACGACGGCCTAATTTTTTTAATGGATTCAGCGTTTGTTTATTCGATTATACTTTTGAAGGCCTTTTTACTACTAATGAAACAATGATGGATATCAAATTTTTTGGCTGCAGGGAATTGCATAACATGAAGTAGAGTCTGGCAGAGGGAAATAACATTAAAATCACTTCCTCGATGCGTCTATCATCTCTCTTATAATAAATTGCTAACCCAACTCCTCACATTAAGCCACTTGTCACCACCACATTCATCCTCATTTTTTGAAACATGGAAATTTTTGTAAACATATAGTTCAACATTTTTAATGTAATCATACTTTTTAATTATGAGTGTATTTTCATCATTGTCAATTTTTTCATGTTAATATATTTTTGTTAAATTCTTTTTTTATTCCTATAATATACGTCCAATTATGTATTTTTATTATATTTTATATATTAAAATATATAAATAAATTATATCGTTAAACCCGTGGGTACCCACGGGTTCTAACCTAGTTAAAGTATATGCCTTGATTCATTTTTTATTGGGCCTATTTCGTGATACTAGCTGTTGACATTTTAACTTACGCTTTTACTATTGCAGGTTGTTACTTATAGGTCCAAGAAACGATCATTAGAAATAATGGGTTAATTTGTATGTGGCACAATTAAAACACTATAATATTGGCCGTTCGATAAAATAAAAGAACACTATGGTGTTGGTAGTTACAACACATTAGTTTTCATCTTTCATGTTGTTTTTGGGTTTAATCCGTCGTTGCGTTTGTTGGCCAATAAGGTGTTTGACTTTTTTTTTCAAAATTCCTTATTTTTTTCAAGATATAAATCTACCATTCCAAGATAAATATCAATTTAACAGCTAGCGCAATTGGTTTGAGCGCTTATTCGCTTAGATGGTGGCATGAGTTCGAGTCTTACCCACAACCCAAAAACTATTTTTTTCTTTCTTTTTTTAGTTGTTTGGATCTTATTCTTTTCCTTGGGTTTTCTTATCTTTGTTTTTTTACAATTTTTACACGTGTTACCATAACTCAATTTTGACATGTTTACCACTTTGATTTTTACTCAACTTTAACATGTTTACAACTTTGATCTCTAATCAATTTTGACATGTTTACGACGCGTGAAACTTTTTTATCAACCCGTAAGACGAAATCACATATGAGAGACTCGGCCGCCGCATCGCGCGGCACAGGTCTGATATCTAGTATACTTTTAAAAGGCAAGGTCAGTGATTAAATCCGACCTTGTCTTATGTTAAATACTATTTTGTTTTGACATAAACTCAAAAGGCTAAGTTGGTTGAGTGGTAGAATGGGTTTGGTAAGTTATTAATCCACGCTTAGGTCCTGAGTTTGATTCACGCATTGAGTTGTGTAAAATTTTTTTTATTTGTCTTTAAATAAACCAAGTTTATATTATAATATGATCATGAGCTTAAATAAAATTACTTTTCCATATATTCTTAGTCTGCATATTACTTTTCTATAAGTTTCGATCTTTATTCTAAAGTTATATTATCAACTTCGTCATCATAACACGTGTGGAACCAACGTCTATTTTTAACAACTTTTACGATTTTAACAACCTGGATTTGACTTAATTATGATTTTAGCTTCTAAGTTTGAATATATCTCTTCGACTTTTAATATATGATGTATTACGACGTTGCGGTGCATCAACACGCGTGAAAAGGTTACATACGTCAGATTCGGTTACCGTATCGCGCGGCCCGACCTTTTAACTAGTTTGTTAAGAAAACCAAAGATGTAATTAAACTGACGCATACAATAAGTAGTACGCATATATAATAGGGGGGTTAGCTTTTTTTGTTAATAATATTATTAACCACGAATGAGAAGTCTCTACAAAATGAAACTAGTTTTATAACGTGTTATATATCAACGATTGACATGGGTCTCATATGTAGCGTTTTTCTTTTTGATTATGTGTATACATTACTACTAACAAATAATTTTTAACAACACAGTCACAAATAAAAATAAACATAATAAAATCTTATGTGGGTTTATTACTATAAATAAATTGCAATGAAATACATGCATATAAAACCTCTTATTTTAACTCAACTGCTAAAACATGAAGTAACCGCAAATTAATCGCCCAAAAATAACTCAACCTTTACGTATCTAAGGTCAGGATTATGTTTTAGTGTGATCTAACGATATAGACAAATCTCTTGATGGTTAGACTCACCGAAAGCAATATAACATATAATATATAATTGAATGGTGGTTGTCCTTCTGACCCAAAGAGAAGAAAATGGGGGTTAGATTTTAAACAGACAAATACTAGAGAGGTTTGTTTGTGATGGTTAGCCCGATTTAAAAAGTAAATTTATTTAAAAACAAGAAATTGAAATGAGATGTTAGGAAAGTACTAATGAAATCCTCATGAAAGATGATAGCAATTGTAAATTACAATGGTTATTTAGTTCTGGTTACTAATGAGTTTTTATTCAAAAAACCTGGATCAATGTTTGCGCTCAAAAAGTAAAAGGATAAGCGGGTACACACATGGCCGTCACTAACTCATATAATACTATTAAAAAGATAACTAATTCCGGTTTGCATCACATGTCTAATCATATTTAAAATTGGTTCCAGACTAGATTATCGTAATGTTCACACTCTAGTGCTCAACAACTTATATTTATATTATGTTTTAAATCATCAACCGTCCAGCTGTTACATTTTTTAACTGATTGATCTGCCACCCACGCCTAACTACTACATATATATATTAACAATTATTATTATTTTGTACGTACCTTATATCTCACTTCTGAGAACAAATTGAAGCATGTTACTTGAATAATTAAAATGAGGATAATTTCCTTTTGGATACCCATTTCCATTTCCTCAATCATATTACATACTTTGCCTGTATACAATCAATGCCTCAGCTATCAACAATCTTTGTTATTAGCATTCAGAAATGATCTCATCTATGATGATACTTCTTCAATCAAGATTGCAGGCTGGAACCAAAGTGTGGACTGCTGCGAATGGGGCGGGATTAGTTGCGACACAGACGGCCATGTTACACGACTAGACCTTAACAGCGACTATCTATCCGGTGCCATTAATGATTCGTCTACGCTTTTCCGTCTTCAGTTTCTCCACTCACTCAACTTAGCCTACAACGCTTTGGATTTTGAATTCACTGCAGGGTTCGGTAACCTCACACAACTCACTTATTTGAACTTGTCAAATACAAATTTCCATGCTCAATTCTCCCTAGTCACGAGTTTGGTTACACTCGATCTCTCTTCGACGTCCGCTACTCTTAATATTGAAAATCCAGATCCCAGATTCTTTTTAATTCAGAACCTCTATCTTGACAATAACATCAACATCTTGACACATGATTGGGCTGGGGTTATATCTTCTTTCTTACCTGATTTGCGGGTTATAAGCATGCAAAGTTGTAATCTTTCGGGTCCTTTAGACGCCTCGCTTGCTAAGCTTAAACATCTTTCGGTTATTCTTCTAGATGAAAACACCTTTTCTTCTGAAATCCCTGACTCATTTGCAGACCTTAAAAATCTTACTGTTCTCAGTCTGCAAGGCTGCAATCTTAGTGGGACGATTCCGTATAAAATCTTTCAGGTGCCCACTTTAAAGATGATTGATTTTTCCAACAATGTAATGCTTCAAGGTCCTCTTCCTGAAATGAGTGGTGCTCTTGATCTTCAGAATTTGGTTCTTAGCAACACACGAGTCGGGGTCGGTGGAAAACTACCAGATTCTATTGGTAGCCTTACAATGTTGTCTAGGATAGAGCTTAGTGACTGTGAATTCAGTGGACCAATTCCAGATTCTATGCAGAACCTTACCTTTCTTGAATATCTGGATCTATCTTTCAATCACTTCACTGGTTCACTTCCCTCGTTTCAGTTGTCTAAGAATCATCTGATCTCGGTGTATTTGAAACAAAACAGTTTAAGCGGTCGAATTCCTTCTTCTAACTGGGAAGGCTTTGATAAGCTTGAGTACCTTGATTTGGCTGATAATTCCTTCACTGGCACTTTTCCAGAGTCTTTTCTGACACTAAAATCTCTGCAAACTTTAAACCTTTCCAACAACTCATTTTCGGGTAAGCCTAACGAATCTATGGTTAATGTTTCTTCTTATCAATTGGATACCTTAGACCTTAGCAGCAACAAATTTGAAGGGTCAATACCTGGATTCATTTTCAAACTTGCAGCCATATCCACTCTCACCCTTTCTGCAAATAAATTCACTGGCAGGGTAGACCTACACATGTTTGGAAACTTGAAAGAGCTTTACGGACTTGACCTTTCCTATAATAATCTTACTGTCAGTGTAGAAGAAAACAAGAGTTCAGCTGTAATTGCATCACTCTCCAAACTTAACACACTCAAGTTAGTTTCATGCAAGATGCAACAGATCCCTGATTTGAAGAACCAATCAAGTCTAAGGATGCTTGATCTTTCTGATAATCAACTAAGTGGTGAAATACCCAACTGGATCTGGGAAGTTGGAAACGGCTATCTCCGGTCTCTGAACTTGTCACATAATATGTTTTCGACTCTGCAACAACCCTATGCTTTTCCTTTTCTACTTGATATTCTTGACCTACATTCTAATCATTTGGAAGGAGACATCCCCGTTCCTTCACAACGAGTTTATATTCTTGATTACTCCAGTAACAACTTCACGTCTTCAATCCCAGTTGATTTTGGCAGTTTACTCACCTCCACCATCTTTTTCTCAATCTCCAACAATCAACTGGTGGGAACCATACCTCAATCAATATGCAAGGCCAGAAACCTTGATATTCTTGATTTATCGAATAACAGTCTGAGTGGCACACTACCGTCATGTTTGTTGGCAGAAACTACCAAGACTCTTAGAGTGCTCAATATAAGAGGAAACAACCTCACTGGAAATGTTTTAGATGTTTTTCCAGAAACTTGTCATCTACAAACACTAGACCTTAATGGGAATCATCTTCAAGGACCCCTTCCCCGATCTCTTGTCGGCTGCAAAAATCTCATGGTCATGGATCTCGGTCATAATAACATAATGGATACTTTTCCATGTTGGTTGAGTAGTCTGCCCAACTTGCGTGTTTTTGTCATACGGGCAAACAGATTTCATGGGAACATTACTTGTCTGGGATCCAACACGATCAATATTCTACAAATCATTGACATTGCTTCCAATGGATTTTCAGGCGTTCTACCTCCAACTTTGTTCACAAGTTTTAAAGGAATCATTGGCAAGTTCAACGATACTCAAACCCACCTCTATTTCAAACATCCGGCTAATCAAGCAATATATTATCAAGATTCAGTGTTTCTTGTTTTCAAGGGAACAGGCAGAGAGGTTGAGAAAATTCTCAGCATTTTCACTTCCATTGACTTCTCCAACAATAGTTTCCAAGGGAGTATACCCGTAACACTTGGTGATCTAAAACTGCTTAAGCTCGTCAACTTTTCACACAATGCACTTACGGGCCCACTCCCAGCGTCAGTTGGAAAATTGACAGATCTTGAATCCTTGGACCTCTCTGTGAACAAGCTAAGCGGAAGCATTCCACAAGAGCTTGCAAGTCTTTCATTTCTTTCCGTCTTTAATCTGTCATACAATGAGTTGTCAGGACGTATCCCACGCGGCTCACAGTTTCAAACATTTTCAGAGTTGTCATTCATGGGTAACGAGGGGTTATGCGGTGTGCCTTTGAACAAGAGCTGTAATAATAATGCTACTTCAGAATCTCCTACAACAGATAAAGATGGAACGTTCGATGTGTATGTTAGTATTGGATTGGGATTTTTTGTGGGGTTTGTGATGATTGTTGGTCCACTTGCTTTGTCGCGAAGATGGAGGACATGGTTCAGCAATCACATTGATGATTTACTTGCAAAGGTCACCAAAACCAAGGCCCATGCCAATACCTTTATTGATTCAAACAATGCAAGTACTAATCTAAATGTAAATACATATGACAAAATGGCAAGCAGTTCTTTGACATAGGTGGTTTGAGATAAATGTGTATGCTTCTGTAATAGTACTTCATTGTAATTAAGCTCAGGTAGCTAGTTTCTGTACAATCTTCAACCAAGATCATATCAATTAATTAATAACAATAACTCAACGTTCCTTGGGGGTTTGGCATGTAGACTCACTAGTTGAAGGTGCATAAAATTATTTTATCACAACAATAGACCGATATTAATTTACTTTGTACTTTAAAGTCGTTAAAGTGGGCCTATGGCCTTAATTGCTAGCCTAGGTTTTTTTTGCACAGCTTAATTAAATTAACCGCTTGTTTAGAGGGTTTTAATAAGGAAAATGACAAAATGTCAAAAATTGTATTATTCATTGAGATACACGAGAAGACCACTCAAAAGGTTTTACTACAAGAACAATATAAGAGAAGTCGTTGACGATTGAACACTAGATAAAAACAATAACAAACCAACACAAACTGAAAAAGATCAATGGTGCAAACACCATAACGATGTGAATAGAGTTTAAAGATCTAAATATGAAGAAGATGAACAAATGGAGCCATAGATGACAACTTGTGATAAACCCAAACCATCTAAGAAGATGAATGATGATGATATTACATTCTAGATGATTTTGCCAATTGTAGGTTGCTCATTAGTGTATGTATGCCATAATAGGAAAATGTCTTTTGCCCGAATTCCAAATGCTATAAGCCCATGAGTTTATTGCTTATTCTAGCCCTTGACATTTTCTGCTTCAAGCCAACTAATAATGTGCAAACACAAAATAAACCAACAATAATATAAATAAATGGGGTAACTTTATAAAAATGTAACCAAGTTTGCCAACTTTTCCAATTAAATACTTGAAACTTTATTTGTCTCATTAATGTCACTAAAGTTTCATTAAGTGTTCCAATCCTATGTATTAATTTTACGATTACTTGAATTTTTAAAAATTGACTTGGGCAAATGAAATATGTATAAACTTTGAATACTATTTTGTGATTATTTTTGTTCAGTTTGTCTTAAACTCAATAAATTTAGAACTTTTTTATTAAGTTACAAATTTTTAGTCTTCACTTTTAGATCCCGATTCAAATTGATAGGAAAAAAAAATTCAGTTTTTTATAATCATAATTCATGTATGTTTCATATGCCCAACTCAATTTTAAAAATTCAAACATTTGTAAAAATATTACATAGGATTGGAACACTTATGAAACTTCAGTGACTTTAGAAAGACAAAAAAAGTTTAAAGTATTTAACTGGAACAATAAGTAAACTTGGTTACATTTCTATGACATTTTCCCTAAATAGTATTCCAACAAATGTTTGATATTGAATTGATGTATATATATTTTTAACATAAAGAAACAAATAAAGTTGAAGATTATATATTTTTTATATGTGTGGATGTCCTTCTAGCTAGTATACCGTCATGGGGATATAAATGAGGGTTAGAGCTTGAGATTGTAAAAGGTCACAGATTCAAACCCGATCCTGTGTTTTTCTTGGTAACTAGGTTTCCTTTCTAAACTTGATGACACCAGGTTTTATCCGGACCTTGTCCTATCTTGCCCATAATGCGATTGAAAGACAAGCATTGGGCAAGCCACAGTGAAGAGGCCGGCCTAAAAATCAGTTTATATATGTATAGTTAACCAATTCTATTACTTATTCCTTTTAAAAGAAGAAAAAAAAACTATATGCATGAGTTTGCAACAAAGTAGTGAAGTAAACTAGAACAAAACAAAATTTATATGTCAATTGTTGTTTTACCATTAATTTGATTATTAAGCTAAATAAATATTTTATCATTAGCATGAGAGCTTTTATAAAGGATTCAATGTACATAGAAATAGTATTATTCTATATATATATATATATATATATATATATATATCCGTTTTTCAGTTCTTTTGATTTAAGTATTTAAGATCGAAACCGCCCGCGTTCTAAGAAATGGTTACCCCCATGCCAGGAGACGTGAAGGAATTAAGACCGTTGCCAAGAGGTTTTTTACATAACATAAGCTTGCTAGCATATGCTTTGTTTAAAAGTAAAGATAAGTTTATTACAAAACCATGGCAGAAAGTTTATGGTTTGGAAATCTTGTTGTTTGGTTTTAGTATTGATTCCTAAAATGCTATACTTATAAATATACATGATATCCCTGCATGCCTTTTGGTATTTTATCTTTCCTTGTCTCACTTGTTAAAAGATCAAACAAAAGTTTTGCCGCATAACAGCTTTTTGATCGAGGATACTGCAATCAAACTTACTTTCAAGGAGTAATTATATATATTAAATATCAAGTAAATCTAGTTTTGATCTCCTAGCTAATTAGTATATCATTATTATTATTCCTTAATATATGAATACTTTGTACATGCTTTTAATATATATATTAACATTTTGTTGTTACTTATAATTAGTTTGATCGATCAGATCGATACCATGGGAAGCAAATCGGTTCAGCTGAAAGTATTTGTGGACAAGAAGAAGAAGAAAGTGATGTTTGCAGAAGCCGAAGACGACTTTGTTGAAATCCTCTTTAGTTTTCTCACTTTGCCTCTTGGAACAATTGCAAGAATCTCAAGCAAGCATGAAGCTACAAAGGATACAAAAGTTGGAAGCTTGGATTCTCTTTATGAAAGCATTGAAAATCTAGATGTTAAGCATTTCACTAACGAGCATTGCAAAGTCGCCCTTGTTAGTCCAAACAGTTCTTCGCTTTGCCTTTGCCAGAAACTGAAAATAGATCTGAACAACACCAAGCCCGTTGATGCTAGTGTTGGTGATGTGGTGTTTCTCAAGAAAAGAACATCTTTCATTGTCACAGATGATCTTAATGTGATACCCGTCATGCTCGATACAAGTATCACCCTCCTTAAGTCTCTTGGTGTCGAATACATTGATTTACTAGAAGAAAGAACCATGGATTTTGGTTTACAAGAGGTATAAACCGTATTTTTTAATCTTTTTAAGAAAATTATTTATTTATGATTTCTCAATAGTTTATACGATGATTTTTTAAGTGTTTGGTTTTTAAAATTGGGTAGCGAACTCTAAAAAGTCTAACATGTGGCGGTAGGTATCATCTCAACGATATCAAACATTGCTTATCATGTTTCTTTAATTTAGAGTTCGCTATCATAAAACCAAAACATATTGTAGAGCCTCCTAAAAACATATTATATTTTCTTTATATATACCACCTAAAAATCCAACTAATTCTTTAAGAAAAACACTCTTTTAATATGTATTCACCTTTCAGTTTTCAAGTCTACTCAAGTGGTCATTGGTGACAAATACTCCTTTAACAAATTTGGTTCTTGGGGAAACTAGACCAAACGTGTGCACATGCTCGCCTTGCATAAAAAATTCTTTAACAAGTAAATATTTACCAATACTTTCAAGTTCCTCTACTCAACGCCAGACAGTGAAACTACTGATACAGAAATCAAAGAAGAAGGTGTTATGTGCACAAGTAGAAAACTTTTTTGTGGAAATGCTCTTCAGCTTCCTAACAATCCCGTTGGGCAATGCAAAGCGTTTAACAAAGGATAATTCACCTCTAACAGGTATTGATAACGTGTATAACAGTATTTCAAGTTTGGGAGATAGAGATTACTTGAAATCTGAGGAAATCAAGAGCACGTTACTTTGCCCAAAGCTTGCATCTAACTATCTTCGTGTGACTGACCTTCTTCCAATTTACGAGAAAGATAAAAATCCAGGTAGCTTCCTTAAGGAACAAGCTACTTACATTGTTTCAGATAATCTTGAAATAGCCGCCTCGCCTGCATCAATGTCTACTATTTCAAAGTTTAACGCGCTTGGCATTCCTAATGGGGATATTGAGGTTATGGAAGTAATAATTGGTGAACAAGAGGTAAGTGCATGTATAAATAAATATATGTACAAATTAACGATTGACTGACGACGCGTTTAGGTTTGCTTAAATATATATGTATAATGACACTTGTTATTTGATTATGCAGGCACTTTTAATTCTCAAGGCTTCTCTCAACTCCACATCAGCTTTAACCGATTGTCTCAGCTCGTTTAAGAATGCAAAATCACTGTTTTAAAGCCCTAATTTGGCTTGTTGATGTATATATATGTTTCTAATAATAAGTTGTGATCCATTGATCATTTACTGATTGTTTAGAATAAAGCTTGTCGATCCTTATGATCAGTTATCAATGTAATTATGATTTAAGTTAATAAACTAAAACCATGATTGATTTGTTTAGTTTGTTTAATTTGAGCTAATAACTGCATGCACTATTTTCTACAACCTGTTGTTAAAGGCCAAAGTGCCTCTTTGATAAATATTGGCACTTGGTTAGGGCAAACAACGACGACGACATCAACATAATTAAAAGCATATATGTAGTTTTGATAAGAGAGAAGAAACGACCATATTAGAAGTGTGACGTCAAATGAAAGTTGTGGTAGGGTTGTGACAACAAGAGGCATGGTGGCAATATTGGATGTTACGACAAGAGGTATATATATGCTGCATCAATAGGAGCTACGGATGTGCATGGTGACACAACAACTCAGGTGTCATGACTACATGGTCGCAGTGGAAAGAGCTATGAGTGTCGCGACATGATTAGTGACGCCGTGATTAAAGTTAAATGGTGACAACAAGACTATTTTTGTGAGACTCTCAACCAAATATATGTGTGTGAATGTAGTTAATTAGTATGTGTGTCTAAATACATAAGTCCTAGAGACAAGACAAGTAGCCGAGCCGAGCCCGAGCTCGTTAAGACTCGAGCTCGACTCGTTTTAGTTTTAACAAAGCTCGAGCTTGAGCTCGACTCGTTTCGAGCTTTAATTCCAAAGCTCGAGCTCGGCTCGTCAGAAAGTTTTGAAGCTCGAGCTCGGCTCGGGCTCGGCTCGTTTAGTATTTAACTATTTAATATATAATTTTTTATATTTAAATTTATATATAATTATAATCATACATCTTATATATAACAAATACATATTATTTAATCTTTATTATCATAGTTTTTAGTTATATTTATGAATATATATTTAAATAATATTTATAAAACTAAATATAAAGAGTAAATTACATTTTTTGGCCTTTATAATAAGGGAAATTACGGATCGTGACCTTTATTTTAAATTTTTGCACTGATTGGCCTTTATTTAAATTTTTATCACGCTTTTGGGCCTTTTGGTTAACACACGTTAACTTTTTCCGTTAAATCTCCTCATGTGCAATGCACATGAGGGCATTTTGGTCATTTTACCATTAAAGGACCAAACTTGTAACAATTTTATTATCATCATCTTCATCTCCACCACCACCCTCTCCATAACCACCACCATCACTACCGCCACCATTTCCAGCGACCACCAACCATCATAATCATCATCATCATCCTCGTAACTCTACAACAAGTCAATAATTCTCTCTCTCATTCATTCATTCATCAACTGTTAACTAATATCTATGTGAAAAATTAAGATTTAGTTTCTAGTAATTGAAGTTTGGTTTTGTTTTTAATGGTGTAGGAGGAGTTGGTGGAAAAGCTACCGGAGCTTCGGTCGGTGATGACGTTGGTGGAGAAGCAGAAGGTGAAGTAGGAGGAGCTGATGGAGAAGCTACCGGAGCTTGGGTCGGTGATGACGTTGATACGACGGAAACAGGTGACGGAGGTTAAGCTACCGGAGTAGCCATGGGAGAACGCGTTGGTGCGGCTGTAGGTGACTGCGCGAAAGCAAATCCAGCGATCAATACAAGCATAAACACTGTTATGAAGTTGAATAATACGCCATTGTTATAGCTTAGAAACTGCAGATCGGTTTTGTGATGATGATGATGATGATGATGATGATGATGATGATGATGATGATGATGATGATGATGATGATGATGATGATGATGATGAAGAAGATGGTTGGTGGTCGCCGGAGATGGTGATGGTAGTGGTGGCAGTAGTGCTGGTGGTGGTTATGGAGAGGATGGTGATGGAGATGAAGATGGTGATATTAAAATTGTTACAAGTTAGGTCCTTTAATGGTAAAATGACCAAAATGCCCTCAGGTGCATTGCACATGAGGAGATTTAATGGAAAAAGTTAACGGGTGTTAACCAAAATGCCTAAAAGCGTGATAAAAATTTAAATAAAGGCCAATCAGTGCAAAAATTTAAAACAAAGGCCACGATTTGTAATTTCGTTTATTATAAAGGCCAAAAAATGTAATTTACTCAAATATAAACATATAAACAAAAAGCTCGTTAAGGCTCGATAAGGCTCGACGAGTTTTGAATGCAAAGCTCGAGCTCGATAACAAAACGAACATTATTTTAGGATCGAAATCGAGCTCGAGCTCGTTAAGGCTCGACTCGAACGAGCTTTTTACCGAATCGATCTCGAGTAGCTTGCGAGCCGGCTTGACTCATTTACACCCCTAAGTGGAAGCAAAAAAAACACATTTTACAAAAAGGGTTTAATTATTAATTTCGATGGGCTGAAAAGTTAAATAAAGTTTAGTGAACCACTAATGTTGGGCCGTAGGTTAATACAAATTGTCAAATTATAATCTCCGACGGATACAAGGAGTAAAGAATTGATAGAAGACTTCATTTTGCATGCCCTTGTGGGCCGGTTAGCTAAACGATGTAACAACCCAGTAAAACCGTATCATGATATTGTCCGCTTTGACAATGATAAGCCCTCAGACGTCCATCCGTTACGGTTTTAAAACAAGTCATGATGAGAAAAAATATAACACATGGTAGCTTCCTAAAGGAACAAGCTTACTTACATAGTTTTAAATAATCTTGCAGTAACCACCTCAACATCAATGTCTATGATTTCTAAGTTTAACAAGCTTGGCATTCATGTTGTATACATATACAACAATTGAGGAGGTGTTGAGGTTTGCTTGTTAGAACAATTATTTGTAGTTAGTGGAATAAGTTGTTTTAAATAAGCAATTTTGAACACCTCCTAAATAAATATATTTTTGAAAGTGTCTAGCTTGTTAAACGAATAATGACACTTACTATATAATAGTGCAGACATTTCTAATTCTCAAGGTTACTCTCAACTCAAAATCAATTTTAACATAATGTCTGAGCTCATTTAAGAATGCAAAATCACTTATTTAAAAGCTAGCTAGTTTTTTATGGGATATTTTATAAAAAGTTGTGATCTTCAATCATTTACTGATTGTTTGAAATAACGATTTTTATCCTTATCAGTTTTCCATGTAACACATCCATTAGGGTGGTCTTAGCACAACTAATTGCACTCATTTACTAATGCAACTAGCACACCGAGCCATTGAGTAACTATAAGGGTCTATCTTTAGCAACCGGCCCCTTGTAAAAGGCCAAAGCAAAGTCATTCGTTTTGACGAAGTTGTCATACTATATATATTCTAGTTGACTAGTAGTAGTATGTGTATGTAAACATTGTACTTGATGGTTGTGAAACACATGTGAATCTTTAAAATCGAAATGATAAGATTTATGAGAAAAATAATGATAGAGGGAGTGGTACTCTCAAACACATAAACTAAAATAAAAAATAACCAATTAATAATGTTATGTTACCATTTAAATTTTCAATCATTTCTAACATCTTTTCAACTCCTTGAGGGGAAGTTGGACTCCTTTCACATCTTCATACATTAAAAACAAATTAATTAAATTAAAGTAACACAATTAGATTGAACAATGGTATGAAGCAATCAAAACGTATGACTATATATTGTTGTGATGAATTAAATTAAAACATGTGATTGTTGTCACTACTTTTGGGTTTTGAACTGTTGCAACATAAGATTTGTTTAACTATTAATTCACATTTAATTTCATTAAATAGTAACACATTATGCTAAAAAGGAAAACATGACATTATTTCGAACTCATGACCTTCATATATATTAGACGCTTAAGTTTTTAACCATATCAGACGATTTTTTTGTTAAGTACTCAAAACAAATAGTAAGTATTCATACATTTGTTGTTTTTATTTCTTTCTTTTTTTGTTATTTTAATTTTAGATTTTTTTTCTTATATATTATTATTTTATTAAATATCGCTTACATTTTTCAAATAACTGACAAAAATATATAAAACGATCATAATTGTTATAACAATAAATAAAACAAAAATATTGTAGTAAAATGTTCTAGTTACTTACTTAATCTAAAAGACCGCTCTCTTATTGTTTTTTCGAATTAGGTTCAAATACAAAGTCTAAATTTCCTAGAAAGTTTAAGAAGGAATTTGGACCATTAGATCTAATATTAAATGAAGATCAATGGCTCATAAACACAAGGTGGCATAATGGTAAATAGTTATAACTTTAAATGGTAGGCCAAGGGTATATTAGTCTTGTCTCATTTTCAAATTCCACCCTCTTTTTTAAACGTCCATAACTTTTACATACGACAATATTTTTTAATAAAAATTACACCAAAAAAACGAGCGTTTTTTTATCTTCAAAACGCATACAATATTGATATATAAAAAATAAATTTTTTTTTTGAAGTTTCAGCTCATTGTGTTATATTTTTCAGCTCATTGTGTTATATTTTTCAGCTCATTGTGTTATATTAGTCAAGACATTGTATTATATTTTTCAGATTGTGTTATATCCGTCAGGTCATTGTGTTATATTTTCATCAGGTCGTTGTGTTATATTTTCATCAGGTCGTTGTGTTAAATTTTCATCAGGTCGTTGTGTTATATTTTCATCAGGTCGTTGTGTTATATTTTCATCAGGTCGTTGTGTTGTATTTTCGCCAGGTCGTTGTGTTATATTTTCGTCAGGTCGTTGTGTTAAATTTTCATCAGGTCGTTGTGTTATATTTTCATCAGGTCGTTGTGTTATATTTTCATCAGGTCGTTGTGTTAAATTTTCATCAGGTCGTTGTGTTATATTTTCATCAGGTCGTTGTGTTATATTTTCATCAGGTCGTTGTGTTATATTTTCGTCAGGTCATTGTGTTATATTTTCATCAGGTCATTGTGTTATTTCAGATCATTGTGTTATTTCATTAGGTTATTGTGTTATAACACAATGACATGAATAAATAACACAATGACTTGACAAATAACACAATGAGTTGAAAAACGTGAAATTTTTTTTTTGTTTTTTATATATGAATATTATACGCGTTTTAAAGATAAGAAAATGCTCGTTTTTATGGTGCAATTTTTTTAAAAATATAATAACGTATGTAAAAGTTATGGACGTTTAAAAAAATGGGGTGAAACTTAAAATATAGAGACATTACCATCTTTACCCTTCCTTCTAATTTTAAGGGAGTGCCACATGTCATCATCTCATGGCTTCTTAGACTTTCTAGAAAAATTGGACTTTGTAGTATAACTCCACTCTTGTTTTTTGTGGCAAAGTTTTCGATCAAGTCTTTATAACTTATACCCTCTCGTATATATCACAAAAAAAGACTTTTTTGTTTAGTTACTGGGTTGTGCGTCATGCATCATGTTAAAAGGGTAGTGTTAATTCTGTTTAACTTTGTCATTTATATAAATGTTTATTTTAGACACAACATCATTTTAAATGGTTAAATATGAATATAATATATATAAAAAAATAATTTTAAAAATTGGCCTTGAGCGATTACCCGTCTTGCCTCTCACAAGAGCCGACCTTAGTTAGTAGCCTACTCTTCATAGACATTGTGTGAGATCAAAAAGTCAACATTAATGTGCTCAGTTTAATGCAACTAAACTACTAAAACATCTCATTATCCAATTTCATGTTGCGTAATGCGTGAGGTCGTTCTTATCTTATGATCGAGTTCTAGCTTAATGTGTTTCTAACAACTCTTTCTTTAGATTTGTTAGATTTATAACTAACTAGATTTAATACGCGTGTGCTACACACGTGTTAAATAATAATATTTATAAATAACTTATAACTATCATGTTTAAAGATATGTAAATATTAAATGTTTAAGGATTTGTTTTATCAACTCTCATGCACGGTGAAAATTTTCATTTAATTTTCCCTCTCAAACTTTCTATTATAGAACAAATATTTTTCCACAAAAAAATAGCTCCCTTAAAACCTTGATTTATTATATTGATAGGTTTAATAATCGTTTGTTACACACGAGTTAATAATAATATTTATAAATAAATTATAATCATTATGTTTAAATATTTATAAATATTATTTTGGCTTATCAACTCATGAATGCCGAAAAGTTCTATTTAATTTTCTCTCACAAACTTCCTATTATAGAACAAGTATTTTTCCTCTCAAAAAATAACCCCTCTAAAACCTTGATTTATTATATAACTAGGTTTAATGCCCGTGTGTACACACGAGTTAAATAATGGAGTAATACTTATAATAAATTTATAACTATTATGTTTAAGTATTTATAAATTTTTAATATTTAAGTATATGTTTACATCAACTTATGCATGGTGATAAACTCCACTCAATTTCCCTCCCTAAACTCCTATTATAGATCAAATATTTCCCCCTAAAAATTACCCCCTAAAACCTTGAATTATTATATAGAAGATATCAAATACCAAAACCGAATTAGAGTTTTTATACCTTAGTTGTCCAAGACTTTTCCAAAGTCAAGTTATTAGTCTTTTTACAAACCTTGAAAGTAACATCCTATAGAATATAACATCAGTTTTTTCATATAGAATATAACATCACTATTATCATGGTATAAAACTAAAACTATCATTAAAATGTCTGAACAACCCAAACTGTTATTATTGCAATGTCTATTTCATCATTTCTTATTATATTTTTATACTATGTTAACATCCCGTGTGTTTACACGGAGTTGAACGATATATATATATATATATATATATATAATTTTACCTCTGGTCAAAATAAAGATCGGTGGATGCGACATTGTTGCTGTAGAAAGGATTGGAAGACCTGAATGTGAAATCGATTGGAACGCATCACTAAAATCTGAATACCAATATCTAGGTTTAAGAAAAAAATACACTAAAAGTAAGAATACAATTCCACCGGATAAAGAAGATTCACAGTAATACCAAGTTGATTAAAAATTCACCTACTTTCAAATCCTCTCTATGGAGTACAGAAATGGTGAAGAGGATGGACAGAGAGAGTGAATGAGGGTTGGATTCACATATTCCCCCATCTTGATGAGTGAATGATTTCTTATCGGATTTCACTTCATATTATACCTAAAGATGACGAATAAGATCAGAAACCCTAGAAACGTAAATAATCAAAACAATCAAACAACATCAAGAAATTCGTGAAAGATTTAAGCGAAATAACAAAAACTTACCAAAAATCAAATATTGAATATTCGCCGGAGACTTGAACAAATGGAATGGCAGAGACTGGGGACGAAAGAAAGAGCGATTGAGGATGGAGCAATGGAAAGAATGGAAGATGATGATGAAGGAGGAAGAAATGACTCAAAGAAATTAGGAAGAATTAAGGTTAGGAGATTGAAAACTAAAGAGAAAACATGATAAAAGCATTATAAAGGATCCAACAACAATAAATAACCCGATTTAAATTCATGAAAATGCTTAGAGTGACACAACATGAAACAATTGCTTAGCAAATTATTAATATAGAAAATACAAATGATAAGTTTTTGTTAACCCAAATCAAAATTAATTTTTTTTTCATTTTATCCATTTGTGGATGTGACAAGTGTAAAGTGACACCAAACAAAATACACACAATTGATTTCATAAAAAGGACACCGCCCCCCCTAAAGCCCAACATGTTTTGGCGAGTGCTTTATTTAGTAGGATCGGTCAAAGTTTGGAAGTGAGGTTTGATCTTTCACCCCGTCAGAAAGCAGTGGTTGCATGTCTCCAGGCTCCTCGGGCTCAAGATTTTCTGACTGTCATCCCCATTGAAGGACTAGGGCAGCATATGTCACCATTGGAATACCGGGCTATCCTTAAGTACCGGTTAATGATTCCTTTGTTCCCAGTTGATGAGCCTTGTCCCGTTTGCCGCAAAGTGTGTTTAGATGCTTTTGGCGATCATGCAGTCCATTGCAAGGAGTTACCTGGCTTTAAATACAGACATGACTTGGTTAGGGATGTCCTATGTGATATCCTTAAGCGAGCAGGAATTTCGGCTAAAAAAGAGGCTCCTGTGAACTTTCTGACAGATCCGCTAGAGGGGAGATCTACTTTAAGGCCGGCTGATATTCTAGTGTTTGGTTGGACGGGGGGGAAACACGCTTGTGTGGACCTTACGGGAGTGTCCCCCTTGGTTGCGCTCAGGGACAATGGATTTGTTGCACGACAGGCAGCGTCAAAGGCGGAATCATGCAAGATCGCCAAACACGAGAAAGCATGCCTGGAGAATCAACATGTTTTTATCCCATTGGCATTTGACACATTTGGCTTCCTAGCCACTGAGGCAGTGAACTTCTTGACCAGGATCCAGCGAGTCATTCATAGCAATGTTTCGACACCTAAGGGCCAAGGTTTTGTCTTTAGTAGGCTAGGTTTTGCTATTCAAAAGGGGGTGGCGGCACAACTTGTTGCCCGTTTACCTGCCACTTTGTTGTAAATTCTTTGATGTTTAATATATTAGATCTAATTATTAAAAAAAAAAAAAAAAATTTCATAAAAAAAACCAGTAGTAGTAGACCCCAACGTAACATCTCATCGAACTCATCGTTACCACACATCCTCAACCCCGGTTCGAACCCTACGGCTCATACATAGCTTAGCTGGCTCATTAGTCAAGTCCCTCAGCCTCAATTCACATAAGAATTATCGAACAATAAACCCACTGACGATCTCCTCGATGCTCCTCATTTCTTCCTAATAAATCTCTCCATTTCCCTGTTTTTCTTTGTCCCAAACAAAAACCCCTTCTCCCAAAGTTCAGATCTTTATCGTTTTCCCGATCGATATCCTCAGGTACTCATCTGGGTTTACTTCACTCTTTCAAGATTTTTTGTTTCTTGAAATCTTCTTGTTCATTGATTAGTGTAGAATTGAGCTGATTTGAGCTTGATTTGGGTGTTTGTTACTGTAATGCTTATGTTATGATGATTGATTTGTTGGAATATAAATGTAACTTGCAATTTATGTGTTTAAATATGTTGTTAGTTTCATTGCTAAAAGTTAATATTATTGTTATAGTTTGTATCTTTCTAGTTAGAGTAATTTGATGTCAATTTATTATCAGATGTTATTTGCTAATTGGTTTGTTAGCAAACAGTTCTTTGTTATCTTTATTGAATTCGTGTATCTTTTGAGTGTTGAAGTTATAACTATCATATGTAAACACTATGATTATCAATACAGATCTGTTGTTCATGTGTGGGAGATTTGTGTTTTGTATATTCATTTTTTAGTTTAATAGTATGAAATTAGTCTGAAATGAATAAAGTTTGGGTTTCATTTCTTGTACAGTGAGATGTAGTTTGTTGGATTATATGGGAAAAATAAATGTCTGATTTGGTGGGAGTTCAACTAAATGCTGACTTTTGCTAATAGTTATATATATTTAAAGCTTCTTCAACTTGATGTCTATTTCCCCTATTCTTAACAAGTTGTTTGTATTTTCTTTTGATCAATTAGGGGGAGAATTTGAAGTTATTTTCTTTCGGGTCCAAAGATGGCTTCAGTGTCCCAATCTTCTGTTAATTTGTCTGGGAGTTTGTCTTCTGCAACTACGGCTTCTGATCTTCTTCGAAGCTCCATTAATGGTGTTAACGGCGTACCGTTGAAAACATTAGGAAAAGGGCATGTGGGACCCAGGAGGAAGGGTTTGAATATAGTTGCAAAAGTAAGGAAAGTGAAGAAACACGAGTATCCGTGGCCCCAGGATCCGGATCCTAATGTAAAGGGTGGAGTTCTTAGTCATCTTTCCCCCTTTAAGCCTTTGAAGGAAAAACCAAAGCCGGTTACGTTGGAGTTTGAGAAACCGCTTATGGATCTACAGAAGAAAATCATTGATGTAAAGATTTTAATGTTTTTTATATGAATACTTTGTAGTGATGTGTGAAAGTTGTTTTAAAAAAATCGTGTTTTTGATGTTTCCAGGTGCAAAAGATGGCTAACGAAACTGGTCTGGATTTCAGTGATCAAATAATCTCTTTAGAGAACAAATATCAGCAGGTGAAATTACTATTTTTTTAATCTGATTTTTTACCGTTGTTTCTTTTTAGTTTTTAATGTTGGATGAACATATTCGGCTTAGTTATTTGATTTTCTGATCTATTTGGCAATAGAATCGACTATCAAAGGGTGAAACTGAATTATCTAATTACCCTTTTTAATCTAATTTGGGTGAAATATGGGCAGTTTATATCACAAAATGTCTTTTTGGTCATTTTATGTAATAGTTTATAATTAGTCAGTATATGCCAAAGTCAAACATCTGATGATTATCTAATTAACTTCAAAGTAAAAGAAAATGCAGTCGGTTTATAACAGCTGATTATTGTCTAAGTTGTGAATATCCAAAATTCAAAATCACGTAATCACTTTCAAAATGCCAATCCAATATGAAATGCAAATTTTCATGGTATAAATGAATCCATATTCATGTTATCGGTTATTTTTTAATTTAGTTCTTAATTATCATGCTGTTAATCTCATTTCTTCTCATTTTTTATGGTTTTATTTGCAGGCTCTTAAAGATCTCTATACACATTTGACTCCAATACAACGAGTCAATATTGCACGACACCCTAACAGACCAACTTTTCTTGATCATGTGTTCAACATTACTGATAAGGCAAGTTTTTTGTTTATAATATATGCTGTTAAAACTTACGAATAATAATCCAATATGAAATACCCTTTTTGAAACTTACAGTTTGTTGAGCTTCATGGTGATCGTGCGGGCTATGATGATCCTGCAGTAGTGACTGGAATTGGAACAATAGATGGCAGACGATTTATGTTTATGGGTCATCAAAAGGGTAGAAATACCAAAGAGAATATTCAAAGAAACTTTGGAATGCCTACACCACATGGGTAAGCTTTTGGGGTTTGGACGTGTGTTTTACAAAAAATTATCTAAATATTACGACTTCAAGCTTAAGAAATATTAAAAAAAAAACTTGCAGACAAAAGGCTCCTATTGGACTTGGAACTAGGAAACCAAATGATCTAGTTAACTAACCAAATTTACCTTATTTGACACCCATAATAATTCCTAAAATAAACCGAAACATGGAAAACAAGAAAACCTCTTCCACATGCAAACTAAATTATAATTATTCTAACAGAAAGTTATGTTTTTTAGTGAATAAAAGGTACAGTAAATTCTTATATTATAAACTTGAAAGTTTATCTGATGGCTCCTTAAGATAATTTAAAAGTACCAATCACTCAAGTGGTTGTAACTTGAAGCAGCAGAAGCACCCGGAAAACCATCTCCTGCAACACGTTGTACAACATTGAATTCTCTAATTATGATTATTCAGCATCGCATAATCAGTTTCAAAATCACATGCATCTGACAGTCATCTAACAATAAATTTTGATACTATGTTTGTTATAGGTACCGTAAGGCGCTAAGAATGATGTACTATGCAGACCACCATGGGTTCCCTATTGTCACATTTATTGACACTCCAGGGGCTTTTGCTGACCTTAAATCAGAGGAACTAGGCCAAGTATGTAACGATTTGTTATTTCTTTTAACGGCTCATAAAGATATTATTATGATTTTATTTGTTGTTGCCTTGTTGGTGAAAACCTTAATTATGTGGTTAATTTATTTGTATGCAGGGTGAAGCCATTGCCCACAATTTAAGGACTATGTTTGGTCTGAAGGTACCAATTGTTTCAATTGTGATGGGTGAAGGTGGCTCCGGTGGTGCTTTAGCCATTGGTTGTGCTAATAAATTGCTAATGCTTGAAAATGCTGTCTTTTATGTTGCCAGGTGACTATAAATCTGTCTATTGATAAAAATCAGTTATTTATAATTCATTGAATAAATGAAGAGGAAAACAACTCTTATTGTGAAATGTGAATCATCTCAGCGTATAATATTCTCTTCTTTTATTCAATGAAAAAGTTGTCATAACTTGTATATAATTAGATATATGTTCTATTTACTACCAAAAGACTAAATATAATGCTTTTATGGTTTCTTAAGGATTATTAATAAAAATTTATACAATACTTTCAACCCATTTTCTTTTGGAGATAAAACCCAGCCTGAGTCGACCCTCTTTATAAGTAAATGGGTTGAAATTGCCACCTCTATGTAGCAGTCTTTTTTCTAATAGTTCTGTTTAAATCTTTCCTTTGTAACTTCTGCACTTGCTAGTGTCTATTCTCTAATTTGAATTAATTTTCCATGGTATAGCCCAGAAGCATGTGCCGCAATTCTGTGGAAGACTGCCAAGGCCTCCCCAAAGGTGGTGAAACAGTTCTATTTTGTCTTTATTTATTTTATTTTTATAAATTACCATTAGATGCTCATAACTTACATTGTTCTTTTTGTTCATTTATAGGCAGCTGAGAAGCTTAAAATCACAGCTAACGAGCTTTGCAGGCTACAAATCGCCGATGACATTATCCCTGTAAGATTTTTCCCTTTTTGAATTTGGTTTGGCCTTGTATATATTTTAAGGATTCATAATTTAAGAATTGCTATAAAATAAAGTTTGTTTGAAATTCACTGACTTATGAGATAGAAACCACCATGTAATGTACCATCCTCAAAACCTTCTTTCTCTAGATATCTTGAGTTAGTTCATGTGGAATTTAGATTTTTGAGTTCAGCAGAATTTGTTATATTTTAATATGTTTTTTAATAGAAATTATGTTTTTCATTCACAAGTGATTTGGTTTTGTTAACTTTTATAATGATAATTTCAGGAACCACTTGGTGGCGCACATGCAGATCCACATTGGACCTCAGAGCAAATAAAAAAGGCCATTCTTGATTCAATGGATGTGAGTATGTGGAAATTTCGACCTGGTTACTTCTGAACGGGTCGAATACGGGCAAAATTAAGAAAAGAAGAACTTTGTTTTAAATGGAAACGGATCAAATGGGTCGAACTTCAACCATAGTGTTTTTTTTCTTTTTTTTCTTTTTTTCATAAGACCTCTTAAATCGTTTTATTCATGAATTATCTTGTTAATGAAATAATATAAATGCTATAAACATATTGAACCTACTAGTTAATTATTAAAAAAATTGGACAAAATGTGTAGGGTCAGCTTAAGCTCACTCGGTCTATTTATTGACCTGTACAAAATATATCTGATTTGACCCATTACCCAGTCCGCCCCACCCTATTTTTGAACTCTAGCTTTATGACATCCATTTTTACATTTTGTGTGTGTGTATAGGAACTCCAAAAAATGGGGACAGAAGAATTATTAAGACATAGAATGCTCAAGTTTCGTAAGATTGGTGGGTTTCAAGAAGGTTTGCCTGTTGACCCCGAAAAGAAAGTCAACATGAAAAAGAAAGAAGAACCAAGACCTGGACTTATTTCAGACAAAGTGTTGCAGGGTGAAGTTAACAAGTTAAAAGAGCAAATTATGAAAGCAAAAGAATCATCTTCTATAGATATGGATCAAAATGGGCTGATTGAAAAACTGCAAAGAGAGATTAATTATGAATTTTCTGAGGCAGCTAAAGCATTAGGGATCGAAGAAAAATTAAGTAAAATGCGAGAGGAATTTGCTAAAGCAGAGAACGAACAGTTGACTTCGGATCAAATTGAGAATCTTGAGAATTTAAAGAATGAATTTAATGAGAATTTGGCAAACGCTCCGAATTATGGAAGACTGAAGTATAAGCTAAGCTTGCTAAAGGAAATAACTGAAGCTAAAACCTTTGCTGAAAATTACAAAAAGACCCTTCCGTTGAAGACTAAAGTCAATGAGAAGTTTAAACAAGTTTTGGAAAAGCCAACCCTGAAGCAGAAAATTGAAAATTTGAAATATGAAGTTGAAAAATCTGGAGCGTCTGCCATCGAAGAATTTGATCAAGAACTTAAAGAGAAAGTTCTCCAAGTTAGGGAAGAAGTTGAATCTGAATTTGTTAATGCTCTTGAATCTTCGGGCGTTCATGTAACTTCAAAAATGGGTCAAAGCTCAGTGTCTGTAGTTAAGGCTAAAGTTGAGGAACTTAATGCCGAAGTTAATCAGATAATTCAAGATGTTATTGAATCTACCCCGGATTTGAAGAGCAAAATTGAGATGTTGAAACTTGAGGTAGTTAAAGACAAAAATGCCCCTAGTAAGGAATCAAAGGAAAAGATTCAGGTTTTGCAGCAACAAATTAAGGAAAGTGTGGCTGATGTCATGAGTTCTGCAGCAATTAAAGAGAAATATGAACAATTACAGGCTGAACTTGCTGAACTTTCCGGTGGATCTGATGGAAGTTTGATCAAGGAACCGAGTTACGCATGATGTAAGTTCAATATTTCTCATACCCTTTTTTGATTTTTGAAATTGACTTTGACTTTAAAGGTCAAATTTACATTTCGTGTCTTCTTTTTCAACACATTAGTAGGGAAATTGTTATGGAACAGCAATGTACTTTCGCTTCATTTATATTTTGGGTCAATGTACTTGAGGGGCTTTGGATTTGTGTTTCTAAATTATCTGATTATATTAGAAATAAAGTCTAAACAAATTCTGCTTCATTTTTTTTCATAGCTGCTGCAATAAAATTCATTAGCCAAGGGTAAAACAAAATTACCTACTTTTCGCTTTTTTCCTTGATGTCAGTTTTATACTTATGTCACAAACCGTCTCTACTTTTTCCATGAAAAATGTCATTCGTGTATGTTAAATAGTCAGATTGTACCCGAATATTCATATAAATCAAAAGTCAATTAATTGACCTCAAATGTCAAAGGATTTCCCTTCCATGTAACATGTTACAAATAACTAATCAAATGTTTTTGCAGTTAATAAAATCTGATGACACTACACCTAGTTCTGGAATGTGGATTAATGAGCTTTAATCTGGACTATCTCACAACCATCACCAGGGTTAAGTTAACCATGTGCCATATTTGCTAAAGACCTGGATGCTTTGAAAGATTGCTGTTTGAGTTTAGTTTTTGTTATTTATCAACTTTTATAAGAACTTCTCATGAATTTAATATTGGTGTTTAGTTTCCTCACAGCAGACAATTCTACAAGACAACTATACCATGTTATGTAAATTTTGCTGATTACCATGAAATGCGAATAATTTGCTCTTATTTCCGTTAAATCGAAGTTGCAGAAAGTGTTTGGATGCGGATTTTGAAAGTGATTATATGATATTGAATAATTGACGATCAACCTAAACAAACTAGCATCCAAATTCTGCTAAATTGAACCCATTACCTAACTTCACAGCTTGACAACTCTAGAAAACAATGATAAAGAAATAATAACTTATATTAAGTTATGCTCATAATTATTTTACAAAATAATAGAAAGAGTAAACAAATATTGTTTGCTAACTTCCCAGTATAATATAGCTTACATTTGCACAAGAATGAAAAAATCTCCACTCTTTAGTTTTTTTTACCTACAACTTATAGCATATACAACACTCCAAACTTGATCTTAACACTGTTTCTGCACAAAAGAATCACTAAAGTTGATAACACTATAAATGAAATAAAATTGTTGGATCATGTTATGGGGTTCATTTGGATCTCTTTTGTATATGAATCTAAAAGACACGTTCACCGGTAGCAAATAGGTTCCAAAATAAGGCTGTGAGGAAATACAGGCCAGCTGTCACGGTTAAGAAAGCTTGAAATGATCCCAGCCACTGCACAAAGTAACCTGTCCCGATCGTACTGATTATTGCAGCCAATGTCCCAGCAGAGTTTGAAATTCCTGTTTTTTGTATATAAAAAGAGATCAAATTCCTGACCATGCAAATACCCAACACATACACTCATACTTGCAAAGATGTTGAAAATACATACCATGAAGAAATCCTGCATACTGCGGTGCAATATCCTAGTAAAAGAAGGGAAACAAGGAAAGAAATAAGTGTGTTTAGAGGACCAAATTAGACAGGTTAATTCAAGTCTTGTTTGTGTTTTCATTATAAAAGTAAACGACGCTAATAATGAACTAGTAATAAAAACAGAACGAAAGAAGAACATTAGTAGAAGATTAATCTTACTTGCATATTTAACAGGAACCCAGCTTGACTGAAAGAGCTCAAGCTAAGTGCCACTGTAATGAACACAGATGCAACTGTTGGTGACTTGGCATAATTCAAGCAAAGCAAAGCCAATCCTGGCCCAATAAAACCAATCGACTGCAAAATTCAACACGATTCAATCAGATTTAGATGCTAATTATATCAATTTATGAGAATTGTAAGCCATATGGGAGTATTTTGATAATGCAACAAAAGAACTGTCAAAGATGCAATTTGAATGTGCTTCTGTTGTTTGAATTTATAATGTGACTGAACTGTTTCACCTCTCAGACATGTTTTTCAATTCATAAAAAAAATTTGAGCGCCAATTACCTGCATGACTTTTCGGACAAAAGTCAAGGAGTATCCTGCTTTTATCATATAATCAGAAGCAGCACCTGCAACATATCCCGAGAACGCCATTGTTCCCCATGGGACTGCGCTAAACCAAGCTGCTTGCTTTAAGTTTACATTAAATACCTGTTTAGCAGGGAAGAAAATCGATAGATTAGTAACCAAGTTCAAATCATGTAATATTGGACGTGGCATTTTTAACTCATTCATGGATAAACAGGTTGATTTGGATTAAACTTGTCTCTAATGGGTTAAATGGGGGGCGATGAGCTAGGGGTCATATGAGTTGAATGACACCCAAAGCGTATTAAAAATACATAAAACTGCCTACATTGTTTCATTTAGAAAAACAGACTATGATTGTAGTTTATGTCTTAATTATATTTAAAACACTTACTAACCGAATATACTTCGACCTGTTACCCAACCCGTCTGGCCCGCCCATTTTGCAACCTCTAATGAGCATAATTCATAATGAAGTGTAGCTTATGAATAAGAATAAAAAATCTCTAAGTAATCAACACTCACAGTTTTAAAATAAACAGGCATCCATGAGAGTAGAACAAAGTATCCCTGCAAACATGAAAACACATCTAAGCACTTGAAGCATACAAGAATAACAAAAAGAACAAACTAAGGCAAGATGTACCCATGATATAAGTGAATATGGCATTGGCAGTTTTTAAGCATCTGTTTTTCATTATTTACGTAACTTTGAACTTTTAGAACGATATATATATAATTTCTCATCAAAACAATAATGAACTCACCCAATTGTTAGTCATGTTAGCAAAGATGATGGCCCAAGTGGGCATTTTGGATAACAACAGACGTAAAGGAGGAAGTTCCCCTTTCTTTAAACAAGGAGCATTTGATTTCCCTGCTTGAATTAATCTCAATTCAGAGTTGCTTATTGAGTGACTATCTTGTGGGTCATTTGTGACCCGGCTTGTCCATGTTGTTAGCCATAGAAGCCCGATAGACGAGAAAAGAATGAACGGACCCGTAAGCCCAGTTGATGACATCACTAATGGAGTTAGTACCAGCCCCACAACATTACCAAGATGAAATCCACCCATAGATAAACCAACCGCAGTAGCCCGTTCGTTACATGGAAACCACCTAAAAATAGAAGATATGTGCACCATTTTTAGAAACTAAGTTATGTGTTATTATTATTATTCACATGCTTAAGAACAAAATATAAACAGAATATTGTAACTGTTGATGTCAAAATGGGCTGGACTGGGTTGACCAAAACACTTTTGACCATAACTTTTGAACCTTTTTGATTAATAATTTGTGTTTCAAATATGATTAAAATGTTAAAATCATTCCAATAGTCATCTAAGATTTTTAAAATAAAATGTTTTAAGAGGTTTTGACTTTTATGTGATAGATACTATTGGGAGACTTCTGACCTTTCAACCCATTTCATTTGTTTGCTTATGACCTTTTTTTTATATTTTACCTTAAAAAACCGAAGTCACGCTAAAAACGTGCATGAGCTGGAATAGCGTTTCGTAGTGAAAAAACACTAAAAAATAAAAAATAAATGTTTGTTACGATAGTAGCCAAACCTCGTGGATCTTTCACCACTTACCCTCTTCCAAAAAAAACTTTATTTATTTGATGTTTTCTAAAACATTACTTTCTTGGATTGTGACATATTAACTAAAAGTTTAAACGTCATGATTTTGGAATTATTATTTTAATATGCATGCTTATCATGCATACAAGATTAAAGCACTAAGCAAACAAAATAACACAATACAGGGGATCATTTGGAAAAATTAAAGCATTAAGCAAACAAAATAACATTTACCTTGATAAAATAATGTTCATTGAAGGCATAGCAACTCCTTCAGCAAGACCAAAAAAAGCACGAGCCGCTAAAAGACTCATTGTTGAATGATTTGCAGCCCATGGAGTAATTAGTGTTGCTAAAGACCACAAGAATACACCCCAAGCTATCACTCGTTTCCCGCCGTATTTGTCCACCAATGCTCCACCAATAACAGATGAAAAAATGTATCCCCATAAAAAAGATGACTATTCAAAAAACAATTACATATATGTTGGTTAGTTTTGGTGCTTTTTCCCTAAATGATTAAAAAAAATTTGATTTTGGTTTTCATTGTTGTAGTTGGTATGATAAAAGAATGAAACAGTAGACATAACTCTTTTTGCATATCTAGATTTGTACATGGAACCAAAAGGGAGGGTAGGTAAGACTAAAGTGGCACTACATATAAATATATAATGTTGGTTGGATCATCAAATTGATTTCATCTTCCAATCCTGTCTTGACAAGTGTCTCTAGTCCACATATTCAAGATTTCAAGAAGACATGGCTGCTAATGACTATTTCAAATTTATACACCTAATCCTACAATAATTTGATTAATTTCTTATTTGAGATGTTACATACTCATGGCTAAATTTACTTACCTGCTCATCATTTTTACTCAATCTTTTTTATGGGATTAACATGGATTAAAGGGTACTTTACTCTATTAACCAACAATTAAAGACTTGTACAAATTGTCCTTTTAATTCAACTATATTATGATTTGACCCATATCTTTCACATATATCTTGTAATCTTCCTAAAGTGGCTGCTACCAACCTTTTTAAATCCAACCACCACAAAAGATTGAATCTTAGTCTTCACCTAGAATGTAGAAACTTAATAAAGGTATTTTAATCTATTAAGCAACAACCAAAGACCTTTAAAATTTGCAATCATCTTGACGTTTAAGTGTATCCCACAACCAAAAGGTTCAGGCTTCAAATCCTACATGCATGCTATAGCGTATTTTTGTCCTAGAAAATCAAGGAATTATAGGTGACTATCATGAATTCATCAAGTGGCTGCTACCTACTTTTTCAAATCCAATTACCACAAAAGGTTGAATTTTAATCTTCACCTAGAACTTAGAAACTTCATACAGCTGACTATACCATTCAACAAAGCCACAAAGGTACAAAACATATGTGATTTTCATTTTAAGTGTCAAGTTGCATTTTTTTTTGTCAGATGGAGCCAAAACACATGTGTGAACATTTTTTTAACGACGCTAATTTTTTCTTTAATTACAAACCGATGTTTTATGGGTTTTGATTGAAAGGAAAATACGAGCCTATTGTTTTCGTGTGGTTTTCTATTTACTAGTTTTTATAATTAAGCTGTAAGGACGAGCTTGCGACTTTTAACCAACCAATCATAAACTCGCAAGGGCCCATGCGACTCACACAAATTAGTAACAAAGCAAAGTTGCAATTGGGGACCGCGACTTCAAGGAAGATCTTGCCACCACTTTTCAGCCCCTTTCAACTTGCTACTTCCCTTTATGACACAACTTCTTGTACGTCGTTGTTGTATGAGCGAGTTCATGATTAGCTGGTTCAAATTTGTTGTACCCCTAGAAAACTAAAACCACCTAAAAAACTTCTAACTCACCTAACCTTAAAAAAAATTCAATCAATGTTTCTTGTTAACGGAATATTTTTTTTTAAATGATGAATTCATTAAAAAAACAAATTCTTTACGATAAAATGACCGGTTAACGGACAACAAGTTACGTATACTAAAAACTACCTGCACGATCCCCAAAAAAGAACTGTTCCACCCATGTTTAGCAGCAAGAGGAACAATAGCAACAGACATAACAACTCTATCAGCATTACACAAACACATCGCACACGCCATTAACGCCACCACCTTAAATCTCTCCGGCAATACAACATTACTTTCTTGCCCTCGTCCACCCAATATCCCTCTCTCTAACCCCTCTGCAGTACACCTCACAACCCCAAACTCTCTTCTTTTCACAACCATCTCTCTGTTCCTCAAACCACCACCTTGCAGCTTCAAATTACCCCATTTCTGTTTCGAATTGTTCCAAGATCCGAAAAGGGGTTTACGGAAACGTATCGAATTTAAATGGGTATCTGTTTGATTTGAAGATTGTTCACTGATTGCAGCGAATTTGGAAGTGATTGCAGCTGCAGCCATGGAGAAAAGTGGTTGATTGAATGGAAATTATTAGTTTGTGATTATGATGAATTGGGTTGCCATTGAAATGAAGAATGTAAGTGGGATTGGTGAGATTTTGAAGGTATGAAATAGGGGAGAAGGTTACATATGTGTAGACGATGAGTCCAACGTGGCAAGACGTGTGAGATTTTTTTATTTTAATTTTTTTGTGTGAATGGGTCATGTCATGTTTACCAAACTCTCCCTGGCCAACTACCCCCGTTTATCCTCGTTGAGTTTGTGGTAGGTGGAATAGGATGTGTGTGATTGTAGATCACATTCACCAACTATTTTATAAAACCAAATAGTTACACAATCTAATAGCATTCACAGTAGACTCACTGGCTTTAATCTTTGAGTTTGGTATATTTTAAGAATTGTTTGACGGTAGAGTAAAAAGAGATAAATTATGAAAATATAACTGTTTATTCGTATATTTAAAAAATACATTATTCATTTTTTATGTTTAATGCTTTTTGAAAGTAGTTGTGAGGGGATGACAAATAAAAAGTTATGATAAAGGTATAAAAAATTCACAACCCACTTTCAAAAAGTTGGTTTTTTATAATATAGGAAGTGTTCGTGAACAGAGAAGAGGGAAAATTTAGTGATGAAAACCAAAGAAACTGTTTTAAGCATTGTTCACCCTATAATATTTTAATTTTTTTAAATGTTTGTGAGTAGATGAGAAAAAAACTGGAATGATAAAAGTATTATTTTATTAGAAAGATGTGGAGAAAAGAATGATTTTTAATGTAATTATAAAAATTATAACTTGTGAATGCTCTAAAAACTAAAAAGCATTAATTAATAAAAAATGGTGGAGAAAAGATAGTGATTTTAATTAGTGTAATTATGTGAATAATGAAAAAGAATATGTGAAATCTCTAAAATGTATACTCTTACGTCCTTAACTCCTCGTATATGACATATCACCAACTTTACTATATAATTCAACTAATCTTAATAAAAAACAAATTTAACCCCTCTTAACTTCAATTTACGTGGTTTTTTTCCCACAAAACGCTTATCTTCCCCCATTTCCCTTCGTAACACGCATGACTAGTAACGTCTCATAACGTATGATCGAGGTTTAGTTTTGTGCCCTTAGCGGGCCGGTTGGAGGTACCGCATGGCTTAACATAACATGTGATATGAAATGTGTGTAAGTGGACATTTTTTGTCATTATTTTTTCTATGATATACTTATTAAAAGGAGCTATTGTGTGTATATGAAGACATGAAGAGAAGATAATCGGTCGATTTTGATTGTCTTATATAACTTTTTATTGATTGAAATATATTATCAGTGTGAAGATCATTATAGAACCACTTCTTATTGTAAAAACAAAAAGTATAGCTAGTTTACACTGATTTATATAAATGTAAATCAAGTCTTGTGATATTTAGGTTGTTTTACATATATATACTCATGTCTGATTTACACATATGTAAAGAGGGCTTAATATTATCATGCTTAATTTACATGTATGTAAATCAATGGTTCTGTAGTTTTGTAATTAAAGTGGTTCTGTAAGGATCTTAACCATATATTATCATATCATAAACTATCATGTTGTTAAATCAACTTAGAAATAATATTGGCTTCATCAAGTGGAAGAAGATCGTCTTCCCTTAATCTCATCTTCTCTAAGAGAAACCTTTTAATGTCTCTCTCGACCTAATGTTTGGCTTAATCATAATAAACGATGACAATGTGTATACTGATATAGCGCTAATGTTAGGTGGTTTGAATTCGAGTCGTCCTCTTGTTGACCAAAAGTGCTCTCTCAAATTGTCTTTTGGGACTTTCGTCGATCTAAGCATAGAGGCAACATACCAATCCAATCAGTGTATTACAAAGTTCATTAATGACTTGATTCTAAAATGGGCATGTAACGTGTTCATGTAGCTCTTGTTAATACTTATCAACAACATATATCGTAAGAATGAGAAGAGAATTAATGTGGACTCATGGCCATAATTCGTCTTCAAGTTAAACTTTACCTTCTTGAGTGTAACACTTCAATCTCAATCTACTCGATAACCACACATTTGTAATCTAGGATATATATCTTTACCAAACTATCATATGATGAGATTAATGTCCTTGTTGTGGGGCAAATGTTACATATGTTTGCCTGCTTTTGATGTAAAATCTTGATGAGGGTTGGCATATCGTGTCACATGATAAGACATGAACACGATAAGCCCTAAACATAAACACGACATGATAATTATCGTGTCATTTTTTTTAAATACGAACACGATAAAACCCACTTTTTAAATAAAATAAAATATTAAAAAATCATAAGTCTTAAATATTAAATACGACTTAACACAATAATTCTTAAGTCACAAAACATCAAAAGTTCATAAAAATAGTTTTTAATCATAATAATACTTGATATAGGCAAAAAATATTAAAAGTTCATTAAAGTTCATAATGAGTCATTGAATCTTTAATCTTTCTATTCATCTTCTTCAAAGTTAATCTCCACCATCAATCTCCACCAACTTTCCTTTAACTAAATATTAACATGCATGTGACCTATCGTGTTAACAGGTCTTTAGCCTATTAAAACACGATAGTTAATGTGTCTTTATCGTGTTAACATATATTAACAATAGGACACACGTTAATGACAAACACGAAACGTACATGCTAATTCCATTTGGTGTCGTGTTATCGTGTCTATATCAGAAATTACCAGTCCTAATCTTGATGTTCACTAGAGTGCTTTTTTAATTAAAAAAAACTTAAAATTCAAATAATATACTTTAAATTGCTAAAATTTAATGTATAAAACGTTCTATAATAGTTGGGTTGTGTTGCACGTGAAATAACAAGTGTATATATTATATATACTAGCTTAGTGCCCACGCTACGCTCGGGAACACAATTCAAGTGATGCTTTTAAAGATGTTCATGAATGTTCCATTCAGTTTTGAGACAAAACCATGGTAAAATGGAACACATGATATATTTTTAAAAATTAGATTTTTAGTATAACAATATTATACTCAAATTAAAGAAAATAAAGTGCTTAGTTTTATGGTGTAGTTTATTTAAAAAAAATCATATAAAAATGTTATGTATATTTATAAAACACTGAGGTCTTTAATTGTATGTTATTATTTACTTTATCAATAAGTTTCATTTTTAAACCCTATCAAATATAAACCGACTAACATATACCCCTTGTAGTAAAGGGTTAAAATATAAATACTCTTAAATTTTTCATAATTTTCCAAAATATTAGGGGACCAAAAATGTAATTAGTTTTATTATAATAAATTCCATATACATATTTTAAATAGAAAAATCATTATTATGAGATAATCTCTCAAATAATGCCACATAAGCTAAAAGCTATAAAAACATGCCACATAGGATTTTTATGTTTTGCTATATTATATAAAGATATGTTATATATTTATAATAGTTGATAACTAGCTTTTAAAGATCGGGTTGCACGATGTGGCTGTTGGGTCTTTCGTATATGATTGTGTTACACGTGTTGATTAAAAAAGTTTTATGTGTCGTATGTTAAGGTGTAAAATAAAATCGTAACGCGTCACACATTAAAAGGCTAGGATATATATCAAAACTCATATGTCAAAATGATAATTAAGTCAAAGTCATATAATTAAAGTCGTAAATATGTCAAGTAGGGTAAGAAAGTTAAAATTGTAAATATATCAAATGACAATCCAAAAATAAAACAAAAAAAAAATTCGTGGGAATCGAACCAGGGGTCTTGTAGACCAAGAACACCATGCTTACAACTACACCAATCCGCTTTGCTTGCTAAACTAAATGTATATAGCATAAGGTTACACAAAAGAAGATGCAAAGCTTCTCTTGCAGGTTTCGAGCATGGGACGTTAGAGGTCTTACACGCGTAGCACTACCAGTAGAACAAAGGCCATCTTTGTGATCCGTAACGAAAATAATTGTATTTAACCACTAAATATTTCATAAAAACTAAAATAAGAAAAAAACAAAAGTTTTGGACCAATGAGGTGGTGACATGTGGCCAGTGGTGATTGACGGATGTCAACACCGACCTAACACCTTAATAGTATATAAATTCATTTTATTGAAGGGTTAATCTTAATTTTGGAATACACCAAAAGTTGAAGGACCGAATTGAATTTAGTTTATTAGTTTGTTCGTTTAGTTTGTTTGAATATCTAAAAGATATGAGTATGAGTATGTTTTATTTGGCATAATTATCTCATACTATTTAGAACTTACGGTTTGAGTAAGTTTAGGGTAGGGGTCTTCGTGAGCGAATTATTCTAGTACTAGGTTTAATACCCGTGTGTTACACACGTGTTAAATAGTAATATTTATAAAGAAATTATAACCATTATATTTAACAATTTGTAAATATATAACATTTAAGGAGTTGGCTCCATCAACTTGCATGGTGAAAAATTTAACTAAATTTTACCTCCCAAACTTCCTATTATAGAAAAAAAAATCCCTCCAAAAATTGCCCCCTAAAAGTTTGATTTATTAGATAGATAATATAGGGTTAGGGATTTATGTTTTTTGTGATTTTTTTTATTACTTTCTTCGTCTCATTTAAATGTCACGAGACTACAATATAAAGTTTAAGAAAAATTGAAACTAGCCACCATATATACGTTTCTAGTCCAAGAAAATTAAACCTAGCTAGTTGGTCAATGAATTCTTAGGCTTTGGTTGTCAAACAAGGAAAAGAATGAAAAGAGAGCACACAAGCTAGGAACTAAAAATCTTGTGGTTAGAAGAATAGATCCAAAGCAGCCAAGCTAATATCTAGGTAAATTATTATTCTTTTAAGAAGTTAAGATTTTTTTTAGCGTAGTAACCTTCAAACTTTACTTTGGGGCTGTTTGGCAGCATCTGAATGGATAAGTGCTGAACCAATAAGAAGTTTGAATCATTAAGTGTTGAATTAATAAGAGGTCTGAACCATTAAGAGCTAGTATAATTCTTAACCATTCAGAGGGAAATATCTTATCCATTCAGATAATAGTTCTTAACCATTCAGACTTTGTATAATGCTTAACCATTCAGACATCTACTCGCGAAACAAACAGTCTGAACAATTTAGTGTTGAACCATTCAGACATCTGAACCATTAAGAGGCTGAAACAAACAGCCCCTTTGTCAAAGTTGATGCCGGCTAAGTTAATTTTTTTTGGTGGAGAGCCTCCTTAAATCATATACCTTCAAAATCCGTTTTGGGAAGAAGAAATATTATCCCATCTTCGGCATGTCCTTTATGCGGTTTTCAAGATGATCGAAGGTGTCGAACACATCTCGTTTATTGGCGTATGATATTTAGGCTGCGCTATTTTAGTGGTGTAAACTCCCCCGAGTCTTCGGTTTGACGGTCTCCATCATAAAAGATTTGGTGCAATTGCCCGAAATCCATTTCAATTTAATTCATCACACTAACTTGTTGACTAGCCCATGAGGTGTCTTGTGGATAAATAAAAGCTCAATTTGTCTTCTTGATGGTCAATGGCATGATGAGTGGATTTTCAAACAAGTGCCAAACAAAAATGTAACATACTTCGGCTTTTGTTTTAACTAGTTAAATCCAGTCGCTTGCGCGTTGCGCAAGCATTTTGTTTGACGACTTTAAGAACAAATGAACAAAACAATTAAGGCTCAAAATCAACAATTGCCTCGTGAGACAATACGATGTTACTCATCATAACTCAACTATGGTAATATAAACCGAAACAAAACATAAGTTTAAAAGTGGCTCAGAGATATTTGTGAATAAAGACTACACTGTGAATGCATCGTGGCTGCAACGGTGTAACACCTCTAAATATTTCGTATTTTAAATATTAGTTAAGATGCTCGACCTTGTGGTCATAAAAAGTAGTTGGTATATATATGTGACAATTATAATTCAAATTTTATCAAACGAGTAAGAAACGGATTAAATGACTTTTAGAAATATGAAATTTTTAAACGAACCATTATTAATTTAAGAAAACGTCGTATAATAATTAAATTATTTATATTTGAACTTTCTCCGTTTTTAACGAAACTTAGGTCGATGCGTAGAGGATGATGTGCTCGTCCTAACGGTATTTTTATAATTTTATAGAAGGCTATATTTTAAAAGTTATACGAGAAAAACGAATGAAACAGCTGAATTAATTAATTCTAATAATATAATTAAGCAAGCAGGCACGGTCACATATATCCCACATCGACGGGTGAATTGAAATGAGCTAGTTGCTTGTTCTTTATATATAGAAAGCTTAGGTTAGATTTTATATATCCAGTTCTTTTAATGAAAACGCTTTGGTTTAGAGAATCCCGAGCATATAGTATCCATTGGGTGTTGTTAGTAGTCGTTTTTGGAGCACGGTTAGGAGCATGTGTAAGGAGACTCTACGTCAAATTCCCATAGATAGTTTAAAAGGTATATTCTTGTTTAAATTTATTTCTAGTTAATAGTTATATCTATTAGTATATATTTTGTGGGGCTTAGGGTCAGGGTCAGGGTCAGGGTAGACATTGGGTAACTTGACCCTGGTCTAGACATGGACTGGTCAACCATGTCTAAACTAGATAGAGTTACCCATAGTTGACCACGACAATGACAAGCCAGTACCCACTCCTTACTTAATTAATAGCTAAGATTTGCCCTAATTATAAATAGGAACCAAACTTCATAGCTGTTATAGTGGCGCCAGTTAAGCCACATGTATAGATTCAAAGTGCACAAGGATCTTACTCAGAAATCTCAAAGAGTTAGAGAGTGAGAAGAAGTGTTGTCCAATGGCAGTTATTCTGATTAAGGTGAATACATTTGTATTTTAAATGCTTTTACGAAATCTTTGTTATTTCGAAACCAGCATGAAAAGTAGTTAATTTATTAATGCATGCTGGTAAAATACGAGACGGACACTTGGCACGTACGGTCTGATCAGAAATGGTATACACGTGTTTAGGCAGAACTCATATGGTGAGTTCTGTAACTAAGCGTGGCTGGTACAGTTTGTGTGCCCAAAGGAGTGAGATTCCCTAGGCACCAGAGTTATAATGAAATAACTCACAGCCAACAAACTGTTATCAGTGTGCAACATGGTGTGTATTTTATCCATGTTCCTAGTATGGTTAATCTAAATTAATGCTTTCATGCTTATAAATGATTTGGGTCTACAAATGATATTCACCAGCATTATCGCTGATGTTTTATTTTTAAAACCTTTTACAGGTAATGAATAAAAGAATGGAAATGCTAAGTGCCATGTTGTACATATGATGTTTTACATGTGCATGTTAGCTAATTAAGCACAAGATACATCAAGGAAGAATGGACGCATTCGATGAAGAAATATTATGGTTTTAAATATCATAGTAATATGAAATACTATGTTTTGTAAACTAACGGGTAGTTAAGCCCAGTTATATGAAAACAATGTCAAATAACGGGTAGTTAAGCCCAGTTATATGAAAATGATGTTTGCAAACATTGTGAAATATTATGAAATGGGACCAAGTTTTGAGAAAAATATTCCGCTGCATTTGAACTCTGTGTTTTCAGAATAAAATAATCAAAGCAAGTACCAATCGGGTCACACGTCCGGACATGCCAAACCCGGGGTTGACAAACGGGATCGCACATGTTGACTAACAACCCACAAAAGTTGCCACGCCAACGACACATCACTATGAACAAACGCAACCTCATCACAGCCGTATTTTATCACACCCAATGATAATGGAAACCAAATCTATAACGAAATACCAATAGAACAACAATTTTTCAATTTCACCACTGCAAACAAAGAACCACAGGGCCAAACCAACGATTTCATCTAACTCAAATGCAAACCATGGAACTCAAGGTTCTCAACCCAGCCATTCACGTACCTTCGTTACAATCCAACAACTGTTACAGCCACCCAAAGATCAACTGAAACATGAAAAACAAATGTTTCACCAAACCATTTGAACCCCAAATTAAACAGTAGCATCGTAGCCATGCATCATACTACAACTGTTACCACTCCACCCAAATCCTTTTGATGCATTAGCGATGTGTAGTTTGCTTATACTACAAGTAACATAATGCTAAAAGTTCTCTAATTATTAAAATTTTTCACATGACTTTACAAGTTTACATATTTTAATCAAAAAATTTTATTTAAAATTCCTTAATGATAGACAAATGTTATATAAGAAAATCAAAATATTCTGTTATCATTTATTGAAATTTGAGTGAAAATGAAAAGTAGCCTTTTGAGGTAAAACTGCTATTTATTAGGTAGGGGTATTTTAGTAATTTGACGTATGGGTATTTATGTGGTTTTCTTCTTTAGGTCTCTTTTGGTTGTTTATTTTTTCTGCTCTTTTTGTTGTTGTTACATGCACATCTTCTCTCTTCCATCTTCGGGTTCTAGTGAGAGTGGTCGATGATGGTTGCCGATCTTCGGATCTGAGTGACCTAGGCTTTACGGCGGCTGTCACCGGTGTGGGATCTGTTATTGAATGTTGTTAGATCTTTGATAGTGATGATTGCCGGTCTTTGAAATTATACTTCTGACGCTATTGTCATCTCCAATTCGTTAATCTACGTGTTCCTGTTTACCGATGATAGATTGTGTATTGTTGTTAATGACCCCTCGTTTTTTGTGATTATGCCAAAAACACTATTTTGTGAAACATCATGAGAGTAAAATGACCCCAAAAATCCTTGATGGCCTAAGATGATGACAAGCCATAAATTAGTTAGGAATTTTTTTGACTTTGTAGCTGAAGAGTGAAGATAAGTGGTCGCGCGGGATAAATCTATTTAATTAAAAAATTAGTTTTCAAAAACGTACCATCTATGGTGATGACCTATCCTCAGTTCCTCACTACAAGAAGTGTTACAATGACATCCATCATCTTCATAGGTTGACAATTAAGTTTTTTTTAGATAGGTTTACTATTGTTCAATACTTTGTGTTTCCGATTTTGTGAAACTTTTATTGATATGGTAAGATGAGTTGTGATAAATTCATAAGTCTTATCATAGTGGAATGGTGATGTTGCTTGGTTTTCACAACCATGGCTGGCTCATTAATTTTAATATTCTGAGTTCGGTTATAATCTTGGATGTGTTAACTTTAAACCGTTAAGTTTATGTATTTATAATCAACTTGATTTGCTTTAGCACCATTGAATCTAAAATTTTAAGGTGTATAATACTATAATACTGTTGTTGACTAACTTTAACTCCATTATGTCATATGTGTTACCCTCAGGCGAGGTAGAATTGTAATATAATGAAACAATAATCTAAACGTAACAATTTCCAACCCTATAAGGGTAAGCCCATTTATTGTGGTTAGGTACTTAGGTTCAAAACAATATGCTCTTATAGTTTTATGTATGGCCACTAAAACTGCAAACAGTGGCCCAAATCTACAAAGAGTTGGCCCAAAAATGTTAAAGCACATTGTTAGCTAACATACGCCCATCATGTTTAAAGAAAATCATAGCAATGAAGAGGCCTAATGTATTAAAATGTTAGACGAACTCATTTAAAACATGACATAAGAGGCATAATTAAGTTTTGATTTTGTTATAATTAAGTCACCAAACTTTGTTTTGTTTCAATTTTGTAACTTAATTTTAAGTCTTGTTCCAATTAAGTCACTTAATTTTTTTTTGGTTTAATTAGATAACTCATATTAAAGTTCTGTTCCAATTAAGTCACTCAAACTTTGTTTTGTTTCATTTATATAACTTAAGTTTACTTTATTGTTTCAATTTTATATATGTGAAATACATTTTTAAAAAACTATGAAACATTTTTAATAATTGAAACATTTTAGAAACTCTCAGAAATTTGAAAAATGACCAAAAAAGCTATTTTTATTGTAAGTTAAATACGAGTATTAAAACTCATTTTTTACATGGTATACAACTTAATTATTTAGGATTAAAACACATCCTAAAATTAAGTTACTTAATTGAAACAAAAGAAAGTTTGAGTGACTTAATTAGAACAAAACTTAAAGATAAATTACCTAATTGGAACAAAACAAAGTTCGAGTAACTTAACTGAAAAAAAAATTCAAAACTTCATTATGTTTACGTGAGATTTTCTCTTTTTTTAAATGTGAAGATCGAAGACAGGTACATCCCTAAAAAGAAGTTCATATATCAGTCATATCATGTGTTTTATCTGTTTAAGAGGAAACCTACCACTATGATAAAAATAAAACATCCAAAGTCAGGATCGAATGTGTTACCTAAAAGGTCTCAAGCCATATATACACACCATTTCTTATGGGCCATGAACATAGAGTAATTTTAACAAAATATGCTTATAAAGTTGTAACACATATAAATTAATCTATTTTTGAACATGAAATAATGTTTTTGGAATCCCAAAAAAGGTACAACCCTGATGTTGATGCATCCAATGCATTTGTCATGTTTTGATCAAAAAGTGTTTGGAACTGGGTTTTGTTAGATGTACAATATGAAAAAAGAAACTAGTTATTTATCTTTTTATATTTAAATATAATGTAAAGAAGTAGATTGAAATCTTGTTAAAAACAGCTTTTGTAGATATAAGATCTGTTTTACACACACACAAGTCTTAATACCAACTAACTAACATGCCTATCTCCACCTTCTTTATGCTATCTAAATGACACTTTCCAATGAAAAAACAACAAAACATCATATTTATACAAATCTAACCATGTTTACTAATTATTGCAATAAGGTTCATGTACACACATCTACGTGTATTATGTTGACAATTTGACATATATGCACCGTGTATATACAAGCTACTTTTGCTACACATTTTGTACATTGATATTTAAAACTGGAATAATTGATGATATTAACTTTGTACAACTCATCATATTTTTCAGTAAAAAAGTATTAAAAAATGTGTTACAGATTAACCATACCATCTTAAGTGATCTATTAAGCAAGATTCTTAGTTCTTTTACTATTTTCTTTTATTTTTTCGTTGATTAAAACCCGTCTAGGACTTAGTTTAATATTGTTTGTTTCACGTACGGTTTCATTTCTTCTCTTTCTAACGTCATGAAAATAATTAATAGTGTTTGTTTCACGTACGTACAGTTTTATTTCTTGTCTTTCTAACGTTATGAAAACGAGATTCACAATCATATATACTTCCATAGATGTAAAAGATAAAGAAATGTAATATATCTGAAAAGCTATAGCTATATAAAACATTTAGAATGAAAACAACAATAGCTTGAACACATTTGTTTGATTTGAATGCATCCAAATAAAATCTTAGACCAATATTTGGTCCCAAGCTTAGATAGGGAGACAATTCATGTTTGTAGGTTGGTCCAATCTATGGGTAGTTTTGCACCAAACCCATTGTTGTGGGTCCAACTAGTTCTAACATGCTCTTGTATAATTCTTTTCTTGTTTTTCTTAGTAAAGACTTGCATTTTTATGTGTCAAATATTTGTAGGGTAAAGGACTAAAGGGACTCAATTGCTTTGTCCTCCTACATTCATTTCCATTAATGGTGGGACACTCTTTCACCCTTTCACTTTTATGTGTTTTTGTCTAAACATATCATATGTAAATGGCATTTTGCTTATAAAGAAGATCGAGTAACATTTTCATTTTGTGAAGTAAGTTATAGCTATATATGAAACTATTTTAATTTTTTAAAACATTTCTTTTACTTAATTAAAACAAGCCTTAATTTTTGGGGTTGCAACATCACAATGACTTAGTAACTTTTCTTAATCAATGATTGATACTTTTGTTTAACAATATGTTATAGTTTATTTGGAGCATGAAATACAACTTTAAATATGTGCACATGTTATGGGTAATTATGACAAGTAATTAGTGTAAAAACACTATAATTTGAGATAATTGCATCCATATAACTTATTAGGATCTTAAAATGTGCATGTCTCATGGCTTTAATGATTTCCTTCCCATCATCAAAATTAATGAATAAAAAACATCTTCCTACTGATTTTATGTGTTTTCCATAGATTAATCATGTTTTTCTTTATTTATATTACTAATAATATTGTATACATAGGTCAGAAAAAGTACATATCATTGCATAAATTATTTAGAATTACAAAAATTATACAAACTCACGTCAGTTTTGGCTTTGACCAAACTCATAGCTTAATCAATCTAACTTTAGTTACTAGACATTTCGTACGTTTTGGCACATTTACCTAATAATATGTTACAAATTCTTTTGGTAAATATAGTATTTTAATATTCAAACTATAATTTATTGGTGGATCATAATACACACCGATAGTTTAACTAATGATATTCACAAATTTAATGTTCTTTTGTAAACGGCAATTCATCATTTATGACATAATTATGATAGACTTTCACTTGATTTTGTTTGTACGTTTCTTTTTAAGTTTACATTTAGGCTATGGCCTATGGGTTATGAAAAATGATAGTGTTATAAAAATATTGTCACGTAAGCACAGGCTAGGTAGTATGTGTATTGAGGATGGTTATAAAAGTGTTGTACGTGGAAATGTGACTGTGATAACGTACTAGATAGGATGTATTGTGATTGGTTAATGATTTCAAAAGAAAAAATACAAGCACACAAAAGAATCTGATCCCAAACACTAAGGGCATATATAGCTAGCTCCCCTTTACCATTTGAGAATGGGTAGGCTCATCCTGGTGAATGAAATAAAGTAAAAATAAGATGTAAATATGATCTTCTTGACAATGAAATATATATTATAAGTGTTATGGATCAAATTGTCTATGCTTGGTTATTATTGTCACTAATTAGTAATTATCTCATGGTTTGAATTGTTAATTAAAATCTTATTTGTCTAAATTATTATGTAATATACATTATACATATATGCTTGTTGTATATGCATGCAAGGAGAGATTAATGAGAAAACTAACTTTAGTAGAAAACTCCTCCAAATTTTTTTAAAAACTTTCGTAACTTTTTTATACGTTATCATTTTTTAAAATCCGTACAAAAAACTAAAAATGTTGATATCTTTAGCTAGAATACAATATTTGTATGTTAATAGTATATAATATTATATATGTATGTATAATATCATAATACTACATATACTAGAAAATTAAAAGAGGAGTTAAGCCGTTTGTATTATAATGTACTTATATTCAAAATACATATAAAAGAAAAATAAAAGAAAAGTCATTAATTTGTTTGTGTTATAACATTATTTATATCCAAAACAAAGATAAATAAATTCTTGGTTTAATAATGTACGTAATTTAAAAAACATATATTTTATTTAATGTATGTAAAAGAAGAAATTTTTAAAGAATTATATAATTTAAGTTCTATTTTTACTTTTCTCTTTAAAATTCTACATCTTCCTTTTTAATAATTTTTTTTGTTTTAATTTATTAACAAAAATGATTTTCTCCTAGATCGTTTTCGTATGCATGCATGTATAGGTAGGTATATAACACGTATATATAACACACATCAGTAAAGAAGTATTTGTTTAATTACACATATACCGAGCGAATATTTTTTTGGCCTCGACAAAGATCTTTAAAATGTCTTTTCTAAGGTTTAAAATAATAAAATTCATAAGCTAGCTAGCTAATTATTAAAGAAATAAAAATAATTGTTACACAAAATTAAAAAAAGAAAAAGCTGGAGGTGTCAGTGATTGAATGAAAACATGAGATGCAAAATCTTCTATGCTCTTTCAGACGATGTCTCCTCTCCTGCATATTTCAAATACGTACTGACCACAAGAATCTTCACTTCTTTCATATTAAACCACAACCCAAAATCCCTTATTCTTTAATATATCTCTTTCATAATTTTAATAAACTAGCTAGTTTGATCCCTAACGCTACACGATGGGAGTTTGTCCGTTAATTAACCCCATGTTACACAACGTGACTTTGGCTTATTGAAAGCTATAACAGTGAATACTAATACCAGTTGTTTGCTCATAATTGTCAAAACCATAAAATTAACGTGTAAAAGGTATCGTAGAAAAGTGAAGTTATTAGAAATTTAATGGGTTTAAAGCCTAAGTTATATATATAGTAAAATTTAATGAGTTTGTCCGTTTTTACCTTCTATTTTTATGTAAAAAACTTTCAATATGAATGCAAAACATTGACTATATATAGTATGAGGGATCAAAATGAAAAAAAATTTCATCACATTCGACTTTTATGCCAAATAAGAAAAAACTATCTTTGATGCCATAAAGTTTGTTATTGTAATTGTGGCAAAAGTTAGAAAAACTTAACTTTGGTGGTAAAACTTAAAAACATAATCACCGTCAACTTTTTTTGGCAAAAGTTAGAAAAACTATGTCGTAAAAGTTTGTTATTTGTAATTTTGATAAAAGTTAGAAAACTAAATTTAGTGGCCAATTTAAAAACATAGATATTTTGTGGTCAAAATTTAAAGTTGAAAAATCTGTTATACTTTTTTTGGACAGCGAAACGAATAAAGTCTGGCTACCCGAGGTAACCCAATGGCGAAAGGCGACCCCAAACGCTCTGCGAACACAGACAGCGCTGGGTACCAACTCCAATTCGGGGGAACCCACTAGCCCATCCGCCCGTAGGCACGACAACAAGCTAGCGGTAAAACCCGTTTGGCTCAGAGATCAAACTTATGTTGGCCACAAGTCTCCCTTCATTGCCCCCATTTGCCCCTTCCAAAGTGGTGGTAGTGGGACTAGAACTTGGGTCTCTTTTGGAGAATCCAAGCCTCTTACCACTACACCACATTGGAAGTTGCAAAAAATCCAAAAAATATATAAAAGAAAAACTAAGAGTCACAATTTATATAGAAATAATTCTAAAAGCAGTGAGACTTGAATCTGAAAAGAAAAACTTTAGTACAATATATAAAAACCAAAAGTTTTGTGTAGCTAAAATTGTTCTTCCATACAGAGATATGATACAATGATCTATATTCATATATAGTCAAATACTTATTTGTTTAATTTAAGAAGGTGAAAAAAATATTTGGTTGTTGGTTCATTTGTCTTTTTAACTAATAATATATGTTTAAAACAACATCGCTTCAATGATTTGTAGTATAGTTATTAGTATAGTAGTAACTAAGTACGTGGTTGGGTCGCGTGATATGGCGTCAAGGTTTTGTGTACTTATTTTTTTCAAATACGTTGATAAAAAAATTTCATCTCTTGTATGTTACAACCAAAATAATATAAAGTCAAAGTTGGAGAGGAGTTACAAAGTCGTAAATATGTCAAAGTAAAGTAAATAGTCAAAGTTATAAGTTAGCTAGCTCATGAGGAGTCCAATTGATGAAAAGTCAAAGTTTGGGGGTTAAAGTCATAAATATGTCAAACCTGAGAATGTGGCTAAAGTCGCACAAAATGAGAAACTCGTATGTGAAAATGTCAAGGATGAGTTGTAAATATGTCAAAGTAGAGTATAAGGGTCAAAGTTAGAAGTTGTGTAGCTAATCATGAGTCAAAATGATAAATAGTTAAAGTTAAAGGGCAAAGCCATAAATATATCAGAGTTAAGCAGGGGGCTAAAGTTGTCAAAGGAGAAAATCGGCCGGTGGGACTACAGCCACCGAACTTACATCTTCATAAATCATAATATAATAAATATATGTGAGCTATCGCAAGTTATGTCACGATCATGAAGCTACACTATCATTATGCAATATGAAATTGGTGATGTAGAACAAGTTTGTAATGATAATATGAAATTGCTTAGAGAAAATATAATGCTATGTTCTCGAGTTTATTTTAAGAGAAGAGAAGAAAAGAAATGAGAGGAAAGAAAAAACTAGTTGTGTTCCCGAGTTTTATTAAAGGAAGGAAAAAAAATGAAATAAAAGAAGTTGTGTTCTCAAGTTTCATTTACACCCTGTTCCAGAGTTTCATTAAAGAGTGAAAGGGGAAAGAAGTGGAAGGAAATTATAAAAAATATGTGTTCCAGAGTTTTTTTAAAAAAAGAAATGAAAGGAAGAGATGAAATATGAAAGGAAAGTTTATTATGATTTTCCCCTCCTAACTTTCCTTCCAAATCGGAAGGAAGTGGAGAGAAAGAAAATCATATTAAGATGTTTATTTTCCATTCCTTTCTTTCGAACTCTAGAACGCGAAATGAATTCCCATATTTACCTATCATTTCTCTTATTTTCTCTCATAAACTTCCTTTCTTTTCTTTTCTTTCTGTTATTAAACTCGGGAACAGAGTGTTACAAAGAAAAGAAAAAAAAGGAAATGGAAGGAAAACAAGAGGAAAAAGAAAGGAAATTCTTTCCTTCTAAATCGAAAAGAAATGGAAGGAAGGAAAAGGGAAAGGAAAAGAGGAGAAGAAGAGAAGAGAAGAGAAGAGAAGAGAAGAGAAAGAAAATGATTTTCTTTCCTTTCTTTTCCCTCGTTAACCAAACTCAAGAACATAAAAGCGACTACATCAGTGAGTAGTATCAAAGAAAAAGCTTTTAGGAAATTAATGTGTGGTTCTCATCTAAATTTGGCAACTACGTATAATATCTTAACACACAAACCCGTAATAAAGGGTTTCAAAGCCTAAACGTCAACGTCTTTTTCTTCTTGCTCTCATCATGTATATGTACTTCTTAGATTTAAAGCCCCTTAACACATGTGCCAAATTGTGTTGCCATATATTAGGTTTGTAATTCATGATAGCTTTAATATTTTTAAAAATCGTTTGAACATTTTCAGATTGAGTTATTTCGTTGCATGTCAAGAATATTCAATCTAATAATTCCTAAAGAGTTCAACAAGGAGTATCAGATCTGATAACAATCATCATACGAAAATATGTTCAAAGAGTCCAAGAACAAGTATCAAATTTGATAGCATATTTTGTACGAAAATACACTCAAATCGTTTATCGCAACTTCTCACAATATAACTAATTGCGATTATAACTCTTCACAACATTTTACCGACCAACCTTTTGTTCTCAAGTACAGAGTACCGAGTTACCAAAGTTTCCCCTATATTCATTTTTACTATTGAAGATCATTTTAGTAATTGACTTTCAGTAACCATGAAAAGACAAATTTTTCACAACTTTATAGTAATTTTGGAATTCCAAATCAACTACAAATGCATAGCAACACAATAAGAAAAATCAAGCTAACATGTCGATTCAACCTCAGTCATAGATTTTGTCCTTGGACCTCACCAAGAGGAAGGTGTCCTTTTGGAACCCACCTTTTTGTTTAAGAGTCTTCACTCCTCTAAACACTAAGGGGCTATTTGTTTCACCTTTTAATGGTTCAATTCAGTGCTTAATCATTCAAATTAAGCATTCAGAGCGTTTGTTTCATAAAAAAAGAGCTTCTTAAATGGTTCAGTTAAGTGTTGAATGATTAAGAGAGGTAAAGATGTTGAATGAACTGAATAGAGCATATACCAACTTTACTCCCATCTGCATTTCTACCTCAACATCCCTATCATTGATAGAACCTCTTAATAGTTCATAACTCTTAACCCTTCAACACTTAATGATTCAGATTTTGCCAAACATCCCTTAAGGTTCCTAAGTCCTAGAAATCATAACATTCAAAACTTGATTAGTAAATCTCATCTACCCAAATTGCTAGATGAAGCTTAAATATTCTCACATCATTGAATTGAATGAGGTTCAATTAAAAAGTCTTAATTTTATACAAAACCTAAGAAGCCATGAAATGGCATTTGACATGTACTCCCTTATAATTAGAATAAATGTTAATATTGGTAGTTTATCTCTAATTCAAGTTTTTTTAATTAATTGTGTAATTCGTCAGGTTATTGTGTAATCTTTTCGAACTGAAGAAAAATACACAATGACATGATGAAGATTACACAATGATACAATGTGTAGAAGAATAAAACAAACAACTATGTTTTACAAGTTATATAACAAAACAACACAATAACAGTGAAAATCTCACAACAAAATAGATCTCTTTTGTTTTTACATGTTAAAAAACACAATACCACAATGGATTCATTTGTGCTTGTACCTTACGGTGAAACATCTCACAATTTATAACTAAACAATAAAAACAAAATAACACAATGACATTAGCGAACTTCATAACAAAATGGATCTATTATGTTTTTATATGTTATCTTACACACTAACACAATATATCCATTTGTGCTTGTATGTTAGAGTCAAACATCTCATAATCCATAACTAAACAATTAGAACAAAATAACACAACACTGAGGAACTTCACACACCAAATGGATTTATTGTGTTATTGTGTTTTATATGTTAGATAACAAAATAACACGATAGATTCATGTTTTTTAATGGTGATTTTGTTATAAAAAAAGAACGACAACCACTAGCAAGATGTTAGTGCCGAAAGAAAATACAAACCCAACAAAACCAAGACTATCTAAGACAATGGACAATCATACCACTTATGCGGTTATGCCGCATTACATCAACCCGTTTCGAACAGTATTTAATCCAACGGAAAGAGTTGACATTGATTTTCTCGACTACACCACCACATTGAGCGGAGTTGAGTTTAATATGAGATCATTTCTCGCTAGCCATACAAACCATGTCGTAGCCATAAGAAGAGTTGTCATTGTTCCTCGAGTGTATTATCCAACCATATTGAAATGACAATCAATTATTTCTCTTATTGTTTCCCCTAAGTTACCATCCCAACCATACTAGTAAGAAATTTTGAGCCAGTCCCTGGCAGCAAAGAGGCACTGTAGCAACACATGGTCTGACATTTCAACCTGATTGAAACAGCTAGAGCATTCCATAGACCCCCCCTAAACTCCACATGAGACTAAAACATGTTTACAAGGGATTCTATTAAGCCTTGTCTTCCATATGAAGAATTAATCGAACTTTTTGCGGAACCCAATTCAACCAATGAATTGGGTTTAAACAATAGATTCATGTACTAACACAATTGCGTTTGGGTGGAAGAAAAGTCCGTGTTAATTACGGTTGTGCCATCGCGTGAATGATGATAGCCTTTGATTTCATTTAATTTTATATCTAACGGTCCAAATGTCTTCTTAGGTTTTCCAGTAAATTTGACATTTCTTGTATAACTTCTCTCAACATCATATATATTAGTTTTTTTAAGGCAACTAGAAATTTCGTTCATCACCAAGCTATTAGCAAAGAGCTTAACTACTTGTGGTCCAGAAAAATAACCAAATACAACGCCATAAACTAACTTAAAATAAAATTAAAGCTACACCATTGCTCCGATGTCGGAGTTGTTAATTTCGACCTATTGACGATCCATGAATAAACTAACTCTTTCACATCCAAACCATAGTTTATACTTTATAGCACTCATTAGTTAGTATGTAAATAGGAAACGCATTTGAATTATAAGTTTTACTTATTAAAAGAAAAGTTATTACTATATCCCTTTACTGCTTATTATATTTAAATAGTTTATTGTAAAATAAAAAAAGCTAGAAACATTAATGAAACTATGATCCATATGCATGCATGAGGGCACAAGGCTTATAAAGAAATGGGCATGAGACATGTGATTAGAATTAGAGTAAATAAGGCTCCCCCGGTGTTGGTGTACACCTCCAATATTTCCTCCTTTTAACTTTAACTAATTCATTCACTCTTTTGTTTTATGGAAATTGTTTGAGGAAATGGGTATGATACCCATAAAAGAGGAATCAATATTCATTATTTTACAAATGAAACAAATGTTACGTATACATGCATGAAAGTGCAATTAAATAGTCTACGGTTTTATTATATTATAGACGACCTCTTTTTTAATTTCGTATTGGGCCACGAGTTATAAAAAATTCTTAAGCCACCTTTGGTTATAACGTAAAATTGTGGCTCCTATCCGACTAGATGGAGCTGGTACGATCAGTCTGTCTGAGTTGACTGTATAAATAGGTTTGTCTTATTATTTTGGGTTATTGGATTTAATCAACTTCAACTATTGGTTATTGACCGTTGTCACCCTTAAGTATCATTTTGGTCAATATAGCTTCCAACTAAATATTTTGGTGTCCGTATCACCAAAAGTTAACCAATTCAAGTCACTTTTGGTTAGATTTTGATTATTTTTTGGTTAACTTTTGGTGATACGAACACCACAATGTTTAGTTGATAGTTAGTTATATTGGCCAAAGTGATACCTGAGGGTGACAGCGGTCAATAACCAATAGTTAGTGGTAATTAAATCCAATAAACCTATTATTTTTTGAAGCCAAGTTTAATAGTTTAACTATAATTTTAACCCCATTTTATATAAAAATTGAGCTTTGACATTCCAAAAACTGAACCATCTAATTTCCAGATTAGGTTCACGAAATCAAGATGACAAATGAAAATTTTCTATTTAGTTAAGCGACAAATACACATCATTTAAAACGTTAAACGACAAAATTACACTTTAAGTATATTTTAAATGATACACTTACGTTTAACCCATGAAAAATTAATAGACAAAATGGTGATAAAGATTATTTTTAAATACAAATAAAATGGCCAATCATTTTTTTTTCATCAATCTCACGGTGGACAATGAAAATATGGTAGATTTTATTTCTTTTTAAAGGTCCGGGTTCAAATTCAACAAAAATGTTTAATATACTAATTTAATAAAGCTAAATGGTAATAACTATCATCAAATGAATTTGAATGAAGTGGTAAGGTTGTTGTTTGGTGTACCAAAGGCTACACGTTCATCTCTTACAAACCTTAATTTTCGTTGGTACCAATCAATATTCCAGTTAAAGATGGCGAGACAAACATGTTTTACGCACGGATGAGGGTTTGATCTTCGTTAATGGTTGTTACGCCAGCCTCTGGGGTTTTCCATATGCTCTGCCAAGTTAAATACACCACACTTACCCGATTAAGACATCACACGTGATTGCTAGACTTGGTTTAGGAATGCCATGTCACGGGGCGTTGTGTGCGTCACAATTCATGAAAGTTACCTTTAAAAAAAACAATACCAACAATCAAGAGAGGTAATTAACTTAAAGTGATTAATTTATATATTTCATTTGGTTGTTTTTTTGTAAGTTAGGAGGGGCACCGAGGAGCCAACAAGCTCCCTTTTGCCGACGACCTTTGGCAACCAAAGTGGGTCACATGAGATTGACGAGGAGGCCACGATCTTCTTTCTCATATCTTCTTCATTGATAAAGAGGCCAACGAGCTTCTCTCCTTCCACAATCTCTTTACCACCTCGTGAGAATGCTCGATCCACCCTTATATCCATATATGTATAGCCTTCACATCATCATTGGGTAAAAAAAATTTCTAACGTATCATCTCTTATACTAAAAGTCTTTTGATCAAACCAGGTGTTAATTGCCACCAATCAATTATGATATACATATATGTACTTAGTTAATACATATTTTGATATAAAACTTAACCAACTCTTATATAAACTAAATGAAAACATTAGCATAGTATGGAGATAGCTTTTAAACCTCACTTCGTTATTGTATTTAGTAATGATGTAACTTTTAAATCATGTTTTGACTAATTTAACCATGAATAATATTTCTATTTCTAAATATATTTATTTTACAATAATATGTTTTAATAAAGTTTAAAAGTGTATTCAAACGGTGCAATGGTGCTCTTTAACAAAGACTTTTATTCCAAGAGAGGAATAAATTATAAATGTGTGTTTTTTTTGTAATTATTTGTTTTTGATCAAAGTGTAAAAATAAGGTGGAAAAGAGAGACAAAAACTAAAGAGAAAAAAGTGGATTGGCGTGCCTTTCAAAAGAATCTTTGAAAATCCCTTTTCAGAACGGTGGAAATTATAACTCAATTATTATTATTAATAATATATTTTTACCATACTATTAGTATATAAATAAATAAATAAAAGTATTAAAATCATATCAAATATATGTTCAAGTAATAAAAACGAGAACATATCGTTACAAATATTAAATGTTTTAATAAACAACTATAAACATTTAATTAAGAAGAAGAGGGTCTTGGAGGAGTAAAGTATCCAACGGATAAAAGCATTTAGTGAGTTTTATTTATCGAAAACTGCACAAGTAGTCCCCGTGGTATGATTAAAGTGCAAATTTAGTCCCATGTCTCTTAAAGCTGTAAATTTAGTACAAACATATATGAGATGGTTGCAAATTTAGCCGCTAACATTAATGTCCATGAGCTTTTAACGAATATGATAACCAAACTTGCATTTATAAAACCACATGAACCATTTGTAGAACTTTCTCAAAATTTTAAATTTAATCAAAAATTTAAAAAAAGAGACGTGAGACGACTAGATCGTCAATGAAGAAGCTCGAAAGCGTGAGGCGCCTAGATCTTCGAAGACAAAGCTCAAAGGTGTGAGAGGGCTGCCTTGGGGGTGTGTTTGGCTCAAAACATGATCGTTACCGACAAAGACCGGATTGGTGACAATTAAGCGTGGTAGTGGGAGGGTCCTTCTGGTTTAAGATCTATAGTTTAGTCTCTACACTCATTAAAATCTACTACTATAGTTTCCATGGTAAATACCTCACACATACCCAACGAGTTATAGGCGGAGTATGGCATGCCCTATACTAACAGGATATGAAGTTGATACTACTCATATTCGTCCTAAACCCGTCCATCTTTCATCCCAAGTTGTAAACAAACATTGCAGCTGTCTCGCAAACATTTGGACTAATTTTGCAAAATAAAAATTATGAAGCCCAAACTTGAAATACACTTAAACCACATGGATCATTTCAGTAAATTTTATTTTATTAATTATTAAATACAAATAATAAATAAACAAATAAGGAAAAAGATGTAATTTAATTCAAGTGTCTCTCACTATCTGTGTGAAATAAAACAAGTCTCGAAAACGCAAAACAATTTCATTCTCACATTAAACAACACTCAGCTTTCACTGTTTCTCGCTAACATGAGCACTGTCTGCTTGCTAACATGAGCATTATTTCCACCGTTTCACCACCGCACAACCACCGTCATCTGTCATGAATCCACCAACCGACCACCCCCCGCCACCACCACCGGCTCAGCCACAGCTGCAGCCACCACGCTCCTCCTTCAGCTGCGACCGTCACCCCGACGAAAACTTCACCGGTTTCTGCCCCTCATGCCTCTGCGAACGTCTCCATACTCTAGATCAATCCGCCAACGCCACCGCCGTTGCTTCATCTTCTTCCCGTCGTAACTCCACTTCCTCATCCACCACCGCCGCTGCAATTAAGTCCATTTTCAGCAAAAACAAAACAACAACAGCAGCAGCAGCAGCAGCAACAACCAGAAACTCATTCTTCCCGGAGCTACGACGGACGAAATCATTCTCCGCCTCGAAACACGAAGGATTAGGGATCTCGGCTTGTGTTTACGAGCCTCAACGAAAATCATGTGACGTTAGGGGAAGAAACACTCTCTGGTCACTGTTTTCGATTCACGACGAGAACAAACCAAGGCACTCGTATTCACAACAACAAACCCTAGGTCACAATGGCGTTGTTCTCGAAACAGACAGAGAAAACGAAGAAGATGACCAAATTCACAAACACGAGGAAGAAGAAGAAGAAGATGATGAAATTAGGGTTACGGAAGAGCCAGAGGCGAGAACTGTGAGTGATTTGAACAACGACATTGTGGAAGAAGCGGATGAAATTGAAGAGCAGAAGATGTCGATTTCAATTTCAGACGAGTTGAAGCCGATGAAGGATCATATAGATCTCGATTCACAATCTAAAAAGCCCTCACGATCTAACTTCTGGTCAGCTGCCTCTGTTTTAAGCAAAAAATGGCAGAAATGGAGGAGAAAACAAAAGGATCGTGTCACCGGAACTAATGGCGTCGTTTTATCTTCAACATTGCCGGTGGAGAAGCCAATTTCACGTCAATATCGTGAAACTCAGTCGGAAATTGCTGATTACGGATTTGGCAGACGATCCTGTGATACGGACCCTAGGTTTTCGTTAGATGTGGGTCGGATCTCGTTTGATGACCCGAGATATTCGTTTGATGAACCTAGGGCTTCATGGGATGGGTACTTGATCGGTAGAACGTTTCCGCGGCTTCCTCCGATGGTGGAAGATGTTCCGGTTGTTCCACCTGTCCCTCGTTGTGATTCGCAGATCCCTGTTGAAGACGATAACATCCCGGGCGGGTCGATTCAAACACGAGAGTATTACTTGGATTCGTCCTCAAAGAGGCGTAAAAGCCTCGACAGGTCGAATTCGATTAGACGAATGGCTGCTTCTGTTGTTGCAGAATTGGATGAAACTAAGGTCAATCCTGTGGTTTCAAACACTAAAGTTTCACCTGCAACAATTGATTACAACAACAACAACAGCAACAATCTTGTTCATGGTGTTTATAATGTCCCAATTGATCCACCTAGGGTTTCAAGTTCGAATTCGTTAAGGGATGATTGTTCTGAAACATTTGAATTAGGGTTCAAAGATAGGGATAATGGGATTGCAGTAGAGAAGAAAGAAGGCAAGAAACCGAGAAAATGGCGATGGAAGCTTTGGGGGTTCATCCATCGTCGTAATAAAGACGACGATGAAGATAGATGCAGCACCGTAAGTGGCGTTGGAAGATCATACTCAGAATCATGGCAAGATATTAGAGATTGTAACAATGGGGTTAACAGGAAAGTGTTTAGAAGCAATAGTAGTGTAAGCTGGAGAACTTCATCGTTCCGAAAATCGAACCCTAACAACATGAATGGAAGTAAAGTGATTGGAAATGATCAAGGGTTTATGAATGGGAAGAACAGAAGAACAGGAGATGAGTTTGTTCTTGAACGGAACCGAAGTGCACGCTACTCACCAAATCATGTTGATAACGGGCTCTTACGGTTCTATCTAGCGCCATTGAGCGGTAGTCGAAGATCAGGAATCGGGTTATCGACAGGGAAAAGTAGACCGACGGGTGGTGCACAATCGATTGCCAGAAGCATGTTTCGACTCTACTGAAACCGGAAAGGTTAATCTTTTCATTGTGTAATAAAAACTCATGCTTTTTATGTATTATGTTATCTTGAAATTGGTTGGTTAATTGGGTTTTAAATCTTTTCTTTCATAATGTTATTACTATTATTGTTGTTTTAAATTTCTTATTATCATCATCGTCATGCTTTGCTTCAAATGAAAAACATTGTTGTCAATCTGCACATTCATTCCTTGCTATGAATCAAGCACAATAATTGTCAAGTTGTAGAGAGCTATAAACATTACATGATTGTCATGTGTGTGTGTGTGTAAATGTAAAAATCAAATAAAAGATGATTAAAAAATGATTTAGTGATGTATGTGTGTATTTTCTTTTTACCATATTTGAAGTGAAAATGAAATGTAGATGTAAAAGCAGAATGATGAAAAAACACTATTGATCTTGATCACAATAAAGTCAAAAAGTGAGAGTGAAAACACACCAACATGTTCCAAGAAAAGAAAAGAAAAGAAAAGAAAAAGAAAAAGGTAAAGTTAAGAAAAAAGAGGCACAAAACCCTATGAATTGTCAAGCTTTGTCTTTGTAATTTGGAAACTCACTCCATTTTTGTCTTATGATTCACGATCAATTCATCATACAGAATATTGGTTTTTTATCCCTCCTGCTTTTGCCTTTTGTTTTTGTTTTTTTTTGCCTAATGTTTTTGTTTAAGTTAAATGTGACACCAAAACCATAATACTTCCTTAGACACACACGTGTGTGCAAAATTAGAAACAAAAAATACCAAAAAGGATAAAACATAAACTTCATTTCATGCCTAATTTTGTTGGTACCAGATTCATTGAATAGCCAAACCCAAAAACATTAGAAACAACCAGTACAAATACCGATCAAGTGTGGTCATGGTCAGTATCAGTTTGGTATTGGTGGTGGTACTATGGAGGTACTTGGTACAAACTGATTATCCATGATTAACTCTTGTGTTCTTTTAAGTAGATAGAACTAAGTACTAACGCTGCACAAAGCAAATTGTAACGGTTTTACCTTGTATAAAGTTTGGTTGAACGGCTAGTTATATATTGAATCCGGTTTGAAACCGATTCAGTATGATCTGATCAAATACGGCTTTCCAAAAAAATTCGGTTTTGAACCGATCCAATCTGGCCCAATCAAGTTTTAACTTTGATTGAACCGATCCAAATAGATCTGGGAACCGGTTTAATTTAGCCCAAAGTCCCAAACCATGGTTTTTTTACCTCTAGATAGAACATACTTTAGGATTTGGATCTCATTATCTCCTACACTTAAATGGGCCGAACCAAGCCAAATGTTGGGCCATTTGAACAAACTTAAAAGTTAAAACGGTTAAACCCAATAAACTATAAACCATGCATGCCTATCATTCTATCAATTGCTCAAATAAAAGAATATCTAAACAAACTTCCAAAAAATAAGCTAAAGTCCTTTTACTCCAGATAAACAAATGCTAACTCCAGACCAACTTATAAGTTCCAATCCATGAGGTACAACCAAGTACACTTGCAATTTCTGGTAAATAATGTGACAGCAAACCAAGATAATGCAGCAGTGATAAGAGGTGCAAAAAGCTTCCTATGTTTCCTAACCAAAACAGAAACAGAAACAAAGCATTAGCATGATTTCATTCAAAACTATACAACCATTCACTGCCACAAAACATGAATTTTTTCACAGAACTGATTTACTCACCATCAAGAACAACCATCATTCAAGATTCTTCATCTGCAAATCGAAAGATTCGGATGCGGATGCAAACACCCCATCATCAGAACCATCCCCTGATGGTGATGCCAGAAAACAAGAACTTTTAGCAAGAATTGCAATGCTTCAAGCCCAAAAAGTTCGCCTCACTGATTATCTAGATGAAACATCTGAATATTTAACCAAGTTTGCAGAAGAAGCCAATGTTGAGTTTGATCAAGTAGGCGAAAACGCTCTCAAAGAACTTGAAGAAGCCAGTGCACGGGTTTGTTTCATCTTTTAATATAATATAATGCCAGTCTTTAACTCATGTAAGCTGCACAGAGCGGGCAGGTCGGGTGCTTGACTTCGGGTCGGGTAACGGGTCAAACTTGCCTTTTTAGTGAGTCACTGCAGGTCAGGTCATAAACAAATTAGTCAAAACTGGAACCTCTATGCTGCACTATGGGTACTGTGCAAAACATAATTGTTCTACTAACACCTATGATAATTCAAACTTAAGGCATACAATTTAGAATTTAATTTTAATATGGGGGCAATAACTTCTAAATTATGACAATACTTTTCACAGATAATGGGAAACATAGACAGCCAAATGCAAGCTTTTGAAGAATCTTCAGAAGCAAGCAAGCAAGAAATAGCAGAGAATCAAAAGAAAATAGATGATTTTGAAGTTCGGTTGGAGAATGAAATAAACGAAGGTCTGTTCTTCAAAAATTTGGGCCAGTCAAAGCCAGTTAACAAAACCATAGCAAAAGAAGAAGCCAAAAAGATCACAGAGTTGACCAAACAAACAGCAGGAACAGAAACTAGGAGAAACATTTACCTTGCATTGATTGGGCTGATTAGCATCTCCTTAATTGATTCCTTGGTTTCTCAATCTTTTGACTGGAGAAGAGGTGTGATTCTCGGTTTAATTCTAGTTGGTTTGATTACACAATTGACCTATGAGCAAAAGGTGTTAGGTGAAACAAAAGAAAAAGAAACCGAGAAAAATGAAAGTAAGAAGAAAGAGTGAAGGGATTTTTCTCTTAACTATACTTGTATGTTTTTTGACGAGTATATATATGAGATATCGCATGGTGAATAACCCAAAGAATGATCTCAACTCTTTGGACTGATATGTCATGCTATTTCTTTTTGCATCATTATAGTTTTGATGATATATGTAGAATCACCAAAAATGTCACTTGAATAAAAATGATGCTTGTATAAAATGTTACAGAACAGATCGCTTCAGGTTATGTTCAATACCAAATGGATAAAGCACAATAGTTCACTAAAAGGAAACCGACCAACTGGGTAGAAAGCCGCCAAAACTGTAAATTTAATGGGAACAGACTAATAAATAGGTAGACTATTATTGTAATAACTTATAGCACGAGTTATCTGAAACTATCTAGCAAAAATGAGAAATATAGTATCAGGTCAACTTGATCTGTTAAGTTATTTACAGACTTGTTTGTTTTGCCACCTATACTGAGTATGGTATGAGGGATAACCCAAAGTATGGACTTGCTACTTTGGACTATACATCATACAACTTCACTTTGGCATCAGTTATACATCATTGGCAGCTTCTTTCTGACCAACAACCTACTTTACTCGATGCTTAATTCTGTTTTTTTTTCAATCGCAGTTAAAAAATCAGATAGAAATAAGTCATTTATATGATAATCAAGTAATAGTTGTGTCCCAAATGCATATCTTGTATGAAAAAAACAAACTACTTGATAGAACCCATGTTCGTATCCCATTGATGTGGGTTGAACTTGTTGATCCATTCAAGCAACGTGATAAAAACAATCGAAAATCAGGATATCATGCTTTCCACCATATGAACAGAAGAACCAAGATCCAGCCAAGTCATCTGCTTTGCAGCATTTTATCTGGGCATTAATCTTTAAGCAAGCGGTCAATTGTCACTAAGTATGTCGAAGGATTTATTTCAAGATTGTAATTTTTGCATGTTTGTGTGTTAAGAAAGATACAAGCAAAGTAGTTGACTCAATTCAGGATCTTACTTCATGTCCAAAGGAAGTCAACATAGATTTTTAACACCATTTATGCATCAAATCAAGGATCAACCAAGCTGAAGATGGACAAAATGGCCTTCTGAAGTCTGAACATTAAGATAAAGAAAATAAAAACACAGTTCATAAATAAGTTAAGAGGTTAATTTGTAATGAAACAAAAAAAGATACGAAAATAAACTTACTTCAAACACGTTTAATATCAACATTATGCATCATAGGCCGTGAATGCAAAACCGCTCTCACGAGTATATTCCAAGTAATTGCAGTTGGTATAATCTCCCTAGCAACCGCATCAGTTAGATAATAAATAGCATCTTGTATCTTTTTACAAGAACATAACCCTTTAAGAGCAATATTATAAGAAATAATATCGGGATGAAACCCACTTTTCAAAATTCGACCCCAAATCATTGATGCATTTAAACAATCTCTGACTTTGTAGAAACCCTCCATTAAAGTGTTAAGTGTAACAAGATTCGGGACACAATTGTTTTCACCCATCTTTAAATAAAACTCCAATGCATATTCAACATTTCCTATAGAACAAAGCCCGTGAATTATAATATTGTACATAATTACATCATGTTTGAAACCGTTATCAACAACCTGGTTCCACAGTTTGAGAGCCATATCCACCTTCTTGTCTTGACATAAACCCCGCATTAACAAGCTATTAGTGATCACATCCGGCCTTAATCCCTTTTCAAGCATTTCTCTCACAAGATCATAAGCTTCATCAAATCTATGTGATTTGCATAACCCATCTATTAGAGTATTGTAAGTAACAATAGTTGGGGAACAACCCATTGTCACCATTTTATCCAAGAAGTTGATAGCATCCTTAATTTTACGAGCTTGAATAAACCCTTTAATTATTGTATTACATACATTCGTATTTGGGTTACATCCATTCTTAACCATGCGATCTAACATAATAACGGCATCATTCAACCGCCCAACATTACAAAATCCATTAATCATTGAAGAAAATGCATAAACATCAAGATTGCTACTTTTTTCTTCTGCCTCTTTTAGGACAAAAAAAGCCTTGTCTACATACCCATTTTCGCATAATCCATGAATCAAAATACCATAACTAGTCGAATTTACCAAAGAACTATTTTCATGCAATAGCTGCCACAAAGAAATCGCCTTTTCCACATTCCTATTGTCAAACAATCCTTTAATTAAAATATTGAAACTAATAACATCCCTGCAATCTTTCTTTTCCATTAACTCCCACAATTCAAAGCATTCTTTAATCATTCCTGCACGACAATACCCATTGAGCAACACATTGTATATCGCAACATCAGGAGACACTTTCTTTTCAACCATTTCCCTAAAAACTGTCATACCACCTTCAACATTGCCAGATTCACAAAACAGTTTAATAACCATGCTATATGTATACAAATCCATTTCCCGTTCGTTTTCCTTCATCCGATACCAAATCTTCAAGCTTTCTTCATACTTCCCATACTTACAAAAACCAGCAATCATAACATTATAACTACCTACATCTGGATACACAGAAGAAGAGTTCACCAACCTTTCCCACACCTCACTTGCTTTACGAAAATCACCCTCTTTAAAAAACCCATCAATTAAAATATTATAACACATCACATCTGGACTCACACCTCTCACAAACATTTCATCAAACACCTTCAGTGCATCACTCATCTCACCATTTTTAACTAACCCATTCACCAAAGTACCATAACTAACCACATCCGGAACCATCCCTTTACCAAACATCCAATTCAACATCTCCTTAACTCTCCCAAACTCCTTCCTTTTACACAAAATCTTAATCAAAATGTTATACGTTTCCAAATTGGGGAAAACACCCATCTTTCTAAAGTTCCTAAAGAACAAATCCGCACGGTTAAACTGATTCGATTCACCCAATGCATTCAACAAAGTATTGTAAGATCTTATACCCGGTTCACACCCAAAGATTTCGTTCATTCTTTGAAAAAAGTTTAAAGCTTGATCAACCATGTTGTTGTTGGAATAAGCTTTGATGACAATTAACGGGATGTCTTCGGTGCAAACGCATTTGTTGGATTGAATTGAGTTTAGAATTGGGGGGATTTGATGTAGGAGCTTTGGGGATTGGGTGATACGGCGGAGGATGTGCTGGTAGACGGAGGTGGTGGGGGTGTAATTTGGGTGACGGAGAGCGGCGTTGAAGATTGAAAGAGCTGAAATTGTGTGTTTTTGGGATTTGAGAAGTTTGAGTAGATGTTTGGAGAGAAGGGGTTTGGGAAATTCGGCCATTGGAGGCAGAATTTGAAGTGATGTTGAATGTTCAACATATTGGTGGTATGAAACAAAACACTAGGGTTAAGTGGTTAACCGTTCCAAAGGAAGTCATTATAGATGGATTTTCAATATTAGGAAGTTAAGGTCGAGCATTTCAAGGGTCGACTCGTGAAGGACCTGGAAATCGACCCACATAACAACATGTTCGACTCATCTTAAATACATGGTTCTGGTTTAAGGTTTTGTATTTAGGTGATACATGGTTGAGGGTCGGTTCGGGTTCAGTCCCACCTAAATGTGGGTCTACCCATGAACCCATATATTGAAGGTATCAAAAATTAAACCAATTATTAGAAGCAGATTAAAGGTGAGAGAAATGAAATAAATGAAGATGAGTTAGATGAGAAATTTGACGAGTATGTTAAAGGTAAGTATATTCATTTGAAAATAAATATTTTGTGGTAGCTTTATTTGAATGTATTTAGAATGTTGACAAGATGAAGAGGGAGTGTTTGTATTATTGAAGAAAAAACTAATAACATATTAGTTCTTTTGGTATTTACATTATGGTTTTTTTGGATAGAGGTTTATGAATATTTGAATTAGTTATGTGTTGGTATTTTGGCAACATGTTGAATTGGAATTGAAACCGACCACATTAAATGGGTTTAGAACTAGAACCACGTAATATTAAAGGGTTGGTTCGTGAATCTTCTTTTGATCACTATATGACTAATCGGTTCTCGTGGTTCTGGGTCGGGTCTTGTGGGTTTGGACCCTTTGCACATCCCTAATTAGGATACAACATTTTTTGAAGCCGTCAAGTTAAACATATTATGTTAGCACTGATCTCACTTATAAACCAACATGGTTCATGTCCGGATTCAAAGTTCAATATCTCCAACATATAAATTTATATGTGTAGCACAAGACTTGGACATGGATCTCCAATGAAATATAGTTCTATAACTTACATCTCTCTACTTTTCAACGAACCGAATTAATCATCATTAGTGGAATAGAAAATATAAAATATAATATTTCTTTAAGTTTTTTAGAATAATTATTATTAAATAGGTGTATGATATTATCCTAAATATTGCTCAAACCTTGATTATCGACACATAATCTTGTCATGGGTTTGGTTTTCACATTAAGATTTCGATGTCTTCTTCAATAGGATACATTGGTGGGGATGATAGCACACATCTATATAACTTTTATAACATATTCCTAGCACTATGTATATATTCTCTATTGGGATATATTATTAAGGTTTGTTTGTATAACCTACATGCTTAATTAGGTTTTTAGAATTTCGTGTAAACTTTTTATATGGTAACATAGTCATGCAATAATAGTATTCAGTATTTTAACATCTGATAAGGTATCAGGGCCTTAGGGTTCTAGTTACCTTCTTTTGCGCTACACCACCATACAAAAATATACAGACCATAGATGCCGCCATGTCCGGTCCCTTTTTCTATTTCGCTTCTTCTATCATTTTCCTATTTTTGTTTGAATAAAGCTTTGTTATTGATTCAAGATTCAAGCCGTAACTCTAAATCCTAACAAAATGTTTGTCACTTGAATCTAGCGTTTAGATCATCCATTAGTAATTATTCGTTTGACTATCTACTTCGTCAAGTTGCTCCTTGCCATAGCTTCATGTCGAACCCTTTTGTTTTTTTTTCGTTTTCTATTATTATTGGACCTCGGTCCTCTTATTGTCGCCAACTACGGTCCACTACTTATTGAGTTTCGACCCTCTACTGCATCGTCTGTTCGATTACGATCTGCAACCGCGCTATCATTTTAGTTAGCTTTTCATTCGGCCTCTTATTGGATTACGGTCCTCACTGATACGAATGATAAAGTCACGAATACAATGGGTGGAAAAAAACTCTTAAGTAAAATAATGAGGTTGTGGCAAAAGCTAAGAATTCTGAATCTATCAAAGCACATTTATGTTTTTTTATTATGTTTATTTTTTTTAATTTTCCTGTTTTAGCATCTTGTTACTGACTTTTTTACTAAAATGGTGTAATTGTACAAATTATTTACCAATATGGTGTAGTTTGAAAACTATTTACCGTAATGGTGTAGTTTTAAAATTTAATTCTTCCTCACTCTTATCTCCATTGGTTTGTTTATAAAAGTATTTCTAAATGGTCTTTTAAATAAAAAAAAAGCTTTTAAATCTTTTAGAAATGATTTAACATAAACTTTTGGAATGTCTTTTAAAGAGATTTTTTAGTTTCCAGTGTTCTTTTTTTCCTATTTTTCAAAATGTTGTGTTAATTTTAATTGTGATATTTCAATAGAACTTTTTTTAATACCTTTAAAACTTTATAAATAGACATTTTGTTAAGTTAATTTTTTTAACTTGTTTAACAAGTTTTAAGTAGTTAATCGAGCTATTTGTAAATATATTAATAAAATAGATTTTCATTAAAAACTTTATTTTATATTCATCACAATAAAAAAAACATGTATAACACGCATGGCGGCGGTGTCATTTGAACCGTGAAATTTGAGTATTTTCCAGGTTCAAAACTTGAGGTTCGGTTTACGGTTTGCGTTTTGATGAACTAGTGGGTACGATTCGGTTTACAACTTTTATCAATGTTTTGGATGTTAACTTTTTTCACGGTTCAACGTCACATCCGTAGTGTCCCTATATGAACGTAATGTTTTCTTTGTAGTGATGAATATAAATAAATTTTTTTTATAAAAGTAAAAAAATTATTATTGAAAACTAAAAGTTCCAGTAAATTAAAATACATTTAATAAAATTAAGTAAAATAATTTATAAAACAATTAAAAGTATGTATGTTGCAAAAAAATATATATTAAAAACACATTTGTAAAGTAACCAATGAAAATAGGAGTGAGAAAGAACTAAGTTTAAAACTACACCATTATGGTAAATAGTTTTCAAACTACACCATTATGGTAAATAGTTTTCAAACTACACCATATTGGTAAATAATTTATACAATTACACCATTTTGGTAAAAAAGTCCTTGTTACTTTCCTCTATAACTAGGGGGAGCATTGGAATATATTATTAGAGTTTATTAGTACAGGTCTACATGCCTAAATCTTAATTATGTTTCTAGCTAGGTTGCGTGTAAACTCTATATCTATATATCGTAACCTAATCATTTATTAATATTATTGGTATTTACCATATGACATCCATAATTATACTATCATGATTCTCTACTTAAAATTAGTTTTGGATAAAAAAAATTTACGATAACATAGGTTAGTTTTTGTACATACCAATAGACAAGCGGCATGGTGGCTTATTTGTAAATAAGTTAAATATATTTATTTTTAATTGAGCTTGTTACTTTAATTAAGTGTTTATTTATATTTACGTATGTAGATACGTGTATATTGTGGTGTGTTTAATATATAATCAGTTTTAGTTACATAGCTATAAGAATTCCATAAACATCTAATCTAATACTAGTAAAAGAGTAAAAATATTATCACGCGTCACTCTGTAGTTAAACCTTAAATTTGTTTTTCCGCTAGCTCAAACTTTAGAACCAAACTGCATTGTTTTTTTTTTAATTAGAATTAAAAACTTTCATCTTTAAAACATTATGATATATCAATACCAAAAAATATAGTTTGTAACATATAACAAATCATTCCAAATTTTCCTATTATTCTAAAATCTGAATAAGTTATTTTTTATTTATAAATAATTGTATTTTGATTAATTACCCATTATTTGTTAGCATGCACAATTGTGTCAACCTAATATTACGTTTAAGTATTTGTTTAGTCGAAATATTATTAACTAATTAAAACAACTTTTTTTCACTTTAAAAAAATTGAATTTATTTAAAAGAACACGTGTAATACACGGGTTAATAAACTAGTTTATATGTATAAAAAAAGATAACAAAACAAGTGGTAAAGAGAAAAGAGACGATTACAAAAATTATCATGTGTGTCCAGTGGCGGATCTAGAACCAAATATCAATGAGAAAATTTTCGCTCAAGGGTATCATAAATTTTTTTTTAGAGGTATCCCGATACTTAAAACCGAAAAAAATGGTATCTTGATACTTAAACCGGTGAAAATTATATTTCGTAACGATAGTTAATTAATGGTAGCCCGGGATACTCCTTGGCTCTTCATAGCTCCATCCCTGTGTGTGTCATATACTTGATCAGTAAAAACATATTTTCTAAAAATAGTGCATATAGGACCTCGCACATCTCAACTTAAAATTGATTTGTATTTCCACCATATGTTTGAATTGCGTCGTAGATCATCCCGGTGTGCGTTACTGTTTCATAAAATAGCTTATATTTAAATAAAAATAGGTTTAGTTCAATAATTAATTAATGCATTCACTAGAGATGCCTTATATGCAAACTTGCTTGACAACTCTTTCCCCACCTCACCCCAAAACAACGATTAAAAACATCAATCGATCACATGATTTTTTAAAAGTGTGTGTTATAATCATGCTTTAACACATGATGTAAAACGATAGTCATTTTAGGCATGAGTAGTTGAGTACATACCCATAAACTAACAATATTAAGGTGCATTCAATTACATCGGTGTTGTATGACTATAGATAATAAATACTCCATTAATTAATGTAGTTGCTTGAATGATTGCTTTATTTGTTATCAAGCACATAAACTATCCTTTATAATTTAAATGTCACAAAAAGATTGTAGCAAGTACTATGTTAAAAGCTAACATGTTTCAGTACGTTCTATGATAGAGTATTTAAATGCTTAAACTTTAGTTAATCATTGGATTAAAGCGTAAAAATGGTCTCTCTGGTTTGTTGTGTTTTGCATAAAACTATCGAAATTTAATTTCTTGCCACATCAGTCCTTGATTTTCAAAAGTTGTTGCTAATCCACTCTTACAGGCTAACGGTGTTTAAATCTCTATTAGCGTTTTTATCAAATGACTAAACCACCCCTTATTAAAAAATAATAAAATAATACAATATGTTTAAAACTTTATTCTCTCTTACCTTATTCATACCAAAACTTAAGTATGCTCAAAGTCAATTAAAATGCTTTGTAAAGTGTCATTTTAGAGGGAATATTATTGGATCCCAAGGAATATGAAAATTTACAAAATAAGCAAGTTTGACCAAAGCCAATAAAAGTCAAACTTAGTCAAAGTCATCAGCGATTGAAGATATCGAGCATCAACATCAGGTTAACGAGCAAGCGTCAATGAAGACGTATGAAGATAAAACTAGTTGTGTTTGACTTAGAATATTTATGCAATCATATTGTGGTTAATCTTTTTACTTTAGATTACTTATGAAGTGGGTGTGGTAAGACTATAAATACCAGTATACCACACACTTAGGCATTTTGTAAGAGTTGCCTATCCTTTATCATTTCCATAATAATTTTAACATAATCAGTACGATTACCTAAAAAAGTATTATCATCATCTTTGCATTGATCTTCGTTAACATTCAATCATCAATAGTTGATCAGTGAGATTCCGTATCACTGGTCGTAATAACATCACATAACAATCATAGATCTTGATGATCAAGGGTTTTTGAAAACCATCAAATGATATCAAAGCTGACATTCACTACATTCCACCACAACCATGTTTTAAAATCTAATTTTCCTAAAAACATAGGAAGTTTGAATACTCGTACAAGTAAAACTAAAACCGTGTTCGATACTTAATATAGTAAACCAAAGTTGAAAACTTGATTAACTATTATGCCATAAAACTCACTGTATATAACAAATTGAGCTCGGTTCTGAGCCGAAGGGTGCTACATGAAAAGGTTAAAGGTTTATGTTATGGTTCTTCTTAGAACGTTTGGTTGAGAAGTTTTTAAAAAATCAATGTTTTTATTGTATCTTTTTTTACTTTCATTGTGTCTTTTTTGTGTAAAAAATTACAAAAGACAATGAAAATAAAAAAACAAAAGACAGAACGAAAACGTTGATTTTTTTGTTTTATTTTTCGTTTATACTCTTTTTTTATGATGGAGGATGACATGGGGAATAAGGTTTCTGAAACACCTTTTTAAAATGGTTATTAGATTTTAATACTCTCAACTATGGAGTATTTGATGTTGTCACTCCCAACTAACACGTTCGCTGTCACCACTCCCAACTTAACATTTTACTTGCCGTGTCATTTCGCTTTTATGTCACATAAGCATACCAGTAGGATAATAACGTCACATGGACAAAAGCGGAGTGACACGACAAGTGAAATGTTAAATTGAGAGTGGTGACAGTGAAAGTGTTAGTTGGGAGTGACAGCTTCCAATACCTCATAGTTTGGAGTATATATAAAAATCCAATAACCCTTCTTAAAATTCGATTTAATTTGTGAGTTATTTATTTTTAAATCATTCATTGTGTCATTTTTTAACTATTATGTTATTCTCACACTCTGTATTATGTTTACATTAATTGTATTTAAACGGATATAATTAACGAATCAAAAAGTAGTACATGCAACAAATTAAAACACATCAAGAAATCAAGTGTGGCTCGATCAATCTAGACCCATAGGTACGTAGAATGGTCTCTCCTTCCAATTATATAGCAGAAAGTTTGTTTTCATGATGTAAGCTTAAATTAATGAATATGAACTCATAAGAATAATTCACAAAATTGTAAAAATTATTAAGCACAATATTGAGCTAGATTATTAGACTTCATATATGTTAACATTATTACTGTACAAATTAACAATTTTTTAAAATATAATTATAGTTGATAAGTGTACCGATAATCATAAAACAATTTCAAAATAATTGTAACTTATTGACTTAAAACGAGTTAATTTACCGATAACACGCTCAGTTTAAGGTTTGATTAATTAAGCGTGAAGATCTAATATCTTGAGAAGAAAACGATATTAGAAAAAGCGAAACGACAAAGTTCACATTATTAATTCATTAATGAGGAATCCAAGTGGGGAGAACAAAACATACGTAGAACATATATATCATGCTAGCTATTTGTTGTTGTCGTGGGATTCGTCATCAAGATGTGCTACGGTTTTATACTCGAACAAAGATGATGATATATTGTAATCATGGCTAGCTAGTAAAGTGTGAGAGAGCAAGGATGATGCAAATTCGATGATTGAGTGATTATTATTGTTCACAACGTGACAAAGAAAATGTTTGTTAACAAACAATATATCTAATGATAAATATGACACGTATTTCAAAAAGAATGTAACACGTCTTGATTAGTAAGAAATTAAGTTTGAGTGGTGCATTCGGGTTCAGGTTTGAGACAGATGTCACAAAAAGTGTCATTTTAAGTAATTGTGTTTGGTTAATTAACTAGTAACATAACCGGTGACACTAGTGGTTTTTGGTTGTTTTAACGAGTCAGACCATGAGATCTGTTTATACTTTCAAAACATTGTTTACAACATAAACTTAAAGTAGATTCATATCTATGCTAACCACTTTTTATAACTATTCACTCCCGACTCAAAAACATTTTTCTAGTACGTTAAGGATATCATGTGCACAACTTGGTATATTTTATTGCATGAGTTATTAACAATTAAGTACATTTTATTTGGTTCCAATAAAGTAGTAGTTATTTTATCCATTTTAATTGCCAAAACAAAATTATTAGTTTATCTGTTATCATAATCATAACAACTTTATAAGGTATAACGAATTCAACTAACTAGTGGCTGCTGTTGATTATTGTATAATAAAAATTATAGGATTATTTTATTAACCGACATTATAAATCAAATTGCAAATAATTAATTAATACGTGTAATATAGGTGCAAGCCATACGTATAATAAATTTATTATTATGTATGCTTTGAAACTATATGAAACTTTCGAATGGCATGATACTTGTATATCACCGAGTGAATAACTAATATTTATATACTTACTAATATAAAATGTCGGTTATAACCGACTTTCATGTGCTGACACGTGACACATTTATGTGTTGTCACATGTCGTGTAATTTTTTTAACTTAGATATATTTATGATTTTAGTCCCCTGATATTTACTAATTGTTATTTTTGTCTCTGTTGACTTTTCAACTTTCATCTATTACTTTACTTTGAAATGTACGACTTCAAGATTCTAATGTGACTAGGTTATCGTTTTGATTATGAAACATTACGGCTTTATCTCGTGACGTAAGGGATACAAAACTTTTTTTTTTATCAACGCACATACGCATGACCCGATCACGTGACCCAACCGCTGCAACGCGCGACCTAGTCTCATATATTTAGTTAACTTACAAAAGATCAAAGTTAAGCATAAGAGCGTAACATTTCCCTATCTTTAAATTTGCATGTTATCCTTATTAATTATTTAGGATTACACCCTTCTAAAGTTAAGTTACCTAATTGAAACAAGATAAATTACTAACTGAAATCATTTTAAAAAAACTAAAAGATAAGCTACCTAATTGAAACAAAACAAAGTTTGGGTGACTTAATTGGAAACTGAAATATAAGTTAATTTAAACAAAACAAGTTTAAGTAACTTAGTTGAAACAAAATCAAAACTTGGTTATGTTTAATTGAAACATATATGTAGTATCATATTATTGTATATATGTAGTATTGATGCATGATTATATTCTAGTATGAATTTCAAGTTTATTTTATTTTATTTTGTTATGGTATTTATCGTTTATTTATTGGTTTATAATTAACTTTAAGTTTAAATCTAGTATAAGTATTGGTTTTGTTTTAATTGTAATCATTTTTGTTGAATGCGGAATAAAAAAAACATTGTTACTGGACCTTTTAGGTTGTATGAAGACTTTGAATAATTATTAGATTTTTGAGTCTTTTAAGCGCTTCAAAACTTACATCAAGTACCATGATAGTCAGAGGTGGCCTTGTGTGTATGAGAATAAGGTAAATGCCTTAGGCCACAAAAAATTTTAGGCCTCAAATTTTAGAAATTTACACATATAGGTATATATACATCTATTTCAAATTGTGACCAAATGCTAATGTGGATGAAATGGTTTTTTGCTTTTCCTTGCTAGCTTGAGCTCTTGTGTTCAAGGCTTTGTGCAAGCATTTTTATCATTTTTTTCTCGGTTCTCGAATTTAGCCACTCTGATTATACATATTTAGTTAGAAATCCAAATAAACCCAATTTGATTTGATAGAACTACTCTAAACTAATATAACTTTTAACTACTTTACTTACAATAGCAAAGATTAATAAATATTTCTCTTAATCTAATTAAACAACTTTTGCATCATTTGTGATTATAGAAGTGTTTAAAATGTGTATAAATATCACTATGATAAATAAATATTATTATTTACTCTTAATCTTAAATAATTTTATAATCTTGAACAAACTTCAACATATTTTACAATTGATTAGCCTATATGATAATAAATAACCGTTGGTAGTTTACGACATCAAAAAAATGTTATTTGAGACTTTATTGATTGGTTATTTAGCTTATTAGTTGCTTATTTGATAGTTTGATACTTTATTAGTTGTTTAGTTGATTATATTATTAGTTGTCGATCACCCAAAGACCGAAATTTTAAAAAGACCACAACATTTTCTTTGCCTTAGGCCTTTAAAGTGGTTGGGCCGCCCCTGATGATAGTACATATATGTAGTATACAAAAGCACAACATGATTTTTTTTTTAAATTTTGTTAATGTACCAATATTATACTCTAGTTAAAGTTATTAAAATTTTTGAGTTTTAGAGGCAATTTTTTAAAAAAATAAATAACGTATGAAAAAGTTAAGGACATTTAAAGGAAAAAGGGGAGAGGTTCTCAAGTTATCAACTTAAATTAAGTTCTTTCTTGAACTTTTCAGTTTTCCCTATATACAACTATGATTTATCATGCCATACGTCAATTTGACGTGTCAACGGCCACGTCACAAAAATATAACGGGGTTAAGTAAATTTAGTGATGAGGCCATTGGTTAGGTATATTGGTTTCTATCGGTTCTAATTATCATTTTTTCGTTTCTACCGGTCTCAACTATTGAATTGTTTGTCAACGGTCCCAACTTTTATCACTTTAACAACCAACAGTCCGTTGTTAATTTTTTTAACGTCGTTAAGTTTTTATGAACTCAAGACCGATGTTTTAAGTCGTTTGATCGGAAGGAGAATACGAGTCTATTTATAAAAAAAGTTATCTCGAAACGACGTTCCGAATGACGAAAATGTGCTTCAATCAGATGTAAAAAATTTATCGTTCGAAGCGTTGTTTTGAGATAATTTTTACATTTGTCGACTCGTATTCTCCTCCAAATCAAAAGACCTAAAACATCGGTTTAGCTTGAATTGAAAAAAAAAAACGGATCGTTGATTACCAAAGTGATAAAAGTTGGACCGTTGACAACCAATTCAATAGTTGGAACTGACAGAAACCAATATATCAAAAAGTTAAGACCAGTAACATGAATTTAAGGGTTAAATTTCTTAGTGACCAATAAGTGTTGTAATTATTCTCGTCTAATTTAACTATTTTGAAGCACAAATTTCATGAATACTGTTATGTGTGTGGCTTGAGGTGTTGTATTGCGATTGGTTGATTGTTTGAGATGTTGTGTTGACATTGGTTGAAAAGTGTTTTGTGTGACTTGAGGTGTTGTGTTGCTATTAGTTGAATAATGTTTTGTGTGTGGCTTAAGGTGTTGTGATGGTATTGGTTGATGGTTTGAAGTGTTACAATATTGCTATTGGCTGACTAATGTTTTGTGTGTGCTTGAAGTGTTGTGTTGATATTGGTTGATGATTTAAGGTATTGTGTTGCTATTGACTGACTAAAGTTTTGTGTATGGCTTTAGCCTTTAGGTCTTGTGTTGCTATTATTTGATGTCATGAGTGTGTTTGTTTGTTGAGTGTGTTTGTTTGTTGACTATATTATATTAACTTTTTTTGTTTTGTTTTTGTATTTGATTCTTTTTATGTTGGGTTATTTTTATTTGTGGGTTGCTAAGGTAAGCAAGCGGTAATAAACCGTTTAACAAATATCGCACAACTCACGATAATTTAAAATATACATAGTTTTTCTTAAAAGAAAACCATATAAATAAGAGTCAATTATTATCTATCCATTTACAATTATGTTTGGGAAGAATTAGCCACACAAAAGAAATTAAATTAACTAACACAATTATCATAATGATTATGTAAAATGTAAGTAATGATTGAAACAAACATACATTTAAAACTTACTCTAACCAAGCATTTTGCTTTGCTATAAAGAAATAAAACAAAGCAATTCAGTACGTACCATCTTTTCAATAAGCTAGCTTCCGGTCGTTCATACACCTAATTAATTTACCAACGAAAACAGACATTACAACCGTCACCGATTAACACATTTATGACTTATATATAACCTTGCGTTGGCCAATCATATTTCTCACATCTTCTTCTTTCAATTCAATTCATTAATACTCATTCAACTCACCTCAACATCAATGGCAGCATCAGTATCTTCTGCTTCCACCTTTAACGGCTCTTTGCTTCGAGCTATAGTGACGGTCTTGTTCGTATTCCTCCCATTGTTGGTCGATGGTCGTGTTCGTCGCTACAACTTCAATGTCAGTACTATTTTTCTGTTACTTTTTAGTAATATATATGTTGACATGCATGCAAAAATGAATTTGTTTATGACTAATTAATTTAGGTTGTAAGGAAACAAGCGAATCGATTGTGCTCCACAAAGCCCATAGTGACGGTTAATGGTCAGTTCCCAGGGCCAACACTGTATGCTCGTGAAGGCGACACTGTGCTCGTTAGAGTTGTCAACAAAGTTAAATACAACGTCTCAATCCATTGGTACGGTATTAACTAGTTAAGGTTTATTACATATATAGTATAGTAGTTATAATGAATGTGAATAATTAATATGTTTTATATAACAGGCACGGGATACGACAATTGCGAACGGGATGGGCTGATGGACCAGCATATATAACACAGTGCCCGATCCAGCCAGGTCAGAACTATGTTTATAACTTCACCATCACTGGTCAACGGGGCACCCTTTTATGGCATGCACATATCTTGTGGCTTCGAGCCACCGTTCATGGCGCTATCGTCATTTTGCCAAAAGCGGGAGTTCCATATCCTTTCCCGAAACCAGATGTTGAACATGTCGTCATATTAGGTAAGTTACTGGCGCAAGAACAAAAAGTGCGCGCGTAGTCGTTACAAAAACTACAAATCAAAAGACTTTTATTTTATCTAAACTGTATATTATATACAGGAGAATGGTGGAAATCAGATACGGAAAAAGTGATTAATGAAGCTTTAAAGTCGGGGTTAGCCCCAAATATATCAGATGCACATACTATAAATGGTCATCCAGGACCCATCGCTAGTTGTCAATCACAAGGTATACATACTTAATTCAATGAAGATAAAAAAAAACACATGAAACTTGATTATTATTTAATACTTAAGTATTTCAAGTGATTTAATTTATTCATGTATACAGGAGGATTTCAACTAAGCGTTGAAAATGGTAAATCATACATGCTACGAATAATCAACGCTGCACTCAACGAAGAACTCTTTTTCAAAATCGCCGGCCACAAACTTACGGTGGTGGAAGTCGATGCTACCTACGTAAAACCCTTCAGCACAGACACGATCGTCATAGCACCTGGTCAAACCACCAACGTTATCATCACCGCCACCAAATCATCTGGCAAGTTCATGATGGCAGCCTCCCCATTCATGGACTCACCAATCGCCGTAGACAACAAAACCGCCACTGCCACCCTCCATTACACCGGAACCCTAAGCACTACCACCACCACCCTCACCATCCCACCACCACAAAACTCCACCGCCACCGCCAACAATTTCATCAATTCCCTTCGTAGTTTGAACTCTAAAACGTATCCCGCCAATGTGCCGTTGAAAATTGATCACTCGTTGTATTTTACTGTCGGGCTCGGGATTAATGCATGCCCAACTTGTAAAGCCGGGAATGGTTCCCGGGTTGTGGCGAGTATTAACAATGTTACATTTGTTATGCCCACCACCGCTCTTTTACAAGCACATTATTTTAAGAAAAATGGTGTTTTCACTACTGATTTCCCGGGTAACCCACCTGTTTCTTTCAATTATACCGGAACCCCACCCGCGAATTTAGCCACAAGCAGTGGGACTAAGGTTTACAGGCTAAAATACAACTCAACTGTTCAGTTAGTGTTACAAGATACAAGTATTATTTCCACCGAAAACCACCCTATTCATTTGCATGGGTTTAATTTCTTCGCGGTTGGTAAGGGGTTGGGCAATTATAACCCGAAAGTGGATCCGAAAAACTTTAATTTAGTTGATCCAGTGGAAAGGAATACTATCGGTGTGCCTTCGGGTGGATGGGTTGCTATTCGATTCAAAGCTGATAATCCTGGTAAACTCTTTACTTTTAACAATAATAACATTAACATAATTATAGTTATGATATGAAAATGACCATTTTGCCCTTGATTATAGGTGTTTGGTTTATGCATTGTCATTTAGAAGTGCACACGACTTGGGGGCTAAAAATGGCATTTTTAGTAGACAATGGAAACGGGCCAAATGAGTCGATATTGCCACCTCCTAAAGATCTTCCAAAATGTTAGAGAATTAAAGGAGGAAAATAAGGAGCTTGACTTGGGTATTTAGAAATATATATATTTGTTTCTTGAGCAAATAAGTGATTTGCTCAAGTCAATTTACAATAAAAATTCAGTATTTTTGTTACAATATTGATGTATTAAATGATATTATGTGTTGTGAAAATTTGCTATTAGTTGGCAAGTATATAAACACTTGTTTGTTCATCATTTTATCCCAACATATGGGCCGGGTCATTCATTTTCTTGCTAAATCATTCAATAACAGTATTGTATAACACTATCAGACTTTAATCCTTCATAATATTTTCTACAAAGTTGTTATAATGTTCCACATTGTACAGATTATCTTAACTAAAAGAATCATCAACAGTTAACAGCATCATTAATCACAAATCACCCGCAGCCAACTTCCTACGTGTCGGGGTTAAGAGTTTTAACATCCATTGCAACGGTCTCAGTAGCTGTGCTCTTTTCTTCCTCCAGAACCATATGGCAGCATTATACTGTTGGTTACGGATAACCGTCGTGGCAGCCCGCCAATCAAACTTCTCCATTTCTGCTCGGGCAGCCTGTCCGATATGTTCCCGTAGTTTGGCATTGTGTAGGAGTGGGACCAGTTTGTTTAAGCAGTCATCAAGATCTCCAGGAGTGTAGAGATACCCGGTTTTGCCCTCTTGTTCTTCGGGGATAATATCGGGTATACCTCCAGCCCGGGCAGCTACCACGGGCAAACCAGATGACATGGCTTCCAACACGACAAACCCGAGTGTTTCAGATTCTGATGGCATAACAAAAACATCACCACTCGCGTATGCTTGAGATAACTCCTCACCTTGTAACATTCCTGTGAATACAACTGGCATGCCTTCAAATAATTTCTCTAAATCTTTCCTGCCAAAAATACAATCTTAATCTTTAGAGATTTTATAAGAATAACTTCTCCTATAACCTATAGGAACCATAAAAGAAATACATTACAAACTTTATGGACTAAAAGTGCGACTCGACTCGACTCGACTCCTCAAAGGGTACCATAGTCATTTAACAGATTTAGCAGCGGAGCGGTAAACCACCTTCGGATCATGAGTGTCACAAGTTTCAATTTCAACTACTTACCTATATGGGCCATCGCCAATGAATGCTATCCTTGCTTCCGGGATCTTTTCCATGACACTGTACGATTTAAAGACAAAGAATTAGCCACCTATTAACACTATATAGAGAATTCACTTGATGTTAATGACAATTATTAAAAAACATAATAAAAAATACCCTTTAAGGAAGTCTAAGCTTTTTTCGACACCAATACGCCCAACATGCACTATCAATGGCCGATCAGGTTCACCATTCCTGTATATTAAAACCAACATATTTTTCAATATGATTTCTTGAAAATTCAAGAGTGATCTTTGACCAAAATAAGGAGGTGAACTGGTGAAGTGAAGTGAACGTGTAGAAATAAGTTCATACGTTAATCTAACTCGCATTTCATGAGAACGGAATTTCGGATGGAAACTTTCTGAATCAACGCCCTTATTCCATAGACGGATTTTGTTAGCTGAAAATGCAAAAATACCCTTAAAGATTTGTATATATAACCAAAAGATCAAATACAAGAACTTGTAAGAAATTCAAGATATTTAATTTATAGCAAAGAATTACCAGCTGTCACTCTTGCTTGTCGAAGATCCTTTGCAATTGCAGCCGATGGCACTAACGTGAGATCAGCTGCCCTATGAAGAAATTCTGAGACATTGGGTGACAAGTCAAAATGAGTCATTTTTGTGCGGGTAGAAACAAGTAGGACCCAAGTCTCTAACAAACATTATGTGATTCGACCCATTCATAAATGAATTGACATTAAGGAAGAGATGAAACATACTTATAACTAACCACATGGGCTTAACTAGCCAGCTAAACGTGTATCTTGGTATGTAACTGCATGAGAAATAGAAATTATACCCGGGTCAGATTTTTTAAAAGTGTGTATTTTAATATGTAACAACTTAATCATCCAAATATGAACGTTTTAATCCTATATATCACAATTCATAATCATAATCAGTATACCAAAACACTAAAAAATGATCATTGCAACTTCAAACCACAATAAGCGGTTTTGAACACACATTCAAACAACCCTTGGACATTTGACTAATAGTCAACTCTTTTTTCTAAAAACTATGAACTGATGGACATAAATCTGCTTACACGGGCACGTGTGTATGATATGACATTACAATCGGAACACACAACATTTTGGCAATAGCGAGTGCACCAAAAACCTGATAATTCACAACAAAAAAATATGTTACTAACTTAACATGAGATGCATGTTTGAAAGATTAGGAGGATACAAGTATAAACTTACCATAATACCCGGAGATGATGCATGGATGATGTCAGGATTAAACTGTTTAACCTCATTGATTATTCTAGGGCTCAACGCAAGTGAAAGTGGCACCTTTTGGTACCATGGGCAAGGGAAGCTGAACAAGAACAAAAATGAAGAAATGGTTAGTATGAAAAACGCCCCATATAGATATTAGCCTACTTTGTGGCCTATCAATATTAAAAGGCGTTTTAGATATCTGATTAATTGTCGATATTATTTACAATATGAAATTTAAAGAAACCAACCTTCGTGAGCCAATCAATTTTGCTCCATGAAATTCTTGAGGCACCCCTTCATGCGTTGTTACAACCATCACCTATACAAGTGAAACACAAAGTCATGATGTTCACAATTTGTAAATTTCATCACATTTACTTCATGCTATCATAGGGAAAAACAGCGATAAACATTAAATAGAAACATAATTTATTGATTGTCATGGAATTCATGGGAATGAAACCATTTGAATTTACACTCAAACCCACAAAACATAGATTATAATAGAAAAGAAAATGTGCAGGTTTTTGATGATTTGATCTCAAACTTACCTCGTCTCCCATCTCACGTAGATATTTAATGAAGTTTTGGAACCGATTCTTGTACCCTGAAACATACCTGCAAACAATCCAAAGAAATTAGATAGCAGATACCGAACAACATATATTTGGTTTCGAAATAGGGATAAATAAAGTAAGAAAATCAGTTTCATTAGCCGAGTATACATAATGGGCTATGCTTATGTGGAACAAAGTCATAATACTTTAATAACTGGCTAGATTAGCAACATACACTATATAAAACATGTTTATAATTTTCTGTGATTTAAAAAAACTGTGAACCAATTTGTTGCCCACATAAAACATTGAATAATAATGCAAAAAAATGGATCAGCTCAGAGTATAGAACCCCTCAAGTTTTTGTATATATTAATGCAAAAAATTGATCTGCTTAAACTTGATACCCAAGAACATAAAAGTCTTAAAGTATAGATTGCTTTGGTCACTATTAGAACCCCTCAAGTTTTTGTATATATCACCACATGCAAGCAAACGATTTTCAGGGGGCAAGTGCAACGACATTTGTTTTATTTTATTTGCAGAATAATGATTACCACAATTAAAACACACATGCAAAATTGAATTGAATAATTACAAAAGACAGCTTTCAAAGGGCAGCATTAGGCCTATACTTCCAAAGTTTTGGCTGTAAAAAACGACATACACCACCATTAAAAAGACGTTTCATATAGCTAGCAATGTCTTTTATTTCAAAGTAAACAAAGAAAAACATAGATAACTGTTGATTGAGCTGGCAAATGCATCTGTTAAACCATAAATTTGCAACAAATTACACCAACACAACCAATGTTTCTTCGATGATGTACACGAAAATGACAATACATCATCAGAACTTGAGAAGAACCGCATTCAAGATTCGTCATATGCAAAATTCTCTTATAACAAAATCAGTACTTTTATTCACTGTTCATTAGCATGTTATTTAACTAACCAACTTCTGCATATGATCATCTCTAAACTACTTACCAAAAAGACAAAAACTTTAATAACTAATAATAGATTATCAACTCCAAGCAACTTATGCACATAGTTCAGTTACAAATAGTCTAATTATTCAATCTTACATGATAAATCTCACAAATCCATCTCCAATTGCAGGAAAATTTGAAACAAATAATCCAAATTAAACAATTCATAAAGCCATCCACATTAAAAGGGTATAACAATTTATCTTGCCACAATCAAATTAAACAATCCAAGAAGCTAAAAAACCCAAATTGGACAAATAATTTTCTTTCTTTATTTCTTAAAATTGAAAAGCGAAAGAGATACTCACGCAAAAGGAGAGGGCTCAACAAAGAGAACAATACGTCTAGGTTTTGTACTAATCTCTGATTCAACTTGCAAAGGTGGACCATCTTCTTCATCTTCATTCCTCAATTCCCCTGTTTTCATATCTTTAACAGAAGAACATAGAATGGGTGTGGGTGTTGTTGTTTTGGGCTTATAGTGGAAAGATTGAGAGGTAAAACATATGGGTTTTGTTGTAAAAGAGTAGAAACAATTGATTCTTGAAGCTGCAGCAATGGAAGAACAAGAAGATGATGATGATGGTAGAATGGGGTTTAAAGAAAGAGATGACATGATTGGATTGGATTGAACTGAATTGGGGAATTGAAAGGGAGATTGATTTATGTGAGAATTGGATTAAAGGGATATTCTTTTTGGTGGTGTTGAAGATGTTGAGCATATGCTTGCTTGCTTTGGCTGCTTGTTATGGAAGAATGAAGATGGAGTTATCAATTTCAATACATAACAACATTATGTATGAATGAGATAGCTTTGGAACAACTAATCGCTTTTAATCACTTTATTAATAAAAAAAGTTATGTTAGTCCTAATACACTGACCGAAACTTAACATGATGTTAAAAGTATGATAATTTGATCCCATGTTAATATTCTATTTTTATAAATAAACAAAAGAAAAAAACTATAAATATCTCTTTCAATTTGCATGATTCTTGTTGAATATTTTTAAAAAACTTATTATGTTTTATAATATGTACATTAATATTTTATATAATTTTTTGCATGATTCTCGTTGAAATCTTAATAAAAACGACATTATTATAATTTGTTGCATTATTCACATAAATACTTTTCATAATTTGTATTAGTTGGATGACCTAGTTGAATGACAAGTGACAGATTATTTTACTCATTTATTAAATATAAGGAGATTATTAGATTTAAGCAATAAAAACTAATTATATTGATATTTTAAAATATTTATTCAAATTAGTTTTAATTTTAGATAATTTTCTGTTAGTTTTTTGTTGTTGTGTTTGACACGGACACATGTCAACTATTTTTAATATATTTTTAAAAGTTAGGCTACATCGACTACATACCGAGACACAATTAACAATATGAACATTCATTTGACATGCACCTACTTCTTCTCTTTGCAATTAAACCATAATCCCTCGTTTAAATCGTTTGCTTTAGCATATCGTGGGTTTTTTTTATCCGAGTTAGGGATGGGTGATTACATCCTTATAAAAATTCTGACTTTTATAAAAGATAAGAGAGTAAACATGTTTATACAGAAAAATAATTAGCATATTTAACTAAAGTTAGTGTGAGATTGTTGATGGTAAAGTTATGATTGTGGTCAAAATATTCTGAATTTGGATTTTTATTAGGCAATACATAAAAATGAGATTATGTAAATCAACTTTTAATTAGTGAATAGTATGTTAGTTTATAAAAAGAATTTGCTGTTATGTTTTAGAAATTCGTTGGTTCAAGTCTCAATAGTAAATGAATTTGTTGTTCAAATAAAGTTACGACTAGTAATAGTTAATAGTCAATAATTTATAGAGATAAAAAGCTGTAAAAATATATGATATCAAACTAGAATTAAACAAAGATAGACAAACACTGAGAAAATCTCGTGTGAACACGACAATTACAGACACGACTGAATAAAACAAAGACAACAATCAATGGTGATCAACAAGGTAACCAGCCGGCTTGATTTCTGGTGGAAGAGACCATGTATTATCTGTGATGAAAGTGTATTAGACAAGATGATGAAGACGCAGACAATAATGGTAAAGCGGCGCCCTTAAAACCCTAACCGATGATATGAATAAATAGATGCCAAGTATGGGAGAATGACATAGAAGACCCTCAAAGTACAAGCAAAGCAGCAGCAAGCCTTAAACTAACATAAAGACCAAAAATAGCCCCTGCATAAAACAACATAACCATAACTAAGCATGAAGATATATTTATATTTGCTAATTGAATTATATATCTTGAACAAAAGCTATTGAGAGTAATAAAACCATTTTTTTTTAACAGCTACTTTGTTAAAACACAACTCAACCTTCCAAGAAACAAGGAGAGACAAAATAGAACACTAAAATAACAGTCATGCCAAAGGGATGTTACACCAATTTTGTCATGCTCCATCTAACTTTCTAGCCCTATATCTAACCCAAAGAAAAGTAACCAATTTGCACAGATTTCAAGCAACAACTGAAATCTAAGGTTTATAAGCCGCTGTTCTTTGTTCTCATCATAATGCCTTGACACTTGATCTTTACATTTAGTATCTTACATGAAGCACTAATAAATAGAATTCTCGTGTTACATCTTTTAAACCACCAACCCTAATGTAATTGTTGGTCATAAATATGACCACCAAGCAAACCCAAACCCTATACATAAAAAAAATATGATTGTGTCTTTGTGTAGTTGTGTGTGCGTGTTTTTAAATATCACAAAACATGAAAATATAAATAAGTTTCCAATTAAATCACTCAAATTCTATTTTATTTCAATAAGATAATTTAATATTTAAAAATTTCTAATTCAAAATACTTAACTTGTATAATAAATAAACATTTATTTCTCAATATTCGATTTATAATATAAGAAGATTTACGTTAATTTATTGTTACTAATAAAATTACCCCACCAAAGAATGAATATTCGTTTTAACCTTTGTTACATTTTCCATTGTGATGTTTTTTCGGTTTGTTGGATTCATATGACAAGGTAATGTTCAAAATGTTTTGTTGTGTTCAATTTCTAAAGTGTGTTTAATATGTTTAGAAAACTGCCTCGTGTATTCATTTGGGCATGGATTGATGTGAGTAGACTTTTTATTATTTTAAAATATATATTAAAAGTTAGTGTTTAGCTATTATACAAGTTAATTACTTAAGATTAAAATATTTTATAAAATTAAATTATATAGTTTAAACAAAACAAATTTTGAGTTACTTAATAACTATATTATAAATAGACAAATATTATGAATAATAATTTAGTTGTTTGAGAAATTTTTATTGCTTTTTTTTAATGACGATTTAATTTTTTGGATGCATTGTTATTTGTTTTGGAGGATGACAAGTGTGTTTTAGTGTGAGTGTGTTAATGTGCATATTGGTTATGCTCTTTAGTTTGAACATGTGTCCTCTTGAGTGGTTTTGTTAGCTATTAAACACATGTCGTTAGGGATGAGATCATGATGGGTATTGGTACCGTCCGGTACCGGTATTGAGTTTTAAGAAAAGTAGGTATCGGTACCGAATTTAATGGGACGGTACCGGTTTTTCGGTACTGGTACCACGTTGGTACCGGTTTCATGTTTTATCTTTTTTTAATAAAATTTATTCGCTTATTTCGGTTTAATTTTATACTTTTTAATATAATTATACTATAATATACTTGAATATAAGAAAAAGAAATGAAATATTATATAAATTAATTAAAAATCATATCAACTTCATTAAATTTAAAAGTTGATAATCTAAAAAATATTATAAAATGACTCAAAGTTGTAAAGAAAAAACTTTATAACATTAACCATGTAATATGCAGCATTCATAATATCTCAAATTGTTTAAAATATACTAAAAAAACTAATTTTTACTTAACCGGTACCAACGTGGTACTAACCGGTAAAGTACCGGTACCGATACCGCCTAGTACCGGTACCGAATTTCAGGAAAAGTGGGTACCGGTATCGATATTTTTAAATCGAGACGGTACCGGTACTCGGTTCCAAAAGCTCATCCGTACGTGTCCTCTTGGAGACTTTGTTGATTATAAATATCTCGCACAATTAAACATAATAATACTCACCATTACACTCACAATCTTCGCAAATTGAACGAGAATATCTTACAACACAAACACAATCCACATGTATCTTGCAATATATCGTTACAAATCTCATAATAGTTTTCACGTTTGCCGGAGTAAAAAGTAGCCTATATTCTTAAACGCCCCTCGTCCCCATAAGATAAAATAAATATGAAAATACTGATGATTCATACAACGTTTCCTTACATCAAATGTAATTATACTCAACTAGTTTAGTGATCGCGCTACGTTCGGGAACACAACATTCAAGTGATGCTTTTAAGGATATTCATGAACGTTCCAATAAGTTTTGCAACAAAACCGTGGTAAACCGGAACACGGAATATATTTTTAAAAATTAAATTTTTAGTATAACAATATTATGCTCAAATTAAAGAAAATAAAATGCTCAGTTTTATGGTGTAGTTTATTTTTTTTTAAAAAATCCATATAAAAAAGTTATGTATATTTATAAAACACTGAGGTCTTTAATTGTATATTATTATTAATTTTATCTATAAGTTTCAACACAATCCACATGTATCTTGCAATATATCGTTACAAATCTCATAATAGTTTTCACATTTGCCGGAGTAAAAAGTAGCCTATATTCTTAAACGCCCCTCGTCCCCATAAGATAAAATAAATATGAAAATACTGATGATTCATACAACGTTTCCTTACATCAAATGTAATTATACTCAACTAGTTTAGTGCTCGCGCTACGTTCGGGAACACAACATTCAAGTGATGCTTTTAAGGATATTCATGAACGTTCCAATAAGTTTTGCAACAAAACCGTGGTAAACCGGAACACGGAATATATTTTTAAAAATTAAATTTTTAGTATAACAATATTATGCTCAAATTAAAGAAAATAAAATGCTCAATTTTATGGTGTAGTTTATTTTTTTTAAAAAAATCCATATAAAAAAGTTATGTATATTTATAAAACACTGAGGTCTTTAATTGTATATTATTATTAGTTTTATCTATAAGTTTCATTTCAACACCCTATCAAATATAAACCGACTCATGTACACCCCTTGTAGTAGAGGGTTAAAAGTATAAATACTTTTAAATTTTTCAGAATTCTTCAAAATATTAGGGAACCAAAAATGTAATTAGTTTTATTATAATATATTTTATATACATATTATAAATTAAAAATTCATTATTATGAGATAAACTCTCTAATGATGTCACATAAGCCAGAAACTTTAAAATGGTGCCACATAAGTTTTTTTGGTTTTGCTATATTATATAAAGATTATATTAATTATGTATATGGCTGGTTAAATTCTTATTTTAAAATTCGTTTTCTTGTTTTTAATGATTATGTTACACCGATCTAACTTTTTATTGGATTACGTTTATAAAGTTGCAATATGTTTTTTCTTTAATCTATATTTATATGTTTTGTTTCTTTTTTATGTTTTGTTTCTTTTTTATGTACGTGACCACATCGGTCTCATCAGCCCAACTACAAAGCACAAGTTAAAATACTTGTTTATTTATCTATCTAATAAATCAAACTTTTAGGGGACAATTTTCGGAGGGATATTTTTTTCTATAATAGGAAGTTTGGGAGGTAAAATTTAGCTAAATTTTTCACTATGCAAGTTGATGGAGCCAACTCCTTAAATGTTATATATTTACAAATTGTTAAATATAATGGTTATAATTTCTTTATAAATATTACTATTTAACCCGTGTGTAACACACGGGTATTAAACCTAGTCTAATAATAAATCAAAGTTTTTAGAGGAGGCAATATTATGGGGGGGGAAATTTTTTTGTTCTATAATAGGAAATTTAGGAGGGAAAATTAATGGAATTTTCATCATGCATTCATGCATAAGTTGATGGGGTTAAATCCTTAAATATTAAATATTACAAATTGTTAAACATATTGACTATAATTTTTTTTTATAAATATTATTAATTAACCCGTGTGTAACACACGGGTATTAAACCTAGTATTAGAATAAATTGCAATTTCCGCCCTTAAGTTTTACAAGCGTTAATAGTTTTAGTGTGACACCTCAAGTCCTCAACCCTACCAAAGGGTCGATACAATGGGAATATGAAAAAGAAGGAAAAAATATTTAGGTCCTGTTTGTTTTTGCCTCTTTTCTCTAAATAGAGGAAAACGTCTGATTCGATCAGACGTAATCAGACGTGGTGCTGTTTGTTTTTTTTCTGGCATTAAGAGATTCAGCGTCTTAATAACATCTGAACCAGTAAGAGCTTTTAATGGGTCTGAAAACCTCTTAACCCAAAAAAAACATGCGTTTGTCTTCGGCCTCCATTAACTTCTAACCCGGAGACTAGGCTCCATCTCCGACGACTAGAGGTTCGTCTCTAGCCTCTACCTCTTAATGATTCAGATTTCAGACATTTGAACCATCTCTTAACATTCAGATGTGGTATTCAGATTCAGAATTAAATCTCTTAAAAAAAACAAACGGGACCTTAGATTTATGGGTTGGCAACCAACAGCGAAGCGTTGTGGGATGTGCCATGCATCTTTAGCGATTTGCTAAGATGAAAAAAAGAGATTTTGATGCACCGTCTTAGCAGACCGCTATGAAGTACCAACTTAGATTTATGTGTTGGCACTCGATAGCAGACTGTTGTGGGATATGCCATGCATCTTTAGCGATCTGCTAAGACGAAAAAAGAGATCTTAATGCACCGTCTTAGTAGACCACTATGAAGTACCGTATAAGTTGGCAGAGGTCCGCTAGGCATCTTCCCAGACAGATGCAAATATGCAAAAGGCATATTCAAATACGCTTTCAGGTTGACAATCATGAACCATAAAGAATGAATATGCACATCTATAGTGGCCCGCTATGATGTGCACAAAGTTGCTATACGTAGAAGGTCTCGACTTTGAGAAGAGAGTGTTGCACTCTCTCTCTAAAAAGTCCAGCCTGGGACGTTCAGGAAGCTACGTGGTGTTATTAGAGCTCGATTTTGCTACTAAGAAGTATATGGGAAGTTTTCAATTGTTATGATAAGGCACGTTCTATATTTATTACAAGTTATTTACCTATTATGAGTAAGAATGTGATAAAATTATATCCCATTTCAGTAAGAATGCAAACCAAGGTGTTACTTTAGGTCATTTGCCGTCTCTACAAGTACCCATTGTCATAAAACTCAGTCTTGAACTAATATACATATGTAAAACAATGACAGATGTTAAAAACAGGCATCTAGACACCTCTAATAACATATCCTCCCAACGTCTTGGCCCGTAACTTATAGACACATCTATAACAAGCATCCCGCGTCTATAGTCTACTTTTTAAATTTGTTCATACTTCACAACTCAGAAGACAAAGGTCCAAAAACCAGTTTAATCAATCAAATGTTTTACAAGTATTGATCAAGTAAACTCAAAGTATAGGGGAGAATCTAATTTCCTTTATTAAACAACAAAGAGGGCATTTTTATTTGACTTAAACTAAACAATCTCTATACACAAGTCACAAACAAGTAACAGTAGCAAAAACGAACCAGCGCCCTAATATCACTCAAGTTAGATTTATGTTCACTTAAGTTGACAACACATGAGCCTCTAAATACATTACTACGAGAACAACATAAAATAAAGAAAGTATTATTGAAGAAAGCATGTGCATATCTTGGAAGTATAAAGATGATAAAAGCTTTAACATGCCTACCTCAAAATGAAATCTTAGCAGCTTGCTTGCTTGCTGCATGTATGCACACCATTATTGTATTGTACAAAAAGAGTTAATGCATTCTTCATGCCTTTCGTTCATTTGTCCATGTTCAAGTGTCATAGAACCAAAACCGCACCTGAAAATACAGAGCTCTGCCATACCTCAAGCCCTTCAGCTTCTTCCCTACTAACAAACAGTCGTTCTCCACCCCCTTCGATCTTACTAATAATCCCTCTTTCCGAATCCTGCACTTTATCCATGTAGTTTCTCCTAAACGATTCCTCCCCAATATCATTATCATTTCCGCCATTTCGTGCAACTCTAGACCATACTTCTAACCCACCATCTCTACCAACAAAAACTTGCTTCTTATAACAATGTACAACACTGTTACTAATACTTCCACTAGTATTACTCAAACTCGGATTCGTCTCTCTCAAATACACCCACGGATCATCACTTAGCTTGCGCAAATCTGCCATAGCCACATCACCTGATTTCGAACATATCTTACACATACTTAGTTCATTCACGTCAATACTAACATCAGCAAATGAGTCTCCAAACCTACTGCTTCGTCCCGAACCTGGTTCATTCGTCTCCCAAACCACACGAGCAGATCTCGTATCCCATAACCGAATATAACCGGAGAAACCGAAAGCTCCAGACGTCACAGCTGTAGCAGCTAGAACCTCCAGATCCTTCACATACGTTAGGTTTCCAGGAACAATCGATTTAGAAGCGTTTCCAGATTGACGACCGATTTCAGATTTCACCTGAAGAGTTGATTTATCAATAGCAAGTACACAATTCTCCCTATGATATGAATCAAAAGCCGAATACACAAAATCAGGTGAATCAGCAATGGCGGTGACTCGAGCTTTATAAATTCTCGGATCTGTAGGATCGGTCCATTCAACAGATCCGATTCGACGACCGTTAGCGAAGTTATAGAAATGAACACCGGAGGAAACATCGCAAGCAACAGCTGCCATAGCAGTAGGTGTAACTTGCTTAATAGAAGTTATGGAGTCGAGGTGAGTCCGTACAGTACCTGCGTGAGTTAAATTCCAATCGTAAACTGAAATTTGACCACCGTGAGCTATCCAAACAGATCCGTCGTCGATTGCAGTGAAAGCAGACACAAATCCATCAGAAGCAGGTCGAATAGTGGAAACAACAGAAGCATCGATGCCGGAAAGTGGATTAGGAAGCATAGCGGATTTGAGATGCGATTCGATGCCGTAGTATGAGGCTTCATCGGAGAGCTCCTGATCGGTGAACCGGCGAGAGGTGGACGGAAGACGATTGGTTCGGAGAAGAGATAAGAGAACGGAGAAGATTTCAGGATCTCGGTCAATGAAGGTTGGATTTGAAGATGATTGGATGTGGCGGTTGGAGAGGGCGGCGAGGAGTGAATCGGGGCCTCCGGACTGGAGAGTGGAGACGGTGGTTTCGAAGAGCTTGCCGCCGACGTTGAGCTTGATCCGGTCAGTGGAAATTTCGTCTTCCATGTAGATGCAACGGCAATGGTTTCGCGATTGATGAAAGCGGATTGTTTATTGTAAGGGATTAACAATGGCGATAGCGCAGTCGTGGTTTTTCTTTAATTACCGAAATTACCCCTATAATCCGAGATACGAATAAGCTAACTTTTATTTTATTTTTTTAACGAAATTTTGAAATTCTCAAATGCACATGTCACTTGTTAACGCGATCATATTTACATAAAAAAAAAGGTTATGAGGTATAGGCATAGCCATCAAGAGACGGTTGGTGTAATAAGAATGAGAAGCTTTTATTGTAGGGAACGTGACCAGAGACATGGTGAGAAGGCTCATGAACTAGCGAGTTTTGTTACAATTGAAGAGGCCATGATCTCCAACAATTATTAAAATACTAGTTTTAACAAAATGCTATGTTAGATGAGAAAACACATTCTCACCTCATGTCCCTCTATTATGCAAGTTTGGAGCCTTATTGGATCATGGTGCAAAATTGGTCCGATTTTTGCTTTCTCAACTAAGGATCTACATCAACTACAATCTCACAAGTCGGGGTCAAGGAAATGGAAGAAGGTCTTGAATGCCATCATTCTCATCACATGTTGGTGCTTCTGGATCGCAAGAAATGAACGACTTCATAGGAATAGGGCGATCGATGCTATGAAGATTGTTGATGAGGTCAAAGCTTTATCATTCCTTTGGATCAACAACAGGGCACTAAACATCGAAGTAGAGTGGAACAATTGGCGATCATTTGCATTAACATTGTAATTCTTTAAAATCGTGTACTTTCTCCTAGCTTCTTGCTAGTTTTTATGAAACACCCGTTGCCGTTCAAAAAAAAAAAAAGATGAGAAAACACATTGACTTTACTTAGAGAGGAAACTCTGTTTTTTTTTGTCTTAAATAACAACTGAACATAAATCATCCTTATTTTATGAGTCTTAGGTAGTTTGTCTTAACCATTAGACTTGAGAATCATCATTAGTAAGCTTTAAAATGTAGTAATTTTTTATGTTTAAATTGGGATTTGGTTATATAGAAACATGTATCAGGTTATTGTTATTGGGATATCTTATCTTTTCTTTTAAACATGTGTATGTATATACATAGAGATACAAAGTGTTAGAGTAACCAATAATTATTGGGGGTGTCTATATGACAAAACTCTTAAAATATGTATAGTAAGAGTGAAAAGGATGTGAAAATAAGATTTAGATCATATGGTAATATGGTAAAGATGTATTAGAATTGTAATTAAAAGGAAACTGATTTACTAACATAATGTTAGTTTTTTAACGACAATTGTCACACCTCGACCGATGGCGGAATCATCGAGGCGGACGAAAGTGAATGATTGTTCATAGCTCATGGTACTATAAATAGTTTAAATATTATTAATATCCAATTATTCAAACAAGACTAAATGATAAATCCAACAAACAAACCAAACAGAACAAATGAAAAAGTCTACTTTATGTTATTTAACTAGGTCCATGTCCCTAAGCGTTTGGCATCCAAAGTTCCTAACTTGCTCTTCCTGAAATCATGTGAAAAATAATTGGTCAGCTAACGAATTAGCTGGTGAGTAAACATAGGTTTGAAATACATATAGATACACTGATAAAAAGTCAATTCATGTCGTTATGTCTAAACTTATAAATGCAAAACATGTACATACAAGATAACAACGCATAATCAAACCTTGAACAATGATAAGGGGGGGTCTACTTGATAATGATACTCAGTTATAATCACCCAAGAATCAGGGGGGTGGGTCCTTTCGACCAATAGATCTACCATTAGTAACTGTCGGTTTCTACAAATTAATGATTACACTTGCACAAAAATTGCTATCAGGCTATGAACACATAATTTGCAAGTAAAGACATAACATGAATTGTTTAAATGATCAACTGAAATCTGATAACTGAAATAACTGATAAACTGAAATCTGATAACTGATTTAATACGTCACATGATATCACCCCAAATTGAAAACCAGAAAAGGGGCTATGAATACTCACCTGATAATCTGATTCGATGAAAACGAAATAAAAGTAAAACTTGAAAAAGGCACCGAGAATCTCCTTAAGGACCACCTAAGGAATGTCGGCTTATGTTAAAATGATAACTAAAACGGATCTAGGTGTCTATGAAATCTAGGGTTCTAGCTGGGAAGCAGGGTTTAAGTAGTTAGATGTTACAACTGAAAATATATAATAATGTAATATTATAATATTTATTTTAGCAATGATTTAATGTGCAATATATTGATTAGATTGTATATGAATCTTATCTCTTTACGAAAATAATACATAATTCGTTGAATGTCATGACCGTTATGATAAAAGTGATTAATTATTTTTGTATATGGATTTATAAAAATACCCATCTAATAATACCATGATAATGGTCGTACGTAAACCAAAACGTGTTTTGATTATAAATTTATATGTTATAAAAGAGGTCTTATCCCAATAAAGTAATTAAAATGATTCGACCATAAGTATGCATTTCATAAAATATAGCTATCACGTATTATATGTTTCGAGCGTTTAGACTCAAAACTTTTCGTAAAAGAAATATTAACTTTTAATTTAACAAATCTTACATGTATCATATATTTTAAACGTTTAAAACTCGAAACCTCGTGTAAAAGGAACTTATAAACGTAACTATATACAAAGAAATCTCGTCTTTTATTTATATACTTTGGTAAATATATATTTTACAAGAACTCATGAACTTCTCGTATTGAAAATATAAAATCTTAGCTTTGTAAAGGTAATATTAGTTTATAAATTTATGACATTGTGTAAAATACTTCATAATTTAACTCATGTGACCCTTTCATAAATTATTAGTATTTATAAGAAATTTAATTGAGTTGATGTTAAAGATTTGTTTAAACCAATGAACTTAAGATAGAAATAAAATAAAAAAAAAAAACATGTCCAGGGATCGAACCCTGGACCTAATGCTTGAAACAATTCTGAACAAACCATTAGACCAGAATCATTTAGTTGTTTTATACACAAACGAAAACATTTTTAAATGTTACTTTCTTAAACCCAACTTCTTACATATAAACCCTAAAAATCATACACACCAAAATTGACGATCAAATGAAATCTGTAATCGTAATTACGTATAACCATGATGATCAGCGTATCATCACGAGTAACATGAAGTATTGGATTACCTGAATTGATGACGGAAATGATAAAGATGAAAGAAAGACAATAGTGACTCAATCGCGGATCGAACTGATGACACAGAGATGTTGATAATGAAATTAAAGCTGCAGATTTACTCTTGGTTGTATGATGATCAAAAGCCCTATCGAGTTGATGGTTGAAGAGAACCCGAAGTATGTCGTCGACTATAGAGCAGAACAACGAAGAATAGAGAGTTAATGATCTGGGTGTGTGTGTTAAAAGTGAAATCGATGTTTCAGAAAGGTAATGTGATTTCGTATGAGTGTTTTGGATGATTTATAGTGGTTGAATACGAGTAATCGACTATTAACAGTTTCGAGTTAGTTCCGGATGAAGTTGGATAAAATTCAAGGGCTTTATCTCGTTTTTTTACAGATTAATCAGGTCCAATTCATCTCAATCGGTTATAGGAATGTTCTAGATCATGTTAATTTGATCTTTATCGTTTGACTCTGTTGAATTTGATTGGGATTTGACCGGATTAAGTGGGTATTGATTTAGATTGATGATAAACGCGTTTAAACTGAAATTTGGGATGGATATGGGTTCGAATCTTATGGTTAAGTGATAAGAACGGGTTAGACGGGTCAAAAAGATGCAGATTTGATCGATTTGGGTCTCGCCGGAGTCGCCGGAGGCGGTCGCCGGTAACACGCCGGGAAAACGGGGTGGGGGTTGGTTTTAAACATAATTACAGCTTCGCCCCCTGTACTTTGTGTTGGTATTTAGTTTTAGTTCAAAGGTTTAATTTGTGTTTTGTTAATTACACATCTAACCCCTTAACTTTAACTAACTACTAACAATTTAGATTTTTATAAAACTTAAACTCTAAACTTTTATTGTTAGCTTAAATAAATTTTATAAAAATCATTTTATCATATATTTAGTAGTTAAATGATTAATAAACGTAAATCTTTATTCATAATAAATCAAATGATTATAATATTATTCATTGTCTCGGGTTTACCCAGAAAACGAAACGGGTTCAGGTCATAATTGAATCGGGGCAAATGTTACAGTCTCCCCTCCTTTAGGAAATTTCGTCCCGAAATTTGATTTACGTTAGTATTGATAAAGAATTGACGCCTTGAGTGTATATTTGGTAATATCTTTGACTTAAGATTTAGTAAGGTACGTCGTTAAGGATTAATCTCCTCTAATGTTATTAAGTTTATTGATAATATGGTATATAACAAGGTTTGAGTTATGTAGGACTCAGTGATTTAAATGAACAGAGGTTCAATTACGAATTGATTGCTACTTCTAATTAGAATAGAGTAGGATTTGACTTGATCAAGGGATAGTACGAGTGTTCGATCTTGTGAATAAGATGAGTTAAATGACTCGATTAAGATAGAAGTGATTTAAATGAGTAAAGTTCATGAACGCGGTGAATAATGATAAAAGTGAATACATGAGGTCAATAAAATGAATTGATGAATAAGGTGAAATAAAATGAAACAAAGCCAATGAATGAACATGATTAATTAAACGAACGAAAGAATTAAGTGAATAAATATGTTTAATAAAACGAGTGAATAAATGATACAATAGGATTAATAAAATGAATAAATATGGCACGACAACAAAAGTTGGCCATGATGATACGCTTTCCATTTTAAATGTACTAGCGTTATCTAGCTCTCTCGATTTGAACAACAATAAGTCAAACTCGATAAGTTGAATCGCCAACTTGAGCACTAGATGATGATAGTGAAAAATGATAACACGCAAAAACAATTGTTACGTTTTGAATTGCATATGATGTGAACGATTCTTGATTTCAGAGCATAGGTTGAGATAATAATTAACTGTTATTTGAGATTAACTTTGAATGGGGACAACAGGTTTCACTATATGGAAAGGGTAAAAGAATAACGCAAATATCTCATGTCACAGGCAACGCTTCATTCGATAGTATGATAAGTACACTTATATATAGGACGTACCAGCGGCGTATCCACCATGCCCTTATCATACCACATTTGTCGCATTGCCCTCAAACACATGACAAAATTTACTATGGTTTCCATGCACCAGCTTTCATAATTCCGTGTGCACCCGTAATTACTTTAGCTTTTGCATGAACCACATAGTTCCCTCAATCATGTGCGGGTCAAGGGTACCTAACTCTTCTAAACTAATATGATAATACACCTGGAATCTGATTTCGTGTTCAATTGTTTTGTGAAATAGTTCAAGATGATATATGAATTGATTGATGATTATGAAGAATTGAGTTCATTAGATAGTCTTAATGTTCAGGTAAACAGATTTTCTTGATCATATGTACGGGAAATCAAGTTCGTAGATATTTAGGTTCATAATCATATTTACAGAAAACCAAGTTCGTGGATCAAATTTTATAACAAAATATGCGTGTGAAAACCATGTTTGTGATAGGTCACGTTTATTAGCATTAGAGTATGGTGGCGTGTATGTAAAAGTTTAGTTTCTTAAGATGATGGAAAAATAACTTCATGAATATTTTAGGTGTGGATGATCCAATTAACATATCAATTACAAGGGTTACCAAATTCTTAATCGATTCAGTTTGAGACATTAGAGTTTATGTGAAAACATATTTTAAGACAATAGATGTATAGACAATAGAGGTAATCAATGTTACATGGTAAGATGTTGTTTGTATATGATGAGGTTTTAAAATGGTAACAAGTTTGAGAATTTTAATCTTACCATAGGGTTGTTTTCTTGAAAATAGTTAACGTGATTCGGTTTGATCTTTGTATTTTAAGAAAATCCAAGTATGGTTCATGTTATCACTCCTTAGATAGTATTTGAAAAAAATTATACGTATGACATGTGACCAATATTTTTAAAGAATATTGATTTACGAAATCGTTTGTTAGGAGGCTTAGTAAATTTTGAAAATTATCAAAACTTAAAGGTATGGTTTGACCCATTAAGGAAATCATCCTCATTGGAATTAGTTATTGGTCTTTTTTTTTTTCCTCTAAAAATAATTAAAAATTTTCTCAAAAATCCTTGGTTGATAAAACATTATGTGATGAGAAAGTTTATAAATAACCGCAATGGGTTTGAATACGTTTATGAAAAACGAAGTGTATTCAGTTCGATTAGTGAATGTATGTATAAGTAGAACATAGTACGATCACATATCAAGTTTATGTATAAATCAATTTTAGATTTTTAGGTGTTAAACACATCAAAGTTAGTTAATGAATTCATGATTTGATGGTAAACTTTTGATATGATTATGAATCTATAATTCATTATTAAGTTGACGTTATAATGAAGACTTTCTTGATTTGGTAACAAGTTTATGATTTGTTGATACGATTTGATAATAACATCACATTTTGAAGAAAATTTTGAGAACATTTAAGGTAATGAGATCGTGCAGAGATACTTTGAGTGTAAACGTTCGATTAGCAAATCAAACGGTTACATTGACTTATCAAAGTAGTAAGTCCGTTAACTTTTATGAAGACGTGACTACCTATAAGTCGACACTCACTTTTGAGAGTTCCCAGGTAAGTAACAGATCCAGCGGTAGGTTTGGATTTATACGAATACTTGCCTTAGCCAGAACATCTCAAAAGTACAGGTGTCCACCCTTCCAGTATTGCACGTGTTCAGTTTTGGGACTTAGACTTTGACGAGAGTTTGAAAACCATGAATAAAATATTTGATTTGAACTTCAATGATTATATCGAAGTTTGATTGGAAATTTGACGATTCAACTAAGGTTAAGAATCAGGTCTCAGCACTTGAGATGGAATTATGATTTCCATTAATTAAGATGTATGATTAAATAAATGAGTATAACACATAAGTATGTTGCTCATTATAAAGTGTTCAAAGGTAACGAATAATAACATGAGAGGACTCATGTTTATATTATGATGTGCTAAAATTTAATGAATACTAACATGAGAGGACTCATGTTTACATTAAAAGATAATGAATAATAACATGAGAGGACTCATGCTCATATTACGAAATGCTAAACGATGATTAATAATAACATGAGATGAATCATGTTTAGGGTGCTTAGTTATAGACTAGGTCATCCATTTCTAATAACCTAATTCCCTATAACCATGGCTCTGATACCAATCTGTCACACCTCGACCGATGGCGGAATCATCGAGGCGGACGAAAGTGAATGATTGTTCATAGCTCATGGTACTATAAATAGTTTAAATATTATTAATATCCAATTATTCAAACAAGACTAAATGATAAATCCAACAAACAAACCAAACAGAACAAATGAAAAAGTCTACTTTATGTTATTTAACTAGGTCCATGTCCCTAAGCGTTTGGCATCCAAAGTTCCTAACTTGCTCTTCCTGAAATCATGTGAAAAATAATTGGTCAGCTAACGAATTAGCTGGTGAGTAAACATAGGTTTGAAATACATATAGATACACTGATAAAAAGTCAATTCATGTCGTTATGTCTAAACTTATAAATGCAAAACATGTACATACAAGATAACAACGCATAATCAAACCTTGAACAATGATAAGGGGGGGTCTACTTGATAATGATACTCAGTTATAATCACCCAAGAATCAGGGGGGTGGGTCCTTTCGACCAATAGATCTACCATTAGTAACTGTCGGTTTCTACAAATTAATGATTACACTTGCACAAAAATTGCTATCAGGCTATGAACACATAATTTGCAAGTAAAGACATAACATGAATTGTTTAAATGATCAACTGAAATCTGATAACTGAAATAACTGATAAACTGAAATCTGATAACTGATTTAATACGTCACATGATATCACCCCAAATTGAAAACCAGAAAAGGGGCTATGAATACTCACCTGATAATCTGATTCGATGAAAACGAAATAAAAGTAAAACTTGAAAAAGGCACCGAGAATCTCCTTAAGGACCACCTAAGGAATGTCGGCTTATGTTAAAATGATAACTAAAACGGATCTAGGTGTCTATGAAATCTAGGGTTCTAGCTGGGAAGCAGGGTTTAAGTAGTTAGATGTTACAACTGAAAATATATAATAATGTAATATTATAATATTTATTTTAGCAATGATTTAATGTGCAATATATTGATTAGATTGTATATGAATCTTATCTCTTTACGAAAATAATACATAATTCGTTGAATGTCATGACCGTTATGATAAAAGTGATTAATTATTTTTGTATATGGATTTATAAAAATACCCATCTAATAATACCATGATAATGGTCGTACGTAAACCAAAACGTGTTTTGATTATAAATTTATATGTTATAAAAGAGGTCTTATCCCAATAAAGTAATTAAAATGATTCGACCATAAGTATGCATTTCATAAAATATAGCTATCACGTATTATATGTTTCGAGCGTTTAGACTCAAAACTTTTCGTAAAAGAAATATTAACTTTTAATTTAACAAATCTTACATGTATCATATATTTTAAACGTTTAAAACTCGAAACCTCGTGTAAAAGGAACTTATAAACGTAACTATATACAAAGAAATCTCGTCTTTTATTTATATACTTTGGTAAATATATATTTTACAAGAACTCATGAACTTCTCGTATTGAAAATATAAAATCTTAGCTTTGTAAAGGTAATATTAGTTTATAAATTTATGACATTGTGTAAAATACTTCATAATTTAACTCATGTGACCCTTTCATAAATTATTAGTATTTATAAGAAATTTAATTGAGTTGATGTTAAAGATTTGTTTAAACCAATGAACTTAAGATAGAAATAAAATAAAAAAAAAAAACATGTCCAGGGATCGAACCCTGGACCTAATGCTTGAAACAATTCTGAACAAACCATTAGACCAGAATCATTTAGTTGTTTTATACACAAACGAAAACATTTTTAAATGTTACTTTCTTAAACCCAACTTCTTACATATAAACCCTAAAAATCATACACACCAAAATTGACGATCAAATGAAATCTGTAATCGTAATTACGTATAACCATGATGATCAGCGTATCATCACGAGTAACATGAAGTATTGGATTACCTGAATTGATGACGGAAATGATAAAGATGAAAGAAAGACAATAGTGACTCAATCGCGGATCGAACTGATGACACAGAGATGTTGATAATGAAATTAAAGCTGCAGATTTACTCTTGGTTGTATGATGATCAAAAGCCCTATCGAGTTGATGGTTGAAGAGAACCCGAAGTATGTCGTCGACTATAGAGCAGAACAACGAAGAATAGAGAGTTAATGATCTGGGTGTGTGTGTTAAAAGTGAAATCGATGTTTCAGAAAGGTAATGTGATTTCGTATGAGTGTTTTGGATGATTTATAGTGGTTGAATACGAGTAATCGACTATTAACAGTTTCGAGTTAGTTCCGGATGAAGTTGGATAAAATTCAAGGGCTTTATCTCGTTTTTTTACAGATTAATCAGGTCCAATTCATCTCAATCGGTTATAGGAATGTTCTAGATCATGTTAATTTGATCTTTATCGTTTGACTCTGTTGAATTTGATTGGGATTTGACCGGATTAAGTGGGTATTGATTTAGATTGATGATAAACGCGTTTAAACTGAAATTTGGGATGGATATGGGTTCGAATCTTATGGTTAAGTGATAAGAACGGGTTAGACGGGTCAAAAAGATGCAGATTTGATCGATTTGGGTCTCGCCGGAGTCGCCGGAGGCGGTCGCCGGTAACACGCCGGGAAAACGGGGTGGGGGTTGGTTTTAAACATAATTACAGCTTCGCCCCCTGTACTTTGTGTTGGTATTTAGTTTTAGTTCAAAGGTTTAATTTGTGTTTTGTTAATTACACATCTAACCCCTTAACTTTAACTAACTACTAACAATTTAGATTTTTATAAAACTTAAACTCTAAACTTTTATTGTTAGCTTAAATAAATTTTATAAAAATCATTTTATCATATATTTAGTAGTTAAATGATTAATAAACGTAAATCTTTATTCATAATAAATCAAATGATTATAATATTATTCATTGTCTCGGGTTTACCCAGAAAACGAAACGGGTTCAGGTCATAATTGAATCGGGGCAAATGTTACAACAATGACAGTTTATAGCCAAAGTATGTCCATATTGCATACGTGATTTCAACGGACAAACTAGCTAACATACTCTTAGTTAACGACCGATATTAAAAGAGTCATTCCATTAGTGAAAACTTAGCTGGATTAATCAAATAAATTAATCAAATTAAAAGGGGTGTCTTCTATTTTTAATATGTCACCAACTGTATTTTTAACAGTGGTAAATTGGTAATCGTATATATTAATCAGATAAGCTACACCACACTTCGCATTAGGGTTGAGGGCCGGTTTGATCTCGTGATAAACAATGATGTAGATTTAAAGGTAAAATTAATTAGATGGTGTTTGTGTTTACTGATCTAAAAACTTATAACCTTTTATTCATTCAATTAATCATACTATAAAATAGCTTAAGCTTAAAAAGAAATTTAAAAATAGTAGATCAAACCCATAATGAACTAATAATATGTACATAAAACACAACCTAACTGATTTACGAATGTCAGATGTGCATATTCATTCTTATAAATACACTCAGAAACAACAATGAAACTAAGAATAAAACAAATCATTATCGTCTAAATAAACATTCATAGTTTTTATTTGATAAAAAAATGAAGATTACAAACTATCTGAAACATATAGAATGTTTCATAAGCGAGACTAATTACCTTTCTTAGTCTCAACACGACCATCATTTCCGGCCATCATAGCATACTTGTCTTTCCTAGTCAAATTAGTGCATTCAAACCCTAGTGTATCCCCTATCACCCTTTGAATATAATTTGCTACGTCAATCGCAGATTTCCCACCTTTGCAAGTAAGCTCTTGTGGTAGTTGATTTAAGAAAGTTATCTCATACGTTGGCCTAGGGTTCATAAATACAAAATAAGGGTCCAAAACCTTGTACCCACGGGTTGTTGTCCCATAAAACACACTTTGTTTTGTATTAATAGCAACAGGAACTATCCTATCAGTGAGCTCCGCAAAAAGAGCGCTGAATCTTAGCAAGAATGGTTCTCGAGATGTTGTACCCTCAGGGCAAATGACCAAATCGCCCTCTTCCAACAATTGTTTAATATGTGCGGCATCTTTATCTCTCTCTCGTGACAATGCCACTGCTTTAATCGGAGAAATTAACTCAGAGAACTTACTAATACTATATGTAACACAACTTATCTTTCTTCCTAGAGCAACAGCTGTAACCACAGGGTCTATGACAGTGCGATGGTTACACACAAAAAGGACCCCACTTTGCCCTTGTTTAGGAGGGGGCGGAGGGGTGCCCTTAACAACTAGTTTGATACCAAGGATCTTGTAGTTGTAGTACACGATCTTTTCAGGTAAAGGGATGTTGAGGTAAACTCGAAGGATCGAGAGGAAAATGCCTATCGGCATCCAAAAGAAGGTAAGTAATGCCACAAATGGCGTGGGCCTTTGAACTAGACGTCCTTCATGAAAGATAATCGGACTTAGAAGCTTGTTTCTTGGTAAGGGTTCACATCTTGTTCTTGGTACCATAACACCTTCCTGCAATTAAGAGGAACAAAATCATAATCTAAACTTAAACTAAACTTGATCAAAGAAAAGAAACCTAATAAAGGTTAAAAGTGTCCTTTTCAATCCTGGCTTTCCCATGTGCAATGCTAAAGGATGTCACGTGTTTACTTTATTATGTGATTTACTTCAATTCGATTGGCTTTCATTTCATGGGGCATTCAAACCCATACAAGAACTAACAAAGTAGAACGTATTAATTGTGTATGCAGAAACTTAAAGGCAATATGTTACATTGGTTTTCTTTTTTATAGATAAATTTAAAGAACTTGCATAAACTCCTTATGACACTTTCAAAGTAAAAAGACCTCAAAAATAGATGTAGTGACCACTAAAAAAATGTTCAGAATGTTATGAGATGCTAGTAAGAAGAATATATATGATTTACCAAATTTATAACATATTCTTTTGTTATAAGAACATATTTTCTATAATCAATTTCTTTTTAGATTATCCACAACACTAAAAACTGTCATTCTTACAAACAGTCATAGTCATCATGTCGCATCAGATTTCTACTCACTTCTAACCAATCATCTCACAAACACATTTTACCCTAGCTAACACATTCCTTCGTACAATTAATCATGTGAACTTAGTTTTTTAAATATAACAAAGTGATCAATATTTTGTATTGAAAATATGGTGTGGGCCCCACCTCAACTCCCTCCTCCACGACGCTGTCCCTCCGAAGACCATCATCCGAAACCCCACGGCAGGCCTCATGGGCGTGCATTGTGGGTAGTCTTATAAATTTAGTAAACGGTTAAATGATACATATATGGGCATTAAAGCTTTCACCAAACCTTATCAATTAAGACACAGAGTCGTTGAAGAAGGCTTTTAATGGTTCTACCTACATGCAGCTCATATACAACCCATATATGTACATACACATACGTATGCACACAACACAAACAATTACATACTTTACAGTCATGATCTTAACCTAGAGCACATGTTATAATAAGTTTACGTTATTTCATAAAAGGGTCACTATATATAGTTTAGTGGTATGATGATTTGTCTTAGTAAAATAGATGATAATAAACATTTAAGAAGAAATAAATGGCATGCCATAAGTGTCAGAAAACAAAGTGTAATGTCTATGTGGTTTTTATAGCTGTACTATATATATATTTTTTTAAAACCGGCAGCTGTACGTCCTAATACTTAATTGAGACTTTATTTTACACATACGTATTTTATAAATTAACTTAATTTTTTAAAATTAATTAAGAATTAGTCATTATCATATAAATTTTCTTGTTATTCTAACTTCATATTTGCATTTTCTAGCAAAGACAAAACTAGGCCATTTTAGTATATTTTTGAAGCAAACAACAAGGTTAAATGCGTTTATTAAATTATTTACAGTTGATATGAAGATCCTCTTTTTTGGCTTATCATGTACTGTGGTCTAGGAACATAAGTGGAAACCTAAAATTAAAGCTCCAACTGCTATTGAAACTAAAGAAGGACAATAATTACTTAAATCGTGATATTTTAATGTGACATGTTTTTTATATTTTTTAAATATTATTAGACGAGTTTTAACATTTCTTATTTTTACATACAATTATAGCATTTTTGTTTTCAGCTATTTCAAGCTATATTTCTATTTTAATTATATATAAAATTATAGTTATAATATCAATAAAGACCTGTTAATTTGATCAAAGGTAATTACTAAAAGTTCATATATTAAGCCAAAAGTTGTGTGCAATATTTTATATAGAGCAATTTCGTAAGAACATTAATACGTTGAGAAGTGTAATAATCATATTAGCACTTCTATTTATTATATAGAAGCTGACTAAAATAAATGTTAGTTTAACTAAACTAATATATTTAACTTTGGTTTATGAGTCTATCAAAAGTAGTACTCCGTATAAGGTAATTTTTAAAATTTTGATGAATGGAATGAGGTTTTATTATTTAGAAGCTAGCTCTTAATTATTAAGCGTTTTTTGTCACTTAAGAATTTAGATGTTTTAAACCATTAAAATCTTAGCCTTTGATCAAATGCCATTAAGAGTCTATCAAACACTTCCTAAAAGTTAGTCCCTAGCTAGCTAGTGAACATAAAAAAAATCCGGGTGATGGTAGTAGAGGGTTTATATATGTTACCGATGATTTTATCCATCCTACAAACTATAAATTCTATCTTTTCATTGAACATCCGATATATATATTATATATATATATGTATATATAAAGCTAGCGAGACGCTAGGGAACAAACGATACAAATTCTATCTATTTGTTAGCTTTTAAAAATAGCTAAATTTTACATTAATAACACCTGCTGAGAATATTAAATGTAATCACAAAATATAAAGTCATCTTATATATTTAATGTATCTTATTATGGTAATAAAAACCAATACTTTATAATCATATATATAATAATAATGAAAAAGTAACAATACCTTGCAAATGGACATGAAATCTGTGTCAGTCTCATCATCTCCAATACCCAAATCAGGCATATTCGAACCATCAAATTCTTGTAAAACTGAGCGTTTTTTAACTTCACCAATAAAAACACCAGGTTCATTAACCAACCCAGTGACTCGACCAGTTTTTGACACTTCAACTTCAGTCCCCAACACTTTATCAGCCCCTAAATACTTTTTTGCAAAAGGCTCAACCATAACTCTTGGACTCGATGTCACAACATATCTTTTCCCAAACGAGTTAAACACCTCCCATGTCTCGGCCCGAACATCACCCGCATAGAATCGCGGTAGAACCGAGCTTGAAACGAGTTCAATGTCCCGAATACTCAACCCGACAAACGAGATGAAAATGTATATGCGAGTGGCGGTTGGTTCGGAAAAGAGGGAAGTGATGTAGATGAATGGGAAAAGGAGTAATAGGGCGAAGGCACGAAAAATGCTTCCGGCTTCGAGTGCCATGAGGAAGTAGTACGGGAATGGATTAGCGGACACGAGAAGGGTGCCTTCGAGATCCGATGCCACGGTTTTGTTAGATCTCGATTCGGTGCTGCATTGCTTGATCGGTTTGAAATGGGGATGTGGAGACATTGTGGGATTGTGGCTTGGAAGTTGTTTGGGTTTGAGTTATGAAGTTCAAATGTGGAGGTAGGGGTTTAAAAAGAAGTAGGAGAAGAAATATGAGGGTGTATAATTTCCTATTTATTTATTTATTTATTTATTTATTTTAATATGTTTGTGAGTTTTTATTTCTATCATGCAAAAGTAGTACGTGCATGTGAGAAGGAGAAAGCTACAATATTCTTTGAAAAAATTAAATTCTGTCTAATTTACAAATAACTGAGACTAATTAGCCTAGTGGTGAAACCTACGTGTTGGGGCCATGTTCAAACGTCATCAAAAACCCGGTTTGAAATTTATAATAGGTAAGATTTTAGTGGTAATAATATGATCTTGTTTTTGTAAAAAAAACAAACGTTAAGTTGAAGCGGTTTTCACGACTAGCTTTTACATGTATGCTTTGGTGTTTTATACATTCTCATGCACAACTTCATTTATTATAAAGTTTACGTCGAAACGTATATATATAGATAAAAGTAAACGTGTATAATAATGTATTTAGAAGTTTATATAATATTATGTTTTAAATCAAAGAAAAAAAGTGAAAAGAATTGAAGAATGGAAAAGTAAGAATGCCTAGTTAGAAACAATAAACATATTTAATAATAAAATTGAAGAATTGATAATAAGAGTTGAAGAGGAAGAAATAAGAGCTTTATTTATCCTAATTATATATTCAAGAAAAAATTAAAATAAAATATTTAACCTGTAACTTTTTAAGACCTTTTAACTAACAACCTCTATAATCTATATAGGATTTTTTTTAAGAAAACTTTAAATGGGTTAATTTGTCATGTTGAGTTAGCTAGCTTGTTGATTAATTAAATAGTGTTCACGTTGATCCGTTTTATACATATATATATGTTATATCATACTATACACAAAAATCTTTATCATTATTTTACTTATTATTTTTCCGTTATACGTAGTGTGATATACGTATAACTTATAATATACAGAGCACACGTGGATGGAAGCCCCTACTCTGTGGTTGTTGGCCACCACAATGTGGATGTCGAGCCCCTCGCGCCATACCCTGCCCCTACTCCGTGGTTGTTGGCCACCACAATATATACGGGTTGTCAAAGTGGAAGAAATCGTGTATAAATAAATCGCTTTTATTCACCTAGCTAGACAACGTCATTTTAGCACCTGCAGAAAACAATTGTGTCTTACTGCATGCATTAAACAATATTGTTGGTCACTATACATTTATTCAACACCAGCAGTTTTAAATATAAAGGTTGATATACATTAAAAGATTACAAATATGAGGTTCACATTGTTTGTGATGGTTAGCTAGGGTGGTCCCATGTGTGGCAGCGACGATCCTATTTGTGGTCGTGGTGAAGACATGTGGAAATGGGGTCATGAAGATCGAAGTAGTAAACAAATAAATAAATATATATGTACATAAATAAATAAATAAACTAAATTGTTTTGGATATTAAAAGTTAGTATAATGTTCAATGTTTTCAGGTTCGGATCGGTTCAGCCGAGCGAACCGGTCGGATCGGGATTTGGGGGTGGACCGGGCCGAATCGTATAGGTTCGTTTTTAGTACAAAGGATCGGCCGGTTCGAACCAGTCAACCGGTTGAACCGGGATTCGGCCAGTTCGGACCGGTTCGGAAAATTAATTTTTTTTAAAAAAATTTGACTTTATTTGGTTAAATTTATGATATTTTTTATTTGAATTAAGTTTGGTTAAGGTTTAACCTTTAAACTTTGGATAATATTGTCTCTGTGTTGAAGTTTAGAACTTAAAAAGTTATTTCTGAGTATCTGACTTATATTTTAAGTTATATTAATACTTTAGAAAAACATATATAATTATTTATTATTTATATGGTTCAAAACCGATCCAACCGGTTCGACCGGTTCAACCAGTGAATCAGTAAGACGACCGATTTACTGTCTGATCCGATCCTGAAAACATTGATAATGTTATAACTAAATAGGGGTTAGTTTGAGAGAAGTATAAACATAGAGGCTAGGGTTCTTGGCATGAGTTCAAGTTTTATAAAAACTAGTTACAAGACAAAACCGCATAACGTAACAGTCGGGTCTTGCTTATATGATTCACGTACGTTGATAAAAAATTATATTTTATAAAAACTAAACTTTTTTTTAAATAACCGAAACACGTTAATATAATTCAAATATATTTTCGCTTGTGACCTCTGTTATTGTTTCCTTTTACTCATAATCTCTATTAAAACTTTAGTTTGTTTCAAATATAGATCGTCGATCTTTTGTTGTTATAACAGTATCAATTTATAAATTCATAATTTAATTTACATAAGCTCGAGCATATTAATTTTATACTAAAAACTCGACCATATGTGTTTATGTACGTACATACTAGCTAGTTCACAAAATCAAATCTCATATGTAGAAGGAAAACGATCTTGTGGAAACCCATTAAACTACCATTAATTAGCCTACTTTCTTGTTCGCCTATAGCTTAGGCTCTAAAGTTTCTAGAGCCGAAATTGACAAAGAATAATTGGTATATATTCTTATTACTAATAGTTATTGTATTTTCTTGAACAAATTACATTAAGGTTTTCTAGAGCCGAAATTGACAAAGAATGTATTGATTTCTAAGGTTTTTTGTTTACATTTTTGCTTGATGGGACATGTGAAAAACCTAGCTTAAAGTTTAAAAAATTATTTGAGAAACTTTTTGTGAGAAATAACCTCTCTGTCAGTCTTTCACCTTATACATGATTTAGCTTACTTAATCAGATAAGTCTCAAGTCAATACTTTAGAAAGAGACGATGAGAATGACAAGAAGCAAGAAAGAAAGAGTAACTAGTAATAGGGATGAGTCCTGAACTGAACCGGTCTAAGGTCAAAGACAAACATACCATACTCAAATTAAAAATCTTAGTTCGAGACTAATAATAAATAGAGAAGAATAAAAATGACCATACAACAACAAGTTGATTTTGTCCGACTCAATTAAGGTGTTACTCGGTGTTTTCCATGGAACTTTCTTACGCCTATTCAACTAGGAGGCATGACTGAAGTTTATCAAAGGAAAAATAGAAGTATATACTAAAAATATGAAATAATTTAATGAGTAAGGAAACCAATAAGAATACAACAAATATGAGTATCATATACGGAGTACAATTATGCATCATCCTTCCCTAAAACGAAACGGAATCTTCATGCTTAGCAAGAGCTATCATGAAAGTCGATCTTTTACAACTAGCGTGGTTGTTAATGTTACATTTTATTCTTCCAAACTCTTTTTTCATTTTATTCTTCCAAATCTTCTTTTTTAAAAGATTGGTTTTTATGTGCAAAATATTTTTAAGCTACTTTTATTAGAAATAAAAATATAAGGCGTGTTGGTTTATTATGATATTTGTCATATTCTAATATATCTTTCTATTTCTATAAATATAAAATAGAGTAAATTATTTTTTGAGTACCTATGATTTAATGTTTTTAACTCTTTGAGTCTTAAATCTAAACCTTTAATAAATGGAACCTCATGGTATTATCTTTTTTGTAACAACTTGAGTCACAGAACCCTTGCACCGTTAAACTCTGTTAAATTTGACGTTAAAAAAAGCATGTGCAAGACACATGATGGGTATTTTTGCAAATTTAACCTAACCTAGCTATAATTAAAATCAAGGGGTAAATGCATATTTCCCCCTCCAAAACACTTTAAATGCATATTTACCCAACCAAAAAAATCAATTGCATATTTCTCCTTATAAACAACTTTAATTTGCAAATATACCCATTTTTAATAAGGACATTTAGTTAACATTGGGTATATATGCAGTTGATTTTTTTAGTTGAGAAAATATGCATTTAGGGGGTGTTTATAGGGGTATATATGCAATTGAATCTAAAATCAAATACTAAAGATATGTTGTAAACATATAATAAACCTAACACTTCCTTCTCTGCTCCAAAGCCCATTCGATCATCATCCTAACCCCTCTCACACATCTAGTATCTAAGGGGCCTTCGAAAATAGTTGTAATGGTGTTAGCATTATGGCTTCTTCGAAGTGTGGTGACTTTTTTTATGCTTATGAAGTTTACAGTTGGTTACTTTGATCAAAATATGTTGAATAATTTTGGATTTGCTAATCATCTTATAAAGTTTACTTTTTTTATGCTTATACAAAAATACCCATCATGTGCCTTGAACATGCTTTTTTAACGACAAATTTAACAATGTTTAACGGTGTAAGGGATTTATGACTCAAGTTGTTAAAAAAATTATACCATAGGGTTCCATTTGTTAAAAATTTGGATTTAAGACTCAAAGAGTTAAAAACATTAAACCACAGATACTCAAAAAGTAATTTACTCTATAAAATATAGAGCATTTTGGTTTATTATGATATTTGTCATATTCTAATATATCGTTTGAGTGTTTTTTTATAATTTAAAATAAGTTTATCGTGCTAATTTCCAAGAACATTGCATATATATAGTTATGTAACATTGCATAAATGAACACCTCAAAAGTATGGCTTAAAGAATAGTTAATCTCATAAAAAGCTTGTTGAGTCTATTCTAAAAGCTATTATTTGGCCATTTAAAAGATGATGAATGCAACTTTCAATGTGGTGTAGTGGTAAGAGACTTGAATTCTCTAAAAGAGACCCAAGTTCTAGTCTCACTGCCACCGCTTTAGAAGGGGCAAATGGGGGCAATGAAGGGAGACTTGTGGCAACACAAGTTCGATCTCTGAGCCAAACGGGTTTTACCACTAGCTTGTCGTCGTGCCTACGAGCGGATGGGTTAGTGGGTTTCCCCCGAATTGGTGTCGGGTTAGTAGGTGGGTTTCAGCTACCCAGCGCTGTCTGTGTTCGCAGAGCGTTTGGGGTCACCTTTCGCCATTGGGTTACCCCGGGTAGCCGGGGTTTATTCGTTTGTTTGTCCAAAAAAAAAGATGATGAATGATTGCATTTTCAAAATATCAAGATCTTGAGCTTCATAATTGGGTGAAATATAGATCTAATATAGATTGGATTAAGTGGTCTTTTTTCAATGTTTGTTAATAATGTTCTGATTCTTTGTCTCTAGCTTTTTGTTAGTTGGTTCTTTCTAATATAGTCTATGCCGTTCAAAAAAAATGTAGCATTGCATTCACATTCAATTCACGTACTTGTTGAAAAGTTTCAATCCAAAATTAAGAGTTGTTTTGGTTATGAATAAAAAGGGTTACTCTATATATGGTGGCGGAGTATGAGCATTTAAGACAAGTAAATGAATACAATAAATTCAATGACGTTAAATCTTGTCAATAATACACGGAGACCGGTTTAGGCGGAGACCGAAGACCATTCAAATTGATAATAAATTAATAATGTAGCTACGTACCGGCCTAGGGTTTAAACAATAATTTAAGACATGACCAGTGTATTATTGAAGCAAAACAATCTTTTTTATATACACTTTAAAGGCATCAATCCCAGATCAACATCAACATGCATGCAAAATCGCAATTTATAAAAATCAATACTTCGTTGCTTATATTAAACACCAAATGAATTTACAATAAGGTAGCAGGTAGACGGGCAACAATTATATTAAACACCAAATGAATTTACAATATGTAAGCATACAATTATATGAATATTAAAAATCAACCGTAAGAGTACGTAAAAAATAAATGGTTAATTGGATAGATGTTACAAATAAATTAAAGAGATTTATAATCGTTTAATCATACAAAACAAAAAATTGAAGGCTACTAATATATCATATATAAACGTGTGATATTGGTTGTTTGAGCGGTCAATATTGTTGGTTGAGTTCCATCTAATTAAAGACATAAGAATTGATGAATAGTTATGCTTGTTTAACCTCTTGACCAACAAGTTAGGGTGTAAATGAGAGATATAAATTCACCCTCCAGTCTCATCTTTTAGTATATTATGTAGTAACATATATGACGTTTTGAAACATGACCAGTAGAATTAATTCATTAATGAACCTAAAGCACATTGGAAGTGTTTAAGGCTAGTTGTTCCCATAATGTGCTAGGAGCACCTCATTTCAAGCATTTAGCCCCTCTAACTAACAAATACAAGCATTTTACCCTCAGTGAGTTCTCATAACTCATAACCATTGGGAGGGGGAGCATCCTAAAATTTAACTCTTCGATCCTTGGCAAATAAAAAGTTAAATGCATTTATTAGAATAATTATATTTAACGAATTATACATGTACAGAATATATATATATAACTCGCGAGATATATACATGACGAGTTGTGCCTCGTGAAAAAGCTCGTGAGTTCGCTCAAATCATAGTGGTGCTCCGGTTACCCTGGGATGGGGGAGTCCATCTTTTACCCACCACAAGTTGTATACTATCTTTCGTCATCTTTCATTCATCTCAAATTTGATGGAGTCCATATTTCATCCACCCCTCATCAAAATTTATTTCTATTTTATTCTAAAACCTAATTATTTTATTAATAAAAATAAAAACAACACAAATACCAAATAAATATATAAAATAACAAATTTAAAAAAAATCAAGAATCAAAACAAAAACTAAAAAAAATTAGTTCTATTTTATACTAAAACCTAATTATTTTATTAATAAAAATAAAAACAATACAAATACCAAATAAATATATAAAATAACGAATTTTAAAAAAATCAAGAATCAAAACAAAAACTAAAAAAATTATTTCTATTTTATTCTAAAACCTAATTTAATAAAAATAAAAACAATACAAATACCAAATAAATATATAAAATAACTAATTTAAAAATAATCAAGAATCAAAACAAAAACTAAATGATACTAGTCGTCTAGATCTGCAATGTGAGTGTGTTTAATATGGTCGATGAGATCCATTCGAAGGCTTTCGTGAATCTCATTGTCTCGAATCTCCATATATATGTCCCCTTGAAATTGTACATCCACCGGAGGATATGGAATGTGGCTGGAACGAAGTGCTAACACTTCGTCTTTTAAAATAATATTTTGCAAAATAATACATGCATACATGACTTTTCTAAGTTCTTTTTTCTCCATGTTGGTAAACGGATTATACCCCACCAAGCTTTAGTGATCCCGAATGCTCGTTTCACGTCCTTCCGTGCAGCCTCTTGTGGCTTACTAAACCGTATTTTCTTATCACGTGTTGGATAAGGAATGTTATTCACAAATACCGCCTAATTGGGGTATATCTAATTCACAAGATGATGTCCATACTTATATTCATTGTAAATAAAATAATTGGTGTTGTTCCATTAACAAGATTGTTGAATAATGGCAATTCATTCAACATGTTAAGGTCGTTATTTGTACCGGCAACACCAAAGTATGCATGTCAAATCCATGTATTTTACGACGCCTCATCTTCAAGCATGAGAGTTGGGCAATGATGGTCATCTCATATGAGTTGTCCCACATCAAGCCGTTGAACAAATCCTCCTGCCTCCTGGTCAAGTCGTTGAACAATCTACACATCCTAAATATCGTATAATAAAACAACAAATATGGATATAGTTTTTATACTATTTACAACAATGTATTATAAGGATTATTTTAGAAATACCTAAGATGCCGGAAAAACGAGAGGCATAATGATTGGCGTGCGAATGATGATTGTTGGTTGAGCACCATCCAACTAAGATCATATGAATTAATGAATAATTATGCTTGTCTAACTTCATGACCTACAAGTTAGGGTATTTTTTAATGAGAGGCATAATTAAATTCGCTCTCACCCAGTCTCATATTTTATTATTTTAGCAAAATGACGTTTTGAAAAATTGACTAGTGGAATTAATGCACCTGAGCACATTGGTGGTGATTAAGGCTACTCGTTCCTTAAGAACCTAAACACCTAATATCTTTTATGTTCATGGTTAATGTGTGATTTTCTTTAGGTGTTATAACCTTACTAGTGATATCATAATAAGTATTTACTCAGGAAAAAAAAAACTACGGGTGTTTTAGATAAAGCCAACAATATTGATTGGTATCAGACGTCGGATGTTACAACTAGCCAGTATTGTAATGGATATGATTTTACGTGGTTTTTGAAGATTGCCTGTTTAATTAGACCATCCAGCATGCAGGAAGCTACATGTGAAATGTCACTTATTGTAGCAGAGCATGTGGTGGAGATGTAAATGGTTAGACAGTTGATGTCATGTGGGTTTAAAATTAAAACTTGCATTTCGGTTGCATTAAAGTTGATAGTTGTATACATGCCATTGGGTGGTTACAAAATCCAAATTAATGCACCCAGAGAAAGCTCCATATTTTTGGTTTATATACTCTTGTTACTTTCTACCCAAAATACTACTTAAATTAAGCCCGTTGCTTTTAAAAAGACTTAGTTTAGGTTAAAAATGCTCATCGATTCGTGGTATCATATTTTTCTCTAATATACCCAAAAGAACATGAACTTTTGTTAGAAACAAAACAGCATGGTAAATTTAATAAGTAAACTTGATAACGGATCAAAATAAGTCTAAAAGTTAAAACATATTAAACTACATCTGATTTTTGTGTAACACTTTTCTTTTCTTTTAGCTAGCTGATAATTAATTTTGTTTTAGAGGTTAAACCGTTAAACAAACACCCACGTAATAATAAATTTTGTTTTTTATAGGTTTATAACTCAATCTTGAAAATCTAAGCATTTAAGTACATTTTAGCTTTCTTTCCGCTCGTTAAACCGGTTCCACATAAAAATGTTTCATGTTATCAATATCTTTTCAAGCATTTAAATTTTACTCGTTCGAACAAAATGTTCCCTTTTGGATCTTTTCTTCAATAAGCCTATCTTTTAAGAATAAATGTATAATTTGTTTAAACAAATTGATCTTTATTTTGGATACATCTCGGTTTTCAATAAATATATGTTTTTTTTAGAAGAACAGTTTGTGTAATGGCATATGGCCGAATAAAAAACCATGCTATTTGATTTAAAAATATCATATATTACACATTACATGCTATTATACAAAAAAAACAAAATTAAGAGGTTGTTTGGCAAAATCTAAAAATATCATATATGGGAGGATATTGAGGTAAAACTTCGGGTGATTGTAAGTTTGTTATATGCTCCATTCTAACCATTCAGCACTTAACTGAACCATTCAGAGGCTCTTTATTTGTGAAATAAACGCTCTGAATGCTGAATCTGAATGATTAAGCACTGAACTGAACCATTAAGAGGTGAAACAAACAGCCCTTAAATGTTAAATGGTTATCATAAAAAAATAATTAAACTGCAGTTTTGGTCTATGTATTTTATTAATACTTTTAACATGTTCAGTCATATCTTAACAGTTCCAGTACTTGAGATTTTTATTTTTACAGAAATGGTCCCGAACACTAACTTCATCCAACTTTCCGTTAAATCTTCCACACGCTCCTCCCACGTGAGGAGTAAAAATGTCATTTCTCCCACTCTTTTATCTAGATCAACATATAGGTTAACATTTTCATTCAGTTGCATGTCAAAAAAGTAGGAGAAATGACATTTTTACCCCGCACGTGAGGATGACTTAACGAAAAATTGGATGAAGTTATTGTTCAGGACCATTCCTGTTAAAAAATAAAATCACTTAGGACCTTAAACTGTTTTAGGTGAGACTAAACCTGTTAATAATATCAAAACCGAAGGACCAAAACTGAACTTTACTCTAAAAAAACTATAGCAAAAGTTATAAACTCCATGCAATGTTCACGATAATGGTGTCGCCATCATGACAAGGCTTAAGCCCACGAATCTGCCAACATCGGCTCAATGTTTACACACAAAGTTGTGAGGTCGCAACACCTTGCAACAAACGGGTTGACCATAACACATGGTCTTACTCGTATTTGTACCTGATAATATGTAGCTCCATTTTGTTAACCTTAGAATTCCTTGAAAAACCACCCTAGTGGTGCACGCTAGTTGCATTTGACACACGCCTCTTATCATCATCACCGGTGTTTCTTCTTGGGATTCATATAATGGATCGGTGTTTGGTTAACAACGTACGTGTTTGTTAAACTAGGGTCTAGACATGAACTAATAGCACTCATGTCGGAAAATAGTACGCTTCAGATGGATATCAATTATTCTGCTAATATATAAGTTAAACGAATTCAGATAACATTAGTATAATCACATGTATATATAACTTATTAGTTATAGATTATTACATTATTAATGTTGCAAACATAAACCGTTAGAGGCATTAGTCTATTTGATATTGACACGTCCAAATGTGTGAACATTATTCTCTAATTATTAGGCCATTCATAAATGATAGACCAATGTCTTTAGAGCAATTTTTCCCTCAACTACTTTGGGAATAGTTTATATGTTTGTTGTTTTATTATAATTAGAGCACTTTGCTACCTATGGTCCCAAGTAATTATTCCGTTCGAGTTCTATGTCATGTTAATTACCATTTATATAATATAAATTGGTTGTATATGACTTTGATAAGATCGGTTGCACAGTACGGGATTTGGGTCTCGCGTATATGACTTTGATATAAATTGGCTAAGTCATAAAGGTTTAAACTATAATAGGTTAAAATCAGAGGACAAAGTCTTAAATATGTCAAAATAGAGTAGGAGATCAAAGTTATAAATTGGCTAAGTCATAAAGGTTTAAACTATAATAGGTTAAAATCAGAGGACAAAGTTGTAAATATGTTAAAGTGAGTTGAGGGACCAAACATATAAATGCGTTAAAGTAAGAGGACTAAAAGGTAAGCTTCACCGACTTTGCCTTTAGTTGTTAAGAGAATAATGCTTTATTTATCGAGTATTAAGATACAAAAAGAAAAATAGTTAAAAAAACATTTATATATCACAGTTAGATCGATATACTTAAAATTGATTTTGTTACAAGAAAAGCTAGTTTTTTTTACCCCCAAAATCATAAGCGGTAACTTTAGTAGAATCAAGTTCATATTGATATGTGATATAAAGTATATTTTGTTGTTCGAACTAATTTGTTAAGCATTTAATTAACTTTATGTGTAGGGTGTCTCGTTGTCTATAATCAACATCATCTATCAAAATAGGACATTAACTATATATAATCGTCCCTCACCTAATTTAACAACTTTAAATGCATATATTATAGCAAGTCTTTGTCCACGTTGAACCTCATTGGATATATAACACAAGTTCAAAATCATGATATTACAAAGTTTGTTACTAATTACTATATATTTGTTTATTTTGTTCTTGTTGGTTTAGTAGTGTCTATTTGATTACTTTGAAGTGAATTATATACACTTTTATTACCAATATGAAAAGAGAACTTTTTTAAACATGTTAGCAATTACTATCAAACGTTATTGTCTGAATTTAAACTCAATACATAAAAAAACAAAATTTCTCATCTATCTTTTAACCATTAAACCAACTTACCAAGACTAGCGGCAAGAGATCATTGGCAATAGAAATGAAAATTTATTGTAAATAATTGAATATATATACTTTTGAATGGCTTGAGCTGTTTGGGCCCAGTTAATAAGAAACAGAATGCATAGAAGAAGCCCAACTTTTAAGATTAGGCCCAACTTCAAGACCTGCAGGCGAATGTTTTCCTTGGTTTAGCATGGAATTAGAGAAGGTAAAAACCGGTTTAGTTTAGAAACCGTTTTTGTCGGGGAAAAACAGTTTGGTAGGAACCGGTTCGGAGAGGAAGGATGTCATAGTATTGTCGAGTTGTTAAAAAAGCAATATAGTCGAACATGAAGGGGAAGGATGCCATAATTTAGAGAAAAAATGTAACGCGTGTATTTGGTTTAGATACTATGGGTAAAGTGGTCATTATGAGCAATAAGACACAACAATGAGCAATAAAGACATAATAACAAGCAGAAAATACACAATAACGGGAAAGAAGAGACAAAATAAATTGGAAACACAGTAAATACGAAAATCTACAAGTTAAAAACCCAAAAGCTAAAATATCTTAAATGCTAAGATCGTAGAAGTCTGCAAACCAACAACACCGAAATAAGTTCAATCAGAGTTGATTTAAACTTATTTTTTTTATTTTAATAAGTGGCTAAAAAATACTTTTTAGGATCTTTAGAATAAAGAACCTTTTTACAAGAAGTAACCCTATATATTATAATCGTCATATAATTTTAATTTTAAAAAGATACTAATTCATGTTATCATATGATGAGGCAGAATCGTACTAGCAAGTACCAGCTTTAAATATTATTCCCTAGTAATTAATGAACTTATTTATTTTAATAAAAGTGTAAATTAATATGTCTGGTGGATTATTGGGTGATTAATTAAAAAGTAGACCATATAAAAATACCGAACGTGCATGAAATGAATAATGAGCATCCATCAACTTGTTACAAGAAAAGCGATTTAATATGTTACAGAAATGTTCTTTCTGCATCTATTTAATTAAGGGTTATTGGATTTAATCACCTCTAACTATTGGCTATTGGCCGTTGTCACCCTCAAGTATTACTTTGGCCGATATAACTCCCAACTAAACACTTTGATGTCCGTATCACCAAAATTCAACCAATTCAAGTCACTTTTGGTTAACTTTTAATTATTTTTTGGTTAGCTTTTGGTGTTACGGACACCGTATCACCAAAATTTAACCAATTCAAGTCACTTTTGGTTATTTTTTGGTTAATTTTTTTTAACTTTTGGTGATACACACAACAAAGTGTTTAGTTTGAAGTTATACTGGCCAAAGTGATACTTAGGGGTGACAACGGCCAATAACCAATAGTTGGAGGTGATTAAATCCAATAACCCTTTAATTAACTATATATAATGACATTTGCAAACTAAACTTAATAAATTATTTGTGGTTGAGATGTCGTTATCATTGTGGGGTTTTCTCACTTCAATGTTAGCTTTATTTAGATAGTAGGTTTAACACCCGTATGTTACACAGGGGTTTAAATAAAATATTTTTAAAAATTATAATTATTATATTTAAAAATTTATATTACTTTTGTAAATTTTATTAATCACAAAATTTTGTCTTTATTAACTCTCATATTCAATTTTCCCTCTCAACCTTCCATTTATAATGAAAAAAAATTATGTTTTCCCCCCAAAATGTTACCCCCTAAAACCTTGATTTATTATATAGATGAATTCTTGGTATTTAAAATGTTAATAATAATATCCTTAATCCATACCACTCCTGTTTATTTTCGAATAAATAGATATATAGATTTAAAAGAAAAGCATTGAGATATTGACTATTTATAAATGTAACGCTTACTAGATTTATAATGAAGTATAACGATAGCATAGATCGAGATGGAGGTATACGTAGTAATCAAGATTTTATTAAAACAACAAGGTTTTTAATAAAGTCTCGCGTATATAAAAACATAATAATAAAAAATCGAAGGTTTCAGGGTTAGATAGTTTTTTTTTACTAAAGTTGTTTCCTCATATGAGGGATGGGGGAATGGTCCCGGTTGAGAAATAGACAGGCATGCCCAATTAAAATATAACATGTTTGAAAGAGTTAACTGTCATTTTAATCCCTGATGTTTTTCTGTATTTGTCATTTTCATTCATTTAAGTTTTTTTTGTCTACACTACTCTATTGTTTTTATTTTTGCCATTTTCATCCACTTGGTTAACTCCGTTAGCCTACACCGTTAACCAAGCTCATGTTCATATTTTTAAAGGGAGTAAGTTTTTTTTATGTTAAATTCCTTGAAACATATTTTAATATCGAACTATAAAATTCTAACCCACCCACTTTTGTTCTCTTTATCCACGTACTTATACTAATATAACTTATTATTATTATTAGTATTAATATTATTGTTATTATTATTATTATTATTATTATTATTATTATTATTATTACTATTGCTACACACAACACAAACCACTATATATATTCATATTCTAATTCTTTTCCACCATACTTCTTAGAGGTTAAAATAATAATTAAGTCAAAGTTAATGGTAAAGTAAAAAAGAAATTGTTGGTGAGAAAGTCGAGTGGTGCCGGTAGCGAGTGGTCATCAGCGGCCAACGGTAACAATGATTACGATAATAATAATATTGATTACGATAATGATTTATGATAACGATAACGATAATATCAATATTAACAACAACAAAAACAATATTATAATAATAATAATAATAATAATAATAATAATAATAATAATAATAAGTTCTCCTATCAGCTTAAAAAGGGCTTTCTCAGGTCGACCTTTCTTTAGGTTAAGTGGCGTGTAGCTAATCTCGCTAATATCTCAGATCGGGGGACAACTCTGTCTCCGCTTCTGCTCGTGCACTCGTTAAAGCAAACTCATGGCCTAGTTCGTGAATTACTATTTTGGTTATTGGGGTTTGGTTAATATAACTATTTTAGTCCAGGGGTACTACTGTCTTTTCACACAAATTTACCTGGAAATATGGATGACCAAGTAGTGTGGACTGAAATATCAAGTTTGTGTGAAACACAGTGAATTAAAATAGTAGAAAACAAACTATTAGACAAAATCCGTAATTTTAATCAAACATCAGGGACCAAAATAGTAATTTACCTTAATTTAAAATATGTTTTGAAGGGATTTAAATCTTAAAAGAACCAACTAACCCTCTTTAAAAACATGAACATGAGCTTGGTTAACGGTTACACTAACGGAGTTAAGCAAATGGATGAAAATGACATAAAATTAAAAACAATAGAGTGGTGTAGGCAATATTTTCTTAAATGAATGAAAATAGCAAAAACATGAAAAACTTAAGGACTAAAAAGACATTTAACTCTATTGAATTAGGTTCAAATACAAAGTCTAAATTTCCTAGAAAGTCTAAGAAGGAATTTAGACCATTAGATCTAATATTAAATGAAGATCAATGGCTCATAAACACAAGGTGGCATAATGGTAAATAGTTAGAACTTTAAATGATAGGCCAAGGGTATATTAGTCTTGCCTCATTTTCAAATTCCACCCTCTTTTTTAAACGTTCATAAATTTTACATACGACAATATTTTTTAATAAAAATTACACCAAAAACACGAGCGTTTTTTTATCTTCAAAACGCATATAATATTGATATATAAAAAATGAATTTTTTTTTTGAAGTTTCAGCTCATTGTGTTATATTCGTTAGGTCATTGTGTTATATTTTTCAGCTCATTGTGTTATATTAGTCAAGACATTGTGTTTATTTTTCAGATTGTGTTATATCTGTCAGGTCGTTGTGTTATATTTTCATTAGGTCGTTGTGTTAAATTTTCATCAGGTCGTTGTGTTATATTTTCATCATGTCGTTGTGTTAAATTTTCATCAGGTCGTTGTGTTATATTTTCATCAGGTCGTTGTGTTATATTTCCATCAGGTCGTTGTGTTATATTTTCATCAGGTCGTTGTGTTATATTTTCATCAGGTCGTTGTGTTAAATTTTCATCAGGTCGTTGTGTTATATTTTCATCAGGTCGTTGTGTTATATTTTCATCAGGTCGTTGTGTTATATTTTCGTCAGGTCGTTGTGTTATATTTTCGTCAGGTCATTGTGTTATATTTTCATCAGGTAATTGTGTTATATTTTCATCAGGTCGTTGTGTTATATTTTCATCAGGTCGTTGTGTTAAATTTTCATCAGGTCGTTGTGTTATATTTTCATCAGGTCGTTGTGTTATGTTTTCATCAGGTCGTTGTGTTATATTTTCGTCAGGTCGTTGTGTTATATTTTTATCAGGTTATTGTGTTATATTTTCATCAGGTCATTGTGTTATTTCAGATCATTGTATTATTTCATTAGGTTATTGTGTTATAACACAATGACATGAATAAATAACACAATGACTTGACAAATAACACAATGAGCTGAAAAACATGAATTTTTTTTTTGTTTTTTTTATATGAATATTATACGCGTTTTAAAGATAAGAAAATGCTCGTTTTTATGGTGCAATTTTTTTAAAAAAATAATATCGTATGTAAAAGTTATGGACGTTTAAAAAAATGGGGTGAAACATAAAATATAGAGACATTACCATCTTTACCATTCCTTCTAATTTTAAGGGAGTGCCACATGTCATCATCTCATGACTTCTTAGACTTTCTAGGAAAATTGAACTTTGTAGTATAACTCCACTCTAACTCTATTTGAAACATAATTATACAATTAATGATAAAAAAATTATTTCAATTCAAGTCATTTTAATGTCGCTTTACAAATTTAAAACAATATTTGGAAATTCAACATCAACGGACCCAAATTTATGTCGAACTATAATTCAAAATTAATTTATGTCGGGCCATGTTACGAAGCCATACAAGTCTTAAAAATGGGGATTAGCAAGTAAAAGAGATGAACATTAAAGATTAAAGTAATTTTATGTTGCCTAAGAAGCCTAAAAGTGATATTTAACCGAATCAAAACCGAGTTAAAAGAACTTCGACTGTATCATCAACTTTAGTTCCTTGTTTTTTCAAGCTTACATCTTTGGTCTTTCTACGTAACGTATTTTAACTTTCACTCTGAACTTTAACTTAATTATCATCTAGATCTATAACTTTAGATACTTTAGCTAGTAAAAAAAAAATTATCCACACATGTGACACTGTTGTTAATTAAAAATTATTAAATCTCTCTGTCTTTACCGTTGCAACTCACGACATGTGTCAAAATCAAAGCATAACAACTAAAACAATTCCATGACACTAAAGAAGAGTTTACATTCACTTACTTTAGCGAGAAGTAAATTTTATGACACGTCATTTTAGCATACTACAAACAAATATGTACCTTATAACTTTATACATGTTCAAATGTGCAAACAATAAATATATAAAAAGTTATGCAATCACTCATGTTGTTATAGTGTACACCTGGTATGTTTTGTTTATTTCAAAACTTGATTATTCTTAGAAAAAAATTATATAACCAAGATTTGTTTGTTACGAAAATTAAAAGAAAGAATGTTTGTAAAGTTGTTAGCCAAATAACTAAATTACAAAGTTGAGTATAAGTTTATAGTTAAATAGCTTATTATCTTGCCGGCCATTTAATTTGTTTGATTTTTAACATCCATTTCATCAACATTCTTGAAGCTCCAATAATTAATGGCATCTGAGATTATAGAAGAAGAAGAAGATGAAGATTCATACTTCATCATCAACAAAGAAGCTCAAAAAGATAAGATCAGGCAACTTTTAAAGCACCAGAAGAATCAATACAACTCATCATCATCATCTTCATGTTCTTCGTATTCGTTATCGTCAACGGGGGTTGCTTTAAGCTCTTCGTTTTCGTCATCGGGTCACAATCAAAGTCAAAAGCTATTGAATTTGATGAAAAAAGGAAGTAGGTCGTTGAGAAGATTGTTTGATATGGAGCATACAAGTTTAGGTAACCATTTTGACTTTGAGTTTTATAGTTGCTCGCCCCAAACGAAAACGATCCCGTTATGGGGGAGTGATTCGGATGATGCGGTCCATGATGATCCGTGGTTGGGTATCGTTAAATTTGATCGTGGGGTTGTTCAAGAACATGAAGAACACAAAGAATATGAAGAGCAGAAAAAACAAGAAGAGCATAAAGACTCGTTATTTCGAATGCATAAGTTAACGCGTAAGAAATCTTTTAGCAAATTACCAAGTTTTTATAAGTTTAGATTTCGGTTTCGGTTTCGGTTAAGGTTAAGATTAAGGTTAGGAATTAGGTTATGTTTTCGAGCTCGGGGAGAGAAGAAGAGAAAAAATGTAAAGTTAAAAATATATGAATGAAAAAAGTATAGGGAGTTATTAATTCTTTTTACGACTATGTTACCTTTTAATCATCTTTATGAAGTTTTGGACTCGTGGTTATGACGATGCTAAATTCATGATTTATTTATCATCTGGGATGGAGCTATGAAGAGCCCAGAGGTATCACAGGCTACCCCTCAACTTTCGTTACGAAGTATAATTTTTATCGGTTTAAGTATCAGGATACCATATTTTTTCTTACGGTTTTAAGTATCGGGATACCCCTGAAAAAAATTTATGATACACTTGAGCGAAAATTTTCTCATAGGATACCCCTGATATTTGGTTCTGGCTCCGCCACTGTTTATCATTATATATAAATTAAGTGATAATACGAGAATAGTTACTTTAATTAAATATAACCAGGATTAGGTTGATTAGATGAAAAAATCACTTTTAAGAGATTAGCTTTCAACGTTTCCAAGGGTTAAGTCATTGCAAGCAATTGACTTTTTGATTTAATGGTATGAAGTACGTAATGGGTAGAAGCTTGACATCTTAGAAATCTCTTGTTTAAATCTACATCCAAAAGGGTTTATCAGATGATGAGTTTTCTTATTAACTGTGTTCAAATAAATAAGGTCTAAAACATTAAAATTAGTTTAAATGATTGACATGCTGTATTAAAAATGTTTGCTCGAGTTTTCAAACACCATTAAAAAAAATCATTGACAAAAAAAACAAGCCTTTTTTGCCATGTCATTATATAATTGGTTATCTGATTACATAATTGACGCTTCACTAGAAAAGAAAACGTAACGTGACATTATGTGATTGGTTGCATTTTTGCCATTAGCCTTAGAAAAAAAGGTAAAAAGCAAAAATTTCCAACAATAGCAAACTTCACTTTTCTTTACTATTTTGTACACAAACTTTAAAATCTTCTCAAAGTAATACAAGTACATATCTCGTATGCATCCTAGATTTTTTCTAGATCAAAGACAAAACTTTACAAGTTTACTCTTTTTACAAAATCAAAAAATATGAATTTATTATTTACATCTTCTCATGCTTCTAAAAAACAATCACCCCGTCAAAAAATCGGTTTTCTTGAAACTTTTGCAAACCACACAATGTTCGGAAATTAGTCTTGCCATAATACTTTCTTCTTCAATTCTCAATCTTCGACTTTGTTTATTCCAAAGGTGAACCCCATAACTCGACTCTTTTAGTTGCACCACTTTTGCTTCCACCCACTTTGCGTGACCCCGGTTCAACGGCCTTATAAACAACCCACCAATTCGAGTCCAATCCACCAGATAAAACGCTGAAGGTGGTAAAACAGTATAGTTCAACTCTATTTTTCTCGCTTCTCTTTCTACTACTCTTGAAACAAGATAAGGCCCGTTATAACCCCATCGGTTTCCATCAAAAGTCAACGCAAACTCCTCGATGAAATTGTACAATAACGGGTGGTTTTTGTCGAATATCAAAACGGCGTTGTTTAGTCTCGTCCAATGACCCGAACGGGCCGCACTTTGAGCTCCAATTGAGTTACGTAAACCGCTAAAGTCTTTTAACGAAATAAAATCACTATCAATATACACACCCCCGTATTTGTAAAGAACAACTAGTCGAATCAAATTCGACAAATTTTGCGCTAACGGGATTTCACCAGGATCGTGATTTCCGTTCTTGATATGATCAAACCACGCCTTCGCAGGAGTGTTGTTAAACAAAATGTCAAAATCAGGTTCTATTGCTAGAACCCGAAACCCAAGATCAATTACAGGTTTCAGTATCTGAAACCCGTAATCAGAATCCATAGTGTTTGATAGTATCATCAAACAACTATCGGGATTCGTGTTAAACAAAGCATCAACAGCAATAAACTCTCTTTCACCAAAAACCTTAAAAGTGGATGAAATCCATATCATAAAGAACCGAACTTTACAATCTTTAAAGAAATTTTTCACCCGGGTTTCGAATTCTTGATTCGAATTCATCAAGATATCGAATTCGGGAAGCTTGTTTTTTATTTCAAGATTTGAAATCTTGATTGTTTCAGTGAGATTAACAAGTGGGATTAATGGGTTTTGAAGGGATTGATCAGTTCTTGATTCTTGAATTATAAGTTCTTTAACAATCAAGACTGGATTTTGAATGGTTGAAAATGAAGTTGACTTCAATTGGTTTATGATGAATGTTTGATTGCTATTGAAAAGATTTGAGGGAATTGGGATTGTGGTATTGGGGTTGAAGTTGAATGAAATGTTAGAAATGAAAGTGGTTTTGTTGAACATGTAAGTGAAGATGATTGTTATTAAAGAGATGGTGGTGAAGATGTGGAATTTGGAATGACGGTGGTGGTGGTGGTTGCGGTGGCTCCGTCGTTGCTCCGGCGGATTGTATGACGGAAGTTTTGTCTTCATTGTTGAATGATGAAGAAATGGTTTTGATGGGTGGTTTTTAGTTCAATTATTTGCGTAGAAGATGGTGGAAGAATGAAGATGATGATGTTGACTTTTGGTTAGTCAAAGATGGAAGTGGAATAAGGTGTGTGATGGTTTATTGTAAAGTGTTGAAGATTATGGAAATGAGGGAAGATGATGGATTATAGCCAATGAGAATTGAGGAAGAGGGTTGTTAGCGTGTGGGTTGATGTAGGTTATTGTAATTCCAGTCGCCATTAAAGACAACGTGGAAATATCTTTATTTTATCGTTTATTATTATAATGTTTTTATTATAATCCATTTTATTTTTATAAAACCACTTGTGAGCTCGTGTTACGTTTAGAAACACGATATTTAAATTGTAATTTTAAAGATATTAATGGAGATACGAACGGTTTTAATCGGTTTTTAAATAAAATTATGGTAAAATCAAAACACAAGATTTTAATTTAAAAAAATATTTTTTTAGTATAGTAATGTTATACTCAGATTAAAAGAATTAAATGCTCGAGTGTATGGTGTACTATTTCTTAGAATAATTTCGTATATAAATATTATGTATGCTTAAAAAAACACTGAGGTATTTACTGTATATCCCTAAGTCATATTTTCAATGTTTTTAAACCGGGCGGTCCGACCGGTCGGACCGCGGTCGGACCGCATTTTTTGAAAAAACGGTTCAATTGATGCCGGTTTAATTCGTGTTAGTGAACCGCTTTGAACCGGTATGAACCGGTGCGAACCGTATGAACCGGACCGCTTACGAACCGTTTAAAAACCGGTCATGTACAAAAATGAATCTAATTAGACTGTCCGCAGCGCATCATCCGTCACCAGCCCGTCGCCTACGTGGAAGATGCCCGCCGGAGGAGCAGCGTTGATGGTTTCCGTCCGTATGTCTGGTGCCCGTCCCCAAGGGCTTATGTGAAGAAGATGATGTGGGCCCCACCAATTTTATTTTTAAATGTTTTCTAATTTGTGTGTTAACTTTTAGTTTATTAAAATAGTTAAATTATTTTTACTTTTTTATAAATTAATCAATACAGTAACTAAGAACTTGTATTTTAATTAACCGGTTATTTAAATAATTTAATTATTTTATTTATTAAGAAATAATTAGTGAATTAAATAATTAATTAGTTCACTAGTTGATGAACTAAACTTAAATATTATTAAAAACATAATTAAAAGACTAATTTACATTATAAATAATATAATTAAAATGCTTATTAACTTTAAGTTATGACTTTTGTTTAAATTTGGCCTTAAAACTTAATATTAATGAACCTATGTTGTGTTTAAGTTATAATTCTTATGGTATGATTTGGATAAATGTATATTTCTTATGATCCCGGTCCGACCACGGTCCGACCGCGGTCCGACCGGTCCGACCAGTAAAATTGTAATACCGGTTCAGTGTCCGGTCCGGTTTTCAAAACATTGCATATTTTTATACCCTATTAAATACAAACCGATCCATATACACCCCTACTAGGAGAGTGTTGAAAGTAAAAATTCACCTATATATTAGAAGATCAAAATTTAATATACATATTTTAAATAATAAATCTACCTATTCTAATAATTGAGTAACTCATCCACATATCAACATTCTAAGTACTCCACATAGGATTTTGCTTAGGTGTCATCCTCTAATTTAATTTGATGGATGATTTCAATGCGGGTCATGGTATACTTCATATTTGAAATAACCCGATATGTACAAATACAAAATTCACAAATTATCATCAATTATCACCTAATATGATATGTTCAAATAAAAATTTACCGATTATCATCATCCATCTCCTAACCCGATATGTTCAAGTTAAAAATTTACCACTTATTATGAATTATCTCCTAACCCAATATGTTCAAATTAAAAATTTACCACTTATCATGAATTATCTTTTAACCTGATATATTAAAAAAATAACCAATCATTATAGATAATTTTCTTTATTTTAACATATAATTTTTGATAGGAAAATATTTATAAATATTTATAAATATGAATAGTAGTCTGAAAGAAAGAAGTCAAATAATAAAGGTAAACAACTCTTTAGATACAACTTATATTGTTTTTTTTTCAAACCATTAAACATGGTTTTAAACTCGATGTATTAGTTGATTTGCTTCGGTTTAAAATTTAAATGTTTCCATTAGTTTCAACAACTTATAAGCCCAACTAGATATTAATAACCTTCCTAATAAAGAATGTCGATCGTGTTCTGACCACTCACGTGATGACACGTGGTCCAACCACGTGTCGTTTTTTTTACTTTTACGTATTTACGGTTTTAGTCATCGACTTTTAGTTATTGTCATTTTAGTCCTTGTGAGTTTTCGACTTTGTTTTCTTACTCTACTTTGACATATAATACTACTTCAACATTCCGAATTTGACTGGGTTATTGTTTTGACTTCTAATTTTCAAATTTCTTTGCCTTTTAATGTGTGACATATTACGGCATGGTGTCGTGACATAAGTGACATGATACTTTTTCTTATCAACGCAGTGATAAAGTCACATACGCAAGACCCGAACGCCTTACTCGGGCGCTGCAATGCGCGGCCCGGTCTAATATCCAGTTATGTAGAAGTATTGAATGGGACGAGAGCTTGCCTCAAAGCTTCATGAGATTCAGGCAAGGTACGAGGATGATAGCTTGAGATGATACGGTTCCAATGAACAAGGCTTCAGCACATCCTTTATAAAAAATCCCATACAAAACAAGATTATAGTTGATAATATAATCAATTTTAAATAGAACACATGGGTGGCAAAAAAGACAAATATATTGAACTGGAGAGCGATCCGAGATAGACTTCCTAATTGTGATTCGCTGATTCGTAGAAACATTCCAATTCCGTCTCTATTATGTAGCTTTTGTGGCGCGGCAAAGGAGACGGTTGATCATTTATTTACAGCATGTGATCTAGCCTTGACGGTTTGGGAAAAACTCGGTTCTTGGTGCAACATTCCTCCGGTTTACGCCTTCTCTTTCAAGGACCTTATGGAGTTTCCTTTTTTACTTAATGGGCACGACAATTTCAAAAGAGCGGTTCATCGTTTGGTTATGGTGACTACTTAGAGCTTATGGAGGCATAGCAATGAAATCATTTTTTTATCATGTCCGGCCCTCGACAAACAATGTTATCTGTGAAGTTATTATGGTGGGATGTTTATGGCTGAAATCGAGAATTCGAAGGGGAACTTATATTGCTATCCCAAATTTTCCTTCTGACACGGACTAATTCTTTCTCATGTCTTGTTATTATTTGTTTTTTAGCTACTTGTTAACCCCTTTATCTAATATATTTATTTATCATCCAAAAGAAAATTTAATAAATAACCATGTATATGAATACATAAATAAGGTGTATGCAAAGGCCACGTTTTTTAGTTCAAATGGACGTTCTGGACAACTTGGAAGATAGCACATTTAAAAGCATAATAGCAGTTCACACGCATTAGGTAAGTCGAAGTTAAAATATGATTTAACCTTATTTGCACCTCATGTAACCTTAATTCGAAAAAATCACATAATATAAAACTCGTGTTTTGTTTGTAAATTTCATAACTTTAAAATGAAAGTTTTATTATAATATGCATACATTAGTTGATTATCATTTTTAAGTTCATTACTTGCATCAAAGCGATAACATATGCGGGTTCAAATCTCACTTGAGACATGAGATGAAATAGTGGTAATTAAATTTGTTCTTAACAAAAAAAATAACTAAAATTTATCTTTGCTATTCTCCACAAACAAGAAGTAATTTACACCTTCAAAATCTCATAGGTTACCTTTCTGTTCAAAACAAAGGGTTGACAAAAAATTTACCATGTCAAGCCTTGGTTCTTCAAAGCTATCAACCACCTCATCAAGATGATGCTTAAAAAACCCTAAGTCTTGCAACTTGTTCACATTTACAAGCCGCTAACAACCACTTATCACATAATCTTTTGTTCTTTCTATGTACGTGCCGAAACCTAATAATCTCAGGTTCAAACTTCAAAAGCCGTTTCATGATTCCAACATTTTTTCTGCGTATTGGTATTGTATGTTTCCGTCATTACATACAGCTCTATTATGTTCCATTGGTTGATGCCACAAGGATGATGAATGTTCTTTAGACATTTTGTTTGTTGTAGGTTCTGGTAGCCTATAAAATGAACAATCATGAAGCAAGAAAATAAAACAGGTCAGATGCCTTTCAAATAATATGCCATACAATATAGTTTAAAAAAAACAAAGCTAAAACTGGGATAGTTATGTCCAGTGAAGCAATTAAATCACTTTACCTTGATGGCTTGACTCACTTCAGAAACTGCTGACCTGCTAAACTGGAGGAACGCCCATTAAACCTATACAGACATAATTTTTTCATGCACGCATGACACAGTTCAGTTACTTTAATACAATAAACATGTATCATTGTTAACTAAACAATCAAAAGGGGAAAAAAGACATGAGCAGGAAGCTTTTATTTGAAGGGGAATACTTGAATGAAGAGTATAAACTAAACATGGCATTTATAAGCCATTTACTTGTGGATGGGTTGATTTGGCTCATGTTATCTTTAAGGCAAACTAAAAAAACTAGCTAAGAACGAAGCGTGTCAGCCATCCTAAGTGTATTTACAATACATGAACTCGTAAATCATTTTATTAAAAAACGATAGGAACAAGGAAGCAACCTCACACAATGGCAAAAATAACCTATGTTGTTCGACGGGTTGGCTAAAATAGCCATTTATCCAAGCACAGCCAACATTTATAAGTTAAAAAGATATATGAGAAGCATCATTGATATTAATTCTCACCTCAGATTCATCTGAATCAGATTCCCATAAGAATCCATTTTCAGTTTCAGTTTCAGTTGATTGGTTTTCAGGGTCTTTGTTAGCTGCTTCGGATCTTGAGATAATGTAACTCACATATTTATCTGTAATTATATGACAACAAGCATATGTTATATATGCAATCACCTATCACAGTTTTCTTTTCAATAAAAGAATCGATTATTGAAAACTCTAACCAGCTAAGCTGCGAAGGGCATTCTCAGCAGCCTGCTGCCGTGCATCATTCCGAGTCTTACCCATCCCCACGCCAATTTTCTCACCCGTGAGTAAAACCTGCATCATTGAGCAATGAAACATACACAACTGAAGGCTAGAAACAGCTTCTAGAAACTATCTCCTATTTTTCATTCAGCACCATTATGGTAGGCTCACCTCGTACGAAAATTGCAAGTCCCTGCTGGTGCTCAAGATTGATCTATATTCAACCTTAGAACCACATCTTTGTCCAATTTCCTGTAACACTCCAATGGATAGAGAAGGTTGCAGTGGGTTTGGGTTTCCAATATCAGTGGGCCCTCTTTTGTTATTTACATATGGTTGGTTATGCGCAACACCCATGTCTACCACCAAAAAAAATGAAATGGACATGAATTAGTATAACAATATTCGTTATTCAAAAGTCTTCAACATGAGACTTCCAAGTTTTGAGCGTAACAAAAATAGTTTGACTTCTAATTATAAGCAAATCCAAAATCTTAAAAACCCCATTGTTCAGTGATGGGATAACCGTTTTCCGGGCACACCTAGAAAAGTACTGAGTTACATTCTGAATATGACCATTACATGAATGACTACATCCATCTGAAAAGGCTTGTTAAGCTATAAGCAGGGGCATGAATGACTACACCCACTTGGTAAAGGAATTAAAGAGATCTAAGAATGAGCCAGTCAAACCTAGACAAGGTAGGAGGGAAGTTAGGCTATAAGCAGGGGCGAAAAAGATGCATTGAATCGCAGAACAGAAGTCCAGCACCAAGACAATGACACATAATCAACCTGAAGTGTTGTTCCTTGAAAAAAATCAATTTTCACAAGGTATGTAAGGCTAGAAAACTTACTAGTTCAATGAAACCATACTTAGGGTCATAGCCTCGCCAAACTCAGCTCACTAAGATCTGTTGTGACCCATGCCTTAGTACCTCGAGGACAAGATAGCTTTAGGGCCATAGCCTCGCCCAACTCACCACACTAATATCTATTGTGGCCTATGCCTTAGTACCTCGAGGTCAAGATGGCTTTAGGGCCATAGCCTCACCTAAATAGGCCAGAGGTCTTGCCTCACCAAGACACTCAAACTTCCACCTAGCTCACTAACAGTGATCTAAGGCGTCCCAATGTGACACCAAGGTCTTAACACCTTGACAACAAGATGGTTTTACTGTCATGGCAAGACTTAAATGGGTTCAAAGGTCTTGCCTAACCAGGAAACTTGGAGAACGAAAGTCAAGGTACGAAAGTGTGTTATGACACAAAATGGACAGGAACGTGTTGTGTACAAGAAAGGGACCATGTTCACGCATTATCTGGATGACCGTACCTTGATCCAGAAAAATCGCCAGACATGTCACGGCAGGCAATGTGTGCTCCTTGTTGCCATGGTAATCACACTAATTGGTGAACAATATAGGGACAGTGGTTGTATGCTTGTAGTGAACCCAAAACACCTTTTTTGGGAGTTTCAGACCAAGAAATGCATCTGGACTTTCAAGCATGAGTGGAGTTTCAAACCAAGCAATGCAGCAATGCCCTCTGTTGCAGCATTTCAAACCAAGCAATGGAGCTTGTATTCTTGTAGTGAGTGCAAAACACTTTTTTTTCCCAACATATAATATTCATAAATGATTACAATTATAGAACTACAATGAGCTAAAGTTGGTGTTAACACTAAAGATCATCCTTTAATTACCTGATAGTTGACCTACTTGTGGCAAATTTTTCTTTGACATTCCATACCCACGGAACACCTGAAAACAGCGTGACAAAAATAGATAAGTAAACGTGGAAATTTTAACCCATTCGCTTCGATTTTGGTTGTGTTTTATCTTTAACGGGTTAAGCTGCACGATTTAACCAAAAAATAAATCGAATGAAACAGTGCGAAAAAAATAGATAAGTAAATGTGGAAATTTTAACCCATTCACTTCGATATCGGTTATGTTTTATCATCCACACAGTAAACAATTGCATAAAACCTCCTAATTTCCTTTATTTATAAAAAGTTAGATATTTTTGAAATAATAAAGTTTTTTGTAACTGTATTTAGCACGTTAATTATAAAACTAAAAAAAAAATTAAAATGTGTTTCAATGTGAAGTGTGAGCCCAATATCACCCAATTGTTTCGACCAAACACATCAAGTTCACTCATTTTGACCCATTAACCAACCTGCTATTTTCCCCCTCAATAAGAAGCAAAGTGGGCTAAATTAAATCGCCAAAAGCATGGTACGTGTTAAAAGAATCCTTAACCAAAAATTCCAAAATGTTCAAGGACAAACTTATTAGTCGATACTGATACCTCTTCGTTCTTTGATTCAGATACAGGCGGTTGAAACCCTGCAGAGAAAGAACTAGCTGCACCATGAGACAAAGGATGATAACCAGCTCGCTGTTTGGTCAATAAATCAGGTGCTTGAATTGGGCCAAGTAAGCTAGGTTCTGAAAGATATTTAACTAGTTATAAATAGAGAAAAGAAATGAAAAGGTAATGAACCTAAAACCTAGAGATGTTTTAAAGAGTACATACTTTCTGAAGCTGTCATAGATCTAAATGATGGTGGACCATGGATGCTCGCAGATGGAACTAACGGCTGTGATCTTTCAGATTTTAGGTCCACACTTCTAGCATCCTGAGTACGGTGAAAATATTAAACAAATTCTCTGAACAATATTAAAAAATTATGTTGTACATGCATAATAATGAAAGAAAAATACAAATAAGCCATCATTATATACATCTTTAGAAAGCCGACCTGCTGAGTCAATCTCTGAGCGACTTCAGAACCATTCATTCCTTCTACCATTGGGACACTGGTATTAGGATTCGGTACAAAACTAGCATCCTGAAACAAATTGTTCAAACAATAAGCAGGAAGTAAATACATGCTAAATTTCAAATAAACCACAAGTATCTTATCTACTCACCTCTGGCATTAGATAACTGCAAACATCTGGTGCTGATGGTAGATTCAAAACGTCATCTTCAAAAAAATATTCAGAAACCCTCCTTAAAAAATTCTCATCAAATTCTCTGGACAACGCATCATAAGTAAATAAGCTATTCTTCATTTGTATTATGTATATAACAAAGATAACGAGTAAGTATTCTATAAATATGATATTTTTCTTATTTAAATAACCATCTTACTTGAAAAAACCACCTCTAACATTGCATGCAACATTTCTTGCCACGCAAAGAACGGGAACAGCGTTTGCTGTCTGTCAAGAGTAAATTTAAGACATAAACTACATTAGTAAATTAATATAAAAAATAAATGAAGAAATTAACATTGTAAGTTTATAATACCTCTGCTTGTGGAGCATAATACGGAGTAAAAGCAGGTACCACATGAACTCGAGGTTGATCTTTATCTTCCCAAACTTTTAACCTATCATCAATTACCATTGCCATCCGTGGATGGCAATTCCTGTCTTGGAACACATTCAACAAAGATTTGCGTGCACCTAAACAAAAGTAAAATTTCAAACTGGCTTATAAATGGCTTTGGTTATGAACTTATGATTTGTTTCACAAGAACTGAAGAACCCACTTTTTAGATGGTTTTACACAAACTGTTTATATGGATTTTCTCAAAACCATCACCTTAAAACAAGCATCCATCACCTTCATCTCCATTCCTAAACCCCCCTCATACCAACCAGAATCTAGAATATATTTCTTAGTAAAAAAGGCGCTTGCCTGATTTGACACATACAACACGATTCAACAGTTGTTTTGGACAGATTAGGTGGGTCCCAGGGTCCAGCAACCTCCACATCTCCAGGGCATAATCTCTTTCAGCCATAGTGCAAACATAAACTTCAAATCGTTTGCGTCCTTTTGCAATCAAATAGCTTCTCAGATCCTCCCAAGCAGGTCTTAACCTCACAAGCACACTGGTATCACGAATCTGTATACACAAATAAATGAGTATAACATACAAAAGCTTATAAAAAACTATACATGAGCACGATGCTAATAACATTTGAGTGGCTATGAGAAAAATAGTACTTGTGGAAGCATAGATACACAAGGCAAGCCCCATGTAGGTCCGACCTAGGGGCCCTAACCTTTATTAATCCCTGCTGTCAATTTCTCATTCTCCACAAGTACTATTCCTATCATTTGAATGTGCAGATATCACTTCCCTGTTAATGATACTGACAACAACATAAAGTACTGAAAGGAAAAGGAAAACAAAGCAATTAATAGTTAAAATACCAAGTTGTTAAAACATAATAGCATGATCACAAATCTGTTCAATTTCAATAAGGATTTATTTGTAGTTGCTTAGAAACTAAAATTCATAGTGGTTAATCAGGTTTTGCAGTAGTGTGTGTTTTGTTAGGTTACTCTTACCGTGTTCATGCATTCAAAACTCACTCAGCCCACAGCAAATCCAATTTTACAAACCAAATATATGTTCAGACTCATCTAAGTTTAAACCAAGAACCTGACCATCTCCAATAAAAGCTTGAATCAGGTGTTAAATAGTAAAGAACTCATAAAATGCAGTCCAAGAACTTTATGTAAATCTAGTCATCTTGATAAATGACAAATGCTTACTCACTTTTACAGCTAACAGATCCGATATAACTAATTAGTAAAGCACTCCTTATAAAATGCAGTCCAAGAACCTTCTGTAAATCTAGTTATCCTGATAAATGACAAATGCCTACTCACTGTTACAGCTAACAGATCTGATCTGATATAATCTTAGCTGTAGCACTTTTTTACAGGCAGTATAATTCCTGTAATCTAGGGAAGAAATGAGGCCTAAATCATAGAATAAGAAGTATATGAAAACGAATGAGTTGGGTCTAGAAGTATATAAATTGAGCTAATCAGATGGAAACGAAGAAAGTGCATGTTCATACATGGTCCAATCCAATACATTAATTGGCCTAGGTAAGTAAACATCTACACAAAGCTATGTTTCCATGCATGTGCTTAAACCGTCCAAAAGTTTTCATCCCAACTTCTAGAGACCCCATTGGATCATTTGTTTCAACATTTAGTTAAATATAAGATTTTGTAGATAACACTTCATTTCCAACACAACAACCAAAATATGGAAACTTTTGACACCGCATGATGTACTAAAATTCGTTTCAGTTAAACCTTCATAATACAACGAATCCTAATCATTACTAATTCGTCTTTACTCAATTAAGCTTATAAAGATATTCAACGATGGAATGTTGATTCTTCCACAATATCATGGCTTGGTCACAACTAAAATCATTTCAACAATCTGTGTAGCCTTTTATAACTATAAAGACAAATAGTAATCATTACAATTTTGAACCACAATAGATTCTACATAAAGTTTGCTAGGGCATCCTAATCCTCCCATAATATGACAATTCACATCTCAAATTACAATCTTTGGTCTTAAATTTTCATTCAGGTTTCACCAACTTCAAATTTGCAGGAAATAGAAATACAGAGTGCTAAAAAACAAATCTATCAACACTTCTACCAAGAGTTACCCATATACATACAAGTATATCTAAGCACTTAACATGCCCCATATACGACACTATAAACGCCACAGTTTACTAAAGCAACTAGATTAACAATATATAAAATCAAACCAACGTTCTAACCTCCGGATTAATGCGAGTCAAGACCAAATTTTTCTCTGGCAATCTAATAACCGGTCGAAGAACACGTTCATTACCCGCAGCGTTCACAGGAACTTCCTCCAGTTTCACATCATAAGTCTGCCCATTATCAGTAACAACATCATTTTCCGCATACTGCTTCAACAACGCCCGATCCTCCACGTATCTTTTAAGCTCAGAAGTCATCCCAGAAACCCTAACAGGATCAGACTCCTGCGCAATCCACCCAGTCAACATTTCAATCCTATCTTCAAACGATTTCATCGTATTTGCAACGATAAGCGTCTCGTCAAGATCAAACACAATTGAAAGACACCGCGTGTTCAACATCCATAAACAAGCATTGTACAAATGAGCTGGAACTAAACAACACCAAAAACAAGGAAACCTCTTCTGTTTACTCGGCATTGCCACCAAATGCACCTCTTCATCTCCAATTAACACCACAGCTGTCTATAACAATCCCCAATACACCAAAACAAACAAATTGAACATTATTTCATCTCTTCTAACAACTCAAAACAATCTTATCAAAATCAACAACTATTGACAGCTATTGACAACTAGTGAACAAGTTTTTACCTTTAATTCGTAGAAGCAAGAAGCGTGAAGATCAAGCAGAGGCTGTGTAACAGGTGTAGAAGATGATGATGATGATTCAAGTTTGCAACGAACTGAAGATGAAGAAATTGTTAAAAGAACCGAAAGAGGTAAACATCGTTCACTGATCTGTGAAATGTGATGAATCCTGATCTCGTTATTTGGGAATTGAAAGCTCTTATTATCAACACCTGTATAAACAACATCCAATTCACCTACAAAAATATCCCCACTGTAAACGCGAACCACCGATTTATTATTAAACCCTAAACGACTCATTACATCAAATTGGAACAATATTATCTGAAAATATCGAAATTAATTGATGTATATGAATAATGGAGAGGATTATGAGGTGATTATGACGAAGAATTGAATTGAAGTGAAAATCACTCGATTTTGACGATTTGTGTGTTTCTTCGTTTGGTGGTTTCAAATCAAGTGTATGTGTGGGTTTATATAGAAGGGGAGGGGTATCAATTGTGCTATGTAAGAGGACTTGGACTTTGTCTAATTCACGAATGTACCATTCACTTTTGTCCGTACCATGATTTTCTATAGGGTACTCAAGAATTGTGTCAAGTCATTTGAGCCATTGGATTGAATTATATTTTCCTCATTTGAACACAAAATATATTTATTTATTATACAACTTCAAATTATATACGTCAAATAGTACTTAGGTTAATAATTGAATTTATGGCCTCTCATTTAAAAAGCAATGTATTTACCAAATGAGTTAGTCTTATATTGGATTGGATTGTATGAATTCTTTTTTCCTCATCGTCTACATATATTTCTTTATTTAGTTTAAACGACCAAATCACACATGATTTAAGCATTGTTTGGTTACATATTAATGGCTAAGGGGTTGTTTGATAAAATCTGAATCATTAAGTGCTGAATGATTTAAAGTTCTGACTCATTAGAAGATTCTATCAATGAGAGAGATATTGGGGTAGAACTTCAGATGACAGTAAAGTTAGTATATGTTTCAGTTCCATTGGGCATCTCACTATCTCTTAACCATTCAGCATTTAACTGAACCATTCAGAGACTATTTTAGTATTTTTTTAATGAAACAAACGCTCTGAATGTTGAATGTTGAATGGTTAAGCGTTAAACTGAACCATTAAGAGGTAAAACAAATAGCCCCTAAGTGTTTGAGCTGATAAGAGTACGACGGGTAATAGACTTTCAGTAAGTCAGCGTTTTTTATTAGTAACTAGTAAATCGTGTTTTCGTACATGTGAATAAGTATGCACAATAAGTGAGTAATAGTTTTAGCCTATCAATTATTTTGTGTTAAAAAATGTTTTTGTTTGGTCACTTGTCTAAAAAACTACAATAAACAATTATAAAAATCGAATACAATACATCATAAATTAATATCGTCATATACAAAGCTTAAACTCTTAGTCTCAACAAGAGCATGTTAGACATTTTAGAGCAATTGAGATTAACAAGTGATCGAATATATACTATAATAAACATCAATAGGCCGGAGGTGCGTAGTGCATACTCGTTTGAGCTTATTATGATATTGATATTAGAGGTGAAACCCATAATCAAAGAGGGTTTCAAGGGAGTAACCCCCCCCCCCCCTAAGCAAGGGTCCGGTGGCAACGCCCCCACTTTCGTCTGACCCGATGTTTTTGTCATCAGTTGGGGTGACACATATATAAAATCTGTGGATAAACTTTAGAGCGATGATTAAAGGTGGGGCATAACTATCCCACAAAGAGAATTACAAGAAACCTCTTGAGACAAAGCTCAAACTCTTAGCCTTAACAAGAGCATGTTAGATATTTTAGTTTAATTGATATTAACTAGTGATCGAACATGTATTATAATAAATAGCAAATAGGTCTGGAGTTACCCAGTGCATACTCGTTTGAGCTTATTATGATATTAAAAGTGAAACCTCTAATCAAAGGGGGTTTCAAGGGAGCAATCCCCTTAGCGGGGTGTGGTGGCAACGCCCCCACTTTCGTCTGACCCGATGTTTCTGCCATCGGCCAGGGTGTGACAGGTATGGAACATGTGGATAAATTTTAGAGGGATGATTAAAGGTGAGACACAACTATCCCACATAGAGAATTACCAAGAAAGCTCTTGATACACACAAAATTATGAAATTACCCTTTTGTTACTATTTAATTAACAGGGTGTAATATTATGTCTTGCATTTAGTTGAAATACAATGGTTAAGCGTCAGTTGTTCAATGGTTAAACCACATGCTCCACCGCTTGTGTAGACCCCCGTCAATTCCTTTGAGTTTCATTCTTACGAACATACTCCCTCGATGAACACGGGGGTTGAGATCGACTGGTAGAGTGAATAAGTAGTTGTTGTAAAGCGGTGGTGATACAACCACCCTTAGACTTCAACAACAACATGGACTAAAACCAACCACAATCATCGTAGATTTGATCATCTCAATTCACAACAATGGCTTCCACCACGACCATCATTCTCACTGTCATCTCCATCATCACCGCCGAGACCCGTTTCACCAAAATCCAATCCGACCCACGTCCCTTCATCCCCTTCGATGAATTCGGTTTTACTCACCTGTGTACTCTAATCCAATATCATAACTAAGTCCTCACTTCCAACTCCCTTAATAATAAAAACAACAACCCACTTCTTTCAATCACTATTTCCTACAATTTGTTTCTGATCAATTCGTACTTGTCTTCATTAATTGCATCCCACAGGTTTAAACTACGATGGATGTAAAATCCGTTATTAGTTTTGTAGCGGCTGAGTCCAGGTTGTTGTTGAAGTCGAAGGGTGGTTGCAGACCAAGCATTAGTTTTGTTGGTTGAAATAGGAGGAGATGGCGGTGATTAAAACCGCTGGCATGTTTGGGATTGCTTATTTGCACCTTTTTTAACTTATAACTTATTGATAAGTTAATAAGTTAAAAATATAGCGTTTGGAAAATGAGTTGAAAGGGAGTTTTAGTGTTTAAAAAAGAGAAAAGAAGAAGTTAAGAGGGAGTGACTTCTTAAATTAAAAAGAAGAAAATGAGAAAGAGAAGTTAATAAGTAAAAGTTAATAAGCAATCCCAAACAAAGCCACAGTCGGCCACAATTAGTCCTTTAGGTAAAATTGCACACATGGTTATTAGTAGGTAAAAAAGAGCCAAAAGTAAAATTACACATATAGTCCTTTAGATTAAAAAAATGACTATTAATACCCTCATGTGAGTAGCATGCGATATGATTTAATAGAATTTTCTAACGTCGGTTACTTAAAAAGACCAGATTGGTAAAAAACCATGATTTTAATGATATTATTTGTAGATTAGTTTGCTTAATGATGTAAAAAGCAACAACCCTAAAACATAAATAACATGATTTATTTTTTCTAAACGACGACCAAATTGTTATTGCCTGGATTTAAACCAGGATTTTCAAAAAACCAAAGTCTCTCAACTCATCATTAACCACTAGATCAAGACCTTATTGTCAATGTAATTTCTTTTTACTCTCCTTTTTTTATTGGAAAATCTAAAAAGGAAATAAGGGCGTGTTTGAAGTTGATAAAGACGGTTGGGCTACCTTCTAAATTCATATTTATAAAGATAAATTAAAACCCTAAGTTTGCCATTCCGCAAAGAAGTTAAGGACGGACAGAATTTAGCAGGTGCATGTTCGACATCAATCGAGTTTCGTTTTCAGCAAGTAAATATCGACTTTATTCTTTGTTCGATTTTACTAGCTCTAGCTTGTTTTCGAGTGGTAAAAAAACACGATTTTACTAAACTTGTAATTATTTAATTAATTATACGTAGGGGAAAATGAATACGTGGCTGTTACGCGTGTAACTTACACACGAAACCTCTTAAAACAATGTTGTTTTGATTAAAAACAAACAACTAAATTTAATTCAAATATACACTTTCCGATATTTGTCCATCATCTTCATATATTTCTTCTAGCTTCTTGTTCCCTTAGCCATTGAGTAGGTTTTGTTTCATCTTGCGTTTATTTTTAAATAATAGCTTTTGAATTAGAAGATTTTTAAAATCATAAACATAAAAAAAACTCTAATTGAAATCACTGGGAAACAAATAAAGCCTTTGAACCTTTTCTATCCAATATAAACAAAATCAACCACGAGCATCATCAATTTAAAGGTTAAGTATATTGACTTTTGTAAATACACAAAGCAACATAAATTTTAATATACAAACATTTACAAAAGAATAAGAGCTCAATCTCCATAAGACCTACGGATTTGGGATTGGGTTCATAATAGAATCAATATTAGAAGGCTGGAAGCCATTTGCAAATAGGATTTTTCAGATACCCTTTTTCTAATCAATGGTGATAGTTGATACATGGAGATCGGATATACGAAGATGATGGAGAAAAAAAATAGGAAAGTGTATATTTAAATTAAATTTAGTTGTTTATTTTAATCAAAACTATGTACTTTTGAGAGGTTTCACGTGTAAATTGCACGCATAACAGTCACATATTCACTTTCCCCTTATACGTATGTATGTACAAATATTTTGATTTTCATTCATGATTTTGTACACTATACATACAAAAGTCTGAAATATGATCACCGAAACTCCCATATAAGGTTTAGCATTAAGTTCATCAAGTGTGATTTTAAATGTACGTTATACATACACATGACATATGCACTATATAAAATGTTATTTATATATCCCCTGTGATCATAATTAACGGCAAATATTCTTTTTATGGGTTATGATCATATTAGTTACCTTTGAATGCAAGATGCTAGTTAGATATTCATGTTAAAATTCAAATGCTTATTTTTAAATAGATGTCCACCCATGCATTTTGAATGAATCTGACAGTAATATTTCAACACTACTATAACATCATCATATTTGTTATGTTTGTTGTTTGGATTTGTCTTAACTCACTGCCATACAAAAGTAATTCATACGTACGTTTCTTTTCAGGTTAAAAAATGTCTCAAAAAGGAAAAGGAGCTGCGATAGGTATTGATCTTGGAACGACATACTCATGTGCTGCTGTCTGGCCGGATTGACCAAAAAAACCGAGTGGAGTGTGACACCCCGCCCGGCGGCGGAAACACCGGGCTGTCATATGGAATTGGATATCAATAGTACAAAGCACATGGCACACTAAAAGCATATTTTAATATCATTAATGTAATAATTGTTGTGACATAAATGAGGAATAAATAGTCATAAATTCAGAAATAAAGATCGGCAATCAAAGTAATTTATTGTTCAATTATTCTAAGTCCAAGGCATCCTATGTCTTGAATGAACCGCAATAACATCAAACTAATGCATCACCTGAAATATGTGAAAATAAAGTTAGCTATTTAAAGCTAGTGAGTAAACCACAATTTGAATACATAGTAATATAGAAATCCGAGATCATCATAATATGCTGCGCAATCTTACGTGCATAGCTATTTCATCATATTACTCAACCTTTGACCATAGAACACATAGAACACATTGAACACACATTGAACATCATCATTGTATAGCAACTTGTAATCATTTGTCATGAGGAACCAACTCATGTTGCAATTAGTGATAACTTGTCATTTAACCGTCATTTAACCGTCTCGAGTGTAAGTTATCAAAAATTGTTTTAGCATCGGAGGGACATAGTAACATAGCAACAAGTATCGTAGTATAGTAACTAGTAACCATTGAATAGAATCGCCGGGTTTAAATCACCGATCGGTACTACATGCCGGTGGGTTTGTCAGACCATTAGCGCTAACATTGTACCGGTGGAAATTACAAGTAATATACTACTTTAAACTATCACATAAGGATTGCATCTTGCTGCAGACAAGACTAACACATTTAATGATCTCATTTGAAAATAGAAACAAAGAAACGAAAACGAAAACATTGTATAGTATTTTAACATATTTCAGCCCCAAAATGTAATAGTAAAAAGGGGAGTGAATTTACTCACCTTGAATACGAAACAGAAATGGTATAGAAATAAATCAACTGGAACCGAGGATTTCCCAAATATTAGTATCACCTAAATAATGGGAATCCTAACTTAGAAAAACATATAGTATAGAAACTAGAATAGAAATAATAAGAATTTATGGAGATTTGGGATTTTTGGTACGAACCGTAACCGAGTATTTTTATACGAAACCGATTTATTAAACTTTTAAACTTTGTATTTTGCAAGGATCCATTTTAGAAAACATTAATAATATATTGATAATAATACTTAGAATCTTTATTTAAACTTATACATTTTAGTTTTTAATACATATTATTAACTTAATCATTTGATTAATAACAGTTATATAATGTATAAATATATAAAAGTATAAGGATCTTAATTTAGAATTGGAACCGTAGTAACCGGAGTTAAGTCCGAAGTCAAATGTTTCGGATTTAGAAATTAAAGCTTTTAAACGAGTTTGAACGTTTCAATAGGTTTTTATATAAAGATTAAAAACTTCAATCATTTATAAAAATATGTTTTTGGTATAAAATTTACAACTTAAATTTTGTTAAAGTGAAGTATACTTATACATATTTTCTTAACCTTCAATAACTATTTTTTAACAATTAATAGGTTATAAGATTATCAAAGTGTTGGTTTAAATGGTTAGAAATATATATTAAAAAGAATGAGGTGGGGGAGGATTCGAACCAGTGACCTTCACATCCACACACACGCGCGCTACCGCTGAACCAAGGCGAGCTTTTGTTGTTTAATTGAAACATTAATTGTTTTAAGATATTGTCTGAACCGTACCCAATTTCACATACGAGCCCTAGTTTGCAAATCCATCAAATTCGCTCGAATTTGACAATTCCAGACAAATTAACCATGGGGCTTTTAATCCCCATGGATTTACGGTTATTTTGGTATATTAAACTTACAATTTGGTGGAGTTTTGATATGGATTTGTATGAAGACAAGTTGCGGCCGTTTCTTTGAACAAATTGGTGGATCTGAACTGAAATGAGGTTAAATTGATGGGTTAGGAAGTTGTAGAATGTTGAGAGGATTGAAATGGAACCAAAAAGTACCTGAAATGGTGTTGGATTGATCGTGAACGGGGTTCGCCGGAGCAAAATGGGAGTGGGAGGTTTTGGTCGACGGTTTGAGGGGGATTGATGGGTTTGAAGTGTTTGTTGGGTACTTGGGTGATATAAACGAGTTTGTTCGAGCATGGCATTAATTGCGAACGTGTATCGATGAGAAAAGAGACCGGAACAGGGTTGTCGGAGCGGCTGGATGGTCGGAGAACCAGCTGGTCGGTCACAGTGCGACAGGGATGGGCAGACGCGCAGGGGGGGGGGGGGGCTGGTTTGGGTTTTTACACTTATGGTCCCTGAACTTTAGTTTAATGTAGAACTAGTTATAATTAGTTTTAAATCATGTTTCATAAATTACATATTTGGCCCATAAGTTAGTTCTTGCATAAATTAACTAATTAAGTTAACCGAGTTGAGACGTAACGTTTCTATAGGAGACGTTGTAGCATCGTTAGTTCGTTGATGACGTTAGGGGGTTATTACGAGACGTTTATAGTATTTGTTTTATATTTTAATAGTTTTCTTTTACGAAGCACTATATATATATTTTTGGATTTAAATAATATAAATAGTGATTATTTAGTATACTTTAAATATTTTGAGATATAAAACGGTTCGTTAAATATGATGAGAATAACGTAAAGATTCGGTATATTTATTCATAATTTTAATGAACGTTTCATTTTCAAAGAAAATTAAATACGAGTACATTTAAAAGATGTACAACCTCGGGTTTGAATCGGGCATCCGGATTCGGGTTCGGGGCAGATGTCACATGGAGGTCATACTTAATGAACAGGGAAACAACATCACCCCATCTTGCGTAGCTTTCAATGATGCAGAGTTATTGGTAGGCGAGGGAGCGAAATACCAGACTGCAAGGAACCCTACCAACACTGTCTTTGGCAAGTCTTTTTAGTATATATATCAAATTTTTCCGTCATTGTTGCTAATAATACTTGTTTAAATGTAGATGTTAAGCGTTTGATTGGATGTAGATTCCATGATCCGCAAGTGCAGAAGGACATGGAGTCGTGGCCTTTCAAGATCATTGAAGGGCCTATAGAGAAGCCAAGTGTTGTAGTTGAGTTTAAGGGTGAGGAGAAGAAATACGCACCGGAAGAATTATCTGCCATAGTTCTTAAGAAGATGAAAGAGTCTGCTGAAGCGTTTATCAGAAGAGAGGTAACAGATGCTGTTATAACCGTTCCTGCTTATTTTAATAACAATCAAAGAGAGGCAACCAAGGAAGCAGCAACCCTTGCAGGCCTCAACGTGATGCAACTTATTAACGAGCCTACTGCAGCTGCAATTGCTTATGAGTTAGATCATATGGGCGACAAGAATTGGCATAATGATAAAAATGTTTTGGTGTTTGATTTGGGTGGTGGAACGTTTGATGTGTCTCTTTTAAAAATCAGTAAAATGGGAGTGATAGATGTGAAAGCAGTTGGAGGTGATACTCATTTAGGCGGTGAGGATTTTGATAAGACACTTGTTAATTACTGCATAATAGAATTTGAGAAGAAACACAATGAGGATATAAGAGGAAATCCAAGAGCGATGACGAGGTTGAAAGTTGCTTGTGAGAAAGCAAAGAGGGATCTGTCATCAACTATTTTTGCTCCGATTGAAATCGACTGCTTGTATGAGGGAATTGACTTTTCCATCAAAATCAGTCGAGCCAAATTCGAGGAACTCAATTCAAGTTACTTTGAGAAATGCATTGACCTAGTGGGAAAATGTTTGTTTGATGGGGAGATAAAGAAAGAGAATGTGGATGAGGTGGTTGTTGTTGGGGGTTCGACTAGGATTCCAAAGGTACAATGATTGTTGGAGGAATTTTTCGATGGGAAGACACTTTACAAGTGCATGAATGGTGATGAGGCTGTTGCATTCGGTGCTGCAATCTTGGCTGCAAGGTTAAGTGGAATTTTTTATTATAATGTTGAGCGGAATATTGTGTTACTGGATGTCACGCCTCTGTCACTGGGAATAGCAATTGATAGTTATTTGGGTAATGATTGGATGTCTGTAGTTATTCCAAGGAACACACCCATACCCACAATCAAGAGAGGAATATATTATTCACAAACCAATAACACGTCAGTACGTATTATGGTGTATCAAGGTGAGAGTAATAAAGTTGAGAACAACATATTACTTGGTAGGTTCCGCCTTTGTGGCCTTACGCTAGGTTCTAATGGGAGGTCTCAACTAGAGGTCTGCTTCAGTATAAATGTTAACGGCATCCTTCAAGTGTCTGCGCAAAAAATTTCCACAGGTCACGCAAAATCAATTACAATTGTTAAGACTTGAAATGAAATAGGTTCCACTTAGGGGTTTATGCAATTAAAATGGCTACATTCAACTTATTTTGCATGTTCTAACTTCTAACTATTTGTTGATTTGAAATATTTATGTCATGTATTTTATTTACATTTAAAGAGTATACTCTAGATGTAGTCTCTTTTCTAAAAGTTATGCGGTGGAAGCTGACATGAATCATTCCAGGACAATTGCAGATTTGATACCGGTAACTGTTGATAGATCCAGGGACCGTAACCTGGTATGCCTACAGATTGATTCTTTAGAATGGGAAAATTCTTGTTAAGCTCAAAAACACGACACGTAAGTTCGTATGAATCATGGAATAAAAACAGCAAAACCTGTGAAAATTTAGTCACTGGTACACGCCTTCTGGTGTGTCCTACTAAGCATGTTGATTTCCAAAGGTTCCTTATTGGTTGTATTAGCTGATGTGTGATGATTGTGAATAATGTTTATGTTTAGTTGTTTATTCTATTGCATGAGAGCATTCACAGTAGCTTCCCCATCTCTATCTCTAAAATTACACTAAAAACAACTACTTTTTCTCTCTCCTTCTATTTAAATAATTCTTTTTTATACCTTTATTATTACAGTTTCTCTCTCCTACACTCACAATCACTTTCAAAAAATATTAAAATATTATAGGGGGTGAACAGTAGCTTTTCATATATAGAGTTTCTCTCTCCTCCACCATCAAATTTTCTCTCTCCTTCACTCACAACAACTCACAACCACCCCTTAAAATATAAAAACCCCACTCACATATTTATAGGGTATCCACTGTGAATGCTCTGATATAAGGTTGGGTTTTTTTAATGTTTAAGTTATTCTTTAATGTATTATAACCAAGTCGCGTACATTACTAAAACTATTAGAAAATGATTTTTTTAGTAAAACAGTTTTAATAATATGGACATCAAAGTGTTTAGTTGAGAGTTATACTGGTCAAAGTGATACTTGAGGGTGACAACAGCCAATAATAATAGTTAAAGGTGATTAAATCCAATAATTATATAATATAAGGATCAATAATAACGAAAAGTTTTTCTCCTCAAAATCTTATTGATAAAAAGTGGCGGTCATCTGATTTCCCCCTCAAATCCTTTCCCAGTTTTCCCTTCTAAAATGTTTCCCCTTAATTTACCGCTTAAAAACTCTGATTTATTATGTTACAGATTAGATATTTTAAACACCACATCTCAACCACAAATTTTATGCCCTAATTCTAACTTTCCTCGATTAATCCTTGTTATAATATAGCATATGTATTTTGCCACGTGGTAGCATTTAAGACAGTTTATAAATTAGCTGTTTTTTAAAAAAAAATTGTAATTTGATTATATCACATTCCCTTTCCCTTAAAGGTATTTGTATAATAAGTAAATCATTTTTTTATTTTATTCAAATTTCATGTAGTTTTTTTATTATGATCTCCTAAAACATAAATAGTTAAATTTAAATATAAGAGTTTAATCAAGCACATGTGTTACACACTTTATAGCACTCGTGTTCATACCAGTGTATGTGTTACACGGGTCTATAGTCATGTATAAAGGAAAAAGACACGTGTAATACTATATGGATTATATTGTATTATTTTTAGTGAAACTCTGTGACACACGGGGAATAGACTAGTAAAACTATATGGAAGACTTTTTAGTGTTTATATTCTAAGAAAATGAAAATGATATGAGTGGTGAAGCTTGAAGTCTCATGCAGGGGGTCCGAAAGTCACGAGACTATAAAATTTTCTCCTATCGTTATGTTTCGGGACTCGGGTTATATGTTCGGGCTGAGTCAAACAATAAAATTTAAATATCTAATTTTATACATTCATTCAACACAAGTTTTCTTGCACATAAAAAAATTGGCACAATAATTTAACAAAAACACGCCTAAAATATGTTAGATAATGCGTATAAAACGAGAGATCTACTCAAAGTAGTTGGTTGGTAAGGATGAAATTGCATATTGTCCCACAGAGGTGTTTAAGCCTCCAAGTCATAGTAACTTATTTTGTTGTCTTTTACTCTTACACTTACCCATCAAAGGGGGGAGGGTGCAAAAGACGGGTTTGAGGTTGGAAATTTTCTGAAACTTTGCGACGCCCGCAGATACGAATGCCGCTCAAAAAACCCGAGACGTTTGTAGAGATCACAAACTGGTATTTGTGGGCTTTTCCAAACACTAAATAATTTTTTAAATGGGCCCAATCCAATATATATAAAAGTTTTAAATACAAAGTTAAATAAACAATGCTTCCAACGAAAAAAAAAGCAGAGACCATGACACCACCAAGGACTACTAAGCTGCAACCGAATGAAATGTTTATATTTGGAAAGGATGAAAGATGAAAGCCATAAGATATAAGGGGGTGTTATGTACCCTTTAAGTTTCTCCATTGATAAACGTTTGGGTTCCCTTTATTCAAATTTCAAAGCCTAAAATAGTTGCAACACAATTTAGTGTGAGAAATCAGTCGATCAGCTTTCATTTTCGTTGGAGCTTTCAACAGGTAAATGTACATTTTGCTCATTACTTTAGATCCTTGTAAGTTTTGAGAAAGAAAACAACTTTTTGTTCATATTTTTGTCCTTTTGAGTTTGGGGATTAACAATGTTCATAAAGTTTTATTTTTTTATTAACTTTCTCACACATTTAACTAAACGCCAAGGTTATAATACGTAGGCAAATTGATAAGAACTCAGTGAACCATTTGTTTTATATGGGTTTAGTCTACTACTTAAGTGAACTTTCAAAAGTTATGTAGCGAATTAAGGGTTAAGTGTTAATTAGTTCATCAATTGTACAATGCATTTAGAATGTAACTAGCATTGTGACCCGGGTTGTGCAATGCGACGACTAGCTAGGTCTTAGTTGACGCGTCACTGTGATTAGACACTTATAGATAAAAAATGATATGGTGTAAATATGACCTAACGATAACAATCTTTAGAAAACATAAGGCGTCTTACACTCTTACCTTACGAAGATCAAAAGGTATTATGTGTAGCACGTAGCAGTACTGTATAGTATTATGTCTAGCACATTGCAGTATGTATCACAAAAGTAATTAATGTATAAAATTTAATAAAAACAAAAGAATAAAAAAAGAAAAAGACAAAAGAAAAATGAAAAAAAAAACCCAAAATTCTAAATTAGTATAGCATAGAATAGAATATTTACATGCATTACGTTATATGAAATGTTATTAATTTTATATATCAACTGTGATATTAATTGCAAATTCATTTTGTTTAGTTATATATAGCTAGCTACATTTGTTCAACAGTTAATTGTCAATGCTAACTTTGTCTCCTTCTAGCTCATTTGTAGTCAATTCATATGTTTCACCTTAGAATGCAAAAGGAACTTAAAGTTCAAATGCTTAGAAAAATATTTTTTGAGTATAAACCCTTAGATATTCAACACTATATATGTATATACATAATCATATTCGTTTGTCCACCTAAAGTAATACTTTCATGCACTACTTTTGTTTCCTTTCAGGTTAAAAATGTCTCAAAAAGTGAAGGGAGCCGCGATTGGTATTGATCTTGGAACGACATACTCATGTGCTGCTGTTTGGTTTGACAGAAAAAACCGAGTGGAGGTGATACCTAATGAACAGGGAAACAATATCACCCCCTCTTGTGTAGCTTTCTGTGACACGGAGTTATTGGTAGGCGAGGGAGCAAAAAACCAGATTGCAAGGAACCCTACCTACACCGTCTTTGGCAAGTCTTTTTTAATTCCTGCATTTTCTTTGATATATAGATTGAGGTGCACTAATGGGACTTTCCCCAATAAGCTGGAATTTGTTTCTTGAAGCAACCGGTCCTAGGCGAGCCTCATAATTTGTTTTAGTCTGAACTTAATAAAGCTTCAAAGCTTGTCCTTTAAGCTGAAGCTGTTACTTATAAACAAGAATTGTGGTTAATACTTATAAAGTTTATTTTAGGCGTCTATATATGAATCTTTTAGGATTGAAATATTTTAGTGCAAAATATAGTCTTATATCGTATGTTATGTTTTTAATGTAATCTTTTTTTGTTCTAAGTAATTAGCTATAGAATTCTAAAAAAGGACAGACACTTTAGGGCCTCAAGTGCGGAAATAGTTTTGGACGTGCAACTGTTCAGAATATTTTTGGGTTCACACATTTTTGTCATTCAAATTGCAGATGTGAAGCGTTTGATCGGTTGCAGATTTCGTGATACACAAGTGCAGAAAGACATGGAATCATGGCCTTTCAAGATCATTGAAGGGCCTGCAGAGAAGCCAACTGTTGTAGTTGAGTTGATGGGTGAACAGAAGAAATATGCACCTGAAGAAATATCTGCCATGGTTCTCAAGAAGATGAAAGAGTCTGCTGAAGCATTTATTGGAAGAGAGGTAACAGATGCTGTCATCACTGTTCCTGCTTATTTTAATAACAACCAACGAGAGGCAACAAAGGAAGCAGGAACCCTTGCAGGCCTCAATGTGATTCGACTAATAAACGAGCCTACTGCAGCTGCAATTGCTTATGGTTTGGACCATACTTCTGATAAAAGTTGGGATACTGATAAAAATGTTTTGGTGTTTGATTTGGGTGGTGGAACCTTTGACGTGTCTCTTTTGAAAATCAGTAAAACGGGAGTCATTGACGTGAAAGCGGTTGGAGGTGACACTCATTTAGGCGGTGAGGATTTTGATGTGACACTGGTTAATTACTGCATAAGTGAATTTGAGAAAAAGCACAATGAGAATATAAGAAGAAACCCAAGAGCATTGGGGAGGTTGAAAATTGCTTGTGAGAAAGCAAAGAGGGATTTGTCGTCGGCCATTATTGGTCGAATTGAAATCGACTGCTTGTATGGAGGGATTGACTTTTACATTAAAATTAGTCGAGCCAAATTCGAGGAACTAAATTCAAGTTACTTTGAGAAATGCATTAAATTAGTGGAAAAATGTTTGTTTGACGGGGAGATAAAGAAGAAGGATGTAGATGAGGTGGTTCTTGTTGGGGGGTCTACTAGGATTCCAAAGGTACAACGATTGGTGGAGGAGTTTTTTGACGGGAAGACAGTTTGCAAGAACATGAATGGTGACGAGGCTGTTGCTTTCGGCGCTGCAATTTTGGCTGCAAGGCTAAGTGGAAATGATGATAATGCTGAGGGGAATATCATGTTACTGGATGTCACTCCTCTTTCACTCGGAATTAAAGTGACGAATATTAAAGGTGATATTGTGGAATATGGTTACATGGATGTCATCATTCCCAGGAACTCGTCTGTACCCATAAGCAAGCAGAAAATATATCCACATGAATATACATCAGTAGCTATCAATGTGTATCAAGGTGAGAACGTCCAAGTGAAGGACAACATATTACTTGGCAAGTTTAGCCTTGATGACCTCACGCTTGGTTCCAATGGTTGTTCAAAAGTAGAGGTTTGGTTCAATATAGATGCTAACGGAATCCTTCAAGTGTCTGCTGAGGAGAAATCCACAGGCCAAAGAAAGTCAATTACGATTACTAAGATATGACGTTTGGGGTCCTGAAAAAGGTTCCACTTACTCGGGGGATTTTCTTTTGAAATAGCACATCCATATGTAAAACTGAACATCTTATTTTGTATCTTATAACTATTATGCGTTGAAATGAAAGGTGTCCAATGGCTCCTGATGGGTTGTGTTAGCTGATGTGTGTTAATTCTTAATGATATTATGTTTATATAGGTAAGATGGAGTTTGCATGATGATTACAGTGTAATTCTAGACAATATCTTTTTTTAATGTTTATGATGGTATGAGGTTTGGTTTTCCTGAATGTTATTTTTTAATCTCATGTGCTATCGGAGGTTATGCATGTGATATTTTGTTGGTAGTATTGTGACATACTCCCGAACCAAATGCTTGTGAGTTTGAGCAGAGTGACGACCCAGAAAATATTTTCATAAGGGGTAAAACTTTTAAGAGTTTTTTTTACTATCACTATACGTACGTTGTAATTTACGTTGTAACATAGAAGACTAAATCATAAAACCGACCATTACACTAACTATTTTAAAAACCATTGCTGGAGAGCTAACTTTTAAATCTTTTAAATTTATTGTTATTATTATTTTTTTAAATTACCTTTACGACTTACACCGTAATGTGCGATACACAATATTTTTTTTATTTATACCTAACTATATTAGTGTCACGTTCAATGTGAAAGACCTAATGCTACGACTTTATACCGTAATGTACTATACATTTTACTATTTTTTTAATGCATAACCAATTAACCATGTTAACATGCTAAAAAACGTGTCATGTTGCAGAGAGAGCACATGTTAATGATATCATAAAAACGCGCGCCACAAATTAAAATCCTGGTTCTAAAGTAAAAAATGAAAACACCATACGTGATAAACAATTATTCTTTTAGGTTTATATGTAAAAAAAGGTTATAGTATGCAGGCAGGCCATTTGATTGGAACTCAGTAAAGCTGGCATTTGTTTAATTTGTATGTGTTTTTACTTTTTAGTCTACAACTTAAGTGAGCTTTCAATAGCTATGTAGCTGGGTTTAGTGGTAAGTTCATCAAGTGTGATCGAGTTTAAGTGTTATACATACATGCATGCGTTATATATAATGTTATTTATATATATATATAATATATCCACTGCAAATATTATTTTTAATTTATGGGTTATGATCATATATTCATATTCATGTTAAAGTTCAAATGCTTATTTTTTAACAGATGTCCATCCATTTTGATTGAATCTGACAACCATTCAACACTATAACGTACATCATCATATTTGTTTTTTGTTTGGATTTGTTTTAACTCGACTGCATAGCACTCCGAAAGTTAAATTTTATTTGTCATTTACTTTCAGGTTAAGTATGTCTAGAAAAGTTAAGGGAGCTGCAATTGGTATTGATCTTGGAACGACATACTCAAGTGCTGCTATATGGTTCATTGGTTTGACAGAAAGAAACGAGTGGAAGTCATACTTAATGAACAGGGGAACAATATGATCACCCGGTCTTGTTTAGCTTTCAATGATACAGATCAAGTTATTGGTAGGCGAGGGTGCAAAAAACCATATTGCAAGGAACCCTTCCAACACTGTCTTTGGTAAGTCTTTTTACTTCCTATCCTACATTTTCTTTGATATAGTTAATAAGATGGGTATTGTTAATAAATCTTTGATGATTGTTTATGGTTACGCGATTGTTAATAAATCTTTGATGAAATAAAAAAAAATGTTCTACTTACTTGGGGCTTTTGAAATGCTGCGTTCATATGTAAACTACACAACTTATTTTGTGCGCTTAAACTATCATGTGTTGATATGAAATGTGTCAAGTCGTTTTTTGTTCTATATATGTTTTGTGTTTTATTTTCTTATAAAGAGAAACTACAAATTTAGTTCATGTATATAGTGATTGAATTCTGTTTTTTTAAACCGTCTTCGTATAATTACAATACTAGCAAGCAGCTAGCCAAGCCAATACAATCAAATTTGAAAATGACACCATTTAAAACAAGAGACTTGAACACCTTTCCCACGATTTTAGTCCAAAGAAAAGCATGCCTCATGATATTGTACAACACGTCGTCAATACTCCTCCACGTACCATTGTAGATACGGTTTTTCTCGCCTTCCAAATACCCCAAAGAGTAGTCAACACAATAGCCTGCATCAGATCTTTGTAATTTCCACTACCTGACCTTGAATCATGCATAAACAAGACCTCCTTCATTGTCATTAAAACAATATTTGTAGCGTTACACCATCCAAGAATCCTAGCCCAAACCAACTCCGCATTACGACAACAAACAAGCAAATGATCTACCAATTCAACGGGATCCTTACACGCGTCGCATAATCCGTTTAGCGCCACGCACCAACCGAAAAGCATAAAATGATCAAAAACCAAATCTAACATAAAAGCAATAGTTGAGGGACCATTTATGTAACTCAGTTTGATAAACGATGCAAACAGAAGCTTAACGTTATCCATTATATTATTTTTATTCATTTCATTCTTCTTTATCCCTCTCTAAAACCCTGTAGAGAAGATGTGTTAATCGAACATCCCTAAAATCTCTTCTTCTTATCAAATTCACACCAAATTCTTCAAAATCAAGTAGTTAATTGCAATGATTTCTATCATCAAATCAATTTTGTGTTTAATTTCTTCGCGTTCTAACTGCTTCTTGTTTGTGCAGATAGAATTGAAGAACATGATTGCTGGATGTGGATGTGTGGCTAACAAATCTCCGCTCTTCTTTCAGGTTAGGTTAAACGATTGCGTTTATGTAAGGGATTATCTTTATGTTAATCAGGTATCAGAACTGGTTTACCTAAGCACTAGACACTAATTGTCTGTTATTTGGAACACACTAATGAGATAATCAATCACCTTCAGTCATATAGGTCACCTTAATTATATCTTATAAGAACTGATTTTTTTTCATTAAGCATTTGATACCATTATGTTATTTAACTTCATTTAGTAGATTTTTTTTTGCTTCTATGTGTGAAACTTACGCGTGTTCTGAAAGGAACCTATATTGTTAGTTCACACTGATGCATAGTAATAAGGCTGTAGGAATAAAAAAAATGTAGAATTGCAGTTGAGTTTTACTAGAAGTAAAGAAAACAAACTAATTTAACATTATGTATGTAAGCTGAAGCTTTTGTGTATCTTTGTGGTGGTATTGTTGTAATTCTGAATAGTGTTTATATTTATTTCTTTGAATTCTACAGACATCTCTTTCCGGTTCATTTCCAGCATCAGTATGGCAGCCAAAAGTTAGGTTAAATACGACTAAAAGGGCTCCTTTATTTCCTTGTGTAAAATGTGAAAAAACGGATAAGGATGAAAATTCTTCAGAGAAACCATCTTTTGAGAAAGTGTCTGTTGAGCGGGCCCCGTATCATAGTTACAGGGACTCGTTATCTGGGCAGGTTGAGCCAGCTTCTGGTGCCCGGGCAAGTATTCTCGGGCAGGATTATTTACCTGAAGGGACAGTCGGTCAAGCGAGGGCTGCTGGTGCCCCTGGGCCAAGTGATGCATCATCTGTGGCTCCTTCTTTTGGAAAAAAACCAGGAAGCAGAAGAAAACCATACAAGGCCACAGGTGCTGTTTCTGAGTCAACTGAAATCAATACAGCTGTTGAACAAGTAGTGGAGGATGATGGTTTGTTTGAGAGATCAGAAGAATCAAATGACGAATTTTCTGATTTTGTGGTTTATCAGACGGAAAATGAAACAGATGAGTTAACCGGGTATGATCTTGACAAGAAACTTGGGCACCCACACCCGTTTATTGATCCTAAAGTCAGGAAGCCGATAAAGGAGCCACTTACAAGTGAAGAATTATGGTGGAATTGGAGAAAACCAGATAAGGAACAATGGTCCAGGTGGCAGAGAAAGCGTCCTGATGCGGAAACGGTTGGTGAATAACTAAAGAGTTAATGGCCAAAATGGTCCCTGAGGTTTATAAGATTTTGCAGTTTTAGACACTTTTAAGAATTTTTGCATAAATAGTCCCTACAAGGCAAAACCTATTGCTAAAATAGTCCCTGACCCTAACATGTAATTGCTAAAATGGCCCCTAAGGACAATTAACGGTGTTAGCGTAAGGGACTATTTTAGCAACAGGTTTTGCCTTGTAGGGACTATTTATGCAAAAATTCTTAAAAGTGTCTAAAACTGCAAAATCTTATAAACCTCAGGGACCATTTTGGCCATTAACTCATAACTAAATGTTAAGAAGTTTTTATCCATTTACTAAAATGATCAAACAGAAAGTGCGCCGAAGGTTATTAAGATGGTTAATACCCATTGGTTACAATATCCTATATGGTTATAAATAAACCAGGGTTATAGTTTTATTGGTATAGGTTTTTGTAATCATATATAATGCACTCGTTATTTATTTAATTCAAAATTTGGGCAAAAAGTGTTAGTGACCTGACCTGACGTGGGCCATGTCTGGCTGTTTTAAAAATGATCCAATTTGATCTCTCACTGCACTCACCTGATTGCCCATTTTGCCACCTCTATTTTGTCTTGAGTTTTAAATATGTAAAGTGTACTGGTTTCTTCAAATGGTTTCTCAATGCTCAAATTCTTTATTTGCATTTTTTAAAATTAGTTGCATTTGATACAAAGTCTTTCACAGTGATGGCACAAATATGCTCATATTGGATATTGTAGTTATATGTTAACAAGCGGCTATATAAATTTTATATGTGTTTGTTTGATCAATAGGTGTTTCTCAAGGCCATGGCAGAGAGTGGGCAAATTAAGCTTTTTGGTGACGAGCCAACCTTGACAGAAACTGCACTTTACAGAGCCAGGAAGCATTTATACAAAGAAGAAAGGTTTACTGAATTCTTTTAATATTAATTTTTTGCTACTTTTTTCATCATCATACAAGCCTTATTGTAAGATCGGTAATAGTAAAAGATATTTAATATATCTTTTACTTTTTAAACTTATGTTATTATTTTACAATGTTATTTCCCATGAAGGAAAGAAGTGGTTGGTTTCTTATGTAGGCTGCAGGCTGAACATGATAGATTGGAAAAAGAAGGCCCAATAGCATACTACTCAGAGTGGGTTAAAGCCTGGAAAAAAGATACATCACGTGAAGCTATTCAAAAACATTTTGAGGAAACTGGCGAAGATGAAAACACACAACTTATAGAAATGTTTTCATGTCAAACTGCTCCAGAATATCGTATAATGATGGGTACCGATTATCGTGTTTCACGAGATCCATTGGCTATGCGAATGAAAGAGGATCAGATAAAACAAAGTATGTTCTTCAAACATTTATTAATTTGTGATCCGTTTACTTATAAGTGGGGCTGGGTGGGGCTGGGTGGGTTTCTTATTGTTTTTTTGTTACGTATGAGTGATAAGTGAGCTGATTAAAGGAAACTAGTCAAAATGGCCGAAAGTTGCCCAAATTGTTTGATACTGTTTTTAATGCATAAAACATCTTAATCATAACATAGATTGTTTTTCATACAGTATAATTTTTCTATTCGTATTGAATACACTATATTTATCAAAATCTTATCTTCGAGCATATGTTTATGTAACTAATTGGTATTTTTTCTGGTTCTTGAATATTTTAGCATCAGCAACTAAGATACTGTTTCTTAAACCAACATACTCATTCATCCCTAAGCAATATGAACACGTTTTTTTACCCCACAAAGAGAATTTCCACCGTCTCTTTGAAAGATTTTATTCTTCTTCTACTAATTTACCTACTTCCCCTTTAGTAACCATTACTAGATATCAGTGAAATTTATCATGGTCGTCATGCTTTCTCAACTTTGTCTTAATAAGGGTACTTTACATGTAGTATGGGGTGGCGATCCAGTTTACCCAACAGTTAACTACATTCAAGACCCAGACCAAGTGATTGATTTCAGGGGTCCTGATTTTCATGAGCCTACGCCTAATGTTTTGGCTTATTTGCAACAGGTTTGTAGATTTTAATTGAAATTTCATTTACTTTTGTTTATTCTCATACAAACTTTATAGGAATTTGAATATATAAGTTTGTAATTTGGTGATAATTAGTTCAAACTGTTTTGTTTAATGCATTGATGAAACTAGATTGATTCTCTTATGTTTTTTATTCAGAATGGCAATATAACATCAAAGGAGGAAATTGATAGAATTTTGGCTTCGGAGAAGGTGGAAAAAGTGAAGGTAAAGAAATTAGTTATGCATTTTGTAAACAGTTTTTCTTTTCTCCCTCAAATCTCCAAATTAAGAACTCCATACTGTTTTTGTACATCTTATATGCATAATTTTTTAAAAGAGAGATGATAATTTCATTTATTTCTTATTTCACTGCTATGTTCTGAAAAGGAAAATGTAAATATGCAAAATCACTTTGAAAATTATGAGATACCCCTAGCTTTAAGCACCTGATTCGATTTTTGAAGTACCTATCAATGATAAATTTTTTGCTCACTTTTGAATTTGGACATTCTGTAAATAGGTAAAGACACCAGTTTCTGATGATGAAGCTATGGCTAAAGCTGTTGACATTGGTGAAAAGGAGGTAAATTAGTGTGCCATTTTTTCTTTTGATTTGCCTATTTTGTTATTAATTTTCTGGTGTTTAATGTACCACTGATGTTGGTTGCATAAAATTTCTATTAATAGGATAGTGATGACGAGGGCAAATTTGATGATGATGAAAATATCACACGTAATTGGAGTGTCTTGAAAACTACTCCCGAGCTTCGCAAATCAAAGGTAGTGTTTATAATTTCTGGATTTATTTATTTTATGTATGATAGGTAGTCTCTTTCTATTTTCTAGAATACTACGGGTGGCAAAGAAGGTTTTGGCCTTTTGGGGTGGGGGTGGGGTGGAAGCATTTGAATACACTTTTGTGAACTTTCAACACATTTGACCCGTTTCATTTACCATTCCTCATCTTTGATAATGGTTAAAAATTGCCACACCTTTCAATAGACTTCAATGAAACAAACATGAAAAATGTGTAGAGTTGATGTAGAAAATGATACGATTTGTAGATTGCTCTAAATTTGTTTTATAATTTCACTTCTTATTTGCAGCCCAAACCTGCCAAAGGTAAAGGTAAGATGACGTTGGAGGAAGCTATAGCTGACTCTGAAAACTTGACTGATTTCATGCTGGACTTCGATCAGGATAAGTGATATTGGAAGTAATTTTTGCACGGTACGTTTCTAATTTACTAAACTTGCCTGAAATATGGTAAAAAAGAAAATTTAGGCATTCTTATGCTGATTTACGTTGAACTTGACTTGTAATTTGCATAGTCTGCGTACAACTTTCAATTCGAAAGTTAAGCAGCTATCAATCATGATTCATGATGTCTCTATTGTTTAATGTGAATTTTGTTTATTCAACTACTCACCATATTTGCACTTGCGCTTATTATTAATCAAATTATTTCTTTATCCTTGCAGAAGGAGAAAATGTGAGTCGAGTGTTTCAGCTGGCATTTTACCCACAAGAAGATATTGATTTGGAGGATGATTTCATATTATGGTATCTCCTTATTGCTGGTAAGCTGCAATCTTTGTATTTGTTTTCTCTGCGAGAAAATGATGTGGTTTTTAGACATTCTTATCCTTGTTGTAAACTATAATTTCGTGTGAATGAAGAGTGTTATGTTATATAAAGACACCATACACTTGCAATTAAAGTTAGTAAATTGGATGGTTGGGTGGAAAGGTGAAACAGGTTCGAGTTGAAATAGGTTGTTTTTAGTGTGGGTGGGTTCGAGTTGGATTGACCAGTATTTTAGCAAACAAAGTATTTTGTACATGTCTCTGATATGAGAAAAATGACTTTTCGGCTTCCGCTCAGTCTTATGATTTGGTTAAAGTCAAAGATGATCTACAATTTTAACGTGTGCTATAATTAGAAAATCACTTTAAGCATCTAAGCATCTGATGATTTCTCTCTAGCAGAGGTCCAGGTTTAAATTTGCTTACTATAACCTCTTGAAGGTATTGGTCCAGCACATTACTTTATATTGTTGGTTAGCAGGGTTTTAACGAGTCCCGTGAGTTTTCTGTTCACATGGTTATCAAAAATTAAGTATTTCTCGTTTGACTGACTGAATTTTCAAATGTAGGGTTGGGTTATCAAAAAGTATTTGCCCTTTGATTGAATGTTCAAATGCAGGGTTGACTCACAAATACATTTTTGTTATTTTATAAAGGGATTTTCACATATATCTCTTGTTAAGAGCCTTAATAATATATATACCCAAACCTTAAAATTTATTACATATAAATATTTTCATTCGTTTAAAAATTTACCCTTTGCCCTTTTGTAATTTTTATAATTAATATCAACAATTACCCGAGCTTAAAATATGATTACCAACAAACTTGATTTTACTTTTTTTTTCTTTTGAAATGTTTATGAGGTAAATAAGATTATTTTTTAGTATTAGTGAGGATTCTAAAACGAGTGAAAATTTAAATACTCATTAAAAAAGATGGAGAAACATGTACTCCAGTATTAAGAAAGGAGTTATATGTAAATACAAACTCAATAAGTTCATTAGGGGGTAAAATAGTAATTTAATTACTTAATTCTAATTAAATGGGTAAATATGCGATATATGTGGTTTACGAAAGAGTTATATGTAATTGATTTTGGGTATATAGGAACCGTATTGCCCAATAGTGTTGGGTATATAGGCAGCCACTATCCACACATCCAATACGGTTCCTATTGTAACAACTTGGGTTATTGGTCAATACGGTTTCTATTGGGACAGTTGAGGTGTATTGTTTAATACGGTTGTATTAAACGTTTTTAAGTTTTTTAAAGTTTTTAAAGTTCTTTTATTTAATACATTTTACATTTTTACCAAAAAAAAACTTGTTTGATATAAAATGATCTTAGTTTTTTTAAAATAAGTTGGTTTTTTTATTATAATATGATTTTGCTTTTTTAAAATAAGTTGTTTTGTTTTTTTTACGTTATAGTGAAATTGAAACAAATTAAACCTACACATATATTATAATTGATCAAACAAAAATTATCCAAAATATACGGATACTAAAAGTTTAAACAAATGCTCCTCGTCCATCATCAATCCTCATACTTCTCGTCAGACAGCCCTATCTCATTATTCGTAAAATTTGGGGGACGTCTAGTAGCAGATGTGCCGGGATCTTATAAAAAGTTAAAAAAATACCTATTAGCAAACATTAAATTGTTTTAGAGTATCATAAAAACAAAATAACATACCTGTAAACAATATATATAACGTGTATCATAAAAATAAAAACAATTTAAAACACACTATAATTCGATGAAAATGTGGAAAAAAACACAAAATATATTAAAAAACACGTAAAGTAACCGAAATGTCAAACCTGGTTTGTTTCAAAAGAGACATCCGCTTCATCGAAATCATCTTCTTCATTACCATCTTTCTCCTCGTCATCAGATTCCTCGAAATCATTATCATCTTCCTCATACTCATAATCGCTATTTACTTCCGCATACGAAGACAAGTCCCATATCGGTACCGTGGATAACTTTTAGGTTCTTCTACGTACTCTTCGTTCAAATCCGGCAGCTAAAACTTGTCACTACTACAATGAATACCAGATGCAATCTCGTCCTCCCCTTGTTCAACACCGACTTCGATTTTACTTTCCGAAACGTATGATTCATTCGGGTTTGATTGGTTCGAATAATCGCCTAAATCAAAAAACGACATCTTGATATGATTTTGTTAAGAAATATTGTTTGGTGGTTTTGTTTGAAAAAACCCGTCAAAAAGTGTTGGGTATGTAGGAGACATCTGGTTGAACGGGAATCGTATTGCCCAATAGGAATCGTATTGGATTAATGGCTCACCAACCAAACACTAATAGGAATCGTATTGTCCAATACGTACGGTTCCTATTGAGGCTGTACCTTGGGGTGTATTGGCCTATACAGTCCATATTGTGGGCATAGGAACCGTATTGTCCTATACGGTTCCTATTAGAGCTTGCATTTATTGATTTTAACTCTATAGGAACCGTATAGGGCAATACAATTCCTATAAAAAATGTACAAAGAAAACCGGGGATGTACGGATAGTATCACCCTATATATACCTCCTTCAAAAAAGTAAGTCACATGTTGTCATAACAACTCGATCCGATCGTTTTTTTAATTCATGGGGCCAGCGAAGGCATCTCCAATGCTCCAGGAATGAAGTATTAGCCGATTTCCCACATTACTAGCTACCTATATATATATAGCATCGTGTGAAGATCGAGAGAGGTTATAGCCGGCCAGTGATCGAACAAAGATTAAGCTTTAGGTTTTTTGTTCTTGATTCAAAAAATGACATGACCGGCACGTACATTAGAGGATCGAGAGTGAAACTTGATATACGAACTAATTAATAAAACTGTTTTTAACTACAAATGAATGTTACGCTAACTCAGATTAGCCTTCTTGCATGGACTCGACAACCGGCCATATATGTGAACTGTGAGGCCGGTTTGAATTTTGTCAAATAATTAAGATGATCATTAATTTACTAGAAAAATAGTAAATACAAGCATAGAATGTATCATAACAAACATAGAAATCTTATACATAAATCTGAATGTGAATGTGAATGTGAATTACTAGAAACATGAAATAGCTAGCTAGGACCATTAACATGATGTAAAGCTATTAACGTGGACTTTGAACTCGAAGCATTATTTCTTTCATTCCCATAGTGCTTGAACTATATTCTCCTAAAGTATCGCTGTTAGGAACAAGCGGTGCAGTATAGAGGTCATGTTCTTCACTTTCGTTCATTAAGCTACTTGTTTCGGTGTAGTTTTCTTGACTAATCCAAGGATGATGTTTGCTTGACTTCCTCAATGTTTCAAGCTCCATGGCCACATCTTTCATGCTAGGTCTGTTCTCACCTATTTGGTTAAGACATCTACTTACTAGGTCACATGTTGCTTTTAGCTGCTCATCTGTTGCTTCCTCTACCACTTGATCGTCAAGAATCTCAAGCAATCGATTTTCCTTCTTTTTCTTTAAAAAATATGTTGCAAGATTTCTATCCTCGAAACCTCTTTTTGTATCTAAAGGTTTTTTCCCCGTCAAGAGTTCTGCAAGAACCACTCCAAAGCTGTAGACGTCACTCTTACCGGTTAGTTGACCAGTATGGAAATATTCGGGATCCAAATATCCAATGGTCCCTTGAACTAGCGTAGTGACTTGATCATCACCCAAAGGGACTAACCTTGAAGCACCAAAATCTGCAATTTTTGCGGTGTAATTATCATCCAACAATATATTAGTAGATTTCACATCTCTATGTATGATGGACATTCTAGCATCCGTGTGAAGATAAGCAAGTGCACCGGCCGATTCATGTGCTATTCTTAAACGACTATCCCATGACAGTCTACATTGTCCGCTTGTTCTATCATGAATGTGACGATAAAGAGTATCATTAGAAACAAATTCATAAGCTAGCAACGGGACATCAGTTTCTAGACAACATCCCATAAGTTGCACCACGTTTCGGTGATTGATTTGAGCAAGAATTACCATTTCGTTAACAAATTGATCTCTTTGTTCTTGGTCCAATCTTTGGGACTTTTTGATTGCTGCTACACGCCTATCTGGTAAAGTTCCCTTGTACACAATGCCATTACCTCCTCTTCCAAGAATATTATGCTCCGCGTAGCTGTTGGTCGCCTTTTCTAGCTCTTCAATTTGAAAAATTTTCATGGCATTACCTCCTGTGGTTTTAAGTTTATTTTCAAGCAGCACGCCCCCATTCTGCTCAAAGAATTTTTGTCTTAGCTTAAATTGCTTTCTTTGCTTGACCATTACGTGCAAAACCGGTAATCCAATGAGTAATATGAGGAATCCAAGCACCAAACCTATATGTCGTTTATGGGCACAAATAATAACTTAAAGGATTTACAAAACTAACACATGCAGCATATAAGCATATATACTCTTTGACCATATATGCATGTTTCTTTTTGCAGTTTTTTGACAAACAAAAGTAAAAATAAGAAACATGAATTATACCTAATGATAAGGGAAGAACGTTGAATGGTTTACGTCGACAACCATCTTTAACCTTGGCATCACCGGAACGCCCTCCTTTACATTTGCAGGTGTAATTCCCTGGTGTATTAACACAAGTTCCATAACACGGATACTTCTCCTTATCTTTGCATTCATCGATATCTAGAAACAAAAACATAACTAAATTATTGATCCTAGTCCAGGCTCGAGGCATATATAATCTGATTGTACGTACGTACATACATACCTTCGCACCCAGGAGTGAGATATGGATTTCCTTGATAGCCTTGTTTACATGCACATCTGTACCCTTTAGCTTCCCTATCAACGTCAACACACGTGCTATTTGCTTGGCACGCAAAATCACTGCTTCCGTTGGCTTCAGCGCAAGTAAGATTACCAATAGCCCAGTCAAATACTACTGGCACATTCGATTCAATCCTATCTCTCACAGTTGTATCATTTGCATCAGTTGCATTTAAATCAGCTGCACCGTTAAGCTTGAATACGTTCTCCTCACCCACAAACGCATATGTACAAGGTGCAAACCAACTGGTATCAATCACTCTATAACTTTCAGCAGACGAATTCAACGTGGTATCAGTCACGTTGCTTGAAGAATTCAGCAAGTTACCTACATAAGCTATAAAGTAGTTTATGTTCTTGGGTACAGGTGATTCGCAGCAACCATTTCCTGAGCACTCACCACCTACTGCCACCTCGTCCGGTTTTGAGCAAAATACCATACAACCTGTAGACACGTTCTCATCCTTGGTTGCTGATCCCAGCCAAGCATAACTACCACAGCCGATGACTGTGAACTTATTTTTTGTTGAGAAGGTGTATGGCCAAGTTGTTAAATTAAAAAAACTAGCCCTGAATGGAGTTGAAGAGCCATCTTGAAAAGAGCATGAGCTGGCAACTATATTGGAAGTCCTGATGGTGGAGTCGGATATGCGTTTGATGAAGGTTGGATCTTCTTTACCAAGAGACGCCCTTCGATGGCTGGGTAAGGAGGTGTTGCAGTAGATATCAAACCCTTTCCCTATAGAACAATGATTGGAGTCGTTGGCGTTGTTATTAATTATTCCAAAAGGGTAGGGAACAATCAAGTCACCACATTGGCTTTCGCAGCCTTGCTTTGTTAAGTTGGTTGAGTTGATGAGGTTGTAGGTTTCATTAGGATAATTAGATGATGATGATGATGATGCTGTAAAGGCTAACGGTAGAAAAACCGCCCACATGATTAGAACAAGGAATTTCATGCCTTTAATTTGTGGTTTCCTAGTGCCCATTTGGTTTAACTTTATACAGGCAGGCACAAGACATACTTTTCAATAGTACGTGTAAACTACAAATTTCTTCCTTTAAGTATTACCTAGTTTACACCTCTTATCCTTTAACTTTAATAAGTACAAAAAAATGACAAAATTTGCAATAAATTTTGAAACAAAGGACGTTTTTTTCTGTAATTACTAAAGTTAAAGGAAAAATGACGTAAATGATCAGGTAATGCTTAAATGACGAAATTTGTAATTTACTTTTCAAATAATAATTAAATAAATTAAAAAAATCGGCATGTTGTTGTTGGATTCTTGGAATTTCAGCGTTTTGACAATAAGAGACTGTAGCGTGGAGTCACGATAGTGCGCGATAAAGAATTTTGTAGTGACCTAAGTTGTGTTCAAGTCTAATTAAACAAGATAACCGGTACGCTACGAGGTTATTAGCGTCTGTTTTAGCCCGGCAGCCGCTGTAAGTTTTCATTGGTTTTGCACCAGAAGTAGCTAGGTAGCTATAAGAAACCAAAGTGAATACGGAATGTTATATGTTGAACTTTAGACCGCGGCTAATTTCGTTCTCAGTTGCAATTGTTACGTTCACATCATCACAAATTAAGGAGAGCCACAATTATTATTAATGTAATTAAACAGAAAAATTAAAATTCTAAACAAGAAATTTCAACTGAAAAAGCTAGCTTTGAGTTATTCTCGATGGATAATGACATTTTGTAAATTTTCTGCGCGCAGATAATAAGCTAGCTAGCTAGGTCAACCAAATTAAAGTCTAATTTCCATTCATAGCACAAGTTTTAATCAGTTTTGCCATGTGTTTTCATCACAATTAATGACCGTACGAAACCAAAGGATTGCAATCTACACAACAAGCAATTTATAGAGTCTTCTAATTAAACTATTTGTATTAATTTCATCATACCTTTAAAAAAAATTAACAAATTTCATATATATCCAACCAATTACGAAATATCATATATATACCCATACAAATTTGACAAATTTCATATATACCCATCCAAAAATAAAAATTTCGTATATACTCAACTTTAATGAGCTTTTAATTAATGACTATTCTATCTCTTCCGATTATAGTTGATATATATGGAGTAATTTTTATTTTTTTGGTCGATATCTGAGTTAGAATCTCAACGGTTTTCCGTAAAATGTATTATTTTTTTTATGTAGTGAATTATGTATATATGATATTTTAAATACTTTGTAAGGACGTATATACTATTTTTCATTTTGTATGAGTATATATATGATATTTCAAAATTTACATAGATATGATATTTTGAAACTTTACAATGGTATATAAATTGGTTTGGTGGTACGTACTTGAAAATCTTTAAATGGATAAGACAAAGGTTTTTAACGAAATGTGTATGAGATTTCTTTTAAAAAGTGCGTCATTAACTCATTATTCGTATTAACAAGAAAAAAGAGAAAGATCACTAAAAAATCTTTGAAAAAAGAATAGCTCAGGCAGGGACGGATGTCGAAGGGTGGGAGGGGTAGCGGCCAGGGGTAGCGGCCGCTACCCCTCAATTTTTCCGGGGTAGTATAAAACTAGTGTAAATATTTAATTTTTTTATCGTTTTATGTATCGTATATCTTTAGGTCTAACAATTCAATTTATAGCTACCCCTGAACTTTTTTTTAGATCCGTCACTGAGCTCAGGAGTTGAATAAACTCTTTTATACTAGTGGAATTGGGAAGCATGATAAGTCCATACAACTCCGTGTATCACACATCCAAAAAGAAAAACCCAAGGACATGTAACAAATCATGTGAAAAACACGTGGAACAGACATCACAATGCTTTATAAACGCCATGGCAATTGACGGTTATAACAGCAACAAATTTAAGTTGAGTCTGAGATCATTGTCATTTTACAATTTGGAATTATAGTAACAGTACATTGATCCGGATTGAGGAAGAGCAGGGTACATCAAGACGCATTACAAACCAGCACCGGCCATGTGAATAAAGAGATTATACCCATCAGTACGTACGTGGGCAAATTAAGAAGATTAAAACTAGATATCCAACTAAAAAACGATTGTTTTAAGGACAAATAAATGCTACGCAAACTCAGAACTAACATAGAATTGGTACACAAGGTATGACATTAATTTATAAGTTTAAATATGAGGTACTAGAAAACATGATCGAAATATATATATAGGAGCACTAACAGAATGTAAAAGGTTCAAATATTCCGATTGCTATTAACGTGGACTTTGAGCTTGAAGCATTATTTCTTTCATTCCCATAGTGCTTGAACTGTTTCCTCCAAAAGAATCGCTATTAGCAACGAGAGGAACAGTATAGAGGTCACGCTCTTCACTTTCAATCATTAAGCTACTTGTTTCGGTATAGTTTTCTTGACTAATCCAAGGATGATGTTTGCTGGACTTCCTCAGTGTTTCAAGTTCCACGGCCACGTCTTTCATGCTAGGTCTGTTCCCACCTACTTGGTTAAGGCATCTACATACCAGGTCACACGCTGCTTTTAGTTGCTCCTCAGTTGCTTCCTTCACTATATCCTGGTCAAGAATATGAAACAATCGACTTTCCGTATTTGCATTTAGAAAATACGTTGCAAGATTCATATCCTCTAAACCTCTTTCCGCATCTATAGGTCTTTTTCCTGTTAAGAGTTCTGCAAGAACTACTCCAAAACTATAAACATCACTTTTACCTGTTAATTGACCTTTATGAAAATATTCGGGATCCAGGTATCCTATGGTCCCTTGAACTAATGTAGTGACTTGATCATGACCCAACGGAACCAACCTTGAAGCACCAAAATCAGCAATTTTTGCGGTGCAGTTTTCATCCAACAATATGTTAGTAGATTTCACGTCTCTATGTATGATGGACATTTTAGCATCGATGTGAAGATAAGCAAGAGCACTGGCTGATTCATGTGCTATCCTTAAACGGGTATCCCATGACAATCTACCTTTCCCACTTGTTCTATGGTGAATGTGACGATAAAGAGTATCATTAGAAATGAACTCATAAGCTAGCAATGGGACATCTATTTCTAGACAACAACCTAAAAGTTGCACCACATTTGGGTGATTAATTTGTGCAAGAATTACCATTTCATTTATAAATTGATCCCTTTGTTCTTGGTCCAGTCTTTGGGACTTTTTGATAGCTACTATACGCTTATCTTGTAGAGTTCCCTTGTACACAGTGCCATTACCTCCTCTTCCTAGAATATTATATTCCGCATAACTATCAGTCGCTTCTTCCAGCTCTTCAACTTGAAAGATCTTCATGGGACTACGACCTGCGCATTTAAGTTTATTTTCCAGCAGCACGCCCCCATTTTGCTCAAATAGTTGTTCTCTTAGCTTAAGTAGCTTTCTTTGGTTTACCATCGCGTGCAACACTGCTATTCCAAAGATTAATGCGAGCAATCCAAGCCCCAAACCTGCGTGTGATGATTAGTACATTAGGGTCGCTTGATTGTTTTCAATAGCTACATATGTGAGCAATCCAAGCCCCAAACATGATATTTGTTTGATGGTTATATCATTCAAATACATGATATTATGGTGTTGGAACGAAGTGATTGGGTGTATGTTATGGTTTATAAGTATGGGAAGCTCATTCAAGGCATTAGAAGAAAATTAGTGTGTTAAAAGTGTAATTATGAAAGATGACAGGCATGAAACCCTAAATTAACCAGCATCCGGTATGTTTGCCTTATCGTACAAGATGTACGTCCTACCAGGGACGTATCCAACATGTGAGGAATGGATTCACGGGAACCCATCGCGTCTCAAAATTTTAACAGAAATTATATAGAAAATACGGAGTGAACTCATAGAAATTTTTGAAGTGAACCCAAATAGATAATTATAAGTGGACTTAAGTAATAAATTTGTTTCAGATGAGTTGAAATTTAATAGAATTAGTCTATAAAAGGGCACATGTTTGATTCTCCATACATGCATTTTAGAAGAATTGTTTTTTTAAATGGATTTTTAACCTTTTAGGGCTTCAAATCGTGAAATTTACCCTTCTCATATTATTCAAATTTCCAACGTGTAATATTAACTTATTGTATTACATTATTATTATGTGATGAACTTAACCTAGTAACCTGATCCAAAGTGTTGAACCGACCCGGATTTTTATGTCCGGTTTCAATTTTGACCTTCTAAAAGTAGTAAACCCGCTAATAAAAATTCTTGGTTGGCGTACAAATGTATTCTACACTGGCCAGAAATCCCTACTAGAATGAATCCGTATCGACGCCTAATCAGAAGAAAGGTCCGTGCTGGTGAGGGTGGGGCGGTTAGAATATCCAAATTTTTTAGTGTTTAAATCTTATTGAAACCTAATCTTCGTATCATAACTTCTCTTGATGGACGTTTTTAGGTGTTCTTAAGAAGAACTTTCGTTATTCTACCCATCCCACTTCATTCCGGTTTGAGGACTACAATTAAATTGAAGATGTCCAATGGCATCCGTAATTACTTTCAGGTAAATGGATATATGATTGGTGTGTCATGACACAGTTAGTTTATGTCTAATCTAGGTTTTTTTTGTTGAATTTCTCTGATTATTCTCCTTTATTACTATATATATATTAGGCAAACCACTTGATATGATATCGTTTTTTTCTTCCCCAAACTCCGCTTTAATTTCATGCTTTTTAACAAGCTGGCCGATAATGATCCAAGTAAGTTTTGTATTTTAGAGCTTAGTCACAAAACTTTTCTTTCATGATTTCCGGCGAGCGGGGCCGATAACAACCTAAGTATTAGAGTTTTGAGCATGGCAAAAATTAGTGTTCATTAACTCGAAGTTGGAAGTTGTATAGCGATCATTGTTGCAAAAGTTGTTTGGTGTTGCCTACTCAATCGACTAGTGAGTTGAGAGTATCGGCCATAATCAGGGAGTACTCGGGATGACTTGCCGACTAATTAACTTCTAGAGCTGATCTTTAAAACCATGATAATGATATGTTAATTCTAGCTTAAATACGTAATAGTTCCACGAATTCACAAACACAAACGAACGAGGTTAATTTTTCTCAATCTGTGGAAGTAGTCTTGGTATTGTTTTGCGTAACCGAGATTCAGTCTCTTATTGGAATTGGAATTAAACCTTTTTTTCTCAATCTTGTGTGCAGGACACGTGTTTTGCTTTGGGTTACAACTAGGGGTGTAAACGAGCTGAGCTACTCGCGAGCTACTCGAGATCGGATCGATAAAAAGCTCGAACGAGCCGAGCTTTTTCGAGCTCGAGCTCGAGCCCGAGCCTAAGAAAAAAGCTCATTAAGTTATCGAGCCCGAGCTCGAGCTTTACACATCGAGCTCGAGCCGGCTCGCGAGCCTTATCGAGCTTTTCATTTAAATATATTTTTATTTATTTTATAAATATATATTATTATTAGTTAAAATATATATAAATTATGATTAAAATATATAATATGTATTTGTTATATATAAAATACATATAATTAGAAGTTTATGTAAAATTAAGTATAAATAATTAAAAATATATATAAAATTAAATATAATTAATTAAAAATAAAATAATAAAACATCAAACGAGTCGAGCCTGAGCCGAGCTCGAGCTTGAGAAGTTTATGACGAGCTCGAGCTCGAGCTTTGAAATTAAATCTTGAAACGAGCCGAGCTCGAGCTCGAGCCTGGTTAAACTTAAACTAGCCGAGCTCGAGCCTAGACGAGCTCGGGCTCGGCTCGACTCGTTTACACCCCTAGTTACAACATAGTCTTGCTTACTGCTTTTGAGACGTGTTTATTTTATAGAGATCTTTTTTTGCAATTGTAATTTTTTTTTATCGATGGTAACACTGGCCATTCACTCTCAGTCACATGTCATTATTTTATTGACAGATAGGCCAATATTTTTTTCACTTAACATATTATGATTTTAACATTATAATTTTGACTTAATTATTATTTTAATCTTTAAATTTGAGAACATCTACCTTTATCTATACTAATAAGTTGATAAATTCATGCACATATCAAATGCCAAAAACACCCACATCATATGCGACATTTCTTTTAATGAAACTTGGCTGGGAACACAACTTCCCTTCATTTCCTTTTTTTTCTTTCTTTTAATGAAACTTGGGAACACGTCTATATTTATTCTTTTCTTCCATTCCATTTCTTTTCTTTTTCTTTCTAAAGTAAGCTCCTGAACTCGTAATGTTACCTTACAAACAAAATCTAATACGTAAATCACCCTTTTCAAATGAGTTTGACCCTAGTCAAGACATATAAATTATGTTGTTGTTCAATTTAGATGGAGAAAAAGACACTCGAGTAATGTTAAAGTTTGAGGTCACAGCTCACAAACCCTAAAACCTATAGGTATTAGGTCTTTTAAAAGTGTGACATAAATTTAAAAAATGGTTATTCGATTTTAATATTCCTAATTATGGAGTATTGACGGCTGTCATTCTCAACTAACTAATTCACTGTCAATACTCTCAAATTAACATTTTGTATCAATATGTTTTTATGTCACATAAACATGTCACGTAAAATAAAAAAAAGTCACGTTGATGAAAGTATAGTGACACAACAAGTTTAAGTGGTAAGTTATTAATTAGTGGTGAGTGTGAATGTGTTTGTTCGTAGTGACAACAATTAATACCTAATAGTTAGAAGTAATAAACTCAATAATCCTTTAAAAAGTTATGATATTTTGGTCAATTATAAGTAGTGAGATACGTAGCAAATGTAGTTAAGGCTTATCATTTTTTGCAATTTAAAAAGAAAAAAAGTTGTAAGAGGAAATATGAGTACGTACCTATGAATAAGTGAAGCATATTGAATGGCTTACGTCGACAACCAACTTTGCCATCACCGAAATACCCTTCTCTACATTCGCAAGTGTAGTTCCCGATAGTATTAAGACAAGTACTTCCTTTATAACATGGAAATTTATGCGGATAATTGCATTCATTGATGTCTACAAACAAAGTATAATATAACGTTATTATAACATACTAACTTAATGAATAATATTATGATCTATTTATCTCTACAATCATTTTTTAATTCATTTCTTGCTATTTGTCATATTCTTGTCTCACCTCCTATTTTACCCATTTATTTTCTTTTATATTTAAATTTCAAAACTAAATTATCTATATAAATTGATCAAATGCTAACTTAACTATCTTTTTACTAAACTTGAATTTTACATTCTTTCTAATAATTTACAGAACTAGTTGTTGCATCTTAACTTCGAATTCAAAAAGAGTTATACAATATGGGTCAAACGAATAAGCCGACTTTATCTATATATATTCTTACATAATATAGCAAAACCTATTTTATTTAGTTGTATGTGATTTTTGGTTATTTGGTATATACCGACTCATACACACCCTAGTAGAAGATGATTGAAAATGTAATTACTCTTAAATTTTAATGGGGGTGAGAGTACACCCTATGGCCTTAGACCTTGTCTTTTAGACCACAAACTTTGACATAACTACAAAAATGTCATTCACTAAAATTTATTAGTTATTTACAATTTTGACCCTGAGCTTTGATATATTTGCGTCTTTAACCCTTTGATTTTTGATAATACGAGAACATATTAAATATGTGAGAACTCTAAAAACCAATTTCAACCACACATTTTAAATAAATAAAAAATCATAAGTAAAAAATAGAAAAAAAATAAAAAAAGTAATTCATAGACAATTGTTATATGGTTTTCCTTTTTCATAAAATTTTATTAAAAAAATTGCGTTTTTTTCTAAATTTGGTTTTACACATGTGTAAAAACCAAATTTATACATGTGCAAAACTGGATTTACACATTTGTTAAACCAGATTTATACATGTGTTATGTCTAAATTTACACATTATTGAGGTAGCTATGTTTTATAAGGTGAAGTTTTATATTCTATGGTCGAAGATTGTTCTCCTAAAGGTTATTTTTTTGCTTGGTACGCGATACTAGCCTAGATACAATTGTATTAAAGACAAACTTGTTTAAGAGGGGTGTGTCGTTGCCCACTTCATGTGATGTGTGTGAAACTGGTGATGATTTGGTGAATTACTTGCTTATTTTATGTCGGGTTAGGAATTTAGTTTGGAACAAACTGTTTGGTTGGTTAAAGTCACAAGAGGTATATTTTTAACGGTGCAAGATGTTCTTGTTATTCATAAAGCGTGGCCTTGGAGAATGGAATGGAAATTAGTTTTGCATTCCATCTTTCTTACCTAGCTTTGGTGTATTTAAAAACAAGAAACGAGTGAGTTTTTTATCGGAAGAAGGATCTTTCCGTAAGAAGTTTTTATTGATATTAAATTGTATTTTTTTTCTTTGGATAAAAAATATGGGGAAGAGTGTTACCTTAAATTGGTCTAAATGGTATAATTTTCAATTTTGAATTACTTTTATTATTTTCTTTCCAGCTACTTTATAGACTAATAATATTTCTCTTTGGTTAAAAAAGTATTAAATTTACACGTGTAAACAAAGCATAAACGAATTTTTTTAAAAATATTTCAATATGATAGGCGTTGAAAAGATAGGAAAGGACAAATTTTATGGTGAAATAAAAAAAAACAATTACGTGAAAAAAATTATGAGCGTTAAAAAAATAAAAAAAAGAATGTGTCATGCATTTAATCTCTATAGGTTAATATTTACCATTTAATCATTATATCTTATGTGTGATATTAGTTCTCATATCCACCCAATCACCCACCCACCCACCCACACCCCTTTACCACCTCTCAAATCCTTAATTGCCATCATAACCAAATTAAACCAACTTCCTCCTCTCCTCCTAACTAAAACCCAACCCATTTCCATGTCCCATTTACTCGTTGAAGAATTAACATAAACACCTAACACACATACTTTTCAAAACCACATTAGCCTCGTAAAAAAAGGATCAACAACTGCTAAACAAGGCCACATGCACGTGAGACGTTTCAGTGTCAATGAGGGAAACTAGCAACCCGTTTGACCGTAAGTGAAAACTCTGAAATTCCTTGAATCAAAACTTATGAATGAATTAATTAACTATTTGAAATTCAAGAAGATATTGAAGTTGACTTGAATTGAAGGTTTTAGGTGTTATTTGGAGATGATCGTTAGATATTAAATTAGGGTGAAAAACAATGGCGGACTCTAGAAATTTTTTTATTTATAAATACTAATCCAAATCTTTCTAATCAGTTTTATCACATTAAACTTGTCTTAAACTATGTTAAGTTATTAAAAAGTTCTATCTTTACATCACAGCAAATTGTCAAATTTTCATTTTATTAAAAGTTTTAATTTCAGTAAATTCCTATTTCGTTTTCATCGATCCTTGAAAAGGACCAGTAGCTGTAGCACCATCCAACGACCGCCCTGAAACCACCGCAATTACCCAGGACCGTCTTTATAGGCTTAACAAGTAATATATTTGCTTCAGGCCCCTACCATTTAAGGGCCCCCAAATTTATATCACACCGTAATATCGTATTATTAATATGAAATTTTAGGTGCTACGTGATTAAATATAAAATCATATTTCTACTTCTATGCATATATATATACTTACAAGTTCAAATACTACAAATTTTGATGAAAATCTTATTAAACATGAACATATAAAGTTATATGAGCAAATAAACATAAACATTTTAGTTTATTATTACCAGTCCCTAGCTCGAATAAAAAGCTTTATATTATTTTTTCAGAAAATGACCTTATTTATAGTTCGATTGATTGAGGTTCCTTAAAACTTTGAGACGGCCCTGCAATTACCACCGCTGTAATATATAAACTTAGAAAAGATTTTAATTGATTTGTTGTTTTCAAGTAAATTTAAATTAGAAGTATGAGTTTCACAACATGTATCAATTTTCCTCATAATATCTATCTAATAAATCAAACTTTTAGGGGGCAATTTTTGGAGGGATTTTTTTTTCTATAATAGGAAGTTTGGAAGGTAAAATTTAGCTAAATTTTTCACCATGCAAGTTGATGGAGCCAACTCCTTAAATGTTATATATTTACAAATTGTTAAATATATTAATGGTTATACTTTCTTTATAAATATTACTATTTAACCCGTGTGTAACACACGGGTATTAAACCTAGTTAATTAATATTTGTAACAATTGGTAAGGTATCAATTAGTAGTTGGAGATGATTAATTTTAATTACGTACCTTCGCACCCAGGAGCGAGATATGGATTTCCTTGATAGCCTTGTTTACATGCACATCGGTACCCTTTAGTTTCCCTTTCAACGTCAACACACGTGCTATTTGATTGGCACGCAAAATCACTGCTTGTGTTGGCTTCAGCACAAGTAAGGTTACCAATAGCCCAATCATGCACTATTTGCACCGTAGATTCAATCCTATCTTTGACAGAAGTATCGTTTACATCACTTGCGTTTAAATCAGATGCACCGTTAAACTTAAATACGTTCTCCTCACCAACAAAGGCATATGTACAATAAGGTGCAAACCACCTCGTATCATCATCGCTCGCGTTGTCTGTTTGCAAGGCTTGGACCTGAGTTGTAAAGTAGTTTGTGTCTTGGGGAATGGATGATTCACAACAACCATCTCCTGAGCACTGCCCACCTTTAGCCTCCTCAGGCTTTGAGCAAAACACCATACAACCTGTAGACACGTTCCTATCCTTTGTTTTTGAGGTCAGCCAAGCAAAACTGTCACAACCAATGACTGTGAACTTATTTACTTTTGAGAAGGTGTATGGCCCCAGTGTACGGTTTGCAGTAATCCAGTATCCCTTTGTAGAGCCATCTAGAAAAGAGCAATTACTCGCCGCTAAATTGGAAGTGCGAAGCGTGGAGTCTGTTATGAGTTTGATGGAGGTGTGACTTATCTTACTAAAAGAGGCCCTTGGATCATGTGATAAGGAGGTGTTGCAGTAGATATCAAACCCTTTGTTTATGGAACAGTTATTTGAGATGTTGTTAAATATTATTCCAAAAGGGTAGGGAACAATCAAGTCACCACATCGGCTTTCGCAGCCTGGCTTTGCTAAGTTGGTTGAGTTGATGAGGTTCAAGGTTTCATTAATATTTAATGCGGCTGCTGTAAAGAGCAATGGCAGAAATATAACACACAATAGAACAAGGAATTTCATGGCTACCTTTTGTGGTTTGTACTTTTGTAGTGGATGTTGTAGTATTTGTGTAGGCTCTAGCTATTGGAGGGGTAATTAGCCTAAGTCTATATATATAAGCCACGAAAAATTATTTTTAGTCCCTCTACTTTTACTTATTCATTTCGGTACCTCGTTTTGTCGAGGGGTAATTAGCCTTAACTCTATCTCTAGCAAAATCCAACTTTGAAATCTTGAATTGCTTAATTTTCCTTTTTTTCTTACAATAACTTACTTGAGATATATATACACTTTTCCTTTATTAAAGCTTCTAATAATCAAAAAGAGGTTACGACACAACTTATTAATCGTTTACCTGTCATATTATTGTAAATTCTTTGGTTCATTAATGAGATATCTACACTCATCGTTTCATCGACATTGGTTTAAACACCCAGTTGAAGCACCGTTTCATCGTTTGGAGCACTTTCGAGATAATTTTTTTATCAATCGACTTGCATTATTCATTCAATCAAAATCCGTAAAACGTCAGTCTGGATAAAATCTTAACGACATAATTTTACTATTGGTGATCTGTTGGTGGCAAAAACAATAAAAGTTAGGACTGCTAGCACATATTTCGGCAGTTGTGGTGTAATTAAAAAAAATTATGCCATAAGATATTTTTTTTAAATGTGCATCGTAGAAAATGGGGAATATTTTGGCCCATATGATTGACAGAGAAATTAAGCTTAATTTGGTGTTATTCTCACTACATTTTGAGACTTCCGTAGAGTACAAGCTAGCTAGGTGACCCGTTGACCCGACAAGCTTCCTTTCTTGATCATGCTATTCTATCCATACACAAGCTAGTGGTTAGTCCCTAGTTATTTGATGCCTCATGCCAATGCCACATCCTTAAAGAGGTCGGGATGAGCGCAGGTTCCTGTTTGTTTTTTCGTCAAAATTACCGATTTTTATCTTGATACCTTAAATTTAAATATAGACAGGGCCAAGATCAAATGATAACGCACTAAATATGTGAGAGCTTGATAACTGATCTCAGCCACAAGTTTTAATGGTAAAAAGGTAAATATTAACCAATGGCATGGAGAACACATACATGGCACATGTTCTTTCCACATTTTTTTAAAACGTTCATAACTTTTTTCACATCATCGTTTTTCCAAAAAGAATTCACCATAATACTTGTCATTTTTTTTATCTTTCTAACGCATAACATATTAATATACTTAAAAAAAATCATTCCACGCTTATTTTACACTTGTGTAAATTTAGTTTTTTTTAATTACACAATTGGGCCAAATTTATGAAAATATTTTTCTCTCATTTTTTATCCAAATAAAAAAATACAACTTAATGTCATTAACACGTCTTTCGGAAGGATCCTCTTTTAAAAAAAAACTGCTCGCTTCTTGTTTCCAAATGCACCAAATCGAAGTAAGAAAGATGACACGTAATAGTAATATTTTTTCCATCCTCCATGGGCACAATTCATCATGAATAACAAGAACATCTTGCAGAGGGGGCTTAGAGGGTGTGCGGCATGTGCGACCGTACAGGACACTTGTTTGATGGGGGCACCGAATTTTAAAAAAAATATATTATATAATTTTTTTATTATGAAACTTATATTTAGTCAATAGTCATGTAACAAATAAGCAAATATTTAAAGCCCACTACAACTAATTAACTAAACATCTAAAAATCCACTCAATCAAATGAATTATGGATTAATGAAGGCTGAAAGTCCACTGCTGTCAAAAACGTAATTCATTAATTTGAATACCTTGATTTTCTTATGTTTATTTATCAAATGTTTGTTTTTTGGTTAAAAATTTAGTTTAAATAATTTACTGCGTTGGTGCTTCGGGTTGAGGGGGTTTGGGGCCTTTTTTTCTCATCTCGCATAGGGCACCTAAATCCTCAGGACCGGCCCTGACATCTTGCATCATTAAAAATTGATCTTTTGGAGCATTACATCAACCAAATACTTTGTTTCAAATTAAATCCGTCACGCGACATTGAATAATTAAGCAACTGATTCACTAATTCATTACAAGTCTCACACACATCATTTGAAGTGGGCACCGACACACCCTTCTTAGCCAAATTTGTCTTTGATGCAGCTCTATCTAATCCGGCGCACCAAGAAAAGAAATTTACATTTATGGGGACAAGCTTCGCCCACAAAACTCCACTTTATCAAAATTGTCACCTCAATAAGTTATCTAACATTTTTAATAGTGAGATTATCTCTCACCTGACGGCTAATGTGTATATTTAGTTATAACCCATTACCCATGTGTAGTTTTTGTTTTACACATGTGTATAAATTAGGTTTACACAAGCATAAAATAGGGTGTTGAAAGTTCTCATTGATAAAAATAAAAATAAAAAAGAGGTAAATTTACATTAATTGTTCACAGGAAAATAATAAATGGAATATACTTGCAAGCAATACATCGTAACAAACAAATATAGAGTTTTTTCTGTAGTTATAAAACTTATTTATCAAAGGGCTAAATGCATAATTTCCCTTTTTAAAACACTTTAAATACATATTTACCCAGCTAAAAAAATCAATTGCATATTTCCCCTTATAAACAACTTTAATTTGCAAATATATCCGTTTTTAATAAGGTTATTTAGTTAACATTAACATTGGGCATATATGCAATTGATTTTTTTAATTGGGGAAATATACAATTAGAGGGTGTTTATAGGGATAAATATGCAATTGAATCTAAAATAAAATTACTCAATGTTGTTAAAAATAAAAATAAAAAAGATTACAAATCAATATTGTTTTCCAATATCACCTACAAATGAAAAATCTCTCCATTTTTCCCTCCCTCACCAATAATTTACGGTTATTAAATTTAAGTAGTCATAACTTTTATTCTATTGACCACCAAAAACATTCCAATTGCTTGACATTATTGTCCATGAATAATCATAACTTTTATTATAATAAAGGCTTGTTGGTGGCCAATAAAATAAATGTATGATTATTCAAGACAAATAGTTAAGTTATAATTAATACTGATCAATAAGTGAAAGTTGAGATTATGTAAATCCAAAACCCCAATAAGTAAACGCAAAAGTTCGAACATGTAATTAAATTTTTATCATTATCACAAAATAATTCATGAAAAATGATTCTTAATTTCTAACAACAACTAATTTGCATCGATCACTTTCACTTTGGATAGTTCAATGTAAACAAGAATTGAAGAAATTTCATGGTAATCGGGACCAACTGAAAAATCTTTGATGTTATTCGATCTCGATGGACCATGACGTACATTTTGAGAACTTAATTTTTCCAGAAACTTTTTCCACAAAGTACGTATGACATACGAATCAAACCCAAAGTTACCCCACCATCATATCGCGACATCACAACATGCCAACATGCAAGTTGTACTAGTACCAGTTAGTTTGGGGATCCTTTGTTAACCAACTGTTTTTGTGATAACCCGTAAAGATCATCCAAATTGTTATAATTTTGGTTGAAATAACATTATTACGCATAGATGGCTTTATGTTATTTTATGTATATTTGTCTATTTGAAGGTGTAAGTGTACTTATACATGTGTAATGTTTGTACTTACACCCACTTAGACGTGCTAAATATTTGTAACTTACATCAAATTAACGCAGTGTTTTAAAAGTTGAAACAAACCAGCTGGTCAAATTGGGAACATGGCATTGAACCGGTTTGATGATTTAAACCGTTTTGACCCTGACTGGCCGGACGGATGGAAATTAGTGGTCGAACAGGAAAAGAATATCATGATTTTGATTGATGTTAACAAGTTATCACAATAATAAAGGGTTAACATTCTAGCCTATCCTATATATGATATGATAGGATTATGATTTTCAAATTATATATCATTGCCCTTTGAGAACGGGAATCTAAATACCTAGCAAATTTCGCATTACACCTCCAGACAAACACATTATTTTAAGCACTGACGGAGCTTTAATTAACTTTTAAACGGCAGGGGCCGAAAGTCACATAACACATGCAAACTTTTACCATGAGGCCAACTCAATACATGTGAAAAAAAAATTAACCTACCAAGATAAATATTAACACAACTTGTGAAAAACAACATGAGGGTTGCGGTCCTCCGGGTCTACACTAATTAAGCTTCACCCTAGATAATGACTTATGAGCACAGCGAACAGATGAAACACATATATGGTAGATGTTATGGGGTTTCAACTTGCACTTTGAATAGTTTGTCGACACTTAATATTCATCTTGGGGCCATATATCTGATAGAGAAATTAAGCTTAATTTGGTGTTACTCTCTCAGACAATTTGAGTCTTCTATCGAGAACGATTTTTTTTATAATCGGTATATGTTTTAGAAATTAAATTAGGACAACGTGAAAGTCAAAGAAATATTTTGATAAATGGTATATCCGCACTTAAATTGAACGGTTTATGAACAAATTTGTTTTCCTAATCATTGATTCACCCTCACACTTGTACTTGTGATAGCACAACAATTTTTTTTCTTTTTTTTTAAGTAAACTGCTTCAGCCTTGAACCGTTTATGAACAAAAACAAATTAGACACTAACACCGTTAAAATCCCATCGTTAACTCTAACTAAACTTAACTAGACCAAGTTAGAACTTAACCAACTTAACTCCAAACTTAACATATCCAGTTAAAAGCTAACTTACTTAACGAAAAACTTAACAAATCATTTAAATGTTAATGATAAACTTTCAAACTACTTAAAAACTAACTTGAGTAACAAACTTCAATTTTTCCTCAATGACTACATATCCCGTCAACTTTAAGCGTTTGTATCTTTGTAGTGGTAACTTCGTTTTAGACACGATTTGCTGCGTTGCGAAAATGTTACGTAAGACCACGAGGATGTGATAAATAAACCTAAATTTAATTTTTTATTTGTTTTAAGTTAGCTCCTTTGAACGTTCATATATCTTTTTCATCTCAAATTTAAGCGTCCGTACAGACGTCCCCTCTTCGCAATGGTCAAAGCTACCACGAAAAAGAGACAAACAGTCAAAGTTAGGCACTTAACTACTTTAAAAAAACAAATAAGAAGATACTTTATATTTTTTAATTTTGAAAAAATAGATTAAAAGTAATGTACCGACATTTATGACATTTCCGTTTCCCATATAATGTACTGGCTTATTTTTATAATTTTAATCATCCATAACGCTGATTCCCTGCTGCAATCACATCCATAGCTGGGTTTAAATAACTTACTTAAATAGTGAAATTGCTGCTTTTATATTATCAGAGTGAATAGTATTGATTCTTTCATTTATTAGCAAGAGACCACGTGATTGATTGAACTGAACTGGTTTGTTCATAAACTGCTCCTAAGAGGAGCGACTACCTATATAAAGTAATGTGTCTTAATTAAAAGTTGCAAGACTAGTTGCAGACTAGCATTTTTAAAAGTTACATGTATGTCCTTTCAGCATTTTCACCAAAGATAGTTATTCATAAACCGTTGTGAGGTGGCACGGTTTATATGAAAAAAACATATATATATTTATATATTCGTTCACTATTGAATTGGGTTTGTTTTTTATTTACTAAGTTTTTTCTAGATTTTTGAATTTTATATTCCTCTTAATCCTTATTATTTTATTTATAAATCCTTTAAAATTAAAAAGTAGAATACACAATATTTATTTGCATTAAATTAAACTAAGCAGAATACATTAAATTAAATTAACGTATTACAATTATGATAACCCGGTATTTTCGCCATCGGGTGGGGTGTCACAACAATAATTTACTATAAGAGTTAATTTATTCGGTAAGGACACTTGTTAATTCTGTGACCTGGTTGTTTACATCCAGAAAACCTACGACCTGTCCGTTCCTCGGGATAGCTGGCATCCATTTCGTTATGCATCCTCCTAGCACGACGCCTTCCACGTACTATAGTAATCTTTGATGCATCACCACGAAGTGTCCAACTGACAGACAACCAGTCTTGATAATGAGGTACCGGTTAATATTGGTCGTTGTATTGTCCACGATAAGAGTCGGTATAGTACCGGTTATTGGATGTTTGTTTCGATCTCTACCTAGGTAATGACAAATAGCAAGTGCATGGCTACAAGGGAACCGGTTAACCTGCCACTTGCCACAGGAGCATGTTTGATTACCGTATTCTATGGTGTAAGGACTACCGCCTGAGTCATTAGAGGTTTGTAGCCTTGTCTCCACCATATACAGTTGATCTTGCTCTAAATAAGTGTTTACCTTGTGTTCTCGAGCTCGTATTTCACGAGCACGGAACAAATTCAGTGTCAACTTTATAAGCTTAACAAGTAATATTATGCAATTGATTCAGGCATGAGGCATGCACCACTTAATGGCCCCAAATATATAGCCTACTATAATATCTTACTATAAATATGAAACCTTACTTTAAAAGTGTTCTAGCGCGTCAAAAAATGTAGAATGAGTAGCTTCGCAAATTTGATGATGATGAAAATATCACACGTAATTGGAGTGTCTTGAAAACTACTCCCGAGCTTCGCAAATCAAAGGTAGTGTTTATAGAATACTACGGGTGGCAAAGAAGGCTTTGGCCTTTTGGGGTGGGGTGGAAGCATTTGAATACACTTTTGTGAACTTTCAACACATTTGACCTGTTTCATTTACCATTCCTCATCTTTGATAATGGTTAAAAATTGCCACAGTACCGTTACAATAGACTTCATTGAAACAAACATGAAAAATGTGTAGAGTTGATGTAGAAAATGATACGATTTGTAGATTACTCTAAATTTGTTTTATAATTCCACTTCTTATTTGCAGCCCAAACCTGCCAAAGGTAAAGGTAAGATGACGTTGGAGGAAGCTACAGCTGACTCTGAAAACTTGACAGATTTCATGCTGGACTTCGATCAGGATAAGTGATATTGGAAGTAATTTTTGCACAGTACATTTCTAATTTACTAAACTTGCCTGAAATATGTTAAAAAATAAAATGTAGGCATTCTTATGCTGATTTACGTTGAACTTGACTTGTAATTTGCATAGTCTGCGTACAACTTTCAATTCGAAACTTAAGCAGCAATCAATCATGATGTCTCTATTATTTAGTGTGAATTTTGTTTATTCAACTACTCACCATATTTGCACTTGACGTTTATTATTGATCAAATTATTTCTTTATCCTCGCAGAAGGAGAAGATGTGAGTCGAGTGTTTCAGCTGGCATTTTACCCACAAGAAGATATTGATTTGGAAGATGATTTCATATTATGGTATCTCCTTATTGCTGGTAAGCTGCAATCTTTGTATTTGTTTTCTCTGCTAGAAAATGATATGGTTTTTAGACATTCTTATCCTTGTTGTAAACTATAATTTCGTGTGAATGAAGAGTGTTATGTTATATAAAGACACCATACACTTGCAATTAAAGTTAGTAAATTGGATGGTTGGGTAGGAAGGTGAAACAGGTTCGAGTTGAAATAGGTTGTTTTTAGTGTGGCTGGGTTCGAGTAGGATTGACTAGCATTCCAGCAAACAAAGTATTTTGTACATGCCTCATGATATGAGAAAAATGACTTTTCGGATTAGTCTTATGATTTGGTCAAAGTCAAAGATGATCTACAAATTTAACGTCTGATATAATTAGAAAATCACTGTAAGCATCTGATGATTTCTCTGTAGAAGAGGTCCAAGTTTAGATTTGCTTACTATAACCTGTTGAAGGTATTGGTCCAGCGCATTACCTTATATCATTGGTTAGCAGGGTTTTAACGAGTCTTATGAGTTTTCTATTCTCATGGTTATCAAAAGTTTAAGTATTTCTCATTTGACTGACTGAATGTTCAAATGTAGGGTTGGGTTATCAAAAAGTATTTGTCCTTTGATTGAATGTTCATATTCAGGGTTGACTCACAAATACATTTTTGTTATTTTATAAAGGAATTTTTACATATATCCTCTTATTAAGAGCTTTAATCTTCTATACCTTCTAATAAAAGAGGGTTTTGAAGGACACGTGTCATTCAATGAAGAGGGTGTTGAAACATTTTCCCCGCAAAACTAAGAATCTTTTCTTTTAAGTTATTATGGAAAGAAATCGATAACATTAAATCACACATAATTTTCTCTTCCAAAGTTTTAATCTACCTTATTTACATCACAGAAGTCACTGTGAAAACGGGAAACAAACAACTTAAACAAATAATTCATCGCAATTTACGACCTAGACTCATGCATGCCGACCTGTACGCTCCGACTCGATACAAATGAGTGTAGCCGTGAATTTTGCCGATTACTTGTATGTATGTTTTTCTTAATATTTTTATAAATTATTTGGTAGGATTTATAAGGCACACAGTTTAAAAACGCTGATATTTAATTTGGTACTACGAGTGTATTTGTAGTTTAAAATATATTTGTTTAAGACTAAAATTAGAGTTTGAATGCAATTTGTGTTTCTATTTTCATGTCTTTTATGTAATGTGTAGTTTATTTTTCAATGCATGTTACTTTTTCCTTAAAGTTTTAGAATTGTGTTTTTTATATTTACATCCGTGTAACCCACGGGGTTTAATCTAGTAACATATATATCCAAGCCTTAAAATTTATCACATATTTCCCCTTTGCTTAAAAATTTACCCATTTGCCCTTTTGTAATTTTTAGAAATAATATCAACAATTACCCGGGTGAAATGTATATAGGAGAGCGTTTTGAAGATAAAATAATGATTTGATAAATTATGTGTAAAATCGAGTGAAATGTTTATGAGGTAAATAAGATTATTTTTTTAGTATTAGTGTGATGCTAAAACGAGTGAAAATGTAAATACTTATTAAAAAAAGATTGAGAAACATGTACCTGATAGTATTAAGAAAGGGGGGTTATATGTAAATACAAACTCAATAAGTTTATTAAGGTAAAATCAGTGGCGGGTTCAGAACTTTTTTTCTATGATGTCTGGATTTTTGGTTCAATCAAATGTTGATGTAAATGTCAGGTCGTTTAAATGTCGGGCCAGATCATTAAATTAAATACATTGTCATTAAAAAATATAACAATGAACATATTTAAGTTGTTCTCTATGTTTCTTCATGTCTTGACACCGCTCGATGACATAAATGTCAACTTTTACCAACGCCTATTTTTCAATATAGCAAATACAATCATTATTCGAATATTCATCACCCATTCGATTACATAAATCCAACTTCACATACTTTAATGAAAAAAAACATCTCTCAACACTTGTCGTTGCAACCGGTAAAACTAATGTTAACTTTAAAAAACGCTAAACTAACGAATATCCAAGATGATTCTTTGTTTGTTTCCACCGCTTTTTGTAAGACTAGATATACCATTCATATTAACAAACCTTTTATCTTCTTTAATGTTGGCAAAATAGTTTTCAAGCTTATGCATAATTGCATAAATTGTTCTCTTTCTTCGAATTAAACTTTCTTTTTAAGTTTTTAGAATTGGGTTTAAGTCATGGGTTGCGACGTTAGGTTAATGTTTTAATTGGTTAATGAGTTAATGGTTTTGAGCCCAAATTGTTTTAATACTTGAGCCCAAATGTTATAATTTAAATAAATAAAATTGATTATCTTTAATAGATTTTTTTATAAAACCTTGTTAATTTAAAAAACTGGAGTATTTTTAAAAACTAGTTGGACAATGGTGTCAATTATTATTTTTTTTCAAAAACAATGGTGTCGGTAATAAAAAAAATATGATGTCGGACGGAACCTCGGTATATAAATTTACATTACACTCGCGAAAAAGAATGATGTTGGCCGACACCAATGTTAACTATGTATGTCCGCCAATGGGTAAAATAGTAATTTAATTATTCAATTTTAATGAAAGGAGTAAATATGTGATATGTGTGGTTTACGAAGCGCATATATGTAATTGATTTTAAGGATTATGATTAAATATGTCATAAATGATCTTAAAACGAGATATATGTAAATGCCTCTTTTATAAACAGTTAAGCCTTAATTATGATTACAAATAAGAGAGGTTCATATGTAAAGTTATTTTTTGGTATAAAGTGTGAGAAAAATACAATGTTAGAAAAATACACAATGACACACTAAAAAAATTATAGCTCACGATATAAATCGATTTTCAAAAAGGGGCATTTACATATATCCCCTTATTAAGATCATTTATTACGTATTTACCCACTCCTTAAATTCAATTACATATTTCCCCTTCCTAAATCATATATATTACATATTTACCCAATTTCTTTAAAATAGCCTTTTAATTTACTATTTTACCCTTAAAGATCTTCATAAATATATTTTTATATTTTCTTATGGTTTGTGTAAAAGAAGGGGTAAATGAGTAATTTATTATGTCAAAGGGGATATATGTAATTAAACTTTAGCCTTGGGTAAATATGTAATTGATGGACTTAGGAAGGACAAATATGTAAAAAAACCTTTAAAAAAAGTACTTTGAAGATCTTGTTCCCTATGTTGTCCTCCTTCATAAAAAAATTTTAAAAAAAATTTAACGTTTTTATTGTGTCTTTTTATATTTATTTTCGTTGTGTCAAATTTTTACAAAACACAAAGTAAAAATAAAAACGCTGATTTTTTGTTATTTTATTTATGAATGAGGACGACGTGAGGAACACTGTATTTGAAACACTTTTTTTTTATTCGATTTAAGCTGTGAGTTATGAATTTTTTAGCACTTCATTGTGTCTTTTTTGTATTATTGTGTCTTTTTTACACTTTGTATCATTTTTTACACTTTGTAAGATAACTTCACCCTACAAAACATAATCTAAATTTATAACAAGATACACATTCTTTCTTTTTCTTTTTTATCTATACCGGCCTATTTATACACATTCTGCTTAAAGTTTATACTTTGGATGCAGTTCTTCTACTAAAAATCTAATCATATAAAAGCCAAGGTTCGGTTCGGTTAATTTATTTTTCTAAAATAGAAAATAAGTCCACCTCTAGACTTTGCGATGCTAATATAAATTGGTGCAAAGAAGCTTTATGGTGGATTTTTGTCACAAACGTCACATATTAGCCTATTTCCCACAATACTAGCTAGCATCGTGTGAAGATCGAGAGAGAATATTATAGCCGGCCGGCCGGCCAGTGAACAAAGAAGCTTTAGGTTCTTTGTTCTTGATTAAAAAAATGACATGACCGGTACATTACAGGAGAGTGAAACTTGATATACGAACTAAAAAAAATGTTTTGACGACAAATGAATGTTACGCTAACTCAGATTAGCCTTGTTGCATGGACTCTACAACCAACCATATATGTGAACTGTGAGGTTTGAATTTTGTCAAAAAAGATGATCACTGAAAGTTAATTGACAAGTAATTAACTATATATATATATATATATATTGCATCATTGGTTCACAAGAAAAATAGTAAATGGAATATTTTACAAGTAGAATCATAACAAACATAGAAATCTTATACATAAATCTGAATGTGAATTACTAGAAACATGAAATAGCTATTAGCTAGGTAGGACCATTAACATTAACATTAACATTAACATTAACATTAACATGATGTAATTAAAAGGCTCAATTATTCCCATAGCTATTAACGTGGACTTTGAACTTGAAGCATTATTTCTTTCATTCCCATAGTGCTTGAACTATATTCTCCAAAAGTATCGCTGTTAGAAACAAGCGGTGCAGTATAGAGGTCATGTTCTTCACTTTCTTTCATTAAGCTACTTGTTTCTATGTAGTTTTCTCGACTAATCCAAGGATGATGTTTGCTAGACTTCCTCAATGTTTCAAGCTCCATGGCCACATCTTTCATGCTAGGTCTGTTCTCACCTATTTGGTTAAGACATCTACTTACTAAGTCACATGCTGCTTTTAGCTGCTCATCTGTTGCTTCCTCTACCACTTGATCGTCAAGAATCTCAAGCAATTGATTTTCCTTCTTTTTCTTTAGAAAATATGTTGCAAGATTTCTATCCTCAAAACCTCTTTTTGTATCTAAAGGTTTTTTCCGCGTCAAGAGTTCTGCAAGAACTACTCCAAAGCTATAAACATCACTCTTACCAGTTAGTTGACCAGTATGAAAATATTCGGGATCCAAATATCCAATGGTACCTTGAACTAGCGTTGTGACTTGATCATCACCCAAAGGGACTAACCTTGAAGCACCAAAATCAGCAATTTTTGCGGTGTAATTATCATCCAACAATATATTAGTAGATTTCACATCTCTATGTATGATGGACATTCTAGCATCCGTGTGAAGATAAGCAATTGCACCGGCCGATTCATGTGCTATCCTTAAACGACTATCCCATGACAGTCTACACTTTCCGCTTGTTCTATCATGAATGTGACGATAAAGAGTATCATTAGAAACAAATTCATAAGCTAGCAACGGGACATCAGTTTCTAGACAACATCCCATAAGTTGCACCACGTTTCGGTGATTGATTTGTGCAAGAATTACCATTTCGTTAACAAATTGAGCTCTTTGTTCTTGGTCCAATCTTTGGGACTTTTTGATTGCTGCTACACGCCTATCTGGTAAAGTTCCCTTGTACACAATGCCATTACCTCCTCTTCCAAGAATATTATGTTCCGCGTAGCTGTTGGTCGCCTTTTCTAGCTCTTCAATTTGAAAAATTTTCATGGCATTACCTCCTGTGGTTTTAAGTTTATTTTCGAGCAGCACGCCCCCATTTTGCTCAAAGAATTTTTCTCTTAGCTTAAATTGCTTTCTTTGCTTGATCATTACGTGCAAAATCGGTAATCCAATGAGTAATATGAGGAATCCAAGCACCAAACCTATAAGTGATTATGGGTACATAGTAACAAAGGATTTACAAAACTAACACAACATTTAAGCATATATATATATATACATATATATGTAGTGTAACCTTTAAATGAGAACCAAATAATTAGAAAGACTAGTGAGAACCATATAAGACATGTACTTATCGCTTCAATAACAATGGTAAAGTAAAAAGATATTGTTTTATTACTATTGTTCATTATGTCTTGAATTTTATCATCTCTCTCATCGGTTTTTTGTTAGAAACTAAAAGTGTGCATGTTTGCATATATAATGTGGGGCATATACGCACTTTAACAAAAAAACAATTCAAATCATGTTTTTTATAAATAAATCTTATAATTGGTAAGTTTACAAGCATTTTTGTCAATTTAGATAATAAAAAATATAACAGTTAAAGCGGTTCTCACGCAGTTCTTTCTTAAAAATGAGTTTTCAAATGAAGGTGCCCATATATATATATATATATATATATATATATATATATATATATAGATTGGGGATTTTCTAAAAAGGCTTAAAACTCTAAGAAGTGTAGGAAGCATTCACAAACAAACACGTGTCCATGAGGGGGGAAAACACGGAGGGGCGTTATCGTCATTTTACGCGTTGACGCTAAATGAGATCCGTTCTTCTGAATCATGGTGTTTTTAACACTGCGTTATCGTCATCTTATGGTGTTTTTTTGACGTTTATTAATTTTGAATCCATAATCATTCATCTATGGCGAATACTGAAAGCGATGATGTTTTTGTTTGTTTTTGACGTTTTCGTTTACTAATTAGGAACCTCCAATCAATGTTCTGTTCTTCTGAATCATTGTGCTTTTAACATTCTGAGTCATGGTGTTTTTAGTGATCAGTTCAAATGTTAAAAACGCCATGATCAGAAGACATAGATCCCATTTGATAGTGCTAAGAAACACCATGAGAAAAGTTAGGAACGCCATGAAAAGATGTGTGAAAATAAAACACCAAACATGTCAACTGTTTTTATTGTGATCAGTTCAAGCGTAAAAAACACCATGATTCAGAAGACACGGATCTAAGAAACACCATGGCGTTAGAATTGTGGTGTTAAAAACGCACAATGACAAATATACCCCCAAATCCATCTCGCGCGTAACCAAAACATCATAATATTTACAAAACTGCCACCGCGTTCATCTGGACCGTAAACACCATAATCCGACGCCCCAGATTCCTTCTTAGCCTTTTTAGAGTTTTGGCCCTTTGTAGAAAATCCCTTCCCTATATATATATATATAGAGGAGAGTTATCCTACATAGGGTTGGAAATCTAATAATGCTAAGAATGATTTATGACCTTTAGATCTCTCTTTTAATGGTTGAGATCAATTTGTAGGAAAGAATTTAATGGAAGGGTACATTAGTCATAGTCACTTTTGTTGACTTTCTCTCTCCACATGTAAGGCACATGTCAATTCCCCCACTTTTTTTAAAACGTTCATAACTTTTGGATACGATATTATTTTTTTAAAAAAATTATACCAAAAAAACAAGCGTTTTGTTATCTTTAAAACGCGTATAATATTGATATATAAAAAATAAAATTTTTTTTCGACACTTGTCTAGTCTTTGTGTAATATCATGTGATTGTGTTATATTATAACTAGTGAAATATCACTTTTATCGGTTTATTCTTAAATCATTATGTAATATCATCTTATTTTAAATATTTGTTGTGTCATCTTACGTGTTTAGAAATTATCACCGTGTCACAAATTGTTAATATGTGTTTGAGAAATGTTCAAAGACAGTCATTTTTTGTTACAAAGTGTGAGAATGACACAATGGTAAACAAAGACACAATGACACTTTAAAAAAAATTCTAACTCACAATATAAATCAAATTTTAAAAAAGTGGTTCGGAGACCTTGTTCCCCATGTATTCCTCTTTCAAAAAATAAATAAACGAAAAATTTAAAAAATTTAAAAAATTACCTTTTTTTATTTTTTAAATTAGACACAATGAAAAAAGACACAATGAGAAAATAGTAGTTTTTTTTAAGTTTTGTTTATTTATTTTTGAAGGAAGATGATCTGAGAGCAAGATCTTTGAAATACTTTTTGTTTTATTGTGTAATTATTATTAGATAATTGTGTAATACCTGTCAAATAAGATTACACAATGACCCGATGAATGACACAACAACCATACGGATGACACAATCACACAATGACCTGACGAAAGACACAATGACATGACGGAAGACACAATGACCTGACGAAAGACACAATGAGCTGAAAAAAATGTGAAAAAAAAGTTTGTTTTTTATATATCAATATTATACGCGTTTTAAAGAAAAAAAATGATTGTTTTTATGGTGTAATTTGTTAAAAAAATAATGTCGTATATAAAAGTTATAAACGTTTAAAAAAAGTGGAGGAATTGACATGTGACTTGCATGTGGAGAGAGAATATTTAAAAAAGTGGACATGACTAAAATACCTCATCTCCTAATTTTCGCACATGCCACATGTCAATCTCTTATTGCTTCTTAGTCTTCAGTGAACCTCCCTCTTTCTCTCTATATATATATACTAGTTTAGTGCCCGCGCTACGCTCGGGAACACAACATTCAAGTGATGTTTTTAAGGATATTCATGAACGTTCCAATAGGTTTTGAAACAAAACCGTGGTAAACCGTAACACGAAATATATTTTTAAAAATTAAATTTTTAGTATAACAATATTATACTCAAATTAAAGAGAATAAAATGCTCAGTTTTATGATGTAGTTTATTTGTTTTTAATCCATATAAAAAAGTTATGTATATTTATAAAACACTGAGGTCTTTAATTGTATATTATTATTAATTTTATCCATAAGTTTCATTTTTACACCCTATCAAATATAAACCAACTCATGTACACCCTTGTAGTAGAGGGTTAAAAGTATAAATACTTTTAAATTTTTCAGAATTCTCCAAAATATTAGGGGATCAAAAATGTAATTAGTTTTATTATAATATATTTTATATACATATTTTAAATAAAAAAATCATTATTATGAGAGAAACTCTCAAATGATGCCACATAAGCCAGAAGCTTTAAAATTGTGTCACATAAGCTTTTTTGATTTTGTTATATTATATAAAGATACCCCCTCTCCTATTTGACCATGCATGTTTCTTTTTGCAATTTTCGATACTTTTGGTTTTCTAGCCCCGGAGGCCGTGGAATTTCTGAACAGGGTCAAGCGGGTCGTGCATAGCAATTCCTCGTCGGCTAAGACTCAAAACTTTATTTTTAGTAGGATTGGCTTTGCTATTCAAAGGGGGGTTGCGGCGCAACTTGTTGCCCGTTTACCAGCCACTACATTGTAAATTGTCGTTTCTTCTTATATGAATATTACAGGCTAATGAAAACTGGTTAATTTAAGTTAATATACCTAATGATAAGGGAAGAACGTTGAATGGTTTACGTCGACAACCATCTTTAACTGTGGCATCACCGGAACGCCCTCCTTTACATTTGCAGGTGTAATTCCCTGGTGTATTATCACAAGTTCCGTAACACGGATACTTCTCCTTATCTCCACATTCATCGATATCTACAAACAAAAACACGTACAACTAAATTGATCCTAGTCCAGTCTCTCGAGGCATAGATGCATGCATGCAATAAATTTGTATGTTTAAATGCAAAAACAATATTAAAAAATGATTCATATACGCTTAATGATATGAGTGTTAACTTGAATCTTGTTTCCGTAACTGATTGAAATCATCTCATGGTTTAGTTTATCATAAAAGATATATAAAGAAAACTCTTTCATGTAAAAAACCACGTTTGCTAATTATCTATCAGATGTGAAACACATATCGATCGATCTGTTGATCACTATAACATCTGATTGTAAGTACGTACGTACATACCATGGCACCCAGGAGCGAGATATGGATTTCCTTGATAGCCTTGTTTACATGCACACCTGTACCCTTTAGCTTCCCTTTCAACGTCAACACACGTGCTATTTGCTTGGCACGCAAAATCACTGCTTCCGTTGGCTTCAGCACAAGTAAGATTACCAATAGCCCAGTCAAACACTACTGGCACACTCGATTCAATCCTATCTCTCACAGTTGTATCATTTACATCCGTTGCATTTAAATCAGCTGTACCGTTAAGCTTGAATACGTTCTCCTCACCCACAAAGGCATATGTACAAGGTGCAAACCAACTGGTATCAATCACTATATTATTTTCAGCAGACGGATTCAACGTGGTATCATTGATCACCAAGTTACCTACATAAGCTACAAAGTAGTTTATGTTGTTGGGTACGGGTGATTCGCAGCAACCACTTCCTGCACACTCACCACCTACTGCCACCTCGTCCGGTTTTGAGCAAAATACCATACAACCTGTAGACACGTTCTCATCCTTGGTTGTTGATTCCAGCCAAGCATAACTACCACAGCCGATGACTGTGAACTTATTTTTTGTTGAGAAGGTGTATGGCCAAGTTGTTAAATTTAAAACGCTAGCCCTGTATGGAGTTGAAGAGCCATCTTGAAAAGAGCATGAGCTGGCAACTATATTGGAAGTCCTGAGGGTGGAGTCGGATATGCGATTGATGAAGGTTGGATCTTCTTTACCAAGAGACGCCCTTCGATGGCTGGGTAAGGAGGTGTTGCAGTAGATATCAAACCCTTTCCCTATAGAACAATGAATGGAATCGTTGGCGTTATTAATTATTCCAAAAGGGTAGGGAACAATCAAGTCGCCACATTGGCTTTCGCAGCCTTGCTTTGCTAAGTTCTTTGAGTTCATGAGGTTGTAGGTTTCAATAATATTATTAGATGATGATGATGATGATGATGCTGTAAAGGCTACTGGTAGAAAAACCGCCCACATGATTAGAACAAGGAATTTCATGGCTGCCTGACTGCCTTTAATTTGTGGTTTCCTAGTGCCCATTTGGTTTAACTTTATACAGGCACATGACATACTTTTCAATAGTACGTGTAAACTACAAATTTCTTCCTTTAAGTATTACCTAGTTTACACCTCTTATCCTTTAACTTTAATAAGTACAAAAAAATGACAAAATTTGCAATAAATTTTGAAACAAAGGACGTTTTTTCTGTAATTACTAAAGTTAAAGGAAAAATGACGTAAATGATCAGGTAATGCTTAAATGACGAAATTTGTAATTTACTTTTCAAATAATAATTAAATAAATTAAAAAAATCGGCATGTTGTTGTTGGATTCTTGGAATTTCAGCGTTTTGACAATAAGAGACTGTAGCGTGGAGTCACGATAGTGCGCGATAAAGAATTTTGTAGTGACCTAAGTTGTGTTCAAGTCTAATTAAACAAGATAACCGGTACGCTATGAGGTTACTAGCGTCTGTTTTAGCCCGTCGATAAGCCAGCCACGCTAGCTGTAAGTTTTCATTGGACCGGCTAATTTCGTTCTCAGTTGCAATAGTTACGTTCACATCATCACAAATTAAGGAGAGCCACAATTATTTATTATTAATCTAATTAAGCAGAAAAATTAAAATTCTAAACAAGAAATTTCAACTGAAAGCTAGCTTTGAGTTATTCTCGATGGATAATGACATTTTGTAAATTTTCTGCGCGCAGATAATAAGCTATATAGCCAGGTCAACCAAATTATTAAAGTCTTAATTTCCATATATTCATAGCACAAGTTTTAATCTGTTTGATATATATGCCTGCATGCCATGTGTTTTCATCACAATTATTATTCAATTAATTAGTGACTGTACGAAATCAAAGGATTGCATTAATCTACATAACAAGCAATTTATATGAAGTGTATTGTAATCGTATGTAAGTTGTCTTTTATAGAGTCTTCTGATTAAACTATCTGGATTAATTTCATTATATTTTTACAAAATTAACAAATTTCATATATTCCCAATTAACCAATAATGAAAATATCATATATATACTAATACAAATTTGATAAATTTCATATATACCCCCATCCAAAAATAAAAATTTCGTATTTACTCAACTTTAATGAACTTTTAATTAATGACTATTCTATCTCTTCGGATTATAGTTGATATATATTGGAGTAACTTTTATTGGTGGTCGACATTTGAGTTAGAATCTCAACGGTTTTCCGTAAAATGTTTTTTGTTTTTAATTTGTAGTGAATTATGTATATATGATATTTTAAATACTTTGTAAGGATGTATATACTATTTTTCATTTTGTATGAGTATATATATGATATTTCAAAATTTATATAAAATTTATATGGATATATATGATACTAGTTTAGTGCCCGCGCTACGCTCGGGAATACAACATTCAAGTGATGCTTTTAAGGATATTCATGAACGTTCCAATAAGTTTTGAAACAAAATCGTGGTAAACCGAAACACGAAATATATTTTTAAAAATTAAATTTTTAGTATATCAATATTATACTCAAATTAAAGAGAATAAAATGCTCAGTTTTATGGTGTAGTTTATTTTTTTTAAATCCATATAAAAAGTTACGTATATTTATAAAACACTGAGGTCTTTAATTGTATATTATTATTAATTTTATCCATAAGTTTCATTTTCACACCCTATCAAATATAAACCGACTCATGTACACCCTTTGTAGTAGAGGGTTAAAGTATAAAAACTTTTAAATTTTTCAAAATTCTCCAAAATATTAGGGGACCAAAAATGTAATTAGTTTTATTATAATATATTTTATATGCATATTTTAAATAAAAAAATCATTATTATGAGATAAACTCTCAAATAATGCTTTTTTTTAAATCCATATAAAAAAGTTATGTATATTTATAAAACACTGAGGTCTTTATTTGTATATTATTATTAATTTTATCTATAAGTTTCATTTTCACACCCTATCAAATATAAACCGACTCATGTACACCCCTTGTAGTAGAGGGTTAAAGTATAAATACTTTTAAATTTTTCAAAATTCTCTAAAATATTAGGGGACCAAAAATGTAATTAGTTTTATTATAATATTTTATATATATATTTTAAATAAAAAATCATTATTATGAGATAAACTCTCAAATAATGCCACATAAGCCAGAAGCTTTAAAATAGTGCCACATAAGCTTTTTTGGTTTTGCTATATTATATAAAGATTTCGAAATATAATCGTCGCAAAAATGACACAAAACGACAAAAAGGCAAGTTTTTTGACTTTCAAAGTCCAACAAAGCTATTGCGACGAAAATATCGTCGCAAAAAAAAAATATATTTACTTTTTGCTTTTCTTTATTTGTTAATATAACAGAGTTGACTTTGAAAGTCAAATAAAGTTATTGCGATGAAAAAATCGTCCCAAAAAAAGTTATCTATTTTTTTTCTTAATTTGTTAATATAACAGAAGTACCTCAAAAGTTAAACTAAGCTATTGCGACGACTTTATCGTCGCAAAAAACAAGACAAATTTAATTTTGGATTTCTTTTTTTTGAGAATGATAGCTTTAACTTTAATAAGTTATTGCGACGAAAAGTTCATCGCAAAAAATAATTTATATTTATTTTTTGATTTTCTTTACTTGTTAATGCATAAGATATTGCGACGACCAAGTCGTCGCAAAAAACAAATTTTAATTATCTTATTTTCTATTTTAAATAATTTGATAAAAATTAAAACATTTAATAACAAATTAAACAACCTTATATATTTTATTAATAAATAAAAATAATATATTCGATTCTCCTTCAGTGCAGTTTGTGTAAATATTATTTTTTTCATAATTTGATAAAAATTAAAACATTTAATAACAAATTAAACAACCTTGTATTTTATTAATAAATAAGAATAATATATTCGATTTTTTTAACCTTCTTTATCAATGCAACCCATTTATCATTTAGTTAAAATTATACTTTAATGGTTATTTGTTAGAATGTTTGATTCAATCTTTATAAGTATTATGAGTATTGATACGTTTTTTACATACATACATCAAAACGATGAATCATCATTCTTCATCAAACATTAGGTATTAATTTTTTTATTTCTTAATAACGATGTATTTTTTAATATTGACTTATTATATTATATTATATTGTTATTATGTGATGAATCTAACCCGGTAAATCGATCCGAACCACTGAACATATCTGATTTTTTTATGTTCGGTTCTATTAAAGTTGAAGCACTTAAAAATAGTGAACTCACTGATAAAAATTCATAGATCCGTCACTATACATACCTTATACATACATACATTGTAAATACATACATACATACCTAGTCATATACATACCTTATACAAACATATGTTGTCTTATACATATATTGTCTTATACATACGTACATTGTCTTATACATACATTGTATTATACATACGTACATTGTCTTATACATACATACATTGTGATATACGTACATACATTGTCATATACATACGTACATTGTCTTATACATACATACATTGTGATATATTTTCTCTTATACATACATACATATATTTTCTCTTATACATACATACATTTTCGTATACATACATACCTTATACATACATTGTACTAAAGACATAGACATACCTTATACATCTTTTGCGACAACGTTTTTACGGCGACGGTTTCACGACGAAATTTTCGTCGCAATTAATATTTTGCGACGAAAATCTAGTTTTTTGCGACGAAAAACATTTTTCTTGTAGTGCTTGAACTGTTTCCTCCAAAAGAATCGCTATTAACAACGAGAGGAACAATATAGAGGTCACGTCCTTCACTTTCAATCATTAAGCTACTTGTTTCGGTATAGTTTTCTTGACTAATCCAAGGATGATGTTTGCCTGACTTCCTTAGTGTTTCAAGCTCCACGGCCACGTCTTTCATGCTAGGTCTGTTCCCACCTACTTGGTTAAGGCATCTACATACTAGGTGACACGCTCCTTTTAGTTGCTCCTCGGTTGCTTCCTTCACTATATCCTGGACAAGAATATGAAACCATCGACTTTCCTTATTTTGCCTTTAAAAAATACGTTGCAAGATTCATATCCTCTAAACCTCTTTCCGCATCTATAGGTCTTTTTCCAGTTAAGAGTTCTGCAAGAACTACTCCAAAACTATAAATGTCACTTTTACCTGTTAATTGACCTTTATGAAAATATTCAGGATCCAGGTATCCTATGGTCCCTTGAACTAACGTAGTGACTTGATCATGACCCTTGCAATGGTACTAACCTTGAAGCACCAAAATCTGCAATTTTAGCGGTGTAGTTATCATCCAACAATATGTTAGTAGATTTCACATCTCTGTGTATGATGTATTAGTGATCGAGATTTGGTTTATTATTATTTGATATGTTTCCTTTATTATAGGCATATTGGTTAGGATGAAGGGTTATTTATATCAAGACATTGTGTATGCAAATCAATCAATAAAGAATACTTATTTTCATATTCTATCATGGTAATCAGAGCCAAATAAAATCCCTAATTTTTTTTACAGCCGTCACATCCCTACGGGGTAAATCACCATGGTTGAACCAGAATCATCTTCCTCCAACAATGACAAAAAGTCCCTTCACCCAGCCTACTCCCTCAACAACATCAATGGCAAATTTCGCACACTCGACGGAAAGAAAATCCCATACACAACTTGGGTTCGTTTGTTCAAAATTCATGTACGTGCTTTTAAACTCATGCACCACATCGATGGCACAAAACAACCCCCACCAGACACAGATCCCGACTACGGAACATGGTTGGAACTCGATGCACTTGTAACACAGTGGATTTTCAGCACCATCTCGGATGAACTCATGGTCCGCCTCATTGACAAAGAACAAACTGCTCGTGAAACTTGGTTGGCAATCCAAGCAATTTTCATCAACAACAAACATGCCCGCGCCGCCACCCTCGAAAGAAAGTTTACCAACACCACCCTCTCATCGTGTTCGTCCTTTGATGAATACTGTCAAACTCTTAAGGACATCGCCAGTCAGCTTGGTGATGTCGATCAACCAGTTTCTGAAACCAGGCTTGTCATCCAAATGGTACGGGGGTTACCGGTCGAATATGACACCATCGGAACCATTATTAACCAAAGCAAACCAACCTGGGATGATGCACGTAGTATGATCGAAGAGGAACAACAACGTCAAGCTGCTCGGGGAGGCTCCATTCGTGACACAGTATTAGCAACCCCTCACGCAACATCCAATCCTGACCGTAACTACTCTTCATCCAATACAGACAATAACCGATCGCCATATCCAAACGGGTACCGTGGACGTAACTATGATCCCATGAAAGCAGCTCGTGGTCGTGGGTCAACAAGCAGAGGGGGTCGCAGCAATGGTAGGGGTGGCGGCAGAATTAACAGTGGAAGAGGTTCACATAGCCACATGGGTCAACCTAATTATCCAGGCCAGCAGCAGCACTATGGATACGGTAACAATTATAATGCTTTGGGCCAACAGGCCCACTCGTTAATGTTTCAGCAGCAATGGGTCGCTCCACCTACACCTTACCCATCTCAACAACATCAGGCCGGCCCACCTTAGTTTAATCAACAGCATGCAAGCCTTACTCTACAGGCCCAAGTTACTGCTACACCCAGTCTCGGCCCATTCGGTAACAATGCTTTGCAACCCAGTGACATTGGCTCGGCTTTAGCTAATATGAACCTCAATTATCATGATCCCCAATGGTACATGGACACCGGAGCATCTCAACACATCACTTCGGATCAAGGTAAAATTACTTCCCCTTGTTTATTTCCTACAATGCCTATTTTAGTTGGAAATGGTCAATGTTTACCAGTTAAAGGATCCGGCAATGGTTTTCTTAACCTCCCAAACAAAACCTATAACCTTAACAAAGTTGTCCACTCACCCGATGTCATCAAAGATTTACTTTCTGTACGCAAATTTACCATTGACAATCATGTGAAAGTTGAATTTGATCCATTTGGTTTTACTTTGAAGGACATGGATGGACACCACCTTTCCCCGTCACAATAGCACTGGAGATCTTTATCCCTTTACCAAGCCGGCGTTCTCCTTGCTATCCACCACGTCACCGCTTCCTTGGCACGATCGTCTCGGGCACCCCGGCGCGAACGTCCTTGATTATCTTAGTCGTTATTGCATTTTTAATTGTCCCTAAACTTGTGGTTCTTTTGTTTGTTCGTCTTGTCAACTATCTAATAGTAAACGTTTGCCTTTCATTGATTCTGTTTCATCTACACTTCAACCATTTGATATTATTCATTGTGACCTTTGGACTTCACCTATCGAAAGCAATTCAGGTTATAAATACTATATGATTTTGGTTGATAATTTTACAAATTATGTGTGGGTGTATCCACTTAAATATAAATCCAAAACGTTTACAACCTTTACAAAATTCCAAAATTAATCCAAACACAATTTAACAAATCCATTAAAACGTTTCAATGTGATGTAGGGGGAGAATTCAATAACAACAAATTCAAAGATTTCGTCGCCCAACACGGTTTAATCTTTCGATTTTCATGCCCACAAACGTCGCAACAAAATGGGCGGTCAGAACGCATGCTTCGGCGCATTAACGATATTATTCGTGCCTTCCTTTTCCATGCGCACCTCCCCCCCCCCTTTTGGGTAGAGGCCCTTCACACGGCCACATATCTCCATAACATTCTACCCACAAAAAGGCTTCACTTTCAAACTCCGGTTTTCGCTCTATATGCGCGTCAACCAACATATGATCATCTTCGTGTGTTCGGTTGTGCGTGCTATCCCAATACATCCGCCACCCAACCTCACAAACTCTCCCCACGCTCCGTTCCCTGCGTATTTTTGGGTTACCCATCCGATATTCGCGGCTACCGGTGTTACGATCCAATCACCGGCAAGGTGCATCTTTCTCGTCACGTCATTTTTGACGAAAACACTTTTCCCTTCAACACACCCTTTTCACCCACCAAGTACCAATTTCTTGATGAGTCAACCTCTACTCCACAACAATTTTTTAATACCGAGTTTCCCAGCAATCCCTCACCAACATCATCCACACCTCCCACAACCCAAACGACCACCCCCCCAACATCACCAACCTCTCCATCATCACCTACACCTCGTACGACTACTCCCACCACACCGCCCACACAAACTCCTCCATATCCTACCACAACCCCCACCCCCCAACATCACCTAACACTGGAACCGAAACCCAAACCCTACACAGTCCTACAACTCCAATCACCCACCAACCTACTAACAAACACCCCATGCACACCCGCTCCAAAACTGGCATCACCAAGCCCAATCCTAAATACAATCTGGCGGCCACTACAAACATCTCCCTTGTCCCTACATCATACCTAAAAGCATTGTCGGATCCTAACTGGTTACGTGCTATGAACAATGAATTTAGTGCATTGCAGGTAAATAATACATGGGATTTGGTCCCTCGTCCGGTGGATAAACCGGTGATTCGATCCATGTGGTTGTTTCGTCATAAATTTAATGACATCTTAGCATCATTGTGAAGATAAGCAAGTGCACCGGTAGATTCATGTGCTATCCTTAAGCGGCTATTCCATGACAATCTACCCTTACCACTTGTTCTATGGTAAATGTGAGGATAAAGAGCATCATTAGAAATGAACTCGTAAGCTAGCAATGGGACATCTACTTCTAGACAACATCCAAAAAGTTGCACCACATTTGGGTGATTAATTTGTGCAAGAATTACCATTTCATTTATAAATTGATCCCTTTGTTCTTGGTCTAGTCTTTGGGACTTTTTGATTGCTACTATACGCTTATCCAGTAGAGTTCCCTTGTACACAATGCCATTACCTCCTTTTCCAATAATATTATGTTGCGCGTAATTGTCGGTCGCCTCTTCTAGCTCTTCAACTTGAAAGATCTTCATGGCACTACGCGACATGTGGTTTTGAGTTTATTTTCCAGCAACACGCCCCCATTTTGCTCGAAGAGTTGTTGTTCTCTTAGTTTAATTAGCTTTCTTTCCTTGAACATTGCATACAACACTAATACTCCAATGATTAATGTGAGCAATCCAAGCCCCATACCTGCGAGTGATTATGGGCGCATTACCCTATTTTGCAAATTTTTTAAAAACAAATTAATATATATATATATATAAAGTGGAGAAAACTGCAGTGCCTATTGATAAGTGAAGCGCGTTGAATGGTTTTCGTCGACAACCAACTTTGCCATCACCGGAGTACCCTCCTCTACATTTGCAAGTGTAATTCCCGATAGTATTAACACAAATTCCGTCGCATCGATACTTCTCCTTATCTTCGCATTCATCAATATCTATAAACAAAAGAATCTATACCTTCTAATAAAAGAGCGTTTTGGAGGACACATGTCATTCAATAGAGAGGGTGTTGGAGCATTTTTCCCGCCAAAACTAAAAATCTTTTATTTTAAGCTATGTATGGAAGGAAATAAATAACACTAAATCACCCATAACTTTAAATTTTCTCTTCTAAAGTTTCAATTAATTTATTTACATCCCTGAAATAACTTTAAAACGGAAAATAAACAACTTAAACAAATAACTGTATCGGAATTTACGACCCAGACCCATGCACTCCGACCCGAACGCTCGACCTGGTACATATGAGCAAACATATGACCCGTACGCTCGACATGTTTTGTGTTTTTCTTTTCTGCTATCAACTATATTTGACAGTTTTTTTATATGTTTTTTCTGCAATCAAATTTTTTGAGACCCGTTTTTTTGCCATCATTTTCTTATAAAAATTTCATAAGTTTTTAAATTTTTTGCAATATCTAAATAAAATGACACTTTTTAGACTTTTTTACAAATTTATGAAAAACTTTGCAGTTTTTTTTTCTAAATTTTGAAATTTTTTTGAAAATATTTATTATATTTTATTTAAATTGAATGTTACAAGGCTTGACAGTTGGTGGTGGGAAATAGAAACAATTGTTCTTTAAGTTGTCATCTGAAAGTTAATGTTTATCTATTATACAAGTTAATTACCTAAGATTGAAACACGTTTTTAAAGTAAAGTTATCTAATTGAAACAAACAAAGTTTGAATAACTTAATTAAAAAAACAAAAATAAAAGTTGGTTAATTTTATCTGTTTTCTATGTCCCCACCTGTGTAACACACAGGTGTAAAACTAGTATATTATAATATAGCGTTATTCTAGCATAATTAACTAACCGATCAATCATATTAGATAATAAGATTCAACTAAAAACTCTAAATTTTATAGAATATATATATATATATATATATATTTATTTATATATAAAATTCACAAAATATCCCTCTTACCTTTGACTTCCCTAAATTTTCACTTTGACTTCTTCTGCAATAGGCGCCTTGACTATAGTCGTTATAGTCGACGACTATAGATTCTAACAAATAACAACCTTCCACGTGTCCAAAGTGGTCGACGACCATAGTCGTTTTCCCGACAAAGCCCATAGTCGGACGCGTGCCGGTTTTTATTTATTTATTTATTTATTTTTTGCGCTGCCTGCTGCTGAAAAAACGAAAAAAAAAAAAGATTTTGCCGACTCGTGTGGACTCAAAAACCATCCTCACACGGACCCGGGTTTTCAAAGTTACATTCGTGTCCGCAGGTCGTGCGGTCGTCGCATTGAATAATTCACATGAGCAAAAATACGAAGCTAGATCCACCTAATTAAATTATCATATATCACAAAATAATTCATGAAAACATGATTATAACACCAACTATAGACAGGCTTTGTATCACTTTCACTTTGAATAGTTCAATTAATATAAACAAGAATTGAAGAAATTTCTTGGTAGTCGGGACCAACTGAAAAATCTTTGATGTTTTTCGATCTCGATGGATATATCGATAATGACATTTTGGGAACTTTTCCAAAAGCTTTTTCCACAAATTAAGTATGTATTGCATACGATCAAACCCAAAGTTACTCAACCATACAACATCACAACGTACATGCAAGCACTAGTAGTAGTTAGTGTAGGAACCGTTCGCATAAAAAATTAAAGATACTTACATTGATACAATTACAATACAAAAATCAAATAAAGTGGTAAATTACAATACGAGAATTACAACCGAAATAAAGGAAATAACAAGTACAATAGAAGAAAAGAACATGGTGGCCGAGGCTTCGTGTATTGACACGGGTCCTTTAAAACAAATTCCGAGTCTCCCAAGAGAACTCGAATGTTTCCCAGGGTACAACGGCCGAAGCTGTAAGAGTGTTCTTAAACAAATGAAGAATAAGAGAGATCTTGTAGATGATTTTGGTGTGTGTTCAAGTCTCTCTCACAACTAGGTTCACCCTAGTATTTATAGTGAGCCAAGAAGATGAAACATAATTGTCATCTTTACTCAAAAGATGTAACATCCACTTGAATGCTAAGTTTAATATTAAAATGAATTCAAGTCAAATATGTAACATCCTAAACTTGAATATAAATTGAAACAACTAATAATTCAATTTATTATTTAGTTTTTTCACAAAATAATTACTATTTTGTTTTTATACAAAATAGTTCCAACAGTTAGTTTGTATGGCATCCTTTGTTAACCAACTGTTTTTGTGATAACATGCGATAACCGGTGAAGATGCATGATCAAAGTTATTATTTTTTGTTAAATAACATTAATTATTACACATATATAATATTATGTTGTTTTATGTATATTTGTATATTTGCGGGTGTGATGTTTGCACTTACACCCACGTATAAATATTTGTAAGTTATAACAAACTCAGTGTTTTGAAAACCGGATTTCCTGGTCGGTTTGGAACCGGTCCGATTATGTGGTTTGAACCGTTTTGAGCTTGACTGGAAATTGGTACGTGTTCGAACAAAAAAAAGAGGTGAGACAAGTAAATTTGTATATATTTTTTGTGTTAACATTTAAAAATTTATGACATCATCTGGTTCGAGGCTTCATGCCAGGGGACTGGTAATGAGACCGGCTCGACGTCATGTCCAATTCTTAAAAAACATTGCCCAAACTTATACCGCTCAACATTTTTACGGTTGCAAGTTTACGTACACATACACATAAATAACATATTATAGGTTATATGAGGATTGATAAAATAAGAAGTAAAATTTGCCTAAAAAGTGTAAGAAGTGCCTTAATAATTTTAAAACCAGGTCAAACGAACTCAGATTGAGCTCATTCTAACAGTGTTGAAATCGCCTAATCGAAATTTACCATTGTGTGTGTGTGTGTGTTTGAGGTAGGGGTTTATGTTTGTGTGTGTGTGGTGGGTGGGTGGGTGTGGGGGGGGGGGGAGATAGGTTTGTGGGGTCAGGCTGGTGTGGTATAGAGTTTGATGACACGGTTCTAACGTCACTGAAATGAGTTTAATCGGAGTTCGTAGGGGCCGAAAGTCACATAAAACATGCAAACTTTTTTCGCGAGAGCTAGCTTAACACATATAAAAAAATTAGCCTACCAAAGTAAATATTAACACCACTCGTGAAAAACGGCACGAGGGTTGCAATCTCTCTAGTTCTAGACGTCTAAGCTTCACCATTGATTAATATGAGCACACCTAATATTTAATACACATATTCCTAAGGCTTTCAGTTGACACTTTAAATAGTTTGATGACCAATATTCATATGGGGCCATATATCTGATAGAGAAATTAAGCTTAATTTGGTGTTATTCTCCCAGACAATTTGAGTCTTCTATCTAGGACAAGCTAGCTAGGTGACCCATCGATCCGGTAATCTTTCTTTCTAGATCATGTCATGTCATTCCATCCATACACAAGCTAGTAGTCTCAGTCCTCGGTTATAGTTTGACACATCAAGCCAAACTTGAACCCATGAACACTGCATGAAGAAAACTGCATATTGTGCACCCATGCAGGTAGGATCGAACCTGTGACCTTTTATGACCCAAACTTAACACATCATCCCCATGATATTGGACTAGATAGCTAGCTAGCCAATATTAATTACAAATTAGTATTAGTTTGAACACATATATATATGATAGGTAAGCAGCGTTTAATATTACCAAACTACGTACTCAGTGTCACCTCTATAAGCTTAACAAGTAATGCAATTGGTTGGGCCTCACCATTTAATGGCTCCCAAATTTTTAGCCCATTATAATATGTACTATAAATAGAGGTGCACAAATCGGTTAATTTCGGTTAACCGGTTATTTAATACCCTAACCGGTTATTTTCGGTTATTGACAAAATCGGTTATTCGCTTTATTATTATTGTTATTACTTTTATTATATTTACATACTATTGGCATAGTTTCATTTAATTAACTTCTTGAGCCTAGCCTAATGTTTTGAAGACGGGTTAAGTCTAAATGTTTAAAGTAATTCGGGTCTAATAGCCTAGCCCGACACGCATTCTAGTATATTAGTGGGTCCTAACCCTCAAAATATGGGTTTAGAAGTGGGGTTGTCACAAATCTCCATTTTTTTAATAACACCAGCAATATTCGAAGTTATATTATCAAAGACAACTTAATGTTTTTGAAGACTCCAAATGAACGAATAAGTAGTCGGGGCTCCTTTTTAATATCTTTAGGATAAAAACATCTTCTAAAATAATGAATCCAGCTTTCACTCGTAAAAAAATTGAATTATCTATGTTTAATTCACAACCATTATAAACCCATATTCACCCATATTCACCCATATTCTTGTAGTTTAATTATTTATAAACAAATCGTAATTGATAAAAAAAAAAAGAATGAATTAAACAAAGATAAAGAAAATAAAATTGAGAGTGTAAAGTGATGTCCCATCCTTCCTATTTCTATTCCCAAAGTAAACTTTATCTTAAAAGTATATAAAAATAATAAAAATAGATTCAGTAGGTAAATAAAGAAAATAATAATCTCTCTGACTTTAAATTTAAACACATCTACTCTATCATCCTTTTCTTTTTCTCCATTTCCTCACTAAAGTTGCAGGTTTAATTTTTTTTTCCCCCGATGATTTGAGTTCAGGAGTATCCTCATGATTACTCAGAGGTATCATATATACATAAAACGGAAAAAAGATAAAAGATTATACACTACTAACAAAATTTGAGTCGTAGCCCGAGATACCCCTGAAACAAACATTATTTTTATCAGTTAAATTATTATACACAAATTCTTTTTTTGATTTTTAATCGCCTAAAATCACAAGTGGGAATATCCCTGTCAAATCCACAAACAAGACGAGTAGTAAGTAACCAGATACCAGATTCATGGGTACCGGTAACAAAGTCTAGTAGATCGAATCAAGAACTTTCTACCGGTTTTTTAGTGCGCGTATTGGGCGTGCTCGTATGCTTATCAAGAGAGATTTTACTAAGGTTGAAGTACATTTTTTTTAGATTGAGTCGATCAGGTCGATATGATGAATATTTTTTTTAGTGCAACAGTAGGTTTTTCGTGTTAGATATGGTTCTTATGACTTTTTAAAGGGGATTTTAACTCCTTTAGTCGATTTTCAGCATTTGTACTATCTAGACGCCGTGTGTAGAATCTGTGTTACTTTTTGTTTTCCTTTAGATTTGAACTTGGGTATGTACTTAAACTTTCACTCAATAGCAAACATGATTATATATCAATCCAACCAAATAACTTTTGTAATTTTCATAACGCAAACTATTTATACTGATACCTTTGGGGTCATTCGACTTTTAGGTATCGTAAATACCAGCTCATAATAGGCAAATTATTTGTTTTTGATTGGGTGAAGTAATCAATGGCTCAAACTTCAAATGTCGTATAGGCAAGTGGGCTTAAAAGGAGTCCAACTTAAAAAGACCGGTCATAACTTTTTATATGTTTGAGTTAGAAGATACAAAAATGTTTGTGGAGGCTAAATAATAATAGTTAAACGAAAGGCAATCGAAGGAAAAAAAAATAATTTGGTTGTGTTCTCGAGTTTTATTAAAGGAAGAAAATGAGAGAAAATGAAAATAAGTTGTGTTTCCGAGTTTTATTAAAGGAGGAAAGGGAAGAGAAAAGAAATGAAAAGAAGAAGAAAATGAGAAGAAACAGTTTCCTTTCAATTAAGAAGGAAATGGAATGAAAGAAGAGAGCAGAAAGAAAGAGAAAAAAAATGAAAGAATCTCATTTACTTACTTTTCTTTTTCTTTGCTAATTAAACTCGGGAACATAGCACACAAGTGTGTTGCCCAGATCATAGCCTAATAACCCTCGGTCCTAGCTTCAAAAACAAGAGAGTGTGTCTTGGAGATCGACAGTATATGTGCTTACGGTAGGCAAAGTCTATGATGTTTTGTTGCCAGTTGTTTAGTGATAAAATTAAAAAAGAGTAATTAGTTTACATCAATTGTCACAAGAAAATAGTAAATGGAACACTTGCAAGCATAAAATCGTAACGAACAAAGATATATTGTTCTTGAGTCTATTAACTAAATAGAGATGATCAAGTACATTTGAATAGCAAGTATCGGAAATATTAAATAGGGTGTTAACTTATGGATGTAAATAAAAGCTAAGTCGATCCAACCAATCCTACAACCATTACCGTGGACTTTGTGTTTGGGGCATTATTTCCTTCATTACGATAGTGCTTGAACTATATTCTCCAAAAGTGTCACTATTTGCAACAAGGGGGGCGGTATAATAGTCATGTTCTTCACTATGAAATATTAAGCTAGGAACACTATAAAGGTCATGTTCTTCACTTTCATTCATAAGACAACTTGTTTCGTTGTAGTTTTCTTGACTAATCCAAGGATGTTGTTTAACGGACTTCCTCATAGTTTCAAGCTCCATGGCCACATCTTTCATGCTAGGTCTGTTCCCACCTACTAGGTTAAGGCATCTACATATCAAATCACTTGCCGCTTTTAGTTGTTCGTCTGTTGCTTCCTTTACCACTTGATCGTCAAGAATCTCAAGCAATCGGTTTTCCTTCTTGGCCTTCAGAAAATATGTTGCAAGATTTCTATCCTCAACACCTCTTATTGTATCTAAAGGTTTTTTTCCCGTCAGGAGTTCTGCAAGAACCACTCCAAAACTGTAGACATCACTCTTGCCTGTTAGTTGACCTGTATGAAAATATTCAGGATCCAAGTATCCAATGGTCCCTTGTACTAGCGTAGTGACTTGATCATCACCCAAAGGGACTAACCTTGAAGCACCAAAATCTGCAATCTTTGCGGTGTAATTGTCATCCAACAATATGTTAGTCGATTTCACATCTCTATGTATGATAGACATTCTAGCATCCATGTGAAGATAAGCAAGTGCACCAGCAGATTCATGTGCTATCCTTAAACGACTATTCCATGACAATCTACCTCTTCCACTTGTTCTATCATGAATGTGCCGATAAAGAGTATCATTAGATACAAATTCATAAGCTAGCAACGGGACATCAGTTTCTAGACAACATCCCATAAGTTGCACCACGTTTCGATGATTGATCTGTGCAAGAATTACCATTTCATTAACAAATTGGTCCCTTTGTTCTTGGTCCAGTCTTTGGGACTTTTTGATTGCTACAACACGTGTATCAGGTAGAATTCCCTTGTACACAATGCCATTACCTCCTCTTCCAAGAATATTACGTTCCGCGTAGTTGTTGGTCGCTTTTTCTAGCTCTTGAACTTGAAAAATTTTCATCGCACTACCACCTGTAGTTTTAAGTTTATTTTCGAGCAGCAGACCCCCATTTTGCTCAAATAATTTTTGTCTTAGCTTAATTAGTTTTCTTCGCTTGACCATTACGTGCACCAACGGTAAACCAATGATCAGTAATGTGAGAAATCCAAGCCCTAAACCTGCATGTGATTATGGGTATACTAATTGATTATTCACAAGACGTACTAGTGCTAAAAGAATTTACAAAACTAGCTACAGGTATCAAAATGTTAGCTTCAACTCCCTAGCCTTGTGAACATACATTAGTGGTCGGGTTTGTAGCCAAATATAGATCTCTAACCAATGCGTTGCAATGATCGAGATCGAAACTCCGTGTCTAATGTTTTTCGTCGGCATTAGGGCTCCGCTATGACTGTGAACACAACATAGGCTCACCACAATCCTTCTTACATGCCAAGTTGATTAGAGTCGAAACTCATAACTAACTATTTTAGGTAATTAAACCTTGCGATAGAGAATTGTTACTAAAGTTTATAAAAATAGAAATAGGAAATTGGAATGTATATATACCTAAGGATAATTGTAGGACGTTGGATGATTTACGTCGACAGCCATCTTTAACCTCGGGATTACCATAATACCCTTGTTTACATTCGCACATGTAACTCCCGTTGGTATTATAACAAGTTCCATAACACGGATACTTCTCCGCATCTAGGCACTCATCGATATCTATAACCAAAACAATATTGTATATATGGTTTAATGTAACATCCATCATCCATCATAAGCTATAAAATCAATCCAGAGTTTAGTTAAAGGGTGTGTTGAGCAACGACTAAACGCACATATCTATCCCAAAGTTTTTATTTGTTCTCGATTTAAGTTATCACCTCAATAAAATTTCTTTGAAATAATAATTGATTCCTTCGATCTATAACTAAGAGACTGTTGGCTTCAAAAAAGATATGAATCGATGACTCTTCTCACATTCTCGCATCAAATTATCAGGCCGGATAATTTTAGGTACGTAGGGGTGTTTAAAAAATTCAAAATCCGAATAAAGTTCTAATTTGAACGTACGGCATCTAAATCCAAAAAAACCGAACCGAATTTCTTATTCGGATTTCAGATCGAATCTCATCCAAATCCAATTTCCTAATTCGGATTTCGGATCGGATTCGGATGACAAATATTTTTAATTCGGGTTATTCAGATATCCAAATAAACCGAATAAAAACCATTATGTTGTTAAGACTTTTAACGCAATACTCATTATTATGCTAACCCAAAGCTTGTAGATCTAGATGAGAAATGTGTGAAAAAATTGGTGACATGTTTGGTGGACTTGATAAAAATATGAAGACTTAATTCACTTAATTCTTTTGAATTATTATGTTATTTTGAAGTTTGAACTATGAATATGTGGTCAATGTTATGTTTGTACTTTAACTATTTTCCGGTTTGTATGTTTATTATTGTGACTCTAGACTATTAAAGTAGTACATATTAGGATTATTAAAGAGTTGAAAAAAGAAAAGGAAAAAAAAATTCCCAGTTTTATTCAGATTATATGGATATATCAGAATTCGGACGAATTTACATCGGATTAGATAATTCCTTATTTAGATTGGATTTGGATATTGTTCTAAAATTTTCAAATCCGAATAATCCGATATCGGATCCGATGAACATTGTAACTGAATAAACTTTTATAAGACGAGATGTCAACGATCCATACTGTTTTTAAAGTTCCATGCCTCACTCACTCAGAAATACCACGAAGGAGAAACCTACCACTCCGGAAAACTCCCTTGCCTTGACCATGGGGTTTATTTATCAACGCCCCTCATGAATTAGGCTTAAAAGAGTTAAAAGACATGATAATACTTTCTTTTTGATTTGGTCTTGGTACTCATGGGTGTACTACTAAGTATTAAAAATAAACTTTGGATCACCTCAAAGCAGTGGCGGAACCAGAAACATTTGGAAAGAGGGTCAAAATATAAACATTACCTTTCCAATCAATTTTTTTTATTATTTAATATTAATATTTGTCGATCTAAACCAAATAAATAAAATTTAAGTCTTTTAACGCTAAATTAAATACTGAGACTCGTAAACACAAGAAAAAACTTAAAAAGAGTTTTTGTTAATTTTTAGAGAAAAAACTTTTTATCATTATTAATTTTCTTAATGGACTAATAATAATAAGTGAATGTATATGGTTCTTAGCAAACTCTAAATTATGCATTAATATAAATAAATGTGAATAAAACTATTTTGATTGAAAATAGTACAGAACTGTCAGTTGTCAACAACTAAAAACTAAGTTTTTTAATAGATAAAGTAAATTACAAATATACCCTTAAGTTAGTCATCTTCTTCATAAGTCTCCTTCACCCCGTAACTCGCGATTTAGCCGGAAATATCTCCGGCGAACACATTTTTCGTTTTTGTTTTTTTCAAATTCAAGTACTTCCGTTTCATTTACTCTTTCATTAAAAATCCAAGGGGTCAAAGTACAAAAATCATCGAGACAAAGAATAACCGTGTTAAGAGAACTACACCGTCCGGAGGGTCAACGGACCCTCCTGACCCCCCTTTGGTTCCGCCCCTGCCTCAAAGGAAGTTGATGCCTTAATTTGATCTAAAAAAACTTGGTAATAAGTTATTTAGTAAAATTATACCTTGGCATCCAGGAGACAAATATGGGTTTCCCTGATAGCCTTGTTTACATACACAGCGATACCCATCAAAGTTTGTAGTGTCGACACACATGCTATTTGATTGGCACGCAAAATCAGTGGTTGCTTCAGCTTGCACACAACTTAGATTGCCAATAGCCCAGTCAAGCACTATCGGCACCGTAGATTCAATCTTTTCTTTGACTGAGGTGTCGTTAACTGATAAGTTAAACTTGAACATGTTCTCTTCGCCTACAAAGTTATATGTACAGGGACCAAAGGGCCGTGGCACATCGGTTAAGTTTGTGGAGACAGTTTCAAAGTACTTAATGTATTGGGGTATAGATGATTGACAACAACCACTTCCTGTGCACTCACCTGTACCAACCATCTCAGCATTACTTGAGCAAAAGACCATACATCCAGTATATACTACATCACGTGTTGTTATTGAGGACATTGTAAAAGAACTACCACAACCAAGGGCAGTGAACTTATTCAGGGTTGAGATGGTGTATGGCGAATTCGTAAATTCGAGGAAGAGTGAGGAACCGTCTGATGAGCCGTTTAGAAAGTCGCATCTCACCCCGACTGAATTGGAAATGCGAAGGGTGGAGTCAGATATGAGTTTGATTCGGTTGTAATCAGTTCCAGGCAAAGAGGCCCTTGGATCATGTGATAAGGAGGTGTTGCAGTAGATATCAAACCCTTTGTTTATGGAACAGTTATTTGAGATGTTGTTAAATATTATTCCAAAAGGGTAGGGAACAATCAAGTCACCACATCGGCTTTCGCAGCCTGGCTTTGCTAAGTTCTTTGACTCGATGAAGCTGCTGCTGCTGGTTTCATTATAACTAGATGCCGATGTAAAACCCAACGGAAGAAATACAACAACACACATTATTAGAACAAGGAAGTTCATGGCTAGCTAGCTGTCTTTCGATTAATTGTGGTTTGAGGGGTGGTTGGTCGAGGTTTATGTGTAGGACACAACACAGTACCCTTTGGGAGATATTTATCTATTTGTGGTTGTGATCATCACGTGTGTACAAATTCTAATCTTCAACGATTGTTGCAGTGTGGATGCATAGCTGTCTTTCTTATGTTTTCACCGACTTCGTACCTTTTGTAAATGACTTCAACTTTAGCATGGTTTCATCTTTGAACCAGTCTTATACGTCATTGATCATCTAATTAATATGATTATCAAGTTACATTTTGACCTATGCATGTATAACTCATGTATAAGATATTATTAGATTATCAAGTTACATTTTGACCCATGCATGTATAACTGTAGTATAAGATATTTCTTTCTTTTGACATACAAATAATTGTATAAGATATTGAACAAATTACAAAACTCGTCCTTTATGTTTGTCCAATATTGTAAAACTTATATTTAAACTTCACTATGTATAGTGTTCCTTCTTTTATGTTTTTAAAACATTACACGTTTCATCCTAACGACTAACGGACGTTAGTTTCTTCCGTCAAATCTACCCATGTGCCCCCCACGTGAGGGCATAATGGTCTTTTTCAACATAAAGGACGAGTTTTGCAATATCAAACAAACATAAATGACAAATTTTGTAATTTATGGTCGTGAACTGAAGGTTTTATATCTTCTCGTGCAGCGGCTGCCTGAGATCTACAAAAGTTCTTCATCTGAATCCGGAGATTTGTGAACAGAAATTGCAAAAACTCTAAATTGTAGGTGATAATGGTTGTGATTGTAGACTCTAGAGTGAGGAAGTGGAATGAGATGTATGTGTTTGGTTGGAAAATGAGAAAAAAGAAGTGGTCAGAGGTGAACATATAACAAATGATTTGTTTGTTTAGGAGAACATTTATGCCAGTTGAGTTTTTAATTAATGTTATAACATATTACAAAACTTCTCCTTTATGTTTGTCCAGTATTGCAAAATTAGTCCTTTATGTTGAAAAAGACTATTATGCCCTCACATGGGGGGCACATGGCTAGACTTGACGTAAGAAACTGATGGCTGTTAATCGTTAGAATGAAACTTGTAATGTTTTAAAAACATAAAGGACAAACACTTTAAAGAGTGAAATTTAAGGATGATTTTTGTAACATTAGACAAACATAAAGGAGGTGCTTTGTAATTTGTTCTAAGATATTTCTTTCTTTTGACATACAAATAAATGTATAAGATATTTGTTAAATGCTTGATTGTGACAAGTCGTACTGTATTGAATTGTTATGAATTAAAAAAATAACTCTTTTACATAATTGCCTATAGAAAAATGCCCTCACCAACGACGGGAAATATATAAAGTGATTAGCCGTAGTAAAGTAACGTAACAGTATACTAACTGTTACAGTTTAATAACAAGCTAAAACGCAAACAAGGCTACTCACAATGTGACATTCCACGTCTGTTGGGAAGAGAATTAGTGACGGCGGGTGGTTTCTAGCGGAATCACGGGAGGTGAATAGCAAAGCTATAATGGTGATGACATGTGATGTTTAAGTTATGGGTGGCAATATTAGGTGACATTGTGGCAACTGAGTGCATGGGTTGGTGGTGGGGGCGGCTCCAACGTTGTTAGCATGACGATTGGCGGTAGGGGCCAAGGTCATTTACGCAATATAAAAACATCGATCCAAGCCAAATCCATCAAGATATATATTAGAGGATTTGAATTCCAACGAAAATCTTGTTGGAATTAATTTTAATTTCAATTAATCCTAGCTTCTTAATTCTAGCCAATCAAAATATATATAATGTTTGTAATAATTAGCTAGTAAGTGAGATTATTAATTGTACGTACGTACCTTGGCAGCCAGGAGAGAGATATGGATTTCCTTGATAGCCTTGTTTACATGCGCACCGGTACCCTTTAGCTTCCCTTTCAACGTCAACACACATGCTATTCGACTGGCACGCGAAATCACTGCTTCTATTGGCTTCACCACAAGTGAGATTACCAATAGCCCAGTCAAGCACTATTGGCACACTCGATTCAATCCTATCTATGAATGAAGTATCATTTGTATTATTTGCGTATAAATCAGATGCACCCTTAAATATGAATTCATCCTCTTCACCCACAAAGGCATATGTACAAGGTGCAAACAAACTAGTATTATTGCCTGAGTTCAGCAAGGTACCAACCTTAGTATCATAGTAGTTTGTGTCTTTGGGAATGGTTGATTGGCAACAACCATATCCGGAGCACTGGCCACCTAAAGCTTCCTCAGGCTTTGAGCAAAACACCATACAACCTGTAGACCCTGTGCTATTCTGTGTTGATGAGTTCAGCCAGGCATATCTATCACAACCGATGACTGTGAACCTATTTAATTCTGAGAAGGTGTATGGCTGAAGGGAATAGTTTGACTTAATTGTGTATGAACTTGAAGAGCCATTTAGAAATGTGCAATTGCTTGCCACTAAGTTGGAAGTCCGGATGGTGGAGTCAGATATCAGTTTGATGGAGGTGTAATCGTGTTTACGAATAAAGGCCTTTGGATGGCCGGGTAAGGAGGTGTTGCAGTAGATATCAAACCACTTGCCTATAGAACAGTTATTTGAGTCTGAGTTGTTGCCAAATATTATTCCAAAAGGGTAAGGAACAATCAAGTCACCACATCGGCTTTCGCACTCAGGCTTTGCTAAGTTGGTTGAGTTGATGAGGTTGTAGGTTTCATTAGCATTAGATGCTGCTGCTGCTGTGAAGGCCAATGGCAGAAATAGTACCAACATTAGAACAAGGAAGTTCATGAGTGTTTTTTTTGTTAATTTCTAGTGAATATATATATGCGGTACGTAGTATATATATGTCTAGCTATTTGAGGGCCGGGTAAGCTCTATATAGGCCACACAACTTCATTTTTGGTCCCTCTAGTTTACATATAATTTTGTTAGGCCACACAACTTCCTTCTTTTACAGTAATTATATATATTTACTTTACATATAATTTTTTTTCTCTAAAAACATGGAATATTTAACTTTTTTTCTAATAAAATCTAAATTCGTCAGTAATTTGTTTAGTTTCTTTTGATGACATATATAGCGATATAAACTTTATTAAAAAACTGAGTTAGTTCCAAATCAAATTATTTTTCCTATGATAAATATAAAAAAATACTTTATTTTGAAAACAAGTCAGTTCTCAATAACTTCATATTTAATTTCAAAAAAGTTGATTACAAATTGTTATAGAAAAATTAAATTTTAAAGAAAACTATTAGAAAAGAAAAATCGGATAACAATTGAAAACTCTCCAGACTAGCAAGTTGACGAGTTTGCTACAATCGGTAACAAATTGCCTATACCAGATCAATTTAAAATGCTCATGTGCCACTTACTATCAATCCAAGTGATTAAGGTAAATTACTTAAATAAGATTTTATTAAATATAGAGGTTTTGGGTTTAAATCTCATCTAAAACAATAAAACGAGGTTTTTATGTTAAGAATGAGTTTTCCTCACCTAAAGTGTTTCCTCTTGACAGGAACAATGGAAGGGATCACATGGGCTACTAGTGAAATAAAATTATTCATTGTACATTGTTAAAAAGAAAAAAATACAAATCAATATTGTTTTCCTATCTCAGTGGCCTAGAAATGAAAAATCACTCCATTTTTCCCTCCCTCGACAAATAAGTAAACGCAAAAATACGAAGCTAGATCGACCTAATTAAATTATCATATATCACAAAATAATTCATGAAAACATGATTATAACACCAACTATAGACAGGCTTTGTATCACTTTCACTTTGAATAGTTCAATTAATGTAAACAAGAATTGAAGAAATTTCTTGGTAGTCGGGACCAACTGAAAAATCTTTGATGTTATTCTCGATGGATATATCGATAATGACATTTTGGGAACTTTTCCAAAAGCTTTTTCCACAAAGTATGTATTACATACGATAAAAAATAAATAAATAAATAAATGTATTACATACGATGAAACCCAAAGTTACTCAACCATACAACATCACAACATGCAAGCACTAGTAGTAGTTAGTTTGTATGGCATCCTTTGTTAACCAACTGTTTTTGTGATAACATGCGATAACCGGTGAAGATGCATGATCAAAGTTACGTTATTATCTTAAAAGAGAGCGTGTTAATTAGTATTTCCTTTTTTTTTCTTTTCCTATGGCGTAAGGAACGCGTTGAATTTTATTTTGATAATGAACTCTTGAGGTCCATATCGTATAATGTTAAATCTTTGCGACCATCAAATTATTTAAGTTATAGTTTTTTTTATAGTCGAGTAAATTCTTATTTGTATCCCTATGGTTTGTCGATTTTGATCATTTGCATCCCTATGGTTTCAAAATCTCATATTCACCCCTAAGGTTTGTATTTTATTCCCATTTGCATCCAAAAGAACTTACTCCGTTAGATTTCCAGTTAACTTTTTCTTTGATGACCCAAATGCCCTCAGGGATACAAATGGTCAAAAACACTATACGGATACTTTATATATGTGGCAAAAACTTCGTTAGTTTTGTAAATTTTAGGAAAAAAAATTGAACTGTTTATTATAATTTTATTTACTATTAAGCTCTTTTCCTAGTTTATTATTTTATAAAACATTTTTTTTAATATACTATTAATACATATCTTTAAAATGTTATTTTTAAAAACGCTTTTTTGAATCATTTGTCTTTGAAATTTCTGTTTCTATATATTACGTATTTTTTTAGACCATTTTATTTTTTTTAAACCGTCAATTTATACGATCGCTCATTTTTTAACCATTATGTTTTGTAAATCCATTCATTTTCTAATTGTTCACTTTTTAAAAAATAATAATTCGTAACACGTTTTATGTGTACAAATAAGTATGCATATTCTAAAACGTTCATTTATATATAATATATATATGTTTTTCTTAAAATCGTTCGTTTTTAACGTAATCATCCTTGCAAAACTATCTTCATCAATTTTCTGTGAAAATTAGGAACTCATCATAGCCATTGAACATCATACATCCAAGAATCTGTCACCCACGGATAGATTTGCCGCAAGTTTCACCTCAACTTTTAACTAAAGATTCAATGAAAGCAATTACATTGCTTTAAGGGTGTTTGGGATTGCTTACTAAATATACTTGCATATAATCAAGTTTAAACTGCATTTTATTTGAATAATCAAATATCGCAACTCCAAATGCAATTCAAAACAGCTTATTGGTGTATCAAAACATATCTAGCTTAGTCTTAAATACCACTTTAATATTAAAGTTCCCCAAGCAAATTGCTCTAGAATTGAATGATCAAAACTTGATTATACACTTAAATAATTAAAATTAGACAATTAGCTTCAAAATCTGATTATAAACTTAAAGGATCAAAATCAGTTAATTGGCTTTAAGCTTGAATAATCAAAACCGGACTATACAATCATATAAAATCATACTTAACATGTGATATTTAATCATGTCAAACGTGCCGTATAGTGTAAACCTTTTATTAACAGGTCCATATTCGTATTTAAATAATCAACAGAATTAGTTAAACAGATCATGTTCGTGTGTTTGATTTGTTCTTTAATCAATCATGTCATAGCGACATAGCCGTTAAAAAAAATCATTCTTGTCATACCTTCAACCTGACCCATTTAACACAACCAGACCTGTTTTACTTATATAGGCTTCAATTTGGGCTTTACAAACTTATGGGCTTCGCTCAAGAAAGAAAAAAACTCTGTCCATCGTTCCAAAAAGCGATAAGGTTTGGTTCCCAAAGGATGATAATGACGATGACAATGATGATGAATCACAAGCTTCATCTTTCATGGCATCCTCTGATGTGTCCCGTAAAGAACAGACCTTTTCTTGTCCGGGCAACTCTCCAATCTCCGGTAACCAAGAAGGAAGAAAGGGAAGTTCGGAATGTGAAAAGAGAGCAAAAAAGAGGGTATAATTGGAGAGAAGATGTGGAGGAAATACTGTTACAAAAACCTAAGAAACAGTTTAATTCATGGAAAGAAGAACTTAACCTTGACAAACTCTCTGAATTGGGTCCTCAATGGTGGATCCTCAAAGTCTCTAGAGCTAAAGGTAAAGATACTGTTCAACGCATGATGCAAGCACTTCATAAAAACTTCCCTGATGCTGAATTTCAGGTATGCTAAAGTGTTAATGGAGTTATAAACCAGAGAGAGATTGTTTAGGCTCATCATTAACCAGCTATTTATTTTAGTAACCTATAGGTTTATTATCAAACTGCTTCTCATTTCAACTCACACCTTGTGCTAGTTATAACTGTCAAGTAAAGTTTTTTACTTTTTTTGTATAGACAATTTCTGGTGATTATTTTTTGGCTTATGCATAATGCTGCACTACTGTTATATTCTAATTAGCACTGTCTTAACACTCTAATTGAAATAGATAGGAGAAGAAACAATCCATTATGTTCTGTTTCATTATTTCCTATGATTTGGTAAGGTTCAATATGCTTTATATCTTATCTATTGCGATTCAAAAAAAAGTAAAAACGTTACACTTTAGATCTTAAGCCAAGAATATTATCAGACTTGTACTTAAATGTAATTATCAGTTTATCCTAGTCTTGTACAAAGTGACAAATGTTGATGGTTGTGAATTTCAAAACTTATTATGTAATGATTTATTTTTCTTTAAAATGAATCATTTTTGAATTGGTGGGGGCAGGTATTCGATGCAGCTGTGCAAGAGAAAAGTAAGTTGAAGAATGGGAAGATATCAGTAAAACCAAAGTCTTTGTATCCAGGATGTGTGTTTTTCCACTGCATACTCAATAGGGAACTCCACAATTTCATAAGAGAAGATTGTGAAGGGGTTGGAGGATTCGTTGGGCGCATGGTTGGAAACACGTACGTAACTCCTCCTCCTCGTTTATGTTTTATCAGCATTATGCTTAGTAATAATAGGTTTTGTGTTGCAGAAAGCGACAGATTAACAAACCGAGGCCTGTGTCCAAAGATGACATGGAAGCAATATTTGAAGAAGTTAAGGAAAAGCAGGAAGCTGCAAATAAAGCTTTTGAAGAGCTTTTATTGACTGCACCTTCTTCTGATAAAAAAGTATCCAACAAGACGAAGAGTAAAAAGCCGGCGACTCTTTTAGGGTCTGCTGTTAGAATCGTGTCTGGGGATTTTGTCGACTTTTCAGGCACCATAAAGAAGCTAGATAAAAAAAGAGGATTGGTATGCATTCCACTCTTTACTTTCTTATTTGTTTATTTGCACACTTATGTCAGAAGTTGAAGGACGATTGTTTTGCAGGCAACTGTTGGGTTCACATTGTTTGGGAAGGAAACTATAGCAGATTTAAATCTTAGTGAGATTGTACAAGAACAGAAATGATACATGCATGCATTCGCCAAACAAGTTTCCCATGAGCTAGAACAGATAAGCCAAGGTGAATAACCATTCTAGTTAGTTTTAGTGTTTTATAATTCAATAGTGGACGTCTTATTTGAGATGGAACCACCGTTTCCTCGTATTGTTGTATTCTTCATTTTTCAATGCAATATATTATAGTCTTTGGTTTAACCATCGAGTCTAGTTAGGGTTCTCTTTGAGTATGCAAAAATCCCATTTTCACACAGCTGTGTAGGGAAAACAAATCTCATGTATATATATGTAAATATGTTATTACCAAACTGTCATTTCTTGTTTAAATATCACCCCGGAAAATATAATATAAAAATTTCACCACTTTATACTCCACCTTAAAATTCTATTTAGGATAGCTAAATGTTGAATTAGTTTTTTTTTCAAACTAATCATTATATTCTCGCCGATTTTGTTTCATACATATATGCATATTGAGTACTGACTGTAGTCTGTTTAAACAAAAGGCGCATAGATTTGTTTTCTCTTTACAAACATGTAGTTAGAAAAAAATAAAGGTTAAAGGGAGAAGTTGATGATGATGCATCAAAAGCTTCTTCTCTCATGGTCATGGCATCCTCTTTCTCTCTGGTCATGGCATCCTCGTTCGTTTTGTGTTGTAAGGTTTGGATACACACACATGTTATGTATCTAGTTTTTTTATAACTTGGTTGAAGATTCTACAGAAAGTAGTTGACTTTATTTACAAGTAAATGAACATTCATATCAAAAATTACCCCCCTTGAACCACTGATGTCAAAGACTAGCTTACCATTTCATCAATTTACATATATAATTAATTCTACCTGCATTGTTTGAATAAAGGGTGCTCTCCTCATGGGCACGGGCCTTCACCCCTGCTTGTTGACCTTGTTTTTTATGACCTTTGAAAGTAATTCATCAACATGATTGTTGTACCATGCCCTCCATCTCCTCAACAAAACAAGTGGGCCGACAAACATCAGAAATCCCACCACAAATCCAATCCAATACTAACATACAGATCTCTTCCATCTTCTTCATTTGTAGCTGGCCGTTCTGAAGTAGCATTATTATTATTACTGCTCTTGTTCAAAAGCACACCGCATAATCCCTCGTTACCCATGAATGGCAACTCTGTAAATGTTTGAAATTGTGAGCCACGTGGGATACTTCATGACAACTCATTATATGACAGATTTAAGACAGAAAGAAATGAAAGACTTGCAAGCTCTTGTGGAATGCTTCCACTTAGCTTGTTCACAGAGACGTCCAGTGATTCAAGATCTATCAATTTTCCAATTGACACCGGGAATGCTTCCACTTAGTAAGTGCATTGTGTGATAAGTTGACAAGTTTAAGTAAGCAGTTTCAGATCACCAAGTGTTACAGGTATACTCCCTTGGAAACTGTTGTCGGAGAAATCAATGGAAGTGAAGATGCTCAGAATTTTCTCAACCTCTCTGCCTGTTCCCTTGAGAACAAGAAACATGGATTCTTGATAATATATTGCACTATTAGCTGGATGTTTGAAATGGGGGTGGGATTGAGTATCGTTGAACGTATCAATGATTTGTTGAAAACTTGTGAACAAAGTTGGAGATAGAACACCTGAAAATCCATTGGAAGCAATGTCAATGATTTGAAGAAGGTTATTTCCGTTGGATCCCAGACAGGTAATGTTCCCATGAAATCTGTTGGCCTGTATGACAAAAACACACAAGTTTGACAAGTTACTCAACCAACATGGAAAAGTCTCCATTATGTTATTATGACCGAGATCCATGACCATGAGATTTTTGCAGCTGACAAGAGACCGGGGAAGAGGTCCTTGAAGACGATTCCCACTAAGGTCCAGTGTTTGCAGATGGCAACTTTCTGGAAAAACATCTGAAACATTTTCAGTGAGGTTGTTTCCTCTTAAGATTGAGCACTCTGAGAGTCATGGTAGTTTCCGCCAACAAGCATGAAGGTAGCATGCCACTAAGGCTGTTATTAGATAAATCAAGAATATCGAGGTTTCTGGCATTGCATATTGATTGAGGGATGGCTCCCACCAATTGATTGTTGGAGATCGAGAAGAGGATGGTGGATGTGAGTACATTGCCAAAATCAACAGGGATTGAACTTTGAAGACCTGAATTTGTTGCTAGAGTAATCCAGAATATAAACTCGCTTTGGAGGAATCGGGATGTCTCCTTCCAAATGATTTGAAGGCAGGTCAAGAACATCAAGTAGTAAAGGAAAAGCATAGGGTTGTTGCAGACCTGAAAGCACATTGTGCGACAAGTTCAGAGACCGGAGAAATCCGTTTCCAACTTCCCAGATCCAGTTCGGTATTTCTCCACTTAGTTGATTATCAGAAAGATCGAGTGTCATTAGACTTGATTGGTTCTTCAAATCAGGGATCTGTTGCATCTTGCATGAAACTAACTTGAGCATGTTAAGTTTGGAGAGTGACGCAATTACAGCTGAACTCTTGTTTTCTTGTACACTAACAGTAAGATTATTATAGGAAAGGTCAAGTCCGTAAAGCTCTTTCAAGTTTCCAAACATGTGTAGGTCTACCCTGCCAGTGAATTTATTTGCAGAAAGGGTGAGAGTGGATATGGCTGTAAGTTTGAAAATGAATCCAGGTATTGACCCTTCAAATTTGTTGCTGCTAAGGTCTAAGGTATTCAATTGATAAGTAGAAACATTAACCATAGATTCGTTAAGCTTACCCGAAAATGAGTTGTTGCAAAGGTATAAAGATTGCAGTGATTTCAGCGTTAGAAAAGACTCTGGGAGAGTGCCAGTGAAGATATTTCTAGCCAGATCAAGGTAATCAAGCTTATCAAGCCTTTCCAAATGAGAAGACGGAATTCTACCGGTTAAACTGTTTTGGTTCAACTTTACCTAGACTAGATGATTCTTAGAGAGCTGAATCGACGGAAGTGAACCAGTGAAGTGATTGAAAGATAGATTCAGATATTGAAGAAGGTTGAGGTTATGCATAGAATCTGGAATTGGTCCACTGAATTCACAATCACTAAGCTCTATCCTCGACAACATTGTAAGACTACCCATAGAATCTGGTAGTTTCCCCCCAACCCCGACCCGTGTGTTGCTAAGAACCAAATTTTGAAGCTCAAGAGCACCACTCATTTCAGGAAGAGGACCTTTAAGCATTACATTGCTGGAAAAATCGATCGACTTTAAAGTGGGTACCTGAAAGATTTTATACGGAATCGTCCCACTAAGATTGCAGCCTTGCAGACTGAGAACAGTAAGATTTTTGAGGTCTGTAAATGAGTCTGGGATTTCAGAAGAAAAGGTGTTTCCATCTAGAAGAACAACCGAAAGGTGTTTAAGCTTAGCAAGCGAGGGGTCTAAAGGACCCGAAAGATTACAATTTTTCAAGCTTAAAACTTGCAAATTGTCTTTTAATCCTGTAAGGTTCTGAATCAAGATTCCGAGATCAAGAGTATATGTAATAGCCGAAGAGAGATCAAGGGTAACCAGCTTTGTGGTTACAAGAGAAACCTCGTGAGCTTGGAAATTTGCATTGGACAAATTCAAATAGGTGAGTTGAGTGAGGTTACCGAATCCTGATGACAATAAAGAAACGTCAAATGCGTTGTAGGCTAGGTTGAGTGAGCGAAGAAAGTGAAGACGGAAAAGAGTAGAGGAATCATTAATGGCACCGCTTAGATAGTCGTTAAGATCTAGTCGTGTAACATGGCCGTCTGTGTGACAACTAATCCCGCCCCATTTGTAGCAGTCTACACTTTGGTTCCAGCTTGCAATCTTGATTGAATAAGAATCATCATAAATTAGATCATTCTTGAATGCTAACAATAGATTGGAGTATTGGACCTGCTTTTTGTGCAAATGAAGACCCATATATATAAAAAGGGTCTTGATTGGCCTGGTGAAGCCTGAAGGTATGCTTTAGCATAAGTGGTAGTTGATTTTAGCAAATAAATGAGTTTGGTACATGAGGTAAAGTAAGCGGTTGCAGTGTGTGACATTTGCATTTGTATGTTGTGTGCTGTGAATGTTGCATGACTCGAGAGATGCAATTCATCAGTGAGTGATACTAGTAAAAGTTGTGATGTTATCTTACATTAAGTGTTTGTTAAATACTAAATCTGATAAATAGTTTTTGAAGCTTTTAAAGTGTAAACTCACTAGCGTAAGCCGTAAGGTGACATGTTTTAGTACGTGCTTCAGGGTGAGTTCATTGTAAAACTGGCAGGGCATCCCAAGAAATGCCTTCTGATAAGGCAAAGTTTGCTTATGTACGTTGTGAGGGTGCAAGCTAGAGAAGTTAAACCAGTTCATTAGTTGAGTTGTATTTGTTTGTTCTAATTAGTAGCTCTAGTATTCACTTATGTATGTTTTGAGAATTTTCTAGTCTTCCGTTGTGTAAGTTAGAGTAGTGTATTTAACAAAACAACATTGTTTTAGGGGGGCTATGGCTCGACTTGTTGATGTGATATGGTGAATATCATAAGCCCCAATTTGCATGCGTTGAAGCTCGATCACTTCTGCTATGTCCTTGAATTGACCCATTGGTTTCCTCCCTCTTTGTGATATTACAGCCACCACCATATCCAAGCTCTTGCTGGCACCACAACCGGCCACCGACAAACACCACCACCACACCTCTTGTCGCCACCACCACCACCACCACTAGCAAACCCCAACACCACTGATCATCTGGCCACCAACACCTGCCACCACATGTTTACATTATTGGTTCAATAGTTCACAAGAAAAATGGTAAATCAAATCCTTTACGAGTATAAAATCAGAACAACACATAGAAATCATATACTTGAGATGACATAAATCTGAATATGAAGTCCTATAAACATGAAATAGGACCGTTTATGGAATGTAACAGGTTCAATCATTCCTGTAACTATTAATATGGACTTTATAGTTGGAGCATCATTTATTTCACTCCCGTAGTGGAACAGTATCGCTATCGCTAAAAGTATCACTACCCATAACAAGTGGACCAATATAAAGGTCATGTTCTTCAATTTCAGTCATTAAGCTACTTGTTTTGGTGTAGTTTTCTTGACTAATCCAAGGATGGTGTTTGCCGGACTTCCTTAACGTTTCAAGCTCCATGGCTACATCTTTCATGCTAGGCCTGTTTTCACCAACTTGGTTAAGGCATCTACTTACTAGGTCACATGCTGCTTTAATTTGCTCATCTGTTGCTTCCTCTACCACTTGACGGTCAAGAATCTCAAGTAATCGATTTTTCTTCTTTGCCTTTAGAAAATACGTTGCAAGATTTCTATCGTCGACACCTCGTCTTGTATCTAAAGGTTTTTCTCCCGTTAAGAGTTCTGCAAGAACTACTCCAAAGCTATAGACATCACTCTTACCAGTTAGTTGACCTGTATGAAAATATTCAGGATCCAAGTATCCAATTGTTCCTTGAACTAGTGTGGTAACTTGATCATCCCCCAAAGGAACTAACCTTGAAGCACCAAAATCTGCAATCTTTGCGGTGTAATTGTCATCCAACAATATGTTAGTAGATTTCACATCTCTATGTATGACGGACATTCGAGCATCGGTGTGAAGATAAGCAAGTGCACTAGCCGATTCATGTGCTATCCTTAAACGACTATCCCATGACAGTCTACATTTTCCACTTGTTCTATCATGAATGTGACAATAAAGAGTATCATTAGAAACAAATTCATAAGCTAGCAATGGGACATCAGTTTCGAGACAACATCCCATAAGTTGCACCACGTTTCGATGATTGATTTGTGCAAGAATTACCATTTCGTTAACAAATTGGTCCCTTTGTTCTTGGTCCACTCTTTGGGACTTTTTGATTGCTACAACACGTGTATCCGGTAGAGTTCCCTTGTAGACGACGCCATTGCCTCCTCTTCCAAGAATATTATGTTCCGCGTAGTTGCTGGTTGCTTTTTGTAGCTCTTCAACTTGAAAAATTTTCATGGCACTACCACCTATGATTTTAAGTTTATTTTCCAGTAGCACACCCCCATTTTGCTCAAATAATTTTTGTCTTAGCTTAATTTGCTTTCTTTGCTTGACCATTACGTGCACCATTGGTAGTCCAATCAGTAATGTGAGGAATCCAAGGCCCAAACCTGCATGTCATTATGGCCGGGTACATATATTATTGGATATTAATAGTTCAAACTATTTGTTATTCGTCATTACTGGTCCAATTACCGATATATATGTTGAGCTCCATTTAAATAGAGTAAATTACATTTTTTGGCCTTTAAAATAAGCCAAATTACGAATCATGACCTTTATTTTAAATTTTTACACTGGATGGCCTTTATTTAAATTTTTATCACGCTTTTGAGCCTTTTAGTTAACGCCCGTTAAATTTTCCGGTTAAATCCCCTCATGTGCAATGCACATGAAGGCATTTTAGTCATTTTACCATTAAGGGACCAATTTTGTAACATCATTATTATTACTATCATCATCTTCTTCACCTCCATAACCACCACCATTACTACCACCACTATTACCACCTTCATCTCCGGCGACCACCACTACCTTCATCTCCGGCGACCACCACCACCACCACATCATTAAGAGAGACTTGAGGGATGAGGTTTGTTGGAGAATCCAGTTGAAACATAAAATGATAGATAGATGTTGGTTTTAAGAAAGAGAGGGCGGGAAATCAAATAAAGAATTGCACCATATATGTTAAAGAAATGAAAAGCAGCGGAAACCATAACCTATTCTTCACGTCGCTGCAACTCTCCTCTCCTCTCATCTCCGACGAGTTTTGAACAACGGATCCGATCGTCGGTACTGTTTCGAGTCACGATCAGGCGTATCTTCAATGACAAGTGAAGCCATTAACAGTGTTTCTTCGTCCCAACCAGCCATGGCAGCTGCAAATCTAAACTTGGGGCTGAACAAACAAGTTCCATTTCCTACGGGTTTCGGGATGTTTTCGAGAGCTTTGTTTTGGTTCTTCACCCACATTTCTGAATTTGATTGAATGTTGTGTTGTGTTGTGTTGTGTTGCAGAGGATGATGTTTTGAATTTGATTGAATGTTTGAATTCTCCAACAAACCTCATCCCTCAAGTGTATCTTAATGATGTGGTGGTGGTGGTCGTCGGAGATGAAGGTAGTGGTGGTCGCCGGAGATGAAGGTGGTAATGGTACTTGTAGTAATGGTGGTGGTTATGGAGGTGAAGAAGATGATGATAGTAATAATAATGATGTTATAAAATTGGTCCTTTAATGGTAAAATGACTAAAATGCCCTCATGTGCATTGCACATGAGGGGATTTAACCAGAAAATTTAACGGACGTTAACTAAAAGGCCTAAAAGCGTGATAAAAATTTAAATAAAGGTCAACCAGTGTAAAAATTTAAAATAAAAACCATGATTCATAATTTGACTTATTATAAAGGCCAAAAAATGTAATGTACTCATTTAAATATAATGCTTATTCACCTAATTCAATACTACATTCTACACTGAAACCATATGCCTAAATGTCTAATTCAATAAAAAAAAAAACAACAAATCAAAAGACAAGTGCCTTATGCAGTTATGCTAAAACATTAAACACCAAAAGTCCAAAACTGAAATTTAAGTTGGTGGTGGTCTTCTATTCTCATTTACTAGTTTACTATCACAAAAGGTATGCCACAAAACTAACTTCAAAAATACATGACACTAAAGAAGCTCACATAAGTAAAACTCTAAAGAATTTATAATTGAAATTACAATTAACTAAAAAAAATTAAAAAAGCCTATCAAAAACTGATATAGGTTTAACAAAATGTTTATGATTTTAAACAAAACCCATCCAGGATGCAATGTTTTGAAAACCGGACCGGACACTGAACCGTTATTTTAATTTTAATGGTCGGACCGGTCGGACCGCGGTCGGACCGGGGTTGGACCGGGGTAGGATAATTGTATATTTATCAAAGCAATAACATAAAATTTCCAATTTAGACACAACATAAGTTCAATAATATTAAGTTATACCATATAATTAATAATCCAAACAAGTTCTAACACCAAAAATCACCAAAAAATCATAATTTAAACAAGTTTTAACGTCAAAATAATACGAGTTCAGCATTTTCATCACTTAAAAAATCAACATATTGACTTTCATTACAAAAAACACAAATATAAATAGATGTAAACATAAAATTCATGAAAATCAAAACATAAAAATATATATTTTATGACTGACCCGGTTCAATAGCGGTCCGGTTCCGGTCCGACCGGACCGGTTCATACGGTTCTAAGCGGTTCAGAAACATCAATCAAACCGTGTCTAATTAAACCGGGATTATTAAAAAAAACGGTCGGACCGGCCGGTTTAAAAACACTGCCAGGATGGGCAAACACCTAATTATTAGGTAAAATAATGATATGTACATACATATCACAAACAAAGTATTCAAAAAGTGAGTAACTCATAAGCCCAATTGACAATCACAATTTAAAAATCAGTACCAAATACTAAATCACTCAAGTCATGAGCAAACCACTAATAGTATCTAGATTCACAAACTACAAATCAATTAATCACAAGAAAGTAATAAACATAGGCAAAAGGCACTAACATTCGAGTTGAAGCAGAGGATGAAAAGAGAAACTTATTTACAATGGTATGGTGCGACTAACGATGAATCATAAAACTGGATTTCAGATTTTGTTAGGTGTCATGCAAGTTTGATAATGGGTGGATCTTTCATTAGTTTGGGTCCAAAGATGAATTAAAGTTGGATCTTATGATATATAAAAGCTCACTAACGATGAAAATTGGGGTCTGAAACCCAAAAATCACCTAGTTAGAGGTGCACAAAATAACCGGTTTAATAATCGAAATTGGTTATTAACTGATTGAGGAATAACTGGTTAGTGTATTTTTTTAACCGCAGGTTCGTAACTGATTAAGGATTTTTTATGATTAACTGGTTATTAACCGGTTTTTTAAACCGAATTTTAACCGATCCACAGGTTAACTGGGAAAAAACCCGAAAAAATAATAAAATATGAGAAAAAACCGGTTAATTAACCGAACCGGTTAAAGTAAAATAACTGAAAATTTCGAAAAAACCGGTTATCAACCGAACTGGTTAAAGCGAATAACCGATTTTCTCAATAACCGGTTAGGGTATTAAATAACCGGTTAACCAAAATTAACCGATTTGTGCACCTCTAACCTAGTGAGCTTATTGGGCCGGCCTTGACTGTCTCAACTTTTATCATTTTTACAACCAATGAACTTCCGTTAAAAAAATTAATGGCGTTAAGTTGTTAAGTTTTTTTCGAATTTCATACCGAAGTTTTGGGGCTTTTGATCGGAAAAAGAATGTGAGTCGATTGATGTAAAAATTACCTCAAAACGGTGCTCCAAACGATGATTTTTTACATCTGATTGAAGCACTGTCAGGTTTAAACATCTGGTTGAAGCACCGTTCGAGATAAGTTTTATATCAATCGACTTATATCTTCCAATCAAAAGTCCTAAAATGTCGGTGTAGAATTCAAAAAAATAAAATTAAATTAACGTCGTTAAAACAATTTTAACGGTGGTCCATTGATGGTAAAAACGGTAAAAGTTGAGACAACCAGCATATATTTTAGTAGTTGGGACCGATAGTGGCTATTAACAAATAGTTGATAGTGTTAATATCCGATACTCATTTACAAAACTATCAAGATGGTGTGTACGTTTGCGAAAATAATGCAAATACTAAATAGAAAGTGTCAAAGAGAAAGAATTTGCTAAGGAAGTGGATTAATACCTAAGGATAAATGTAGCACGTTGAGTGATTTATGCCGACAACCATCTTTAACTGTGGCATCACCGGATCGGCCTCCTTTACATTTGCAAGTGTAATTTCCGATAGTATTAACACAAGTTCCATAACATGGATACTTCTCCTTATCTCCACATTCATCGATATCTATAAATAAAAGAATATTAGTGTGTTTATATATTGTAACATCACAACTGCAATCATGAATCATTTAATCCTAATCAAAGACGGGTTGTGTTAAATTAGGTTCAAATACAAAGTCTAAATTTAAAAATAAAGTCTAAGAAGGAATTTGGACCATTAGATCTAATATTAAAAGAAAATCGATGGCTCATAAGCACAAGATGGCATAATGATAAATAGTTAAAACTTTAAATGGTAGGCCAAAGGTATATTAGTTGTCTCATTTTCAAATTTCACCATCTTTTTTAAACGTCCATAACTTTTACATACGACAATATTTTTTTAATAAAAATTACACAAAAAACGAGCGTTTTTTATCTTCAAAACGCATGTAATATTGATATATAAAAAATGATTTTTTTTAAGTTTCAGCTCATTGTGTTATATTCGTTAGGTCATTGTGTTATATTTTTCAGCTCACTGTGTTATATTAGTCAAGACATTGTGTTATATTTTTCAGATTGTGTTATATTTGTCAGGTCATTGTGTTATATTCGTCATGTCATTGTGTTATTCCTCATGTCATTGTGTTATATTCGTCAGGTCATTGTGTTATATTCGTCAGGTCATTGTGTTATATTTTCATCAGGTCGTTGTGTTATATTTTCATCAGGTCGTTGTGTTATATTTTCATCAGGTCATTGTGTTATAATTTCATCAGATCGTTGTGTTATATTTTCATCAGGTCGTTGTGTTATATTTTCATCAGGTCCTTGTGTTATATTTTCATCAGGTCGTTGTGTTATATTTTCATCAGGTCGTTGTGTTATATTTTCATCAGGTCGTTGTGTTATATTTTCATCAGGTCGTTATGTTATATTTTCATCAGGTCGTTGTGTTATATTTTCATCAGGTCATTGTGTTATATTTTAATAAGGTCATTGTGTTATATTTTAATCAGGTCATTGTGTTATATTTTCATCAGGTCATTGTGTTATTTCAGATCATTGTGTTATTTCTTATTAGGTTATTGTGTTATAACACAATGACCTAAATAAATAACACAATGACTTGATAAATAACACAATAAGCTGAGAAACGTGAATTATTTTTTATATATAAATATTATATGTGTTTTAAAGATAAGAAAATGCTCGTTTTTATGGTGTAATTTTTTTAAAAAAATAATATCGTATGTAAAAGTTATGGACGTTTAAAAAAATGGGGTGAAACTTAAAATATATACATTACCATCTTTATCATTCCTTTTAATTTTAAGGGAGTGTCACATGTCATCATCTCATGGCTTCTTAGACTTTCTAGAGAAATTGGACTTTGTATTATAACTCCACTCGGGTTGTGCTAGCTGATAAACACATTCTATCCCAAACTTTTTATTGAATTTTTTTTTCGTAAAGTTGGTGGTGTTAGGTGTGTTGAGTGGTTTATAGCTATTATAAAATGTTTTAAGGGGCAAGTTATACAAACAATTTATACAAACACAATATTGAACGAATATTGTTCTGTACTCCGAATATGTATATAACAATGATTAAAAAAAAGTTAAATTTTCTAAAAGAACCTCATACTACGATCTATTAGTCGAAAATAATCTCAACTGTATTTTTTCTTACAGTGATCTTAACTTTTCACTATTTTACCTACAATGGTCCTATGTTAAAAAACACTTAGCGTCGTTAATTTTTTTTTAATTTCAACTGATGTTTAGGGTTTTTGATCGAAACTTCGGAAGAAGGATATGAGTCAACTGATGTAAAACTCATCGAACTGATGCTTCAAATGATGAAACAGTTCTTCAATCAGTGTAATTTATCGTTTTAGGGCTTTTCAAAGCATTGTTTTGTCGTTTAGAGCATCATTTCGAGGTAAGTTTTAGATCAATTGACTTGTATCTTCCTCATGATCAAAATCCCTAATCAATCGGTGTAAATTTATTGTTTAGGGCTTTTCAAAGCAGTGTTTCGTCGTTTAAAGCACCATTTCGAAGTATGATTACATTAACTGATTCATATTCTCCTCTCAACCAAAAGCTTTAAAACATCAGTTTAAAATTCAAAAAAAATTAACGACATTAAGTTTTTTTAACATATGATCATTTTGGGCAAAATAATGAAAAGTTGGGACCACTGTAGGGGAAAACACAATTGGAGTTATTTTCATACAATAGGTCGTAGTATGGATTATTTAAGAATAATTCTCCAAAAAAAACATCTATAAAATCTAATACATTAAAAATGACATAACATAAAAGGTCGTCATTGTGTATTCTCTAAAACTCAGCGGCCGGGTCACGCAGTTGATTCTTGCGTATTTGACTTCGTCATATGTGTTGAAAAAAAGTCTCATGTTCCGTACGTCATGACAATGTGTCACATGTTAAAAACGATGAAATATCAAAAGTTAAAGGTCAACACGATAACAATATTAAAGTCGTATTATATGTCAAAGTAGAGTAAAAGAGCAAAGTCGAAAACTTATCAGGGGCTAAAATGACAATTAGTAAAGGTCATACTATGTGTCAAAGTGGAGTAAGAGATCAAAGTTAAAAACTCATCAGGAGCTCAAATGACAATTAGTAAAAGTCAAGGACTAAAACTGTCAATGCGTTAAAAATCGGGGATTAAAACCGTTAATACGTTAAAGTAAGAAAAAGTTAAATTGTAACGTGGCGGGACGGGAGAGGCCGGTGCAAAGCTTTGCACCGACCTTCCCTATTAATAGATATAGAAATGATGAGTTCTTTGTAACGTAATTTTGAAATTACACAACGTAGTACTCCTAGTTTGTAAAACACAACGATGAAATAACAATTTAATTTATCTAATTCGTTGAAAAAGAATGACAAACACAAAATGATATAAAACATAAAATATAATGATAAATATGCATTATACAATGATAAAAAAATATTTGACACAATAAGCTAGCATATTTAATTTACATAATTAGTGCTTCAAGTGAGAAAAGACAAAAAAATACCTTTGAACCTAATAAAAATTTAACAAAAGTTAGTACGTCTTAGACCAAAACTCGTTAAAAACCGAAAGCATATGCCCCAAAAAAGTTGTTATTATAAAATGTTAGTACCCATTTTATTATTCCTGCTAAGCCCACTAGGACTATTCGCATTAGTACTTCAAAAACACTATTTTGTATTACCATTTTATATATAGTAACCAAAGTACTAAATAATTAAAAACTTACATGTAATAAAAAAAAATTATGGCCGTTATATGATTGTATTCACGACCTGATTAAAGGATATAATCTATACCTTCTAATAAAAGAGGGTTTTAAAGGACACATGTCAATCATTGGAGAGGGTGTTGAAACATTTTCCCGCTCAAAACTAAAAATCTTCTATTCTTAGCTATGTATGGAAAGAAATCAAAACACCTACAATATTCTCTTTTAAAATTTCAATTTATCTTATTTTCATATCTAAAATAAATGTGAAAATGGAAAATAAACAACTTAACAAATAACGCATCGCAATTTACGTCCTATACCCATGATTGCCGGCCCGTAAGCTCGACCCGATACATGAGTGTCACCGGCCATGAATTTTGCCGGATATCTATCATCTGGAATATTTGTATGCCTATTTTTCTTATCCTTTTTTTAATTAATTGATAGGATTTATAAGATCAATTTTAAAAGCGTCGATATCTAATTTGGTATTAATATTGTATTTGTAGTTTAAATCTATTTGTTCAAGGCTTAAATTAGAGCTTTAAACAATTTGTGTTTCTATTTTCATGTATTTTTCATGTCACGTGTAACTTATTTTCAGATGTAGTTTTTTCGTAAACTTTTAGAATTCTGATTTTTATATTTCCACCCGTGTACCACACGGGGCTTAATCTAGTTTAATATAATATAATAAAATATGTCATAATATGACGTAAATATATGTGATTTATCGTTATTAAAGAAATATGAATTAAAAATAACTCATTAATATAAAATAACATATAATATACAAAGTTGTTAGGGCTAAGATTTTAGCCATCATAAATATAGTATCCTGAACACGCTGGATCAAGTATACTTAGCGTTCGAAGGATTAAGGATCCTTGGCTCAAAACTTGTGTTCCCGTTTTAAATAAATTATTGTGTTCCCGTTTTACCACCGTTTTGGCTCAAAACTAACAAGAGTCATATATGTCTCGTAAATATTCTTAAAATCACTATTTATGTGTTATGTTATCGAGCGTAACACGAATACTAAACTACTAGTAAAATAAAAAAAATAACCAGCATAGTTAATGAATTAATGATCAATTTCTACAATAAAGCATTAACCTATTCAAGAAGTATGATAATTTCAATATATTATATTTGAGATAAATAGGTGTAAGGTGTGAAGTAAAAATAGTTATCAAAATTGTATGAAAGTCAACTATCACTACTTTGTATTCAATATTTGATGTATTTAATTAAATTAACTAGATTAGTACCTGTGTATTACACGGATTTTAGTTTTATAGGTTTTAACTCAATTTACATATCAAATTTATTCTTAACATACCTCTTATTAAATCGATTTGGATATTTACAAATATATTCATATAAAAAATCATATGTTACAATAAAGGATATGATTTATAATAGTTGGTAAATTTTTATTGGAACATATCGGGTTAGGAGATAATTCACGATAATTGTTAATTTTTTTATTTGAACATATCGAGTTATGAGATAATTAATGATAATTGGTAAAACTTTAATTTGAACATATCGGGTTAGGATAAATCATAATAATTGATAAGTTTTTTATTTGAACATGTCAGGTTAGGAGATAATTCATGATACTTGGTACATATCGGGTTAAGATATAGATCATGATAATTGATAAATTTTGTATTTGAACATATCGGGTTAAGAGATAATTGATGATAACTTGTGAATTTTTAATTTAAACATATCGGGTTATTTCGAATATGGAGCATACCATGACCCATCTAAAAATTCTCCATCAAATTAATTAAGAACATGACACCTAAGTAAAATCCTATGTTGAGTAGTTAAAATGGTGACATGTGGATGTGTTACTCAATTATTAGAATATGTAGATTTCGTATAGATGTTAGATAAAGGTGACATATATTAAAGGAAAATAATTGAGTTTTTTTTAATTTTTTTTATTTTATAATTACGTTTGTAGTATAACGGCGCATTAAAGACTTAACGGGCGTTAAATGAGTGTTTGATTAGATTGTTAGGTGTGTGAATAGGGTATCCCTTTAGTTTTAGTTATGTCACTTAAATTTTATTTTATTTTAATTAAATAATTTAACTTTAAAAATGTTCTAATTGATACAACACAAAGTTTAAATAATCTAATTAGAACAAAATTTTTAGAACAAAATTAAAACTTATATATGTTTCTACAAAATTACCTTATTATATTAAACATTAAAATCTTCACTAGTTCATATCTCATCGATCCCTCATGAATAAAGAGTTACGACATGATAATAATTTCTCTTTGATTTGGTCTTAGTTGTTCTATGCTCATAGTTGCCTTTTCAAATGTTTAGCCAACTTTGATTATACAAAAGTTGAGCCAACAAAATTAAGCTGGTAATAAGTATGATATATATATGATTGTACGGGCATACCTTGGCATCCAGGAGACAAATATGGGTTTCCTTGATAACCTTGTTTACATACACAGCGGTACCCATCAAAGTTTGTAGTGTCAACACACATGCTATTTGATTTGCACGCATAATCAGTGGTTGCTTCAGCTTTCACACAACTTAGATTGCCAATAGCCCAGTCAAGCACTAACGGCACCGTAGATTCAATCTTTTCTTTGACTGAGGTGTCGTTAACTGATAAGTTAAACTTGAACATGTTCTCTTCGCCTACAAAGTTATATGTACAAGGACCAAAGGGCCGTGGCACATGGGTTAAATTTGTGGAGAGAGTTTCAAAGTACTTAATGTATTGGGGTATAGATGATTGACAACAACCACTTCCTGCGCACTCACCTGTACCAACCATCTCAGCATTACCTGAGCAAAAGACCGTACATCCAGTACGCACTACATCACGTGTTGTTATTGAGGACATTATAAAAGAACTATCACAACCAAGGGCAGTGAACCTATTCAGTGTTGAGATGGTGTATGGCGAATTCGTAAATTCGAAGAAGAGTGAGGCCGTCGAACCATCTGAAGAGCCATTTAGAAAAAAGCAACTCACCCCGACTGAATTGGAAATCCGAATGGCGGAGTCAGATATGAGTTTGATTCTGTTGTAATCAATTCCAGGCAAAGAGGCCCTTGGATCATGTGTTAAGGAGGTGTTGCAGTAGATATCAAACCCTTTGTTTATGGAACAGTTATTTGAGATGTTGCTAAATGTTACTCCAAAAGGGTAAGGAACAATCAAGTCACCACATCGACTTTCGCAGCCTGGCTTTGCTAAGTTCTTTGAGTTGACGAGGTTGTAGGTTTCAATATTATTAGATGTTGCTGTAAAGCCCAACGGAAGAAATACAACAACACATGTTAGAACAAAAAATTTCATGGCTGTCATTTGATTGTGGTTTTGCACCTTACTATATATATTTTGTTTTGAATTGTAAAAAAATACCATTATAACTGGCACAAGAAGACACATGCGCATTTTTTGGTTTAATTTAATGACAATATTAATATTGTAATTAGGTAAACGGTAACACTATGACCTTGTCAATTATTGATTCTACTGATTAAATAAAATATTTATAATACAAAAGCCTAGCAACTTGCCTAACTAATTATATTATATTATGGGGATAGAAAAACCACATAGAATTTTTTTTTGCAAGATGTTGAAAGGTCAATGACAAACGCTCCAACCGTGCTACACTCACGTAAATATATATACGGTCACTAATACACCCGAATCGGTCGGAGATCGAGAAAGGCAAAGGCTCAACCTGGATCTAAATCTCTCAAACGGCAGTTGCATTAGGCACTTAATTCAAGTTAGATTTAAAATTATTATATGGGTTGTTCTCATTTACTAAATCAAGCTACTTGCCGGCTAGCTTTTGTTTTTAAATGGAGATGTTTGCTGTTCAAAAAAATAATAATCTAACAAATCAAGCTCACTTGTATATTGTTTTTTCTAAACCGCAGGCCCACAATCTATTAAGTTAACGAGCCAGACCTTCGGTTGAAAAGAGGACAAAAAGGTTGGTGCGATTTTGGGAAGTGTAATGATGGTGGCATCTCCGACAATACCTTTTAGTCAAACAATTACCACCAAAAAACAATAAATCAATAAATAAATAAATAAATAAATAAAAGTGAAACAATTAAAAATACAGTTCATAAAAAGTAAAACAATTAGCACTAAAAAATGATAAATAAAAAATATACTTCTGTAGATCCACTGTAAAATGACTGCATCAACCTTCGACCAAGAAACGAACTCGGAATCATCTTCAGTTAGTTTTCTGCTAACAATGTGTTTTAACACATTAGGCTATATGTAACGGTTAATGCCCCCAAAAGGCATTATCCGACATGTGTACATTCACTAGGCATGAGGCATCATGTAAAAAATTGGTGTAGTGGGAAAATGCCCACACAAAGCCCCTTACCAAGAGAGAAAGTAGGAGAGTGTGAGAGATGTGAAAAAGATGCATGGGTTTTAGTGGAAATTAAATGGGGCACCGGCGTTATAATCAAAACGCCCAAAAATATTTTTGCCACATAATGCCCCAACGTAGTGGTGTGCAGGGCATTATAGGGCGTTATTGGGCATTATGAGTGGTGCATCACGCCCATTACATAGTCTTATAGCCACGTGTGTGCAGTCGAAAAAGTTTGGCCCAGGAGGAGTGTGAAACTTTTGTTCCACCCTGAATAGAAACTTTATTCTGGATGTTAGACTGTTTGTGACAGTATACGCCGGGTGAAGGGGTTCAGGTTTGTTGGAAGAAGATTTGGGTTTTTCTGCGTCGGTCATGGTAGTGATCCGAAAAAAAGAAAACAGAAATGAAAAGAGGAGATCAGCAGAGGCGGTGGCAAGGTAAAAAGGAACCAAGGCGGTGGCGAAATGCACCGTAGGCCTAGATTCAATAGTAAGTTGTAACATATGCATAATTATTAAATATAGAAAAGGGCAACCGAAATGCAGCCTAGGCCTAGATTCAATAGTTTTACTAAAATCATGAAAACAAGTATTCTGTACATTCCATTTCCCTTGTGTTCTCGCAGACAGGACACATGCGATAGGAAAAAGTGACTTTTCAGTCAGAAATCGGCAGTCTTACCAGTTGTCCAAAGGCAAAGACACGCCCGATGTTTGAAATAGATATATAACCATCCCTAATAACCACGTTCGACTGTACAATTATAGGTAGCGGATAAGAAGACCGAATCATGCATCATCTGCATCTGCATCACTTCCACCAAGCTGAACCTCTTGCCCTAGCATATACGTGCTCCCATCAGGCCCCAAAACTTTAAACCTGGTAAAAAAATTAACAAAAAATGTAACCTTTTTTTCTCACAACATTTGACCAATAAACTTTTTTTTCTCACAACAGTTGACCAGGTTGTATGCAAAACTTGTAACAAAGCAGAAAGATGGGCGATCTTAGTGGGTTGGGTCACAGGTCAGAGCATTTTCTCGTTAAAAACTGACTTTCTAGTAGAAATAGAAGCCGGACAGGTCACCTTGGGGTGACCTGGAAACAATATTTGTCTTTTTATCAAAACAAATATGTAAAATTCAATCAAAACTGTAATGCAAACTTGTATACCTCTCGAGAATAAACTTCCCTTCCTTGTACTTTTGACCTTTATCATGTGCAGACTCCTGGAATTAACACAAATTCATGTCATTCAAAATGGTGTTGTCTATTTAATACTAACTCTATCCCAAGAACATACCACATTTTACTTTTGAAGTCAAAGTACTACTTTTGAATCTCAAGAGCAATAGGAAGGACAAATTGATTAACCATGTGTAACTAATGTAAACTGCTTTTAGAACAGGACTCTATAACCGATGAAAAAATAATTCTCATCGTCGTCGTGTCAACTTCAAATTTGTATATTATAAAGTAAGACTTTCCAAAATGTGGGAAGAGAACGCGAGTATAAATGAAAAGAAGATCTCACATATTTCCACCCTACAATCGAGCCACACCCAACACAAAATATGTCAACAACAGTATGCATTCCAGTTATCATCATCCGTTCCTCTTTCTCTCCAACAGTCACATTTACACTGGAAACATCTAGAACATTTCAGGCTGATTTAAAGAAAAAACACAGGAGTTAACGCAGAAACATAAAACAAGAACACTTACACCTTATCAAATAGATAAGCTTTCCCATGTCGACAGTGGAAAGCCTGTCATTAGTCATAACAAAACAGCAAAAACTTAGAATTGACAAAAACTACCTAAAAATTCATAGATAATTGATGTATCAAATTGTGATTACAAAAACTATTAAAAACACAATGATCCAACTTACTAAAATAAAGTAACTTAGGAGACTGCATTCACTTTTGGTGGCTTAAGAACAAATCCTTGTTACTATTTAACCCAAAAATTGCAGAAAATGACGAATACAAGGTGAGGCTACTAGGCTATGTTATTCATGACTTATCTTTTATCTACACAACAAGATGATATTTCAAAGATAACAAAGAAAAACCCATACCATATATCTAACTTAAGAATGGATCCTTGTTACAGTTTGGACCAGAAAATGTAAAAAAAAGGAAGACAAATAATGTACATCTTATGATAACCTCACGGGATCAAGTTTAATATATAGTGACCTCAACATACTGTAGTAAGATGCATATACATTTGCTAGAATTGACTTGAAACATATCAAATGAGATCAAAAACATATTCTTCTAGCAACAAAAGACCATACAATTAACTGATATATTATTGTCTAATGAAAAACCATTAATACCAACTTATAAAAATATGTATCCTTTACAAAGCAAACTGAAAAAATAAAAAATTCCTAAAAATTAGAAACACAATTTCATAAGCATCTCACTCAACAAAAGCACATAACCAATCAGATATATAATGAATCGATTACATGTGAATTGCGTGTGTATGTACCTTAGAGATGATGCAATTAGAGAGGCTCAAATGAGTTTTGCAATGTTTACAACTGTAGATGCTTCCTTCAAGAGTTACAACAAACAACCTACCCATATTTCTATTTCTACCAAATTCATTCACAAGACAAACGATTTCAAATTAGGATCGTAAAAATTACAAATCGATTCGACGATTGAAAAAAGGAATGTGTTATGAAATCAATCGTTGTGAAACAAAATGCGATAGAAAATTATTACCTTTAATCGAAAGTTGTTGCAGAGAATAGGCAGAAGATCATGTGAACGCTAATTCACATTTCCCACAGTTCATATGTATTAGGGTATTTCATTTTCAGTCCTTCAACTTCTATTGAATTGTAAGTGACGCTTATTAATTTGTAATCACGTATACTCGTATGTTTTACGAATCGTATAAGGTTTTTTTTATGTGATTGGATGTGTGTTATACACTGGCTAATATAGATATTAATGTTATAAGCGAGTTGGTGTTTTAGTGATCATTATGGGTACTATGTAGTATGATGTGTTTGACTAATATAAAAATGACTAACTGACATATCACAACCAGTTAACAAGTTTGATAAACTCGTTTTTACGAATCGATTGAAGTTTAAATACACAACTCATTGCTAATCTCTATTTACTCCAAGGAAACAATCACAAGTTAAAAGGAATAAATGACAAAGAAAAATGCTCAAAGAAAGGATTTGAACACTTTATTTATTATATTTGTATCAAACACCAAAAATGCTCAAGGATTTGAACACTTTATTATTATATTTGTACCAAACACTAATTCATGCGATAAACACTCTCACTTAGGAGAGGGAAGGGGGATCATTTCGTCATATATTTCAAGCACTCGAGCACGATGGGCTTCACCCGACGGTGGTGTGAGCTGAGGCAAGGCCATATAAAGTCCACGCAATGGTGCCATGGGTATACCATGTTCGACATTGAAACCTTCTTCAAGATAAAAGGAACACATGTTGGCCACAGCAAGGAACATTCCACAGTACTCCGCCATATCAAAGCCCAAAACAAAGACCATGTAGGTGAATAATGGAACACGCATTACAGCAATATCTTCATCCGCAGCATCACGAATATACCTTCGCACAAGTCCCTGAAAGCGTAACTGCCCACTAAGTAAGGCATGTGGAGCAATACGCGGTAAATCATATTCCAAGATTATGCCCCAGAAAAAAGCGTCATTGCATAGTAGAGCCTGCCAAACATCAGATCCTTAGTCAGAAAATCAACGGAAAATTAAAAGATGCATTAGAGGTTGCAAAACAAACGGATTTGGTAAATATTTCAGGTCTAACGGGTCACTTTTTGGTACAAATGAAAATAGATCAGGTTGACTGAGAATACATTTGTAATTTTTTTTTTTAACAATAAAACCAGCTTGAATAAATTCATGAAGCAGTTTAATGATTGAAGGAAATTATTTGGGCAGTTTAATAGATGACCTTTCCCAGCATGGACTCAGCAGCTGGATTTCCAGCTCGGGCACATAGACAAAGAAGATCTTTCACATGATGATGCTCGATATACTCATCGATGTCAAATTCCTCAAAACTGACAGCTTTTAAGACTTTGGGATTTCTTGAAAGCTTATGAAACTTGCGACATCTGCAAAATATTTGCAAGAAAAACAGAACATCTTCTTATCTCACGAAATACAAAAAAAGGATAATCAGAATCAAAGCCCATTATATGTGTTGAGGCCCGAAGCTTTTGGATCATGCACCAAGGCTCCTTGTCTATATAACTTGGGTTGGGTCGGGTAGAATTGACCCGCTAAAAACAGTTGTCCCTTTTATAAAATTTAAAAATATTTGATAACTTAATACGATTACAAAAGCAACATTGATAAAATAAGAACCTGATGTTTTACATGTGTATAAAAAAGTAAGCAATTGAATGCAGTTTGTTGACTTCTGACCCGTTTAACCCATTTGACTTGTTTTCTTTTTAGCTAAATCTTTTGATTATACCAATTTTTTACCCCTATAGGTAATATACAACCCAGTTTCACCTGTTATGATTTTTACACATAGAAAATCCAAAGAGCACTGTTTAAAAGAGAAGAAAACAAGTGAAACATGATGCTTACGTGGCAGACAGACATGCGAGATCAGTAGCCCCACTGTCTGAAGTCACCAAAAGGGTAAAAATGAACCTCCATATCTCATTACTTAAGCCATAAAACTTTGCTGTTTTCTTCATTCTGGATTGATAAACACATGATAAACTTGTCAAACATAATTAAATGGAGATGATCGCTTTAACTTCAAAAGGATGATGTTCAAAAAACGATACGCACACACATACATTTATAATGGATAATTATTTCTGTACAATTTTGATTTCAATAAATAATTCGCTTCGGAATTCTCTTTATCACAATTCAGATTTACACGATTTCGGACCACACAACAATATATAACCATGTATAGAAAAAGGAGAGATAAAACCTAGATTTCATTCACACACTGATATACCAAATTAAGCTTCTAATTAATCTAATCATATTTACTTGAGGAAAAAATCATACTCGAGCAAAATCAATTTGAAACAAGACTAGATTTGAAAAACTGAAAGCAATAATCAACACAGTTTGGAAAGAATTTTATATACGAATTCACAAAGACCCAAAAAAGCAATTTCATTCATGTGATTGTAATATTTGTAGATAAAGAACAAGCAAGAGAGAAGCATAGTTACTTAGCGTGGTGCTCTTACTTTTGATCAAAACCTGAAAGCAAACTCAGATAAAACCTGTGCTATAAACTGTGCTTTAGAGCTCTATTTATATTGCATCAAGTAAGTGGTGGTTTTCTATGCAATTTAATTGTGTTCACTATGAGAAATACTTAATGAAAAATAAAAAATAAGTAAGTTAGCATGTATTTCCACGTGTTGATGAAGGAGACGCTACGATGACAAAATTCCACCCATGGCTCAAAGACACGTCAAATTATGCATGCATTATTTAGTCCACGTAAGAAGAAAATAAACTAAACTTTACATTTACTTTGCAATTTAGGATTTATGAAGGCAGGTTTAGTCGGTCAGGTAGTGACGTAGTGCATTTATAGCATACCATAATATATCATATCACAACATATCATATCATATCACATCATATCATACAATATCATATCATAACATATCATATCATATCATATCATAACATAACATAACATAGCATAACATAACATACTCAGTAAAATCCCACTCAACGAGTAGGGTCTGGGGAGGGTGAGATGAGGGTAGAGAGGCAACACCCGGAGAGACCCTCAGGCCTCGGCTCATTAAAATCACTCTTATATTTTTGCATAATATCGTACACATTCACAGAAAACCAATATCATAACATAGCAAATAATCGACATAACAATATCATAACATTGTATAGAATATCATATGGAAGTGTAAAAGATAACTGTGCAGCTTTATTACAACCAAATGACACACGATATGTAATAGTGTACAAGTTTTCTATGTATAAGGTACAAGTAGTCTATGTAGAGACTTACTAAACAATTTTCTCAGCTCACTATACAAGCTCAAAAAGATTTGTGAAAAATGACTATTTTCACAACTTGACATACAAAACATTTTTAACTTCAAAATTTGTAGATACACTTCAAAATGATCTTACCCAGTACAAGATTAATGATACCTTCTAACACTTGACCATTGTGTTTCTTAAACATAACATTAACAACCTACTTGAATGCAACAATATGTTGGACCTAATTATTTATTGACCTGGGAAAGTATCAAGACTATTTTATACGTTTACTAATTATTGGGGGAGTCTTGATTAAAGTAGATTTTCTTTTGTTTTGTCGGTTGCAGAGCTTGAGTCTAATTGGTTTGTTAGTATCTTGCAGGTCAAGTAGGCTGGTTATAATAGTTAGGATTGAGTCTTTGTTTGATGTAATTCATATCTTATGCTTTGAGTCAATAAAACGAAAAAGACGTTGTGGGGAAAAGTCCATCTCACAAGAATCCTTGTGTTCTTACTGTGTTATTTTTGCTCATACCGATTGAGTCCTTAACAGCTAACTTTCCATTTTAGTTTACAAGCTTAATACACTACAGTTTGCTCCAAAGTCCAAACAATACTTGCTTATGCTACTTAGAGCATTAGACTTCATACATGAACAAATTCAACACTCCCAACTTCTAGTCTGAAACTGCTACTTTGCTAGTAATTATAAATCGTTTATATGGACTTTCAAAGCAGAAACATAAATCGTTTTTCTGCTTCATATCTCAGCACGTGCTCTGTTGTCAAAGGCGATAGGCGCACTCAAGGCGCAATGGCCTCGCCTGGGGCCTAGGCGCAAAGCGCAAAAAAAGCGCTTGCTTGAGACAAAAAAGTGCACAAAGGAAAAAAAGAAAATAAAAACATTTATGCAATAGAAATTAATACCAAAATCAATACCAATACTAAACATTCAAAACCAACAAAATCGATACCAAAAAGTAAAAACCATACCAGAAACAATACCAAACATTCAAAACCAATAGCATATAACTAGAAAAAGCGATAGGCGCACTCAAGGCGCAATGGCCTCGCTGGGCTTTTTTTCCTCGCCTAGGCGCAAAGGTGAGCGCTTTTGACAACAGACCACACGTGTGTGTAGCCTTAAATTGCTTAATTTCACTTTATGTGAACTCAAAACATGCTGCTAAGCTCTAATCGATACAGCATACAATTTCACCTATACTAGTTGGTATTTAATTGATAAACATTAAACTTCATATGGCATTGCATCAATCACTAACTAACTATTTACATCAATCACAAAATTTCACCTGATATGTAAGCAGTTTACATGATAATAATCCATAATACAGACTCATAGAAAGGTTAGTGTAAGTAAGATCCTTGACCTAAAACCTAAAGAACATGTTTTGTGCATCATAACATTTTATTAGCAATTGTAACCCCAGAAACAAGATATATTATTTCTTCATAATATAATGAATGTTGGTTCAAGTTGGAAGTATCAGAGTTTGTTCAATCATAACATGTAGCAAGTCAGTTCCAAATAGGTAACCAAGTAATGCAATAATTAAAACAGATAACGTATAAAACTCACATCATGTAACTGGCAGCTCATTTTATTGTATTGTTTGCAAAATGCCCCAATTTCATTTCATCATATCTAGCGAATGAATTTGCAGGATAAACAATGACGATGTTACAGCAAAATATTTTGTCTACACCACATGGATGCGGATTTGAACATCATCTTAACAGTTTATTTGGCCCATTTTTGGAGCCCTAATATAAATTTCTTTTGAAACAAACACCAGCGTGATTTCTTTTTTATTTTGAAAACAAACAAATGTTTAACATTTAGGCCTTGTGAGTGTTTAATTTTAACTTTTGATGTTTATAAACTTTACTTTTATGTGAAAAACAAGTTTAATTTTAAATTTTAATAAAATTTGTATGATTTTATTTTCGATAAACTTCATAACTTATATGGTGATGTTTTACACTTTGTTCAGATATGATGTTTTGTAGTTGATTTTGATCTTAGCATCTTGTCAATGGTCTTTTCCGACACTCAAATAAATTGCCGTTAAAATAAAACTCATAATGTATGTATGTATACATGTATGATTGTACAAGGGAAATCATAAAGGGTGGGTAGTACAGGCAACGCTGGTATATAATTGTTTCGTCACTCAAATAAATTACAGCTTATTGTCCATTTGCCTTCTATTTTGATGTCATGTTTAATGTTTAAGATTAACTTTAAATTACGGCTTTAAACTTCTTTTCATAGATTTTAATTTCTTTAAACTCAAAATCTTTTCACACATGTTAAGTGCTTTTGACAATTTTCAATTAGCACAAAACACACCCTTAGTTTTATCAATTCCAAGAGGTCTATTCTCTTTAAAGAAACCTTCATTCAATCCAAGCTTGTGTTGATCATTTCATTTTACCACAAAACACACCCTTAGTTTTAACAGGACCTGTGCTTCTCCACCACAGTTCATGCTCTAGTTCAAATGCCCCAATTTAAAACACATACACAATACACCCAAAGTATAAGAGTTTGTGAATAACAAACAAACATGCTGCTAGCAGCATTTATTCATATTCTTATTATTATTATTGATACAGTCCCAAAACTCAAGCAGGAACGGTTGGAAACAATGCATCAAACATACCAAGAACTCTGACTCGATCACCACGCACTTGATGATTAAGTAAACTGGGTGACATATCGACGGTTCCACTTAAACGAAGACTCCTGATACCATACTCATGAATTCTTCTAGCCATTAAAGTACACATACTTTCGATTGCTTCAAGGATACCAAATCTATCAGCCACGTTGTATCCTGCATATCTGATCACATAGTTGACCAAGTGGTAACGCATCCTTATAATATCTGTACAGCTACCCCTCTCGATAAATGATCTCACAATTGAACGGTAATCCAGAAGTCCCTTGTGCGGAAGTCTTACATCATACGCTTCTTGATTACTGTATTCTATCATCTGCCTGAACCACCTGTCATTATATAGCAGAGCCTGCTAAACAAAACACCGTGCATTATATAATGAAATCAAAATTAGGATCTGACATGGCATCACACAAACCTAACACGAAAAATACAGGTTTGGGCCAAACTGGTAGGGTGTTATTTTATACTGAAAATCAAAAGATATATGAAAAATATTATAATATGAAAAAAAAAGTATCAGGATAAACACGTCGTTTTCGTATCAATCACGAAAACTCAAATAGTGTTCGGGTTTGGTCATGTTCTGGTCAAGTTCAGCCCACCCACGAACACAACCCATGTAACACCCCTGATTGAAAATGGGTCGATTTGGATCGTATATTAATTACCTTTGCAAAAATTAACTTGGCAGCTACATTTCCAGCTTGGGTACACACCAAAAGGAGATCTTTTGGATGATGATGCTTAGTGAAGTCTTCGGTATAAGCCAAACACTGAAAGTTGACCTTCCTTAGAATGTGTGCCCGTTCTGTAACGTACTTCAGTATCTTGCATCTGGAAAAGTTTGAATGAAATTATTGATTAAAGCAATCTAAGTAGCATTATAAAATAAATATAAATAATAAATGAATATTTACGTTGCAGAAACGTGTACGATCTCTCTTGCACCGTTCGATGAGATCGCTAACAAGGTGATGATCAAATCCACGACGTGAAAGGGTAATTGCATGAAACAAACCATCCTCCTTTTTGATCGGCAACCACATGATAAACATGACAAAACATCATTAACTTGAAACAATTCTTTCAAACTCAAACAGATTAAGAAAGACATACTTTAAAATTTCCATGAACTAAAAATCAATAAATGGAATGAAAAATTAAGATCAGAAGTTACATTTCTCTAAAATTTCCATTTAACAACTTAAATCCGTTTTAAAATTTTGAAAGACTTTATGAAGACGATGTGAATTATGTATTCGTTTACAGAAAAAGAAAGTAAACCCTAGAAATTAAATGTTTAAAAGATTGCCATTTAAGCATAGCAAGTTGATCTATTAAGAATTGGTGTATCTACTAAAGGAAAAAAAATCATAAGCAAAACTGATCTATTAAGAATTGGATCTATGAAACTGGGAACCATAAATTTACCTCAAGAAATACTTATTTTCAAGACGACGACTAAGATGCCAAAGCACCTCAATTATGATTCCGCTTATGCTTATGCAGATATCTTTCTCTCAATGAAAAGAAAATCACATGATATATATAGAGCAAATGGTGACATAACCAGGTCTTCAATACCACAAATGCAACGAAAGCAGATAGCTATGATATTAAAGCCATATAAGAAAAACAGGAGGTTGCACAGGTCAGAATCAAGAAATTCACAGCATGCATTGACTGATGACTTGTTTAAGGTATATCGCACTATGATTTGTCAACTTCTGATTGGCTAAGACACGACTGATCGGTGAGTCGGTCCATCAATCCAACTTCCAATATGAATACTAGTCAGCTTTCCAATGGGTCCTTACTAATTTTAGGTGTAGGTAGGTGTAAACTAGCCGAGCCGCTCATTAGCTGCTCGGAATCGGCGCATTAAAAGTGCGAACGACTGAGCGTAAATGAGCTTGAGCCTAAACTGAAGCGCACTTAATAAATAAGACCGAGCTTGACTAGGCTCACTTGCCTAAATGAGCTTATTATTTATATTAACTAAAAAGTTCTTATTTTATAGAATATGTACATATTACACAATAAATAGTATTATATAGAGTAAAGTAAATAACAAATATTATGTTACATATAAAAAATTTATAACTATAAATGTATATAACTATATATGTCCGTTCATAACTTCATATACAAAAATCACTAAATAATTGAGAAATAAACAACAAGCCGAGCCCAGCTCGATCTTGAAAATTTTCATGCAAGTAAGCGAAGGCTCTGTTACACCCTTAACTATAGATAATTGTTGGAACGATGGTGTTGCAACAAAGGAATTGCACTACTTGGTCTAGAACTCCGCATGTGCTTAAGAGTTGAAATGCCTAGATAAGCAGAGAAAAAGTAATGTATTGTTAACCTGTCTCCGGGGTTAGGCCTCGTGAACAAGCTCCAGCATGAGAGTAAGACGGGTGTACTTTTAGAGAGAAAAGGAGTGTGTATTAGATGTTATAGAGTGAATAAATACATTTCTCCCTACTTATAAAGCCAGAACTCGGGTATTCTTCATCATTAGATGTATAAGTTGTAGGGACAAGGGGTGCTCGTCACATGCCATGCTTAGTCATGTGGTAGAGTTGAGATGGCGTATGATCATTCCACCAAATCCAACTCTAGTGTGTAAGAACATACTTAATGCTTGCCATTATATATTAAACTTAAGGGACTTATCCGTAGCTCCAAACCAGTGTTGGTGCGACAAGTATTTCCCAAAGCTTGTATGCCAACAACTAAGAACTTTGAAGCCCCGCAACTATTTACCTTGCAGGTTCTAACCTACAGTTGTCGGAATGGTGTTACCCAACCATGTCCCACATCCATCATGGCACGAGTGTAACGAGTATCATAACAGACTTAACACTTTGTTTTTCTTTTTCTTCTTTTAATTGGTCCATGCAGCATGTGTATTTAAATTTCAATTCTACATGACATTCATTGTTTATATAATATGACAACTTCCTCATTTGCTAACCATTGCAAATTTCGTGAAAAAAACCCTTTTCCAGAGCCTTGGTTAGACAAGACATCAAGACCTTAAAAAGAACAAGGAGTGTCCTAGCCTCTAATGGTACAACAAGCGTCTTGGTTAGGCAATACCTCAAGTGGAACACAAGGTTATTTGAACCTTTTATCATTCTTGTTGATTAACATGTTTTCTTTGTAATCCTCAGAACGTAAGTTTTGATAGAGGTAGACCAAAACTGTCATGAGATGAGCATATTAGGCGTAATTTGTTGAACTTACACCTCTTCAAGAACATGATCGATGATAGGACTTCTTGGAAACGTCAGACAAAGGTTAGGGGCATCAAGGGACTGATAGATTTGGTCATAGCTAGGTCTAAATGTCTTGGTATGGCCTACATTTTGTGTTTTCATGTCTAATCAAGTGTTGGTGTTAGCTACTTTTCTAGATGTCTAGTGTTCCCTTTCCTGCCCTGCTCTTCCTTTTTTATATCTGCTAATACAAATATACTATGCCACTTGTACTATGAATACAAAGCAATTTAATAATAATAATAATAATAAAGAAAGAAAAGAAAAGGTAGGTAACAAATAAGAAAGAAAGGGGCTTGTTAAGTCAGGATCTCTTTGGGGACAGCCTCTATAGTTACAAACTACAAACATCTATCATTTACTGTTTTCTGAATTGTTAGGCCTATTGCAGTTCTTTCTTTGTACTTCGCGTTCTGCACTTCCTAACACTATATGCTTCCCCTCATCAGTTCATATGAACAGTTTTGACTTGAGGGACAACTCAAATAATTAAGGACTAAATAATTAACAATCAAAATTGAACACTTAGGAGATAAAGAGAAAGAGAGATATATATAAGAACCTGAGAAAATATGCTTAGGCTCATTGCTGAACTGCAAATAATTTTGAATCTCAAAAATGCCACCCTTTAGCTCTCCAATATTTCCGTGCATTTTCATCACGGCGGCTTTTTTTAACCTTCAAAAAAAGCTTATAAGCCATCTCAACTTTATTTGAATCCATCAATTTGTTATTCAGCTTAGCATAAATAAGTCTACTAGGGCAAAATCCTTTCTTCAAACAATCCTCCATGATGACCACAGCATTTTCAAGTTGACCATTGTTGCAAAGCCCATAAATAATATACTCATAAACTTCTACATCAGAAACATAACCACTTTGTTCCATATCATCCCACATTTTCAAAAGCATGCCACATTTACCAAATCGTGAGAGTCGCATAAGCAATATCTTATAAGCAGTTATTGATATTGTACATTTTGCATCTTTTGCTTTCTTATAAATCATCATAGCAGCATGTGGGGGGCCATAACTACATAAAGATTCGATGAATGAGGTTATTGTACCTGTAGTGGGCGTAATATCCCTACCTATCATTTCATCAAACATTTCAAGTGCATCTGCTACTCTTCGAACTTTAAGAAAAGCAAAGATTATTGCGACATAAGTATCAACGTTTGGTTCACAGTTATCCCTCAACATAGCATCATAGTATTTCAAACATTCATCAATATCTCCAATGGAGATAAGATTGAAGATCATTGCATTGAAAATAGCAGCATTCAGCACACATAATTTACGTTCTTTCAAATTCTCAAACATCTTAACCGCGTTATCGATTTGACCACTTCTCCCCAAACCCTCAAGCACGTAACTAAAAGTCAAACCATCCGGATCAAACCCATCTTCCACCATTTCCTTCAAAACCCTCTCGATTTCATTAACCCTACCAAATCTTGACCACCCACGAATCACTATATTATAAGTCTCACTGTCATACTCCACTTTCTCCTTCATTTTCTTTAGCAATGCACTTGCAGCGGTTACATTAGAACGCTGACAAAGGCATCGAAGCATAACTTTTAAAGAATCCAAACTATAATCCATCCCGAACTCTTCCAACTTCCCAAACATACGTAAAGCTTTCGAGACTCGTTTACCTTTAACAAAACTATCCATCACAATAAACAAGGTTTCATTATTAGGGCTCAACCCTTTACTCCTCATCTCACTCATCACATCCTTCATAAAATCAAAAAACTTTCTTCTCCCTAATGCTTTAAGAAGTATATTATAACTATCAACATGTTCAAACATTTTCCCATTCTCAATTGCCCATTCAAATAACATAACCATAGATCCTCCATCTAAATTCCCTCTGTTAACTACTTTAGCAATTAACTCAATATTCACCTCAAGATCAACAGAAGCTTGTGTTAATGCATTAAAAATTGCATTTTTTCCATTTAGTTTTTGAATGAAAATGCCTCTTAACTTATCTTCAGGTGACAGTAACATTTCCTTTAAAGTATGTTGTTGAATAGAAGATGATGTGTTGTGATGACGGATGGGTAACAAGAGAGACAATTGATCTAACACATGGTGTTCATTAAGCTTGGTGTTGTTTTCGGTATAATCTGAGGTGATTGGATCAAGTGTTTGTGTTGAAAAGGGTATGAATGAAATAGGGGAATGAAGAAGAAGTTGAGAAGTGTACCTGAATCTAGCAAGGAGCATGGTTGTTGTTCGACAAGGTTCAAACGTAATTTGTGAATGGCAAGTTGTGAAGTTTGCAGGGCGGAAGCGAACAGGGTGGTTCACAAAATGAAGAAACACCGAGAGATACCAGACAATCAGGGGAAATGGGTTCGGTTCGATTCGATTCGATTCGGCTCGGCTTATCAAAAACCATTAAAAAAAGGAAGGAATTGAATTGTTATGGAATGAAAAAATTATACTATATATCGATTGGTTGTATGTGCAAACTAATGTGGGTTTATAGATCAAATTGACCTATTAATAAGTTTAGTCTTTTGAGTTAAGTTCTCATATTTGGTTCTAACACCTATGACAGCAATAGTAGCATATAATCAGTTCATTTCCTCATGTTAACTATGAGGGGTGCTTCTTCGATTCAAATACGAGTTGGGCAGATATAATTGAAACTTTTAAAATTGCATTTGAATTTGATCCACGTTCTAATAAGTATTTGTGTCGATTTGGTTAAGTAATTCAAATGTATTCGATTTTAAAAATAAAGTTTTTTTATGAAAAACAATTTCACATTAAACATAAAATGCAGCACCATCATAACTACATAAGTCTAAAACATCACCAAATAACGTGTAAAATATCAGCAAGTCAACAACTAAAAAACGTGACAAAAAATTTATTCAAAAAAGATCTAAAGCTGCCAAATCAACAACAAAATAGGACAAAAACATGTTTAAAAGTGCATAATTAAGTAGATATATTAAAAAAATATATACATTGAAAACTTGTAGTTTGGATTGGACTAAAGCTCATATCCATATCTAGATAAGTAGATACATCAAAACATATATATTAAAAGTTTATTATTATTCTTATTCGAACCGAATGCAAATAAGTAAAATCATATTCATGTTCAATTCAAATTCGACAAAATTATTCGAATGCAAATGGAATTCGAATGGCTTTAATCAAATTCGATTCGAATCGAATTTCGATTAATATGAATCGTATTCGAATAACGAACACCCCTAGTAACTACACTCGTTGTAGATTACATACCAACAAATACTTGATTTTGAATAAAACCACGTTCTCAGAATAAAAAAATATTATATAAAAAATAAAACAGTTTCAGGAGTACATTATATATTGGGTGAGGATAGAATAAAAAAAATCACATTAACCTTTATAAAATTAAAAAAACACATTAAAGTTTTATAAAATAAAAGACCACATTAAACTTCTATAGAAAAAGTTAAAAAAAACTGAAGTTTGATGGCCAAATTCAAAAACATCCAAAGTACGCTATTTCTTTGTATCATGTGAAATTCATGTCTTTATTAAGTAGCTCAGTAGTTAGTCATAGTGTTCATGACTCAGTCTCGACCACATATAAGAAAAACCAAGCTTTCCTAAAGACATCAGACCATTGTCGAGCGTGAAACGATATCAACTAAACAAGATAAACTCGGCATTTTAATTCAAACGAAATGAAATCATACGGTACATAAAAGTAAGAACACTACGTAAACCTAGCTACAGTGCATCATGAACTGAATACGAAATGCAAAGTTCCAAGCATAACAAAGTATAAACTATGAACATTCAAGTCACTAGCAAACAGTTGGCCTGAATTAAACAGATTTTATCACTGAAAAGCATATAAGATCAATCATCATCCTCATCATCATCATCCTCCTCCTCATCTTCTTCATCATTGCCCCCCTCCTGCAATTATAATAGAGTAAATTTAAATAAAAAAGGCTAAAAGATACACGTATAAAGTTTCCTAAAGTGCACTTTTGATGATTATTGTAAAAATATAGCACTGTAAGTCTGTAACCAAATTTAACATCAAGGTTATTTTATAGAAGAAGTTCAAAGTATATTTGCCACAAACGTTCTCCTCATCAACCCAAACCACTTTAACACACAGCAAAAAAGGTATCAATCTTGAAAAATATGAGCAAACACTGCCCCCTGTTTTCATGTATGGCAATTTCAATGGTTTTAAAAGTGCCACTTTATTCATACAGTTTACTATAAAATTAATACTCAAATACTAATTTAAAAAAGTCGGTTCTTATTTCACTCCCACATCTGCTAGTTTGAGTTAAATGCATTAACTTGGGTTAAGAATTGTCCAAATGCTCTTGCTTCACTCACTAGATGAGGATATAAAAGCCAGTTTTTTTTAATATGGATTGTTTGTCCTACGAACTCATCGTCTCTATGGCAAGCAACCTTTCCAAATTTCTTAAATCTTAATTCGTAAGCTCCTCACCCTCTTAAATAACGTACTTGAAAGAGAAAGAAAACCATATGTAAAAGAAAAAAAAAATTACCTGCCCACTTTCCTCATCTACCTCAGACTTTGACTTTTCAGATTCTTCATCATCCTCAGCCGTGCTCTCCTGTATAAGTGTACGAAAATTAGAAATGACAATGTTAATAGTTTGGCACATTTATTATTGATTGGTCAATTCAGGTTATGCCATCTCTCAAATAAAAAAATTTTAATTTTAGTGCATACAACCTTAGAAGTATCTTTTTATTCAAGCATTGTAAGAACGCATAAAACATTAATTTTATAGAGAGAGGGTGTGTGTATAAGAACACCCTGATTTTTTTCATAAATGTAAAAAAATAACAAAAAGGTATGCCGACACCCGGCCAGTTTCAACTAGTTGAAAAATTATCGGTTTGACCCCACCTGATTTGCCATCTCTTAACACAAGATCTAAGCAAGCGAATACATTATTATGCTGACAAAACGAAATGCACAAAGGTCACCTGTTTCTTGTTGTATGCAGTCATTTGTTTCTCATAATCAGTCTTCCTTTTTGCAGCTTTGGCTTCATATGGTGCTTTCTCCTGACAAGAATAGATACAATAACTAAGCTCAAATAAGAATTAAGATACGACCAATTTCATTGACAAAACTTTTACAAATACCTAAATTGGTTTGACGCTTATTCTCATGTATCTAAAATAAAAAAAATATGTTTATTTGATGGCCTTTGACCTAACGAATGTCATGTAAAGCCTGAACCTTTTAGTGCTAGGTTTAATTATGATGATTATATTATTTTTATGTAGACTCGCCTTTCCTATAAAAACAGCAAAAAGAATTGAGACATGCGTCTTTTAAATGATCCTATAGCGATCCTAAGATGAAAGATACATGCTTTAGTCCAATTTAAATCTAGAAGGCTAGAACCTACAAAGTCAAGTAGTTGGACCACAACAATAAGAGCTTAAGTTGCCCACTCTCTCCAAAACTAATGTATAGGACCCACTTTGGTACAAGGAAAACGATACTACATAGGGGTACCATACGACGCTTTAAGCTTTAATGACTTCTTTAATAACCACATAGAAACCACACTTTGACAAACTAAGCTTACTTACAGCTGCACTCAAAGATTTCCACTTCTCTCCACCAGCTTTCCCAACCTGTGAGCAAACACGAATGCATAAGACGAAAAAATGAAGAAAAAACGAAAACGCCATGTACCACTGGTATGATGTACTTACAGCTGAAACAGCTTTCACATTTGGATTCTCTTTCTTAAACGTCTTCCGGAACTCCTCACTGTACCATAACAATTCACCCGATCAGAAGCAATATACTATAAGCTTATTTACATTTAACAATACCAAATAAGCCCTTTTAAAACTACACATACAGGAAAACAAAGAAAGCACTTGGTGGTCTCTTTGGCTTGTTAGGATCTTTTGCTGCTTTACCAGCCTTAGCCTTGCTTTTGCCAACGGCCTTAGCAGGCGCCTTTCTTTTCCCTACCTTTCTGAAATATCAAAAAGATGATAACAAACCGTTAAACTTCAATAACATGTCGTTTTTCAGTAACATCTAACATAATCAACTTTGAAAGAACAATTGAATTATTTAAAAAATAAAAAAAAGTCCAATGAAAAAACTAGAAACATATTCTTGTTCAATTTTATATATCAACTGATCTACTATATAATAACAATAAGAGCATGAAATTAAAATTGATCTTAGCTTGTCATCAACAGGCTTCAAACTATCCTTCTTCACTGCTCCTTTACCTTTTGCACCCTTCATATCTACAAAGCCCAAAAGAGAAATTATAAACATATATTAAGAACATATTTAACAAAAATGTGACTACTTCAAAACAATAAAACACCATTCAATCTCATCAATCAAAAGCAAATGCATCAACAACTTGAAATAATGCCAATGTACAGATATAAACCTACATTATTTCCAGACAGTGACAGTTCTCAAAGAATAAAAAAACTGCAAATAATGCAATCATTCGAATCTTATAATGGTATTAATTCCAAACCAATTGAAGATAGAATAAGCATCAATAAAGTCACTAAAAAGCTAAAAAGCATAATATAATATCAATCTATCATACACAACAGATCAAAAAACTTGCTACAGAAACCCTAATTTAAACTGTTATAGAACAACATACATAAACTTCAAAACAATCAAATCAGCAAACATCAAACAAACCAATAATGAAACAATTACCAGCTTTTAAGTAACCAATACAACAATTAGGCACATGTAGTTCAGATTGAAGAACAAATAAACTAAAAAAATCATAAACATAAACAACAAAGCATAACAATAAACAATTGAGCAAAAATGAAAGCATAAACGGAGAAATCACTGACTTGGAAGTGATTATGTTGTAATTGTTTGTGTTTGAAGAAGAAATTAAAGTAAAAATTGGCAAGTAATTGAAAAAATAGATCTGAAGAAGAAGATACTTATAGAGAGATAGAGAGGATCTGTGATCGGTGAAGTGAAAGAGAGTTGAAGCACGATGAGGAAGTAACAGAGAAATCAATGTGACTTTACAAAAGAGTAACCGGACTAGCCGGTTGACTTGTACATCATTTTGTCACAACGGTTGTGGAACTGTGATGTATACCGGGTATAGCCGGTTTCTGACTAAAGTAGAAGAAGATTAATAAGTGGTATGAGAATCGGGGGTTTTGTCACTTAGATCCTTAGGTGCTGTTTGTTTTTTCTGCAGGAAAATGTCTTTAGTCTGCGGATCACATCTGCAGACATCTGCAGAAGAAGAGGTGAACCAAACCTCTGCAGTCTGCAAGAAGAAGACTGTTTGTTTTTTAACGTCTGTAGATAATTTCCAAAATAAACTTAAACTAAGCAAGTCGATTTTTTAAACTAAATAAAGTAATAGTTACAAACATTATGCATATTCATCACTTTCTATTAACTTCTTCACTTTTTAATAACTTCTTTCACTTCACTTCATCCTAACCAAATTCGTTTTAAGTTCTCACTTATACGATCCTAACCTATATCCAAGTGGTTTATCTAAAGAAGGTTTCTTCTATTTCTCAGTTGATTTCTTGATGGTTGTTTCCTCCTTCTTTGCGGCGGTAGCGGTGGTGGGGAAGGAAGTGCGACGGCGGAAGGTGGGGCTGGAGGAGGAAGAGCGACGGCGGAAGGTGCGGCTGGAGGAGGAAGAGCGACGGTGGGAGGTGGGGTTGGAGGAGGAAGAGCGAGGGTGGGAGGTGGGGGTGGAGGAGAATGGGATCTGTTTCATCAGAAGGTAGGGGTGGAGAAGAAGGGGTGAAGAGGTTAGAAGTGGTGGGTTTACCTCTGCAGCCAGAAGATGACGGACAGACCTTTTTTTAATGAAAGGTCTTCCAGAAAACAAACACGCTGCAGACCTTAGCGTCTGCGCGTGGTCTGCGTGGCGCAGACAAAAGAGGTAAAAAAGAGCTTTTCATGAAAAACAAACACACCCTTAGTGTTTGTGTAAGGTTGTATTTTGGAACAAAGTTAACAAACATTGTTTTGAAGTGTCTATTGGCTATTATTAATATTAATTAAGTTGACGGATTATGACGTGATGAGGTATGTTTTTGACTTTATTACACGTGGTGTGTTTGCGATTTTGTGACAAGCGTTACGATGGTGATTGTGGTGTTTTTGTGACGAGACGTATGTGTCATTTCGTTACACGAGTTACGTTTTTAATATTAACACATATAATACGTATATATATAAAAAAAAATAATGACTCACTACTTAACGGTGTAATAAAGTTGTGAAGTAAAGACTACTATTAACTTTTAGACCTATATATGGGTTTTATTATGTAAAATAATAGGGTGGTATATTACATTTATTTAAAATATTCTATCATTTAAACTCGCCATAACATTGCATTTAATATTAGAAAGATTTATCGTATGCAATAATACTAGGACAATTCAACCTATTTATATTTATTCAAATTTTGGCAATTTCAAACACAATATTTTTAATGCAATTAGATCTCACCTCACCTAATTTTTAAACATCACCCTAAACTTTTATATAATATTATTTTTAACCCCAAAACTCATTACGTAATTTCAATATATCTTCCTCTTTTAATATGCGACTCATTACGACCTAACGCCGTAATAAAACGTTTTTTTAGCAACGCATTACACGAAGTTATATATGTAAGACCAGTAGTCGCATTACACACCTCGGTCTTGTAACTAGTTAAACAATAATAAAAAACCAAATCCAAGCAACCGATAATCAAATGCCATGTGAAAGTAAGCCATCGGGATTTGAGAATCAAATACTTCCTAACCGAAATCAAGTCCCGGTGATTCAAGAATCAAGTAGTTTCTGTTATCATGGAATCAAACACCTCTTATATAGCATTAGCTTGCAAACATAGACACAACTTTACAAACAACCGTAAGATACAAAAGTATGGTCTATAACACCTATGTATCCCATATACCAAGTACATAGCCCCCGAATTGCCATCAACTTCGAAAAAAAACACTAACTACATGGCCATATAAGCTTGTTTAGTCGAATAAACCCCTTGAAGTGCACATTTACATACATATGTAAAAACTTGAGCTAATTAAGCACTTTTATGAGTTTTTCTATAATACCTAGGGGCTAGGGAGTATCCAAAAGTTGATTAATCAGGAACTTAAGTCTTAAGACGCTACTTAATGGGCTCCCTGTTGGCCTAGTTTATTGAGCCTTGTTGTTGTGCTATTAGCCTATTACTGGATTCATCCAAGCACATTTGGGCCGTGCTATGATATATCATATATTTATATATGTTCTAAAACATATACGATTCTAGAGGTGAAAATAACGGTTCTAGAACTGAACTCCCATGACCGACCCAGACCCGGCATCAAGAGGAATCGGTCCAAACCCAAAGAAAACGTCATTTCATTTCCAAACCAAGTAACATTTTCCTTAAACCAAACGATCCAAAATGGATAAAAACCACTCAAACTGGAAAAAAAAAAAAGTAGAAACCAGATCAACAACTTGGATCTAGCCAGAACCGTCTTAACTCAAACTGGCAACTATAAGTCTATAACTAACCTATTTGAAAAAAAAAACTAGTTTGTACAATATCTTATTTTCCGAGTATCATATAAAAGATAAAATCAGTTATTTTGATTTTTTGACAAGTATTATTGTGTGTAATAATGTTTACCACAAACTACAATCCACCAATAGATATCAAACATTGTTCACTCTTCACAACCAGATAAGCCTCAGATAAGGCACACGTTCTCTCATCCGTCAGATGGATTCACTCTCTTCATCCAACGCCCCTAAATCCCTCACTTATCTCATCCCTTCACACCAACAAACCTATACATCACCACATGCACTCACATAACACTTCCACATTAAACACCACACACACACAACCAACACACCACCATCAATGGCAACCACCACAGCCGCTGCCTCCTCTTCCTTCATTGGAACCCGCATCCGGGACCTTCATTCCAACACCGGTCGAGTCTCGGCTCGGTTCGGGTTCGGAAAGAAACCCGCGGCCCCTAAGAAGTCTTCCAGACCCGTTACATCAGACCGTCCATTATGGTACCCCGGTGCAAAAGCACCGGAGTACCTAGACGGGAGTCTGGTTGGGGACTACGGGTTTGACCCGTTTGGTTTGGGGAAACCAACGGAGTATTTGCAGTTTGATTATGATGGGTTGGACCAGAATTTGGCGAAGAATGTGGCTGGGGATGTGATCGGAACCCGGTTCGAGAGTGCGGAAGTGAAGTCGACACCTTTTCAGCCATATGATGAGGTTTTTGGGCTGCAGAGGTTTAGGGAGTGTGAGCTGATTCATGGACGATGGGCTATGTTGGCTACACTTGGTGCTCTCACTGTTGAGTCTGTTACTGGCGTTACATGGCAAGATGCTGGAAAGGTAACTAATTCTTATGTTTAAAATCTTACTTCAGTTATAATCAAATTAATTCAACCGAATGGCATCAAATTGGGTTCGGTTAATGGTATCAAATTATTTTCCTTTTGGTTCACATATATGATATAGGCCCAAAAAATTTCAAACCCTAATGTAATAAACGGTGGTACACCCCTATTTGTTGGCTAGTGGTTTTATTATTGCCATGTGCCCATGTGCACATATTGATTTTGAGGTTTTTAGTGGGGAGAAAGGTTTTTAGACGCTAATGGATTAAATTATTTTAATTTATTTTTAATTCAATACAAACTATTGATAAACAAATGGGTTAAAAATTTATATTATTTTAGCCCTTCCTTGTTAGATCAGTAAGTTTGATAAGTAAATAGGCTAAATATTGGAGCATAATTTTTAAATTTGTTTAATAAAAATTAACCCAAAAAAGTGAATAATTTTAATTGGTTTAACATAATTGTGTTTTACTATAATTTTATAGAAAATTTACATATATGTAATGTATAATTTTTTGTTTCAAATTTATGTCGGGAGAGATGTGTCTTGTGCGGTCACACCTTTAGCGGCACCGACTCCGGCCCGTGAACATGCATAACATATATTTTGAGAAATTGACTAGTGTATCATCTAATACCAATTTTGTAAATAAAATTGTTTAATAAGCCAAATAAACTTATGGATTTTTGGATGGTTTATTCTTAGGTGGAACTAATTGATGGATCATCATACCTTGGCCAACCACTTCCATTCTCAATCACCACTTTGATCTGGATCGAGGTTTTGGTTATTGGCTACATTGAATTTCAAAGGAATGCTGAACTTGAACCCGAAAAGAGGCTATACCCGGGTGGTCCATTTGATCCGCTAAACTTGGCTAGCGACCCAGAGAAGAAAGCCACACTCCAACTGGCGGAGATCAAGCATGCCCGTCTTGCCATGGTGGCGTTCCTCGGGTTTGCTGTCCAAGCAGCGGCCACAGGAAAGGGCCCACTCAACAACTGGGTTACACACTTGAGCGACCCACTTCACACCACTATCCTTGACACATTTGGCTTCTTCTCTTAAACCCATGTTTAATTTGAAGACATTTCTTTATATGTATTAATTACTACTATGTTGTAAAGTTTGTAAACTTTTGACAAATCACGCGGAACAATATTATGTGTTTCTTGTCACTCGGATGGATTGAAATGCTAAGTACGTGTTGCTTCACTTCCTTTGCTAATTTGTCACATAAAAAAACATTGGCATTCATGTGGCATGCTACAATGGATTGTATCCAGGTTAAATTGGCTTTCGAAGAAAAAACATAAAGCACCTCCTTCGCTCTATGTGGATTTCATACGAAAAACACCAATCATTCTACATCACTGTTTCGATTATGTTGTAACTCTTCCTAACTGTAGTAATTGACACAGCAATAACTATTTTTTAACTTTCTGTTAATGAAATGACTTTTGGGTTGTGTAACCTTGCAATTTTTTACAGATATAACAAGGCTTGGTGTCTTGTTCAAATACACGAAATACATGTTTCACACACAATAAAATCAAGAAGAATTTCTAGCTTTCTTTGTGTGTAGTCTTGTTTTAGGTATACTTTCGGGTGTTACTGTGTTAGGATACTCTAACAGTTCAATCTGCTTAGGCTATTATACTTTGGAAGACAGACAAGATTCACTTGAGTGGTCTGAAATCTGTTTTGAGAGACCTCTATTGAATAAAAATCTTCAACTACCTCTTTTTTTGTTTATGCATTTATTCTTCGATTGGTTTTCTTGAATTGTAATTTGTTTTATTTCTACTTTTGTATTGTAATTTCATGTTTATTAATAAAAGCATTTTATTTTAGATTTGTGAACGGTGTTCCTATACACTTTCAAACAACCCCAACGGTAACCTCAACATTCAAAAGTTGAAAAGGTTCAATGGGTATTGGTACATATTGTACCCGGCCATTTGGTACTCACCACGATCGCTAGCAGTGTTCCCGACCACCCGCCAAACCCGATCGTTTTGATACATCCACCCCCTTGACCCCTAGGAAAAAACGCTCAACTCTTAAAAACACATTATTAAGACTCGAGAAACTCACACATATGTAAAACAACCTGAATATAACAAGGCTTAATTTACATGTATGTAAATTAGTGGTTCTGTAGTTCTGTAAATAAGAAGTGGTTCTGTAATGATCCTCACTCTATATATATATATATACTTATTATTATTATATTAATTTATAAACTTGATCAAGTTTCAGGACATTTTGGTGTTTCGCTTGGGTGTTGTTTAGTTCATTGATGGTGGTTGTTGCTTGAGTGTTATTTAATTGGATGACTATATTTTATTATTTTTACAAACTTGATGAATAATTTTTTTTGGCATTATTGTAATTTGATTTGTTTTGCTTGGGTGTTGTTTAATTGATTGATGACGGGTTGTTGTTTGCATGTTGTTTAATTAGATGATGTTGTTGACATGGTTGTTAATATCTGTTCTTTTTACTTTTTTGTAGTTTGTATTTTGTGTATATGTATTTTTATTGTTGGTATATGTGTAGTATGTGTTTATACTTTAATAGTTGTTTTGATAGTTTTTTTTATTTTTGTTTGGGTTCGGTTTTTCAGTTTCGGATCAGTTTTTTCCATTTTATGCACACCCCTAACCACTGCACATATATGCTTGTTTTTATATACCAGTTGTATCATATATGCTTGTTTTTATATACTCAGTTGTATTTTTAGCTGTTTTTAGGACAAAATACACACCCCTAACCACCTCACATAGTATTATTTATTAGTTTTATTTCAATCTAAATATATTATTTTTATTTTATTGGTATAAACTTAACTTTGGTTTAGAGAAAGTATTAGAATCAAATTAATAGTAATTAAATAACAAAAAATAGTTATTCGATTTGTTCTGATCCGTGATCTTTCACAACCAATTATTCCATAGATCGGAAAGTGTCGTTTTCAACCCAATATCTATGTCGTTTCCACACTCACCTTTTTTAATCATACACCTTTACTTTCAAATGTTCAACCTTTTGTTTTATATCATTTCTGTCATTATATTACGTGGTAGAAATATATACTATAAAGCATATGGTATCTTCATTTAAGAATAATTCAGTTTCAATTATTAAACGATTAGCAAATTAATATTTATGAACAAGCACACATTAGTAAAAAACTGCAATATTACTTTTATTATAATACGAATAAAAGGCACTTGTAATAACCACACCAATACTCATTTTCAATGATTTGGCAACATAATATCATAGGCAAAAGCTTTTACTGAGGGTTGGGAGGACGACTGTTCGCAGCAGAAACTCTTGAACCCCACTCGAGCAACTCTTTGCTCGTATCATCCTTATGACATAAAACTTCAATGAAGCAGAAGCAATCTTTTTTAGCTCCTGTTGCAGTCTCTATCGCTTCGACTAGATCTTCTTCACAAAACACCTTCAAATTTCAACAAATTTATTATTGTGATCGATCAGTTGTGCGTATATATATAAAACATATATAACTTAAATCAATACATTGTAGTCCAACATTTGCCTTCACCATTGTGGATTGCATCCACTAAACCAGTGTAGTTCCAGTTCTTGATCACATTGTAAGGCCCATCATGGATTTCAACTTCGATGGTGTAACCGCCATTGTTTATCAGGAAGATGATGGAATTCTGCCCACATCGCAGCATTGTCGACACATCTTGGGCTGTAACCTGTAGTGAATAAAAACAAATTAGTTTTAAAAAGTCAGGATTTAGATCAATGAGGATATATACGAGGTTAAATTTGTATATACTTGGAAGCTCCCGTCACCAATGCAAGCGATCACTCTCTTATCAGTAGCAGCCTGTGCATACCCAAGAGTAGCACCAACAGACCATCCAATCGACCCGTATTGCATCTGAAACTCATACCTACAGCAAACGGTTTCAATAATCAAAATGTGATGACATAAAAACATGTGTCATGTGTAAGATGAAGTAATGCTATATTTGATGCTTACCCACATCCTTCAGGAAGTTTTAGTTTCTGGCAATTGAACCATGAATCACCAGTTTCAGCGATCACAGCGGTGTCACTAGACAGCATATTTTGTATGTGTTCAAAGAGAACATTAACCCTTAATGGCTCCTTAGGAGCAGATTTAAGAGGACGTCCTTCAGGGACGAAAATGCGATGGTAATTTTCATAAGCAGTGGTGTTTTTCTTAAGCTTTTTAGCTAAAGCTTGCAAGAAATCCTTCATAAGAATACAACCATAAGTCGGCCCATTTCCTACCACGACCCGGTCAGGGTGAACAATGAGCGCCTTCTCTTTTTTCAGAAGGAGAGAGTAACCAACAGAGCTGTAATCATTGAATATAGGGCCAGCAAATATGTAAGCATCAGCTGATTCAACAATTTCTGCACAAAATGGCGTGCTTACCGCACCCCAATAAGTCCCAATAAAGCGAGGGTGGTGCTCTGGGACTAGCCCCTTTCCTGCTGGTGTGACCGCAAGAGCATAACCAGACGCGTCTGCCAACTCAACAAACGCCTCACACGCACGTGAAACACGAAGTTTAGGTCCTCCCACCATTACAGGCTTTACTGCTTTGTTCAAAAACTCCGCTGCAGCCTCAACAGCTACTTCCAAACCCATCTTATTACTCACCCTACACCATAATAAAAATAATCATCAACTCAAATCACGTATACAACATACTAAAATCTATAATTTGACATTTACAACTTTAAATAATGTTTGTATATATAACTTACTTGGGGGCTAAAGAAAACGGAACCGGATCTCGGCTAAACGTAGGATGAGGAATTGCAGCCAAATTACAACCTATGCTGATGTAAACAGGCTTGCTCTCTTTCAAAGCAGTCGAGATCGCAGTATCGATCAGTTCATGTGCATCTTCCAAGTTATTCACCACAGCCTACGTTTAAAGCAACACAAATTAATCACATATACTAAAACCCTAGAAATATCTCTAGTCTAAAACAAGTTACGCTACATTAGCATAATCACATCCTCCAGAAAAATGATGTTAAATCGATGGTTAAAAACTTCAAAATCATTATAGGATATGAGGATCAATGTTCATTATACCTGAAAACATGTGACTGTCTGAAAACAACGAAGCTCCTGGCTAAAATCCGGCAAACCAATAGTATGATGAAGGATCCTATTGGTACCATAATCATTCGAGTTCGGTCCACCAACAATACAAATCAAAGGCAAATTTTCACTATACGCACCAGCAATAGCATTGAGGACACTAAGTCCACCAACAGTAAACGTAACAACACACGCACCAACACCACGAGACCTTGCATAACCATCAGCAGCATATCCAGCATTCAGCTCATTACAACAGCCAATGAGGTTGAGTCCAGGCTCAGCAATGAGATGATCAAGTAACGTTAAGTTAAAGTCACCGGGAACGGAGAACACGTCGGAAACGCCGATTTGGACGAGGCGGCGAGCGAGGTGGCGGCCGAGTGTTGCTTCGCCGGAGTTGAAGGGGATGGTGGAGGATTGGACGCAGCAGGTGGCGCCGGTTTGTTGAGGGCAACCGATGTTGCCATTGGGAACAGGAGTAATATCTACAGCACCGATTTTGGTATCCATGAGAGATAGAGGTTGATATTGTTTTTGGTTTGAATGAATTGATTTGAGTGTGTGGGAAAATGAGAATGAATTGAATACTATTTATAGGGGAGTGGTTTCTTGTTACACAGGAAATACAAGGGGCGGTTTTACGTGTATGTAAAATTGTAAATGTAGTACTAACACTTGTTTTACATATTGTAAGAGCATTCACAGTGGATCCACCATCTCTATCTCTATAATTACACTAAAAACAACTATCTTTTCTCTCTCATTCCAATTGAATAATAATATTTTTTACCTTTATCATTACAGTTTCTCTCTCCTTCACTCACAACCACTTTTTTAAATTATTAAAAAATTATAGGGGATGAACAGTAGCTTTTCAAATATAGAGTTTCTCTCTCCTCCACCATCAAATTTTCTCTCTCCTTCACTCACAACAACTCATAACAACCCCTTAAAATATAAAAACCCCACTCACAAGAATTTGATTACTCAAATGTGAATGCTCTAATAACGTAATATGAGTGGGTGTCGGTTTTCGTCCTTGCATTTTGCTGGTGGTAACATGTTTAGTCCTTTGTTTTTAATATTTTATGTTTAATAAACCTTTTTTAATTTAAATTTTTTCTATGATTTTATTAGTTTTCACTACAGGAGAGGATATAATTGTCTTTTTTTGTTTTTCCTAACATCTGTAAATACAGAAGAAAAAAAAAACTAAAACCGATCTCATTCAGCTAACGGAATTACGGATGAAAGTTAGGTTAAAAATGATTTATGTTAAAATGTGGAATAATAGTGACGTAATGTGTTAGGAATTGACTGAAAATGTTAACACTAGCAAACACGGAAATGAGGATCGCAATTATTAATATTGGTTTGGTAGTAATGCACATCTAAGGAAATTAGTACGTTTGGTTGATTACTAATTTATTGTTTTGTACGGTACATGTAACATTTTAATTTTCACTTATTATGAGTTTTTAAAGTGTTTTATTTTTTGCTTGCGTGAAAAGTTAAAACATATATGGTATATCTAATTGTTAGGATATTATTGATTGATTGTAATCTCTTGGTATGATACCTTAATTAATCATGCCCATTCATTTCTTGTATTTGTATTTTTTTTTATTGTAATGTTATTTGCAGAAATGATTTACCATATATTCTAAAAAACAATTTATAAATCTTTCTAGCCGTTTTCCACACAAAAAGCATTAATGGTCAAACGGCTACAACAACTCAAGAACGTTTTAAATTTTAATTCAACAATTCAAGACTTAAAAAGGTTGAATCACGGTAACCTAACTAGTCCATGTTAAACCGTCTCACGCTTATCACATGCACAAGACAATCCAGAGTGAACTCAGTCGTTGGATAACAACTATTTGACTGTCATATATATTTAAAAAAGTCAACTTTGACCTTTATATATTTACTGCTTGACTTCTTATTTTTTAAACCCACAAATATCTTAAACTAGGTTTAATACCCGTGTGTTACACACGGGTTAAATAGTAATATTTATAAAGAAATTATAACCATTATATTTAACAATTTGTAAATATATAACATTTAAGGAGTTGGCTCCATCAACTTGCATGGTGAAAAATTTAGCTAAATTTTACCTCCAAAACTTCCTATTATAGAAAAAAAAATCTCTTCAAAAATTACCCCCTAAAAGTTTGATTTATTAGATAGATATTTCATACTCTTTACACCACAAATTAATACTCTCAAATACTTTATTCTTTTAAAAGGATTGTATATAATTAACTTTACACACGTATAACTTTGTTATTGTTGCTTATTAAATTTTTTTTACCATCGGTCATCATATTCTTGCATATTATTATCAATATCCAGGTTTTATTTCGTAATTATAAACATATATTAAACACAAAATAATTTAAAATTAGATGACAGATAAAAGTAAAACCTAGCCTACTGAACATAAAACTTTGTCCTTAGAGGTCAAAACAATGCTATGACTTTTCGGTCTAATGACATGTGGGTAATGGTGTAAGCTTGGATCTTAAAGGTCTCTGGTTCAAATTTAAATATCAATAGTATTTTTCATGGTAATGAGTTTTATCTTTGATGATGTTCCTTAGTTAGTTAGGCATGAAACTTTAAAATTAATATAGACAATTGACATCACGTCTTAAAAAAACTCAGTTGAGTATTAAGGAAGTTTTAAATGTCGTTAAAAAAATAACCAAAATAACAAATTAAGGGCGTTTAAGAATTAAGATATTATCCTTGTATTTTTCTCTTGAACTTAGTTATTAATAAAAAAGGCTGTCCAAACAAAAGTTAATACAAAAAGGAGTTGGCCATTCATAGTACTAATTAAGTAGCAAAATAATTATAGGTTTGATAAGACCTATAATTAAGTTCAAGTTCAAGGTTAGTTTAGACCAATCGAGACTCTAAAGCGACTAGCTCCACCTCTAGTCTATGACTACGTGTTTAGTTGATTTTTTTTTTTTGAAAGGCATGTTTAGTTGATTAATAACATAAAACAAATCCAAATTTTCTTTTGCTATTGAAAAGTATATGCATTTATTCAGTGGACATATACAACAAGTTGATTATATATATGTTGAATCTAGTTTCTGAATATAAAAACAAATTTATTACCAGATTTAATTGGTAAATGGGACGAAAAGCAAGAAGTACACCTTTTAATTTGACGTAAATAAAATAAATAAATAAATCGGTGGGATATAATTCCACGGTAAATGAAAACAACTCAACGGTTTTATGACCACCGAATCAACAATAGTGAAACATATCACATGGCATCCACCAACAACATGAAGCAAGAATCATGAAACTACAAAATCAGCCTACCTGGTTACTAACATAACCTATATAATTTATTCTTAAACTTATATTTATTTTTGTAATTATACAAACTAAACACATTATATATTATTACTTTATATAAACAATTACTACCTAGTAGATAACATGTGTTTTTAGTTTATGTATTATAAGAATACGTATTATAACCTGGCAATTTACAAAAATATATTACTTAATGAATTGGAATATTATGTAACTCTATTATTAGTGTTTAATCAGATTTTTTTAAAACCATGTGGTTGTCATGTAATCATTTTTTATAAGTTTATACGTGCATGTTGTTAACGGGAGAGTTTGCATTGGTGATAAGATGACTTGTTTACAAAATGTAGCTCTAGCTAGCTAGGCGTTATAAAGGTGTTAAATAAGAGTTAGGATTTCATTTGATGAGGGTTCAAATTAGTGGCGGTGTCAGCCCGAAAGTTTAGGGGTAGCCTGAAAAAAAAATTCCCGAATGTTCATACATAAATAAAAATAACACCACAAAATTATAAAAATACCTAATAGATTTATTTACTTTGTTCTTTCATAGCTTAAAATCAAAGATTCAGGGGTATCATTATACATAAAACCGGAGAATACATATATTTTTTACACTTCGCAATGAAATTTCAGCCGTTGTCCGGGCTACCTCTGACCTATACATGCCTCCGCCCCTGGTTCAAATCCTCTTATTGATAGAAAAACTTACTATTTAAGCCGTTAAAACTAAAAAAGTTATATAGCATTTTTAAATAAATCATACATACATTTAACATACGTTAGTTATACATACATTTTTTACATATATTTTTATAAGAACTAAAAACCGATTTATAGCAAGACGCTTGAAACGAAACACCACAACAAAATACAACCATACCAAACAAATTATATACAACAAAGGACTCGCAACCCAATTTTGCACTTAAGTCATAAAAAAAGTATTGAGGTACTTACGTGACTAGCATGGGGTTAATGGGCTCTGAATGGATATATATTATGTATGTATATATATTAAAAGTAAGTTTAAAAAATTTGTTGACTCTATAGCAAAGTGAATTAGGGGATGTTTGGTTGAATCTTTGAATGGGGTTAATGGGCTCTGAATGGATTCACTTATGAATCGGTCAGAGGTTTCAGTGTGTTTGGTTGAACCTCTGAAAGGGATCACCTCTTAATCGGTCAGAGGTTTTACCTCTGAACCGCTCAGAGTTTCTGTGTAGCTGAACCGTTCAGAGGTTGGACGGGTGATGCGAACAAGCTAGACAGGTGACGCGTTGCTGTGCTGGTCTGGATTGGTGAAGCGACCAAGCAAAAAAAACTGGACGGGTGAGACTTGTTTGACGCGACCAAGCAAAAAACAAAAAAAAAAAAGAAAAAGAAAAGAAACTTGTGACTCAAAAACTACACTCGCACGGACCCGGGTTTTTGGAGTTGCATTCGTGAGGGTGTCGCATTGAGGCAACGAATTCAAACCAAATTTGCACCCCTTGGGCGCGAGTAGGTGCTAGAGTAAAATGTAACATAAGAACTTAATAATAAATTAAGATTTGCGTATATAAAGGCAACTATGGTTTGTCTCCACTCCTATGTGGGACAAGTGAAAAAAATTTGAATCTCATTCAGATGTCCAACCAAACAGCTTCTCTTAATCATTCAACACTTAACCATTCAGACATCTTAAGGGGCTGTTTGGCAACTGCTGAATGATTAAGTGCTGAATGGTTAAGAGGTCTGAATGGTTAAGAGGCTTTATCAATGAGAGGGATATTGAGGTAGAACTTTAGGTGATGGTAAGTTTGGTAAATGCTTTATTCAGTTTCATTCAACATCTTTCAATCTCTTAACCATTCAGCACTTAACTGAACCATTTAGATGTCCTTTTTTTATGAAGCAAACGCTCTGAATGCTGAATCTGAATGATTAAGCACTGAACTGAACCATTAAGATGTGAAACAAACGGCCCTTAACCATTCAACACTTAATTATTCAGCACTTACCAAACAGCCCCTTAGTGTATTTTGCTTCAGATCAAAAAATCGTGGGTTTGATTCCCTTGTGGTCAATTTATATTGTAGATTTTTATGTAACATTGATTTACATTTGATCTTTAAATTCTTTTATGGTAATATGTTTTAAATGATTAACTAAAACAAACAAATATATTTACTAATAAAAGTTTCATTCTTAGGGTAACGTAATGCATATATATTTTTTTTATATTTTAGGTATAACACTACTCCGTAGTGGAAATGTTTTTTGACCGCTACCCTGGAGTTTTTGTCTAAATCTGACACTATAAGACACCTCCCCTTTTGGCCCTTTTAGTTAAATGAGTTTTTAGTTTGATTCATTAGACTTTTGGAATTTCGACTTTAATTTGTGCCAAAATATTTTATAAGCAAAACCCACAATTTTTAATAGTTAATATCATACAACTAGTCTAAGTAGTAAACTTATAATATATTTTAGTTAGAGAGGCCATACATATAATACATTTAAAAAAATTTGTGGGACGAGCTCAATTTATATAACTTTCTAAGGTTTGGGGTAAAAGTTTAAGCCATTAGCGAAAAAGGCCCTTGCCGGCCGCTTAAAGCATGCGCCAATATTGCTTGGTTGCCCTTTGCCAGTGAGATCACCCGGGTGATCGGCTTAAACGTATTTTATTAACCGTTCAAAATAATAATTCAATATTTCTTTTACTAAGTTAGTTAGAAACGCATGTAATGAACGAGCTGAATGAATAATATGTTGTCTTACTTACATAAATTAAACACATATAATATCTATCAATTTAAAAGATGTTTGTCTCACCAACATTCTTCTTTCCTAAATTTGGGCTGATTTAACTTTGTTTTTTACCAACATTCTTCTTTGCTACTCATCTATCATAAGGACTCTCTTCTTCTTCATCATAAATTTGTCTACCCTTGCCATTTGTTATTTCAGATGTTGTATGACTTGTATCGTTTCCTAAAAAAGAACAAAATCCAAGCTTTCCTAGAAAAATGGTTTATGAGGTATTTATACTTATATGCATATGAACCTATTAAACGTGTTAGATATCGAAAATAACCCAAATAATTAGTCAAAAGTCCACATACTACTTTTTGCGCGCTCTCCAACAAATTAAGGGCGGAATTATAAAAAATTGGTATTCATGAGAAATCTGTTTAGAAAATCAACATGTGTTCATCTTTTTTGTGTTTAATACATTTGGTTTCTTAGCCTCAAAGGTTGTTGTTTCACGAACATGGTTCAACTAGTCGTGCATAGTAGTTTTACGGCCCTTAAGACTCAAAGTCTTGTTTTTAGTAGATCGAATTGGGTTTTTTATTTAAAAAAAGGACTAACACAACCTGTTGCTCATCTTGTGCTTGCTTACCTAGCCATCCTCACAAGCTCCTCCGGTTCGATTATGATTCTTGACTTGACTATACAAGTTTAATTGTAAAGTCTTAAATGAAATGAAAATGAACTATATATGCGTTCAGGAAAAAAAAACTTAGAAACATACCATGTGAAATTTTGTGTTTCTATGGGTTTTGATAAGAACTCCCTCGGAATCATGTAATTCATAAGATCCAGCGTACGTAGGTCGGTATTGCATGATCGATGACGTAATTGCTAGATCCGCTCCTGCCTTATATTGTGATTGTCGAACTGGAACATGAGACATAATCAGAAAAACATGTAACAATTTCGAGTCAAATCGAACCGAATCAAATATTGTTTGATAAAAAAGAATTAAAAAAACATAATTATGGGTCTTGCTTATAAAATATTTTTTGACCTGACATGATCAATCGTCGATCTGAACATATAACCTGAAATATAGCAATAGGAAAAAAATTATGGGTCACGTGATTTTCATAATTTAAATCAAATTACCTTAAGCGACAAGCGGAGAATTTGGTGGTTCGCACCTTGCACAAGCCACAAGGTTCATAATTTGCCATAAATCATTTTTGTCGCACTTCGCACATGGGGAACTTTTGCTTGTTAATTCTAAACGTGAAATGCTTCTGGTGACTATGGCTCTTGTACGGACCCGGGTTTTGGAGTTGTATTTGTGTATGTAGATCGCACGGGCGTTGCATTGGATCAACGAATTCGAACCAAATTTGCACTCCCTGCGCGCCGTTATGAGGTAACTTATACGTCAATATACTCGTATTCTTCTTCCCATCAAAAGCACTAAAACACGGTCTTCAATTTGAAAAAAACTTGACGGCGTTAAAAAAAATTTACGACGGCATGTTAGTTGTCAAAGTGATAAAAATTGGGACTGTTACAAAAATTTCAGGACCGGTAGAAACTAAAAGGTGAAAGTTGTGACTGTGTAAAATCAACATACCATTCGTAAACTAGCATTGGGACCTCTTCTTCCCAAGAACAACCTAATAGCTTTATCACATTTTGACGTGTGACTTGTGTAAGGATCAAAACTTCGATGAATGGTTTTGATTGGGTCCCATCCACGAGTTTGGACTTCTTTATTGCAAGAACACCCTTATCAGGCAAAATTCCTATACGTACTACACCATTACAACCATGACCAACAATTCGCTCCTCAGAATAGTTGCCAGTCGTTTTTCGAAGTTGTTCACTGCTAGACATGGTCACTGCCTCGCTAGTCCCTAGTGCATTGTAATCTAGGGTTTTTTTGGAGATGGTGATGGTAGCGTACAACAGCAGCAGCAACACATGTTTTCAGGGGCTGGAATTTTGGGCCCTGGCCCATACCCATGTTCATTTGGCAATCAGCCCAATTTTGGGCCACAACAAATGTATGGTCCTGGTAATTCATCTCCAATGGGTTTTGGACCTGCTCATTTTCAGAATTGGGCAGCTCAAAACTCCAATACTACACCCTCACACTATGGGCTTCATGCAGATTTCTCTCGTGCTTGTCAGCAGGTTGAGTCTTGGATTCCGGACTCTGGTGCTACTGCTCATATGACCTCTGATCCATCTATTGTTTTTGGAGCTACTCCATATACGGGTTCCGAGCATGTTATTGTTGGTGATGGTACATCTCTGTCTATTTCTCATATTGGTTATTCATTACTTCGTTTATCTGGTAGTACTTTATTACTTCGATATGTGCTTTTGGTTCCTGGCCTTGCCAAGAACCTCTTATCGATTACTCAGTTAGTTCTTGATCATCCCATTTCTATTGTTTTCTCACATTATGGTTTATCCATACAGACTCTCACAGGGCAGCTCCTCCACCACACGCGAGCTAGTCCGCATCAGCTTTACTCGCTTTCTGCCACACTTTCCGCTTCGCGTGAGCTCTGGCATTCTCGTCTTGGTCATCCGTCTGATCCTGTGCTGTCTAGGCTTTCATTTTTACCTTTGTCTCAGAAATCTTTGAATAAACCTTGTAATTCTTGTTGCATTTCAAAATCTAGTCGTTTACCATTTCATTCTGATGTATCTCATTCTATTGTACCTTTGCACATTATTCATTGTGATATATGGGGACCTTCACCTGTTTCATCTAGATCTGGTTATCGTTATTTTATTACATTCATTGATGACTTTAGTCGGTTTACATGGATGTATCCTTTGACATGTCGCTCACAGGCTGTTGATTCATTTCGACACTTTCGACCATTGGTCGAAAATCTATTTTCTTGCACCATCAAGCATCTCCAGTGCGATGGTGCACCCGAGTTGATTCATGGAGACATGGCTCGTTATCTTTCTGAGTCTGGTATTGCTTATCGGATTTCTTGTCCGTACACACCCCAACAAAATGGGGTTGCGGAACGGAAGAACCGACATTTGTCTGAGGTTGCCCGTGCTTTATTGTTTCATGCTCATCTACCAAAGAAATTTTGGTATGATGCTTATGCTACTGCTGCTTTTCTCATTAACCGGCTTCCTTCGCCGGTTCTTCATCATTCTTCTCCTTATGAGATCTTATTTGGTTCTCGTCCTGATTACTCCAGTCTTCGTACATTTGGGTGTTTGTGTTATCCGTTTCTTGGCGATACTCGCCCGGATAAACTATCACCTAAATCCACTCCTTGTATTTTTGTTGGGTATGCACCTAATCATTGTGGTTATCTTTGTTATGATCCTTCTACATCTCGCACTCTTACATCTCGTCATGTAGTTTTTCATGAGACTGTTTTCAATATTCCTGGTAGTTCTTCTGCTTCTGATCCTTCTGATTCATTCCCTATTTTCTTCATTCCTCCTCCTTCTTATTCTACAGATTCATCATCGGTTTCTGATTCCACTTATGTTCCTTCTTCTGATCCTACTTCTGATTCAGACCCTATTCCATCAGTAGCTACTGCTCCTCCTCACCCTACTCCACCAGTAGCTACTGCTCCTCCTCCACCACCGCCACCACCGCCACCATCTCACCCTATGACTACTCGATCTCGTGATCACACTCGTCAGCCTAGACAGTTCCCAGATCATGTTCTTTTTCATGTTACTACCGCTCCTACGTCTGAGCCATCCACTTTTCATCAGGCTCAGCGATACTCTGCTTGGTGGGATGCCATGCGTACTGAGATGAGTGCATTGCATTCCAACCACACATGGGTGTTGGTTTCCCCTCCTGCTTCAGCCAATATTGTTGGTTGTAAGTGGGTTTACAGGATTAAGCATAATCCTGATGGTTCGGTTAGTCGCTATAAAGCCCGGCTTGTTGCCAAGGGCTTTCATCAGACAGAGGGGATTGATTACACTGAGACCTTTAGCCCGGTGGTTAAACCCACTACTATCCGTCTTGTCTTATCTGTTGCTTTCTCTCGCGGATGGACTATTCGTCAGGTTGATGTCAACAACGCCTTTCTTCATGGTGACCTATCTGAGACTGTGTATATGACTCAGCCACCTGGTTTTGTTGACTCTTCTCGACCTCATCATGTCTGTCTCCTGCAGAAGGCTCTTTATGGCCTAAAGCAGGCTCCACGAGCTTGGTTTTCCAAGCTTTCATCTGCTCTTTTATCTAGTGGGTTTTCTCAGTGTATATCTGATGCATCCTTATTTGTGTACCATCGTGATGGCCATTGTTGCTATGTTTTGGTGTATGTTGATGACATCATTATTACTGGGAGTTCGTCTGAGTTTGTTACTGAGTTGATTCGACGCTTGCACTCTCAGTTTGCACTTAAGGATTTAGGGAGATTATCCTACTTCTTGGGTGTTCAGGCTACTTTTACAGATGATACATTACAGCTTTCTCAGCAGAGATATCTTCTTGATCTTCTACAGCGCACTGGCATGGCTGACTGTCGTCCTTTGTCTACTCCGGTTTCCTCTGGACGCCAGTTATCCCGTCATACGGGCACACTTTTGACTGATCCGACGATGTATAGGAGTACTGTTGGTGCTTTACAGTATCTAGTTTTGACGCGCCCGGAGATTGCTTATGCAGTTAGTAAGGTGTCTCAGTTCTTACAGGCACCTACTGATCGTCATTGGGTAGCTGTCAAGCGCATTTTGAGGTATCTTCGCAGTACTTCGACTCATGGTTTGACTATTCGTCGATCTAGTTGTTATGATATTCATGGTTATTCTGATGCTGATTGGGCTGGATGTCCTGACGATCGACGTTCGACTACTGGCTACTGTGTGTTTATTGGACCCAACCTTATTAGGTGGAGCTCCAAGAAGCAACACACAGTTGCTCGGTCTAGCACCGAGGCTGAGTATCGTGCTCTTGCTCATACTGCTGCTGAGATTCGTTGGATTACTTCTTTGTTACGGGAGATCCATATAGTCCCAGCATGTCCACCAACTCTATGGTGTGACAATATTGGTGCTACATATCTTGCAGTTAATCCCGTGTTTCATCAGCGTATGAAACACATTGAGATTGATTTGCATTTTATTCGGGATATGGTTCTCTCTCAGACGCTCTGTGTACGATATGTTCCTACTGTAGCACAGTTGGCTGACTTACTGACCAAAGGGTTGTCATCTTCACGTTTTGATGCTCTGCGGTCCAAGCTTCACGTTGCTGCTCCCCGTTCAGCTTGAGGGGGCATATTAGAGAGAGTTAGTTGAGAGAGTTAGTTGGTTGTTTGTTGAGATGTTGACTTTATTGACTTTGGTTTGGCTTGTCCTATACGCCACCTTCATTTGTATATATTACTTCACACATGTACTCACTGTAACAAAATAATGAAACCAACCTAATTCTCTCTGCTCTACCATTTCTTTACATTGAGTTTTTTTTCAAGAGCACACCCCCATTTTGCTCTTGTATCTTAATTGGTTTCCTCTTCCTTATGCCCAAAAAAATCCCAATTACTCCCAATAATATTGCCATGAAGCCAAACACTAGAGCTACATGTAAAAGAAGTGTATAATTTGTATAATCAATGCAGCAGTATGATAAAAAAAAAAGTCATAACATTTATAGATCTTGATATATGATATTAATGGTAGTTACAATGAAAAAGCCGAGGTGTTAAATTTATAAATACATCAAAGTAAAGTATAGTGTTTAAGATGTAAGTTGGTTAAATACGCAGGAGTCAAAAATCAAAATGATAAAAAAAATCAAAATTAAAAGCAATGATTTTAAAACCGGACCGGACATCGAACCGGATGACTTACCGGTTCACTGGTCGGATCGGTCGGACCGGTCGAACCGGAATTAAGAACCGAATAACGTTATAAATAATAAAAATGAACATATAAATATATAAAATTCAAGACAACATCATCTCCTTTAATTTAATGTTAAAATTGTTATAAACTTTTATTTTTGGTTAATCATTTGTAGTGATATCGATTTCTAAGTGAATCTTGTTTTGTTATTACCAATTTACCATATACATGTAAACTTCATTTAAAATTTTAATAGCAATTAAATAGCAAGATGCATCACAGCTCAGTTGGATATTAAACCATAATCACAAACCATGCACAAAGTGTTTTGAGTTCGAACCTCTTAATCATACCTCTTCTTTCTTTTCTAATAATCCATATATATGCTCATCCCACATAGCTCTTATAACCCTCCTCCCTTAATCTAAAAAGTTGGTAAAACATCCCACATCGACCTAGAGATAAACTATAAAGTCATTTAGATCTTTATAAATCAAAGCAGCTTCACTATATTAAATTCTTACCCATTTGCTGTGAAAGCGGTCCGACCTGGTTCTGCGGTTGAACCTGGTTCTATTGCAAACCGCCCGGTTTATAAAGGACCCGTTTTAAAGCCTGAATCGGACCGGTGTTGCAAACGGTTCCCGGTTAAACCGGTCAGACCGGCCGGTCCGGGTTTAAAAACATTGATTAAAAGTTTAAAGTTGAGTAAAGAGGCTAAATTTACTAAAATGATAAAGTTAAAACACATGTCAAAGTCGCTGGGAGTTATACACCGACCTTCTAATGTAGTATTGTAAGGAATTATACCCACTATTAAAAGTTATACTAAAAATGGTTTAGAATAAATGAACTACTAGCGAGTAACGACCAAGGAAACATTCAAAATCTTAATATAAAAAGACTATGTTATGTGCAAATCAGTCTTCCAGGCGTCCCGGATATCGGACTTTTTGATTCATTCATATGATAACCTCTTGAACCGAGAAACACGATAATGCCCATGATACCCATTGTTACAGGAGCAACCAAAACCGACAACCAGTTCTTCGTCTGCTTATCTTTTCGCTCACTGGAAGATGCAAGCTGAAGTGGTGGTTTCCGTGTTCGTTTTTTGTTCATATAAGATGCATATGAATCTATTTCTTGACTGGTCAAAGCCGGGTTTAAAGAGCTTTTGACAGTTTGAAAATGGTGGTTGTGTATAATGGTGGCGGTTATGTCTTCTCTGAGAGCTACAATTCCAGCTTCTCTACATAAACCTTCTAACTCGGCCCCTGTGAAACGTTCGGTTTCTTGTGCTATTTTTTTGAGATCGACATCATCGTCGATTGTCATGCCACGTGTATGCACACGGAGGATTTCGTATCGGGCTTCTAGGTCTGGTGGGGGCACATATAACACCTGTAAATTAGGAAGTTAATTATAACAGAAACTTCACCAAATTATTTTAACCATAATAATGTTTATAAGAAAAAGTATTACTAGATCGAATCGCCCAGGTCGCATTAGAGCGGCATCAATTGCATGTGGACGATTTGTGGCAGCCAAAACAAGTATTCCCTGATATATGAGAAAAAAATCACATCAGCAGAAGTTATTTCAGATTATATTTGATCTTTTAAAGGATCACATGTGTAAACCAAGAAATTAGCTTTGAAGCAAAAGCGTTAAAATCAGTCAAACGAGTTGAAAGTGATACAAAGTGTAGTTTTTAAGCGTAAAACTTTCTACATCATTTTATTTGAAAAAAAGGGTCTTGTAATCATATCTGAAGCTATATATTTATCAAAAAAAATTGTAGTTTTGTGTAAAAGACAAAGCATTTTGATACACATACCTTAGCCTCTTCTAAACCATCCATTTCCGTGAGTAGAGTAGATAGAAGTCTTTCTCCGACTGTTGTACTCCCACTTGAACCTGTTCCTCTGCTTGTTTTACCAACAAAGGTCGAATATAAGATTTTCTTTAATAACAAAGAAAAGCTTGGAGAAAAGGTGTTCGGGTCAACCCAGCCAAACGCCCTAACCAATACCAAAAATACTCAATTTGGGCCTTTATACAGCCCGCTCATTGGTGGATACTTACCGTTTAGCTGCAATGACATCAGCTTCATCAAAGAAGATAATGCTTGGTGCAACAAGACGTGCTCTGTGGAATGTATTACGTAATAAAGCTTCACCTTCTCCAACATACATTGAAAATAATTCTGCACCACTGGAAGATAACTCGTAAAACGAATACTCATTAATCTCAGCAAAACTTCTAAAAAGTTACTTACATTTATTTTGTAAACTAAAGAAAAGAGAAATATATTATTAAGAGCATATTGATCACATTTAACTTTTCAACAAGATAACATTAGAGTACCACTTATGTACTAGAACTTCACTACTGCAAGATCTTTAGATAAAATCACGATGGATGAGAATATAAAACTACACGCAAAATGATACATGATTATCATCTTCCTTAGTTACTAAACTTGTTTGACCCCCGCATTTGTCACCTTTGTTGACGTATATCCTAACTAGCCCAAGTAGAAAAGCCCACTAGGGTACTCTCCTCCTATAAAAAGGAGCTTTCTCCATATTTCTCCATCAGATCTGAGTTGATTTCTTGAGTCGAGATGTGTTGCCATATCATTCTTGTTGGAACATTGATCCGAGCCTCGGTGTGCGGAAGTTTGTTTCAACCTCTATTTTGTGTGGATGCTTGCTATGAGAAAATAGCCAACATACCAATCCCATTGCACCAAGATGAAAGAAAGAGCATGTCTTGTTAAATGACAAAGAGACATGTAGGCAAAACATATATACATTTTTTATTACAAAAGTAAGGTTGAGTGGTGAAACCTCAAAGAAAAGAAAGAGGCCTGAGCAGCATGAGCAGCTGCTTTAGCAAGAGTAGTTTTTGAGCACCCTGGCGGTCCATGGAGAAGAATTCCACGCATAGGTGAAACACCCAGCCTTGAAAATGCTTCAGAATGTTTTAAAGGCCACTCAACTGCTTGCTTCAACTTTTTCTGCTTCATACAAGTCATCATTAGTGGATGTAGCTAACCACTTATTGTTAAATGAGTCAATTTGGGTTCTGAATACGCTTAATAGGAAAATCATCAAAAGCTACCCAAAAAAGTTGTAAAAACATTTGACACGTTAAATGGATGTAAAAAACTGTAAAAGTATTAACTTTCATATCATTTTGTTAAAAAGGAGATTATTTCACTTTTGTAACCATGACTGAAATGTTAAACCAATTCTTCAACGATCACATATTTGGACAGAAGGTGTTTTGGGGTTGACCTAACCCGTTTCAACTAGTACAAAACTAGCTACCATATTGACACACCCCACCCAACCACATCTAACCAGTATCTCAGTTGTAAGAAGATATTCATTTCACAGACCTTCAAATCATTTAGTCCCCCAATATCATCCCAAGAAATCTTGGGAATTTCCACAGTAACACCTCTTGTAATGCTCGGGCCCACAATAGATCTAGCCGTCTTCCAATCATCCATTAATAAACTACAAACATTAGCTTCTCCAACTTCACTTGAACACCGTTTTACTGCACACATTGTAGCCTCCCGACATAAAGCTTCTAGATCTGCCCCAACATAACCATTGCATAATGTTGCTACCACTTCCAAGTTAACACTAGGATCTAACGGAACTTTCTTTGTATATAGCTGAAGAACAGGATAGCATTTAGGCAAGTATCATTTATATGCCACTAAAACAATTGTAGGTGATTTATGTACTACCTTAAGAATTTGAAGGCGTTCTTCCTCATTTGGAGTTGTGACTTCGATTTCAGCATCAAATCGGCCTGACCTTCTTAGTGCAGGATCAAGTGCATCTACTCTGGCATATAGCATTTATTAGACGTAGAACAAAGGGTGCGTTAGATAACAAAGTCAGGTCATATATCGTATAGTTCAAACAAATAGGGTGAGTCATTTGAGTAATGGGTATAAAACCTAAATGAGTCAGGAAGGATTATTTATTGAACAAGCTGAAACATGTAAGGGTGTACGAAACTTTTAGTTTTCTTGTACACAATTAGTGTGTCAATATGTCTGCAAAAAGTATATTATATCAATAATAATAATAATAATATTAATCCTAGAGTAAAAAGTTTTCAAAAGGTTGTATGCCCTAAAAATAAACTTCAAGCCACTTTCGACAAAATTAATTTGTTTCCCTAAGCTATGTTTTTTTATATATTTCACCCATTTGATTGTTTAAAAGATAAAGCAGTCCCCGTAGGCTCAGTTATAAGTAAGTAGGTCAAACTGAAAGTCCTAACAGTCCACTACATTCACGAGTTGGGCAACTATAAATAATAGCATCACAGTTGATACAACCAGGTTTGAATTATATTTCTAATAAAGACTTTAAAGTAGAAGAAATATGATGATCATGACATATATATCATTTCTTTTATCTGTTTATGATATTATCAGGATATAAGTAATTAGTTATAACTATATATCGCATAAACTCATAAAGAACCAAATTGTATAGGTTATTATCAGGATATAAGTTATAACTATATATCAAATAAACTCATAAAGAACAAAAAATGGATGGTGCATTAAAAATGCCTTGTGCTATTTCAACAGTTTGAAATATCCATTTTTGAAGTCAAACTTTCTGTAACATAGTGAAAATTTCAAAAGAACCACAGTTAATCTATCACCTCACTTATTTCTGAGATGTGAGAATTCCTGTGGGATTTGCATTAATTGCCAAATTAACGTTTTCAAAATCTTGGTTCGTATAAGAGTTCATGCTTGTTATAAGATGTTCCAAACAAATGTTCATGTTAATTAAAAAGAAAACAAGATTCAACCCATTTTCACATATATGGAACTACCAAAAAAAAATAAAGTAAGTTGATCAAGCCTTCACCTATTGGTTGATGCCACCACCACAACTTTCGTCCCTGATGTTGATGTTGCACTTGAGTCCATAAGCATGATAAGCTGAGATGCTACACGGATATCTTGCTGTTTTCTGTGTTTAGATACACATTTTCAGCCAACGCAGTTACTTGACAGTTAAATTCTATCATTACAAAAATATACATGCGTAACTCATTCACAACAAATGAGTATCATGAACGGCACAAATCCGTACAAGATTACTATGTACCTAGAATCACGACGAGGACAGATAGCATCGATTTCATCTAAAAAAATAACAGAAGGTTTTCCTAATTTGATGTGTGAAGACGCTTCAGAAAAAGCATCCCGCAAAACTTTCTCGCTTTCTCCTGCTTTAGCTCTGTGAACAGAATGTGGACTGAAGGAAAACATAAAACCAAAAAGTTAGATAAAACTTTAATCACCAAAAAATCAAATCACCAGTTTCTTCTGAAGGCATATCACTACTATCATACGCTTTAAAACAAAAACTAGAGACCTAGAGTAGTATGGTACTAAACACTAATAATAGAACACCTACATGCGTCCGTTAAATCCAAGTACTTGTTCGTAATTTTAACTCGCAAGTACATGATTAAGAATTCTTTTCAACTTCATGTCATCAAAATTGTGTTTTAAGAAGTGCATTTTTTCTTCTATAACTAACCACCTTAGAAAACAAAATGCTCAATGCAATCTAAACCAATATTTTCACGAATCAAGAAGTTTGATTAACAGCATATAAATCAAAAGACAATAATACCTCAGAACTATCAAGTGTGCATCACATTCACGAACAACTGCACGAACCAAGCTAGTCTGATATCAACAACAAAAAAGCAACATCATCAATGAAATTAACCACCACCACCATCAACAAAAAAACAACATTCATTGGATGTTTATTAACAATTTTTGAAATTGAAAGCTGGCTGATTAACGATCATGAACCAAAATTAACAAAACTAAACCCTAAAATCTCATATAATCAAACTCAAATACCTTTCCAGTGCCAGGAGGACCGTAAAGCAGCAATCCACGAGGCCACTACAGAAAAAAAAAACAGAAATTGAGCAATGAATGATATAGGCAAATACAAGAACTGATTATTCAAGTGTATATATACCTTAAGGCCAAGTTTTGTAGCTTGGCGAGAGTATAAAAGAGGATATGTTATAAGTTCTCGCAGAGCTTGAAGAGCTTCAGCATTTCCAGCTATGGCTTCCTCTGCACGCCACACGTCGTTTGTACTGCAACTACTCTCCATTCACCGGAGATGATGATATCGACGGTGGTGATGAGAGTGCGCCGGAGAGTAAAGTTAGTTGTTTCGAGGGTTTCAATCAGACACTTAGGTTCATAGTTCACGTATTACTCCTGGCGTCCCTCCGTCACTTAAGTTTAGTTTGGTGTATTTTGACCCTTTAAGACGGATTTTGGGTCGAGCTGTCGAGTGTACGATCGAGACTTTCGTATGTAACTCGGGAGTATAGGTAAAAAACGTTCATCTCTTGCACGCTAAGATGTAAAGTTTATAATACCTCACATATTAAAAGACAAAGTATATTCAAATTTAGTGATCAAAGTGATTACAGTGTACAAGCTAGGATTAAAGTTGTAAATATGTTAAAGTAAAGTAATAGGTTAAAGTTGTAAATTCATTAAATCAACAGATGTCAAAATGATAATGAGTCAAGCCGGGGTTAAAGTCGCTAATATTTCAAAGTTGAGTTTGGGTTAATAATGTAAATGTGACAAAGTATGAGAACTAAAAGGCAAGGTCGACCAATCTTGTCTCTTAATAGTTAAGGGAATATGTGTTTTGAAAGTAAAAATGACAATTATTAACTAGTTTCTCACCTAATACATTATACATGTGTGTTTCTTTTGACTCTTGAGGGTAGTGGAGATAATCACGTGCAAAGATGGAATGTGAGGAATTCAAATTTACATATAATTTAGTTTCTAAGGCGATGACTTCTGCTTTACGTAATTTTATAAAAGAAAAAGTTCTTGAGATATTCACTTGTGGTTTACTCTAATCCTTTGATTATGTTTTTACAAGTGTTTTTTTGCGCAATTTCACGTCATCGATCCACGGTGTCAACATTAACGACACTAGTTTTTAAAACTAGCTTTTAAGACAATTACTTCTAGTTTACGCAAAAGTTTCTTTAGGTTTGTGGTGGACTTTTGGTGTTTAAAAGTCAAAACTTAGGTAACAAGAATATAAATGTTACAAGGACTATTGGATATTAACGGATCTAACTATTAGTTTTTGGCCGTTACTGGTTCCAACTTTTGAAATATGTGCTGGCGGTCCCAACTTTTATCATTTTGGCCACTAATGGACCCGCCAAAAACCATAAAACGTCGACCTGAAATTCAAAAAAAAAGTTAACGCCGTTAACTTTTTTAACGGCGGGTCCATTAGTGACCAAAATGATAAAAGTTAGGACCGCTAGCACATATTTCAAAAGTTGGGACCGATAGCGGTCAAAAACTAATAGTTAGATCCGTTAATATTCAATACTCGATGTTACAATTATTTTATGCTTTCTTGATATTAAGTGTTGTGTTTATATATTTTGCTACTTGATCACTACTTGGTTAATTAATTTGTTTATACTATCATCAACTCGATAGATGTGTTCATATATGTATACTTGATGGAAAAATTTTAAAATGATTATTTTGACCAAAAATTACTACCTACATATTCTGTCTTTATTTTATTTGTAAAAAATAATCATTTCTGGCTAGCCTATGTAGTCGTTCGACTAGCCTAGATGTTCGACTAGCCTATCTAGCCATTTAACTAGTTTTTTTAGTCGTTTGACTGGATTCCTTGTAAGTGTGTTAGACTAGCTAGAAATGATCATTTTTTGTTTTGAAAATTAAAAGGACAAAATGTAACACTTTTTTTTGTCAAAGTGGTTATTTTGGGAATTTCACCTAATATTACATATACAAGTTGATGTGGAATTGGTGCTTGAAACTTCTTTCGAAACTTTAAGAATGTTGTGTGGTATTTACGCCCCACTAATTAGACAAACTTGAAACTTTCTTAAATTCTTGAACGCTAAATTTGGTTGCCGAATACAATTTTACATTTTAAACATTGAAACAATAAATGAATACTTATTTAAAACCAAATTACATGAAACCTCCACATCTACTATTTATAGTACTTTATGTGTTGGTAATTTTTTAATTGGTTAGTGCTAAAACTAGTAAAACTACATGGTCCTTCTAGTCCTTCTACCTTGAAAACATAAGTTGTAAAAGAAGATAAGAACAAGTCAAGTCTATATATGTATTAATATCTGATATGATCATTGATAAGGATACAAAGTTAAATACACTTGACTTAGTTATTGTAGTAGCAGTCACTGTGTCCGTACTTAAGTTGCGTCCAAAATAAAATGCTTAAGTGAGAGGTCCCATGTGCACATGTAAAGTCTTGCTTGTTAATGTTTTACATAAATATATAGGGTCCATGGATATATAGCTTTAGTCAACAAATTATCTATATTAATACTTTCGCTCTTGCTAACCATAACTCCATAACATTCGGAGAATGTCATAGCACTTGTTACACACATACATTTTATAAATTGCTACTATCGAAAAAAAGGTTTATCACCACGAGAGAGCTACAGATACAAAAACCGAGAGAGATGCTTCTTCATTTTATCGGATATTTGGTTTTATTTTCTGATCATATAAGAATTCTTCAAGGTTTCACAACTAACAACATCGCGAAGCCAGGGTGTGAATCCCAATGCGGGAATATATCAGTTCCATACCCTTTTGGTCTTGGTAAAGACACGGATTGTTCTCTAGATGAATCCTTTTATGTGACTTGTAACACCTCTTATGCGGAGCCCAAATTGTTCCTTCAATCAAGCGACATAGAAATATACAATATTTCAGATTCAGAATTTCGCATAGGCACAAGCACAGGTGTTGCTTATAAGTGCTATGACCAAAATGGGATCGCATTTGATGTTCTTGATTGGTGGTATGAAATAAGCCCATTTAGTTTCTCTCCAAAGAATAAGTTCATAGTTCTTGGGTGTGACGATTATTCTTTGATAAAAGGATCAGGCTTTTCTGGTGGTTGTTTTGGGTTGTGTAGCGAATCACAGTATGCACCAGATAATGGGCAATGCTCGGGAATGGGTTGTTGTCAAACATCTATACCCAAGGGCTTAGACTTCTACAACGTTACACTTTACACCTTTCAAAACCACAAAGATGTTTGGCATTTCAATCGTTGTGGCTATGCATTTCTTGCCGAGGAAGGGAGTTTTGTATTTCAAGGTGCTCGTGATTTAACTGACGAATGGAGTGTTTGGGAGAGGATATTGTCGACTGTTCGTGTTGTTGTAGATTGGGTAGTTCCAGGAACTTGCTCTGAGTCATCTGATAAATGCAAAGGAAATAGTTTGTGCCATGATCAGGTAGGTGGTGGTGGGTATCATTGTAAATGCAATGATGGTTACGAAGGTAACCCCTATCTTGATTCAGGGTGTCAAGGTTAGTTTCTAATATTAATGTAAATCATTTTTTCACTTTACGTTATTTGGATCACTGACATACTACACACCACCCGATCATATTTATGCTCCTACAAGATGTAACTTATTTTAGATGAGAAAACTCACAGACCCAACGTGAAAATCCTTTTTTTTTGTCTAAAGTGGTGCTTAAACTCAAAACATTTTTATTTTATGAAGTTTTACATGCCTCACGTCAACAACTTCGACCGAAGATCATTTGATTATTACTAGTGACTATATATAGAAAATAATCAAAATATTACATCTATTATTTTTTTTAAGAAACTAACACGATATTTTCTTAGTATTATATGTGTAAATTTTTATGATTTATGATAAATAGATTGTTTAACTACATAGCAACAATCAAGAGGAAATTTCACAAAATGGTAATCAACATTTCCGTACATTTTACTTGTTATTTACATGTTATTTGTCCCTTCTTTTTTCTCTTCAAATTCACTAAAGTTTGAATAGCTTTAAATTCTTACATAAAATGTTTAGGTATATATATTAACCACTTGAATTAATGATTCTTTCCTATTACTATATACAATAAATATATAAAATATTATATTAATTTTTAAGAATTAACAAGATATTTTCTTCATATTACGTGTAATTCTTTTATGGTTTATTGTAAATAGAATGTACAAGTGAAAAATTCACATAATGATAACTAAGTTAGTGCTCTGTCTAACATACAGGTTAAGGTATAAACATATGCTAATAAATTATATTTCTTATAAAAAGCACGTGTAAAATAGAATTTGAATCTTAAAAGGATTATAATTATAATGTAATTCAACGGTTAATATGGATATAAATATATTTTAAAATTAAATTTGAGCACTTATATGATTAGTTATAAACTAAGGAAATAGATACAGAAGAAGATAAAATTAATTCAACGGTTAATAGGATATAAAAATATTTTAGAGACTTAAATTTGAGCACTTATATGATTAGTTATAAATTAAGTAAATAGATACATAATAAGATAAAATTAATTATTAGGAAAAGACAGCGGGTATTATTTGAGTCGAATATGTTACATGAGTCGTATAGTCTTAATGAAAAAAACGCTATGCTCGGAAAAACAACACCCAAGTGGTGATTTTAAGGATATTCATGAAGCATAGACGGTTCTAATTAGTTTTGAGAACTGGAACACGTAATCTATTTAAAAAAAGAAATTATTTTTTTTATTATAGCTATATTATATTTAAATTAAAGAGAAATAAATATTTGAATTCAAGGTGTTGTTTTTTTAAAATATAATTTCATATAAAAAGATATATGTGCTTACAAAATAATGAGGTATTTAAAAATCGTATGATATAATTATTTTTATATACTATATCAAATATAAATTGAATCATTCACTCCCATAGTAGGAAATGTTTCAAAAAATGTAACTATATATCCTTAAATTTTTAAAAATTATGCTAAATATTAGTGGATCAAAATATAATTAGTTTTACTAAAAACCATGTCACAAAAGCAAAAATAATTTTGCTTTATTATATTATAAATAAAAAATTCTCTTCATTTAAAGTACTAGTCATTTTTCTTCTTTGTATCTCTTTAAATCAGGGCTGACAATTTTATATACGAACACGAATACACGACATGAACTTACACGGTCTTAACAGGTAAGGCATTAACAAATAACAGGTACTAAACAGGTAAACACGAATCTACCTGTTAATTTTGGTGTATTTAATAGGTATTTACTTTTTTACCTATTAGTACCTGTTAATACTTGTTAATACCTGTTATGATTTTTTAAAAATTAAAAATATAATTTAATTTAACATATGTACCTTATTTACCCTTATACTTATCGACAATTTGTATTTCACTAAACAGGTTCTTGAATACTTGTTTTTAAACAAGTCTTATCGTGTATACCTGTAATAAACAAGTACATGTAATGGTAACAGGTACACAATAACTTATCGTGTCGTGTACATGTAATAGGTTTCATGTTCGTGTCTTAACAGGTACACATATACACGGTTTGTCAGCCCACTTTAAACTCAGTTAAATTTTAAATTTGATTACTTGCTATAATCTTACGCAATTTCATGTTACCTTGATAATGTGTGAGATTATATATATTCTTTTTAAGCATGTGAATTCATGAATGGTACGTACCATAAAAGTTGAAACTCAAATGTGACTTTGTGAGTTCACTTTTGGGTGTGCGGACTTATTGATGAGATAAGAGAGAAAAATAGTTGTTTTTCGAAAACTAAGATACTATATATACATATATTACTCTTGAAATTTGTTGAAGTTTCATTTATTTATATAACATTCTCAATCTAAGAAAATGTTATTGTGATATATGTTATAAAGAAATTTTCTTCTCGATCGATCTCTTTAGACATTAACGAATGTGAAGATCCGGCTGGAACCAACCCTTGCTATGGCGATTGTATAAACACTCCAGGAGGTTACACTTGTAGTTGTCCGCCAGGAACCTTTGGTGATGCAAAAGCAGTAAATGGATGTCAACATGCTAAAGATTCAAAAAATGATCCTCCAGCCATATACATTATAGGTATGTCCGATGTCGTCTTTAATAAAACTACCTACGAATGTGTTGTGTGTGCATGCACTAATATATAGCCTTGAAATTAAATCAATCCTTTCGGGATTGTAGCTTTTAAAAAGAATGTTAGTTACTAACTAACTAACTTGAGTGTTTTTTCATTAACTTTTTGTTCACATGTAGCAACGGTGTTTGGCATATTAGCAATACTATCAGGTATAGCGGGTACTTTCTATGGTATAAGGAGGCGTAAGCTAATGAACCTTCGAGAAAAGTTCTTTAGCAAAATGGAGGTGTGTTGTTGAAACAAAAGATCAGTACACATGGGTCTTATGATGCAATGACTTTATTTACCACCACACAACTTCGTAAAGCTACTGATAACTATTCTCAAGGGAACATTATTGGTCGAGGTGGCTATGGTGTTGTGTACAAGGGTGTTTTGTCTGATAAACGTGTAGTTGCAATAAAGAAGTCTAAAATAATGGATGAGGGTCAAGCAGAGCAGTTCATCAATGAACTTTTGATCCTTACACAAGTCATACATCGAAATGTGGTCAAGCTTTTAGGGTGTTGCTTGGAAGAGGAGGTCCCTGTACTAGTTTATGAATTCATTTCCAATGACACTTTTTTCCATCACATTCATTCTAGATTGGGTGGAATGAGTTGGTTATCATGGGAAAATCGTTTAAGAGTAGCTATTGAAGCTGCAGGTGCATTTGCATACCTTCATTCAGAAACTATTATGCCAATCATACACCGAGATGTCAAGTCTGCCAACATATTACTAGATGATAACTACACGGCAAAAATTTCAGATTTTGGTGCATCAAGGTTAGTACCCTTAGATCATGAACAAGTAACTACTCTCATTCAAGGCACATTAGGGTACTTGGATCCAGAGTACTTCCAAACAAGCCAGCTAACCGAGAAAAGTGACGTATATAGTTTTGGAGTTGTCCTTGCAGAACTCATGACAAGGAAGAAACCCATTGGTGTTGATAGAGCCGACGATGACAAGAATTTAGCAACATACTTCGTCAATGCAATAGAAGAAAACCGCTTATATGAAATTGTTGAACCTCGAATATTACGTGAAGGGACTTTTGAGCAAATACAGGGTGTGGGTGATATAATAAAGAGATGCCTAAGTTTACAAGGGCATGATCGACCTACAATGAAAAAGGTAGCAGTGGAGCTTGACACCTTAAGGAAATTCACAACTCATGCTTGGATTCAACAACAAGCACGTCAAGCGAATAAAGCTTTACTCCTAGATGTTCAACAATCTGATCTTTATGAGGTCCCGTTAGTCTTATATGATACTAATCATTAAAAATATATAATCTTACTAAAGAGGACACACATTGCATTTGAAGAAAACAAGCCGGCCGTATTGGTGCTTCTTATAGCGTCGATTGTGTGAGCATCATCAAGCATTGTTTGCACAAATTATGTTCAATAAGGTTATGAATGTTTTATGCTTTCATGTTATATATGTACGTGATATTTTTAGGTTGCTTGCTATGCAACGCTAAAATGGTACTTCCTTGTAAAAAAATATTTGTTCTTAAAGTTGTACTGCATGAAATATATATCCTAGGGGGTTTTCAAAGCGGATCAGTTTGAAAAGAAAAGTGCTGATGTGTTAAATCGTGCGGATTTTGTCGATCGATCTGCTGTTGTATTTAGTTGTAAATTGGAATTTTTTAATGGTAATTGTATGATCTGCTTAGTAAGATATGCGTTATTTTAGTCGGGTCTATATATCCGTTTTCTAACCAGAGACATCACTAACGCTTAAAGGTGAAAACCCACCTTAGATGAAAAATAACCCTTAACACAACCTAGAACCTTTAAAAAAAAATATGTCTTAAGTGAGACTTAAACTTAAGACTTAAGAATCATTAGTCTGTAAACTTGTAGTGTTAGGACTTCTGTAGTATGATAACTTCTTTTCTTTTTCTTTTGAGTAAACTGCAGTTTTGGTCCCTATGTTTTGATATCATTAACAGTTTTAGTCCCACCTTAACAGTTTTGGTCTCTGTGTTTTTATTTTCTAACAGTTTTGGTCCCGAACACTAACTTCATCCAATTTTTCGTTAAGTCTCTCTCACATGCGGAGTAAAAAATTCATTTCTCTCACTCTTTTTAACAAACGACTGAATAAAAATATTAACCTACATGATGACTTTATTTAAAAGAGATGTGGAAATGATATTTTTACCCTTTAGATGTGGGGCGCGTGTGAGAGACTTAACGGAAAATTGGATGGAGTTAGTGTTCGGGACCAATTCTGTTAGAAAATAAAAACATATGGACCAAAACTGTTAAGATGAGACTAAAACTATTAATGATATCAAAACACAAGGACCAAAACTGCAGTTTACTCTTTTCTTTTTCTTTTTATTAACTTTTTTTTTCGGTTGCTATACATATCCCTCTATTTTTTTAACTTGTCATATCATTTCCTAGTTTTAAGTAAATACAATTTATTTATAAACCTACTAAAGATTAAGGTCGGTTGTATTGGTTTTGTCTTTTTTTTGCATTAACTACTATATAATCACTTAGTTTGAATACTATGAACAAATGTGGCTTTAGATCAGTTGGTTCATGCATGTCATTTAGGAAACAAGGTACTTGGGTCCGACTCTTAGTTTCAACATTTAATTTGTGTTGTCTTTTGTTTTTACTTTTTTTAGTGTGTTTTATGTTACGTGTTTTATACTATTTTGTCGTTTCAACTTTCAACGTTAACTTATGTAGCGTGCTGGACATAATACTTTATTTATATTTACGTCTAACAACGTTACCATTCTCCCATTTTCAACTTATGTTTTTTTTAACTTTGACGTATCTACGATTTTAATCCCTGACTTTGACTAATAATTGTTTTGGCCTTTGATGACATAGCCATTTTCCAACTTTCACTTCTTATTCTACCCTGACAGATTTACGACTTTAACTCTCCGAGTTTGACTTGGTTATCATTTTAACCTCCAAGTTTGAATATTAATCCGTCTTTTAGTATGTGACACATTATGACTTTACACTATAACGTACGAGAACTGAGACTTTTTTATGCAAGACCCGACCATATGACTCGGCCGCTGCATCGCGCGGCCCGGTCTTAATTCTAGTTTAAACCTATTGTTTAATAGGGAGAAAATCTGGTCATATTTAACATTTTAATAAAAGTAAACTATAGTTTTGATTCCTATGTTTGATACATATTATTTTATACATTTAATAATTCCAGTTTCGTATTAACACTTAAGTCTTTGTGATCTTTAATTTCTAACCGAAATACTCTCAAACAACTTTATCCAACTTTCCATTAACTCTTCCTCAAGTGGGAAAGACTTAACGGAAAGTTGGATAAAGTTAATGTTCGCTTGTTTGGGGGCATCTCTGTTAGAAATAAAAATCACAAGAACTTAAATTATTAAGGTGAGACTGAACATGTTAATGGTATCACAACATGAAACAAAACTACAGTTTACTCTTTTAATAACAACGGGATATATGTGATTGATTTTTTTAATTAAAAAATATACAATTTGAGGTGTTTAAAAAGATAAATATACAATTGATCCTAAAATTAGTATACAAGTTAGATAACATAAGTTGGAAAAGAAGATAAAAACAAGTCAAAGTCTACGTATGAATTAATATCTGATATGATTATTGATAAGGATATAAATTAAATACAATAGACATAGTTATAGTAGTAGTAAATGCGCGCTTACTTAAGTTGCGTCCAAAATAAAATACTCAAGCGAGGTCTCAAGTGCACATGTAAAGTCTTACTTGTTAATGTTTTACATAAATACATAGGGTCCATGGATGATGGATATATAGCTTTAGTCAACAAATTATCTATATTAATACTTTCAGCCTTGCTAACCATAACTTCATAAGATTCGGAGAATGTGATAACACTTGTTACACATACATACACTTTATAAATTGCTACGAGAGAGATGCTTCTTTATTTTATCGGATGTCTGGTTTTATTTCCAGATCGTATGAGAACTCTAGGTTCTATTACTAATAACATTGCGAAGCCAGGGTGTGTATCTCAGTGTGGAAATATATCAATTCCATACCCTTTTGGTATTGGTAAAAACACGGGTTGTTCTCTATATGACTACTTTTATGTGACTTGTAACACCTCTTATGCAGAGCCCAAATTGTTCCTCCAATCAAGTGACGTTGAAATATACAGTATTTCAGATTCAGAATTCCGCATAGGCGCACGCACTGCATATAAGTGCTATGACCAAAATGGGACCACAAATGATGTTCTTGAAGGGTGGTATGCAATTATAAGCCCATTCAGTTTCTCTTCAAAGAATAAGTTTATAGTTCTTGGGTGTGATGATTATTCTTTGATCAAAGGGTCTGGCTTTTCCAGTGGTTGTTTTGGGTTGTGTAGCGAATCACAATATGCTCCAGATAATGGGCAATGCTCAGGAATGGGTTGTTGTCAAACATCTATACCCCAGGGACTAGACTACTACAACATTTCACTTTACACCTTTCGTAACCACACAGATGTTTGGCATTTCAACCGTTGTGGCTATGCGTTTCTTGCTGAGGAAGGAAGTTTTGTGTTTCAAGGCGCTCGTGATTTAACTGGCGAATGGAGTGTTTGGGAGAGGATATTGTCGACTGTCCATATTGTTGTAGATTGGTCAATTGCTGGAAATTGCTCCAAGTCATCTAATAAATGCAAAGGAAGTAGTTCTTGCTATGATCAAGTAGATGGTGGTGGGTATCGTTGTAAATGTAACCATGGTTACGAAGGTAACCCATATCTTGATCCCGGTTGCCAAGGTTAGTAAATATTCAATATATTTCAAAGTCATTTTCAATGGCAACCTCAACATTTATGCAGCTATATTATTGCTATATTACGTCAAATAATTGGGACCTAACTATTTTACCTCAAAATCAAAATAAATGGGGACCTAACCGAATTTAATTTGTTATATTATTTTCTGGCATTGATTATCCTGTTATTTTATTAGGCAAATTGGCCTAAAATAATCCCAACTAACATTTATTGGCCGAAAATAATCCCAACTCAGTTTATTCCCTCCAGTGGTCCCAAATCCAATTTTTTTTGCCTACAGCGGTCCGCCGTTAGGTACACTTAACGGCCGTTAACTTTTTTTCTATTTTTTTCGAATTTCAAACCGATATTTTAGGGATTTTGATCGGGAGGATAATGCGAGTCAGTTGATGTAAACTTACTTCTAATTGTTGCTCCAAATGGTTTAATTTTGATATCCGGTTAAAGCATCGTTAGGTTTAAACACCCGATTGAAGACCGTTTTGTCGTTTGAAACACCAGTTCGAAGTAAGGTTGAGATCAATCGAAGCGTATACTCCTCCCGATCAATATCCATAAAACCTTGTTTTGAAATTCGAAAAAAATCAAAAAAAAGTTAACGGCCGTTAAGTGCACTTAACGGCGGACCACTGGAGGCCAAAAAAGTTGGATTTGAGACCACTGGAGGGAATAAATTGAGTTGAGATTATTCTCGGCCAATAGGTGTTAGTTGGGATTATTTTTAGCCAATTTACCATTTTATTATGGGTAACTTTGTATGAATGTAACTAAAATTGTTAATTGTTTTAATTAAGTGTCTGATTTTTTTTTGTTTCTTCGAAGTCCTAATCATAAGTGTTTCATTCATGTGTAATAATTTTTTTAACATTTGAATTTTTTAAAAATGAGTTACGTAAATGAAACATGTCTAAAGGTCGGTTACTCTTTACTCTTCTTTAATTTGACTTAAATTTAATAACTTTATAACTTTCTTATTATGTTGTGAATTGTTTTTCTTCAATATTACATTCTGATTCAAGTTAATTTAAAAAACTTTCACTTTTTAGTAACCATAATTCATACATGTTTATTTGCATTCAAACATTCATAAAATTATTACATATGATTAGAACTCTTAATTAACTTCTATAACTTTAGAGAGACAAAAAGTTTCAGGTACTTAATTAAAATAGTAGATAACTTGATTACATTTATGTGATATTTTTCCCGTCATTACTAGCAAGTGATAGATTTTTTTAGGATAACTTCATTAAAACCTGTCTACTTCAAGATTTAAACTTCAAACCTGATCCACACACAAAAAATATTACCATTAAACCAACAACCTATTAGTTATTATCTTATAATATTCGAGATGAAATAACTAGATTAGTGATCATCGTATCATGTTGCTAGCTAGTTAATTACCATATAAAAAATAAATAAAATAATACTTCTATTATTGTTTTCTTAAGAAATCAACAAGATATTTTCCTCAATACTATATGTATAAATTTGTTTTTGGTTATGGTAAATAGAATATTTATCTGCATAAAAACAAACAAGAGAAAATTTCACATAATTAATGGTAATGAAAAAATTCACTATTTACTCCTTTTTTTTGTCTCTTGTAAATAGCACCGTAAACAAACCAAACGAATACGAACATGTATTGTCTGTGTTTGTTTGCTAAAGAATTAACTTGTTAATTATAAAAGTTTACTGTACGGGATTTTTTTGTCTTAATTTGATCGTTCATTAAGGAATCAAACGTGTTCATGAACACTTACTAAAGTAGAAGAACACAAATAAATGCTCATGAATTTAAAATTTGCATTTTTAAGTACAAAGATTAAGAAAAATCCATCAAAATAAATAAGTACTTAACATATTTATCTGAAGATAGCTGACATAATTATCATAAACGTACTTGACAAAAATTAATAGGTTTGTCAAATTTTAACACAAATTGAAATTTGAAGGGTTAATGAGGGATGTTGGCAGAGACGCATAATATAGCTAAAGTTTCATATTTCTAAAAACTAAAAATGTTACATGAACGAATAGAAAATGAATATGTTACTGTACGTTTACGAACATAAACGAACGAACATAACATTTGTTCATATTAATTCGTTTGTAAATTAAACTTAACAAACAAAATTTATTGTTCCCCTTCGTTTCTTTATTAAACAAACGAACTATGTTGAAACTTAATAATGTGTTTATATCATGTTTTATGTGTAAGAAATTTCAAATCATACTCCGTATATGTTATAAGCTTTCGGCTAACTAGCTAACTTAATTTTCTTCGGTACGTGTTTAGACATTAACGAATGTGAAGATCCGGCTGGAAGCAACCCTTGCTATGGCGATTGCATAAACACTCCAGGAGGCTACACTTGTAGTTGTCCGCCGGGAACCTTTGGCGATGCAAAAGCAGCAAATGGGTGTCAGGGTGCTAAAGATTCAAAAGTTCCTCTAGCCACATACATTATAGGTATGTATGACTTCCATCAAACTGAAGTGTAGTTTAAAAAAAAACATATTTGTTAATCACAAATTGAACTGTTTTTTCATTAATTCTCATTTCACATGTAGCAACGGTGTTTGGCCTGTTAGCAATACTATTAGGTATAGTTGGTATTTTCTTTGGTATAAGGAGACGGAAGCTAATGCACCTTCGAGAAAAGTTCTTTGAGCAAAATGGGGGCGTGCTGTTAAAACAGAAGATCAATTCACATGGGTCTCAATCTCATAACGCAATGACTTTGTTTACCACTACACAACTTCGTAAAGCAACTGGAAACTATTCTCACGAGAACATTATTGGTCGAGGTGGCTATGGTGTTGTGTATAAGGGTGTTTTATCTGACAATCGTGTAGTTGCAATAAAGAAGTCTAAAATAGTGGATGGGAGCCAAGGAGAGCAGTTTATAAATGAACTTTTGATCCTTACACAAGTCATACACCGGAATGTGGTAAAGCTTTTAGGGTGTTGCTTGGAAGAGGAGGTCCCTGTACTAGTTTATGAATTCATTTCCAATGATACTCTTTTCCATCACATTCATTCTAGATTGGGTGGAACGAGTTGGTTATCATGGGAGAATCGATTAAGGGTAGCCGTTGAAGCTGTTGGTGCATTTGCATACCTTCATTCAGAAACTATTATGCCAATCATACACCGAGATATCAAGTCTACCAACATATTGCTAGATGATAACTACACAGCAAAAGTTTCAGATTTTGGTGCATCAAGGTTAGTCCCATTAGATCATGAACAAGTAACTACTCTCATTCAAGGCACATTAGGGTATTTGGATCCAGAGTACTTCCAAACAAGTCAACTAACCGAGAAAAGTGACGTATATAGTTTTGGAGTGGTCCTTGCAGAACTCATGACAGGGAAAAAACCCATTGGTGTTGATAGAGCCAATGTTGAAAAGAATTTAGCAACATATTTTGTCAATGCAATAGAAGAAAACCACTTATATGAAATTGTTGAACCCCGTATTTTACGTGAAGGAACTTTTGAGCAGATACAAGGTGTGGGTGATCTGGTAAAGAGATGCCTAAGTTTACAAGGGCATGATAGACCTACGATGAAGAAGGTAGCGGTGGAGCTTGATGCCTTAAGGAAATCCCCAACTCATCCCCGAATTCAACAACAAACACGTGAAGAGAATAGAGGCTTAATCTTAGATGTTGAGCATTATGATCTTTATGAGGTCCCATTAGTCTCATATGATACTAATCATTGAGTATAATCATACTAAAGTATGACACGCATAGGTTTGAAGAAAACAAATCATGTTGGTGCTTCTTATAGTGGCCGTTGTGTGAGCATCATCACGTACACCATGTTTGCACAAATTAAGGAAAGGTTATGAATGTTGTTTTTACTGTTTTCATGTTACTTGTTATGCAATGCAAAAATATACTCTCTTGTAAAAGAAAATATACTTTATTAAAGTTATACTTCATGAATTATTCTAGAGTATTTTCAAAGTGGATAGTTTGAAAGGAAAAGGCCGATGACAAATCGTGTGGATGAATTGATGTATTTGGTTGTAATATAAGGATTGTCGATGTATTATGGTGAGTTGGTGACTTCTTTTCTCAATAATTTGTTTTTGTGTGTTGTTATATATATATCTACTAGTTTAGTGCCCGCGCTACGCTCGGGAACACAACATTCAAGTGATGCTTTTAAGGATATTCATGAACGTTCCAATAAGTTTTGAAACAAAACCGTGGTAAACCGGAACACGAAATATATTTTTAAAAATTAAATTTTTAGTATAGCAATATTATACTCAAATTAAAGAGAATAAAATGCTCAGTTTTATGGTGTAATTTTTTTTTTTATTCATATAAAAAAGTTATGTATATTTATAAAACACTGAAGTCTTTAATTGTATATTATTATTAATTTTATCCATAAGTTTCATTTTCACACCATATCAAATATAAACCGACTCATGTACACCCTTGTAGTAGAGGGTTAAAAGTATAAATACTTTAAAAATTTTCAGAATTCTCCAATATATTAGGGGACCAAAAATGTAATTAGTTTTATTATAATATATTTTTAAATAAAAAATCATTATTATGAGATAAACTCTCAAATAATGCCACATAAGCCAGAAGCTTTAAAATTGTGTCACATAAGCTTTTTTGGTTTTGCTATATTATATAAAGATTTTATTTTTACATTTTATACGATTTTCTAAAAACAAAGTTTTGAGTAAATACAATTTAGACCTTATATATATTTTTCAGTTAGAATTTTTTTTCAGGAGTAAATACAAAGTTTTGAAATATAAAATTTGAGTAAAAACAAAATTCACTATTCAGATACAGTTAGTAACCGAACCAAAAACTAAATTTATAATTCGGTATGATTTTTTCAATTACAAATACATGGTATATGTAGAAGGAGTTTGTTTCAAGGTTGTCTAATTCATTATGATATGTCCTTACTACGAAAAAGAGAAGTGGCGACCCACTTACATATATTTAGGGCCGACAATTAGGTAATCTGTTTAGACACGATAAGACACATTAAGCAAAAAAGTACACTATGTATTTATAATTTTTTTAAATAATTAAAACAAGAAGCCTAAAGTTTATCATTAATATACCATCTTTGATAGATAAAACATATAACTGTCACACTCAAACCTTCAAACCCATGTATTAAACGAGTCATTTTCATGTTTGAGACATGTGTTCGTCGCGTCGTCTTTAATATGTTAAATACGATAAGACACGATTTGTCAGATGTCTGATAACAAGAAAGTCAAAAAGTAAAAACTAACTCTAAAATGAACATGAATAAAATAGAGATGCCTAATAATATTTTTATGTGTGAAGGTTACAAACTTACTAGTTGCCAAGAGTAATCATTTTACTAGTTTAAGTAACAAGTTTTTTTTAGAATAACGGTTGAAGCTTTTTTAGAATAACGGTTGATGTAACGGTTTATGGACCGACGCACTTAGAGGTGCAATGAATGAGATCGAAACCACGTATTTAACACCAACAGATATTTTTCGTCAGCATTAAGACCCCCCTTACAGGTCAAGCTGATCGAAATAGAAACTAGTCAACCAACTGCTGCATGGAAAATCGATTAGAAACCTTTAACTATGTCACGTCATTGGTATTTAAAAACTGCTCAAAACAAAAGTTCGAACATTTTCTTTCAAAATGCAATAGTAGTAGTAAGTGCGCGCTTTATCCTTGTTATACGTATTATGACTTATGATAGAAGTTCATCAAATGAATTTGAATGAAGTGGTAAATTTGTTAATTGACAGAGGTTCGTACTTGCGGTTCAGGCCAAAATTAGCCAATGTGTTATTACTCTTCCTTTGATCCTTTCTTTCTTTTTTTTCATTTCCCCACTAGCTTCCGCAGTTCCGTAATTCAAACTTCAATCTCCGCAAATTCGCAACTTCAAACAGTTATACACTCGATTGTATGCTAATGGAATGGCTAAATACATATTGGGTAAGCAACAGATGCTCCATCTCCCTAACTCTTCACATCTCGCAACCTTCTTGGAACAATGTCTCAAATCAAAATCACCATTCAAACAAACCCAAATCATACACACCCAGATTATCAAGTCCAGATTTTGCTCAGAAACATTCATCCTAAACAGGCTGATTGATGTTTATGGAAAATCTGGTTCGGTAGATGATGCATACAAGGTGTTCGATCAAATGCCTGAGAGAAACACATTCTCTTGGAATGCTGTTTTATCTACCTTAACAAATGCGGGTCTTTTAGATGAAGCAGACCGGGTTTTTGCGTCTATGCCTGTTACTGACCAGTGCTCATGGAACTCTATGGTGGCAGGTTTTGCTCAACATGATCGGTTCTATGAGTCGGTTGAGTTTTTCGTACGTATGCATGCTCAAGATTTTGTGCTTAACCAGTATTCTTATGGTAGTGCTCTTAGTTCGTGTGCGGGTTTGAGGGATGTAAAAATGGGTACTCAAATTCATGCTTCTGTTTTGAAGTCTCCTTATGAAAGAGATGTTTATATGGGTAGTGCTCTTATTGACATGTATTCGAAATGTGGAAATGTGGGTTGTGCTCAAAAGGTTTTCAATGGGATGAATCAACGAAACAGAGTTTCTTGGAATAGTTTGATCACGTGTTATGAACAAAATGGTCCGGCTGAAGAAGCTCTTGATGTTTTCAAGGAAATGATGAACAGTGGAATTGAACCGGATGAGGTCACACTAGCGAGTGTGATAAGTGCATGTGCAAGTTTGTCGAAGCTGAATTTGGGACGAGAAATTCACAATCGAGTTATGAAATTTAATAAGCTAAGGGATGATATTGTCATATGCAACGCGTTGGTTGATATGTATGCAAAGTGCAGTAAAATCGTAGAAGCAAGATGGATTTTTGATACAATGCCAATAAAAAACATCATTACAGAAACCTCCATTATTAGTGGTTATGCCAAGTCAGCAAATGTCGAAACTGCACGTTCAATTTTTGTCAATATGCCAGATAGAAATATAGTATCATGGAACGCATTGATTGCCGGCTACACACAAAACGGAGACAATGAGACCGCATTAGGTCTCTTTCGCAAACTAAAACAAGAGAATGTTTTCCCAACACATTACACTTTTGGGAATCTTCTTAGTGCATGTGCAAACCTTGCTGATTTGAGATTAGGCCAGCAAGCTCATGCACATGTCTTAAAACACGGGTTTAGATTTCAATCTGGACCTGAAAGTGATATCTTTGTAGGAAATTCTCTTATAGATATGTATGTAAAATGTGGATCCATAGAAGAGGGAAAACAAGTTTTTAGATACATGGCTTGTAAAGATTGGGTATCATGGAATGCAATCATAGTTGGGTTTGCTCAAAACGGTTACGGGGTAGAAACAATTGAATTGTTTAAGGAAATGTTGGCAGCGGGTGAGAAACCAGATCATGTTACAATGATTGGTTTACTTTCTGCTTGTAGTCATGCTGGTTTAGTTGATGAGGGTCGTCATTATTTCAACTCAATGAGTAAAGAATTTGGAATACAACCAACGAGTGACCATTATGCTTGTATTGTTGATATACTTGGACGAGCTGGTTGTCTTGATGAAGCGAAAGAGTTAATTGATAACATGCCAATGCAACCTGATGCTGTCATATGGGCGTCTTTACTTGGTGGTTGTAAAGTTCATGGTAATATTGAGATAGGAAAATATGTTGCAGAAAAGTTAATAGAGATGGATGTTAATAGCTCTGGTCCTTATGTTTTGCTTTCAAATATGTATGCTGAAATGGGAAATTGGGGGGAGGTTAAACGGGTCAGAAAGCTTATGAAGCAAAGAGGTGTCGTTAAACAGCCCGGTTGTAGTTGGATTGAAGTTGAGGGTAAAGTTCATGTTTTTATGGTGAAAGATAGACGACAAGCAAAAAAGAAAGAAATTTATCTGGTGTTGAGAACACTTAGTAAAGTAATGAAGTTGTTTGGATATGATCCTAATGCTCATGAGTTGGAGGAAAATGAGGAGGGGAGTTTAGATTTAGAATCATTAGAAGTGCCAATTACTGTGGAAGCTACATAATGTTGCAGGTGAGTTTTTTTCTTCACATTTTCAGAATGTGTTGTTTTTTTCTAATTTGACAAGTCGCAGGAAATTGGCAACCATGACCACCGTTGGAAACCATCACGGTTCATTGTATGCATAACTTATTTAACTGCAGCAAACCTGTGAAATGTATATGAACAGAAGATCATGTTTTTTGTATTGGTATTTGAATCTCAGGATCATATAAGAATCAAAGTGGTAATGTTGTTTTAATTCAAACAGTTTAATGTCTGGGATATGAAAACTAGAATATGTTGATTGTTGAATTAGAAACAAATTGAGTTAAAGAGACCCAATATATCTACTTCAAGAGGATCACAAATCCATTAAATAGTAATCATATTACCTGTGTCCAAAGTATTTTTATTGAATTTTCCAACATATGCTACATTTAGGGTTGTGCATGGTTCAAAAACTTCACTGGGCAAAGCAGAAAAAACCATGTGTTTATTGTGTGTGATCTTGAAGCCTGAACCAACAAGTGTACATAGTAGATAACCCACCAAAGGGTATTTGACCTAATGGTTTGTAGGTGTGTAAAGTGATAAAAAAAGTTGGATTTGGACCACTGGAAGAATAAACTAAGTTGAGATTATTCTTGACCAATAGGTGTTAGTTGAGATTATTTTAGGTCAATTTGTCAATATACGATGTGGTAGATGGATGTGAATTATATTATACATTTATACTGTGTGATTATGTTAGGACAATGTCATACATTTTTAAAATGACGTGTTTTCAATTCGTTTCTTTTTCTAAAATTTACTTGTAAACAATTAAATATTATGGCATACATCCTACACCAGTTAAACCCTGCCGGAACACTTGATAACAACAATTAAACAATGTCTAATATTTGTTAGGATGGAAGTTTCATATACAACATCTTCATTTATAAATGAGTATTTAGTGATTATCACTTCCTTTAAGTGAATAAAAAAATACATTAAAAAATGTGATCAATATCACTTTGTATAACTAGATTCACTATAACATCAAAGTGAAACTGTAAATTTGGTCTACCAGAAAATTAGAGAAGAAATGTAAATGATTGAAGTGAATTTGTAAAGTGATAACCAACTGTTACAACCATGAAACTCTTATATAGAGTCATTAACCATCTAACAACATCTTAACAATCATAACAAACTAACTATGAACAATTGACAATTTTAGCCCCTGGCTTTATTAAGTAGTTACAATTTGTAATTACACTAACATACTCCCCCTAATTCCAAATTGTTTCATTAAAGTTTTCCACTCCAATAAGCATTCTCATTTCAGCAAACTTCATCTTTGACAAGCCTTTTGTAAGTATGTCTGCCTTTTGACTGCTGCTACTAACAAATTCAACAAGCAGTTGACCCTTCCTTATACAATCTCGAATGAAGTAGTATTTAGTCTCAAAGTGCTTTGACTTTCCATGAAATACCGGATTTCTCATTAAAGCCAATGCTGATTGATTATCCACTTTTAATAGTGGTATACTATGAGCTTCTCCAGTAACTTCTTCAAGCAACCCATGTAACCATAAAGCTTGACATGCTGCTGATGTTGCTGCTATGAACTCTGCTTCGCAGCTTGATAGAGCAACAGTTGACTGTTTCTGTGAACACCAGCTAACAGGTGACTGATTGAAATAAAACACATGTCCAGTTGTGTTTTTCCCATCTCCATCACAATTAGAATAGTCACTGTCACTATAACCAATCAACCCACTACGTACACCTCTTTTGTATCTCACACCATAATCTTTTGTACCTTTAAGGTACCTTATGATCTGCTTTACAGCTTTCATATGAAAATCTTTTGGTTCTTGCATAAATCTGCTCAAATAACCCACAGGATACATCAAGTCAGGTTGTGTATGAGTTAGATATCTGAGTGACCCAATATACTTTCTGTACTCAGCAGGATCTATATTCACACCACCTTCCATTTTCCCAAATTTCAAACCTGGGTCCATTGGTATTTGAGTTTCATTGCAATCCTGCAGACCAGCCAAACAAAGTAACTTGGTTGCATATGCTGACTGTTTAACTAAGATCCCATCTTCACTCTGATTTACTTCAATTCCCAAATAATACTTTAGCAGCCCCAAGTCCTTCATTTCAAATCTTTTACTCATTTCTTGTTTAAACTCAGTCACCTCAGACTCACAACTTCCAGCCACTAAAAGGTCATCAACATAAACTCCCAACACTAGTAGGCTGGTAGATCTAGATCTCACATAAACTGCTGCTTCCCTTTGACACTTTGTGAACCCAAGATCCAACAAAACTTCATCCAGCTTTTGATTCCATGCCCTGGGTGCTTGCTTTAGCCCATACAACGCTTTAACTAATCTGTAGACTTTGCCTTCAGAGCCTTTAACTTCATACCCTTGTGGTTGTTCTACAAATACTTCTTCTCTCAATGTACCATGTAAGAATGCAGCTGTTACATCCATATGATACACTTTCCAATTCAATCTGGCTGACAGAGCCAATATCAATCTTATAGTTTCAATTCTGGCCACAGGTGCAAATGTTTCATCAAAGTCCACACCATGCTGCTGAACATAGCCCTTTGCAACCAGTCTGGCCTTATGCCTTTTCTCAGTATTTAAAGCATCTGGTTTTAATTTGAATAGCCACTTCAGCCCAATTGGCTTAGACTGTGTTGGCTTATCCACTAAGACCCAAGTCTTGTTTCTTTCAATTGCTTGGATTTCTCTGTCCATGGCTAACTTCCAATTTTCAACACCCATAGCTTCTTTATAATCCTGTGGAACTCCCTCTTGGGTTAGTAAGAGTTCAACATAAGCACACTCTGGTTCTCCCTCAGATCTTTGTCTTATTCTTTCTTCTAATACAAAGTCTTTCAGCCTTGTTGGGATGACTGAAGCTCTAGTGGACCTTCTCAACTCACCACTAGAGGAAGTTTCAGCATGATTTGACCCTACAGCCCCTGTATTTGCTTCAGAAGTCTCTCCACTTGTATCAGTTAAGCCTTGATCATGTTCTTTCATAACATAGAAGCTTGTCCAACTTGGACTAGCATCACTATGATCAACAAGGTAATTTGACCAGTCCCATTTCCTGTCTTCCTCAAACTGAACATCTCTGCTTATTACCAGCTTGTTTTCAGTTACATCATACATCCTTGACCCCTTTGAACCTCCTTCTGTTCCTAGATACACCATTGGAACACTTCTATCATCCAACTTCTTTGGGTTTGGCTTAACTGATTTAACATGACCAACACACCCAAACACTCTCAAGTGTTCTATAGTTGGTTTTCTGCCTTTAAGCTGCTCATATGGGGTGCTATTGTTTAAAGCTTTAGTAGACACCCTGTTTAGCACATACACTGAGTGTTTGACACCTTCTGCCCAAAAATTCTGTGGTACACACATGGCTTTTAACAAACTCCTTGTCATGTTCATGACAGTTCTATTCCTTCTTTCTACCATACCATTGTGTTGGGGGTGTAGGGTGTGGTAAGCTGTCTAACTATGCCCTGCTGTTGACAAAACTTCACAAAATCCTGAGAGGTAAACTCTCCTCCTCTGTCAGATCTAAGAGTTTTAATAGACAGCCCAACCTCCTTTTCCACCAGTGCTTTAAACACTTTAAATTTCTCTAGGGCCTCACTTTTGTTGGTCAGAAAATAGACCCACATGAACCTTGTGCAGTCATCAATGAGCAACATGAAGTACTTGTTTCCACTATGTGTTTCTGGAGTGATTGGCCCGCACAAGTCAACTGATATTAGTTCTAAGGGATTACCTGATCTGTGGGGTGATAGTTGGGGGAATGGCAGTCTTGTTTGTTTTCCTGCTAAACATGCTTCACAGACTTGGCTTGGTTTTCTTGTAACAGGCAATCCTCTTACCATCCCTTTTACAACCATTTCTCTCATTGCTTCAAAGTTGATGTGACCAAGTCTGGCGTGCCACTTCCATGTTTCATCATCCATCTTTGTCATACAACACATTGGAGACCCAATTTGTAGGCTGATCTTATATAGTCTATTCACAGACCTTTGTACCTTCATTAGCAGTTTACCAGATCTTTCATATAACCACAGATAGTTGTCCTTCATCTTGACCTCACAACCTCTTTCTGTGGCTTGTCCTAAGCTAAAGATATTGCTCTTTAACTGTGGGATATAGTACACATCAGACAGGACTCTTTGTTCACCGTTTTTGCATTGCAACACTATAGATCCCCTTCCTGCTATTGTGACCATTGACCCATCACCGAATCTTATGCTGCCCCCCACATTCATGTCCAAGACTGAGAAGGCTGCTCTATTTCCAGTCATGTGATTAGAGGCACCGTTGTCCAAGTACCAGTCACATTCTTGATCATTTTGCCCTTCAAACAACCCAGGATGAACTTTTGATTCATTCAGAAACACCACCTCTTTTGCTACAGTCATTAGCAAGGCTGGTTCATCCTCCACACTTTGAGTGAGGTTGGCTTCTTGTTCGGCTTTCCTCAGTGGACATTCAGATGCATAATGGCCTAATTCATCACATTTGAAACACTTGATCTGTGATTTGTCCTTCCCTTTGTGGTCACTATGATGGATTTTATTTTGTTGATCTGAACCCCTTCCTCTAAGGCTGAATCTACCCCTTCCTCTACCAGACCTGCCCCCCCTTGACCTGGGCCCATGATCCTTATTTCTTTGTGATCTTGATTGCCATTCTGAGTAAGTCAGCAGTAACTGGTCATCCTTTTGCAGTTGGTGTTGTTTGGATTTCAACTTGGTTCTTTCTTCAAAGGCCTTTAGCCTGCCAATGGCTTCAGGTAACAGCATTGAATCAAGATCCAGGAACTGTTCCATTGAGGCCACCATTTGAATGAACTTCTCAGGGACTGAGTCAAGAAGTTTCTTCACTAACACAGACTCTTCCAATGGTGACCCAAGATCACTTGCTTTTGAAGCAATTGAACTCAGCTTTCATGCAAAGGAGTCGATTGTTTCTCCTTCTTTCATGGCCAGTGAGTCAAACTCATTCTTGAGAGTGACTAGTCTTGCCTTTTTTACTCTATCTGCCCCAACAAACCTAGTTTTCAAAGATTCCCAGATTTCTTGTGCAGTTGTTAGTTTTGCTACCTGAAGAATTAAATCTTCAGGCATTGCTTGATAGAGGTAGGCGATGGCCTGATTGTTTTTCTTATTGTCGATTGTAGCCCCTTCCGGTGGTTCCACCGCTTCCCACAGCCCGTGCACGTTAAAGATCACTTTTAACCGTAATGCCCAAATTGTATAGTTTGTAGCTGTGAGAGTAGGGCATTGGAGGGGGATAGAACCTCCATCTCTTATGGTGATGACTTGATTCTGGGGGGGAATGTTTCCTTCACCTCCTCCACCACGACCTGCCATCTGCCTGGTTCTTCTTTGATAGGGGGTACCGAATTTTGGATCAATATTGACAGAGGATCGTTTGAATTTTCCTTATTCAAGCGATCGATTGAATCAATTTAATCCTGTGAATTGATTCCAGTCAAGTGTTCTTCTCAATCGTCGCTCAGATCTCTCCTTTGAATCGAACACACTCTCTTCCTCTTGTACCAGTGATTCAGTCCTTTGAATCAGAGCTCTGATACCAAATGTAAATTTGGTCTACCAGAAAATTAGAGAAGAAATGTAAATGATTGAAGTGAATTTGTAAAGTGATAACCAACTGTTACAACCATGAAACTCTTATATAGAGTCATTAACCATCTAACAACATCTTAACAATCATAACAAACTAACTATGAACAATTGACAATTTTAGCCCCTGGCTTTATTAAGTAGTTACAATTTGTAATTACACTAACAGAAACTACATATGATATATATAGAAATTAAGTTAAAAGGTGTGAGATGCATGCTTACTTAAGACTTGTGATTTCAAACATTAAATGGACTTAGGTTTCGCCGACAATGTCCATGGGGAGGGCCTTTGATGGGGTCTCCTTGTCCGATTAGCAGGTGGCGTTCACCCGATAGAAAATTTTCTGATACATATAAAGTCATTAGGAGTTGGTTTGAATTTTTCTGATACATATCAGTCTTAACTAACTATTTGACTCAGGCTCTTAATTACCATACATACTACATAAACAAAACCAAACAAAATTAATAGATAGTGATGGTTTGGAAGTTGCACTCAGAGTAGAGTGGCCTAAATCTGTTAAAATTGTTAATTAATGTTTGAATTGGTTAAATTGGTGACTTGGAAACTAAGTAAAGACCGAGTAAATGGGCGAAGACTAGCTAGGCAAGTGGGTACGTTGTTACTCCACTTCTACACGTAATAGATCGAACTAGCTAATAGGTCGTGGCTTAGCTAGCATTACGAATGTCATTCACCTAACTCACGGAACATCCATAAACCAAAAAAAATACCAATAACCATCACATATTAGAAAACTACACCAATATAAAAAAATTCTAAGTTGAAGCATTCATAGTGCTATAAAAAATACGAGTAATTAATTAATTAGCTAGTGTGGACTTGGTACTACAAGTTAACGTGGTAAAAGTTACGAGTATATATAAGCAGGTTGGTTGTGACTAAAGTTAGATTAAATTATGGTAGCCATGAAAATCCAACATATTCTAATTATGTGGCTAATGCTGTTCTTGTTCAAAGCAACTAATTCTGAAACCTACAACCTCATCAACCTTACTTATAACATGGCCAAGCCAGGCTGCGCGAGCCGATGTGGAGACTTAATCATCCCCTATCCATTTGGTATCAACTCCAGTTGCTCCATAGGCCATGGGTTTAACATTTTCTGTAACACTTCTTCAAATCCTCCCATAGCCTCTATTGAAAACACGGATAACACGACTTTGCCGATCAAACAAATATCTGATTCCACACTCCGCGTCTCTAGTATGGTGACTACTAGATGCTATTATCCAAATGGTATAGTTTCCGACTCCTTTGGAATCTCTCCAGATTTAACAAGTTTGCCATACACTTTCTCAACGGCAAATAAGTTCGTTGCCATTGGTTGCAATGATTATGCTTGGATGAACAGTTCAGAATCAATATTAATGTCCACAGGTTGTGTGGTGTTTTGCACTAACCCAGAGCTAGGTGACGAGTGTTCGGGCAATGGTTGTTGTCAGTCCTCCATTTCACAAGACATAAGCTACTATAGAACTCTGCTCAGTACCTTGCTTGACTCGGATGATCCGGGCTACAAGAGGCCTTTTAATCGATGTACATACGCGTTTCTAGCTGAGGAGAATGCATTCAAGTTTAATGGTGCAACCGACTTGAATGATACTTCTTTTCGTGAAAGGATTGAAGGTAATGTCTCAGTTGTGCTTGAATGGGCTATTGGAAATATGAGTTGCGAAGAAGCGGAAGCGGTTGATGGCTTTGCCTGCCAGTCAAATAGCAATTGTGTTAACTCTACAAGGGCGAAAGGTGGATATCGTTGCATGTGCATAGATGGCTATCATGGAAACCCTTATATGTCTCCTGGTTGTAAAGGTATGATAAAGATAATAACTATAATAAATCTTATCTACGTAACAAACATTTACATTCATTAATATATATATACATTGTTAACAAAGTACTCTTAAGAGTTTTTAACCCAGCCAATGTAAAACTAGACCTCAACTCGTGCGATTGATAATATGTAACAACTAACTAACACGTACCGTTAGGTACATAGCTAGTTGCTAGTCTTTATATAATATAGCAAAACCAAAAAAGCTTATGTGGCACTATTTTAAAGCTTCTGGCTTATGTGGCATCATTTGAGAGTTTATCTCATAATAATAATTTTTTTATTTAAAATATATATATAAAATATATTATAATAAAGCTAATTACATTTTTAGCCCCCTAATATTTTGGAGAATTCTGAAAAATTTAAAAGTATTTATACTTTTAACCCTCTACTACAAGGGGTGTACATGAGTCGGCTTATATTTGATAGGGTATGAAAATGAAAGTTATGGATAAAATCTTCTATATAATATAGCAAAATCAAATTTGCTAACTTGGCATCATTTAAGATTCATTTGCTTAGTTGACATTATTTGAGAAATTCTCTCAAAATTAATAATATTTTTATATTTAAAAAATATATATCTATCTCTAATAATTTATTATAATAATATTAAATTTCATTTGATCCCCTAATATTTAGCAAACTATTTAAAAAATTAAGACTATTTACATTTTCAACCCTCTCCTACTAAGGGTGTGTTTGGGCCAGGTTATATTTACCAGGGTATAAAAAGAAAACTTAGAGATAAAATTATTAATAACATACAATTAAATACATAATTATTTTTTAAATATACACAACTTTTTATACGACATTGTTTTAACAAAAACTACACCATAAAACCGAACGTTTAATTCTCTTTAATTTGATTATAATATTGTTATACAAAACAACAAGATTTTAAATAAATTTTATGTTTCAGTTTTACCACAGTTTTATTTCAAAACTGATTGGAACCTTTCATGTCCATGAATATCCTTAAAATCATCACATGAGTGTTATGCCCCGAGCGTAGCGCGGGCACTAACCTAGTATATATATATGGATGGTTGTATATTTTTAAGTTTGTTTGGCCGGTTAGCTAGCTAGGTAGGGTCTTGACTTCAATTAAGAAAACTTGCAATTAAGTCTTTGTCTATGATATATTACAAGATGGCTATGTCAATAACCGACTCGGTCTTGTGTTAATGATCGATCTATTTGTTGAGATACCACATCATCTATCTAATAAATCAAAGTTTTAAGGGGGTAATTTTTGGGGGGAAAAATTATTTGTTCTATAACAGGAAGTTTAGGATGAAAATTAAGGAAAATTTTAACCATCATGCATGAGTTGATCGAACTAAATCTTTAAATACTAAATATTTACAAATCATTAAGCATAATGTTTATAGTTTCTTTATAAATGTTGTTATTTAACCCGTGTGTAATACACGGGTATTAAACCTAGTATATATATAAATCAAAGTCAAGCTAGCTAGTTAATATATATGCCGGTCAATATATACATGATCTCTCAATCTCTCATATTAACTTTGACTTCATATATATACCATCTCCTCTTCTAATAAATCGCTAACTCATCTCATCACATTGCGCCACATGTCACCACCATATTCATCCTCATTTCAATGGCTAAAGATTTGATATCCATCCAAAATTACTAAACAATGGCAAACATTATTTTCATGGATGCAAATGGGTGTTAACCAGGTATATTGATATATGATTATATATATATATATATATATATATATATTTTAACGTTCAACCCCGTGTAAACACACGGGTGTTAACCTAGTATATATATATACATGCATTCACAGCTTAATTATACAGATTTCATCACTAGATTTAATTTTAACCGCGCCCACTCAATTTAGAGAAGGGATTACAATTACATATAATAGGAGTGAATAAATACAACAACTAATTCTATTATTGAAATTTGGGGCATAATAAGAACAATTCAAAAGATGGAAGTTATGATGTTTTCTGCATTCATTATATATAGAATGAACAAAATTGGTTATTTTTTCTTAATTTCTTTAGACATCAACGAGTGTGAGGATCCAAGAAACAACCCTTGTTATGGTACTTGCATTAATACTCCAGGGAGTTACAATTGTACTTGTCCACGAGGATCTTCTGGTGATGCAAGAATAGTAAATGGTTGTCAACAAGCTAAAGACTCAAAATTTTCTTCAACTAAGTTTAGTATAGGTAATGATCGATCTTACTCGACGCTTTAATTGCCTTAACTTCAGTACTCTTTTACTGTTAGTTTGTGATACCATTTTCTTCATTATAACTCAGCACCAGGACTACGCACCAACTAATTAAAGTGTTTTTGAATTGCATTTCACGTGTAGCTATGGTGTTTGGCATGTTGGCAACATTATCCATCGTATCATGGATTTTCTTTGGTTTAAGGAAGAGGAAGATAATGAAGCTTCGAGAAAAGTGCTTTGAGCGAAATGGAGGCTTGTTGCTGAAACAAAAGATCGATTCACAAGGGTCTCATGAGGCAATGGTGTTGTTTAGTAGCGCACAACTTCATAAAGCCACTAATCATTATTCTCAAGAAAACATTATCGGTCGAGGGGCGTATGGTGTAGTGTACAGGGGAGTTTTATCAGATAAACGTGTAGTTGCAATTAAAAAGTCTAAGATAATGGATGAGAGCCAAGCACAACAATTCGTAAATGAACTTTTTGTTCTTACCCAAGTCATCCATCGAAATGTGGTAATGCTTTTGGGATGTTGTTTGGAAGAGGAAGTCCCTATACTGGTTTATGAATATGTCTCCAATAACACACTTTCCCATCACATTCATTCTAGGTCGGGTGGAATGAGTTGGTTATCATGGGAGAATCGATTAAGAGTAGCTGCTGAAGCGTCTAGTGCACTTGCATACCTTCATTCAGAAGCTGTTATGCCAATCATACATAGAGATGTCAAGTCCACCAATATATTACTAGATGATAACTATACAGCAAAAATTTCAGATTTTGGGGCATCAAGGTTAGTCCCATTAGATCACGAACAAGTAACTACTCTTATTCAAGGTACACTAGGATATCTCGATCCAGAGTACTTTAGCACAAGTCTACTAACCAATAAAAGTGACGTGTACAGTTTTGGAGTGCTTCTTGCAGAACTTCTAACAGGAAAAAAACCAATTGGTGTAGATAGAACCAATGCTGAAAAGAACTTAGCAGTGCATTTTGTTAACTATGTTAAAGAAAACCGCTTATATGAAATTGTAGAGCGTCGAATACTACGTGAAGGGACACTTGAACAAATACAAGTTATAGGTGATCTAGTAAAGAGATGTCTTAATTCAGAGGGTTGCAATAGACCGACAATGAAAGAAGTAGCCGCAGAGCTAGATAACAACTTGAAGAAGTTCACAACTCATCCTTGGATTCAACAAGCATGTGAAGAGACAAGTTTAGTCCTAGAAGTTGAGCAAAGTGATCTCTATCATGTCCCATTGGTTTCATGTGATACTAATAATTCAGAGTCTAATTACTACAGTGGCACAGACATACTATTTAAAGAAAACAAACCACGTTAAATCTTGGTGCTTGATTTGCTTCTTTCTTTTATTCGGTATCTTTATTCTTTAAAATAAAGGCACCAGTAAGTTTGAGAATTTGTTTTTTTATTTTTTATTTACAAGGTATTAGATATTGATCGATCTCTGTCATTTTCTTTCGTTATATCATACAATAAAGAATTGGTTTGGTAGAATGAGCTTTAAAGGGGTTTTCTGGTGCATTATTATAAACTAGATTAGTACTCGTGTATTATACATGATTTTGATTTTATAAGTTTTAACTAAATTCAGGTATTAAATTTATTTTTAACATATGATGAATACATTGCTATGATGCTAGAACGTCTAGACCATGTGAGTATTTTTGCAATACTATTATTATTTTATATGAAAAAAATATATTGTACTATTCGACTAGTCATGACATCATACTTTTGTACAATGTGCATAACACTTATTATAATCTACCCGAGATGCTCGAGAGTATAAACTGTAGACATTAGATGGATTAACCTTGCAAGGTCAGTACCTTTTTTAACGGTAATGTGAAATTAACATAAATAAATAAATATGAGAGCCAAGGCACATCAAGAGAGGATATAACATATACGGTTTGCTTTCCTATTTTTTTATTTATAAGGTATTAAGATGTTAAACTCTGTAATTGGATTTTGTTAAATCCTGCTTCCTGTGCGTAAAATGGTAAATCAATAAACGTTTGCAAGTGAACAAAAAAGATACCGAGTATTACACACAACAATAAATTAATTTCTAAGTTTTTCGTTTTATTTTATTTTGAGAAAAATCACATTAAATAATCCGCGTTCTTTGCTTGTAGACATCAACTTTTGCAATCTTTATATAATATAGCAAAACCAAAAAAGCTTATGTGGCACAATTTTAAAGCTTCTGGCTTATGTGGCATCATTTGAGAGTTTATCTCATAATAATGATTTTTTTATTTAAAATATGTATATAAAATATATTATAATAAAACTAATTACATTTTTGGTCCCCTAATATTTTGGAGAATTCTGAAAAATTTAAAAGTATTTATACTTTTAACCCTCTACTACAAGGGGTGTACATGAGTCGGTTTATATTTGATAGGGTGTGAAAATAAAACTTATGAATAAAATTAATAATAATATACAATTAAAGACCTCAGTGTTTTATAAATATACATAACTTTTTTATATGGATTTAAAAAAAAATAAACTACATCATAAAACTGACCATTTTATTCTCTTTAATTTGAGTATAATATTGCTATACTAAAAACTTAATTTTTAAAAATATATTTCGTGTTTCGGTTTCCACGGTTTTGTTTCAAAACTTATTGGAACGTTCATGAATATCCTTAAAAGCATCACTTGAATGTTGTGTTTCCGAGCGTAGCGCGGGCACTAAACTAGTATTTTATATAAGAAAACAAATCAAATCCTTTCTTAGCAATGCATCCCAAATCAATGCATCATATCACTCTTATAATAAATTGCTAACCCAACTCTTCACATTAAGCCACTTGTCACCACCATATTCATTCTTATTTTTAGAAACATGGAAATTTTTGGAAACATGTAGTTTAACATTTTTAATATAATTAATTATGAGTATATTTTCATTATTGCTAATTTTTTCATGTTAATATATTTTTGTTAAATTTTTTTATTTCTATAATATACATCCAATTATGTATATTTATTATTATTTATTATATTTTATATATAAAACATATAAATAAATTATATCGTTAAACCCCGTGGGTACCCACGGGTTCTAACCTAGTAATTGTATATTTCATTACAAAACATATGATTTATGCTAGTGGAAAGACTAAGCAAACTAAGTGAGTGCAAACATGACATCTCAAAGTGCCCATTTAAGGCATATATAATGGATTAAAGTACCCATTATATTTGTTAGGAGCTAACTAGTCATTTCATTGGATGCCTTATGTAGGATAACTTCATCACTATAGTTACGACGTACGTATCCTAACTTACATATATAACAAGTTTTGCATTCGTATCACACCACAACTAGTTACCAATATGAACATGTGATGTACAAAAAAAGGGTTAAAAAAGCTAATTAACTACGAGCTTTTTTTTTACACTTATTTAGATATAATATGACCCATGTATACGACAACTTTAATACATCCACGAGTTTTTGATAATTCTCATTTATAGTTTATATGACATTTTTTAATGGGTTATTGGATTATAATACTCCTAACTATGGGGTATTGGCCGCTGCCACTCCCAACTAAAATCATCACTCCCAACTATAGGGTATTGGCCGCTGTCACTCCCGTCGTTAAAAAACACTAACTCCGTTAGTGTTTGGGTCAAAAGTGTCACTTTGCAAACCTGAGGGGGGAAAATTTTATTTTTGTTTAATACATATATATTTTACCACTACCACCCACCACCCTCACCACCACCAACTCCGGTCACCACCACCAACTCCGGCGACTCCGGTCACCACCACCATCTCCGGTGAATTTCCGGCGACTCTGATCGGAGTTGGTGGTGGTGACCGGAGTTGGTCGTGGTGAGGGTGGTGGGTGATAGACTGATAGTGGTGAAATATATATGTATTAAACAAAAATAAAATTTTCCCCTCAAGTTTGCAAAGTGACACTTTTGACCCAAACACTAACTCCGTTAGTGTTTTTTAACGACGGGAGTGACATCGGCCAATACCCCATAGTTGGGAGTGATGATTTTAGTTGGGAGTGGCAGCGACCAATACCCCATAGTTGGGAGTATTATAATCCAATATCCCTTTTTTAATGGAGTGTTGATTACCTATAAATTACCTTTTAATTAGTTTTCTTTTTTGTTACCATTTTGTTGTTTTAATTTATGTTAAAATTGTAAGACTAATTAAGCATATGCTGCAACTGTGCATGCAATTCACGACGAATTATATTTTAATATATAATGATAATGATTGTGGTATACTTTGTTACTACGTGCTTTAGTAAAATGGACATTATTAATAAGATAACATATCCACAGTGTCGGTACATCGCATTTAGTGTTTACCGTCACTTTCATCAAAAATATGTTTTATGCAAAAATGAGTTGTAACAAGCTAGTTGAGGGTCGCCGGGTAGAGAAAATGGTTAATTGCAACATAACTGAAGTAATCGAACGTGTAGTATCTTACAATGGATACGTGAACTTTTAACTAAGAAGTGTAAAAGATAGATATTCATATACGATACTAACAACATCACAAATTTTATTAATTCTAGTTCATTCCTACACCTCCTGATCCTTGCGTTGGATACGTGATACTTATTGGTTAGATGTTGCTCTTAAAAAACATGAATGTCTGTGTTGCCAATGTCACCTATCTCTTCAACTTCTTCAGTTTCTAAAGTTTCAACTTTAACTTCTAAACTTTAAAAAAACTATCTTTTAGATGTCTAACCACATTAGTTTTTTTGTCGTATATAAAAAATGTCATGTCGCACCACGCAAGTTCGTTTTGTGATTTCCTTGTAGTATATCACTCCAACACGCAGACTAGTTTGCTAGTTACTTTTCAAAAAGAGATTTATATAAAATACCGGAGACCTTAATGATTTGTTACTTTTACTTTTTTTAAGAACGAACTTTACTTATTGAGAAGAAAAAGACAAGAGACGAAAATTGGATAGTGATAAAGGCACGTGTTACGTTAAGATAAAAAAAACATGACATTATTAAAGCACCAATATTGTCAAGGGACCCATTTTATCATCAAATAATATAATATAATATAGCCAATTAAATTAAAAATCCTACTATATATACTCTTCTTCATCTTCTTCATCTTCATTATTAGTAAGTAGGGTTTTCATTTCTCCTAAATCTGGCTATATCAATACTTATAGTTACAGATTGATTGATAGATAAGTGAAAATGGATGCTTATCCATTGCATTTAGCTATGGCAGCACTGGTGGGAGCTTCATTTGTGGCAGTTTCAGCTTACTATATGCATCGCAAAACCCTAAATCAATTGCTGGAGTTTGCCAAAACTATTGATCAAAAGGAAGATGAAGATGAAGAGATTAATACGAAGCAGAAACAGAAGCAGAGGCGAATTGAAACAGGTCGGAGAAACGGTTTTTATCGTCGTGCATCTACTTCTTTGCCTGACATACAATCTCATCATCATCATGATGCTGCTGCTGATTCAATTCCACTGGGTTTGCCTAAACTCCATACGCTTCCTGAAGGTAACAAAATGCCATTTTTTAGATTGTATAATGGTTGTTTAACACTTTAACTTCCTTAGCTCTTTAAGTTGCTGTTTATTATTTGTTCATTTTGATGCAGAGTTACATTTTCTAATACTAGATTGTTCGAATCATCATAGGGTTTTTTGTTGTAAAGTAAAGATACTTTTTTATGTTATGATAGGGAAATCTTCTAGCCATACAGGGTTGGCCAAGAGAGCTTCACTCATACTTAGACCGACTTCTCCAAAGTCTCCGGTTGCGAGTGCGAGTGCTTTCGAAAGCGTTGAGGGGTCGGATGAAGAGGTTGACATGACCGACAATGTTAATCTAGATCCTACATATCTCCACACTAATGGAAATGCGGTAAGTATTTTATGTTGTATGAGAAATTACTATTTGTATTCTGTTTTGGAAATTTAAAACTAAATGCATATGTTTGGGCATAATTGCGCAGGGCCCAGAAGGCGCAAGTGCTAATGCAAATGGCGAACAATTGCCCATGGCTGCAGCTACTATGATACGATCGCATAGTATATCTGGTGACTTACATGGTGTACAGCCTGATCCTGTTGCTGCTGATATTCTTAGAAAGGAGCCAGAGCAGGAAACATTTGTACGGCTTAGGATCTCTCCATATGGTACTCGTGTAGTTCAGTAGTTGTTTCTCGTTTTTAGTTCATCAATGAATATAATAGCTAAGTTTGAAATATATATTTGAAAGTGAACCACTTTCCTATCTAATGACTTGTGCAGCTCTATTGTCTGTCTTTTATAGAATAAAAGACTGGATGTAGGACTATAGGTGTTTTAAATTGTGATCTATGACAGTAAAAATCTACCCACAGACTAATTGATCTCCCACATCGGTTCATTTAAGCTTACTGCACTTTCAAAACAGTACCTGAACATCATGCAATTTGATTATTTGCAGAGACACCATCACCTGATGAAGCAGAGGTTTACAGGGCTCTACAGGTTTGCCTTGAAATGAGAAACAGTTATGTGTTTAGAGAAAGCATTGCACCATGGGAAAAAGATGTCATAATTGACCCTAGCACCCCTAAACGCAATCCAAATCCTTTTGATTTTGCTCCCGAAACAAAATCTGATGTGAGTTTTAAACCAATTTGCACTTCACACAAAACCATGTTAAATCAATATAAGTTTCTTACCACGTCGTTTTAATCATCCTACAGCATTACTTTGAAATGGAAGATGGAGTCACTCATGTTTATGCAAATAAAGATTGTAAGATCCCATAATTCAGTGATCCTGATGGTTTGTGTGTGTGTAAGTTAATTATTTTATTTTTAACTTTTCCAGCAAAAGAGAAGCTTTATCCTGTTGTTGATGCAACAACCTTTTTCACTGATCTACATCACATTCTTAAAGTGATTGCTGCTGGAAATACACGAACAGTATGTCATCACCGGCTCGGTCTCCTAGAACAGGTTTGTTGATTTCTTTTGTTTTTTGAAATTTTTTTGGGTGATATGTTTTAGGTTATCTGACATCGAGTTTTTTTATATCAAGAAATTCAACCTTCATTTAATGCTAAACGCGGATAAAGAGTTTTTAGCTCAGAAAAGTGCCCCACACCGTGATTTTTATAATGTCAGGAAAGTCGATACCCACGTTCATCATTCTGCATGCATGAATCAAAAACACTTATTAAGGTTCATAAAGTCTAAGTTGAGAAAAGAACCTGATGAGGTAATAAAATACATAATTTTTTTATTTGTTTTCCATCTTTGCTCTTTTGATTTCTTTGGTAACTTTGTGTTTGCTCTTTTTAGGTTGTAATATTTCGGGATGGGACATATCTGACTTTATTAGAAGTTTTTGAGAGCTTGGATTTAACTGGGTAGTAAAGCAATCATTTGGATGACCAAATTAGAATAACAATAGTATCATGATAAATTAGTCTAATGGTATTCAAATTTCTTGATGCAGTTATGACCTCAATGTTGATCTGTTAGACGTGCATGCAGACAAGAGCACCTTTCATCGTTTTGACAAATTCAATCTCAAGTATAATCCCTGTGGTCAAAGTAGGCTTAGGGAGATTTTCTTGAAGCAAGATAATTTAATTCAGGGTAGGCTTCAACTATTCACTCTATGGAATAAATACATTGTTACTACCATCTCAGGAATAGAATTCTAGCAATTCCATATGAATACCTTTTTTTGTCAGGCCGCTTCCTTGCTGAGTTGACCAAACAAGTATTTACGGATATTGATGCAAGTAAATATCAAGTAAGTTCTGAACTGTGCCATGTTTATTTTCATTACGAATCTTCATGGTAGTTTAATCTTATTTTAATAATGTTGCATTTTACAGATGGCTGAATACAGAATATCCATATATGGGAGAAAGCAAAGTGAGTGGGACAATTTGGCAAGTTGGATTGTGAATAACGAACTCTACAGTGATAATGTTGTCTGGCTGATTCAGGTACACCTATTAAGGACATTAATTTTTTTACATTTCCTATGGTTGTATGACTGTATCATTGAGCACAATCTTGTACATAAAAATCATTAACGATATACTCACTATTTAATCTTTATTTTTTTGTGCAGCTGCCTCGACTTTACAATATATATAAGGAAATGGGTATTGTGACATCATTTCAGACCATTCTTGACAATATATTCCTTCCTCTTTTCGAGGTTACAGTTGACCCAGAATCGCATCCACAGTTGCATGTTTTCTTGAAACAGGTTTGACAGTTTAACTTATAAATCTGAAGATATCTTTCTACTTGTGTGCTGCTTACATGTTTATTATCCTGGAAATTGTGCTTCACTCACAGTGTGCACAGCTTGCATTTCTGTTTCTTTAAATATGCTAGATTGTACATATAAAGGAACCTCTCATACAAAATTAGTTTTCCTTAAACTTGCAGGTTGTGGGGTTGGATTTAGTGGATGATGAAAGCAAGCCTGAAAGACGCCCAACAAAACACATGCCAACACCTGCACAATGGACCAATATATTCAATCCTGCGTTCTCATATTATGTATACTATTGCTATGCCAACCTCTATACCCTAAACAAGGCAAGTATGCTTATGCAATCTGCACACTTCCATGAAAACCCAGTTTTTTTAAATTCTAATACATTCCAATTAATATAAATATGAATTTTGATTTTCTAACAGCTTCGTGAATCAAAAGGCATGACTACCATCAGATTCCGCCCTCATTGTGGTGAGGCATGTATATTCGTCCCATTCAGCTCTTATCTATTTTTACTTTTTGTAGTTATTGATTTTTGAGTTGCATTATAATTTCTTTTATTATCAGGCTGGTGATATTGACCATCTTGCTGCTGCGTTTCTTACAACTCATAACATTGCACATGGAATTAATCTGAGAAAGTCTCCGGTACTTCAATACCTGTACTACCTTGCGCAGGTAACACAAAACAGACTTTTTTCTATTGTTTTGACTCCTTTTGGTATGTTGACTTTTAATTTGAAGTATATCTGATTGTCTGTCAACTTTGTAACCAGATTGGTCTTGCAATGTCTCCTTTGAGCAACAACTCCTTATTTCTGGATTATCACCGGAACCCTTTTCCAATGTTTTTCCTTAGAGGCCTTAATGTTTCTTTATCTACCGATGACCCGTTACAAATCCACCTGACAAAGGAGCCTTTAGTGGAGGAATACAGTATTGCTGCTTCTGTAAGCATCAACCTTTCGGTTTTTCCTTCATGTTTTGCAGAGTTGAAAAACAAGTAGGGCGGGTGGTTGGCAATGGGTCAAAATGAGTTGAATTGGCCCGTCAACTCTTTTTATATTTTTTTATGAAGTTCAAATATAGTTAATGTATTGGTTATGGCGGTGCATTTGACTTCAATTATATACCAATTTGTGTCAAACATCTTAAATTACAAAACATTTTTAAAAGAAAAAAACTATGGTGAGGTGTCAACATGTTATAGGTTAATGTTCTATTCTAAGGGTAATATTATCATTTGCCATGTTTTTGTCAGAACTAGTATAAAACTTTTACCCCCTGTAAAGTTGTTTTGATATATTGTGCGCTTGGAAAACTTCGAATACCTTACTACCTTAGTGGTTTCACATACACTATTCATGTAATTAAAAGCATCTTTGGACATTGCAAACGTTTTAATACATATTACAGTTGTTGACCCTTGGCCTTTTCATTTATAGCTTGCTTTCATATTTAACATGTTAGCAAACAAATATACCTTCCCCATAAATGTTGAATATGCCGCCTTCTAGTGTTTGATGTCGTTTGCAGGGGATAAACTAATGTTCTCCTTTCACAGGTATGGAAATTAAGCTCTTGTGATCTCTGTGAGATTGCTCGTAATTCAGTATACCAATCAGGTTTCTCACATGTTTTGAAGGTAAAAGTTTCATTATCATCTTTTATTGAAAAGGGAGAATGTGTCTTCTTTTATAGTTGTGCATGTTAAATATTGTTATAGTGGTAATTAATTATCCTTTTTTTCCAGTCCCATTGGATTGGTCATGAGTACTATAAGAGAGGACCGGATGGAAATGATATTCGCAAGACAAATGTGCCACATATCCGACTTGAATTCCGTGACATGGTATGTATTTAAAATGGACATAATCTTTTCATTGATTTTGTTATCATGTGTGTGCGTTTGTTTATTATATTTTTTGCATAGACTCCCGTGATGGGAAGGATGGCACAAGAAGTTTTTGAGCTTCCAAACTTCTTGCGCTTTTTGTTTTACTTCCATTAATTGTAAAAAAAGTGAAATATGATATTATTACTATGAACAAAACCCACTTTTTAACAATTTAACCTGTTTATGCTTTTTAGTTAAATTTTTAAGTTTCACCCATTTGAGTCATTTGACCCATTAGCAATGAAATGAGTTGTAACCTGTAAATACCCATAAGGTCAGTTAAGACTGATCTTAAATAGTGTCTGATTTTGGTTTGGGTGATACAGATCTGGAGAGAGGAGATGCAACAGATTTATCTAGGGAAAGCTGAATTACCAGACTACATAGAGACTTAGCTTCGCTCATATCGTTTCACCATGTGGGGTTTCCTGGAGGTAAGTAACTTCCAATTGGTACACTTTAAAAAGGGAAACTTTTTAGATTTGTGAAAGAAAAACACCATGATTTGGAGCTTTATATCTGCAATTCATCTACGCTAATATCAAACTCGAGGCCTCCAATAATACTTTTTTTTTATCTTTGCAGTTCCAGCAGCCAATTTTTGGTGACATCATGGCACTCTAGGGAGCTGAGACTCGGCATCCCTGAAGCTTAAGAGCTAATGTGGGTCAACACCAGAGTTCAGTGAAAGCTTTAGGTCAACCCTCTAAGTGTATATTAAAAGTGATCTTTTTTAGGCTTTTGGTGCTGTCATAAAAGTCAGCAGAATAATCAAAATACTTAATTGGAATATATAATAAGTCTTTTATGCATCGCCTTTTATGTGCAATGAACATGATGTATGGCTCGCTTCTTTCTTTGACTTGCATTACTGTAGTTCAACTTTTGAACTGGTTTTTACGCAATGTAAGATCACTAAACACACTTCAGACATGCTAAACATAATTACATGATCATGTTTAAGCTGAAAATTACAACACGGAGAACATAAACACTAATGCAGCAAAGAAAAAAAAGGCAGTTCAGTTTTCACATTTCTTTATTTAAAACTGATCATGCATGAAAGATCTTTGAACAAAAAAATTCTTTTTGAAGTAGATTATTAAATCATGCCATCAAACCACAATTTAACACATAAAATCTTTGGGAATGTTAGCTAAAAACAAGCACACAAAAGTACATATCCTTTGAACTAGCAACAATGCATAGTCTTGAACTTGCAACAGTTTCAACTCGCTATACTATCTACAAGAACAAAGTGACATATTCTTGGTCTTGTAACCTAAATGATTCCATGGTTTATAGATGTCAAGGTGAAATTCATCAAACAATCGATCCTCAATGGTTCTTAGACTGCAACACAAATAGAGCATAAATTATATTCCTTTCAATAAAGTTTCAATGTTTGTGAGTCATTTTGCAAAAGCAGAATAAAAAGAATAACCCACCTCAAAGTTCCTAGACACTTCCTTTACCTGCTCAGCAATTTCCTGCCTCTTTTTTGCAGCTGCAGAAACCAAACCCAGAACAACATTCAAAAGCATGCATATTTTACACGTATAAGAACTTTAAAAAAAAAGGTAAACAAATTCTGGCTGAACATCAGGTTTCAGTGCATGTTAGATTGACCCGCCTAACAACTTTCTTTCTATTTTAAAAATTGTTAAAAATAATTATTCTGTTAGTTATGATTGCAGAAACAATATTACTACAGAATTATAATATAATCCAAATCATCAAATAGATGTAATTAAAAGATCGAAGGCAATAAAAGTTGGTAGACCTTCAGTGTGTTTTGACTATCAACTTCTAACTAGTTATTTTTAAACACAACCCAAACCGATCAACACGTAAGTAAATGGGTCAAAATTGTCACTAGTAAATAAATTGTCTTATTATTTACCTAAGCTTGACATTTCTTCCAATGATTTGGAAGTCTTCACAGCAAATCGTTGAAATGCCCGGCTAGAATATTAAATTCCATGAAAGAAAAGAAGAACCGTTCTTAAGCTCATGTAAGAAAACCAGCTTAAAAAAAGACATGTAACACAATATAGTAGCTGTGCACATTGCACAATGTAGAAAAAAGAATAAAAGTGCTTTAAAAGACCTGCAAATCACACCATAGACATATCCTTCAAAATTTACTAGACAATAACACAAAAACTTAAACTTTGTTAAAAGAAATTCATTCAATATTAACGTGTTTTTCAAGACAGCAATAGAAAGCAACTAGGCTTCATGAGCATTAAAACAACAAAACATGATTAAATTCATACACCAACAGAAAAGAGAAATTAAAACATTAACCATCAAAACCCCTAACTCATCTAAACAATCCGTAAAGAGCCTTTGACCTCTAGCGGTACCAACAAACTCGAAAAAGTGTCCCTCCCAATCCCTATAGGTTGAACGTTCAAGTCTCATAACAAACAAAGGTGTAGGATTTTACTAATTAGCGAGTTAACCATTCTAAACAAAAATCCAAACACTCAAAATTCATAGCTTTTTAGTCAAGAAAATAGGGGCGGATTAAAGAGGTTGAAATGGTACCAAATTCTATTTAACACATACGATCCGTGCTCTTATAAGATTAAACTAGTGTCTCTAGTATGATATGTTAATGACATAAACACATATCAGCATAAATGATTGCACAACCAAAAAGGATAAAAATCCTTTTTTTTCTACTATTGTAGGTATATGGCAATTTAATCCAATGAGTTCATGCATCATACAAATTGAACAGACACATAACTGGAGCAAACTTTCAACCAAAAACAAAATCAAAGCAAGAGCATCTAAAGCATACAAATTGAACAAAACCTGTTGTTACCTGTTGGCGAGACTGTCGACGAGGATCTCATTAACAAGGTACGACATAACACGTTGGACGAAATTACCTCCAGCCATAACCAAATCTTGCTGATAGATGAATAAAACGTTAGATTAAAAAATATATATATATATGCCCTAATTGACACGTACAAAGATTGAAATTTTAGGAATTATTGTAGAAACAACAACAAACATCTGATGATCAAACAAAAGCAAAAGAGAGAGTATTAATTTGCGTTACCTGAGATGAGATTATTTGTTTGTAAAATAGGAACAAAGCAATCCCTAGTTTCTCGAACGTCAATCAAAATAAAGCAACAGATGAGAATTTTAATTTTAATTTTAATCCTTCAGCTACGGTTCGGTTAGGTAATTTAATTATATTGGGTTTGTGTGTTGTGAGGGTTGGGCCTTTGACCCGTTAATGGAGGGTTTTTGATTTCTAAATGAACTATTAATAGCCATCCACAAATAGGGTTTTTTTAAAAACCGGTTTCGGGTAAGAATCGGGTTTGATTTTGGTCAATAAAGTCAAGAATCGGGTGAGGTCGGGTCTAGTGGGTATGATTGGGTATTTGACCGGGTTTTGACCGATTTAACCAGGTTTTTTCAGTTCCGGATAGGGTCGGGTCCGGGTTGAGGTGGAACCGATTCCGACGGTTCTAGTTTGGTTCCCGGTACGGTTTCACTTTCTTGGAGGAACCGGAACTCATGTGTACCCTAAGGTTCGAGTACACCGGTTCAGGTACACCCGGTCGGGTTCGGAACCGGTTTTTTTGTGCATGGCTAGAACTATATAGGGCTATAAGAGTTGTATAGATGACGACGAATGTTTAAACAAATTTAAAGAGTGTATAGATAAAATCTCTCGTGATAAAACAAACACTTTCACATTTAGTTTTTTTAAAATATATGTTTGATTTTATATGTATAACTTGAGATGGACGCGAAGGAAACGAGGCAACATGAAACAAGTCTCGAATGAAAAACTTGCCCTGACCTATGATAAGAAATACACAATAAAGAACTTATATACATGAAGTGCTTTGAAGAATTCGCCTATGATGAGTTTATGCTCTATAGTCGTATGGTCTAACAATATAAGGGAGGGAGGAGCGGTTGAGGACGAGGAGTGACGAGGAGCAGGCGCGCATGTTCGTGGACGAGGAGTGAACCTCGCTGGGGAGCTCCATGAGAGAGTGAATGTGAGGGACGAGATGGAGGTGGGACAAGGAAGGTGACGAGCTCCATACCTGGTGGGACGAGATGATGGCGAGAACCTTCCTCGTGGGCTGCTCGTGAACCGCTCCTCCCTCCCTAAGAGTTGACCAAACTGGTTATGTTGAAATCCAAACCAAATGTTTCAAAAGAATGAATATATGCACCTTTGACTATACCTTAATGTGAAATGTTTGATTGTAGTGATGCATTTTAACGACGGGACAATTAAATAAAAAAACAAAGATAAGAGAGATAGTATTAAATAAAAACGTGAAATATTTTAATAATGTATTAAACATCTCACCTTAACACCTTAACGTATTCGACAGACCTGATCGACTTCCGGTTGTATATCTATTTGTTTGATTATAACAAAAGAGAAAGAAATGGATAAGAATAAGAATAAATGAGTTGGTGTGTTGAATTGTTGATGTTGGTTAATAATTTTGGTAAGTGATTGGAGTACCTAATCTAACACCCCCAAATAAACAAATTATTATTGATATTAAATTATTAATTCATACATATACACTAGTTTCCAATTCCATCTCATTCTACTACCGTTTCTGAAGCCAACGATTCGTTTGACTTGACATAACAATGGAAGAAATGAAACCAAATACATCCACCGAAAACAATAACAACAACAATTTCAAGCTACAGAGCGAATTAGAGTTGCTGGAATTTCATGATAAATTCGTCATCAAATCAGTTGATCAAGCCTTTTCAATCGATCGTTCCGATGGAACATTTCATAAGCTTCTTCATGGTTTGATCGCTTTTCTTTCCTAAATATTTTATATGAGTAAACTGAAATCAACAAAACCTTGCACCTTTCATCAACAACATGGAAATTTGTTCGCAGGTGAAGTTAATTTGGAAAGTGCTTCCAAGGTGTCTACTGTATTTGGAGTTGCTGGATCAATTAGGTTGCTTGCAGGTCTGCTTACTTTTTCTTCATTCTCTATTCTTTTCTATTCAATTACTCATTTCTTTTTAAAATTCATCTTTATAGTTTTAAATTGGGTTTTGCTGGACATATATTTATTTATTGCTGCTATATCATCCATTGAAAACTCTAGTTTAGAAAACCTGTCGTCCACTGGATATTATATGAAAGATTTTCAAACACGAGAAAGTTTGCCAAGAGATCGAATCAACTTGTTTTTATTAATTTGGCCATTGATAACTTGGGTTCCTAAATAAGGTTTTTGTTTTTAGTAGGCTCGGTTTTGCTATTCAAAACTTGGAGCCCATTTACATGCCCACTTGAAGCTCTATAAGTGCTAAGAGTATGCTAAAGAATGACCAACCATATGGTAGAAAGTTTATCATGTATTTATGTTTCTCTTAATGGATGCTATGCACAATAGAGAAAAATCTTACATAATAACTCCGATATGCATCGTGCATCAGGAGTAGGGCTGATCGGCCTGGGTTATGCTTAGGGTTGGGGTTAATGTATTTCCCTTTTCATCAACTAAAATTCCTAAAAGATTAAATCAATTGAAGATCAAAAGGTCCAACTATTGCTAGCTCTTCATATTGGCGATCTGATAAATGTACTGAACCTTTTTGATTAAAAAGATCTTGGATAGTCATTCAACTTATAATAAGTCCAAAATTTAGAACATCTCTTTCTTCAAAGTAATTGCTTCAGGTATTCATGTGAACAATGTTGACTTACTAAATTGAGTTGCTAATTCTTTTAAAGGATTACAACTTATAAGTTCAAATTTACATCTTTGGAAGTACATAATTAAACACGTACTCCTTAGTGCACAGATCTAGTAATGGTTTGAGCCAGTTATATTCGACTTGAAAATTTCAACTCTCTTCTTTTCTTTACCATTTCCTTGAAGCATCCCTGGCTGAGAGAGAATATTATGCAACTCTGGGAAAATGGAAATGAGGCCTTTTGCCAGTGTTTGATTGTAATACAGTGTATTATGTTTTTATTTTTCTTCTCTTTCACTTGCTCGTCAAGCAGAAAACTTGACTTTTTTGTTCCAGATGTAGAGATACTTTGCAACTACTGTTTCTGTTTATCCATTTCATAAAGATCTTCAATTTAATAGATTAGTATTAGTTGCATAGGGTGTTTAGTTTAGGATTCTGTGTTAATACGTTCTTAATAGACCTAACATTTAGTAGAAATTGTTTATCTTCACCTAGTTTGCTTGTGTAACTTATTCCTTTTGTGGTCGTTGTGTAGGAACATACTTATTGGTTATAACTTCTCGCAAAGAGGTTGGCACTTACCTTGGTTACCCTGTCTTCCGAGTAATGTCTTTGAAGTTTTTATCCTGTAACGAAGGCTTAAAAAATTTAACTAATCAGCAAGTAAGTTCAATATGGCAATAATTTATTTCCATTCAGCAGATATGAACATCCAAACTTAACGTTTTCATAAAACCATCATCATACAGAAAAAGGATGAGGAATATTTCCAGACATTGTTGAGAATCGTGGAGGAGACACCAGGCTTGTATTATTCATATGAAACTGATATTACATTAAAGTATGTTTTCTTATTGTATGATGAGCTCATATAGTTTAATTATTATACAAATTTTTAGTTTTGGATAGATACCATTTTAAAAAAACATGATATCTTACAGCTTGCAGAGAAGATACAAGATGGCTGATGGGTGGATGCGTAAACCAATTTGGAAGCAGGTATGTCACACACAAGTTCTGATGTGTATTATCATCTAAATGATTAAATTTCGTACGCTTATTACATGTAATTTGGATCTGCTTTGATATATGTTGAGTCAAGAGGACTGCATTATCATCATATGACAAGCAGTCATTTGACTTAAATAACTACGTAACCTCCATATTTCCTGCATTATGGTTTGCAATAATGATCAACAACTCTCATTGAGGATCAAAGCCTTACCTGTTTGTATTTCAGGCTGACCCACGCTTTGTTTGGAACAGGAATATCTTAGAGGAGCTAATTGAGAATAAGGTTACACATATCCCTACTTCACAAGTCACACTCTCTTTTTTCCATGACTGTTTATATATATTGTATAGATGGTATATGTCACTCATTTGATATTAACTATATATTATCACAGGTTGATGAGTTCATAATGCCACTTCTACAAGGAAATATCCTCTCAATGTGTCTGAGTGGCACATACACATTCATATAATCATGTGTGTGTGTGTTTTTTTGTGCTATATATAAGTGTTAATAGTAGTCTACCAATGGATTTTAAAAGCAAATATTGTGATAAGATTCCCAACAGATTATGATACTCTCCCTTAACTAAGAATTAAGCTTCCAGATGGGACGGCTGAAGCTAAATAATTTAGCATCCACAATTACATTAATATCAAGGAGGTGCACAAGGCGTCTTGGTAAGTGAAGACGGAAATTGTTTCTCTTAAGCTAAGACAGTGACATTTATATTTCCCAAACTTTGAGGCATTTTATATATATCAGGTACTAGAATGTGGAGACGCGGGGCTAATCTAGAAGGGGATACTGCTAATTTTATTGAAACCGAACAATTGTTGGAGTATGATGGATTCAAGTCATCATTTTTGCAGGTACTTACTTTTGTAATGTGAATGGCCATGTTTCTTGGTATCTTATTGCAAAATATGTTAATTTTGAGAAAAACAAGTTAAGAATGGAAGCTTATGCACATCCAATTTACTGTAGTGCTAGAAGTTATATTTCTTAAAATTACTGAGGATGTTATATTGTCTGATTAGTTACATTTTGTTTCCAGGTTCGAGGTTCAATTCCACTCTTGTGGGAGCAAATTGTTGATCTGAGTTACAAACCCCGTCTTTCTATTATCGAGCATGAAGATACGGTGTGAACTTTGTTAAACTATATTAGTATTATTAAGTTAAACCAATAGAGTTGTAATTGTGAATTGTATTGAATGAATAATAAGGATTGTACATGAGAATATATAATAATATAAAATACATCTAGGCCCCTCTAGATTGCACAAATAGTAACCCTAGACTAATACTTGACATATGTCTAACATCCCCCCGCAAGCTAAGGCCGAGTAACGACCTGTAGCTTGGATCGCAAAAATATATGACGGTCAGTAGCCAAGGGCTTGGTGAAAATATCAGCTATTTGATCACCAGTGGATATATATTGCACTCGTAACTTTCCAGCAGCAACTTTTTCCCTGACAAAGTGGAAATCAACCTCAACATGTTTGGTTCGAGCATGAAACACAGGATTCGCTGATAAGTACGTTGCACCCAAGTTATCACACCATAAAGTGGGGGCTGACTTTGTGAGAATACCAAGTTCACGTAGGAGAGCTTGTAGCCAAGTAAGTTCTGCAACTGTGTCAGCCAGGGCCTTGTATTCTGATTCAGTGGAGGATCTAGAAACTGTGCGTTGTTTTCGAGCTGTCCATGAGATTAGATTAGACCCCAAGTAAATGGCAAATCCCCCAGTGGATCTTCGATCATCTGGACAACCAGCCCAGTCAGCATCAGAGTAGGCTTGAATATCCTGCCAATGAGCATCTGTGAAAGCATGTAGAGTAGATCCAGATGCTCGCTTGATAAGTAGCCCATGATTGGAGGTGTCAAGTAGATAACGTAAGATACGCTTCACTGCAGACCAATGATTTTCAGTGGGAGCATGCATGAATTGACAGACTTTGTTGACTGCAAAGGAGACATCTGGTCTGGACAGGGTAACATACTGTAAAGCACCAACCATTTGTCTATATTTGACTGGATCCGAGAATACCGGGCTGTCATGTAGAGACAATGGGTTGGATGTACTCATAGGTGATGGAACCGGTTTGGCAGCGGACAACCCGGCTCGTTGTAAGAGCTCCACAATGTATTGTCTCTGAGACAACATAATGTTCTGACCTTGATGTACTACCTCAATGCCCAAGAAATAGTCAAGTGTGCCAAGATCCTTGAGGTCAAAAGTGTTGCCAAGTTGAGTGATGACCTGATTCATTGCTGCAGTGTTGTTGCTGGTGATGATAATATCATCTACATAAACTAAGAAGTAGATGAGTGTACCTCTTGAGTTGTAGATGAAAAGTGATGGGTCAGTCTTAGAACCTGAAAAACCCAGCCGTTGCAAAACAGTAGACAATCTGTGAAACCAGTTTCTTGGAGCTTGTTTGAGGCCATATAGAGATCTGTGCAAGAGGCACACATGGTCTGGTTTGTCAGGATCTACAAATCCCGGTGGTTGTTTGAGATAAATTGTTTCATGTAGATCACCATGTAGGAATGCATTTTTAACATCCAACTGACGTAACGGCCATTGATTTGTAACTGCTAGTGACAGAACAGTTCTGATGGTGGCTGGCTTGATAACAGGACTAAATGTTTCATGAAAATCAATACCTTCTTGTTGGCTAAACCCTTTTGCAACCAATCTTGCTTTGTAGCGATTTAAGTCACCATTTTTGTCATGTTTTAACCTGTAAAGCCACTTACAATCAACAACATTAGTGTTAGAGACAAGTGGAACAAGAGACCATGTACCATTCTTTACAAGCGCATGATATTCTTCAGCCATGGCTTGACGCCATTCTGGATATTTGTTAGCAATGGCAAAGGATGTGGGTGTGGTGGTGGGAGGTGATGTGGTGGTATGAAAAGCGGATGGATCAAAAGGGACACGAGGTTTTGGATGTTGGCGAAGATTGGAAGGTCTAGGTCTTGTTGGTGGAGGTGGAGGAGGTGGTGGGGGTGGGGGGCACGGTGGTGGAGTAGGAGAGTTATTTGATGTGATGTGTTGGACTGGCGTTTTGGGCGGCGTTTGGCAGTGAGGATCGGGCGTTTTGGACGCTGGTGGAGTAAGGGGGGGCGTTTGGGTGGGCGTTTGACAGGAGGTTTTGGGCGTATTGGACGCTGGTGGGGTAGTGGGTGGCGTTTGAGTGGGCGTTTTGGATGTTGGTGGGTTAGAGGGTGGCGTTTGGGTGGGCGTTTGGCAGGGGGTGTTGGGCGTTTGAGACGCCAGGGGTGTTTCAGGAGAGGGGATTGGGGGGTCGGGTACAAAGGAAGTGTATAAAGGTGGAGGTGGGCTGGATGTTTGAGGTGTTGGTTGTGGTTGAAATGGGAAGTGATTTTCATTGAAACGCGCATGTCGTGCAATGTAAAGGCGATCGGTTGTGGGATCAAGACCACGGTATCCGTGATGATCGGGACTGTATCCAAGGAAGATACATGGGGTAGAGCGGAGATCCATTTTGTGTGGATTGTATGGACGAAGGTGGGGAAAACATTGACAACCAAAGACTTTAAGAAATGAGAGATCCGGGTGTCGTTTGTGAATGATTTCATATGGAGATTGGTTGGAGTTGGAACGAGCGGGCATGCGGTTTATTAGGTAAACCACGGTGTCGAAAGCAAAGTGCCAAAACCTCGGTGGGGCTGAGGATTGGGCGAGTATAGTAAGACCTGTTTCGACAACATGACGATGACGTCTTTCAACAATACCATTTTGTTCGCTTGTGTGTGGACACGAGCGACGATGTGTGATACCGAGACTCTTAAAGAAGGTTGAGAGATTGCGAAATTCTCCACCCCAATCTGTTTGAACCGTTTTGAGTTTGGTGTTAAATTTTCGCTCAACCATGGACAAAAATTGTTTAAATGTGTTGTAAACATCAGATTTTTGCTTTAGGTGAAAGATCCACATGTAACGTGAGTAATGGTCAACACACAACATAAAGTAACTATGACCATCAAATGATAAAGTGGGTGCGGGACCCCAAACATCACAAAATATTAAATCCAAAACATTTGAACTACGAAAAGATGAATTGTTCAAAGAAAGTTTTGTAGACTTTCCCATATGACAAGAATTGCAAAAAGAACTTGACAAATTATTTGAAACTGGAAGATGATAATTTGATAGCATGGATTGTAGAAGACGATGATGTGGGTGACCCAGTCTTTGATGCCAAACAGTCGACGAAGCGCGTATGGCAGAAAAGGCTGTCTTATTGATGGAGTGTAGCTGTGGAAGGTTGATAGTGTAGAGTCCATTGTTACTTGGGCCCGTGAGGAGGGTAGTGCGTGTAGATATGTCCTTCACAAGAAAGAAATAAGGGTGAAATTCAAAGAAAACATGGTTGTCAAGACAAAATTTTTGGACTGAAAGTAAATTCTTTTTGATTTGTGGGACATGTAGGATGTTAGCTAAGGAAAAGGTTTTGTGAGGTGAGTGAATGTGTGAGGAACCAATATGGAGAATGGGTAAACCCTTACCATTGCCAACATGAAGAGCGTCATCACCATTGTATGCTTCAGAAGTACCTAAACTTGCAAGGTCCGGTGTAACATGGCTATTGGCACCTGTATCCGGGAACCAAGTTGAGGACGAGGAGGATCTGTGATCGGCAAAGTTAGCCGATGGCTTTGCACGAACGGTGGATGGATCCCGATTTGGGCAATGAGATGGGATGTGGCCAATACCACATCTGTTGCATGTTCCATAAACAGTGTTCTGATTTGATGCCCATTCAAATTGACTTCGGTTGTTGTTGTTGCGGTTGGTAGAGCCACGTCCACGTCCTCGATTGTTGTTGTTGTTGTAACCACGACCACGATTGTTGTTTTGTGGTGGTCGGTAACTGTAGTATGCTTGAGGGGGTGTATTGGTAGTTGTGAGTTGGTACCCAAATTGTGATGCAAGTTGTTGGATGGCGGAAAGTTGAGTTGGTGTTGGGTTGATAGATGTAGAAGTGGAGGGTTTGATTCGAGTGTCGGTGGTAACATTGAAGGCTAGTGGTGGGGTTGATGTGGAGGTAGGTTTGTTGATGAGGTAATCATGATCAGAAAGTAGGCCTTGAAGTTCATTAAAGACAATAGGAACTTGTCTAGCAAGGAGGTTGGACTTCAGTCCGTTGTATTCTTCACGTAGGCCAGCAATAACAAGCATAACTAAATCTTTATCTTTGACCGGTTCCCCAATGTTGGATAGGGCGGTGGCATACCCTTGAGCCCTTGTAAGATAAGCAGATGGTGTTTCATCACCTTTCATCTCAATCTTCAAAAGTTGTGTTTTGAGAGTGAATTCACGTGAACTTGTATGAGGGGCATATGCACGTTCAAGTGTCAACCAAAGATCTCGTGCTGTGTTACCTTGGATGTAATCATAGGATGCTTCAGATATGGTGGATATCAAGATCATGCGTACATGGGCATCATTACTTACCCATGCAGTAAAATTAGGGTTAGGTCGAGTTGTGAGAGTTGGCGGCTCCTTGTCGGTGGCAGGTGTTGTAGGGGCTCCTTCAATGGTAGGAGATGGACAAGATATTGATCCATCTATGTAACCAAACATATTGTTGGTGACAAGGAACGGTGTGATCAGATTAACAAACCAAACATGATTATTCAGTCAACCAAATGCCTCACAAATTCCAACTCCTTTAAATTATAGTTCTAAATCAGTAAATCCAAATCCTTCAATTTTCAGTTCCAAATCCAATTCTTACAAATTTCAAATCCTTTTAACATATCCCAATTCCTTCAGAAAAGTTCGGTGTACCAAACATCCCCTAAGTCTAGTTGGAATAATTGAAGTTCAAAAATTACATAGGCTATAATATAGTCTGTAGTACATTGTACACCTATTCGTTAACAATCAATATACAAAAAAAATATACGATTCTACTGACTTCTATATACATAGACTAGTCTTCAGTTTTAATCTGTATTTTATCGCGTATATAATACAAGCAATCACTGATAACCATCTTTGGTTAACTGCTGCAGCCCATGGTTGTGAAACGTCACTTTCATGATCTAATGCAAAGATATGGAAATACTATTGCTGTTGACTTAACTGATAAGGTAAGACTTGACCCAAAAATTAATATGTTGCATTGTTATGTTATTCTCTATAATGCCATGCTTGTTATTCTATATAATGGCATGCTTATCCGTAATTATATTAAATTTTTATGCTATTGGTCACATGCAGCATGGTAATGAGGGCCAACTGAGCCTTGCATTTGCCACTGAAATGGAAAAGCTGTCCGATGTTAGGTGATTCTTTATTCATGCTTTGACTTTTTACTATATACTTGACTTGTATACGATCTAGACCCCTTTTATTACATTTACATGATAAAGGAGTCATTGGAGTTAAATTCGCTTTTTTTGTTTGCTATATCTGTTCACTTGGGGGCAGGTTGCGGTTTTAACGTGAAATTATTTTTGATACAGATACGTCTCATTTGATTTCCATCAACGCTGTGGCGGATCAAATTTTGAAAGTTTGAAACTTCTCTATGATGAAATAGCTGATGACTTTGAAAAACAGGGGTAATGGCAAAACTCAGTTACATTCTTTACAAGTTATTCTCCTGAAATAGTTTCCTTAAATGGAACTATGATGGTTTTTCATAATACAATTTATGATATTCACTGTTCCAGCTCAGCAGATACTTCCTCCAAACCACAGAAGGAGAGTTGGTAGAAGAGCAGAAAGGAATAATTCGATCCAACTGCATTGATTGTCTTGATCGAACAAATGTTACCCAGGTTAAAAAAACACAAACTTATGCTTTACACTTGTCTAAAGCTGGTAATTTTGACCCGTTTACTTAGAAATGGGTTGATTTAGGCTATATTTTATATCTAGGGAGTTAAACATGTATACTTTAAGACGAGTTAAAAATGAAAACATAGCAAATTTGTTGAAAGTGACCCGGAGTCTAGTTGAATGCTTACAATACGTTAAACTCCTTTGTATTAATACCTCAGTAATATAGTAATTAATGCATCATACAAATTTCAAGGCAAAAGGAACAAAATTTTTTGGTAGGCCAACTTGACCCAACCTGATTCACCCACTTTATAACTCACCTATGTTTCGACCCGTTACCTGAGTTACCTATTTTGCCACATTTTTACAGTTATCCGTAGATAGTTGTTACTGTTTAAGGATCAAGCAATTTGCGCTACCAAGTTGTCCATCGGATATCCGTTTTACTTGAAAACCTTTTGCTTTATATGCTTGAGATTAAAATTAGATACCCTTCACGCTCTAAAAGAAGAAAATTGCGATGTTGTCATTGCAGAGCTATCTTGCACGGATATCTTTGAGTCAACAATTACAACGGATGTGTGCGCTAACATCTTCTGAATACATCTGTACTTTTACAGAGGATGAAGATCTTGAGATTTTCAGGAATTGTGTGTGCTAAGAATATTATACTGTATGGTTCTTACCTAACCAAAATCTTTATTCACTTCTAATATTTGCCACCCTTTTTTTATAGTGTGGGTGAATCAAGGTGACGAGATCAGCCTTGAGTATTCTGGAACCAATGCTCTAAAAGGAGACATTGTCAGGTAATATCAGAAGAAAAATTGAGATACAACAATCATTTGGCTTTCATTTTGTGATTTTTTTTTTCCTTTTTACAGATATGGGAAACAAACTATATCCGGATTAATAAAAGACGGAATTAGCGCTCTTTCAAGATATTATTTAAATAACTTTCAAGATGGAATTCGACAGGTAAGCTTCTCTATAACACAGTTTTGTCTTCCTCGTTGCGTTAATCTTTTTCCTGAGTATTAACATTTTTTTTTTCAGGATGCAATCGACCTCATTTCTGGAAACTATACCGTCAGTGGAAATAGACCTTCCCCATTTCAGCTAAACAAATTTGAATCACGCACTGTGAGTAATCAAAACTTTGTCTGTATTATATATTTATGATGCTTGTTCTTCGTTACCATTCAAACAATTAGGGTTATTTGCAGTTATTTCCAGTAGCATCAGTTTTATTGATTGGAAGCTTGACGGTTACATCCATTACTCTTAACCGGGGTATTGTACAAACTCCATATTCAGATAAAATATATGCATTTCACTTTTGTGAAGTTTGGAATCTTATGAGAAGAAGTTGTTTTGGTTTTGAAATTGCAGCGGGACAGAATGCTCAGAGTGTTATATCTTCTGTAATATGCGCGGGTGCAACTGCAGGGATGATGGCTCTAGTAAAAGCAAATGGAAGACAAATCTGTTCTAGGCCTCGTTTGTGCGGCCTTTTGTGATTACTGTACTTCATCAAATTTCATGTTAGTCATTAGCATCATCAAGTCATGTGTTTGGTCATTTTACCTTTATAATAAAGAAAGAAAGAAAGAAAGAAAAGCAATAAGTGAAATGAAATTTGAGCAATGTCATGTGTTTGAATCATCTTCTTCTCACTTCATATCGGAACAAGCTTCGTGGATAAAATCATATTCATTCTTACTCTCATGATGAAAATGCGCATTCATGTGTTGAAAAAAAAGAAAGAAATGGAGATGCGGGGTATCGATCCCCGTACCTCTCGCATGCTAAGCGAGCGCTCTACCATCTGAGCTACATCCCCAACTTGTTATAATGACTACTAATTTATAAGAAATGGGTCTATTTGGTGAAGACCACAACTCCCGAGTCTAGAAATGGGTGATTAGAGGTTGGTTGTCGAATATGGACATTACATAAAAATGGGTGGCTTAAGGTAGACAGAGTATGGACATGACATCGATTAAAACGAAAAGAATATTCATAAAGAAATCAAATACATGTAAGTGAGAGTGATGATGGTAAGTCATGTTTTAAAGCCTAAAGGGGCAGGAAGGCAAGAAGAGGAAAATATAAATATAACAACCCATTAAAAATCTAATATGTAACAAACAACAAAAATCAACCTCAAAACTAAATGCATTAACAATCAAGCGAATGATTATGCATAATTTAAAAAGAAAATATAACTAAAATTTTAATATCATACCCATATATTTTTTAAACAACAGTTTGTACAACAACCTATAACTGATGCACTCAAATGTGTAAAGATCAAGATGAGAACTCTATCTCTAACATCAATTGGTGTTTTTCTTTAGCATTAAGGCTCCCCCATTACTGCGACCGCAGCGAGAACTTACATGTTTTTTTAATACCGAAAGTAAAAAATGAAAACACGATATTAATTAATAATTTTTAACCATATGATTAATTAATAATTTTTAACCATAAATTAGGAGAGGAAAGATCAAATACAAAATTGATTTTGCCTAAAAAAAGTGAGAAATGACTAAAATCACATCAAAACCGGGTCAAACGAACTCCGTTTTAGCTCATTTAAGCGTCGTTGGAACCGTCTCGTCGAGTTTTATCATCTTAGCTTCTAGGGTTTAACTTTTAGGGTTTAGTTTTAAAATTTAGTTTTTGCCTTAAGGTTTACCCTTAGAGTTTAGCTTTTTGGGTTTAGTTTTTAGATTTTAGGTTTTTTATGGGTGGGTGTGGGGGTTTAGGTTTTTAGGTGTGTAGATGGGTTTAGGTTTTTGGGGGTGGGAGGTTTTAAGTTTTTTGGGTGGTGGGTGGGTAGGGTTTAGGTGTTTGGGGGTGGGGTGGGGGTTTTAGGTTTTTTGGGTGATGAGTGGGTGGGTGGGGTTTAGGTTTTTAGAGGGTGGGGTCGGTGATTTAGGTTTTTGGGGGTGGTTTGGGGAGTATAAGTTTTTGGGGTGGTGTGGGGGCGGGGGTTTGACGACACGGTTCTAACGCCGCAAGAATGAATTTAATCAGAGTTCGTTTGACTCAGTTTTGGTATATTTACACTTTTTAGTCAAATTTCATTTTGTACGTGAACCTTTCTCTGAATTAGGAAGTATATTTTTTTGTAAAAGTCTGTTTTTGGAAGAGAGTTGGTAATTAAGTATCTGAAGACTTGTATTTTTTTTTTTCAAATCAAACAGCTGTTGCTAAGAGACCGGAGAAGACTTCAAAGTTTTGTTGTTTTTATTACTCGTTTCGATTCGATACAATTTCCCAAATCACTCACAACAATCAATTAGTCATGTTTGCCAAGAAACTGTTAAACAAGCTACACAATCACAATCTTCAGGTACAATTCATCCATGATCATTGATCTTCACTACTACCATGATTATTATGTAATTAAAGTTTCATACTTTGAGTTGCAAATCTGTTCACTTCAACAAACAACTGCTCATGTGATATCTAATTCTTGAATTGTTTGCAATTTTGTTACCCCTAACCTAAACAATATGTATTTGTAGCTGTTGTTGTACTGTGGTTTAGTTCCAAGAGTTTTGTGGGTAGTATAAAGTGTTATCAAGATTTTATTAACCTAAAAAATGTTTTATCTTTTTTGGAAGTATAAGCAAAATGCATCAAATTTTGGGATCTTTTATTAAAATGGTTATACATGTTGGGAAATGACCACAACTGGAACCATCTTTTTTTGCTTCTTGCACATGTTATCTGTAAATAAATATTGTTTTATTCCAGCAGAATTTAAAAGGGTGCCTTACACCACAAGATTTGGACTTCCAAATATCACTCCATTACGGTATCCCGTCTACTGCATCGGTTCTTGCCTTTGATCCTATTCAGCGCGTATTAGCCATTGGAACATTGTAAATTATTTTGTACTCATTTTTATATACAAAATATAATAGCAGAAACATGTAAAGTTCATATCTTTGTTGTTAATTCCATGCAGAGATGGAAGGATAAAATTGATTGGCGGTGATAATATTGAAGGTCTCCTGATTTCTCCAAAGCAAATACCTTTCAAGTATTTGGAGGTTTAAACCTTTTCATTTTGTTGACTGATAATGTTATGTCAAAAGTAAGTTTATGATGTCGTCTCTCAACAGTTTAAGACATGTTTGATATACTGGTTTAATTTTCTTGCAGTTTCTATCCAACAAAGGTTTCCTAGTCAGCATCTCCAATGACAATGAAATACAAGTAATGTCTTGTTCCTTATTAATTATCTTTGAAATCAAGCTGACTTTAGATTTAAATTAAAACCTTTGTTTTGTTAATTGATGCTACGTTGCAGGTGTGGAATCTGGAAAATAGGTCCATTGCTTCTAGTTTGCAGTGGAGCTCCAACATTACAAGTTTCTCGGTGATATATGGCTCCTTCTTCATGTAAGATACTTGAAAAAGAGCAATAGTACTTGCTACATAATGCTATGTGTGGACGTGTGGTGCATTAACTAGTTACTTTGTTATCGCTAATGATAGGTATGTTGGAGATGATAATGGTTTGATGTCTGTTTTAAAGCATCAAGAGGATGGAGAACTTTTATTGCTGCCGTATCACATATCAGCCAAATCCCTTACTGGTAATTTCATATACTAAATAGCTGGTGATTAGTATATAATTATCTTTCCCATGCCGAAGCATTGTTTTAAATTATCAATTTGGGACAAACTTATTCTGCTCCTACTTATGAATTTGGCGACATCAAAGTTATTTTCCTTTTTCCTCTTAGTATATTACAATAGTGTATTTCTATTTACTCCACAGAAGCAGCCGAGTCGTCGTTTCCAGATCATCAGACTGTTGTTGGAGTTCTTCATCAACCTTGTCCTTCTGGGAATAGGCAAGACAGAAGTATTAGTTGAAGTTCTCTCCTTTACATTTGTTGGATTTTAATTTCTTTATACTATACTTTCATCATTGTCTTGTTTTCAAGATAATTATTAGTTGAGTAGTTAATTCACTGATAACTTAGATTAGCATATAATAGGAATTAGATAACCATATATATGCTGGGTTTATATAGTTAATTACTGCACAACATTCTTCTACATTTAGTGTGAAAGAAACGTTGCATACACTCACTATTATTCATACAGCCTGAATAATTTTTTTGGGGATTTGCCAAATATTTGACAGATACCAACGTTACTGTTTTCTGAGTTGTTGCTCTTTTGCAGAGTTCTGGTTGCGTATGATAGTGGCTTAATTATTTTATGGGATATTTTTGAAGCTCAAGTGGCTGTAGTTAGAGGTGACAAGGCTCTTGAACTGAAGGATGGAGTTGTTGACTTTTCTGGTCAACCTGAACATGAATTGGAGGAAAAAGAAATAACAGCTCTTTGTTGGGCATCTTCTAATGGGACAGTTGTTGCTGTTGGATACATAGATGGAGATATTATGTTTTGGAGAACATCAACTACTGCATCTGGTAAAAAACAAAAAACTGCCGCATCAAACAATAATGTTGTAAGGTTACAGTTGTCATCTGCTGAAAGGAAACTACCTGTCATTGTCTTGCACTGGTCAGCAAACATTAAATCCCAAAATGATGGTGATGGCCAACTGTTTGTTTATGGAGGTGATGAAATTGGGTCTGAGGAAGTATTAACGGTGAGTTTAACATGATAGTAGAGATGGTAATTTTGACCTGTTTTCTTACTAATTTTGACCTGTTTTCTTACTAATGGGTGGCATTTGTTATCTTAAATCTTTTAGCTAAAAGGGAAGTGGATGATATGTGTTGATCATGTTAAAAGCCATTGGAAGTCAACTTTTAATGCATACAACCGCCTGCATTTTTTTATTTAATTATTTAGGATTATTATTGTAATAGTTGTTCAGTAATTATAAGTAAGCATCAGTTTTTACAAATATTAAAAATTGATAAACAATGTTCACAAGTCAATCCAATCTAACTCCTTTAGGTGGCAATTTCGATCCATTTGCTTGAAACTGGCTCAATATGTTTTTTTTAAATCTCAAACGATTTAGATAATGATTAAGCTAAAAAGTAAATTGTTCAATATGGTATTTTTTTGCCGCATACAAGCCTCCTAAATTAATTTATTCATAGATTTGGGTTATTCTTGCCACCGCAATTTTTACTAATCATATTAAAGGCATTAAATATTTATCAAAAATTCTAAAAAGACGGCTAACGAAGTATTTTCAGGCCAGGCCAACCCATTCATCTTGCCACATCTTGTTATAAAGTTTATGATTACAGGTTTTGAGTCTTGAATGGAGCCCTGGGATGGAAACCCTGAGATGTGTGGGTCGTGCAGAGATCACTCTTATTGGTTCGTTTGCTGATATGAGTTTACTACCAAGTACAATAAACAATCAAGGTGCTGATTTATTAGTCCTCACAAGCCCAGGACATCTGCAACTAGTCAATCATAAGAATTTGTCCGCCTTAACATCTGAACATGAAAAGAGAATTACTTTATCTTCTCTAGAATGTCCTGTAGTTGTACCTACACTTAATCCGGTTCTAAGTGCGGCAAAACTTATTTCTTTAGCCGACAGCGAAAACACTTCAAAGTTTCTTTTGGAGGTAATGAAGATACTTATATGCTGCATTTATGGTTTTATGTCCAATTTTCTATTATTAATAAAGAATCTGTTTTACTTAGATAGCTACAAATATGAAAGATTCAACACAAAAATTAGAGGAGGGGAGTTGGCCCATATCAGGAGGCGTAGTATATCAGTTTACTTCTCCTGAAGGTTACGTGATAGAGAGAATTTACATAGCTGGTTACATGGATGGATCTGTTCGAATCTGGGATGCCACCTCACCAGTCTTGTCAATCCTTTGCGTTATAGGAGTGGTGAGTCGCTATCTTATGTTTACATGATGTATTCTTTTAATTGATAGGAGTGGAGATGGCATGTGGACGGGTCAAAGTAGTTAAGGGTTGGGCTGACTTGAAACACTTTTTTCACTTAAAAAAAATATGTTGGAGATAAATGGTGTAAAAGATATGATTACAAACTTCTTATTACCTAAATAATAGTCTTAAAGCTTTAATAAAGTGGTTTAGTGGGATTCAAGCATCAGAAATCACTTTGGATGACTTTCAACCAATTTTCTTTGAATGTAAGATATAAAATAAATAGCCGGAATCAACTCATAACAATTAGCAAGTAAATGGATTAAAGAGGATTTCATTTAACATAGCTGAGGCAATTGACAGATGAAAGATGTGGAAGTGAGCGGTTTAACTTCTCCAATTTCAGAACTGAACTTGTGCTCCTCAACTTCACGTTTAGCAGTTGGCAATCAACTTGGGTTGGTAAGATGCTTCTACAGTAATCGTTTAACGCTTGACCGTGCCTGGCCTAATTGCATACTGATATTCTGAGTTTGTAGATCCGTGTATATAATCTCAATTCCAGCTCAAAAGATACGGACCTTCACATCGTCACAGGAATTAAACAAGAAGGTAAGCTTATTTCCAGCATATATTTTAACTGTTTTATGTTTCACTTAAACAAGTTGGTACTGTTTTCAGTTCATAAACAACCTCAAGGTGGAGGTCCGACTTGTATCGCTTCTTTCCACCTTCTTGATTCCCCTGTTCAAGCTCTTCAATATATGGACCATGGAACTAAACTAGCCGTTGCACATGAATGTGGCCGTGTAAGTCAACGTTCTATCATTTTTTATTTTATTTTATTTTGATTTTTCAAATAAGAGTTCTGGATACCGATTTGAGTAATTAACACATCATGTAACAGTTAATCTTGGTTTAAAATGCCCTCATTGCAGGTTGCAGTGCTTGATATGAACTCATTCTCCTTTTCATTTCTAACTGAATTTTTACCTAACCCTAGCGGTACAGTGATTTCCATGGCCTGGAAATCATTTGTGTATAATGGTGGCCATGTTAAAAGCCCTAGAGATGCGGGACCAAAGAATCTTGACAAAAATTTAGAGAACTTGTTGTTTGTATCTACCAAAGATGCAAAGTTATATGTGTTTGATGGTAATAATCGCATGCTCAACTCTAAACCAATGCAGTTGAAGAAAGATACGACTGCTATATCCATGCATATTATAGGCAAGTACGACTACTCTATTATTTTGTGTTATGCCATAATGGGTAAACTTAGAGATTTTAGCTAATTGGAAATGGGTCAAATGGGTTTAAAGTTAGAGAATTTAAAATGCATAATTTGTCCAAATCATGTTATTTAAATTATAGATTTTGATCTGATAACTAAGGTTTTTGTAATCATGTCTAACACAAATCTTTATTTTTAGAATTCAAATAAGGAAAGCACAAAAAGTGCTAGCAGGCGACCCAAACTAATATTGATCACCTTGACCCAAAACAGGCTATCCAATGCGGCTGACCCACTCGTTTCCCCATATCTACTCTATCCCATGACAGCTGCAATTTACTTTCCGTTTCCTAGTTATTTATCTCTTAGCCTCATTGTCATCATTGTTCACGTTTTGGATGCCATGATTTGTGTACTTCCTATTAATTAAGGAGTAGTCAGATTTTAAACTTGCGCCGATTCAAGCATTTTTAATGGGACGGAAAAAGCATTCCTTTTTCTTCTTTTACAAATTTCAAATCTGTCATGATTTGTGGTATCTGATTTTACAACTTTGATATATTTGACAATAATACCAGTGGTGTGTATATTCTTTCAGATGAAAGTACTTCCATAGTTGAGTCGGTTGAACAAAAAGAGTCAGCGCAGTTGACAAAGGATGTTGAATCTAGAAAGGAACCTACTAGTGGAACAGACCAACATAAGAACGGACATATCAATTCAGGACCGAATGCAATGGCTTCACTCATTTTACTTTGTTGCAAGGATGCTCTGTGCTTATATCGTTTAAAATCTGTAGTTCAGGTGTGGCTATGGGCATCCATTTTTCCAATTTTTAATGAAGGTGGCAAAATGGGCGGGTCAGGTAATAGGACCTAACAGGTTCAGTTCAGAATTCAGAACATGTAATTACCAAAACAAGTCTTGCCGTGTTGGCCCTTCGACGTTTTGTTCTTGTTACCTTAATTTTATAAACTATTAATGAATATATTTAATATGCTTATTAAATAACGTTATGAAGATAATAGCTAAGTTTTCTTGAATATAAGTTAAGAGGTTATAAGCATTTAATCACTTCATGTCACTTTCGACCTGCCTGTTTAACAAAGTTTTATAAGCTAACCTGTCCGAGTCGACGAATATTGTATACAACCCAAATCGACCCGTTGTAAGTAAATGAGCCAAAATTGTTGGTTGTGAGCTTATATTAACTTCTCTTTTTCTAGGGAAACGAAAAACCGTTGCTTAAAGTAAAACTTGAGAAACATTGTTGTTGGACTTCAACTTTTAAGAAAGATGAAAACACAAGTGGATTAGTATTACTATATCAATCTGGAGAATTGGAAATCAGGTCTCTCTGTTTATATTTCACTCTTACATGCATACAAAAAGAACATGTGATACATATATATGTATGCATATTAATTAAATATGGTATATTGACACATATTTTTCTTACAGATCCTTGCCAGACTTAGAACTGGTGAAAGTAACCTCATTAAAGTCAATATTAAGGTGGAATTACAAGGCGAATATGCAGAGGACTATGTGTTCTACAGAGAATGGGCAGATTGCGATGGTATTGTTCTAGAAATCTTACAACCTTTGCATTTTAAATGCATATGTTTTGTAAATTTTGTTTAATAAGTTTTTCTTTCTAATCAATTTCTTTATCATGTAGATAAATGGTTCTGAAGTGGCATTTCTCTCTTTACTGAAAAACGATGCTGATCTCAGGTATATTTATCTTTATTTTGTGACACCATGCTTTGTCCACATAAGATGCCACGTAATCAATACAATGACGTTGCGTTGCCTTCATTACTGTAGGGCTATGGAATCTTTTCCTTCACTTCATGATAAAGTCCTTGCAGCTGCAGTAGAAGCTGTGATTAGCAGTTCTCAAAATCAAAAGAAAAAGCAGGTTGATCAGTGACCGCTAAAAAGGTTTTTAATGATTAGGGATGCTGTAATTAATCTTTGTTGACACAGGGTATCCCTGGAGCACTTGTGAATATTCTTAAAGGATTTAAAGGAGGAAAAACAAACAACAGCATCAACTTACCTGAAGATCTTAAATTAGGTTTCAACGATCTGGACCGAATTTTTTCAAAGAGTCCATTTCCAGATCCACTTGAAAGTAATATTAATAATCAGGAAGATATAGAACTTGATATAGGTAGGCTGGATCTATCTCTGTAGTTTCAAAAGTATACATTACAAGCGACAAAATGGACAGGTTGGGTCATGGGTCCAAATGGGTAATTTTTGGTACGCACCGAAACAATTTGACTCAGAACCACTTTTCTCTGTAAGAAAATAATAAGTTTTAATTATAATCACAAACATTCTATAATTTCAATAATAGTCTGAATTTTGGATACATGATTTAAGAGGTCGTATGCTCTACAAAAATATCCTTATGTTATGTAAATGGGTAGTTAGAGATAAAACATAACCTGAATTGACCCGTTCATGAATAAATGGATCGCAGTTGCTTCTATTTTATGCATGATTAGGCTTCTGATTTTTATAACCTGAGTTGACCTGTTCATGAATAAATGTGTTGCAGCTTCTATTTAATATACATGTTGCTGCTTTTGATTTTATATTTGTAGTTGTACAACTAGTTTACTTTAATGTATGTATGTTAATGCAGATGACATAGAAATCGATGAACCTGTGTCTGTATACATTCCTACTTCATCACTTTCAAAACAAAAACAAAAGGAGGAAACTGGTATGTTTCGAAATTATTTATAAATCTTTACTTTATCTTATTTCTACTTATATTGTTGTTATTATTATTAGAGTTGAAGTTCATAATTTTGTACATGTGGTTCAAACAAAATTAAATAACTAACACCGTTCATTTTTTTAATTAAACTAACTAACACCATTTCTTTTTTTGCTAAATTTTTAAGTAAAGACCAAACTACTCTGTATTTTTAAGTAACAATTTTTAAGTAAAGACCAAACTGCCATATTTGATTCTAAGGGAAAAATGCCTTTTGACCAAGGCTTTACAATCATAACCTTTGACTTTTGTAGTAAACAACCTAGCCTTGATCCTTGCACTAACATGGCACAAGGATCATCCCATCCCAGCTTTTTTTTTAATTTTTTCTATTTTATTTTAAAATTTCAAAAGTTTTTGAAGTTTTTAATTCTTTTTATTTGTTTTTTATATATATATATTTTTGAATTTATTGTCGCAGTTTTATAAGTTTTTCTTAAAACACATGCGCCTACATTTTGTTTTTCTTTCCCTTGAGTTAAAAAAATATTTATACTTTCAAGTTTTCAGATATTTTTAAAAGTTTGGTTTTAAAAGCATGTGCTACATTTTGTTTTTATAATTTTTGTTTATGTTTTTATTTTTTAATAATAGTTATTTTTTTAATTTGACGATACATTATATGTGGCACTAACCTAAATCTTATTTTGTTTATAACCTTTTGTTTACTCTTGATGATATCTCATATTACATCCCAAATGTGTCATACTTTTTAACTTTTTGCGGTAGATTAAGGGAAAGTACCACTGATGTGGTGCTACGGCGACAGATTATGGATATATAGCACTGACTTGGCTACACTTGGACACGTGTCTTTTTCCTATTGGTTGAATAATTTGCTAAAATAGAAAGTCAACGTTATTTTTTTAAGTTTTGTGGTCCAATGGGCATTTTGGTGATTTTTTTTTGTTTTAATTTTTGGTTTTAATATTTTGATTTATGTTTTATTAATATTTGAAAGTGGATCCCATGATTTTATTATTAACTGTGTATATGCTAATAAGGGTATTTGACCCATTTACATTAAGTACGTTAAAAGCAGAGTAAACCATAGTGTCTCTCAGACCAAAAAAATTGGATTAAAGCGGAAAGTATGTAATGAAGTAAACTCTCATTGTTATTATAACTCTAGATCTTATGACACAGGAAAGAAAACCGACAGAGAAATGCTACTTGATGGTGATAACGATGAGCCCAGAGTCAGGACACGTGAAGAGATTATCGCTAAATATAGAAAGAATGCAGGGGTAACTAAACAGATTTCTTGATTAATGTGGGCTAAATTATAAATAAGTTTTGTATAATAGTTGCAACTCATGTCATGTCTGTTTTTCTTTTTCAGGATGCTTCTTCGATAGCTGGACAGGCAAGAAACAAGCTTTTAGAACGCCAGGAAAAGCTTGAGGTAGGATTTTTTTTCATCTAGCATGTGACATGTTCAATATTAATATATACAACACTTAATTAGGCACAAAATTTATCAAAAGTTTTGTTAATTACCAAACATTTGGCTGCACATGTAGTGTGTCTCTATTCAACCTATTTGACCCGTTTCTTGTCAACCCATGTTTGGTAAAGCAGTCGAAATTTCTACATTTACCCTCAAGCATCACTTGCTTCTAACAGTTGTAAAGTTTACATGATTTATAATTTGTATTGGTTTAGTCAACGTTTTCTCATTTGTCAGAAAATTAGCAAAAGGACACAAGATCTAAGCAATGAAGCTGAAGACTTTGCATCCTTAGCAAACGAGCTTGTAAAGGCGATGGAACGCAGAAAATGGTGGCAAATATGATCCATGTTTGCAGTCAGGCAGGCAGCAACAGCATTTCTCCTTCCTCACTTTGTTATGTTTAAAGGAGATGAAGTTTCTTGCCAATACGGTGTTTTCTCTTACATTACCGGAGAACTTTTATGAAGCCTGTTTCAAGTATATACAAAGTTAACTTACAGAATCTTATATGTCTTGTGGGTTTAACTTCAAATTATATTTCGAACATTTTTTGATGTAAATGGTTTTACATTGGACGTTCGATAAGACGTCAGGATAGACACCTTTAAACTCAGATGTTTGTCAAATTATATGTAATGATAGAGAAATTATGTTAACTAACAGTCAGATGGAAACACATGTTTGAAGTAATTTTTTATTGTTTGGCTATAATCAACTATTGTTAGTTAGGATCAATAATAGGATATTCTACTTTAAATGTTCCAAATTAAACAGTCCAAGAGTAGGTAAAGAAAGTTAGGTTAGAAGATCCAACTTGTGTAGTTGGATCTTATCATATTCACTTTCATCAAATATTTTATCAGGTTAAAAAAAACCTTCACAAAAATATTGAAATACGAAATTTGATTTGTAACTCCTTTAATGATTGATTTGTGTAGTTTTGTTATTACTAGCTGCCGTCTATTTTTTGTGTAGTTATGGTGCATGGGTTTCTATAAGAAGTTGATTTTCAAACACCAATCTATAAACAATAGATTTTTTTTAAAGGAACATTGGATCTTAACAGTCTTAATTATTTGTTTTTGGTTGTTATGGGTCTTAACTTTTGAAATGTGGACTAGCGGTCCCAATTTTTTTCATTTTTGTCATTTATGGACTGTCGTTAAAAAAGTTTAGTGGCGTTAAGTTTTCTTTGAATTACAGACTGACGTTTTAGGGTTTTTGTTCGGAATGAGAATACGAGTTGACTGATGTAAAAATGACCTCGAACCGGTGCTTCAAACAACGGAATTGTACATCCAATTAAAGAACCGTTAGGTTTAAACACCCAGGTGAAGCATCATTTCGTCATTTGGAGCACTATTTCGATGTAATTTTTATATCAATCGACTTGTATTCTTCTTTCGATAAAAAACCCAAAATGTAGGCCTGAAATTTAAAAAAAAAGTTAACGCCGTTAAAAAAAAATTAACAACGGTTCATTAGTGGCAAAAATGATAAAAGTTGGGACTAATAGTTGGGACTGTTAAGATCCAATACTCATTTTTTAAACGACAGTTTGAATTACTGACAAGACATTGACCACCCGCTCATGAAGTAGATAATACTAATTCAAATAGATCACAACCATATACACACACAATTGCAAAACGAAGGATAACACAGCGAACATCCCAACAAATCTTTGTGACTTATGTAAGGTGTTGAGTGAAGAACAAAAAGTTGTTAGTCGAGGACATGGGCTATTCAGTTATAAAGTGAATAACTCATGTGAGGTGTCAGTGGATTTTGTTCTTTCCGAGCCCCCAGAGCATGATGAACAAGGCGAGTTAAAGCTCAAGAAATAGAAATACTGATAATTGATCTAGCATAGTTCGAGCCTATTGAGCATGATGACCAGTGTGTTTATAACAAGTGATGTGTTTTACATAAAACAAATATAAATTTAATTTTCTAACAACTTTGAAAGTGAAACGAAGTTTTGCATAATGTCAACTGTTACAAACTAGTAGAGATTGTAAAGTTTATACTATAATAATAACTAATGAGTATAACAAATATAATGAATACAAAATGGCGACCAAGCCTCAACCCAAGTATTTGACTTACCTAACATGACATGATCACATTTTATTTTTTAGTAAATTACACTTGTAATCCATGTTTGATAAGATTTACAGGTTTCAGTACAATACTTTATTTACTACAGTTAAAATCCAATATGCGTGGTTTTAAGTTGTCTAGAAATGAGTAGGTGAGGTGAAAGATCGATGGCTAATTGTGGCATTGGTAAGCAAGTATGCCGTCGATGGTGATGATTATCACATATATGTTGGACTAATTACCAACTCAACCATAATGCAATGACCAGGTTAGGGTTATTGTTAACGAGTAAACGAGAAACTAAATTATGGTTTGAGATATTGTAATAGAGTTTTTTGAGTTGTATTTCTTATAAGTAATAATATTTGGAGTTATCCGGTATATATATTCTTGGTATATGTATTTTGTTCGCCTAATAACACTATTATTGTTTGTATAAAACGAATAAAATACATGATACAAAAAGGAATAAAAAGAATACATTTTTTACAAATCTTTAAATACTTCTTTGTATACAACATTCGATGTTTTATTTGAAACATTACCATCACTATCTAGTATAACAACGTTTAGGCCGTCTCGGCTTATAACTCTTGATAACGCCACATATAATTGACCATGAGTAAAAACTGGTTCTTTCAAAAACAAACCAACTCACATATTAGTGTTATGATTTGCTTACTTCTCACCCTGGATACGATAAGATGTTTGTGAAATTCCGTCAAGTAATAAAACTAGGAGACTTTATAATTTATATATATGTTATATAAAGACGAGAAACGCAGTCCAAAAAAAATATAAGGTCATGGGAGAGATTTAACGCTACCCACCCCCATATGATCTAGTTGCAACCCCATTGGGCAACTTTCAATCTATCACAGCCTATAAATACATATATACATACATCTACATATCTAGGGTTAACTTAAGTTAAGTTAAGTGGGACGAAGATAACACCAGTCTCTTTCATAAAATGGCAGCAGGATTGGTGTTATCAGGTTCTGCTTCTCTTATCAAACCTTTTACCCAATCTTTACCCATACCCACTACAAGATTCATCCTTAACAACAACAACCCATCAAATACTATCCATTTACACTTCAAAGATCCAATCTTTTCATCAAAACCAACAACTAATTCAAGATGGGCAGTTAAAGTTAGTGCTCCATTGATAATCCCATCAATAGATGAACAAGATTTTGAGAGAGAAAGAGTCAGTTTGGATGAACAAGAACCGGAGCAAGATGATGTTTTTGATGCAGGGGCATCACCACCATTCAAATTGGCTGATATTAGGGCTGCTATACCAAAACATTGTTGGGTCAAAGATCCATGGAGGTCAATGAGTTATGTTGCTAGGGATGTTGTTATTGTTCTTGGGTTAGCAGCAGCTGCAGCTCATCTTAACAATTGGTGTGTTTGGCCTCTTTATTGGGCTGCTCAAGGGACAATGTTTTGGGCTCTTTTTGTTCTTGGTCATGACTGGTATTATGCAATATCTATCTTTTATTGACATTAATCTTGATTTTCTGTTATTAGTTTTGATTTGTTGTTGCTCAAAAGTTGTTTTTTTTAGGTTTTGAATATGAAGTATGATAAAAGATTCTATAGATGGTTAGATGCACATGAAACAAAAGCTGCTACACTATTGATAACTAATGTTTACCATTCTTAATTAAAATAAATAAACTTTTTTGACTACAAAAGGTCAAAATGAGGATGCTTGAATTATTGTTTTTTTTATTTTGTTCATGTTTTACTAGGTTATTTTCTTGTTCTTGGTCTTGATTGGTAATCTATACGTACTTAATTTTTTTACATTAATTTTGAGCTTTTGTTATGAGTTTTGACTTTTAATGGTCAAACTATACTTTTTACATGGTTCACACTTGATAGAAAGTTATATACTTATATGGATGGTACATGACACCAGAAATGTTATGATATAAATACGGCAATAGTTTGCAACTTGCTTTTAATCAACTTCAAGTTTGGTCACTCTCCTATAAATTGTATTAAATCTCAAGCACTTCAAAGCTCGAAATTTTACATCCGTTTTACATGTGACCATGTATATATCACTGTCATTACTGGGTTGTTTTTCTAGCAGTTTTTTTTGTTGTTGAAATTTTGATGCTTTTCAACTTTTCATTACTGTTATTAGTTTGAGTTGTTATTGCTCAAAGTGGTTATTATTAGGGTTCAATATGATAGACGTTTGTGTGGATGGCGTAGATGCACATGAAACAAAAACATTATAAGTTGGCAAATTGCTACACTATTAAGAAATTATTTATAACTAATGTTTACTATTCTAGATTAAAAAGAATCAACCATTTGAGTCATTTGGCTACAAAAAGTAAAAATGGGTATGCTTGAATTATTGGTTTTTTTATTTTGTTCATGACTGGGTTATTTTCTTGTTCGTGGTCATGATTGGTAATCTATATGTCCTCGGTCTTTTTATAATAATTTTGAGCTCTTGTATGAGTTTTGACTTTGAATGGTCAAACTACACTTTTTTTTATGGTTCACCTTTGATAGAAGTTATATGGATGCTACATGACACCAGAAATGCTATGATAAAAATATGGCTATTAATTGCAACTTGCTTTCAATCAATTTCAAGTTTGGTCACTCACATATAAATTGTTATTAATGCCCCTGGACTTTTAAAGCTCAAAATTATACATTCCTATTAGCGGTGAACATGTATATATCACAGTCATTACTGATTACTGTGTTGTTTTTCTAGCATTTTTTTTTAAAATTTTGATGGTTTTCAACTTTTCATAACATTTTACAAAATTGATGTTAGATACAAGGATTTAAAAAGCTGGATGGTATTTTAGTAACAATTTGTTAAGTCTAATGATGAAATATGAAATGAAGTCAGTTTGTTGCTTTTTATCGCAATTTTCCACATATTATATTAAGGCCCTCCTGCAAAAATAGTTAACTGTCATAGATTAAGAAGAATGTCCATCAATTTTGAATTCAATAAAATCAGACATTTGACTAAAAAATTCAAAAGAGTTATGGTTGATTTTTTGTTTTTGATCTTGTTTACGTTGTTTTGATTTGTAGTGGCCATGGAAGCTTCTCCAATAATCCTAAGCTTAATAGTGTTGTTGGGCATCTTCTACATTCTTCAATTCTTGTGCCGTATCATGGATGGTATGCGTTAATTAAATCCATTTGGGTTCGCTTGTAATCTCACTATTTACGATATTTGCATAAATGGGCGAAAGGAAATAGCTGTCACGTTTTTTATGTTAGTTAAATACGATTTTGGGTGGTTGATGCAACTCATATAATTTGCATCACGAATTGTAGTGCTGATACCAATGATCATATATTTGAGTTGTGATTTCTTAAAAGATGTTTCAATGAATATTACAGGAGAATTAGCCATAGAACGCACCACCAAAACCATGGACATGTTGAAAATGATGAGTCATGGCACCCGGTATCTTTCTTATGGTTTACTTGTAGCATCATTTTGGAAATTTATGACCAATTTATTTAATTTCTCAACTTTTCATCTATAGTTAACTGAGAAAACATTCAAGAGTTTGGATTGGATAACACGAACACTTCGCTTCACCCTCCCTTTTCCAATGCTTGCTTATCCTTTTTATCTGGTAAGTTTACTTCTTTATGCTTTATGGGATCGGTCTATAATATCCTTCATAAAGTTGAAAAAATCATGTATACTTTTGGTTTCATAATATCCTATTTACCCTTTTAAAACATAAAAATATCACACCTACCCACCTGATAACTAAATAACAAATAGAAAAACAATGATGTTAGTGTGAACCGTCTCAACTCTCAAAACTTGATGATTTTTTACTTCTTTAAGTAATGATTTTTTTATTACTTTGAAATGGTTAATAATTAACTGTCATTTTTAGTGTTTTAAAAGGTAAATATGATTGCATGAACATTAGAAGGATGCATATGAAATGTTGAACTTTTAGGAGCATATATATGAAATTTGAGAAAACTGAGTTCCCTTTCAACATTTGAGAACACCACCTTATCATTTTTGTGAATTTTGATTGGTTTATAACTACGTCAGGCCCAGTAACATGACATGATACAACTGATATAATGATTGTTTTTTTTTTGCTTTTGTGGAATCTATGATATAAAACGTACATGTTTCTTGTTTTGTAGTGGAATAGATCTCCCGGAAAGAGGGGTTCACACTTTGATCCAAGTAGCGATTTGTTTGTACCAGTAGAGAAAAAAGATGTGATCACTTCAACAATTTGTTGGACAACAATGTTTGCGTTAATTTTAGGTTTGAACTTCGTGGTTGGTCCACTTCAAATGCTAAAACTATACGGCATTCCATATTTGGTAATTTGATATTCGTTACTGCATTCCCATCATGTTGTTATAAAATTAAGCCGAGGATCTAAATTTGATGAGTATTTATAAAGACGGAATTTCTCATGTGTGATTTTGGTTTGATTTCAGATAAATGTTATGTGGTTGGACTTTGTTACTTACTTGCATCACCATGGTCATGAAGATAAACTTCCTTGGTATCGCGGAAAGGTATTAGCTCTTTAAGTTCACTATAGTTACCCCCCCCCAACACACACAAATTTCATTCTTTTATGCCCTTATGGGTATTGTGGACTTTTGATTGTTAGTCTAACACAATTAAAGGGATTGACATAAAAAGAGCCAACTATTGAAGTGGATAATATAGGCTAGAAGAATGGACACTCTTGAAGTTTGAATCGATTTTTGCTTTTGTTTTTGCAGGAATGGAGTTATCTAAGGGGAGGACTAAGCACCATTGACCGTGATTACGGCTGGATTAATAATATCCATCATGACATTGGAACGCATGTCGTTCACCATCTCTTTCCTCAAATCCCGCATTATCACCTAATTGAGGCGGTTAGTATCCCTTCGTGAATCATCAAAAGCATCCATGCTTACTATATTACATGCATTAAGAGTGCAAAAGATTAATTAATTTACTTGCATGAAAATAGAATGTTGCTACACCTTGTAGAAGCTAGGAAAATCGTAAGTTGAATTTCCAGGAAAAGCGAATCTTAGCCAAACTTATGATGTTAGAAATTACTATAGATGACATGGGACTTGCCATGCTGTTTTGAGGAAGCAATTTTGTTATTAAAGATATTAATAAGGACTGCTTTAATGATCAATAAAATCTTGAAAAAGTTGTAGAAACGTAGCAAATTTGAATATGAAAGTCTCGTGGTTTGACCCCTGAGTCGAATCTTATCTCCATTGATTTTTTTCAATTGGGTTGACAAGATTTTGCACTTATATCTTGAACTCTTACTCTTGTGGGTCCTTTTTTTATAAAGTTTGGTACAAAGTTAAGTTGTACTCAAGGGGAGATGAGCTATCCTTTGACATTTGAGTCAAACCGGTTAATTTTTTAATGGCTATATTTGACATGGATTATGACACTTTGTAGTTCAACGAAATATTTTTTGGTCTTGCCGTTGTTTTGGCAAGTAATTTAATTATCTTAGCTTTGTTGAAAATCTTCAAGAAACTCAATCGCAGTCATAGACAGAGAAAATTAGTCCCTATAATAAAATAACTGTTAAATTACTTAAAACATAAACCTTATAGCAAATTCAGCTTGATTCAGTCAAAGATTTCATTCTAACATTGAAAAAATTGTATGGGCGTGCAACATTTTTTTTCAGAAGACGTACCTGTTGGCAGTTGGCACCCTCATTACGGCTCTTAGTTTACTGGTTTAAACTGTTATGTAAATATGTCGATACTCAATAGCAGATTGTAGATGACAAATTTGTCCCTTTGACCACCTAAGAAAAAAAAATATGTTCATTTTTACTTGTTACTATAAAAGTATCTTCAACTACATTGGCAAATTATATCATTTGTATTCATAGTCATTTCTTTGGTTCTTGCAGACGGAGGCTGCAAAACCAGTGCTTGGGAAATACTATCGAGAACCAAAAAAATCATCGCCTCTACCTTTTCACCTGCTCGGTGAACTAATTAGAAGCTTGAAAAAAGATCATTATGTTAGCGACACCGGTGACATCTTATATTACCAAACTGACCCTAAACTTAGCAAAAAATAGTAGATACGAGACGGATGGATATTCATTTAGTTTATTTGTATTTGTTCTTTAATGTAACAGTTATTGATACTGATGGGAAGTATACCAAATGGAGCCAAGTCATTTTGCTCCATGGTCAAACTTTAATTAAACAACAAAAGTCAAAGATTGGTACAATGATAGATTATATATATATATATCAATTTGTTGAAACCAAATGTAACCAAGTCATGTATGTATTTATGATATACTATGCTAATTTTTCTGTTGCATGTATTAAGTTGAACTAAAACCAGCTCTAAAAACACTGTTTGATGCTACAGAAAATGCCAATAGGTGGATTTAATATGAATCCAAAATATCAAATTTGATAAAATTAAATATAAATTAATATTTATGTTCATCATGTGAACATCTCATGTACAAAACGAGTAGATTTGATACTTGAGGATTGAGGTGTAAAAGTAATGATAACAAGAATGTGCAAAGACAAGAAAAGTCAACTAATTTGTCAGCTAATATTTTTAATTCATTAATGCTAGTCCTTTTATGTAAGTTAATAAATATTTTTGAAATAAATTGAATTTTTTAGCTTTTATAAGTATATAACACGAATAACCTTCATATATATAATTTGTGATCCGTGTAAGCGAGTCAATATGTTTTGTATATCATTAATGCCATAAGATTATCAAATCATAGTTTTAAACAAAATCATTTGACTGCAACAAAATGTACATTCACTAGAGCATTCACAACCCGTCTTTTCACATACGAATCCAAATAAGAGAAAACAAAATCGATTTCTCTTTCTTTTTTACAGGTCGTGTCTGTAGCTACAGATTTTTCACACACGCTCATTCTCTCTTCAAAGTACCGGACATGCCTTGAACCTTTGAGTGCATATGAAGAAAAACGAACTTCACGCTAAAAAGACTAAGCTAAAATGGCTAACACTATTATCTCTTGCCTTAAGACGTACAAAAAAACTAACAAATAAATCAATCTTGTTGTCTAAGCTTGTTTAGAAGAAGAGTTATAAGAGCATCTCGTTTTTCAGATCTTGTTTCTTCTTTGATCCTTCTTTCTTCTTCCTTTTCGCGCCATCTCCTATCGAACATAATCTTATCATTCTCCAACGCCTCCATTCGTTGCCTCCACTCCATCTCCCTCATCCGCCTCTCCTCTTCTCTCCGCTCGTATAATTTCATCCATTCGCTCTCTATTTGCATTTGTTGCTTCATCAACTTGTCCATTACTTCTTTCAACAATGCACTACTACTACTACTATCTTTGTTAACACTCGTTGTCGTCGTCTTCTTTTTCTTCTTATTCGCCTTGTCTACATCGCTCTCCTCGTTCTCATTTTCATCCTCGTCATCAGAAGATAAATTATGCATCAACGCTCTCTTCTTTGTGCTTGATGATCCGCCTCCTTCTGCTTCCATCCATAACATCCTTTGCATTCGACCTGTGAAGATCGCTTGCAACTCGTTATAGAATGGAAATTGTTGCCTCATACCTTCTTGTTCCATTGTTTCAAATCCCTGCTATTACGTACGTACAAATCAATCAATCATTAATTACAAGCTACATAAATATATATTTTGTAAATCAATAAACCTAAAGAATAAACCTAAAGTGACAGGTAAACTGGCAGCAAGTTGTGTTGTAACGCCTTAATTAATTACTTACGTACGTACCTTATAACGTGTAACAAGATTCTTCCATTTGCATTTGCACTGATCAGCACTGCGATTATATCCCCTCTCCTTCATCTTTGTGGAAACAAGCTCCCATAAAACCTTATTACGTTTGGTCTCCATGAAGGTCGGATCCAGCTCGGCTCGTATCATCAAGAAATCGCGCGTTTCTTGAAGGCTCCATTGAGGAAACCTATCTCCACCAGGATCTACACTCATCATATGATGATGAAGCTGGTGGCTACCACCTGCAGGCTCCATATGAAACAGTATATATGTATGTTTGTAATTAAGTACGTAGATGAATATGATGATGAGTAAATTAATTGTTAGATGGATTGGGAAAGAAGAAAGAGACCGAGTCGAAGAAGAACTAGAAAGCAGCTTTATACCATCACCCTCAACTATATATCTATTATCAATGGTCAAAGTTAAAGAAAAAGAAAGAGAATCACATATATTTATACATGCTTCTACATAATATGAAACCATTCTTCTCTTTTTTTATTGGTGATTATAATTCGGACTAACCGTCGTAATTTTTATATCTCAGATATGTTCATACTTCAGACATGACTTATATATGTCTGTTTAAAAAACTCAATGACAACTGTGGTATTAAAACTTATTAAAACCACAAAGTTTTTTTTATCATACTAACAAATTATAGTGGATATGTTCATACTTCAGACAAGACTTACATATATATGTTTAAAAAGTTTAATGACAACTTGTTAGTGATGTTAAAATTTTAATGCTGATGGGATTAAAACTTTTTAAAACCACAGTTTTTTAACACATAAGCAAATTAGAATAGGACAAGTGACCATAAATAATATGGAACCATTCTTATTTTTATTATTTACTATGTTTAGGCTTTTATAATTAATTATTATCAAATTTGTATATGTTTAGGCTTAATTTAATCTGCTTTTTTGTTTTCTTTATGAATTACTTTAACACTACTTTACATTAAACAGGTGGTGACTTATAAAATGAGATGTACATGGTTTAATAATTAGAATAAAATATAATAATAATAGAAAAAGGAATTAAGTGAAGGGAAAATACCTGGAGAAAATTAACAAAAACTCTGGTTCTCATCCTTCTACGCGTAAACTCGTGTTTTTCTCTCTCTAACCGATATATTATATTATATATTATTTATTTAAAACTCAAATTAAAATGAAATGAAATGTTTTCTCACCATTTTTATTTTTTACGTACACATTTGTTCACATTGCGACACTCAACGTCATGCTTACGAAAGATTTCATTCCCTTTTCTCTCTTTGTAAAGTGATGTTCTTACAAGGTGAAATAATTAAGTTAATATTGCATATTTATAATAACTATATTTATAATAATTTAAGAGGTTGTTTGGTAAATCTGAATTATTAAGTGTTGAATGGTTAACAAGTCTAAACCATTAAAAGGGATATTAGGGTAGAACTTCAGTTGATGTTAAGTTATTTGGTATATGTTCCATTCAGTTTCATTCAGCATTTTCCAATCTCTTAACCATTCAGTACTTAACTGAACCATTCAGAAATTTTTTTTATGAAACAAACACTTTCAATGCTAAATCTGAATGATTAAACACTAAACTAAACTATTAAAATGTGAAACAAACAGCTCCTTAGACTATCTTCACTTCTCCATTCATAACTCAACCTAACTTTTTAATAAAAAAATAATTTTTCTCTCTTTCACCTACACAATTCAATCATACTTAACTTTTTACTCTTATTAACATCTCAATCTTCACTATCTTTATTAAATAAAAAAATATAATATATGACTTTGGTTTTTTATTAAAGTTTATTTGAAATAATATTTACTTTTTGTTAAAAATTAAACTGATAATATTAGATTTTTTAGATAATAATATTTAGCTTGTGTTAAAAAATACATTTTTTTAAACGGTCTCCGTTTTATATAATATTTATACCGACACGTTCGTAATAAAAAAACTGATCAATATGGTATTATTAGATGTTTAAAAATGTTAATTATTAGAAGATATTAATAAAAACTAGATGATATTTAAAATTAATTACAATAAAATATAAAGAAAAAAATGAAAAAGAAAAGACAATCAATTAAAATGTGACATGTGTCAACAAACATGAAGCTCAATCTTAGTTGTTAGAGCAACCGGATTGAACGTACTTTCTTTATTTTTTTGATAAATGTTACGGCCCTAAAAATGATCACCAATGAAGATAGTTTTATTAAAACTTGAATGTGAAAAGTTGACTCTCTTTATATACAAGAAAAGATCGGGTTACTAATAAATGTCATGGTAATTGATCAGTAGTAAAATAGATAGGAAAAGAGACCTTTAAGATCAACCGCTCTATTATTTTTCAAGTTCATTAATAAAGTATAAAGACTTGAAAACCTTTTACACCATTTTACATTAAACATGTGAAAAAACCTTTCAAGTTCAATGTAAAACATCATAGGAAATACCATTTAAATTGAAATTGTTTTAATATAACTTAAAAAAAATGGATACTGTTTTTTTCCATTTAAATAAAAATTGGTTTATTATAAAATTAGAAAGTGGATGCGGAGTGATTTTCATGCATACAAGTGATTATTATTAAGAAAATACCATATTAGATAATCTTCAACAACACGTGTGTTTACTCGGGTATTAAACTTATGGTCTGCAACTTCCAATGTGGTGTAGTGGTAAGAGACTTGGATTCTCCAAAAGAGACCCAAGTTCTAGTCCCACTATCACCACTTTGAAAGGGGCAAATGGGGGCAATGAAGTAGGGAGACTTGTGGCAACACAAGTTCGATCTATGAGCCAAACGGGTTTTACCACTAGCTTGTCGTCGTGTCTACGAGCGGACGGGTTAGTGGGTTTCTCCTGAATTGGAGTCGGGTTAATAGGTGGGTTTCGGCTACCCAGCGCTGTCTGTGTTCGCAGAGCATTTGGGGTTGTCTTTCGTCATTGGGTTACCCCGGGTAGCCGGGCTTTATTCATTTTGCTGTCAAAAAAAAAATTAAACTTATGGTCTATTTGATTCTGAATCATTAAATGCTAAATGGTTAAGAGGTCTGAACCATTAAGAGACTCTATTAATGAGAGGAATGTTGAGGTAGAAATGCAGATGAAAGTAAAGTTGGTATATGCTCCATTCAGCATCTCTCTGTTTCTTAACCATTCAGCACTTGACCAAACCATTCAGAAGCTCTTTTTTATGAAACAAACACTTTGAATGCTGAATCTGAATGATTAAGCACTAAACTGAACCTTAAGAGGTGAAACAAATGTCATGTAATAGTTTCGTCATGTACGATCGCGGGTCTTGAAACACACAGTAAAGTTTCTGAATCAGCAGGGAAACAATTTCACAGTACCAAATTATTATATTAAGAACAACAGTAAACTGCAGTTTTGGTCCCTGTGTATTGATATCATTAACAGTTTTAGTCTCATCTTAACAGTTTTGGTCCATGTGTTTTTATTTTCTAACAGAAATGCTCCTGAACACTAACTCAATTCAATTTTCCATTAAATCTCTCACATGCGCCCCGCATCTGAGGGTTAAAATTTTCATTTGTCCCCTTCTTTTATCTAGGTTGTCATGTAGGTTAACATTTTTATTCAGTCGCATATTAAAAAGAGTGAGAGAAATGACATTTTTATTCCATATGTGAGGGAGACTTAACGAAAAATTGGATGGAGCTAGTGTTCAGGACCATTTCTGTTATAAAATAAAAACACCGGGACCAAAACTGTTAAGATAGGACTAAATTTGTTAATGATATCAAAACACATAGACCAAAACTGCACTTTACTCTAAGAAAAATATTAATTATAAATGATCATAGTCAACTAACCATTATGGATCTCTTGTTTTGATCCTATCTCGACATGTAATGGCAATAAACTAGACCAAGTCCTCGTGTTTCGGACATATCATCTACAAGCGACAAGAATCTTAACCAACCCACAGTCCCAACCAAACCGATCTAAAACAAGGCATAAATGGTATACAGAAACAATTGTAACTCGATCATGTGTAGGTTTTTTACCTAAACATTTGTATATAAAAACATTCATAGTGAGCTACCAATCCTAACAATTTAACTAGAAATCATCATTTCCTATATTTGTCCCCCACTTTTAAAAATATTTCACACCTCATTTCCTAGATAATAATTCTTCTATTCACAATCACTATAAGAATTTGAGGAATGAATAGCGTGACACCTTAAATATGGGGTATTAAGTTTTTTCTAAAAGTTTACAGGACAGAGATGGTGATGAGAGATTTAATGTAGAAGCCAAATGACACTTTTTTCAAATCTTTTTTAAATTTAGAAACGAGATATTACGAGGAACCGATCATGGTGATTGCTTTAAGAATTGAAGTACAAAATTTTAAAAATATGAATCAATGATTAAAAATTAAATATTTAAGTTTGATCTTCATACATATACATGAAAAACAAAATAACACCTCGCTTGAGTTGTGAAAAATCATGAAACCCTATGTAACATGGCATTGTCGATGAGGAAACGTGCTGACTATACAAATTAGGGGTATGCTTGGCATGGTAAAATGGAATGGATGACGAAATGCAATAAATTATTACTATTCCGTTATCCTCTTTACCTTGTGGAAAAATATATCATTACTTTGTGTTGTTTGATAGAAAGCAAAAAATGAATGTATCTCTACTAGAATAATCAGTCATTTACTACACCATGATTTTTATATGTATTACAAATTAATTAATGGTGGTGGTGGCCAATGGTGGTGATCACAGGGTGATGGTGGATGGTCGTTGTGGTTGTGCCAAGACGATAGCCGTTGGTGATGATAGGGTGGTGGTTGTTTCTCGGTGTAACTAAGGGCCATCAATTGGATCATCTGTTTAGACACGATAAGACCTATTAAGCATAAAATCACACTATGTAATTTTATAAAATTTTAAAAGAATTGAAACTAGGAGCATATAGTTTATTATATTCAAATCATTTAAATTATATTCAAATCACACTATGTAATACTATGCTAAATCATTGTTTATGGATTAGTAAGAATAATTTAAATTATATTCAAATCGCGTCCTCCGACCTCCTGTGATGTCGATGGATTCAAATTCGATTGATTTGGATATATGTGGGGGGAAGCATGGAGTAGAAGCAACAACCATCTAGAAGTCTTCATGCATCAATAATGCATACATAATTAGGTTATATAATTTTAACTAGGTTATCTCTCGTGTATTTCACGGATTAAATATTTTTAAGATATTTAAATATTATCGAGCATAAAAAAAGATCATAAATCTGTATCATATTGGGTACGTTCCGTTCTCTAACACTAGCAAATGCTATAAAAATTAAAGCCCGCATGAGAAAAATTAGAAGACAAATTATTCATAAAGATAAAAATTTGATTAAAATCTTGTAAATCTTGTATTGATAAAACCATGAGCTTTGGTTTAGAGCTAAGAGATCGACAATCTAATTACCTATACAAAAAACAACAAACTGGCGTTAAAATATTTTTAATGGTGTTAAGTTATTTTTTTAAGTTCACACCAACGTTTTAGGTCCTTTGATCGGAATGAGAATACGATTCGATTGATGTAATAATTACCTCGAAACGGCAGTCCAAACAAAGAAACGATGTTTTGATCGGGCGCTTAAATCTAACGGTGCTTCAATCGGAATGTAAGAACTTTGTTGTTCGAAGTGTTGTCTCACTTATATATATGTTGTATATGTATTGTAGACTAGTTAAGGTTAATTTGCTTCATCTTTTTTCATAAGAAATAGATAAATGGTTACGAGTTATATAGGTCACATATATAAGATTAGTACATAAAATTAAATTCAAGCTATCAAAATGAATCAAAACAAAATTTGTGTAATATAATTAGAAGAAACTGAAACTTGGTTATTTTTCTAAAAAAATACTTTCAATCACGACGCGTTTCAGTTGTAGAAAGCCTGTCGCAAATCAATTGAAAAAATCTTAAAATAAGTCATAAATATAGTTGTAAATTGATGAAAAGAATAAATAAATGAAAAATACGCCTCAAATAAGTCACAAGAAAGATCGAACACTAGCAAAATGAAATTTAGTGAGGGTCACAACACAGTCGGTATCTCGATCCTTGCACATCCGAATGCACCGTCATACGGTGTTGCACCAACCGCTGTTAAAAAAATTAAAATCAAAATATACATGACGTTAAAATGTTTGTAAATATTTAATAAAACAACGGAAATTAATTAGATGTAAATATAGGTCATAAATCGGACACAATAATATTAATTGTGTAAATACTAACAGGTTGAACTTGATAGTTATTTTGGAATGGCCAATAACTTACATATATACTAAAAGTTCATATTTATTTACCATAAATTTACAATAGGATATAAGCAGATAAACGTGTAATAACTTATATATTTATTTATCAATAACTTGCATGATTTTTTCTTTAACAAAACCTATATATCCCGCTATAAAATAGAGACAACAAATTAAAGAGAACGCAAAGCATTAGGGAAAAACTGCTTAATTGGTTAATGTTTTATTTGATAAAGTTGTTTCAGCGTCTAATGAACCCTTCAAATTAAAGTCCTTAATTGACATTTGGAGCAACTCGAGTAAGTCTTGGATTAAAGCTGTACGTACGTCACGTGTAGCTAAGAAAGATTCATCATTAGCTAATCAACTCAAAAGAAAATAATAAGCAAGCTACGGAATCACTTTCCGTTCTCTTTAATCAGCGATTCATAGCAATTTTTCAACTCCTAATAATCACGGTTTTATTTTATTAAAAAGGATGTTGCATCACAACTTATTTACCTGATATTTTATTAATGGAAAAACTGTTTATTTTATTAATGTAAAAACTGTTTAATTCTTCAAGGTTACCAACTTATGTTTGATTTTGTTCTCTAGCTATATATTCTTCAACATTGTTACTCTATGTGTTTGATTAAATACAATAAATACAAAACAAAAAAGATATGTACAACGCTATGAACAAGTGAGAATTAGATTTGTTTTCTATAACATGTGCTTTGATGTTCTTCCTTTGCGTACCAAGAAAGAAAAAGACTTTCAACTTACGTGTCAAACTTTTTCCTTCCTTCTAAAAGCCTGGATGAATTAATTAATAAAATGCAAAAAACAGTTTGTGTTGTTCCAAAAGCTTGGTTTAGTTAATTAACTTGTTAAGATAAAAGTTAGGGGATGTGGGCCAAATGGAATTGGGTATCATCAAATCATGCAAACTAGTTTAGGAAAGGGGGCTTATCACATTCGGTTATGTTATATACTATCCTTACTTTGACATGAATAGTAAGTTAATGTCACTCTAACCAGACTGTTGTTTACGGGTTTTAGACGGTCGGTTCTATGTTAATACTTTAATATTAATACAGGTATATTGATTTTAAACGGTCTTAATATTTATTTTTTGATTTTTATCGTTCCCAACTATTGAATTGGCTAGCTTGTAACGGCCTCAATTTTTATCACTTTGACAACCAACATACCGTCGTTGATTTTTTCTAACGCTGTTAAGTTTTTTTTGAATTCAAGACTGATGTTTTATGGCTTTTGATCGGAAGGATAATATGAGTCGATTGATGTAAATGTTATATCGAAACGACTCTCCGAACGACAAACATTTTACATCCGATTAAAGAACCGTTAGGTTTAAACACCCGATTGAAACATCGTTTCGTTGTTCGGAGCGTCGTTACGAGGTAACTTTTACATCATTTGACTCATATTCTACTTCCGATCAAAAGCCCTAAATCATCGGTTTTGAATTTGAAAAAACTTAACGGCGTTAAAAAAGACCCTATGTTGGTTGCTAAATCGATAAAAAAATTGGACTGTTTAAAACCAATATACGATTAATATATAGCAGCAAAAAAGTTAATTGCCCAAATGCCCCGTGGACTCTAACCTTAGTGGTTTTAAGAGTAATGCCTCTATATTGTACGTCTACATATCGGGCTCTTATTCAGGTTATTGACGTCACGTAATCTTGTTGGAGTTAATTTCCTAAACCAAATCTACTAGTCGGTAGAGTTTGAACATGATACGACTAGTTCTGTCAAATCTCTAATATAGTAATATTTAGGAATTAATCATGGTTTAGCTATTTGTAGTATACTCTAACACGTGTAGATTAGAACTATAAATATAAGGCTTGCATAGAGACTTTGATATGGGCAAACATTAAAGAGTTATTATAACGAAATTTCGAGTGAGTTTTCTCTTGCAATAATAAAGTTCTTATGTGTTTATCGAACATGTGCATTGAAGTGGTATTAGAGCTTGGTTGAATCAAGAACCAAGTTCTAGGTACCCGAGATTGATTCAATATTTAGTCGGCGCAAGAAATATTGTCCTCATGAAGATATCTAGGGCCAATCGGTTTGCCAATGAGAGGTCTAGGGCCGATTGAAGTCGACCAAGTGATATCTATAAGCAACCGATCAAAAGGCGCCAAGAAAGATCTAACTAGGGACATCGGGCAATTGCTTCATGAAGCCGTTGCCGATCTTGTTTGTTAATTCTCCGAACCGTGGAACCAAAGCCAAAGCCTTGCAACCAGAAAACTGTTTTAATTGCAAAAGTAAGAAAAAAAATAATTGCGACCGAAATAGCGACATGAAAAAATCTGTTGTCGCAAAAGTCAGTTCAACGACTAGATTTGCGACCAGATAACCGGTGTCGTCGCTAAACCAGTTTAGTGACCAAATCAGCAACCAATTTTGATACTAGAACCGGTTTCGTCGTTAATTCATATTAGAAAAGTTCAAGGATTTCAATTAATAACTCGGATCGCATCCCAACCACGTTTTAAGAGCTGATTATGTTTTTAAGGAGCTGTCAAAGATCGTGAATTCAAAGACCCGCTTGAAGTTAATCAAGGGGATAATCGAGTCATGGTTACCGATAAGATGAATCAAGTCGACCCATTAGGATTTAGCCTATTTACTATTTTAACGCTTAACTCTAACATATTTACTATTTTAACGCTTAACTTTGACCTTTTATCATGTCGACCCCTGAGGATTTAGCCAACTTATAATTTTAACCCCCCACTCTACTTTGATATATTAACGACTTTAAAACCTGGGCTTTGAGTTAGTTATCATTTTTGACCTTATACATCCGTGTCTTTTAATACGTGACATTTTACGACTTTTTACTGTAACATGTAATACATAAAATATTAAGGAATATTGGATATTAACGGACATAACTATTAGTTTTTGGCCGCTACCGGTCCCAACTTTTGAAATATGTGCTAGCGGTCCCAACTTTTATCATTTTGGCCACTAATGGACCCGCCGTTAAAAAAGTTAACGACGCTAACTGTTTTTTTGAATTTCAGGTCGACGTTTTATGGTTTTTGATCGGAAAAAAAATACGAGTCGATTGATATAAAATTTACATCGAAATGGTGCTCCAAATGACAAAACGATGCTTTATCGGGGTGTTTAAACCTAACGGTTCTTTAACCGGATGTACAAATTTCGTCGTTTGGATCATTGTTTCGATGTAATTTTTATATCAATAGACTCGTATTCTTATTCCGATCAAAAACCATAAAACGTCGACCTGAAATTAAAAAAAAAAAGTTAACACCGTTAACTTTTTTAACTGCGGGTCCATTAGTGGCCAAAATGATAAAAGTTGGGACCGTCAGCACATATTTCAAAAGTTGGGACCGGTAGCGGTAAAAAACTAATAGTTAGGTCCGTTAATATTCAATACTCCAAATATTAATGAGGTTACATAAGTACGTAAGATTTAATTCTTGTATTACGCTTCCCAACCACATATCTAGTAACATCTGATCTTTATATAATATAGCAAAACCAAAAAAGCTTATGTGGCATAATTTTAAAGCTTCTGGCTTATGTGGCATCATTTGAGAGTTTATCTCATAATAATGATTTTTTTATTTAAAATATGTATATAAAATATATTATAATAAAACTAATTACATTTTTGGTCCCCTAATATTTTGGAGAATTTTGAAAAATTTAAAAGTATTTATACTTTTAACCCTCTACTACAAGGGGTGTACTTAAAAAAATTTAAAAGTATTTTATACTTTTAAATTTAAAAGTATTTATACTTATGTGGGATAGTTTATCTCATAATAATGATTTTTTATTTAAATTATGTATATAAAATATATTATAATAAAACTAAGTACATTTTTGGTCCCCTAATATTTTGGAGAATTCTGAAAAATTTAAAAGTATTTATACTTTTAACCCTCTACTACAAGGAGTGTACATGAGTCGGTTTATATTTGATAGGGTGTGAAAATGAAACTTATGGATAAAATTAATAATAATATACAATTAAAGACCTCGGTGTTTTATAAATATACACAACTTTTTTATATGGGTTTTTACAAAAATAAACTACACCATAAAACTAAGCATTTTATTCTCTTTAATTTGAGTATAATATTGCTATACTAAAAATTTAATTTTTAAAAATATATTTCGTGTTTCGGTTTACCACGGTTTTATTTCAAAACTTATTGGAACGTTCATGAATATCCTTAAAAATCACTTGAATGTTGTGTTCCCGAACGTAGCGCGGACATTAAACTAGTTAGTAATAATTAACTAATTACCTTGTGTAGCAAGTGTACGCGTTAGATATCACAACTTTATGTCCTTGTACGTGTGGATGCTACTAGCACATCTGTGAAACCAACCCACGTGGCAATCACGTACCCGCGACATTTTACTTTGTTCAAACGCATTCATTCCTACAAACTTTGATATTCATCCTTTTTTACTTGCTATTTCGCACAAATACATTTATTTTATTTAAATCACATCTTATTCAAATTTAATACCATGAGTATTGAGACATGATGATCATAGGAATATCACGTCTCACACATCGCCCCGCTCTTCATGATAGAAGGTGTTATAGCTTTAATTCTAACGTGATACATGATAGTGATCACAAGTATTTGGCTTTAATTGTTGTTTTTTCTTTTTCAATTTTTTTTTCCATCTATCATATTAATACATCTCATCAGTACTACTAATTACTAACATTTTCACTCTCACACACACACTACCACCTTCATACTTACGTGACTAACATTTTTTTTCTATAACACACCTACCACTACTCTTGATGTTGTTATCAAGAGCGTCTAACTTTTAAACTTGTAATTTAAATGCCAATAAGTTACTTTGTTTTCATAACTTTTTTATATAGAATCTATTTCATACCAAAAAAACATTCATGTAGTCATGTGCAAACAATTGAACAAATCTAATTTATACCACTCCCTTGAAACTTCCTAATGACCCCACCAATACATATCTTTATATAAAATAAGCTGAAAATACTCTTATTTTATTATATATATATATAAATGAGATATTTTTAGAACACCTCTAGTTTTGAAAACTCGTGAGAACCTTACTTCCTGAGTTTTTTTTATAGATTTTTTGCTCAAATGTTACGTATATTAAAAACTAGAATCTGGAAAAAAGAAAATTAAAATAAAAACGTTTTCGTCGTTAAAAAACGTGTATGTAACTAAAAAATATTTACAGCGAAAAAACACTGGTGTAATTTATTACACCTATGTAATATGACGTAAATATTTTTTACTAACATATACGTTTAACTACGAATTTTTTTTCCCGGTTTCTAGTTTTGAACATACGCAACATTTGAGCCAAAAAAATATTACGAAAAAGCTCGGGAAGTAAGGTTTTCATGAGTTTTCACAACTAGAGGGTGTTCTTAAATTACCCCCTCCCCATATATATATATATATATAATTCAAAAGGAAAGAAGTTCGTACAAATATTGCAAGGACACTTCTTAAACACACACAACTAAACAACCATGCATTTATGATTCATTAAATTAACAACTAAGTTTTGATGGGTTCTTTTCAATTTAACATTCCCAAAGTCTACATGCAATTCAATTCTTGATTCAGAAAAGGTCATAAGAATATTTCTAAGTTCCAAATTATATAATCCTTTAGTCAAGCTAGCTCTCCAACATTATGTTATTTATTTTATTCATCTCAAATTCTTTTGTTTGTATATAACTCATAATAAAATAATCATTATTAAGTGTGTATTTATCGAATGCTCACATTTATTTTGAACAAATAAATAAGCAGCATAATTGTTAAAAACAAACTAATTAAATATCCTAACTAAAAAGTTAATTAAGCATTATATAATTTTCAATGTTGAGGTGCTTGTTCAAATCAAATTTTCAAAACTGGTTTCAAGTATGATCGAATTCGAATACGATTACATTATTTGATTTGAATAATACGAATTTATTCGAATAAAATGGAAAAAATAATTCAGTAGTTTTTCTAATTTTTAGCAATCTAATTCCTATATATTACAAAATAAACATGAAAGAACATAAAGATACAATTAAAACACCAATCATAAGAGTCTCAAATAGGGTTTCAATCTTTTAAGGCCTTACTCAATTAGTTAACAGACCCATAAAAACATTAAACATAGCTCAAATATTACATGTATAACATCAAATTATTCTAATCGAAAAAACATATATCATACTCGCGCAATTCGTATTTGACTTAATTATTCAAATAAACTAAAATTCAACTACAAGTTTTTTAATATAAATTCAAATGAAACTTTAGATTATTCGAATAAGATTGAAACAATTAATGAACAACAGTATTTAAGTATTTAAATGTATATTATACAATTGAAAACCGAGTTAGAGGTGCACAAATCGGTTTTTTTAAGAACCGGTTTTGGTTCTAGAACTGGTTCTGGTTTTAGTTGGTGGTAAAGGAACCAGTTCTTACATGAACCGGTTTGGTTCTGGTTTTAGTGTTCGGTTCTTTAAAGGCCGGTTTTTTTCTATGAGATGAGCAGGAACGTTGGGTTGTGCAAATCTTTACCCTCCATTTAGATTTCATTTAGAGTCTATGGTCATAACTTTTTTGTATTATTTTAGACTAAATAAGTAGTAACATTAAAAACGTTAAATATTATAAGATATATATATATAGTTCTTAAAACATTAAATAAGTAACAACACTAAAACATACCGTTTTTTCTAGGAACCGTTTTTATAGAACCTGTTCTTTTAGGAACTGGTTTTTCCGGGAACCGGTTTTCCAAGAACTGGGTTTTTGCAGGAACCGGTTCTAGTTCTTTTGGAACCTAGAATTTAAAAAAAATAGTAGAACTTATTCAGAACCTAAGGTCCAATTCTTGTAGAACCGGTTCTTCTAAGAACCGGTTTTTGGTTATTGGATCGGTGTCGGTTTCGGGTTTTTTTTCACCTCTAAGTCTCTAACTGAGGTCCGAGTATATGAAATCTTGTGGACCGAATACAAGGAAATTGGGCTTCAAACAAGAAATGGAGTGGGTTATTGGGTTATTGGGCTTCAAACAAGAATTGGCGATGTTTAAATGTTAACTGTACGTCACGTCGTCACTACGTAGTTGAATAATAACTACATGCACACAGTTTACAAATACATGTTTTTCTGAGTATTAACTATTTAATAATAATCATTAACTACAGTATATGTGTTAATTTTGTTAATATATAATTTAATACTTTTTAAAAATGTGAACAATAATTTTATATCTTTTAAGATGAATTTCTCAAACATGTCATCTGTAGGATTTGAACTCTAGACATAGGCTTCAAACACAATACGTTAAGAACGAGTCAACAACCTTATTGAATTTAAATAAATAAATGATTGTATGGTTAGAAAACAAAAAACTTACAATAATGTAATGATCGATATGTCTCTTGTGTAAAAATAAATGAAAACGACGAATGATTTAGAAAAAAAATTGTATGATTTGAGTTGATAGTGTTGGGTTTAAACCTAACAAACAAAGAGGGAGGTGGGAGACAATTAAGTTTGAAGGGTTCAAAAGGTGTAGCCCTTAACACAATACTTGAGGAGTTGAGGTTGGTCTAATTCCTAACCAATTGAAACTTTACCTTGTTAGGTTTACTTCATTCTGCCAACTAATGATTGAAGCCTAATTAAATCCTCATATTCATCCATTCTTTTACCTGATTTTTTTTCCTACACGCTTACAAACTAAAAAAATACGACATCTATAACTTAATACGATGGACCTACACCAAATTCTTATTTGGTGTATCTTTGTCACTATAGACTTTACGACCGTTTTGTGACAGTCAGTCTTGTGACCAATGGTATGTCACTGACCAGTGACCACCATATCCACGGTATGTTACTTTTTATAACCAGCAGACGTGCCCTCGATTTATGACTGCTTTTTAGTAACGAGTTTCCTATTGTTTATATTTTTAATTATTTTATCTTCTGATTTAACATAAAAGTTAAATATGAAGAAGAATGCAATACAAATAAATTACATTTCCAACTTATATTTCTTTTTATGTAATCGTTTGAAACCCAATTTTATTTTGTTATTAAACATTTTCACTTTTTTTTTGTTACAATTGATTGATTTTCAAATAATTTGTAATTTAAATGAATAGATAAATTTTTATATATAAGTTAATATTCCAGGGGTACGTGCATCAAAAAAGTTAGTAATGGCTTCATCCAACACCTTATATATATATATATATCATCATCCTTGAGCTAAAAACCAATCCCATCACACTCACATATCACCAGCCATATATATATAACCGGTACGTACGTGTTGGTTCATTTGTTGGTTGAGATATGCTAAACGCCATGCAAGGCTGGCCAGAACCGGTAGTAAGAGTTCAATCACTCTCAAACAGCGGAATCAGTTACATTCCAGAATGTTATGTAAAACCCATCTACGACCGTCCAATAACAATATCCCCCTCTAACCAACAAGAACTAGAAGCTAATACTACTAACAATATTCCCGTGATTGACCTTGGCAACCTCTACTCGGACGACATTGGCTTGAGGAAAACAACCATGGATCTGATAGGTGATGCTTGCCACGAGTGGGGTATGTTCCAAGTGATCAACCACGGGGTGAATGAGGAGCTAAAGAGGGAAGTGCGGAAGGTGTGGAGGGAGTTTTTTCATCTTCCTTTGGAGATGAAGCAAGAGTACGACAACAACCCCGCTACTTACGAAGGATACGGAAGTCGTCTTGGGGTGGAGAAAGAGGCCAAACTCGATTGGTCTGATTACTTCTTCCTTCACTTCCGCCCTCTTTCAACCAGAAATCAAACTAAATGGCCAACTCACCCTCAATCCTGCAGGTATCAATATACCAGCATCATAAATATAATACTTCATAAATTTTTAAGAATAAACTCATCACAACATGTCACTGCTTTTAACTTTTCCCCTCATATGAGAAAAATACATATCCAACTTTAATTCTTGAGTTGACATATATATGAATTTAAACGTGTGGAATAGAAGGCATGCATTTCATATGGTCAACGTGAAACATGCATGCATTAACTACACTACCTACGTTCAATTATTGTTTATGTGTTATTGTAATGTAGGGAATTGGTGAGCGAGTACAATGAGCAAGTTTTGAAAGTTTGTGAGAAGTTGATGAAAGTGTTATCTTTAAACCTGGGATTAGAAGAGGATTATCTTGAAAATGCATTTGGAGGGAACCAAATTGGGGCTTCCTTAAGAGTTAATTTCTACCCCAAATGCCCACAACCTGATTTGACATTAGGAATCTCACCACACTCCGACCCAGGCGGTATTACAGTATTATTGCCGGACGATCATGTTTCTGGCTTACAAATCCGTAAAGATAATGCTTCACCTTGGCTCACAGTTAAACCAGTCCCTAATGCTTTCATCATTAACCTTGCTGATCAACTTCAGGTCAACTATGTTTTCAGTTAATTCTTTTGATAGTTATTGGCCGATGGCTTATGATTGAAAGTGCAGGTGATAAGCAATGCAAAGTACAAGAGTGTCGAGCATCGTGTGGTTGTGAGTTCAAATGAAGAGCGACTCTCGTTGGCCTTTTTCTACAACCCCAAGGGAGATATTTTGATTGGACCTGCCAAAGAACTATTAGCTGACAATGAACCGCCTTTATATAACCCAATGACGTTTAACCACTATCGTAGTTTCATAAGATTAAATGGTCTTCATGGCAAATCACAAGTCGAATCCCTCAAATCTCCACGACAGATAGATATCTAGTCTCTTCAGTCTTCACTAAACTCGTATATGTGTTTGCGATATATCAAACACTTCCATATATGTTTATGGTTTTAAGTGCTACCTTATCATATATATGTATCAAATTAACATTGTATTTTTCTAAATTTTTATGCGCGATCGTTCTATATTAAAATTATTCTATGATCTTGAAATAAAATGAGCTAGCATTTCATTTATAAAGGTAAGTTTGGGATTGTCTATTTAAAATTATCCTTTCCATCTGATTATCTTAATTTTTTCTTCACTTATTTTCAATTTAAAAAGTATTTTTAATTTTTTTTTTGTCAAACTTTCTAGTCATTCATATTAAAAGTTTTTTACATAGAAATAGAAGGTAAACGGGCAACAAGCTGCGCCGCTAACCATTTCTGGATAGCAAAACCATGTCGTTTAAACACTATATTCATAGACCTCGGGGTCATAACAAAGATATGCATAACCCGTTGGACTCGATTAAGTACCTCCACGACCTCAGGTACAAGAAAACCAAAGGTATCAAATGCCCGTTTTTTAAAAGTATGTTTGGGATTGTCTATTAACTTTTTTTTAAAAAGCCACTCCCCTAATTTCTCATTTTTCTGTTTTTTAAAGCATTAAAACTCATTTTCAACCAACTTACCAAACAGTATTATAATTATAGTATTATTTAACTTATTAACTTCTCAAAGTTAACAAGTCAAAAGTTAGTTCAAGTAAGCAATCCTAAACATGCAATTAAGCCTAACCTCATCCCTCTTTTCTTATTTTTTTTCCTTCCACTTCCTTGTTAAAAAAAAACTCTAAAACATAAAAAAAATTTTCTTTCCTTTTAATTTTTTTTAAAACACAACCAACCTTTTCATTTCTTTCACTTCTTTTATTTCTTTGGTTAAGTAAACTCAAGAAGAAGTACTTTTTTGAAATGGTGTTATGGCCACTGATGATTTTTTTTAACTTATTTTTTAATAACATGACCTGCCTTGTAAACTTATTTTAATCGATTTTAGTTGAAGACTCAAATGTTTTTTTTTCCTCAAAGCTAAATTTTGTTGCCTTTTGAGTGACCTGTTTCAGTGAAAAATAGTTGACATTTCTTTCTAGAACCTAGGTCCATCCAATGATCAATGATGATAGAAGACTAGCTAGCTTGCCTTCAAATACATTTTCTGATAAAAGCCTCTTGTATGTTAAATGACCAAAATACCACCGACTATTAAAAGTAATAAACAAATAATTAAAAGTTATAGACGTCATTTATTGTTTTCATTTATATTAAATTTCTATACTTCTACTTGTATCATTATGCGCTAACAAAGTGTATCATTGCTGAAATGACTAAAATACCTTGATAACTAAAAATTTAAAGGTGTTTCCTTAGAAATGAAAATAACAATTTTTTTCACCAAACTAGCCATCGAATGAGAACAAACTTTGTCTAAGCACTTAACTAACAAGAGCCAAACATTTTAGCTTTTATTTACTTACAGTTAATCATTCAAATGGTATGACTCTTTCAAATTTAGTATTAATTTAATTTGAAATAAGTTAATGACTTAATTACACAAATAGTATATGAGATTAACGAGATTCTCATGCTTAGGCACTAACTATTTTTAAACTACTGTGGGGTATTTTGATATTTAGTTCGTAACAAATTTGGGTACGTATTAATGTCAACTTATGTTAGTTTTTCTGCAAGTTCAAAGACATTCTTTAAGTATCAAAATAGTTTAAAAAAAAGAGTAAATACTCATCACTCAAATCTGTGAATTTCATTAAACTTTAGGTATTATTTGTGTAATTAAGTTTAAATTAATAATACATAGACCAAAGATAATACTAATCACTATGTTTAGTTTATACCCACACAACCACAGGCTGTTCCCAGCGTGTCTGAACTGTAAACTCCGAATTCCCTTTTAATCCCTCCTCTTAATTCAATCTCATCACCTCCACCGAGGACAAAATCGTAACTTGACACCCACCACCGGTGACAACCAAAACCAAAACCAGATCTGAAGTTGAACAAAAGCAAAAGCAAAACCCTAGAAATTGAATCTACAACAATGGGGGATTTCAATCTGGCACTTGTGATCGTTGCCATAGTTGTTTGCGTGTTAGTGTTCATCTTCAATTTGTATCTCCTTGTTAACTACCAACATCCAGATGACAAAAACCAGGCGTATTTCCCCAAGTTTGTTGTGGTTTTGGGCCTCTCCGTTTCTGCTATTTCTATACTTATGCTTCCAGCTGATGTTGCTAATCGACAGGCCTGTCGACACGCTATTTATAACGGTGCTTGTAATCTCACATTGCCTATGAAAGATCTATGGCTTGCTATTTACATCGTTGATGCGATACTTGTCTTTTTTGTTATTCCCTTTGCTATGTTTTACTACGAAGGTGATCAAGACAAGTAAGTGTCCTTCATCTTTCGTTTATGTACGGAATTATTTAACTTAAGCTCGTTTTGATAGCAAAGTCTGGTTTTTAAAAACTTATGGATCTGGAGTTATTATATTAGTATGCATGACCTGATGGACTCGATTAAGTAGCTTTTAGAGGATGAGTTTGTGTTTATGTTAAGTTTTTGTTTGTAGGACTGTTGGCAAGAGGATTAAAAGTGCATTGCTGTGGGTGATAACTACAGCCATTGTTTGTGGTTTGGTGCTCGGTATTTTATACGGTTAGTGTCATGTCTTTTATAAATGTATTTCTGTTTGAAACATTTTTTAGTTATGCTCAACTGTAGCTATGAGTAGAATTAGGTTACATGTGCACTGCACAACATAATTGGCTTATGCAGAGTTATGACAACAGAAGAAAGTTACATACTTTCTCCTATTTTTATAAGATAATGTTAAAACCTGATATGGCTCTGTGGGTAGAAGTGCAGGACATTGGACGGTAGACGTCTACATATTTAGATGAGCATTGCATGGGTTTATATGTGGAGGTGTGTGTGTGTGACTATAGGATGATATTATGCTCATGAGTCAAGAGGAAGCAAGGATCAATTAGGCACTTATCACAACTCAAAAAAATGTTGTCATCCTCATTTTGGACATTGAGTTTCAAATGCAACACATTTTGTGAAATATAACCAAATAAGTTGATACTGACTGTTATAAATGACATAGCAAAAACTCAATGAGACTCCACTTTTGAATTTGGTCTTGTCAAGCTTATGAGCAAATTTCCCTTGCATAGCTCCTGCTCCCTTATTTAAGCATAAAAGCTTATAGCTGATGGATAGGCCCCTGTAGTGATGGATGAGTTCTCATTTTGATGTTAACTTCTGGGACAACACATAACCTGTACTGGTACCCCCTTTGACAAAAAGGATATGTTTCAAAGCAGTTATAATAATTGACCCTTACTTAAGTAATTGAATAGACAATAATGCAATTTTGTGAATCCTTATGGCAGTGCATTTTCAAATCAACTTAAGGGTCTTTGTTTAGTTACTAGGTTGTCTCTGATTTTTTTGTTATATCTGAACATATAGAGGATTCATATCATTCCCTCCTTTTCATGTTTCACTCAGTAACTTTTGATGTCACCTGCCTTGTAGTGTTGAATAATGTTATATATTTCTAGACCATGCTAATGACTCTCTTTTAGCGTTTTATGGCTGAGGTTATAGCTTCTAATTTGTAAATGTTTTATAAGGATGCCTTGTTGCCTAGGTATGCTAGTATTTGGAGTTTCGGACATTGCCTTGTTTTGCCCAGTGTAATCTGCATCCATAATTCTATTTGCTATTAATTTATTACGCTTCATATAATAGGTTTTAACACATTATTGATATAATATATCTTGATATGAAGCCTGTAATAGCTCAACATATGTTCCCCTGTTGGATGTTTTTGTTACTGAGTTGTACTGATTTCATGTGCTAGGTGTTATTGGAAAGGTTGATTTTACTGTTAGACACTTGTCTTCTTCGACAACTTCATTCCCAAGTACCTTCCAGTTATCTAGTGGCCAACCGTGTGTTGGTACTGGTCGCCAGGTAAACAGACCAAATTTATTATGTTTATTTATTTCATTCTCTTTGGTATTATTTTGCAGCACAACACTAATCATCTTTTATTTTGAATAAATTTTGTTGCTTTTTTATGAATGGCAGTGTTCTGCCTATGATGCTAGTCCTTCATCAGAAACCACATGGACCATGCGCTCCACTTTTCCAGAATATGTTGTTGCTCTAGCCACAATTGTTGGCTCAGTGCTTTTCTCTGTAAGTTCATATCATGGACTTATTATTGTGAATTCCATGTGATATGTGAACTGATGGTATTTCTTGCTAAAACTATTTCATGGCAAGGCATGACTAATTGGTGTTTCAGACGTGAAATATATTCTACATTATCCTAAAGGATTTCCTTGTATGACTCATGATAGATTTTTGGTGGAGTTGGCATTGCTTGCCTCCCCTTGGGGCTAATTTTTTCATTCATTAGGCGGCCAAAGGCAGTGATTACTAAATCACAGTATATCAAGGTAGGCCCTATGTTTTGTTTCTGAATCACATTGCCATGCAAATGATTTCAATTAGAAATGAATGTTTTGGTTGGTTTTCTTAATTGTTTAGGAAGCAACAGAGCTTGGTAAAAAAGCAAGAGAATTGAAGAAGGCAGCTGATGCACTTCATCAGGAAGAAAGAAGTGGCTCAAAAGGAAGGAAATGGCGTAAAAACATGAAGGCTGTAGAAAAGGTATGGGTTTAAAGTTAAAGAATTAGATAGTTGTGCACATTATTCACCAATTCCAACCTGTATACATCTTGTAAAATGCATATGTTTGCCATTAGTAAGTATGAAAAACCAATCCGTATCCAACTTTTCTCTGTCTTGAAACACACATGCTAGCCTAGCAAATTACTTTCATCAGCTGAAATATTAAAACGTAAGGAACAATGGAAGGAGAGACACAATATTGAAACTATGTTTTATTTATATATATTTAGTCTCTATTTGTAAGTTACATAATTAGTTGATTTTTACGGTTATGTGAATATTCCTACCCTTCAGGAGTTGCTTCTGTTGGAGGATGATGTGAAGGCTTTAGAAGAGATGTACCCTCAAGGCGAAAAGGTGATAGACATGTAACATTGTGTTCTGAATTATTACTATACTTATATTTATGTTTTTCCTAGATGGCCACCTAATATTGTGTGATCTAATCTATTCAGGCTGAGGCTACCTGGGCTATGACTGTTCTTGGCTATCTGGCAAAGCTTATACTAGGAGTCTTTGGGTGAGTCATATTTATATGTGATACTTCAACTGAGTTCAACTGAACTTGTGTTTGTCAATTAACACGTATGTTTCTAATTGGTAGTCCCTTGCCTACCAAGTACCAACTTGTACTTGTTAGAAAACATCCAGCAAAGCATAGACATCTCACTGGTACTAGGAATCGTTAGAAACACTTTAATTTTTTGCCTTGTTTGTTTAAAGGTTGCATATTTGATGTGTCAAAGGTGTTGTTTTATAACTTCAAGATTCGTAAAGTTCTTTGTGGTTGTAGACTATAGAGCATTATTCAGTTAAAGTAAATTGATAAAGTGCAATATTAAAATATTTATGATAAGAAAAGCTAAAACAACAATGTCAATTTCTAAGTAAAAGATCAACTCTTTTCTGGCTGGTTCACAGAACGTGTATTCTATTAGTGATTTGGTGCAACTTTTCAGCCCATCTCACCAAGCCTGATTTGATCTGCTAAATGATCCACCCCACTTGGTTCATTTCCATCTCAACATTCTTTGAATCAAAGTTTTGAACTATGCAAGGCTGCTTGTGTAATTTTGCAGTGATTTTGTTGTTTAGAATCAAAGAAAATGATCAGTGTTGTTTTGGAAATATTGTTTCTTTACTATAATGTTGATGTTGGTTTCGTTTTTGAAAATATGGTTACTCTGGAAGTGTATTTTATGGACATTATATACACTTTAATTGACGCTATACATATTTTCCACATAATGTAGACTATTTCCTAGTTCAATCAAAGCAAGTTTTTTTTCATGGTTTTAATTGCATTTATTGTGTCTGACTGTGTTCTTCATGTTAGGTTGATTGTTTCAATTGCTTGGGTGGCACACATTGTGATATATTTGTTGATTGACCCTCCACTTTCTCCCTTCTTAAATGAGGTTTTCATAAAGTTGGATGATATTTGGGGTAATGTTTGATTTCTACCCTTTTCCTTCTAATATGCATTTACTTGAAGTCTTGAACAAACATATTTACATCGACCACATACTACTTCACCAGGTCTTCTGGGTACTGCGTCATTTGCATTTTTCTGCTTCTACCTTCTGCTTGCGGTAATTGCTGGGGCAATGATGCTTGGTTTGAGATTAGTGTTTATCACCATCCATCCAATGAAGTAATTTCCTTTTTATCTCCAATAATATTTCTGTTTTCTAAATATATTTTTTTATTATATAGAATATCTTGCGGTTATTATAACCTGTAAATTGTATTTGCAGGTGGGGAGGTACTCTCATGAACTCTTTTCTATTCAATGTGGGTCTCATTCTTCTTTGTTCCATCAGGTAGACCGATTCAGTTTCTCAGTTCCTTTTTCCTTTTTATTTTTATATTTTTTTTTCGTAACTATTAAAAGATATTGAGCTCCGTGTATTTATTTTCAAGCTATTATTTCTCTATATGGTCTAGTTTCTATGCTTGGTTTATAATCATTATGTTTTCGTGGCTTTAGTGTGATTCAGTTCTGTTCAACCGCATTTGCATACTATGCTCAAGCTACAGCTGCCCAAGAAATTTTTGGTCATACGTTGCAATCTCTCCGTGGAATCAAATACTTATACAAGTCAGACACAATTATTTCAACCTTGCATTATGCTTTTTTTGTGTGTTAATCTACGCTCATTGGTGATTATCTCTGTGGCAGGTATAACGTATTCCAAATAGCATTTGTCGCTCTAGCTGGCCTAACCTTTGTGTATTACGCCGCCTTTGTAAGTTTCTGATACTTGTAACAATAAATGACCAACATGCCAAATACTACCTCTTTTCTCTATCAATTGTTTTTCAAACAATCAAACCTTTAGACTTCAGTTATCAAGTGAAATTTTATGTGCTTTTGAAGTAAAGAAAGTTGATACGAATTTGTGTGGTACACTTGTCTATAAATCTGATTGAATTTGTGTAGAATTTTAGTTGAAATTTGGAATGAAGGTATGGGAAAATGGTAAAATGTTTGGCTGTGATTGTTCAGGGATGGAGAAGAAAAAAACCGAGCGGCAGGTTTCAACTATCATCTTGAAGTGGAAGTATGGTTTGTTACAACAAGGAGCAGTGCAGTGCAGTGCAGTGCGTCTTCTCTATCGGTATAGGTATAGGGAGGAAGAGGGTGGATTGAATATTATATGGAATGAAGGAGTTGATTACGAATGCTGAATTCATGATCATACTGTTTGTTTTTTTGATTTGTATGTATTTCGGCTGTATTATTTGTCTTGTGTTTCATTAACAACTGATGATGTAATATAATACCATACAAACTACTACTTAAAGCGGAAGTAACATCTTTTGTGTGTGTTGAAGCAGCAGCTTTGAGTTTTATTATCTCCTTACCTCAGTATATTTATTTATATTTGTAAAGCAAGTGATTTGCACTTTGCAATAGCTATATCAAGTCAAGTGGTGATATCACATTAGCTGCTAAATTATATTATGATTTGTATGATTTTCTAGTCTGACATTATTAAACCTTATTATTAGAAAGAATGAAAACTCATTTGGTTGCAATGTAATAAGAATGTTAATGAATTATTTTTTTCAACATTTATTTGAGTTAATTTTTTACTATATTTTCTAATTACCAATAAAAGAGTATGTGATGGAGTTACTGTTTCTGAATGTATTATGATTATTATCATAGGCCCTATTTCAAATTAAAGGCACACGCGGTCATATGTTACAATTATTATATCTCATCATTCTAATTACAAAATGCATGCTATGTTTTCCCTTTTTTCTTTTATCCTAATTTCAGTTTTTTTGTTTATCATGTGTAGAGTTTTATATCTATATTTAGGGGAAAGAAGATATAAGTGTTATCAGTTTTCTATCTGTTCATGAGCCAAACCGAGCTAGGGTCACTACCCTCGTACGGTTCGGCTTGGCTTAGTTTAATAATAAGCCAGACTAAGCTGGCTCATGAATTGATTTTAAGCATGTTTTTCAAAAAATTTCGAGCGAGCTTCTAGCTGCATATATGAAAAAAATTAAGAAACATTATTCAAGCCTAGTCGAATTGACTTGGTTTGCATATGATCTGAGCTGAGAGCTTGGTTTGTAAACAAGTTGTGCTATCGAATGAGTGTTTTTTGAGCTGAGTTTCGACTCTTTTGTATCTATGTATTTTGAGTGAAAAACAGAAGTTACTATCACACTTTAGTTTATGTCATTTGAATCATATTAGTTTCGTTAATTTTGTATTCATTGTCATGCATAAAAAGTTAAATTGAGACACATTATTCTTTGGAAGCTTCTATCCCAAATTCACCACTGATTATGTTTAACTTGATTAACTCAAAACTAATTAGGTGAGGTAAAATGATTGACTGATTGTAATGGGTGTTTTACTAAAAAATGTAAAAACAACGAAACCTTTTGCTTTATTACACTTATTACAAATGATCGATATTCCTGTTTTATAGTTTTTTTTCACAAGGTGACTGTTACATAATACTAAACTTACTAGATTACATTTATCACTTACAAATGCATATGCACATATATAATTTTTAGTTTTTTTGTTGTCGTCTCAAACAATTTTTGTTCTTGAAATTTATTTTTATTCACCAGTATTTTAGAGTCTCTATATGTATAACTTATAAACTTTACACTTTTACATTATTAATTTCCTTGTCTGTTATAATAAATTAAGTTAATTACCTCGCTCACGAGATTTTGAGGAGTGTAGAAGTGAGACCGTAGCACTAAATACTTCCGTCGTCTCTATGTTTTCGATCGCTTGTTAGCTAGGACCAAGGAAGAAGAAAGAAATGGAAATGTTGTTTTTGTTTTTCATAAACTAGATAGACTAATACAATCACTGCTGATGGTCTAGTGTCAAGTCTCTATGTTCTCACCTAAAAGATTTTAGGTTTTAGTCACACTTTAGTTGACTTGTGAAATAAACTCACATTACTAGCTTAATCCAAGCTACACATATAATTAACTTCCTCTTATAATTTGTATTATCCAAGCCACACAACATATAATTAATTGTAGTATGAAAAAGCTAATATTACTTACTGTTTTAATTAGTGATGCCTTTTATTATCGGTGTACGAAAACACTAGCTTTTGAATCACTTTATTCCCAGGAAAAATTATATATGCTAAATCAAACGAAAATAGATTCTTAAAAAATCATAAAATGGCAACATCATTTTGATTACATAATGACCTTTACTTAATAATAAAAAAAGTAGTTTCTCTTTAGTGATTACCCTAAACATCATACTCATTTTTACTTTGTTATTATGACCTTCAATTCATCATTCACCATCATATTACCACAACAGGATTAAAAAAACCACAAATATATGTATCCATTATTTCTTTCTAATTTACCCTTTTACAAAAATATATATAGCTTAAGATATATGAAGTGCGCGATATGGTTAGTAATTTACAAATTACAGTATACTTGCTACTATTAATGAAATTAGATTTAATACTCGTATCTTATACAATGGTTAATTAGTAACGTGTATAAGAAAATTATCATCATTATATTTAAGGATTTGTAAATATTTAATATTTAAGAATTTAAATCCATCAACTCATACATGAAAAAAGTTCCACTTAATTTTCTCGCAAACTTCGTATTATATAACAAATATTTTTCCCATAAAAATTGTCTCCCTAAACCTTGATTTGTTAGATATATAGATTAACGTGACTTTCAATGTGGTGTAGTAGTAAGAGGTTTGGATTCTCTAAAAGAGACCCAAGTTCTAGTCCCACTGCCACCACTTTGAAAGGGGCTAATGGGGGCAATGCAGGGAGACTTATGGTAACACAAGTTCGATCTCTAAGCCAAACGGGTTTTACCACTAGCTTGTCGTCGTGCCTACAGGTGGATGTGTTAGTGGGTTTCCCCCGAATTGGAGTCGGGTTAATAGGTGGGTTTCGGCTACTCAGCGTTGTCTGTGTTCACAGGACGTTTGGGGTTGTATTTTGCCATTAGGTTACCTCGGGTAACCGGACTTTATTCGTTTCGCTGTAAAAAAAAAGATATATAGATTAACAACGTAACGTACGTCATTTAGCAAGCGAAATAACTACTTTTATTAAATGCAAGTTGCACACGTACTAAATGCTACTTCTAAATCTACACATTTATTTATTGTGAGACTTAAATTGTCAACTTTTTGGGTGAGGAAAACATCTTCCAAGCACCGCCACAACGCCAAGTCGCCAAATATGCTTTGTTAACTATACAATTACTAATTAACCACACTAAATAATATATTCTAATGCTCTTGTTATTTAGATATGTAATTAGTAGTATATATTGATGCAAATTAAACACACAAAAAAGACAGACCTGGAGTAGAAGTTAAAGTTGCAAATGCTAAAAGCATGGATGCATGATTACTTGTTTATCCACTAATCATAAATAAAAATACCCAAAACTTTATCGCTTTTGCCTCTTCAATTCTCATAATATACCCAAATACCATCTTTTGTTATATTAACAATAACACTAGTTATTATACCGCGTGTGCACGTACAATGCACATTTGTGAATCAAGATTTTGTTACACGCATTAGAAAAAAAAGAAAAATAATTTACCAGATGAAATTCATGATCAAATCTTAATTATTATACTAGCTAATGAGCCTCAGATAAACTATTTTGAAAGAAAAAGAAAAACTTTATGATATTCATATGTGGAGGGCCTGAGGTGACCGGGCTTGTAAAATATTAGTTGGCAATTTAAATTAAAAATCTAATCTCATCATACTAAACATTTGAAATAAAACTTAGCTATATTCATAATTAAATAATTAATATACATTTAGGATGCGACTGTGTTTCACTTTAAATTAATCAAACATTTAAAGTTTAAAACACCACCCGACCAATAGTTTCTTCCCACCTCATTTTACCCCTAAACTAACCCTTAACCTTAAATTAAATATATTTACTTAAAAATAATTAAAAAAATTGAAAGAGAGCATGGAATTAAGCTTCTTATTAGTAGTTGTAAACTTGAAATAAGAAAATTAAGTGTAAATTAAATTAATGATCAGCTGCTAGCATGCAGAAATTAAATAAAAAAAGATGGATATGATGTAGTTACAAATATATATATACATACATACCATTAAATTTACATGCTACTAGATGATCAAATTAATATGCCTATGGGAAATATTGGTAGCTAGCTCATGGAAGTGTAGAGGTGTGATCTGGACCGATGTCGTTGTGTTTTCTTGATGGACCTGAACTGGGAACTGGTGTTTTTCTTTTAGGCAACAACCCCAAAAACTCACCACTCGAATAATTCGGACCCGTCGTTATTACTCGAAACACATGATCCTTACTGCTTCTACTACTTCTTTCATCACCACCACTTTGTCCGTTAACAACTATCAACACCAAGATGCATGTCAACAAAACCCACCGCCATGGATACATCAGAGACCGCGTTCGATCGATCAATCGACCTAGTGGTTGTGTTTGTGTGAGATGTATGTGTAATGTGTTAATGGAGACAAAGAAAGAAAGAAAGAGGCTCATGACTTTGTGTTATGTTCTCTTCTTATATCTTATTTTCATTCTTCCTAGCTACACACATTCCCTCCCTCTTATTAATTAAGTGCTTACTTTAGTAAGTTTTTTAGTTTTCTTTAACCACAGTAATATATATTAGACCTAATTAGTTATACCGTATATAAATCTTAATTATAGAATTTGAACCCTAAATCTAATATTTCAAACACGCATAAGAGTATTATCAATGGACCATCAATCTCATTCACAGTGTAAAAACTTGATGTTCAAAGTGACCCTGTCAACCACGATATATGAACCAATAAGTGGATTGTTTTTTGTGTCTTGGTTTGATTAATTACACGGGCTTGTTAGCGGGTATGATAGACTGTTTTTTAATGAGTCTCAATCACGATGACGTTTTAAATGTGGTTGAGGTGGATTTGAATTGAAAGGACGACGTAAAAAGAGGTAATAAATAAAAAAAGAAGATTGTACGTAGGTAAGGTACAAAGACCAAAAATAGTGTGGTACAATAGTGTATAGATTACTACTATTATAGAATGAATGGGACCCCAACGTAAACTTTTTATTCACTGTCCCGGGCCCCTACCCACTTTCAATCACTACTATTACTATACTTTTTTCTTTATTATTTTTCTTTAAATTTTTAAGTTGGACAAGTCAAATTTTCTTTTTGTTAAATAGTTTGACTCATATTAAACTTTTACACCAAAACTAATATTTAATCGGGTGTAAAAAGAGGTTTAACATTAATCTCTTTTTCTATTAAAAATTGTTTGTTTCACTTTTTAATGTTTTAGTTCAGTACTGAATGAGAGTATTTAGTTCACAAAAAGAGTATTTTAATAGTTTAATTAAGTGCTTAATGGTTAAGTGACATGGATACGTTGAAATGAATTGAATGAAACATATATCAACTTTACCCCATCTGCATTTTTACCCCAACATTTGTATAGCTCTCATCGATAGAGCTTCTTAATGTTCAACATTTAATTATTCAGATTTTACCAAATAGCCACTTAGTATCTTATATCATAAAACTAGAAAAAAATAATAGTTTATGATTTAGTTATTTAGATAGGTGAAATCGAGAAATACATACATAAAGAATGTCAAGCAATTATTATAAATGATTTGACAGGATAAAAAGATGATATATTGGAATGGAAATAAGAAGTAAATTATATTATATACATAAATATAGAAAAGAAAAGAAGGATGTGAGTGAGTGTGACTAGCTAGGGCCGGAAGTTGGGTGTCAAATTAAGGAATTGACTAAAGAAGCCGACCCATCACATTTCAGATTTTAACTACACTCAACTGCATCCTACTGTCTTCCCAAAAATATACACATCTTTACAAAACACAGCACAACACGTACATACATTTTTCTTATCATTTTGCCCCCTACACACTTTTTTCACAACAATTCTATCTAATCATTCTTCTATATACCAAAGAATTGTAGAAGAAAAAACCTCAGCATACGAAGATGGAGCCTCACCATGTGTATAGATTTAAAATTTTATTTTATAAAAAAGTAGGGGGTGGAGGTCAACTTTTTAAACCACCGGACCTAAAACTTACACTACTAAACTCCTTATACTAATATTAAAGGGTTATTGGATTTTAATACTCCCAACTATGGGGTATTGGCCGCTGCCACTCCCAACTAAGACCCTCACTCTCGCCACTCCCAACTTAACACTACACTTGTTGTATCACCCCCGTCGTTAAAAATTACTAACATCGTTAGTGTTTGGACCAAAAGTGTCATATTGTTAACTTAAGGGGCTAAATGATTGTTTTGCTTATATATACTGATGAGTGGGTATTGGATTGATGATATATGAGATTAAATGCTAATGTTTATGTGTTTTAATGTGGTTAACTCTTTGGAATTAGATAACTATGGTTGAATGTGTATTTGTAGGTTAAACGGATGTTTCGGGAGTTAACGGGAAGATAACGCGCGTTGAAAAGGTCACGAGATGAAGAATAGAACACTTTTGGTGTTGGAACAGTTGGCCGTAAAGGGGAGCCGTAAGACAGAGAGCAATGGCCGTAACGGAAATCTGATGGGCCGTAAGCTACGGCCTAGCCGTAGCTTACGGCGGCGCCTGACGGGATTTGTTATAAAAACTTGATTTTTAGGGTTTTTAAAGAGATCTTTTCATTCCATTCGACTTGGGAGGCTAGGGGACGAACCAAGGAAGGATTTTACTTAATTTTCCATCATTTCAAGCCATTCAATCATCAATCCATCATCCACCATGTCGTTCAACATCAAATTCAAAGATCAATTCACAAGCCTGAGTGGCTAATCCCTTTGTAGTTGTTTCCGGGTGAAGGATTCTTTCAAGACATTTATTTGGTTCTTTGTTTAGGTTTGTTTTCTATTTGATGTTCTAAAATGAACTCTGTGGTTTAGAGATTGTCGTGATTATTACTAAACTAATTGATTGGTTTTCGGTTTTCAACATTTTCGTTGTCTACTCATAAAGATTAGTAATTGGTAATTGTTTGGCAATTGATTTATCATTACATAGAAGTCATATTTTCATGATTAAAACTTAAACAATTGAACTTAACATTATCTTTGAATCTGAATCCCGGGAATGACTACCTTTTTATTTATAAGTTTAATTCACTTCAAAGTTATTTGCTTTCAAATTGCAAGTCAATTCAAATCAACTTCAACATAAGTTTATTTTCATGCATATGTTTAATTTCTTTCTTTTATTTCAATAATCAACTAGTTACATTAAGCATTAACCACAAATTCCTCGTGGATTCGACACCCTACTTATCCTTACTATTAAGGGTAAATAGGAATCTATTTACTTTATTTTTTGACCGACCAAACGACCTCAATCATATACACACACACCACCCATCACCACTACCACCACAAACTCAACAATTCCGGTCATCACCATCAACACCGTTTTTGACCCAACCACCACTCCACTGTCAACCTCCACCACTTCATTGAATGAATTCCGGTGGACCACCATTCACCACCAAAACCTGCCACCACACCCATCGTCGCACCACAGCCACACCCACTGCACTGTCACCGGAACCACTACCGCTACAACTCTGTCCACTAAACAAATCGAACCACCCTTTCACTGCCAGATTTACTCCGAAACACATGTTTCACCGGAATCCCATTTTTCAACAACTTTATCTCTTCTTTCACTGCCAGATTCGTTGGGGAGAAGGTGTTGTTAGAGTGGTGGGGCGATGATGTGGTGGCGGGTGCTGATGGAGAAAGGCGGCTGACCGGAAAATTTTCCGGTGAGTAGTAGAGGTTGATGATGAGTTAGTGGGTGGGTGAAGACTTGTGTTGGGTAGAGAGTGGTGTTGGCATATATATTAAGTGAAAATGATCATTTACCCCTTAAGTTAACAAAATGACATTTTTTGCCCGAACACTAACGATGTTAATGTTTTCTAACGACGGGGGTGATACAACAAGTGTAGTGTTAAGTTGGGAGTGGCGAGAGTGAGGGTCTTAGTTGGGAGTGGCAGCGGCCAATACCCCATAGTTGGGAGTATTAAAATCCAATAACCCAATATTAAATGGGTGAATGATCTGCTACTTGACATTCAACTAGGTCATCCACCTAAATTATATAAATTTTAGAAAATATTTATGTATAAATTATAATAATGCCATATTTTTTATTAGGATTTCAACGAGAATCGTGTACCAATTTATGAAAAGTATTTATATACATATGATAAAACATCATAAGTTACTTAAATTTCAGTTAGAATCATAAAAATTGAATTAGATATTTGTAAATTCTTTTGTGTTTATTTATGAATGATTGAATTATCTTTAATTGAGTTTTAATATACTAAATCCTTATAGAATCATTAAAACACTTATTTTATAATATTGATTAAAAACATCATTATTTTTTAATTTCAATGTAAACCCTTTAAAAGCATATAAAAAGAGGGAACAGACAGAACAACGACCTTTTCAAGCCCGTTTTAAAAGCTCCCCATATGTGAACATACCATTGGTATCTTTATTAGTTTATTTGATTTTAATTCAACTGCCATCTTCTTCTTCGTAATATAATATATACTAACATCAAACTCTAACTAATGATCCTTAGCTCAAGTGGTTAAGGAGCGATGTTAAAAGGTTTCATCCTGATGCGGGACAAAAGATAGGTTTCATGTTGAATCATGAGATTTTCTTGCCTATGGTAGGTTTCATCCTGATGAGGGAATAGAGATGATCGACTGAGTCAGTAGTTCGTGAGTGATCCAAATTGACAGCAAACCTACACTACTCTTAAATTACACCAAATTACACATATGTATGAATTATGAACTTAAATCCAGAACCTTCAAACTAAAATACAATACCTCTACCAAATAAAATATTCCCATATAGACGGAATTAAGTGTTAGTGTATGAAATATTCCCGTATAGACAGAATAAAGTGTTTAGTGTTTCTTTAACTTATCTTGTTACACTTACATAGTTATGTATGGGCAGGCCCAAGCATATTCCTTTTCCATGTCTTTAAATATAAGTAGAAATGCATTATTGTATTAACTGAGTTTCTTTACTGGGCTTGTTTCATGGGATTGGCCTTTCAAACAACTAATTTAAGCTGGATCTATATTTAATATTCATACGACTAAACAGTAAACACGGTCACACACACCACAATTTTAGAGGTGCACAATTTTTATTTTTTTGAAGAATCAGTTCCGATTCTAGAACTGGTTATGGTTCTTGTTGACGGTGAAAGAACCGGTCTTACAAGAACCGATTTTTGGTGAAAAAACTAGAACCTATGTAACCAGTTCCGGTTCTTAAAAAAACCGGTTTTGTATGAAATGGGCCGGAACGCTATGCTGCTACAAATCTTCACTCTCCATTGGGCTTTTATTTAGAGTCAATGGTCATAAATTTTTTATATTATTTTAGACTAAATAAGTAATAACATTAAAAAGTCAAATATTACAAGATATATAGCTATTAAACAGGGCCGGTTCAAGCTTTTCATAGACCTAAGGCGAAAACTAAAATTGAGGCCTTTTTCTTGCTACAAAATTAAGTTGCTTTTGATCCTAAATTACAGTCCATATATTCTTAAAACCAAAAAATAAAAATTGATCTACAAGTCACTTCAAATCTAAACTTCAAAATTATTTTTTTGTATGACCGTAAAAGTCATCTATCATCATTCTTTGTATATAGATTAAATGAATGATAAGTAAAGGTATATAAGGTGAGTGCAATAATCATAACTCATTCTTGTCCCCATTTTCACATATAGAACCTGATTTTCAAAACTGACAAAGAAGACAAAGAAAACATACTAAAACAATATCTTATAACGTTAAAGTACAAAGTAAAAGGGAGGCAAAATATGTTTCTCGCCTTGCAGATAAAAATAGAGAATTATTTTACACTGAAGAGTTGTATCAGTTCCAACATAACTTATTTTTCTGTTAACCAGAGAATTGAGATTTGATATTGGAAAAGTGGGATACAAAGTGGCGCATGGCAACCGGTTCAAAATCAAACTAAATGGTGTTTGGGGCTCTGGGCTACATATTAAATACTATATTTGGGCTAAATATGAGGCCTATATTTTATGTGGGCCTTAGGCAAATGCCTACTTTTTATAAGGGTAAAGCCGGCCCTGCTCTTAAACATACTGGTTTTTTCATGAACCGATTCTTTCAGGAGTCGGTTTTTCCATGAATCGGTTTTGTATGAACCGGTTCCAGTTATTTTGGAACCTAGAATATTTAGGAAAAAAATAGTAGGAGAACCTATGGTTCGGTCGATTCTTTTAGAACCGGTAACTGTTTCTTCTAAGAATTGGTTTTCGATTATTGAATAGGTTCCGATTCTGATTTTTTTTGCACCTCTACCACTAAGAGATAAATCAAGCAAATTGGCCAAAAATCTAAGTAATTAATTAGCAATGTCGTGGTGATGGTGTCACAAAAGTGGCAAATTCTTTAGCAATGACTTGTCCTCGTTAAACATGTTGCTTTTTTTTTAAAAATTCTTCTTCAAACTTTGCTCATTGTCACAAGGGGCACATTCTTATGGGGGCATGGATGGACGTTGACCCTACGTGTTTTTTGCCAGAAGTACTGATTTTTACCAAATATTTATATTGATCTTGCTCGGTGTAAAAAAAATACATGTGTATATATATATATATATATTGAGCTCACTCTCGTCAATAATAATCGCCCCCGTCAATAATAAACGACATGTATTTTATATACTAGTTGGGTACTTGGCTAGCTAAAAGTCTAAAGTTAAACCCATAACCATTTGGCTAGCTAAAAGTCTAAAGCTAAAAGTCTAATGTAATAGTAGATGTAGTTTGCCGTTCAAAAAAATTGTTTGACCCGACCCGAATCAAATCGTTAACCCGAAAGATAGTGATGAAAAAAAAAACTATGTGTCGCGTGATTTTCAGTCCTTGTGCTCTAAGTTTCTACTCTAAGCCTCAACTTTGTAAAACATCAAAACTTACCCCTTAACTTCAAGGTTTTCTAACGTTTTAACTTTAACCCTTTAACTTTATAAAATTTCTCTTTAGGTACCTAAACGCGTTGATTTCTTCATCGTATACAACTCACTGGAGGATCATATATGCCTGTTTACATTGATTGTTGAATATGAGGTAATAGGTTGCATTGAAGGAATTGGTGGCATGGTTGCTGTAAAATAAAATAAACAAAAATAATACATGTAAAGAGCAAGGGAGGTATATGCACATATATATATTCTTTGTCTCCGAGTGTCACAAGAAGTGGGTTTTACCTTATCTTCTTCATCATCTTCAATTCAGTTCTTGGTTTTGAAATTATAATCCTATGGAAATGAAAACCAAAGCTACATTAGTTTGGAAACAAATCCCTGAGCTCCAGTTATTTCATGCTCATGCTCCAGCTGCTACTGAATGTGGTTTTGGTAGCCTTTCATTGATGGACAACACAGTTAAATTTGAAGCTAATGTTACACACCTGCTGTTGAAGCACCCTATGGCTATTCCTGCTCTCCTGCCTAAAGACGCTGCGGTTTTTGCTGCCGGTGCCCTCTCTGGTGCTGCTGCTAAAACCGTTACTGCGCCTCTTGACCGAATTAAACTTATCATGCAGGTACCTCCTTCATTAAACTCTTACTACTACCTAAATGCTGTTTTACCAAAATTATATATCCATGCACTCACATATTCATGAATATCATATAGCTGTCGTATCATATCATATCATATCCTATTTTTGACTGCAGACTCATGGTCTAAGAGTGGGCCAAGAAAGTGCAAACAAAGCAATTGGCTTTATACAGGTATCATTTTAGGAGTTGTTGTTCATAAAGAAAAAAATGAGCTTGTATCTTACATCATGATTACATATGTATGATATTTTGGAATTATAAACAAAAAATGCAGGCCTTTGTATCTGTAGGGAAGCAAGAAGGCATTAGAGGGTATTGGAAGGGTAACTTTGCTCAGGTTCTACTCTCACAAACCTTTTCTCTTATCGCACATCAATTTGTCGCTGATCGTTGTATTTTGGACATTTATTTATCTAACAAGTAACAACATGAAGTATATATTTCAGGTGGTTCGGGTCCTTCCCTATAGCGCAGTACAGCTGTTTGCTTACGACACATACAAGGTATGGAAAATGTTCTTGTTGTTACTTGTTAGTTAATTAAATATACAGATGACGAATGGATATATATTGCATACATGCAGAAACTTTTTAGAGGGGCAGATGGCGAGCTTGCCCTTGTTGGAAGATTAGCCGCGGGTGCTTGTGCTGGCATGACTTCAACTTTTGTAAGATTCAACCTAGCTAGCTACTTGTTTTATACAAACATGTAGTTATAGCAAAGCTATTAGTACAGTCTTGTTATGTTTAATACAAGTAAAATTTAGTCAACATAGAAGAGTGTCTGTGTGTGTATTTATTTATTAATGGAGGGTTATTTCAGGTGACATATCCGCTAGACGTCCTTAGATTACGTTTGGCAGTTGATCCCGGGTACCAGACAATGACAGATGTAAGATTGATAACTGTAATTTGCATGGTTATGTACATCAAAAGGTTTCTGTTTTTTAAGTTTGGTAATAATATATTTCAGGTTTGTGTAAAGATGCTAAAAGAGGAAGGATTGGGATCTTTCTATAGAGGTCTCGGACCTTCTCTTATCGGAATCGCTCCCTATGTTGCTGTCAACTTCTGTGTTTTCGATTTGTGAGCATCTTCATCTTCCTTGATTTACAATGCACTGCACGGTCAAACGGGTCATATGGGTCATATTTAAAGTCTAAATCTAGTTACTTTAAATTCATGAATATCTACTTGAAAATGAAAATTATGAGCAACATTGTCAAATCTAAGTATTGGTACATATGTATTTGATGGTGATTGATAGGGTAAAGAAGTCGTTGCCAGAAAAGTTTAGGAACAGACCTGAAGCGTCAATAGCGACAGCCTTTGTAGCGGCTAGCATTGCCACACTTACGTGCTACCCGTTGGATACTATTAGAAGACAAATGCAAATGAGGGGTACACCTTACAAGAGTGTTTTAGATGCTTTTCCTGGTAAACTTATGTTTTATACTTGATCAACAAACTAAATGTTAAAAACTAAAAACTGTATCAAGTATATTGTTTATTTGGATTTGGATTATGAACTGTGTAGGTATTGTTGCTCGCGACGGTGTAGCTGGACTATACAGGGGTTTTGTTCCAAATGCTTTAAAAACCTTACCAAACAGCAGGTAATGAAATGCTCATGCACTTCTTTATTGATATAGAAAAATGATATTACGATTTATGTATTGTTTGGTGTTGTAGCATTAAGCTGACTATCTTCGATGGCATGAAGCGATTGATCTCGACAAGTGAGATAGAGTTCCAAAGAATCATGGAAGAAAACCGGAAGCAGGGCGCCAATGCTGCTGCTTCCACGTTTTAGTTTTAGATTTATCTGTTAGTTGAGTTCAAGGTATGGTTTGCTATTATCATACCTTTGATTTTTTTGGCGTTTATTAGTTATTGTAAGTGAAATTTTGACATTCATTCAACATTGTTTTGAGTAATAAATACCGAAAAGGATTCAAGAAGGTAATGGGAATTTTGATTTCTCATGCATCAGCTACGATCGAAAGCATTCACACCAGCTTCTCTATATTCATACTCGTTAATTGTACTAAAAATCAGTATATTTTTTCTCGTTTTCAATTAAATTATACTTTTTATACTTTTATCATTATCTTCCCCTCCTGCAATCACAACCATTTTTTAAAAAATTTAAAAATCAATAGCGGTAAACAGTGTCTTCTCAAATATGTAGATCGACAGTTACATAATCTCTCTCTTCTATTCATAACCACTACCTAAAATATGCACAACCCACTCACAAAATATGCCGAACCTACTTTAAATGCAAACTTTACTGATGCCTCAAGTTTATTATCTTAAGAGCACTCAAAATGGATTCCTTATCCATAAATATATAATTACACTAAAAACATTATCTTTTCTCTATTAATTTCAAGTAAATAATATTTTTTATATATTTATTATTATCTTTTTCTCTTGTCTACACACAACCACTTTATAAAATGTTAAAAAGATTATATGGTGAATAGTTGATTTTCCATATATTTTCTCTCTTTTCCTCAAATATATGAATGTACATTCTCTCTTTCCATATATTTTATCTCAACCATTTCATAAACTTCCAAAATCCACTCACTTATTTTTACGTTATCCACCATGGTGAGATGGTAAAAACTCTTTTTTTTAAGTAATATGGGCCAGGGCTCAATTTATTGCATTGGCCCATAGATAATCATTTAAAAGCCCATTTTATAAAACAACACACTAAAAAGGACCCTTATAACGGGCCCAAGCCCATTGCATCCCACATTTTACACTTGGGCCGACCCAGAATTGGAAGCATGTTATAGGTTGTAAATTAAAATATTTTCAGTCCTACTTTTCGCACTAAATGATGACGTGAAGTTTTTTTCAACCTTCAAAAACCCACTCACTTATTGTCCTTTCAACGTTTTTTTCTTTTTCTTATTTCAGATCTTGCCACCGTTTCAATCTCAACCTTCAAAAAACCTAAGTAATAGTCAAGAATGATTGGTAGGCTTCACGCTCAATCCTTGTTACACACATAAAAGACTTGGTATGATTTGTCTAATATAATTAAGGGTTTTTGTTACAAGTTGTAGCACAAATAGTGATTTCAAGTGTTTGCAAAGTTAATTGCACTACAAGGAAACTAACGTATACGGCTAAATGTAACTTATAGCATTAATTAATTAATTAATAAAAATTATCACCGTTAAAAAACATTAATCTAGTACCAATGGGGTGATGGTTTTGATAAAGACAAAGTCTTTAGTCATCAAAGGTCATAAGTTTAAGTCTTATATCAAGTTAAGAAATTTATCGTTCAAAATAAAATTAATCTACTTTAAAAAAAAGATACATTATAATCCTCATGTTTCTTCATTCGATACGATATATAGAAGATTGGAAATGTTCTGAATATCATTATATCAAATCAAATGTCCTTGTTATAAATTTATAATAATATTAAATAATACCTAGTTTGGTTCTAAATAAAATAATGAAAGTAAACTCGTAAGATATATAATAGACCAATGTTATGGTATCTTGTCATTGTCATCATCTATTCAATTCCTTTACAAGCAAGCAATAACTAAATATATAATTAGCTAGGAGCTTATCTATAAAGTAATTAATAATTAAACACAATTACTTGCAACTAGTATAAAACAACTGAAAAACTTATACATGTTTTCAACTTAAGTTTTACTTTTCACCTTGACTTATCTAATATCATATTATACGTTAATTACTTAATTATTTTCGGGAAATAGAAGCTGGACGTACAATACCGTGTAAAATAACTAAACTAATTGTTTCAAGCCAAGTCTAGCTAGCTTCTGAAAATTTCAACATATTATACTTGGTCCACAAGCAATTTAATTATTTAACAACTCCAGCTAATTATATATGTATGTGTATACACACTTGTCTTTTATTAATCATGTTATATATAATTATATGTATATTCATGAACAACAATACCATTAACTGATTTTCCTTCATGACGTGTGTAGATGGTTTATGAGTTAAGGAAGGCAAAAACAACTCCAACGACTTTTGGAGTTGTAACTTGATGGCGAAGTGGCAACGTACAAATCATCATATGTTCAAATATCCGGCAAGATAATACAATATAATTTGGATATATATATGATCAAATATCCGGCACGATGACAATGATCCTTAGTCTAAGTGGCTAAACTTTATAAAATTGAGAAGTCATGGGTCCAACTCCCAACTACGACAAAAATAAGGTTTCAGGTTGAGCCAAAGGGGTTTCTAATCAAAAGATGGGTTTTCTTTTGATGAGAGAATGAACATGAGCCTAATGGCCGACATGTGAGTGATTCAAATTGCGTTAAAAACTGACTATGAAGATCACTAATTAAGCTATAAAAATTAATATGATAAGCCTAATTATGACCTGAGCGTAAAACAACACCCATATGAACCATGCCATTCGAGCATTGCACCAAGCCACCAATATCGTAAACTCTTAAGGAATTCTTATGATTGTTCATTACAAGTCCTCTAAACGTTTCAACAGTAAAGACAATAAGAATTTATTTCTATCTACACTAATAACACACTAATATAAAGATTATGTTTTTTTTTCCTAAAAAAGTGACACATAATAGGATTTGCTAAGTGTCTATCTTAAATTCAAATAATAATCTTTTTAATTTCCTATTAAAATTTTAACTTTTTATTTAAATAAAAAAGAATATCACACATCATCTGAGATTCAAATTCGCAACATTCATGTTAGATGCGTAAAGTTTAACCACCAGACCTAAGCTACTTTTTGTTAATTATCCAAAACAAACGATATGTATTCATCCTTTGATGTTTTTACTATTTTTTATTAAATTTTAGTGTATTTATATTATTATTTTTATTGCATATTGTTTATATTTTTTAATATGTATAATATACAGATTATGAACTTAGTAAAAGTTAAATTATTAAATGATACATGCGATAATGACATAGTGAGACGGTGTTTGTGAGCATTTTGTAATTATTAGACCATGTGTAATGCTAAATATGAAAAAGCCCAAAAGAGCCTCATTTATCTATCCACCTCAGTTTTGCACCACAATCAAGGAAATTGGAGAGTTTTATACAAAACGCCTAAAAGGACGTTGATACTAGTAAAAAAACGTAAAAAGAGCGGTCTCTGAAACATTTTAAACCGGTTTCCATTTGATCGGGTTTAATATATAATCTTAACTAGATTAAGCCCCGTGTGTAACATAGGTGGAAATCTAAAAACACAATTCTAAAACTTTACGAAAAAAATAAAATTTGAACCTTGAACAAATAGATTTTAACAATAAATACATTATTAACCAAATTAGATATCGACGTTTGTAAAATGGGTACCTTATAAATCCTACCAATTAATGAAAAAAAGATTAAGAAAAACAGTCATACAAATAATCCAGATGATAGATATTCGGTAAAATTCACGATGACACTCATATGTACCGGGTCGAGCATACGGGACAACATGCATGGGTATAGGTCGTAAATTGTGATAAATTGTTTGTTTTCCGTTTTTACAGTGATTTCAGGAATGTAAATAAGGTGAGTTGAAACTTTGGAAGAGCAAATTATGTATGATTTAATGTTATCAATTTATTTTCATACATAGCTTAGAAAAAAAGAAAAAAAAAAGATTCTTAGTTTTAAGCGGGAAAAATGCTCCAACACCCTCTTTAGTGAATGACACATGTCCTCTAAAACCCTGTTTTATTAGAATGTATGGATATAGATTTATAAAACTTCATAACCCACAAAAATTATTCACGTTTTGATCTTGATTTCTGGGAAAAATGCTCCAATACCATCTCTAGTGAATGACACATGTCCTCTAAAACCCTGTTTTATTAGAATGTATAGATTTTCTAAAACTTCATAACCCACAAAAATTATTCACGTTTTGATCTTGATTTTTGGGGATCCACCAAACTTTTTAGTTGCAAAAAGAAATAAAATGGTCATAAATCTGTAAAAATGACCGTGTATGGAAATTCGTCACCCTCATAGATCTAACCCAGTTAATTATATCACATGAGCTATTAAATATAAGGAGACGATCGATATTGAATCCATGTTAACAACAATCGGTAGTTCATTATTCTGGTTACAACAAATACATATAATAAGTACAATCCAAAAGACTTTACATTATACAACAAATCAATATAAATGAAAACAATGCAATCCATACATATGTGTATGTAGATGTATGGTGCAACTCGCATTTTATGAACAATTGAGCTCCGATGTGTTTGCTTCTAGCACTTAGGGAAGCCCGCGGGTGGTGGCGGCACTGTTGATTCTGGTGTACCTCCGTTCTCCACCAAGAAAGCGGTGGCCAAACCCCACGGCAAATGAACATCTAAATGACAGTGAATAAACCACACACCTGCACGGATATATTCAATTCAATTAATAATGATCAATCTTTTTTTGTTTCTTATACTTTAAGATAACTTTTCATAATATTTGTCATTTCCATAAATTAAGATACGTTTAGGAATGAATTTAACTATATATGATAAGGTTGAGAAATTGTCAACCAATTGTAAAGTAAAGTAATGTGTTGTATAATATATTATATTACCTGGATTATTTGCTCGGAATCTGATGACAGCCCAACCACCAACGGGAACTCCAAGCGTGTTCCGTTCTTGTGGGTTGACCAGGTTGAACTTTTTGGAGTCGTTAGTTGGATCATAGTTCCCGAAGCCTTGAGCCAAAATGTAAAAATTGAATCCATGTAAATGCATGGGGTGATTTTCAACTCCAACTAGGGCTGTGTTCTGTAATACCACCTGAACTGTAGAGTTGAACTTCACTTTCTTCACACTTGTTAGCTTTGGTGTCATCATAAGACCAAGATTGAAGCTGTTGCTGGCGTTTGTATAATCAAATTTAAAGGGTGGTTGATTCGGGAAATCAGTGGTGTAAATCCCACTGATATTTCTAAAAGAAGCTTCTAAAAGAGATATTCTTGTCGGAAAAGTGAATGAATGATTATTCATGCTTGCAGACATTCTTTGCCCGAATATACACTAGTACAAAAATGATTTTTCTGGGCGGTGAAAATAGGTTTTCTGGGCGGTTTTTAGGCCGCTCAGAAAGGGGTCGCTCAAAAAAATATGCTGTTATTCTGGGCGGTTTCTTGGACCGCTCAAAAATATACACCACCGCTCAAAAATGCCTAAAAAAAAGTGACCGTGAAATACTATTTTTGACCGCTCAAAATGTTTATAACCAACCGCCCAAAAAGTTTGAAATATTGAATTGAAGATTCCAGCCCATTTCAAAACCATATTTACAATTTTAAATTTAAACCAGAATACAATTGATCAAGCCAAAATTAAAGCATACATATGTAGGTAATAAGAAGTAAAACCAAGAGGAAACCAACAATCAAAACATATATATAGAGCCAATAAAAAGTGAAACCAAGAATAACCAACATTAATTGTATACTAGGTACACATTTTTAGTTTTCACTAAATATCTCTTCAAATTTGTTTATAACTACAGTCATAAACTACTAAACAAAACTACATGCTACATATCTAGCTAATTCGACCTAAATATCATTTCCAAAAACAGCATCATGGCGTTGTTCACTAACTTGTCAATGCCGGATTGTGTGACAAACTCGACTGTGTCCCAGATCTACAAAACAAAACATAAACAAATAAATTTAGTTAGAGATATTTATATTATACCCAATGTAGAGAACTAATGTTTATACTTCATTTGTTTCATAGAAAAAAGTGTTACAAACACATGGTAAGGTAATTTCATAGTACTACTTATAATGCTTTCACTAAGTTAAATGCAACAAACTCTTGATAATAAAAGGTTAAACAAGTTGTAAACTAAAAAGCACCTATAATCAAATCATAAACCAATCAGTTGAAGGAAATCTCTACTAATAAAATTGTTGTCAAGCTGCAATTTTTTTACCTTTTATCATTTGGTTTTTTGGAGCTGTAATCAGCTTCAAGAAAACATCCATAAACATTGGTTTGGTGCTATGCTGCTGCTGAATGTTTAAATTATTGTTGAGTGCTATTGTTAAAAGAATCCTCAATGTTAACCGTTGTTATTTATAATTTTATACTAAATAGTTGTAGATTTAGTTGTGTTTGAGCTGCAAATGGTACATCTAATAGGCTATTGGTACATCTCGAAGTTGTTTAGTGTAGTTTACAACTAAAAATTAGCCTAATGAAAGTGTTAGATTAAGTAAAGCAATACACAAATATGGTATAATATATACCTCGATAAGTGGAAGGTGAATATGAAAACCACTGGAAACATAACTCAAACCTAGAATGTCAGGGCTTGAGTCCAACCTCACATCACTTGTTCTTTGAAGGGTAGGCGTGTCATTTTGACTTTGGTACCTACCACTTTCACTCAAGCCTCCTTTAACCTTTGTACGTCCTATACAAATACCTTTAAAATAACATCAAAATATGTTAATATTAGAAACAACACGTTTTCGTCCACTGTGCTTAACTCTGTAAAACTTAGTTAATGTGTCCTATCCTTCCCAATACCATAAGTGTCCATCCTCAATCATTTTTTTTTTCAAGTAGGCCTACAAAATTATACATATGTTCAAACAATGGAGTAGAAAACATGTGTATATATTTAAATATAATTAAAGCAACATACAAGTACTTTCATTTTCAAAGCTATCTCCTCCTTATAAGCTCATACCTTTTTACCACGAAGACCATTATTTTATCAAGATCTAGATATATAGTTAGAGGTTGAGACTATCTTTGTGAAACTTTCTCATGAGTCCACCTCGCAAATGATAGACGTCCTAGATGAGAATGGTTTTGGCTTGCATTGCATTTGCTTTTTTACCTTTTTCATGCACAAAAATAAACAAACTATTACTAATATATGTAAATATATAACAATAATATTTTATAGTAGTAGTAATTATAATAATCACATGTACCAAAAATGTAGGGTTAGTCATTTGGGCAATGAACTCATTCCAATGTCCTTCGAGAGTCCAACACTTATTAAAAGGAGTTATGCATTTCTCTAAAGACTCTATCAAGCCAAACTTTGCCAAGTTGTATGCCTTTGTTTTGGCCTTTAAATGAACACAGAGTTGAACTCAACGTCATTAGCTATTAATATTCCATATTTCTAAATATTTCCAAAACAAAAGAAGTTAACTGAACATAAAAAATAACAAACACTTGATGTAGGTTACAAATACAAAATAATTAAATACCTTTGTGTCTTTCCATAAATTCTCCCTGCTTTCAGCTTTCATTGTCAACATCTTCCATCTGATAAGAAATATCGATTTTTGATGTATTTCATACCCAAGAGACAAACTTATTCACATTATTGATCATTGATATCCCACCATCCTGATCAAATTCAATGGTATCATTTTCATTTTATATTTTCTTCACAAGTAGCAATCCCATGTTTACCTCTGTTACACTTTTAGTCACTTTAAGATTTCCTATTGAAAAAAAAAAATACAAAATAAACTATAAACAATGAGAAAGAATATGGTGAGTGATACTACAAACATCTCATGTATCTAATTGCACATGATATCTTGAATAAAAACTTGTTTAAATTACATAAAATGGGTAGTTTACATGTTTCAGTGTATGCAAATAATGAAAAAGACTAATCAAGAACATTAATTTATAGAATTGTGACATCAGATTAGAGCAATGGGTTTTTGTATAATCTCTTATAAGACCACGAATCGAAATTAAGAACATATGTATACAAATTGATGTAAAGATATACATGTAATCATGTATATATTGAACTTACCTGTGTTAACAAACACAATTTGCCCCAAAATCAAAACCCTTAATAAATTATTTGCACCAAAATCAAAACCCTAAAAAACTCAGTTCACGAGCAGTAGGTGGATTGAAAACCAAATTTGGTGGTGGGTATACTGGATCCAAACCTCTCCAGAAACAAGCTCGACAGTGACGAGAGAGATGGTGATTTCCGGCAGACGATGTAGCATCGGTCATGGTTTCCGGCAGACGATGTAGCAATCCGTGGTGGTGGTTTCGACAGAGTACTAATCGATGGTTGTGATTTCGACAAAGTACTAATCGATGGTGGTGGTTTCGCACAGAGGTTATGGGTGTTTTGCTAATGAAGAACTGCAGGAACAAGAAGGCTAGTTGATGAGGGGTTTTTAGTTTTGGCGGTTAAAAAGTTCGTCAAAAAAATTGGTGAAATTATTTGGCGGTGCTTTGTTTTGGAGTTTTTTTAACCAAAGTTTTTATAAGATTTTATTACTTATCAATAAAACAAGCATTTTATATTTATTAATAAATATCTAAATCTAAATATATTTATAAATCATATTACTAAACAAAAATTAGTTGAAACTTAATTTGTATAAGTGACGCCATGAGTCTCGTCAACTATCGATTGAATACCGATAGAAACGATGGTAGATCATTAAATGGTCGTTCTTTTCTTCATTGGCGACATTATCAACAAGGATCCTTCGTTTACCTTATAGTACGTTGTGTTATCTTTGTTTGCTCGGGTCATTGACAAAGACCACATGAAAAGCAAGATGAAATTAGGATATAAAGATACAATACCTCTAAAACTTTGTGGATCTCTGAACATTCTCCAATTGTGACCTTTAGAAAACCTAAAGGCATGTGGACTCACAAATTGGTTGGACTACCTTTCAGTTTCACCAATAATAGTAAAGTACCCTTAATACAAGTCACGTACTTCTCGGTCACACTATCTCAATGCACTTTGAACTTCGGAAGTATACGAGATAACATGAAAACCCTTGATTTGACACAAAATGCGATGTAACTAGGCACGTATATGGAAACCTCCTCTCGGTTTCTTAAACCAAAATACCAAATCACAAGGACAATTTTGACTACCTATTACTCCAGATTGGTTGAATGTTTAATTCAAGTTAACTTTAAGTAATGTTCCTTTGGTTCATGTTAACCTAGTCCATGAACTAGTCTAAATACAGTAAGTAATCTAACATGCACTTATAATTGAAAGACATTCAACGAGGCAACACGTAATATAATAATCAGTCATAAAGTATTATCAAATACGTATTAACAAATCAAATCATAAAATTCAAGTTGTCTACTTTAATATCGATCCATTAAAACGCAACCACAAACGAAATAATCCAAAATTCAATAACCATCAACAAAGAACCCGAGCGGGTCTTTGAAATACCCGAAACAGGTGCACATAGGTCATAGGGTATGGTTTTTCATCCTAGAACGGGATCCAGAAACGGATTCTTCTAATGCACGATTTTTTGAAACCGATTATAGATAGAACTGATACCAAAGGTCCAAATACCGTAAATATGCATGTCGCTTTAAGGAAACACAATTAAGTATCCATAATCAATAAAAATATTTAAATAATAATAATAATAATAATAATAAAATTAGCTGGGAATGTCATATCCACTAGAAGAAGACTAACAAATCACCAAACGAAGTTACTAAGACAATCTAGTTTTTTTAATATTTTAGGGTTATTGGATTTTAATACTCCAAACTATGGAGTATTAGTCGCGGTCACTCTCAACTAGAAGAAGACTAACAAATCACCAACCAAAGTTAGTAAGACAATCTAGTTTTTTTTTATATATTTTTAGGGTTATTGGAATTTTAATATTCCAAACTATGTTTTTTAACAACCGAACATGATCGAATCATTTTTAAAACTGAATCCCGTTTTTAAGAATACCTGATTTGTGCACCTTTACACGAACACCTATCAAGCAAAATCCTAAGTAAATATATAACAAAATAAATAAAGCTAACTAATCTAAAACCAATAGAGAAATAAGTATATTAGATCGATTCTAACTATTAGATATATTTATGGATTTTGAGTTTGTAAGGGAACGTTGATTTTAATAAGAGAAATACATTGAAGAAGGTAGAATAATGCTCAATTTATTGTATGGATGTTAACGATTGAGTTTGAAAAACTAGAGATAAGGATGGATGTTAATTGATTAGAAACCACATCATATGCTTTTGAGCGGTTCATTAATTCACGTTAATTTGGGCTTGCATTTTTTTTTAGCGGTTTAAACATTTTGAGCGGTTTAGGCTTTCGTTTGAGCGGTTTTAAGCATGCCCGCTCAGAAAAGATAAAAAAAGACCGCTTAGAAAAGCTTTTTGTGTACTAGTGATACCTCCACACGTTTGGTTGGAACCACATGCTGATAACCCTAGCCCTATGGTTACAAACATGTCCTCGTCCACTTTTTTTGGAACTGGTGACCAAAAAGGGCTACTGACAAGAGCTGTTAGATTGCTTGAAAACGTGAAGGCTGTTGGTGTATCATTGAAATCAGGTAAGACTGGAAGAATTGGTGTTGTTTGGGCCGCATTTTGGTAAGCAAGGATTGCAGTGGTGGTGTTGGCATTAAAGGAGACACCTGCTGCGCTAGCGTAAGGATGAGCCGCCATATAATACAATCCTGGTGATTGGTTTGCAGTTAACAGGACGTCAGTGGTTTGACCTGGGCCGATAACGACTACATCTGTCGGGAATGGGTTGGTGTAGGCTGCATCTGCCCCAACCACTGTTAGGTTGTGGTTAGCTACCTTGAAGAAGAATTGAGCATTGAGAGCAGCGTTGATGATTCTTAACAAATATGTTTTTCCAGGAACCACGTCTAGCCTGTATATTTCTAATTCAGACAAAACAAAATATCAAATTGCTAAAAGATTTGTAGTATATAAACAGTCATATAGATATAATATCCTTGTTATAGTTATTTATTTTATAGTATATTTTCGTCAATAGTAAATCATACAAAAACTAAACAAAATTATGAACTGGTGGAGTAGCTTACTACTTGGACGGCAGGAGTTGAACCTATCACCTGGCCAACCATTGATTGTATAAGCATCCGAGTTAACAGGCGAGGTTCCATTGACAAGTGCGGCATTCTCAACATCAATAGGATTAGCATTCCACCATTCTCCTGAGAGACATCTTCATTAATACATATGTATGTATCGAAAAAGAAAAGAAACTTATATATATATATATGTATGTATGTGTGTGTGTGTGTGTTCATGATGTAGGTATTCACGTACCCAATAGAATTGTATCTTCACCATAAGGTTTAACAAAGGGGTACTTTTGGCCATCTCGTGGGTGGATGACTAGAGCACCATAGACGGTTGCTCGGAGCCATTGAGAGTGTGCGTGCCACCAAAGTGTGCCCACTTGTCCTACTAGATTGAACCTGTAAGTATAGTTACCTCCGGGTCTAATTGGACATTGAGTAATAAACTCAGGACCATCCGCCCAAGGAGTTAAAGTTTGAAAAACCCCATGCCTGCGTACTAACATCTTAAGTACCATGCATAAACTTAACCACAAAAGGAATGAAAGGAAATAATTAATAATAACTTTATAGCAATATACCAATGAATAGTAAGGTTGTATGGAGATTTGTTAAAAACATGAACAACAAGGGTGTCACCCTCCTTAATAGTTAAGGTTGGCCCCGGAAGGCTTCCGTTGACGGCTACGATGACTTGATTTTGACATAATCGATTCACATTTAGATTCTTCACCTGCATTCAATTAAAATGATTAGATTTACGTATACTTAAGAATTGAATTAAGAAAGATGGAGGTTGAAGGTAGCTAGTTACATGAAATGAAGTCTCCACTATAGCAGCAGAGGTGGTGGAAAAAGTAAAAGAGAAAAAAGCTAGCACGAGTCCAACCACAAACACCCACAACGTTTGTGACATGATTGCAAACACCGATTAAATTGTTTGTATGTGTCTATACTTGAGGAAGCTAGTATATATATGCATACAAGAGTGGTCGAGGTGGTGGTGGATGTTATTATTCTAATAAAATGGTATGTAGAAGAACATTTTTAATTAGGCTGTTGTTGAACCCTTTCTATCTACCTCTAAACACCTTTTTGAATTTTGATCAATTCCATACATTGACATTAATTAATCATTTATATATTTATAATCTATGTGGTAGTTGGTGGTACAATTTTATGTATTATTTTACATGAACACACGTACACACAAATGGAGAGAGAGGATGATCACTAACTAATTAATACATACATATATATATATGACCAGTAAGAGAAACAAACCCAATCATTTCATATATTTAACTGATCGATCTCAAATAATAACCTTGCTAGCTAGCTAGCTTTTTTAACACCAATATATATATTCCATTTAAGATATGATATCGTCCTTGTTTAATTAGTAAGATTTGCCATGTTCTGTCACGTCTACTTTCTTGCAAGATGTTGGAAACATAATTAGCCAAATTAAGTACACAATTGACTGATTAAAATAGGATAGTCACGGAAGTTAAAATGTTATCTACTCTTTTCAAAACAAATGTTTTACAAATGAAAGACATTTGTAAATACTTGAATTTAGGTGAAGTTAGAATATTTCCGGACTAAAAAAGAAAAAGACATTTAATATCTACAAATTCAAAAGATCACACACATCCAATATTTAGATTTTTTTAAACAAAAACACCTTGATTTTTAAAAAGAAATACATCACTATTTACTGACAGCAGAAATAAAACTCTTAATCTAGTATCTGTAACACAAGTGAGTCAGTAACCCCATTGACATACCACGAAACCAAACATTAAATTTACTCTTCACATAAGTTATTTGAAAACTCAAACTTACAACTTATATATAAGTCATGCCAAGTAAATGTGGCTCACAATAATTGATATTGCAGAATATTCAATCATTATATAGAGATAAATTTAATTTATTCTTACAAAGAAAAGTTATATATATATTAGTTTATGATATATAACTGATTATAATAGCTGTTCTAAAAAGAGTAAACTGTAATTTTGATCTCTGTGTTTTGATATCATTAACAGTTTCAGTCTCATCTTGAAAGTTTTGGTCCTTGTGTTTACTTTTATTTTCTAACAGAAATGGTCCTGAACACTAACTCTATCCAATTTTCCGTTAAGTCTCCCTTATATGCGGAGTAAAAATATAATTTCTCCCACTCTTTTTGACATGCGACTGAATAAAAATGTTAACCTACATAATGGCCTAGATAAAATAAATGACATTTTTATCCTTCAAATGTGGGGCGTATGTGAGGGACTAAACAGAAAATTGGATGGAGTTAGTGTTCGGAACCATTTCTGTTAGAAAATAGAAACATAGGGACCAAAATTATTAAGGTGAGACTGAAACTGTTAATGATATCAAAACACATGGACCAAAACTGCAGTTTACTCTTTAAAAGAAGAGTTAAGTGCAAAACACATCTGTGGTTTACACCTAATAGCACTTTGCAACCCTGCTTGAATATTTAGACTTTTTGCAACCCTAGACTTTCTAAAGTGAGTCATTTGCAACCCCCGGTTAGTTTGATTGTTAGTTGATCGTTATTTGTAACGGTAAAATAGACCATTTACCTAAAAAATACACATATTTATAACTTATGAGATCTAAAAAATATTTAAGGAAGTGGAAACGTCGTCGGTGCCGATGGTTGTCTGATAGTGAGTTGTTACGATTATGTTTTTTTTATTGTCTCTAGGCATGATTTTTTGTATTTTAGATGCATTTCACTCAACATTATATATTCTTTAGATCTTATAAATTATTAATTTGTTTCTTTTTTATATAAATAGTCTATTTTACCGTTACAAATAACAATTAACTAACAATAAAACTAACCGGGGGATGCAAATGACTCACTTTAGAAAGCTTAGGTTTGCAAAAGGTCTAAATATTCAAGTGGAGTTGCAAAGTGCTATTGGATGTAAACCACAGGGGTGCATTTTGCACTTAACTCTTAAAAAAATGATAATAATAGTAATAGGTGTTGACCGTTTTAAAAATAATAAGATGTTATCATGATTTTCGTTAATTATTAATTAAGTCGATTTGTTACGAAATCTTGTAACGAGTCAAATTTGAAATTAATCTATATACATAAAATCCGTCCAAAATCGATGGGCCGGATACATATCAGTCGTGTTTATTTAAAAAATTAATTAACCAAAAGATCGATATGTCATTAATTTGATTCCACGGGAAATTTTGGGTTGATTATTCTGCTTACAAAGAATACACAATAAGTACAATCCAAAAAGGTTTACAATATACAACAAATCAATATAATTAAAATCATTACAATCCATAAATGTACGTACGTATACACACACAAATATATATGTATGGCGCTACTCGCATTTTATGAACAATTGAGCTCCGATGTGTTTGCTTCTAGCTAGCACTTAGGGAAGTCCGCTGGTGGTGGTGGCACTGTTGATTCTGGTGTACCTCCGTTCTCCACCAAGAAAGCGGTGGCTAAACCCCATGGCAAATGTACATCTAAATGGCAGTGAATAAACCACACACCTGCATGAAAATATTTATTTCAACGAGTAAAAGTCAATGTTTTATTTTCTTACATTTTAAGATAAGTTTTAATAATATTTGATATTTTCACCAATTAAGATAAATGTTTTGGAATCTGTCAATTATTCATAAAGTCAAATAACGAGTGGTTTTATATTGTATATTACCTGGATTATTTGCTCGGAATCTGATGACAGCCCAACCACCGACGGGAACTCCGAGCGTGTTTCGTTCCTGTGGGTTGACCAAGTTGAACTTTTTGGAATCGTTAGTTGGATCATAGTTCCCGAAGCCTTGAGCCAAAATGTAAAAATTGAATCCATGTAAATGCATGGGGTGATTTTCAACTCCAACTAGGGCTGTGTTCTGAAACACCACCTGAACTGTAGCGTTGAACTTCACTTTCTTCACACTTGTTAGTTTTGGTGTCATCATAAGGCCAATATTGAAGCTGTTGCTGGCGTTTGTGTAATCAAATATAAAGGGTGGTTGACTCGGGAAATCGGTGGTGTAAATCCCACTAATATTTCTAAAAGAAGCTTCTAAAAGAGATATTCTTTTCGGAAAAGTGAAAGAATGATTGTTCATGCTTGCAGACATTCTTTGCCCGAATATACCTCCACACGTTTGGTTGGAACCACATGCTGATAACCCTAGCCCTATGGTTACAAACATGTCCTCGTCCACTTTTTTTGGAACTGGTGACCAAAAGGGGCTGGTGACAAGAGCTGTTAGATTGCTTGAAAATGTGAAGGCTGTTGGTGTATCATTGAAATCGGGTAAGACTGGAAGAATTGGTGTTGTTTGGGCGGCATTTTGGTAAGCAAGAATTGCAGTGGTTGTGTTGGCATTGAAGGAGACACCTACTGCGCTGGCGTAAGGATGAGCCGCTATATAATATAATCCTGGTGATTGGTTTGCAGTTAACAGGACGTCAGTGGTTTGACCTGGGCCGATAACGACTACGTCTGTCGGGAATGGGTTAGTGTAAGCTGCATCTGCCCCAACCACTGTTAGGTTGTGGTTAGCTACCTTGAAGAAGAACTGAGCATTGAGAGCAGCGTTGATGATTCGTAGCAAGTATGTTTTTCCAGACACCACGTCAAGCTTGTATATTTCTGATTCACACAAAAATAAACAACAAATTGAATGAAAAATTTGTAATATATCAATCAACTCAAAAATCATTGTTATATATACACATAAAACACACACACATGTGTATGTGTGTATATATAATATTCTTGTTAGGGTTTTTAATTGGTCGTATGTATTCATCAAAAGTTAAGCATAGCTAGAAAGAATTGAATAAAATTATGAATTTGTGGAATAGCTTACTGCTTGGGCGGCAGGAGTTGAACATATCACCAGGCCAACCATTGATGGTATAAGCGTCAGAGTTAACAGGTGAGGTTCCATTGATAAGTGCATCATTCTCAACATCGATAGGGTTAGCATTCCACCATTCTCCTGAAAGACATATCCATTATTATATGTATCTAGAAAAAAAACAACATATATATGTGTGTGTGTGTGTGTGTGAATCTAAATGATGTAGGTTCTTACGTACCCAATAGAATTGTATCTTCACGATAGGGTTTAAGGAACGGGTACTTTTGGCCATCTCGTGGGCGGATGACTAAAGCACCATAGACGGTTGCTCGAAGCCATTGAGAGTGTGCATGCCACCAAAGAGTACCCACTTGTCCAGTTAGATTGAACTTGTATGTATAATTACCTCCAGGCCTAATTGGGCATTGAGTCACAAACTCAGGACCATCCGCCCAAGGAGTTAAAGTTTGGAAAACCCCATGCCTGTATAATAACATCTTAATTACCATGCGTAAATATAATGACAAAAGAATTATAGTGGAATGGAATGAGATGAAATGAAATGAAATAATAATAACAATATACCAATGAATAGTAAGGTTGTATGGAGATTTGTTAAAGACATGAACAACAAGGGTGTCACCCTCCTTAACCCTTAAGGTTGGCCCCGGAAGGCTTCCATTGACAGCTGTGATAACTTGATTTTGACATAATCGATTCACGGTTAGATTCTTCACCTGCATGCATGTAATTAATATTAACATATTTACGTATATGTAAGAATTGAAAAGATGGACCAAGGATGTAGAAGGTTACATGAAATGAAGTCTCCACTATAGCAGCAGATGTGGTGGAAAAAGAAAAGGAGAAAAAAGCTACCAGAAATCCAACTGCAAACACCCGTAGCGTTTGCGACATGATTGCAAACACCGATTCAATTGGTTGATTCAGTTTGTTAGTTAATTGTATGTGAGGGAGCTAGCAAGCAAGGTCTATATATACACACTTTACATGTATAGAAAGAGAGAGATTGGGATGATGGTGGAATTATTTTATTTTAATTAAATGGTATATGTATCATATGTAGATAGAAGAACATTTCAGCTTCCATGGATTGCGTGAACAACATGTGATTAAAATTTTGATAAATTTAGGCTAGCTGTAGCTGCACTTTCAATTCTACCCTCGATAAATCTTCAATTCGATCCATGTGTTGACATTAATAATCTATTTTAATCTATGAGTTGTTGGCACCCTTTTTATTTATTTACAATAATAATATTATATTACATTAAAATACGTACTCTACAAACAAATGGAGAGAGATGATCGATCGATGATCATTAAATAATACGTATATGGCCGCTACGCGCGAGAAACAAATTAAAAATATTTGATCTCAAATAATAACCAAGCTTAATTAGCTAACTATAGCTAGCTAGTATTTGTTTAAAACCAATTCAATCAAGTTAAGAATATTTGGGTCGTCCTTGTTTAATTAGCATGTTCTTTCACGTCTAATTTCATGTAAGAAGCAGTTGGACACTCAATTGCTCTAGTTCTATTCGATAATTAATGATGATGAAACTAGGTATATGTGTAACCGATTATTTAAATTATTAGTGTTACATCGTTTTGATCCAACTCATTCCAAAATAACATGTCTTGGATATTATTATTATATATGGTGTTTTGGAAATTGGAACGTATTGGGGAATTTTATGGTATTTTAAAACTTAACTAAGCAATTTTATGGTGTTTTAGAATTGGATAATTACTTTATGGTGTTTAATTTATAACTATACAATTTTATTGTATTTTAGAACTAAATATTGGTGTTTTAGAATTAAACGGTTTATTATGTTTTAGAACTGAACGATTAATTATAGTGCCTTTATGATGATGTATTACATTTTCCGCGTCAAAAATCAACTTGATGATTAATTTTTCCATTTGTATGTATTACATACCCGACATGAAACATTGAAACGTAACATCAGCTACAAAGATCAACATAACATTTAAACATTTCCTATACGTTGTTATTTTTTTATTATTGTGTTTTTTTATCGTTATATATCATCATGACAACGATGCTAAATTTCACACCCATGTTTAAAAATCAACATAACCTTAAAAAAAAAATTATATGATGTTTTGTCGTGTACGGGGCTGTTTGTTTGTCTTTGAATGGGAAGGAACCTCTGACCGATTTAAAGGAATGGAGCATTCAGAGGTGTTTGGCGGCAGGCGCTAAACGAGACGACGCTGAACGGCTAAGACTTGGGGAAACGCTGAACGTCTCAGAGGTGGAGTTGAATGAGACGACGGAGAGAAGGCGACGAGATGATGTAAAAAAAGAAGAAAGGCAAGTAGATTTAATAAAAAGAATAAAAAACTGTCCTCTACAGTTGTACCTGGGGTCGCGCGATTGTATTGGGTCAAAGAATTCGAACCAACATTGCACCACCTGCGCGCGGGTAGATGGTAGAGTAAAACGTAACATAAGAACTTAACATGTTATGAATGATTGCATATATAAACTAACCATGTTTTTGTTCACACACCAATATGGGATAAGATAAATGAAAGAAATTTTTTTAGATTTATTTGGTAATTTTAGAATCTCATTCAGATGTCCAACGAAACAAATCATCTTAACCATTCAGCATTTAACCATTCGAACCTCTTAACCATTCAACACTTAAAGGCTGTTTCGCAACTTCTGAATGGATAAGTGCTGAATCATTAAGAGGTCTGAATCATTAAGTGCTGAACCAGTAGAGGCCTGAATTATTAAGAGCTAGTATATTTTCTTAACTTTTCAAAGTCAAATGTCTGATAAATTCATATAAGAGTTCTTAACCATTTAGACTCAGTATAATGTTTAAGCATTCAAAGGCAAATGCCTGAACCATTCAGACATTTACTTATAAAACAAACAGTCTGAACCATTAAGTGTTGAACCATTAGGAAGTTGAAACAAACAGCCCCTTAACCATTTAGAAATTTCCAAACAGTCCCTACATGTTCTTGAATCTTTATACTTCTACTCAATCATTGAATCATTTATTCCCACTATACTTCTTTAGTAGTTTTGATATGGTGTTTTAACTGTCTTTTCTTTACTGTAATTTAGATTGAAAACATCATAAATTCGTTTAGTTTAAAAACGTCACAAAACTATTCGGTTCAAAACACCATAAAATCACCCGATTCTAGAACATGCACCATAAAAATGACCCGGTTCTAAAACATCATAGAAAGCTCCATCAAATTTAGGTCTTTTTAAAAAGTATATATACCAATATTCACTAAAAAATGCACTTTTTGATACAAACATAGTTTTCGCAACATAGTCGTAATATTGTCTTCAAACAAAAGTATTTTTGGCAATTTTAGTTTTGAAAAAAAAACGTACCAAGTTTTTTTAACAATATTGCGAAAACTTTAGCTACAAAATTGTGACAATACTAAGTTGTCGCAATATTTGCGACAATTTAGCCACAACCAGCGGCGGATAAAAAAAAAGTTCAGGGGTAGCGGAAAATTGAATTGTTGGACCTAAAGGTATACCGATACATAAAACGAATAGGAAGATCGAACTTTTACACTAATTTTACACTTCGTCGGGAAAGTTGAGGGGTAACGGCCGCTACCCCTAGTAATACTCTATGTCCGTCCCTGGCCACAACACTAGTTTTTTTATAACTTAGTTATGTTTTTTTAATTGCAACAGCATAACAACAAGTTATGGTTGTTTTGTTGGAAAATTGTGGGGTAGATTATTTATTATTTTTGTTTATATTATTTATCAAAAAAGTTGTCATACACTTATCATAAATAATAAGTTGTCGTAAGTTTATCAGAAAAGTATCATATAAAAAAACACAATTATTTTTCAATGATGATTATACTAAATGTGACACCCGACAAATTCAGGTTAACTTCGTTAGTTAAACTCTGTTAGTCACGTTAACGCAATTATACTTTTCATTTAATTTGATGAATTAAATGTGCAAACCGTTATATAAATATTCACACGAAACGACCACACGAGTTAATACCCGGGCGTTGGTGATCTTAAATGAATGCGAATACAATAATAATACATTTTAACTGTTATGTGTGCTTAATTGTTGAATTTTCGTGTAACCGCGTATTTACCGGTTTTAACCGTTTGCGGATTTCGGTAACCCTTACGAAACAAAAATGAACATTTGAGAAAGATTTTCATGGTGTTTGCAAAACCGAAACAAAACGGGGCCCGTGGATCACCCATGTGACCCATGATGGCCCAAGGCCCAACCCAACTTAACATTTAACAAAAATTAACAATTTCTAAACCTAGTTTTATAAAAAATGTTTTTCTTTCCTTGAAGCCGTCACCTTTCCGGCCAGATTCCGGCCAGCTCCGACGTCGTCACGAGGCCTATTATATATCAAAATCTTCGTCTCGACGAGACGGTTCCAATGATAGTAAATACACCTTCTAACTCGTAGCGATGAAAAAGTTATGGCCAGTTGAATAATTCGGCTGCTTGGTTCGTCAAGTGATGATGTTCGGTTGTGTTGGATCTTTGGTGGTGTTATTGCTTGCTAGTATAAGTTATAAACACATTACGAGTAAGTTTCATTCCTAAAAACTTCATATATGTTTCGAAAATTGTAAGGCATGAAACCCTAGTTCATCCAAATTGGCCAAATCGATATCATGTTGTGGAATTGGTTTATTGTTTGTGTGTTAATGGCTAGTTTGGTGATTAGATGATGAAATTGGTACAAAAAGTGTGTTTATGAAACTAGGGTTTAGTATGGAATCATTGAAACTTGATGTTGCATGATTGGAATTGAGAAAATAGGATTGTATTTGTAATTAGATGATGATTCGGATGAAGATTGATTTCTTAATTGTGAAATTGCATGATTGTTATGTTAGATTACTAAAAATAGTAACTTTTGTATTCTTGATCATGTGAAATTGCATGTTATGGACGTCTAGTGATTGTTATGGACTTACTAGCGTGTTTAGAAGATGTGTTAGACGAAATTTGATTGCTTGAACGTATGAATTCGTCTTGGCTTAGGACACTTGCTAAAGGTAGAAACTTTTTGACATGAAAATTTACTAGGAAGCATGTTTAGTAATTTCGAATGTATAAACATGGTTGGGACTTGCATATGAATGTTTGTAGGCATGTGATGCTTAGTAAACATGCCTTGGTCATGAAAGGACATTGGTAGGTGCTAGTTGGTTAGTAGGACGGTTGCTTGGAATTGTTTTGTTGAAGTCTAAATGGTGTGCTAATAACTAGGATGCCATGATGAAAGTTGCTACTTTGTTAGTTGCACAAAAACATGTGAACACTATATTGCCTAGAAATGACCATGCTTGCCAATGTGTTGTATATTAGGAACTACAAAGTAATGGTAAGTGTTGATGACTTGTGTAACGTGCTATGGTATTAGTATAATAGTTAACATGCTTAGGATGTTGAATTATGCACGCATTCTTTAAAAGTTTGACTTTCCTATAAAGGAAACTTTTGTGAAATTGGAACTTCTATTTGTTGAATACGTGAAGTGTGATGTGGTATGTGAATATAATATGGTCAAATACACCAAATGTAACGTATTTACACTTGACAAATCACCAACGGGTCATGGGTCAACTCGGGTCAACTAAAAGTCAAACTTGGACCAAAAGTCAACAAAAAGTCAAACGTGGTCAAAAAGTCAAACTTAACCACACTCGCATAAACTGTTGACCATTTGGATGCATAGGGTACTATGACCCTACATGAACGCACATTAATCGACCTATTGTTATTTAGGTTGCCGTATTACATACTGTGTGTGCTGTTAACTATTTTGCTGTGCAACATAAGGTGAGTTCACTGAACTAAACTATTTACTATTCTACCCTTTTTGGGCTGGAACTCGGACGAATACTTTTACGGATTTACAAATTATGTATGTCGCATGTCTGGATTAGAGCAACTTTTATTTTGTTCATGAAAGACCTCATGGATACCTAGTTGACCGTTAGTATTTGTGAAATAGCGGGGGAATTTTGAGTAGTACTACTGGGTTTGACAAACCCCACCCGGGCTAGTCGCGCTAGCACGACAGAAGGACCTGTCGAACGAGTGTTGAATGACCTAACATACTTACAGTGCATCCTGCTGGGATGTACGAACAGGCAAACTGCACTTAATGTGTACATACGTCAGCTTCGGTCAGATACATACGCCTCTAAGGACATGTGCTGTAGACTAGCTACCTACAATGACATACTTAATTTATATTTCTGCTTGCAACTGGACTACTTGATTTCATACTTACTTTGTGAACTCACCAACCGTCGTGTTGACAATTGTTAGTCTCTCACTTTTACAGGTCACTGAGGTTCAGCGCACTTAGGACATGGCATGGAGTCACAACTTTGCATTTAAACACTTTCTTGCATTTAAAAACTATGTTTGGTTTTAACAATTATTTAGACTATGTTTCTTATGTTGGGCGCGTGTTTGCGCATTTAGTTCCATTTAATATTAATAACATTACATTTCGATTACGCTTCCGCAAATTATTAAACGTTAACTCTGTATTAAATTTTTTCATTTAATGAGACACGTATATTTTAAATTCATATAGTGTCGTTTGGTGTAACTAATGACTGAGATCCTGGTTTGTCACACACTTAACGGTAAAACTCCGTTTGTGGACTTTGGGGGTGTGACAGATTGGTATCAGAGCCATTGGTTATAGCGAACTAGGTTTGCATTGCATTCTAGACTATAACTGTACACTACATTAGTTGCACCGAGTGAATTATTTATGAACTTAGTATTGGTTAGTGACTTGTACACGCGTGATTTCAGAACTGGCATTAGTTGGACTTGTGAAAATTTATTTATGACCCACATACACGTGATATATACATACACACGCCTACACTAGCATTACATGAAGTGACTAGTTTGTATTATGTAACACTTTAGAGCAAAAGTTTTTTTTAGTGACTTGCTCTTCTAGTGAAGTTTAAACTAGGTATGTATCTGCTAGTTTTTGAATTGTTCACTAAAGTATACATGAGAAATATTTGACAATGACCTTGTTCAAAAGTTATCCCGCTTTTTAGGCCAAAATTTTTTTTTAGGGGCCTTAGTTGAGAAACGATTACATTTCATTATAACTTGAAACTTACATGACTATGGCAACAAACTGGTTTCGTATGAAGCCTAGACAATTCAGTTTTGAATTACCTACCTCATTATGGCAACCAACCGGCAGAGACCGATGCCTAAGGTATAGAGGTACATGAACAACAGTAATGGATTTTTGTCCAGAAACTCATTCCTAGTGAGGTCATGACTTATTACTTATGTGACCTCCTACGTGCTATTACAAATTACTTATTATACGACACGTTCGTGTGCTACAGCATGTTACTTAATATGAGACATTATTAGTTGTAAAATGTCACTTACTGTGTGATCCACTACATGTTATTCACTTGATTTGATATTACTACTGCTTATACACATTGTACACCCAGATTATGCCTAGACTAGTAGTCTTACACTTAGTATGAACTTACACCATACCTGATACATGCGACCCATTGATACAGCACACTGATAGTCTGTTGGTGTCCTATACATCTAGTGTAGTTATCTCCTACTTATAGGTTTATCATACACTTATACCGCTCAATACTTGTTATGGAATAGCAATGCCACACGGATGAATGTAAATCCAAGAACATAACTAAACGTAAGATTAATGTACCCGGTGGGAGACGAACTTGGGTGATTGTGTAAGGTAAATTGACGATTACGGGTGCGCAACGTAATGGTGAATTTACAGGTACACGATGATCCTGGCAAAGTCTGCCATGTCGGTAGTACCCAAGAAGACACACAACGGTAATGAACCAATCAGTACAAATTCATCTGAAACAAACATCCATCTCTAAATAACGCACTGATACCAAGTTTATGCTTGACTGAACCCATAAAACCCACCTATGGATGGTAGACAGTTACAATACAACCTGTGATGGCATATCACCAGTTTATCTTAAAACTACCTACACATTACGATTATGCAACTAAATCACAGATAATTAAATTCTTGCATTGATAACACACAAATAAGAACAAATATCTATATTGACAAACCTCATAATGTTTAATTACTACTATATTTGACCCCTAAGGATGATGACTTCATACAAACTATCTGAATCCTCCAGTCAAAACATTCGCCTTACTTAACTCCCAAAAATTATAAATTCCAGTCTACGGACTATAATCCTTTAGCACACCAGTAATATCTTAACATCATTGTATCTACAAAAGATTGTTAAACAAACTCTATAATTGTTAAGACTCCATGGAGGAGCCTTATAAAGCTAACAACTTATTTAAAAATAACCTCCTGTTGATATGACGAACCAACTGCGTAATATTCCCCATTCAAAACCACTTCGTGTGAAGTAAATCTGTAGCACTTAAACCTCCATCTGAATACCTCGTAACATACCAGGCTCATCCGAGAAGTACTTCACCTAATCGTAACCTATTCTCAATTTTCGTTCTCGATTCTCCAAGATAAACAGAATTTAAGTTATTCCTGATAATAAGTTACCTAGAAATATTTCCGACTCAAGACGTTCCAAATGTTAACGATGCACTGGCGAACCACACGAGTGGTACGTATACGGTTCGATCTAGTTGGATGACTTGTCTCGATCCAGGACTCTTGTAAACGTTAACTAATACACCCAATCTACATCCCCATTATTGTAAAACACGTATTGGATTTAATTTATCCTATTATTATTATCATTATTATTATTTCCTCTTTAAAGAACCTATATGTAATTCAAAAACATTATCTACATTCTGTACATCGCGATATATATTCAAACCTCTTTACCTGCTTGGTAGAGCAGAATTCAAGTTAAGTTTTCTTAAAAATCTCAAGTTTGTGATTATTCACATTCGAACCACATAAAATTTTAATGCATACCCGAAATTACCATATATATTATAACGTTTCCATTTCACTTAAAGTATATTCCCTTCTTCCCGACCCCTTGAATGACTTAGTAAAGCAGGCAAGAATGTCAGTACGTGACGTGTACGCCTTCAAAGTGCTGGTGGTGTGGTGGATTAGCTGCGGTACACCCTATATATAAACGCTAACGGTACGTTGGATGTGGACCTGAAACCAAGCCGATAATTAATCCGGGAAACTCAAATATAAAAAAAAACACAAAAAAAAAACAAAAAAAAAAAACACGAAACTTCTTATAAAGCTGTTTGATCTATCACTTATAGGGTAACCTACTATGTACTCAGATAAATTATAACTTTCATATATCCTTTATTCACAATAACAACAAAAACCAAACATTTCATAACTGACACACGCATATAAATTCTGATCTGGAATACATTTCACGACTCTAAGAATTCTGTTGCTGATTACCACCATCAACAATAAACCAACACTACCAGTTGATGTTCTGAGGGAGATTCACTCATTACGGTCCAGGGTAACCGCTTTCTAATTTGTTCCATTCCCGGTACACCTTTGTAATTGCCAAGAAACATAATATTGATACTCTGGTTATCCTTTGGCACTTTGGACGCCTGACGTCCCTTCATAGAAGCTCTATTATCCGGCAATTTCCATATTAAACTTAATTAGCTTCCTTAATAAAAAGTGTTTAGCCGCCATGTAAGAAACTTTAACCTAGCTATTTTAACTTGTGAAGGTCCTAGTAGAGGAAACCATATAAGATATGATGATACTGAAGCCACCCGACACATGTAATGATATAACATGAGATCCTTTCTAATCCGTTAATGAACTTGGAACCCTAGACTTTAAATCGGACTGTTATACCTCATCGTCTTCTATATCCTCAAATGGTGAATCTAAACACTACCGTACGATGAATTCCGTTATAAAAATCACAGCTAGAATATTACTGTTTAATACGGGAACCCTCACCTAGTAGGTTAGGGAGCTATAATCACAAATAATGAACTGGACTAAAACGATCTCTCCATAAAGAATAACCGAATCAAATCCCCACCTAATGTCGGCTTACAAATCTAATGGAACCTGCCTCTATGAGAAAATGGTTTGTTTATCGGATACTCCCTCACACCCTTGTAAACATTACCCTGGAGTTCAATTAAAATATGTGCCCATAAAAACACCTGTTTTCGGCTAATATTGTAGGAATTAAAATCTAAAGATACAACGGAAATCACGTAACAACAAGAGCTTGATAATACGGTAACGCAGCCATAAAACTATCTAGGTTGAAACACTAAACAACAAATTAGGAACTTAGTAATGAGATGACCAGTATGAAACTGTGATCATACGCAGGAAGTGGAACGAGATATTGAGGTATTGTAATTGTAACAACTATGGAAACAAAGGTATGGCGAAGTCTAAGATAACATTCTTGAAAACCTTCTCAGTGAGAAAATGTTTGACATATCATATGCCCCTGGGCACACTTCTAACCGTAACACTCGGATCCCATCAAAGAGAAAATCGATTGTAGTCCAAAGGATTAGGAACGCTTCATGTAACATAGACACTTTCATTTTTATACTATTTCAGTAAGCAAACATTAACAACATTTTACCCTACATCATCATCCAACAACTTTTCTATCGACTACAACGAATCATGAATACTTATTAAGTTCCTTGATCATTCTTGCTTAATTCACGTACGTCCGAACATATAGATAGTATCAAAACTCATTTCTCATCTGTTTTTAGAAGGTCCATGACATCCTTTAGACCGTGTTTTGGCAACATTCCTTTAATGAAGTCAAGTACCTATACATGGTGTAACTTGTACACAAGTGTCCTAGTCTAATAATCTATACCAATAAATGAACCCTTCTGTTAGTACTCGGTCCTCGGGTAGCTAATAACAACGTGGAACGCATTAACCTAAATCCACGAAATATACAGTATAGAAATCGCAATTTGTAAATCCCATTCAAAAAAAAAAAACAAAAAAAAAATCTGGAATTCCATCAAAATCATAATACACATTAGACCATTTCAAACCCTAGGGTATTGGCCTTCTAGACCATTGACTGGATCAGTGTTGAAGGATAAACATGGTACACAACATTTCTGATGTCTGCAACCTAATCAAGCTCTTACATAATGGAACACTCGTCGTCCCAATCGATGAACAACAACGTTTCACGGAAAAATCAGTTAAAATATTAGGCAAAGAATTCAGAATACCCAAACACTATAAGACCACTATAGCCGAAGTTTGCTAGAATTTAGAAGCATGGACCAGAGTTACGTAGTAGTGTGAAAAATCAAATAATGTACAAGCATCTTTAATTATTTCAAATGACAACATCTAATACTAATACTATTGGTTAAATTTTCGGGACGAAAATTCTTTCAACAAGGGGATGATGTAACACCCGAGAATTTCAGATTAACCCCGTTAACAAAATCTCGTTACTTCTATTAATGAAATTATACTCCATCTTTAATGAGTTGAGTTAAACGTGCTACATATTACACAAACAGTTACATGTAACGACAATCCAAGGAATTACCAGATCACGTGAGTTAATACACGGATGTTGGTGAGTTAATAAAATAATAATTCCGAACAACTAAATAAATATAAAATTAGTGAACTTATACGTTATGTGACTGAAAGGTTTTTGGGAACATTGTGTGACAACTCGAAACCTATTTTAACGACCGTATCCAATTTTCGGGACGAAAATTCCTTCAACAAGGGGATGATGTGACACCCGACAAATTCAGGTTAACTTCGTTAGTTAAACTCTGTTAGTCACGTTAACGCAATTATACTTTTCATTTAATTTGATGAATTAAATGTGCAAACCGTTATATAAATATTCACACGAAACGACCACACGAGTTAATACCCGGGCGTTGGTGATCTTAAATGAATGCGAATACAATAATAATACATTTTAACTGTTATGTGTGCTTAATTGTTGAATTTTCGTGTAACCGCGTATTTACCGGTTTTAACCGTTTGCGGATTTCGGTAACCCTTACGAAACAAAAATGAACATTTGAGAAAGATTTTCATGGTGTTTGCAAAACCGAAACAAAACGGGGCCCGTGGATCACCCATGTGACCCATGATGGCCCAAGGCCCAACCCAACTTAACATTTAACAAAAATTAACAATTTCTAAACCTAGTTTTATAAAAAATGTTTTTCTTTCCTTGAAGCCGTCACCTTTCCGGCCAGATTCCGGCCAGCTCCGACGTCGTCACGAGGCCTATTATATATCAAAATCTTCGTCTCGACGAGACGGTTCCAATGATAGTAAATACACCTTCTAACTCGTAGCGATGGAAAAGTTATGGCCAGTTGAATAATTCGGCTGCTTGGTTCGTCAAGTGATGATGTTCGGTTGTGTTGGATCTTTGGTGGTGTTATTGCTTGCTAGTTTAAGTTATAAACACATTACGAGTAAGTTTCATTCCTAAAAACTTCATATATGTTTCGAAAATTATAAGGCATGAAACCCTAGTTCATCCAAATTGGCCAAATCGATATCATGTTGTGGAATTGGTTTATTGTTTGTGTGTTAATGGCTAGTTTGGTGATTAGATGATGAAATTGGTACAAAAAGTGTGTTTATGAAACTAGGGTTTAGTATGGAATCATTGAAACTTGATGTTGCATGATTGGAATTGAGAAAATAGGATTGTATTTGTAATTAGATGATGATTCGGATGAAGATTGATTTCTTAATTGTGAAATTGCATGATTGTTATGTTAGATTACTAAAAATAGTAACTTTTGTATTCTTGATCATGTGAAATTGCATGTTATGGACGTCTAGTGATTGTTATGGACTTACTAGCGTGTTTAGAAGATGTGTTAGACGAAATTTGATTGCTTGAACGTATGAATTCGTCTTGGCTTAGGACACTTGCTAAAGGTAGAAACTTTTTGACATGAAAATTTACTAGGAAGCATGTTTAGTAATTTCGAATGTATAAACATGGTTGGGACTTGCATATGAATGTTTGTAGGCATGTGATGCTTAGTAAACATGCCTTGGTCATGAAAGGACATTGGTAGGTGCTAGTTGGTTAGTAGGACGGTTGCTTGGAATTGTTTTGTTGAAGTCTAAATGGTGTGCTAATAACTAGGATGCCATGATGAAAGTTGCTACTTTGTTAGTTGCACAAAAACATGTGAACACTATATTGCCTAGAAATGACCATGATTGCCAATGTGTTGTATATTAGGAACTACAAAGTAATGGTAAGTGTTGATGACTTGTGTAACGTGCTATGGTATTAGTATAATAGTTAACATGCTTAGGATGTTGAATTATGCACGCATTCTTTAAAAGTTCGACTTTCCTATAAAGGAAACTTTTGTGAAATTGGAACTTCTATTTGTTGAATACGTGAAGTGTGATGTGGTATGTGAATATAATATGGTCAAATACACCAAATGTAACGTATTTACACTTGACAAATCACCAACGGGTCATGGGTCAACTCGGGTCAACTAAAAGTCAAACTTGGACCAAAAGTCAACAAAAAGTCAAACGTGGTCAAAAAGTCAAACTTAACCACACTCGCATAAACTGTTGACCATTTGGATGCATAGGGTACTATGACCCTACATGAACGCACATTAATCGACCTATTGTTATTTAGGTTGCCGTATTACATACTGTGTGTGCTGTTAACTATTTTGCTGTGCAACATAAGGTGAGTTCACTGAACTAAACTATTTACTATTCTACCCTTTTTGGGCTGGAACTCGGACGAATACTTTTACGGATTTACAAATTATGTATGTCGCATGTCTGGATTAGAGCAACTTTTATTTTGTTCATGAAAGACCTCATGGATACCTAGTTGACCGTTAGTATTTGTGAAATAGCGGGGGAATTTTGAGTAGTACTACTGGGTTTGACAAACCCCACCCGGGCTAGTCGCGCTAGCACGACAGAAGGACCTGTCGAACGGGTGTTGAATGACCTAACATACTTACAGTGCATCCTGCTGGGATGTACGAACAGGCAAACTGCACTTAATGTGTACATACGTCAGCTTCGGTCAGATACATACGCCTCTAAGGACATGTGCTGTAGATTAGCTACCTACAATGACATACTTAATTTATATTTCTGCTTGCAACTGGACTACTTGATTTCATACTTACTTTGTGAACTCACCAACCGTCGTGTTGACAATTGTTAGTCTCTCACTTTTACAGGTCACTGAGGTTCAGCGCACTTAGGACATGGCATGGAGTCACAACTTTGCATTTAAACACTTTCTTGCATTTAAAAACTATGTTTGGTTTTAACAATTATTTAGACTATGTTTCTTATGTTGGGCGCGTGTTTGCGCATTTAGTTCCATTTAATATTAATAACATTACATTTCGATTACGCTTCCGCAAATTATTAAACGTTAACTCTGTATTAAATTTTTTCATTTAATGAGACACGTATATTTTAAATTCATATAGTGTCGTTTGGTGTAACTAATGACTGAGATCCTGGTTTGTCACACACTTAACGGTAAAACTCCGTTTGTGGACTTTGGGGGTGTGACACTAAAATTGTAAAAATTATGAAAGTTTGAAAAGAGAGGAAGTTGCATTCACTTGAATGTGCACAAATCATTTGTAAATTGACACTTTGCACTCTCTTTTGTTCTTTCCTTTCTTTGGACACGAATGTCTTTCTATACTTTTTAAGACTTTAAGGCTTTTTAGTATAATTACACCTACACAAATGTGTATTTATAATTTATGGTTATTAGATTTTTAATAGTTAACACAAAAAGTTCTGAAGGGTAATATTGATAATCTCTTTATATTTCAAGTTTCACTCCTGTTTTAAATGTTTATAAATTTTACATAGAGACGTTAATTTTTTTTAAAAAAATTACACCATAAAACTAGCATTTTGTTAACTTTAAAACACGTATAATACTGATATATAAAAACAAACTTTTTAACATTTTTCAAGTCATTGTGTAATCTACTAAGCTGACAATGATTACAAAGTGACCTAATAATAATTACACAAATAAAACAAGTAATAAACTTGGATGTTATGTTATGACATTTTCAACGGTCAACAATAAAAACAAGTTATAAGATTTGACATGTTGTGTTATTATATATGTTTCAGTTTGTATTCGAAAACAAGTTATAATATAACATAATAACTTGATGAAATAACACAATGATTTGACTAAATAACACAATATAACCTGACGAAATAACACAATGATCTCATGAATAACACAATTAACTGAAACGTAAAAAACAAGTTATAGTATATTTGAGATGTTGCACAAAAAAAACAAGTAATAGATTTGAGATGCTATGTTATGGCATATAGTGAAGTTATAAGACATATTGTGTTATTACGTATGTTTTAGCTTGTATTCGAAAACTAGCTATAATATAACACAATGACTTAATTAAATAACACATTCATCTGATTAAATAACCTAGACGAAGTAACACAATGACGTGAAAAAAAATCATTTTTTAGACATCAACACTATATGTGTTTTGAAGATATGCTTTTTTGGTGTAATTTTTATCAAAAAATAATGTCTTATGGTAAAAGTTATGAACGCATAAGAAACGGGTGGAATTTGAAAAGGGGTAAAAAACTAATATACACTTAGTCTACCAGTTAAAGTTCCAATTATTTATCATTATATCACATTGTATTTATAGGCATTTGATCTTCATTTAATATTAGATCTAACGGTCTAGATGTCTTCTTAGGCTATATACAACACATGAACTTTCTAGTTGAACCTCATTAGGTTCAAACCATGTATTCAACAACTACAACTAGGACTGTAAAAGAACAGAACCGAACGAGACTCTGTTTATGTATGTTTGTTAAGTTATCAGTGAACTAACGAATGGTTCACGAACACATAACCAAACGAAAGTTTATATTTGTGTTTTTTTGTTAAGAAATTTCTGATGTTCGTGTTTGTTTGTTAAATTTGTAAATTACCCTAAACAAACACAAATGAACATTAACAAACACAAACAAACACATATTAGCTTAAATATATAAAATAATAATTGTTAGAACCAAAAATAAGACATAATCCACATTAAAGTACTTAATTAGCAAATTAACATAACAAATTAAAATAGCTATAAAAAATAAACGGACATTCACGAACACATTACCAAACGTTCACGATCACAAACTGAACTTCCCGCCAAACGATTTACCGCACATTTAGTTCGTTTACGGCCCTAACTAAAATCTAATTAATTTATCATAAACACTTTCCTTTTATTTAATCTTTCTTTCTTTTCAAGTAATATAAACTCGGAACGAAGCAACCTTAAAATATTATTTGTGCCACCTAATTATTTATCATATTCTTTTTATAAAGAGAACGACTTTGAACGTCTTTAAATTTGCTCTTTTCTTAAGAAACTGGTTCCGTTAGAATGTCCATTTGTTTGTCCTATATATTGAAAATTTTATACTAGCGTATATAGTACTTAAAAGAAAATTGAAAAAAAATGAAGTATGAAAAACGTGAGAATTTTTGAAAATCATACAAACTTAATGAAGTAATACTAAATTAGAACAAGTGTTAATAGAGGTTGAATAATAAAATGCATCTAAATTATAATAATTGATCATGAGTAAAAACATTATTGTTATACGTAAGACTTTAAGGGCCGTTTGTTTTACCATTTAATAGTTCAGTTCAGTGCTTAATCGTTTAGATTTAACATTCAGAGCGTTTGTTTCATTAATAAAAGAGTCTCATTGGTTCACTTAAGTGCTGAATAGTTAAGAGATTGAAAGATGCTGAATGGAACTGAATGAAGCATATATCAAACTTATCATCACCTGAAGTTCTACCTCAATATCTCTCCCATTGATAGAGCCTCTTAATGGTTCAGACCTCTTAACCATTCAACACTTAGGTGCTGTTTGTTTTTTCTGCAGGAAAATGTCTGCAGTCTGCGGACCACATCTGCAGACATCTGCAGAAGAAGAGGTGGACCAAACGTCTGCAGTCTGCAAGAAGAAGACTGTTTGTTTTTTTAACTTCTGCAGTCTACTGAAATAAACTGAAATTAAATAAACTAATTTATTACACTTAAATAATATTCATAAGACCACAATAACACAAAAATCATATTAATAAAAACACAAGAAGGTCCATATTCTAAGCAAAGAAGTGTTAATAACCAAATACTAACAATTAACCATTGGCTTCAATCATATAAAACAATTAAGAAATAACCATTTCAAAAAATTTAAATAAAAGTCAGATATGGAGACACACATTGAACCACTTTTCATTCTCCATTCTACTTCATCAAACTCATTCTTCCCTTTTATCTTTTTTTCAATTCAACATAGATCAAGAATCCACTCTTCTCACTAATTATAAGAAGTGAAATCCAACTTTGTCCACTTTATCCTTTTTCATCCATGAATCTAGACAAAAAAACGTGATTTTGTAAATCTAAACAAAAAACCCATATGAATATCAAGTACAAACTCAACAACAACATCAAGAACAAGAAATTGATTGATACCTGAAAGGAAGTGGCGGCAACGGAGGTGGCGGTGCGATGGCGACGGAGGTGGTGATGCGACAGCTGAATTGAAGCGGCGGCGGAGGTGGTGATGTTGCAACGCCACATCAGAAACAGAGGTGATGGTACGACGGGAAGATGGGTGGAGGAGGTGGTGATGAGGCTGGAAGAGGAAGAAGGATATGCTTTCTTTTTGAAGAAGAAGAGAGAATAGAAGAGAAGAGAAGAGAAGAGGTGAAAAGACATAGGTGTATGTCTGCATCAAAAAGAGGACGGAAAGACGTTTTTTAATGAAATGTCTTCCAAAAAACAAACAGTCTGCAGACATAAACGTCTGCGCGTGGTCTTCTCCGTGCAGACATAAGAGGTCAAGAAGACCTTTTTTAAAAAAACAAACACCCCCTTAATGATTCAGATTTTGCCAAACAAACCTAAGAGCATTCATATTTGATTTTTTTAAACGGCGGTTGGTGTAATGACCAATGACCATGCACTCAGAGGTGTAAAGACCGAGATTGAAACCTGTCTCTAAGACCAATACATGTTTTTCATCGGCATTGAGACTCCCCCATTACTGTGTACGCAGCAGAGGCTCACCACAACCCTCCTTACGGGCTAAGTTGATCGGAGTCGAAACTCGTCAACCAACCGTTCTAGGGAAAAAACCGGCATGGACCTTTAACCATGCCACATAAAACTTGGGCTCATACACGAATCCGGATGGTAGCCCGGGACGTGGTTCATTGCCAATATCCACCAAAAGTGACACTACTGGAATTGAACTTGAGTCTCCTATAGAGAATCCAAGTCATCTTACCACTAGACCACAAGTGGGAGTTTTGGATTTACTTTAACGTTTTAAGTGAAGTTGTTATATTTTAAGAAGTGGTTGTAAGGTCGAGCGTCGCTGAGAAAAACCAGGTTTGATAGCCCCTTAGTAACGCCCCTATCACGGTGGCACACCACCGCCACCAGCGTGATAAGGGGCCGTTATTGGTTGTTTCGTGGTGGTGATAACGCGTGGAGAGAAAAACTATCCTCTGATAGCATTAAATTATTTTTATCGTTAAAAAAAATCTATTGGGTTATTTTATTACATTTTTTTTTTTACTTTTTTAAAAACAAAAACAACACTATAAATTAACACCAAATGCAACCATTTTTTACCACACCTATTTAAACTCGTCATCTTATTTGATCTTCTACATTTGTCCATTCTACAACATTCATCCAAATTAATACCCACACAACAATGAATCATTACAATAATCCAAACAACAACCCTTATATATTAATCTAAATAACCCATACAATAACTCAAATAACTTATAAAGTCCAAACAACCAATATCCAAATAACCGCTACCAGACCAACATGATGAACCACATAATATTTGAAAATTGTTACTCCCCCAAATCCAAAACATGGGGGGTTTGCAAATTGGAACCGACAATACTTCGAGTTTAGTAATTGGAACCAACAACATAAGGATTTTGTTGAGTTTGATGTTGTACTCTGACACACAACCTGAGAAAAAGAACAACCATGAAGAAAAAAAAAAAGCGGCGACAAAAAAACCAACCAAAAAACGGTGATGGCGGATGGTAACGATGAACGGACTTCGACACAACGAATCAAATGGACGGATGCGGAGAGATGGCTCTCGCCGACACAACATAATGTTTGCAGTTTTAAAAATAACTTACAAATTTTTTACTAGGCAAAGCTCAAGTCCATAATAACTCTTGAAAACAGATTATTCGCCTGGTATATATCAGGTATTTACCTGTCAGGTACCAACATAACCGCGAGTAATCGGGCATGCCCGTTAGTTTAAAAAAATACCTCTAGCGTACGTCCATTGGGTATAGGAGATTAACAAATTGAAAACAACAAATAATGTGCTACTATTCACTAGATGAGTTTAGTATAAAGAGAGAATATGATTGTCCTGGTGTGAGTTTTTAGTATTAATATATTCATAAAAGTTAAAATAAAAATGATGGTTGTAGGTTATGTAATGAGGCTTTTCTCATCTAAGTTAGATTTTCTCATGTGGAGTTATGTGTGCAGTCAGGGGCGAACATAGAAAGTAACTAAGAGTAGCCAGAATACGACTTAATTTTCTATACGTAATGTAAAATTTGATTTTTTTTATTTCTCGTTTAAGTAATTACACATTTACACTTGTACTTGGACCTGAGAGTCAACCATTTTAAGTTCTTAACCCTTTGGCTTTCATTTCTAAAATAAGGCAGTCAGGATTCATACATCTTAAAATGGAGAATCTACACCAGACAACTGTAAACTGCAGTTTACATTAGTAAACGGCCGTTTACAGAAAATCTGTAAACTGTAGTTTAATAATAGTAAACTGCAGTTTACACTTTAAAAGACAGTTTAATAATAGTAAACTACAGTTTATAACTATTTTTTTTCAAAATCAAGCCTTTTTACGGTTTAGATATATGTTAATAAAAGATTATTAAATAAACTTATAATAAACAAATAAATAACTAATATTCATGTGTTAATGAAAGCATTTATAGTTTATAATAATCCTTATGTATGGAATATATATAACTTGTATATACAAGAAAGTATAAAAATTAAAATGATGATTAACTAAAATCACTAGATATTTGTCGGGCCGCGCGATGCGACGGCTATGTCTTGTGTATGTAACTACGCACGGTGTAAATTTAATATGTATTACATATTAAAAGACGAAGATATTACGACGATATGTCCTCTCATGGAAGTCAAAATGATAACTATGTCAAATTTATGATGTTAAAATCATAAAAATGTCAAAGTTACTATGAGTGCATCAGCCATAAGCTATTGTACCAACGGATTTTCTACTTGATCACTTGGTTATTTCTATTTGATCACTTGATTTACACATTCACAACACAACCCACCTAAACCAATCAAACTACCACTAAGCAATGCAACCAAAATCAAATAAACTACAACAAATAAGCCACTAAAAAAAATAGCCAACCATAACTTGACACGTATGCAACTTTCAATAACACTATTCATGTCTTGTGTATGTAACTACGCACGGTGTAAATTTAATATGTATTACATATTAAAAGACGAAGATATTACGACGATATGTCCTCTCATGGAAGTCAAAATGATAACTATGTCAAATTTATGATGTTAAAATCATAAAAATGTCAAAGTTACTATGAGTGCATCAGCCATAAGCTATTGTACCAACGGATTTTCTACTTGATCACTTGGTTATTTCTATTTGATCACTTGATTTACACATTCACAACACAACCCACCTAAACCAATCAAACTACCACTAAGCAATGCAACCAAAATCAAATAAACTACAACAAATAAGCCACTAAAAAAAATAGCCAACCATAACTTGACACGTATGCAACTTTCAATAACACTATTCATGTCTTGTGTATGTAACTACGCACGGTGTAAATTTAATATGTATTACATATTAAAAGACGAAGATATTACGACGATATGTCCTCTCATGGAAGTCAAAATGATAACTATGTCAAATTTATGATGTTAAAATCATAAAAATGTCAAAGTTACTATGAGTGCATCAGCCATAAGCTATTGTACCAACGGATTTTCTACTTGATCACTTGGTTATTTCTATTTGATCACTTGATTTACACATTCACAACACAACCCACCTAAACCAATCAAACTACCACTAAGCAATGCAACCAAAATCAAATAAACTACAACAAATAAGCCACTAAAAAAAATAGCCAACCATAACTTGACACGTATGCAACTTTCAATAACACTATTCAAAAACTTTGGTTTATTAATAAGAAGGATAATATGACAAAGTAGGTAAAGATAGTGAAATATGTTTAATAAGTTATATACTAAAAAATAAAAACTCTATTTAAACTTTGAACTATATACATATCAAGTTATTTTTTCACTTTGAATTTTTTGTTTATTTAATATAAATTATATATTTTGTTTTATTTTATTAATCCACATTAATATTTTCTATATATATATATATATTAGTTGTTTTAAATAAATTTTTCATAAGTTTGTAAATTATAGTTTAAAAAATGAGTAAACTATCACTTGTATAGTAATTGACAGTTTACAAATGTAAACTGCAGTTTACATAAAAGTGTACTTTTAAATGGTGTATGAAACCTAAATCCCAAAAATAAACATTTAACCTATCAAACCTTTAGATTTCATTTTGTAAAGTCACACTCTAGCACAAAAGTACAAAAGTTAGGGCTTAATTTGAAGAAAAAAAAGTACTGTAATGTGAAGTGAGCAGATCAGATCAGGGGGGTGGGTGTGTGCAATGGAGAAAGAAGCCGGGGATTTGACAAACTCCCAACAACAACAACAACAACAGAGTGATGGTGTTGGTGTTGGTGGTGGTGAGAGAGAGAGAGTGAAGGGACCATGGTCGTCTGAAGAGGACTTGTTATTAAGTCGATTAGTGAACAATTTCGGTGCCAGAAACTGGAGCCTCATCGCCCGAGGGATCCCTGGCAGATCAGGCAAATCATGTCGTTTGAGATGGTGTAATCAACTTGATCCTCTTCTCAAGCGCAAGCCCTTTACTGGTATGTACATGCTTCCTTTGCAATGCACCTTTTCCTACTGTTTATGAAATTCATTCATTCATCATGCTACTTACTTTACTCAACTCAACCCTCATCATCCTACATTATTACCATTCATCAACTAACTCAACTTAAACACTGCAACTTCTTATTTACTATTTCATGTGCTTGTGTGTGTTTTTTTAATGATTTGTCCAAAAACAGTCCAGAAAGCATCATCACTTTGCAAACAGATCAGCAGGTTGCTGATTAGCGTTTGTCGCAACCGCTGCTGTTTTGTTTAATCAGCCAGCAACCATCACTAGCCACTGCTTTGCTGTTGTTTTTGGTCAGTTCCTATGATTGCAAAACAGTCTTGGTAACGGTGTTTAACCACCCAACAAGTGGGTATAAGAGCTCAGACTTGTTTGCTGTTTCGGTTATCATGGTAGAGTCAATAAGTGTGACGGGCATAGTTTAAGATTCTAGAAAATGCAGATTGAAGATTACGTGTTGGACGACAAACAATCAGGGTAGGAAGATGGGTCAATCAAAACGTCTGCAATGTATTACATGTTGGAGCTGCAAAGAGACAGGGCAGTTAAGAATATAGTGCACTGCTCCAGCAAGTGCTAGTGATAAGAAAGAGGTGAAAGACAAGTCAGTGAAAATTTGAAGTTCTGAAGATATCTCTAACAGTGGTAGCATAAAGGTTGAATATGGTTCAACTCCTCCAGTTCCATTCCCACGCCACAGAGGGTCAGGAGATGTAGCAAACTTAAGTGGACAGGAGATCCAACAAAGTTCAGTGGGTTCTCAAGAGATCTCAAACAGAAACTTAGCGTTTTACCTAAGCCGCCAGAGTAAAAGATTGTTACAGAGATAGCAGGCTATGAAAGAAGAGACAGGGTCAAAGGAAAAGTGGAGAACTAGGGCTCTAGTAGAGTCACGGAAAATACGTTGGCAAAGGCCGTGACACAGGATAATTAAAGTGAAGCTTCAAGAATAATTAAAGCAAAGGCACTGCAAGTAGTTAGAGAGGAAGTTTATAGATGTAGAAGATGGAGCGCATTTGAAGTGATTTAACCTCCAAGTGGGAGTTTGTTGAGCGTGTTGAGGCCGGCTATTTTTTGGCAGATTGCCAAACAATCACTTTGGCTGTGTTTGGCAGATTGCCAAAATCAAATTTGATAGCATCTTGAAAGCCAAATGCCAGCAGTTTTGAGCAGAAATTGAGAGGGGCAAACTTTAAGGTTAGATCATATATTGAAAACTAAACCAAAAGTTTCAAAAAATTAGTGTGGTGAAGGTGCTGAACGAAATGCCAATCAATGATGGTAAGTGTTGGGATATATTATAAGATAGGTTCGTGACTTTCTGTACATGGGTTCCTTTTAATATGAGGTAAAAGATTATAACATCAAATTTTGAAATATGTTGTAAGATAGTAATCCGAAGCGGTTGGGGTGGATTTTGGTATGTGTATTGGTTAGCAAATTGATTTTAAGAGGGGAACAACTGAAACCCGACACCATGACAAGTAGGATATACATTTAATTACCTTTCTTGACATTCTCATGTTGCCGCTAAGTTCTCCAATGATCTCACCAATTAGCTGAAAGCTAAAGATATTAGATGCTAGGCTAAGAATGGAAGGGGAATAAGAAAATCCATTAACTAAAACTAGATCACCCTAATCCAAGTGTAAGATATATATTTGTGTCTCCATTTAGGGTAAAATATTGCTCACAGACCATGAATGTTTCCTTTTATATGTGCTTTGCTTATTGAATAGTTAAGATTCCTATTCCTATTCGCTGGTATATTTTGCGTTATGTTTTTCATCCATGTGATCTCTGTATTTGACCCTGGTTGGTGTCTGTACTCTGTAACTAGTCTCTGTGTGTGTGTAAGCTTATTATTACACTTGAAATGGTTGATGTTAACAGTCAACTGAGGTGAGTATATCATGTTTAAATGATGTGAATTTGGGTAACAAATGGCAGATGAAGAAGACCGCATTATAGTGTCAGCTCATGCGGTTCATGGAAACAAATGGGCATCCATTGCAAGGTTGTTGCCAGGAAGAACTGATAACGCTATTAAGAACCACTGGAATTCAACTCTGAGAAGAGGTGGCAGGTTGTGTGGTAATAATATCAGGGAGGAGGCTGCCGCGGCTAGTATAGATAGATCAAAAGCATCATCTGAAGAAACTCCGTCAGGTGGGGGTGGGGAGGGGGAGGGGGATGCGTGTAGTGATGATACCCTTTTCCGTCCCAAGGCTCGTGTAAGTGCATTCAACTTGCAGTCAAAAGCAGTAGAAGGTGAAGGGTTGGTCCCTCATGGATGCGGGCATGGTTGTTGTGACACTCGTTCAAGCAGGAGGAGTTTGCTGGGGCCTGAATTTGTTGACTATGATGCTCCTAGTGGTTTTCCAAGTCACGAGTTGGCTGCATTGGCTACTGATATAAGTAACATTGCTTGGCTTAGAAGTGGGTTAGAAAACAGCAGCATTGTGAAACCAACTGATCAGCAGAAGACGGGTGTGCTTTCTCCTACGCCTCTCAGCTGGCAGCCTTGTGTGCAACCTGCAAATGTTAGGTAAACATGTGCTTTTCTTCAACTAAATTATATTTCTGAGTTTGTTCATAGTTTGCTTGTGATATTCGACGAGGGATGAACTTGTGTTTGAGTTTCATTAAACATCATGACGTTGTCGTTCACAAGCAAGGGTCAACTAGTGGTTCTCCCTTGTGAAAGGATGTATCTGACTTTTACAAACTTGTTATATTAAGATTAATAAAAACCGTGAGAAGCGACCAGGACGTGTCATGTGTGTTCAAAAGCAATGGGTAATTCGTTCTTACGTCTAATCACACAACTTCAAAGACACGCCCGGAGACATATATATTGTTATACAGCGTTAGAGACTGCCCTCTTTTTTATTGATCACTCTCAAAATTGGAACAAATAAAAAGACATATTCATGTGAAGGTACCAAATGATAAGGACCATTGATCATGATTTTTTAACTACTAAAGTCAAGATGGTGGACAAGATCGTAACTAATAATAAAAGTTATAATAACCGGAAAAATTTAGATGTAATAACCTCAGTTGATTTTTTTTCCAGCTAAATTTTAGATCCATCATTTTTTAACTAAAAATATTTATACACCTTGCCTTTTTATTATATTCTAATAATCGAGTAGCTTATGCACATGCTAACATTTTAACTACTTCACCTAAGATTTTGTATATGTGTCACGTTCTAATTTAATTTGATGGAGAATTTCAAGATGGGTCATGATATGTTCTATATTCGAAATAATATGATATGTTCAAATAAAAAATTCACCAATTATAATGAATAATCTCTTAACCTGATATGTTCAAATAAAAAATTTACTAATTGTTATGAATTATGTTATAATCCAATATATTCAAATAAAATATTTACCAATTATTATAGACCATCTCCTTTGTTAAAGCATATGATTTTGTTAGGAAAATATTTGTAATTATCCAAACCGATTTAATATGGATATTAAATTTTATACTTAAATTTAGTTAAAACTTATAAAACCAAAATTTCGTGTAATACACGGTATTAATCTAGTTGTTTTCATTAAAAAGGTAAATTATATAACTGAAAATTTGTATTATATTTGTTTTAAGTATATATTATGAATATTATAAATGTTTTTTTGGAAAATGTTAGATACATTGTAACATTATGCCTAAAAAGTGAATTAAATGAGAATCATTTGAGAACCGCTAAAAAGAAAAATGTTTTTATTGGTTTGACTAATTGTTTTGTTTTTATTTTTAATCAATATAGAATATAAAGAGCTTTGTTATTAAACCTTTGAGTTCGTATGGTAACTTTGAATAATCATTAGACTTTTGAGTCATTTGATCGTTTTTAAAACTGCATAAAAACACATTGCACGACATAATTTTTTTTTAATATATCAATATTATACTTTATATAAAGGTATTAAAATCCTTAAATTTTTTAAAAATAAAAAAATAATAATGTATGAAAAAATGTGAGAAATTTTCAACTTAAAATTAGTTATCTGTTGAACTTTACCGTATGCCTAAATGCCTAAACTAGCTACGCGGGTGGTCAAATTTTCAAAACTACGACCGTGTGTCAATATGTGTTTAAACTAATACAACTATATCTAAAAACACATTTCGATAGTGTAAAAATGAGATTACGCATCTAACACAATATATATGCAACGTTGCAAAAGGTTGAAATTGTTGCGCTTGAATTGCTTATTGATAAAATTTCCTAAAGTTTTTTTTAAATATAAGTTAGTTTTTAGGACATCTCATCAGTTATGTACATATCTGTGCATTCACACGTGTGTGTAGAGTGACATAATCATATAAAATCTCTCCTTGAATGTTATAACAAAAATAAATAATTTACATCTATATCCGGATATCTCCATTGTCCCTTTTGTCAGCCGACTTCAATCCCTTCAACTACAAATTGTCTTAACTTGTTTCTTCTAAGTTTATAAAGTATCGCCTTTAACCTCTAAACTTTTTATCACTCATCGATTTAACACGGAAAACTCTAGTTTATAAAATGTTAAAATAACCCCTTAACTTGTAAGCTTGTCTAAATATATATATATATATATATAGTATATATAAATACTAAATAAATACAGTACTAATCAATAAATAAACCGGCACCGGCTGCTTCTAGTCTAGTGCAAACAATAACACAACCAAACCACACCCAACCCAACCCTCCGGTGGTTGAGACGCCGTCGTAAAGGTATACGCCGGTGATCAAAAATGGGGGGAAAGGTATCACCACATGTAATTGTGGTATCATTAGCCATCGTTTACATTTACTTTTCAACTATTTTGGTATTTGTAAACCTATGGTTTGGGCTTCGTTCTTCTCCAGGGATCATCAACACCCTTGTTTTCACCTTCCTTGCCGTTATGTCTATCTCCAACTATCTCCTCGCCATGTTCACCGACCCTGGTTCTGTCCCACCTTCTTTTGCACCCGACATTGAAGACTCAGATCATCCTATTCATGAGATCAAACGAAAGGTCCACTACATAGATAGATCTATCCTTTTTTTCATTTCCTTACATTTACATACTATATGCATATTATGATTATTGATTTTAGATGTATAGTTGTAGCTGTTGTTGTAGATCTAAGAGATGTTTGAATAGTATTAATGTCCCTTGTTTGTTACATGTATGCCATTAAACAAACATATCCAGTAAGTAAAAGCTATAGCTAGGGTTTGGGGGAGCGAGTCGAGAGCAAACATTTCTTCTATCCTAGATTTAGACCTTGGCTCCATTAAGTATGTGATCAAACAAATGGACAAAAAAGGCATACCTAGATACGGTGATGACGTGGGGTTTACAAATACAAATACAGTTGCTGGGAGTTTGTTATACCATTAGATGACGATACTCTTTAAACTGAAACTTAGGGCTTGCTATAACAAATGTGTATCTCCATTCTCCCCATTCTACATTATCTCTTTATTATAAGTTTATAACATAACTAGTGACTGAAGTGAATTGACAACCTTTATAGACAATGACAGTTAGATTGGTTATCTGTAATGTGATAAATGTCTTTCTTTTGAGCATGAATTCTACCTCAAGTCTTGCAGCATATACTACATTCGACAAGATCCTACCTTGGTTTTTGCCCATTGATGTAGATTTTGCATCATTATGTATAGTTTAGATGTTTCTTGTTGCTGAATCATCAGCTGAGCTCGGCAGTTAGCACGTTCGTTAGATGTTTCTTGACCCTTTCACATGCTTTTCTCTTTGCTTCTCTACCATTGCTTTTAACTTAGAACGTTCATTTGGTTATGAAAAGAAGAAAGTATTTAGTTTATGCTAATGAGTTGGATTTCATTGGTCCACATAAGCTAGCATGGATAAGCTCACCACTTGAGTAGCACATTTGACTTTCCATTTGAACATGACTTCTTGTGCTTGATTTTATATGCATATGCCAATGACTTGATACTTGGAATTTTTTAATCCTTTAGTATGTAAGTGTCTATACCTCAAATGACATGGCCCTTTTTCCTTCATGTCATGTGACCTTGTATTTGATGATATGTGAGGATGAGCAACCGGTAAGCTTATTTTCTCACACATTTTCTATCATCATCGAATACTTAATAACATGATTCATGAAATTGCCATGCGATTAAGCAATGATCCAAACGTAGAGCAAAATGTCATATCTGATTAATCTTTTCTCTTTAACTAAGGTCACAAAAGCTGTACATCTTCCTTTGGATTGCAGTTGCTTATTATCACCAAGATGAACATGAGATTCATCAAGCCTTTGAAACTTGGTCATGTGGTGAGAACACGTGTCCCAAATCTCTTTTGTGTTTACTATTTCTTCATCAGTCCTAAAGCCTTAACTGAATACCACTCAAGGTGTCTTAAAACTTTGTTTGAATGCCAGCCGCACTCCAAAGCATGTACTCATCATTGCTTCCTAAGCATGTACTCATCATTGCTTCAATTAGCCAGTGATTGGAAAGGGTAAATGTTTTAACAAGTTATAGGCAGGGTTTAGTTTGATCATTTAGTTAATTGTTGTTAGTTGATGCTCAAAAAAAGTTATATGCTGTTGAGGGATTTGAAGTCAAATTTGTATTTGATGGATGCACCGCACTGCCTTTCATGAGAGATTGATTGCATCTTAGTCTAACTCACTGGAGTTTTCCTTCTTTTTAGTTTATATGTATTAAATTCTTATAAGAACTTAATGAACATCTAAAAATGTTAATTGTGAGATATTAGTGATCTATTAAGGATGGCAAGGTGAAGAGTCTAAGAAACTCACATCACCATCAAACACAATCTGCTATCATTGAAGACAACTGAGATAGGGCTCCAAAGTCTAAGCTCTCTGTCAATAAAACAATGTTTTGTTTATAGGAGGATAGATTAAAATAATTGATCTAAGGGGCCAACACCATACAAAGCAAAAGATTGTGTTTGCGTATTTAGGAGCTAACTTGTCAAATGCTAGCATGAACACACAATGAATCTGGTGTTGTAAGTTTGGACTTTCAATCGTCCCTGCGATGCTGTATTTCATTTCAACCACATTGGTAGGTTCTAGCTAACAAAGAAACTGACCCTGCTTTACATTTCAACATAACAGTCTCAACTTAATGTGTTTTATTGACGTTCTTTTGTATCATCATGCAATGGTTGCTTCCTCAAATTTTGTTTCATGATGATCATCCCCAAAAACTAATCATGAAAAGAATGTGCAATTTGGTTCTTGCAAGGGTGGGTATGTGAGGTTAAGAAAACAGAAAATAAGTGAGCCACGCTGGTTTATGATTCAGTTTTTTTACAATCCATTTAGTTGGAACATGGATAAAATCCTTACCCGATCCGTTGACACGTGTAAAAATTGTTGGTAGGAAATTACCTGAAAGTATGCGTGACATTTTTGCAGGGTGGGGACTTGAGATACTGCAAGAAATGTTGTCTATACAAGCCACCGCGTTCACATCATTGTCGTATATGTAAACGATGTGTTTTACGAATGGTAATTCTCCCTCATCACCTTCTTTATTGGTTTACTTTTATTATTATCAACTTAGATAAATAGATGGCTGATTCATTGTTTGATTGAAGGATCACCATTGCGTGTGGATGAACAACTGTGTGGGCCATGCAAACTATAAGGTCTTCTTTGTGTTTGTTGTGTATGCTCTCCTTTCATGCATATACTCTCTGGTATGATCTTTACCCTTTTATTGAATTGTATGCATTATTATTAAACAAATAGCATTTTAGTAATCCATACTATGAGCCATTGGCAGATAATAATCCATAGTTTGGATTATTGAAATCCAATTTGGCTTCTTGTTAATATTCACTACTATTTTTGGTGGCTAGATTTTGCTTCTAGGTAGTTTGACTGTTGATACTCCGCAAAGTGAAGGTTCTTACAGAAGTGTATATGTACGTATGTGTGATTTCACAGCCTGTGTCCTGTTATTCTTTTTGTTTATCCTCACTTGTTTGGTTATTGTTTTGCAGATCATTTCAGGGCTGTTGCTAATTCCACTGAGCATGGCTCTAGGTGTCTTTTTGGGGTGGCATATCTACCTAACCCTACAGAACAAAACCACAATAGAGGTAATATCTTTGTGCGAAGGAGTTGGTTGATTTTCGAAGTACTTGGGGACGTCTTTGTTTCTTCTATGTTTTTACATCATAAATGATGACGTCTATAAGGTATCTGCATGCAGTATTATGAAGGGGTGAGGGCCATGCTGGTTGCAGAACAAGGAGGGAATGTGTACTCACATCCATATGATCTTGGTGTCTATGAAAATTTGATTACAGTGAGTGGAATATATTTATTTGTCATTGTATTTAAGTAATGTATGTACATAACATGGTCTTGGTTTACACTGACAGGTACTGGGTCCAAATATCCTTTGTTGGATTTGTCCTGTTTCAAGCTACATAGGATCTGGTCTTCGCTACCGTACAGCATATGACCCTCATGCAACTAAAACTACAACCAGTTGAATCATGATGCTGTGCTGCAACTCTGTTATATAAACTAATGGACAAGATAGGCGTACTAACAGTAACAGACAGACGGGGAGATATGATAGAAGAGTTTTTTGTAGATGCATACCAACCAATACTATGTGTAATAAGCAAAACACATGTCACATTTTCAAAGGGATATCATATACATATTACATGAATGTTAGCCTGCTACTTAGTTTTCTTATTAACATTGGTAATTATGTATATAAAGTATATACCAAAATACCCTTTATGTATTAGAAAACTAAACCTCAAAAAATCAACATTAATTCAAATGCAGTCAAACTACCACTACCACATCCCGAGTCGCTAACCATCTCCTTCGGCGATTTTGTTGACTGACTAACATAGGTTTAGAAAATGTGAAACAAGCAATCACTTGTGGTTTTGGATTTGGTTACTTAGTAGAAGACTTATTTAGCATCATCAAGAAACAAAACTAAGATTGACTGAATCAACAAAACAAAATTACCATACAATCCTAATTAATCTTGAATTATTATAAATTATGAATATTAATATTAATAATAATTATTAAACACGGTACATATACATGATTGACTGATTGATTGATTGATTGATCATGGTACGAGTGAATAAATGAAAAGATGTACATTAAGCTGTGACAGGTGTCTCCACTAGGAGCTTATAAGCAGCAACAGAAACCTTTTCCCACAGCTCTGGTATTGCTTCTTTCAGGTTGTGTATGCTTTCTAACGCGTAGTCTGCACCTTTGCACCGATGAGACGAGCCAACCTGAAGTAAAAACAATCCCGATCAGTACATACATACATATACTCCCTTGCAGGCAGGGATTAGAAGATGAGCATACTTACCAAAACAGTGTCAAGACCCACACGTTTTCCAGATTGAATGTTTCGGACGCTATCCTCAAAAAACAACTGTAACAAACAAAACTCATATATGTTAGCAATTTAAAAGAGACTGAATCATGGAGCTAGGTAAGTAGAGGGGTGGGTACCGTTGTTTGAGGGTTAACGTTGAGGATGCTGAGGGCCTTCTCGATTGCATCTTCAGATGGTTTGCATACAACTGGTGTCTTTGGTAACTCTGAGGTTGAATTTGTTGTGGAAAAATGTCCAATTATGTCGAATATCCCATCACCACTCCGTCTTACGCTTTCGTTTTTGTCAAGGACAGAGGGATTCAGAGTCTCAAAGCATATCATCCCTTCAAAACAATCTTCCAATCCGAGTTTGTTCAAAACTTTAGCAGCATGGATCTTGTCCCCATTTGTGAATATCTAAACCAACATAACATGCTTCATGTCAAAACTCAAAACAAACACATACATACATACATACATGTTGCAACTCGTTAAACTTACAAATTTGCGAATAGGCAAGCTTAGTAAAAGACTCCTCAAAACCGGATCCGGCTTCAAATTATCGTATGGTAACCTTCCATGAACAAAACTACAAGCCACAAATGCAATCAATCATTTTATTTCATTTCCATTTTACTAATCTCTATTAATCTAACTGATCAAATATATCATCTATCCCTTAGTCTCACCTGTGGTATTCATCATAGTCGAAATCATAGCCGATCGCCTGTAACAAACAACAACGAACGAATGAATTAATCAGTTGTAAGACAAGACGATGAATGAGAATTAAGAAGAAATTAAAACATACCCGAAGACCTGCCATTGTGGTACCGTAGTTTTTGTACAACAAATTACACAATTCAGGGATCTTTTCTGCATCAACTCCAAGCTTTTCAGCAATATAATCTGCAAAACAAACAAACAAACAAGTATAACCATTATTATTAATATGTTTGTTTATTTGATTAAATAAAACTGCAGTAAGTAGGTACATCCATACATACCTTTAATGTTGTTTAGAACTGCAGCTGCTAATCCAGCACTAAGAGGGTAAAGAGTGTCATCTAGATCTATATATATGTAAATATGTATAGTTAACAAACACTTAAATTCAATTCAATAACAAACAAACAAACAAATAAATGAAATCATGTGTTTTAAGTACCAAAAAGAAGACAATCATATTTCTGCCTTTGAGCTTGTACCACATACTCCATCTTCAGCCAACTTAATTCTACACATATTAATTAAAATGTGTTTTAATATCTTTATCATACAAGACATTAATACTATATATATGTTTCATCATGCATTGGTCATGAGTTTAATCAGTTAGTTATTATAAGAACATACATACGTAAGTAAGTACGTACCGCGGTACCGGTAGATATCAAAATATTAAGATGGAAGAGGAGATTGAGGGGGTGGGGGAAGGAAAACATAGAGGTAGAGGCCCTTTAAATAGGCAACTTTAAGTTGCCTACGTACGTACGTATTATTTATTTTCACTATGTATTATTAAAAAATTTGAATAAATTAATAAATAAATGAATTATATATATGCAAACAAAAATGGGTTCCCCTAATTATTATTAAGTGGCATTTGGTGGGGGCTAGTTACTTTCAATGACACAAGACAACTTGACGCATCTTTTTCTCTTCTTTTTAGTCAAACAAGCAATTTTTTTTATTAACACTTCATTCATTTTAATCAAATTTTTCATCAAGGTAATTAACTAAGAAAATGTTCCATTAAACAAAAAAAGTTTTAAAAAATTTCTCAAAAAACCGTTCGTGGGTATGACCTACGCTTGTTGGTAAGGGAAACGTAAAGTTAACCAGTAAAGTAAGGTATTGTTATACGTGTGGCTATGATCACATTAACATGTGTTACTGGCACGTTTTTTACTTTATTACACCAAATCGTCAAGATTATGAAATCTAATACGTGTTCTATGACGTTCAATCTCCTAATAAGAGATAGCTTTAGTGATATAAAAAGATACAACTCTAGCCACCTAACAAACATACTCCAATTAGTTCTCCCCGAAATAAATGATCAACAAATTAATTAATTAATACTAGTTATGTTTAAAATCTAACGAATTTCAATTTAAAAAATATATCGATCTATATTATAATGCCATCCCTAGCACGTATCTGTCAACATAATTGAACTAAAGTATCGTCATCTAGCTTGTCATAGTTGATTATTTAAGTTTATTTGAGTGAAATGTTTAACATAATATATATTTAACCGTGAATATAATAACGTGTTTATTTGTATTGCCCTTTCACTTTTATATTATGAATGATCGTGACTTGTGTTTGCTTATCGTATATAAAATGTGTTGGCTTACCTAGAAGCTTCCAACCAACCAAAAGTGCAAGTACATTAAACCTAGCTAGCTACTTTTTTGTAAATTTATATACCTTAACTTTAGATATTAGACATAGTTATAATTTCAAAATATTTCATTTATTTTAACAATAAATCTATTAACTCTACTTTGTTCATTTCTCTTTCATAAGCACGTATAATAAATATATACTCAAGCGTCAAGGCCGGTCCTATCAAGTGTCAAGCCCTGATCAAGTAAAATATTTGGGTTATAAAGTGTAGAACTAATAACTCGTTACATAATGATGATAATTTATAAAAACCAAAACTCATCCACTCTCACACTAAAAAGCTAAACATGCCCACCATCATCCTAAACCTAAATATAAACCCAAAAATCAAAAAAATTCAGGCCCATCAAGAGACCCAGACACTGAGTGGTTGCCTGCTTTAAAAAAATTAAGACCGCCCCTGCTGAGTACGCAACTGGATATGATTTCTTAGTTGAGATTCAAATTAAAAGTCGTTAATCATTAGGCGACTCTACAATGATTTAATTAAGACGTCGAATTTAAAGAAATATACAAACCAAATTAAATTTTCGAAGAATAATGATCATCGATGGCGACCTTAAAGGATAAATACAAGTGAAAGGAACAAACTAAGCCCACATATTATAAATCACATGAATTCACTACATGTAACCACACATTTAATTGCTTGGGTCACCTTTTTTTTGTTTCTCGTAATCATTGAGTGCCACAAAAAATAATAAAATGGATGATTGTATATATATGGCAATTGGTGCATGCACACCAATTACATTATGTATTATCTTACTTTCTATTTTTCTTATATGGTAATTTTATTATTTGCAATTTGAAGTTTTGAACACACTAGTGAGTAGTGACACATAGATGGATCTAGCGAATATTCCTTTAAATTAATGGTATGATAATAATATATAATACTAGCTTTAATTCCTTTTTACAACTTTACATCTTAATGAAACTTTTTTTTATCAACATGTTAGACGAAATTACATACATAAGACCCAATTGACACATCTTATAACTACTTTACTTCAAATAAATACATGCTCCTGTAATATCACAAAACTCACGTTGAACTTGAATTAACTGTACATATACGCTGATATATGTTGAGTGAAAGTGTTTTTCGTTAATTAAAATATCAAAAAATTATATAAACCTATAATGAGTTAAAAGAGTAGGTAGCTAGGTATTATAATAGAGTATACATCTTTCTACCTAATAAACAACTGACTGATACTGTCACTGCATGTTATAATTTTATAAGCCTAAAATTATATATTTTTCTTGTTTTTCTTATTTTATTTTTTCGTATTTTGTTAATTATAGAAGATAATTAAAATAAAACAATAGTTAGTATGTATGTGAGATAGATGACTTCACATATATATGTTAAAGATAATATATATTTATCTGTTATTACAGGGGATATTATACTGCTATTACTAATATTGAACTAACAAAGCTCTTGATATTTTGGTTCCTATAATGTTTTAATAAGCAAAATCATATGTCTAAGTAAAAGGTTTTGTCTTAGGTAGTATATTAAATTAGGCATGGAAATGCAAATGAAATTAAAATTCAAAAATTAGGTTTGTACAGTTGTAAGAATGATGCAACAAATCTTTAGCTGGCAATCACAATTAAAGAGTGGATGTGAATATGTTTCCTTGACAAGTGAGTTGGTTTTAAGTTTATATCAATATATTTGCATTTTAACAAATAGTCTATATTCTAGCATATAAAAGTATATACACCAAACTAGTTCATCGATCATTGCATTTAGTTTTTTTTAACTATGATTGTATGACCATGTTTTGATGACTATGTGTTATTTTAGTCAGACCTATTTATTTGTTTTGGTCAGAAAGGGAACTCATGTTAGGTAATAAAATCTAAAAATTTAGAGGATGAGGATAAACAATATCTTGGATGATGAAGGAGGAGCAATAATGGTGAGGAGCATGATTCGTACAAGTATGCTTCAACTTTGGTATTATATGCCCAATAATTCACTTGTAAAATATATTTATTATTATTATATTGAGAAATAATTCCTTAATTATTGGAATTTAAGACCCACAATGATATGGTTTACTCAACAACATGACATATCAACTCCTTACATTTGCGTTTTTTAAAATAACTTCACCACATAAATCATTTTCTAAGTCATATTAGTCCTAATAGTTTATTTTTCTAATTCACCAAGCACATAATTTCTTTGCGTGTGGGCCATAAGTTCATAGCCTTAAGGTCATAAGTTCTAACTTCTAACCCACCCACAAACGATAATTAAAATCTTTCTTGTCATTAACAAATATCATTATTGAGCAATCTATGCATAAACAGGTCAAAATGATTTACGAGCTAGTCACTTTCTTATGAAACAGGTTGGTATCATCCTTAGACGTCAAACTAACGACTAACGGTTAGAATGTTGTCTAAAATATAAATATACTTGAGCTATGAAGATACATGTCATTAAGCCGGGGTGTGAGAACTAATAAAATATATTGGTGGCATCCAATTATTGTTACGGCCACGGAAGGAAGATGAGTAGAGTAGGTGGGTGGGAAAAGAGCAAGACATGTCAAAAGTGGATACCAGAATTCATATGATTCACGTGTCCTTAATTAATTTGTGTTTTATTAATTAATATTTTACTAATAATCTATAGTACCATTTTATAATCATCACATGAATTTGTAATATTGAGATACAACTTATTACCATCTTCCTATAAATGCTAACCATAACAAACAAATAAACTTGAAAAACAATCCTTATACTATAAATAGATGCACTATGCCAATGCCAGCTGCATCACAATTGCAATTTGTTAAAAAATACATACTATTTTATACATACATATATATGCATTGTCACTAGGGTCTGATTAAGAAAGGTAGCGTGTAAACGTAATTCCTAACACATCTAGACAAAACCGATGAGAGGTACGTTTGAGTGAGTTCTTCGTGTCATCATGGTAGTCAAATCAATCATCCGTTAGGGCATCATAAGGAAATGGAAGAGGGTGTTTCTTGTGATAACACTTTTGTGTGAGAATCGGTATTAATACAGAAGAAATGGTGTGAAGGAGATGTAATACCTAGAGAAAGTTTTGGAGTGAAAGTGTACTAATTAGATTTACCAGGTTGGGAATTACATAGAAATGATTCATTTTACGAATCTTAGTAAAACAATAAAACAAAACTAACTAATGAATTTAAATGGTTATGACTAACTAATGTCGGAAATGGTTATTTTATTAGTGAACACCTAGATGTTGTACAAAGAACCTCATTCAATGATTAACAATTACCAATAGTAATTAGATGAATAATTTTTTAAACAAATAGTCTAATTGTTTTAACCAACAAGCTAGGTAAACACACGAACTATCAAATATTCTAAGAACATAAATTGTTTGTGTCCAATCAATCAATCATATTCATATAAAAATGTCGTTTTTTAACGCCAATCAATCATATTCCTACACCTACACTACTCCAAATTAAATTGCATCATGTCACCATATCAAGGATACAACTCATGATCTCTTGATCTAAGAGGTGAAGCCTCTACTAAATGAGTTCATCCCACATTGTCAAAAAGGTTGATGATAATTAGTTGTTTTAGAACATCCCAGAAACAAGATACATATATTCTACTTGTAGAGATCTTACAAATCTAAGACATTACGGATGTGACATCCCACATCGGTTGAGAAGGAGAACAAAGACTTTCATATATGGAGGTTGATATCTATCATGATGTTTTCGAAAATTTAGAGATGTCGGTTGTGACATCTGCCCCAAACCCGAACCCGAATGCCCGACTCGAACCCGAAGTTGTTATCCTTTAAATTTGTAATCGTATTTATTTTCTCAAAACGTAACGTTCGTTATTATTATATGAATAAACACATTTAATTCTACGTTATTCCCGTCTCAATTAAATAACCGTATTTACATCGCAAAATGTTCACGCGTATCTAATAATTATTATTCGTGACAATAAAACTCAAAATATATAAATAAATAAATATATATATAGCTCGTAAAATAAAATTATGGAAATCGTTAAACAAAAACGCTTCAACGTTTCGAAATAGTATCTTAATGGCGTAAACGAGCTAAAACTATAAAAACGTCACTCATATAAACGTTACGTCTCAACAAGTTAAGTTTATAACTTATAAATTAACTTTGGGCTAAAACTGTCAACTTTCAAACTAGTAATTAAAACTTAAAAACTCAACTTAGTAAGTTAATGAAATACAAGGGACCAGTCGTGTAAATTGCGAATTTACCCAGCCCCATCCCTTGCACCCCGTGTTTCCGGCAGGGTTGGCTCCGGCCACTTTGGCCGGAATATCACGATCTCCGGCGAACCATTTTCAATCAATTTTAACACTTTAAACTCAATTAAACCTATACAAAATGAGCGTGTGTATGTTTCGAACTCAATACCTTGTCCAATTCGTCACTTAATCGTCTCATTCCATGTTTTTAATTCGCGTCTATAACCGGATTCAAAACCCACAAACCAAAACGATCTATAACGCACCAACTCAATAAATCTCATCAACCAAAACAATCAGTCGTGCGTTTTGAAATCGATGATAACAACCAATCGACATTATCACACCGAATTAACATCCAATTAACTATTTTTTCATTCGTAACCCACCCATAACTCTTTCGAGTATCTACGGTTCATCTAAACAAAATTCCATTGACATACACTCTCCTAGTTACCTGCTTTCACTCCCTGTTCATCCAATTTTGATCAAGAACAACTAAATCCCAACTTTTGATTCGTAAACCGTAGCCTCTGTTCATCGTTCTCATCAACTTGTTTCTTCATCTATCAAGTAAGTTTCATATACCAAAATACTCGTGATTCAACGTAGATTAAAAGCCCTATGGTTGATTTGGGTGAGATTAACAGGTTTTTGAAACCCTAAATCCCCAAATTGGATTTTGAAACCCTAAATTGGATTTGAAACCTTAAATCCCCAAATTAGATTTTGAAACCCTAAATTGGATTTGAAACCCTAAATTCCCAAATTATATTTTGAAACCCTAAATTCCCAAATCCGAAACCCTAGAAGTTCTAGTTTCTTGATTCTAATTATTACGTTACTTGCTGTTTCTAAATAAGGTTTTCCCGGTTAATTAGGTGATTCTAATATCTGGGCGATCCTCGGTTCTTTCTAGTTGCGATTCTAGTGTTACTATTATCTTTGGATTTTAAGGTGAGTAAACTCACTCCCCTTTTTCCATTTTACTACTTTGGGGCTGAAATATGTCTTTTACTATATTGCGTTTTCTATTCGTTTTCTAAAAGAGATCATACAAATATGTTAATCTAGTTCGCGGCTTGATGCAATCTTATGTGTTAGTTAAAAGTAGTTTTATTGCTTTGTAATCCCACCGGTACAATGTTAGCGCTAATGGTTTGACAAACCCACCTGCTTGTACAACATCGATAGGTGATTTAAACCCGGCCTTTCTAATTCCATGTTTACTATGTCGAGATGCTATGTTGCTATACTATGTTGCTATGCTATGATGCTATACTATGCCATGTCCCTAAATTGCTAAATGATGACTTATATATCGAGACGGTAAACGACGGTTATTAAAAGTTATCATTATTTATTACATGAGTGGTTCTCATGACAAATGGCTAAACGAGATACTATGATTTCTATTGTGGTTGGTGTGCTATTCTATTCTAGGGGTCCTGGTAGGGTGATATTACGAAATTACTATACATGTGGGATTGCGCAGCATATCTTGTTGATCTCGGATTTCAATACTATTACTATTCAATTTGGGTTTTACTCACTAGCTTTAATTAGCTAACTTTATTTTCACATATTTCAGGTGATGCTTTGATGTTGTTTTGCTGCTTTTGCCAAGACATAGGATTGCCTTGGACCTAGAATAATAAAAACACAATTGCATTTACTATTTCGGTTTTATTACTTTTGTCGTTTATATTTAAGACTCGTGTTCCAAACTTATGATGATAATTATTAGACTTTAATAAAAGTAACACCATGTGCTTTGTTTACTATGGATATCCAATTCTATGACAGCCCGGTGTTTTCCGCCACCGGGCGGGGTGTCACATCGGTGGTCTGTTCCGGTCAAAGCGGACAATATCATGGTACGATTACGCTGAGTTGTTACGGATGGTATCAGAGCCAGAGCTGGACTGATGTTTCAGCGAGGACGTTGAGCTGCCTAAGAGGGGTGGGCGTGACATCCCACATCGGTTGGGAAAGGAACAAATCCTTCCATATATGGGGTTGATACATTCCTTAACATTATGTTTTTTAAAACCATTTCGTCTTGGTTAAAGCGGACAGTATCATGGTGCGGTCACACTGGACTGCTACACTAGAGCGTTCAATGTCTATCAGGAAGTCAGTTTCCTTCCTATTGTTCTACAACTAGATAATTAATTATTCGGTTAATCCAACCATATCTAACCATGGTTTTGGGATTTTAGTTACCAAAATGGTTGTGTAATACGTAGTATAACAAAAGATATAGTTTAGCGTCCTAATTTCATAATACTGTTCTTCCATCTACATGCTAAATTGTTATGCTTAGTTTCCTTTAGCATATAATTTTGTTCTATTTGATCAATCTAAATTCAGGAAACAAAAAGCTATTTTCAAGTTAAACAGACATAATGTTGTTCGTTTTATGTTAACTTACTATTGTTACTTGCCTTGTAGTATGATAAGAGTTAATTTTATTGACATTAGCCTTGGGTTAAAAGTTGAAACCTAACAAAAAAAATGATAAAGAAAGTTACTCATGTAATATATTATATAAAAAAACGGAAAGTGAGGTAGCAAATGGCAAATATGGTAAACAAAAGTTAAAAACAGATCCACTAGAGCACTCAATATATATATTACTTTCAAAAAGTGAAGTTACATAAAATGAAATGAACACATGGATATTGGTGTTTAACATGTGCAAAAGCAAGTACAAAAAGCATGCAATAGTATATCTCCAATCTAAGCATGGCATTGGCTATATATATCAACCAAATATTGAAAGAGCCTAGAAACGACAAAATCTTAGTTGTGTAGCACAAGTGAAAAATGATCAAACACCCGTCGCATACCGAAAGTAAAAATTAACCAATACAAAAACACATAATATTTGAATTAGGCGTCGTGTGAATACTGATTAGTCAATTCTAAGGTAGTGTTTGGTATGTAGGAATGAGAGATGGAATGAAACGGACCATTATGAGGGAATGGAAAAAAGCATGTTTGGTTGCTCAATGAAATGGAATGAACCATTACGAAGAAATGAAAAAACCATCATTTTCATTCCATCCACCCCCATGTTTTTTTTCCATTCATTCAAGGAATAGAACAATTTTTTAGTTCATGACAAGAACCATAATCCAAACCTTGACCCGACACAGGTACCCATGAACCGGCACATGTCCTAACCCACGGCTCGAACCATGACCCAACCCATAAACCGAACCAGGACCCAACCCATGAACCGACTCATGACCTAAGCCATTAACCGACCCGTGACCCGACCCATTTCGATCCATGCCTTGAACCATGACCCAAACCATAATTTGACTCATGACCTAACCCGTGTCTCGTACCATGACCGACCCATGCTCGATCCAAGACCCAACACATGAACCAATCCATGACTTGATCCATGAACCGACTAATGACATGGGTCCATGAACTGACTCCTGACCCGACCCTGAACCATAAATCGACCAATGTCGTGACCGCTTCCTCGAGCTGTGACTCAAACAACAAGACTACGTATTTTTGTTATTTTTAGAGATTTATATTTATTTCATTTGTCTTTCCTGCCTATCAAACAACAAGAAGTATTGATTAATTTCATTCATTTAAGGTAACCAAACATGATAAAGGAATGGAATAGTCCATTTCATTCCTTTGTCCATTCCTTTCCATCATTCATTTCATTCTCTCGTTCATTCCATTACCCCATACCAAACAGACCCTAAGAGCGATAAGTTGTTCATTCTCATTTGCTGTAGTTGTCTGTTGTGAACTGGATTTACCGACACTATCTTTCAACCATTTAGGACACTCGTGGTAGTCACCAATTGGTTTTATGGTGGTACAAGAACACTCCGGGATTGGATGTGAAAGAAAGGAGACTTGTTTTGACTGAAGAAGCTGTCTCTTGAGTCCCGTCTCCCCGAGACTGTCATTGAGATGTTCACGTGCTGCAACACTCCATTTTCTCTTTGGAAAGTGAAGATCCTCACTGGAGCTGTTGAACAGTTTAGCAAGAAATTTTCTGCACAGAAAAAAAACCAGATCGGACAAGAAGTAACTATTAGAAACTTAAACGAACAAGAAGTAAAAAAAACCAGTCATTTTTTCACCTCTAGTTTTTATATTTTTATACAAAAAACAAGTAATAGAATCGAATAGGGGTAACTTTGTAAAAACATAACCAAGTTTCAATTTTGTTCTAATTAAGTCACTCAAGTTTAAAAATTGTTCCAAATAAGTCACTCACCTTCATATTTTATTCAAATTAGAGGTTTTAACATGTTGTTTTCACATGTTTTTCTTTACGTTTCAGTTAGGAATTATTTTTTACATTTTTCTATGCTAATATGAAGCGATAATGTGAATTGTAGATTTATTTTTTTATTTTTTATTATAATTAACATATTTTTAAATTTTTTAATATAATTACATATATTAAATATTCCGACCCCCACATTCTATCCCTAATTCCTTTCTTGATACAAACAAAATCCAACAATTGCTCGATTTGAAGGTTTAGTCATCTAATTCAAGTAAAATATGCTTGAGTGACCTAATTAGAACAAAACTGAAACTTGGTTATGTTTCTATGACATTTTCCCAATCGAATAATATACCTGTCAGGTCTATAAGTTCTAGAAGATGCCATCTCATAGAGCCGATGTCCCATGACCAAGCTTGAAAAACCTGGCCATCCAGTGCCATCATTGTTAAACCCCGGGAAGAACGTGTCTGCTTCAACTGACACAACATAATCGAGGGCATCCCATAGTAACCTGTGCGCTTTCTCCCTCAAATCAAATGGTGAAGGATCAGGCTCTGATTCTTTCTCTGCAATCCAGCCATGCCACCCTGCCTTTTCATGTTGATGAATAGGCCGGCCTGGAGGTGGTGGTTGAGGCCGAGGATGTGGGCCCACCTCGTCCCGTTCTTTTGTCAACTCATCAGCAGTTTTGACACGAGTGTGGTTCACAGGACCTCGTCCCATAGACAGAATCAATTAAATTAACCTGAACCCATTTGACTAGTTACCTGACTTGACCATTTTGCTGCATCTAGTGCATCACAACTAATTTGCAATAAAAGCTTCCTCCTTTCCATGACTTACCTCTTCAGGCATGAGCGGACATAAGCCGTTTACTTTCTGAACAAAAGAATCAACACTTAGTTCATCATGAACAAGTTTCTTTTTAATCATTTGTGCCCTCCGATATTGAACAAGTTCAGTGTGGACATCCTACAAAAATATATGAAAGTCAGATAACCAAATGATCGTATTTATAGGATTTGATAGTTGATACAGTAAATGCATAACTGCAGTATGTTATCTTTCATTTAATCATTCAGATGTCAAAACATTGAAAAATACGTAAAACTTAAACGTCTTGCAGCTTTTTTAATAGGAAATGCTCTCATGACGTGTGTTAAATCTACATTTAGCTTATTCCTTGTTGCTACTTCTATTAAACCTTATGTCAGCATGTATATAAGTGAGGCTTGTTCTCCTTGGTCATGTGGGTTGGGTGGTGGGTCAAAAACAAGTGAGGATTGAAACAGGTGACTTTTTAGTATGGGTTTGGATGGCTTACAAGTTCCATTCTTTAATAAATTAACTCTAAGCATGTTACCAACCTTTTTAGCATTTGATGTGCCAGTGCTAAAATATCTGGACGAAAATCAAGCGAGTGAAATGCTACTCTACATCTGAGCCTCTGATACTCAGCCCACTTAGGCGGGAGGATAGGCTGATAAGAATACATGCACTTCCACTAGTGAGATGATATTGTTCGATGCAAACACAAACAGCAAATATGTGCAAACATTACATACATTAAAGAACTGACAAGTTATTTAGGTACATTATAGTTGCTAGCAAATTCACACAAAAAAAAAAAGAAAAAAGAAAAAAAAACTTACTATTACTGAAAAGCATAAACTACAATGTTGGAAAATTTTGAAAGGCTTTTAGAGTCAACCCAGTTCTAAAAGAACTGACAAGTTATTTAGGTAAATTATAGTTGCCAACATTAAAAATACTTTTGAGTGTCAACCGCGTTTAATCTTCACTTCAGAAATGAATAAAGTCTGTTTGGATGTTTACAAAGTAAGAATCGTTTTGGTTGCAAACAAAGGAGATAATTAGTAACTCATAGTAATAGCAAATTAATATGATAAAGACAAATGAACCCTAACAATCTAAAAGCATGGTCAAGATTTAAATTACAAAGTGCAAGCCACTGCAAGGTTTAAACTCCCAAACTCAGAGGTCAGCTGTGCTTTAAAATAAACTAGACTTTAATACTTTGTCTCTATTTATTATCAAGTCTGTTTAAAACATTCTAAAAATCATCATCCAATAAGCTGCATGACAATTGACTTCACCAAAATACCCAAACACTCCAAAACAGAGTTGGGAACAATTGTGCTGATTTATCTTAGATGTTTGTAACCTTACAAATCAATGTGGTCATTGCTAGGAAAATATAGTTGCTTAAATGCACCATTAACTGAAACAATGAAATATGATGCCTGCTACCTGTAGACAGCCAAACCTGTGATGACATGGTAGTGCACTAGAATTTGCAAGAAACATATGTACAAGCAATGACAATATAGATAGAACAAGACCACCAAGTGCAACCCATTTTATTTTGGATTTAAACATCATATATCAATCATACACTTGAATAATGGTGTTATAGAAATTGGTTCCAATGCTGCTGCCAAATCATGGATACACCTCCTCATCTAGGCAACAGATTAACAGGATTTAAAAACCAACAATAAAAAGTTACAGTCATCAGCAGGTAGACAAAATTTTGGACGATCAAAACTTACTTTACGTATATAACAAGAGCTAAATTTAACGAATTTAGTATGTATTGGATCGATGAATCGCATTATGAAAAGATTGAGGGTACCCGACGGCGAAGATATCAGACGGTGGTGGTTGTCGACGGCGCCGGAAGAATATTATTATTGACTGTCGGTTTTGATTGAGGAGTTGATGACCAACTGAATAAGTGCGTTTTGATTTGGGTGTAATTTGAACCTCGAGCTTTAGTGAGGAGTGTTTCTCGATCTTCTTGACACTTACACTTCCATCTCTAAGTACATCAATCATAACTTGTTATACCAATCTTATTTGAAAGGTACGATACGGAGTAATAAATAAATAAACTATTAGGTGTTATATTAAAGACTAGTTTAGTGCCCGCGCTACGCTCGGGAACACAATATTCAAGTGATGTTTTAAGGATATTCATGAACGTTCCAATAAGTGTTGAAATAAAATCGTGGTAAACCGAAACACGAAATATATTTTTAAAAATTAAAGAGAATAAAATGCTCAGTTTTATGGTGTAGTTTATTTTGTTTAAAAATCCATATAAAAAGATGTATATTTATAAAACACTAAGGTCTTTAATTGTATATTATAATTAATTTTATCCATAAGTTTCATTTTCACACCCTATCAAATATAAACCGACTCATGTACACCCCTTGTAGTAGAGGGTTAAAAGTATAAATACTTTTAAATTTTTCAAAATTCTCCAAAATATTAGGGACCAAAAATGTAATTAGTTTTATTATAATATATTTTATATACATATTTTAAATAAAAAAATCATTATTATGAGATAAACTCTCAAATGATGCCACATAAGCCAAAAGCTTTAAAATAGTGTCACATAAGCTTTTTTGGTTTTGCTATATTATATAAAGATTAAGTACTGCATCAGTAGAAAATCTAAATCATTAAATATTAAATCAGTAAAAGATGCAAACCATTAACAGTTAGTATATTACTTAACTATTTAGGTTTTCTAGTGGTTTTTCAAGCCACGCTACGCAACCAGCTCTCGTTTCCTCGTCGTGCAACGCGATGAGGTTGTTTAGGCATAAAGTTTTGACGTTTTCTTGCATGTTTACTATTTAAACACTTTTTCTCTCAAATTCTATACCTAGTTACGAATTGGAGACGAAATTTGTCTGCAAAATGAGGTTTTGGATGCTAGAGTGAAGCAAATAAAGTGAAGAGAAGGCTCGGGATCAAGTCTTGTTTACTCTCATCACCGGGTTCTTTTATTCTTTTGTTTTTACTATCTTTTACTATGTATACTAATCTTGAGTTTGTTCTTATTTTTGTAATTATGGTTGTTGGCTAGTTTTATTAGACTATCTAGACTTTGATGAACCGTTGTTGATATTCAAAACGTATTTGGTTGTGTTTGGATTATGGATTATATATGTGCTTTATGTAAAGTTTGGATTTTTATTCGTTTGATGCATGATTGTGTATTGGAATTGGGTTAGTTAACTTTATCGTTTCACTAGATCTATGTTGAATGTCTTTCATAGGATATGATTTAGTTTAATTCATTGACTATGTCACTATGTCTTATAAATATAATATTTAAGATGGATTTGCAATAAAATCATAGGAATGATAATGTTAGTTAATCTAATGAAAATGTGCAGATTTTCTAAGTAACCGTGAGGGGATTAGATCAATTGGTAAGTCTCGTTCGATTAATTTTCTAGGTTAATATATTTGTGAGAAGTCCATATAGATTTAATTACCAAATCTGTTTATCAAACTAAATGAATGTTTTTAAACTGACTTTGGATTTTATACTGTGAGGTAGGGATTCAGTTAGAGTCACTTGATCATATTTAGGTTAAACAACTATGAGGGCATTTAATTGATTTAACTGAGCTTAATAGAAACTTGTATGTGTCTTCTCGAAAATGGTCGATGGTTCTATTTAGCGGTGCATGTCTTTAAGTAAGTATTATAGGATTCTAGTCCATAGCAAGACACTTCCATTTACGGATAAATTAAAATAACGGGGATTCGGGTCTAGGTGGTTTACTTCAATTCTCTGATTTCAAATCTCGTCTTCTATTTAGTTAATTTCATTTATTTGTTTAATTTAGTTTTTTAAGCAAAACCCCCCTTTTCACAAATAGTTATATTTAAAGTCTGTGTCTTTTAGTTAAGTTTCCATTTATTTAATTTAACGTAGTATATAGAGTGTGTATGTCGATACTCGGACTTACTTTATCTAGATTATATTCGATTGGTACACTAGCTGCCGGTTGTGTGTTTAGGATAGTTAATCGAGTATAAGTTTATAAATATTAAAACTTAGGTGTCTAAATAGTAGTTAATTTATATATATAGTTTAGCACACATAAGTTGTCAAACACGAGAAAACTTGCTTGGAGAATCAACATGTTTATATCCGGCCGGCCTTTAATTGACATATTTGGGTTCTTAGCCTCGGAGGTTGTGAACTTCCTTAAACAGGTTCAACAGGTTATTCATACTAAATTTTCGACCCCTAAAGGTCATGGTTTTTTTGTAGGCTCAGTTTCGTTATTTAAAAGAGGGTTGCAGTGCAACTTGTTACACGATTACCTATCACTTTATTGTAAAGAATTGTTTAATTTCCAAAATTTAAATTAATTAAAAACTATTTATCTAATTGAGAATATTCTTGCCATCGGTTCCTACTTCGAGACTATTTTTTATATTGGATCTCTATTAAAAAGAAGTTAACTCCTATATATAAGTTTTATCCGAGTTTTAAATTGTTGTTTATGAACGACTTTAATTTGATTGGAACGAGGATACCAATCGATTGATGTAACATTACTTCGAAATGGTGTTACAAATGATGACCGGCTTGATTAATTGGAAGTTTAAACTTAAACACCTGATTAAATATCATTTCGTTGTTTGAAGCATCGTTTCGGAGTAAATTCCCATCAACTGACTCATATCCTCTTTCCAATTAAAAAGCCTTAAAACTTCAGTTTAAAAATCGGATTAAACTTAATGGAGTTGAAATGACCCGTTAATCCATGGTAGATGTATTCACCATGGTATCGACTATGGATAGGTCAACTTTCATGAACATAAATGAAATGACAATGCAAGATTAGTTAAATTATGAGTACGGGAGAGTACTCTATAACTGCCCCGGCCTCTCATTGTAAGAGAGGTTTAATATACAAATTAAATAGACCAACATATTATGTAGTCCTTTTAACTTTTTAAGATTTGAAATGAATCAATAATAGTTTTTATAATTAAAACAACCAACAACAACAAAAGAAGTCCCAAACTTAATTGTGAACCAGCAAAAAGGGTTATTTACACTTGATGATTTTTCAAGAATTCATGGTATGTTGTACTTTATGTAATACTAAAAGTTGTAAAATATGGATATGTCCATTTGTACATGTGAAAAGGGACGACACTTACATGATTTTTCAAGATCCCATTAACTGTTGGACAGTTGAGAGTTTCATTACACCAATTCCTCCTCATTTATTAAAGTCCTTCTACCCCTCAACTTCACATTTACAACTCTCAATTCTCTCTCCCTCTCTCTCTTTAATATTCTAAGTTGGTTCATGTGTGTGGTCACAATTCACCATGAGTTTGAGTCTGGGTCTGGTCACAACCATTGTCATTTTGGGTGCAGTCATTAGTGGAGCCAATGGAGATGCAATGGTCAGTGGCTCAGTGTTTTGTGATCGTTGCAAAGATGGCCACCTTTCCCTCTTTGATTTCCCTTTAATTGGTCAGTATATATATATATATATTATCTTCATTTTTACAGCCTATATATTTATATGATATATGAGTATGCTTTTCTTATGTATAAACTCGTTAATGCATGTGATCATTAGTTTACAAGTGTTTATATATATAATATATTTCTTAAAATAGCACAGTTTTGGAGCAATGTGTACATAATATCCAAATTATTAAAAGAAAATCTCACCTTAAACGTTACCAGGCCAGGTTCACAACGTCTAGAACATCTAAATCCATTTTATGTGTGTATAAGTAATAATTACATTTTTTTAAGGCGGGTCAATTGTGAGTACTTACTCGTTAGCTTTACTAGTATACCCATATTTAAACCTAGGACGGTTTAAAAGAGGCGAAGACTCCCACCTCCCTGTAGACGACGTTCTGTTATAACAACATTTAATAAATCTTTTTTTTTGGTGAAGGAGTAAAAGTGACAATCGCTTGCCCGGGGCCGGATGGGCAACTGAACGTGGTTAGCCAAGAAACCACAAATTGGATAGGGAACTACGTAATGCGGTTCAATGGTGAACCGGATATGAGTGGGTGTCGGGCACAAGTTTCTGGTGACGGGCAGGGTTGTGGGGCAGTTGCTGGTCCTGCTGAAAGCTTAAATCTTGTGTTTCAAATGTTTGATACCGAGATTTATACTGTTAATCATTTGATTTCGCAACCTGCGGAACCAATGCCGAACTGCCCACAGTCATCTTCTCCTCTGCCTAAACCGGTGACACCTACATTGCCACCACCACCACCGCCCAAAGTAACACCCGTTCCTCAGTTGCCGCCCCTGCCTAAGTTGCCGCCCATGCCATCGGTTCCCTTCTTGGAACCTTCGGCATGCTCATACCAGTAAGTATAATCAGCATTAATCTTTCATAGTTGTTATGTATGTTAATCGATATCTTGGTAGTTAAGTGGTGTGCCTGGTTAGCTGTTTAGTTAAAAAGATCAACCACCAACCCGGCCATTTACTTTACAACTCCTTTAGCTTATTTATCACAACACCAATCTATTAAACATGTTCAGATTACAACCGGTCAACACAATCAATCCATTTGACTAATTTAAGGATACATGTGCTAAAAAAGTAGTGTATGTGTTACACGATTTTTAGCATATTAGAGATAATTTTTTGACAAGGCTAAATATATAAGTTGTGTTCGGTTTCAAGCTAGAATTCAAATCACCAACCAAACACGAAACACTAAATTTACGATATATAACGATAATTTGAGATGATTACGCTAACTATATGAAAAGGACAATGTTTGATGCATTCATTGATGTAAACTTTGGGCGACAGGTGGACACACCTCACCCTATCTCTAGTTTCTCTGAAGTTTTTATTTTATATTTAACTATGTTGAAGTAATTATAAAAAACGTTTGTTGATGCATATATAAAGTTAAAAAAAACTCATAGGTTTCAAACTTACGTAGTTACTAATCCTAACTTTTTTTATTTTTGGTAGCATATCACTAGAATAGCAACATTTATCGAGTATGTTATAATTAACGTTCATTTTTCTTTTTTCCTAGAATGTGGATGATGCCTGAGTTTGAATGTTACTGGAGGGTGCTAAACCCGGACCTAAAAGTGGCATTCGTGTTTGGACCATTAGCGGCACAAAAATATGGGAATGATATCACCTTACGGGGAAGCATGATGGGTAGAGGTGATCCTTACGAAACATTATTAAGGGAAAGTACAACCGCACTACTCAACTCCTACAACAGTCTCCAATTCCCCTACCATCCTCTGGATGTTGTCCAACGTTTAAATTTGGCCTTAGTCGGAGGATCCACACAACAAGTTCTCATGACCGCCCTTCGGTTCTTGAGGGCAAACTCAGGAAATCCCGGAAATGTTACTTGCAAATTCACAACATGCAAGTAAAACCTTGTTAGTATTTATGTTGTTACGCGTAATTAGAAATACATATGTATTTTGATCACTTTAAAAGTCAATATAGACTATTAATGTATGAGTACTTACAAAAATTAATGATATACATTAAGCATCATGAATTATTAATTAGGATTGATGTTTGCTTTTAGGATCGGGTAGCATACACACGCACAATTAAACTGCAGAAAAGTAACGAATACAAGACATAAGGATTTAGGATGGTTCGGTCGGTGTGACCTATGTCCACTTTGCTGCAACCAAGATTTATTATTGTTATGCTCTCTGCTCTAATGATGAGAATTATAAATGCCCTACGTACCCGGCCATCTATTTATAATAATAAAACTAAGGTAAATTACTTTGGGAACAAGAAAACATAAATTAGGAAACGTTCCTAATTTAACTTAACTAGCGTTAGGACGACTGCCCATGTAACGACTCCACAAACCCATCATTTGCAATGTTGTATTTTATACTAACATAGTCTATTATAACATCACGTTTCGTTTTTCTTTTGTATCTACATTTCAATCTTCAATATGTTTTTTTCCTATGTTTTTTATGTTTGTACTTAAGCACTTAAGCGTGTGTTGCATGTTAATGTCACCACTACAACATGTCATCTTATGACCCCGGTAAGAAATTTCGTTTTGCATTATTGATAAAGACATTTTCGGTTCCAGCATATAAAAGCATGTTAAGACCATTCCATACATTAAGACGGCAGATTTAATGGCCTGCAAATATCTATTAACTTTTTTGACATTTAGTTGCTTGTATTCATAGGTGAGTGTTAGAGTTTAACTCTATAAAACCCAGCGTATATTTGAACAAGTTGCTAATTAAGTAACTAGCTTGTTGATTAAGCTAGTGTTTATCAGTTAACTCACCATGTCCATATCCTCCTTGCTATTGCTTGTTCTTCTAGCATTGCTCTCACTTTGCTATGCTCAGAAAGAAGCAACGATTCAAGAACTCAGGCTTGCGTTTAACACGAACCGAATCAACTCAAGGCAGCTGGTGGAGTTCTATCTTGGTGAGATCAAGAAACTCAACCCGGTGCTAAAAGGCATACTTGAAGTGAACCCCGATGCACTATACGAAGCTGATAGAGCGGACCGTGAACGGGCAGCTAAGGTGCCTCGGTCCATGGTAGGCTTGCATGGCATTCCAGTCCTTCTCAAGGACACTATCGCGACAAAAGACAAACTTAACACCACAGCTGGTTCATTCGCATTGCTCGGGTCCACGGTACCTCAGGATGCGGGTATTGTTTCGAGGTTGCGAAAAGCGGGTGCCATTATTTTAGGGAAGGCTAGTTTGAGTGAGTGGTCTAGTTTTCGGTCACTTAGTGCGCCTAGTGGTTTTAGCCCAAGAGGGGGACAAGGAAAGGTTCGTTCTTAAACATTTTTCTACAGCAACACCTAGATTTTATAGAAGCGCTACACGATATTCCCTTGGGATGACAATAATCCTTATAAATTATTAACCTGAGTTAAATGTTTTTATATGTATAGAATCCTTACGTTCTATCCGCAACTCCGTGTGGGTCAAGTAGCGGGCCTGCGATATCGGTGGCAGCAAATATGGTGGCAGTGTCGATAGGAACTGAGACCGATGGTTCCATCTTATGCCCGACGAGCTTTAATTCAGTAGTTGGTATCAAGCCTACTGTTGGTCTCACTAGTCGTGCGGGGGTTATCCCAATTTCTCCATCACTTGACACCGTCGGGTAAGGTTTTACATACCTTTCATGTCTAATATTGTACAATCTCTTCACTATATGGCTTGAATGTTTACAACGTCTCGTTTCCACTTTCCTAAAAGATTATTTTTACCGGTGTCATAAGTCGTCATTGTTGGTTTCAGGCCCCACTTTACACACACAACACAAACTCAATACTATATATGTGAATGCAAATATGCAGAGAGATGAGTACAAAGAAGAAGATTTAATAATTATATGAAAAGTTGTACTTCATATTCAATAAAGAAGTGTCTATAAATAGACTTACAGAAGCTTAACGTGGGAATAATAAAAACAATAAAATACTCATTTCTATCCTAAAGAACCGGACAACTACTAACCAAATCAAACTGCCCAACGTGCAATTTGACTTACTTATTCAAACAGTCAAACTTAACTTGCTGCATAATTTAAAGCATTACTTAAATAAATAACTACTAATTAACTAGCTTGACCCATGACCCGTTTGACCAACTCTGACCCGAAACTCTAACATGTCAAGATTAACCCAACATTCACCCCCTTAATCTTGACATTGACCCGTTCGTTCATCAAAGTAGAGCCGGTTCTTCCATTTCAATCAAGTTGGCTTCGTTCTTGTCGTTCCATTTTGTACACTCATTTGCAAAGTGTCCAAATGCTCCACACTCATAGCATCTATACCCACTCTTGTCTCCTCGACCCGAACTTCTTCCACGTCCTCTTTCACCTCTACCAAATCCTCTACCTCTACCTCTTCCTCGTCCATAATGCCTATCATCATGCTCCTTGTTAGTGAACAAAAGTTTCACCTGATCTTCGTCTTTTTCATCATGGCTTTTGAGCCTTTCTTCAAATGCTTTGAGTCTTCCAACGACATCTTCAAAAGTCATAGTTTCAAGATCCGAATATTGCTCGATCGAGGCTACAATTGGCAAATATTTCTTAGGCATTGAATTCAGAAACTTTCTTACAATCACTTCTTCATCGAGGTTTGAACCGAGTGTCTTGAACTTTGCTACTATTGCACTAATCTTACCCGAAAAATCATTGAGTGTGTCGTTATCTTTCATTTTCAACTTCTCCAACTCACTCCTTAGAGTTTGCAACCGAGCTTTCTGGACCCGATCGGCTCCTAAATATCGAACCCGAATGGATTCCCAAACTTCTTTTACATCCTTGTGTTTTGCAACTTGTAGGAAGACATCTTCGGGTAGGGTTTGGAGGATAATGGCTTTCGTGGTGTAGTTTTTTTTCTCATCCACAGTGGCTCCTGTCACGGGATCCACCGCATCCCACAAACCGTACGCCCTTAACACCGTCTCAATCATTATAGACCACATAGTGTAGTTAGTTTCTGTTAATTTAGGACACTGAAGTGGTACATTACCTTGCTCCTTGACTGTTACTGCTACGGTACCTGAGTTTTCTGCCATCCTTGCTAATTTCTTGCTTAAATCTTTCTAACTTGCACTACTTCTCTTCTCTGATTTCTTGCTGCTCTTGCTTTAATCTTGGCGCCTCTTGCTTTACCTTGCTACTTCTTGCTTCAACTTGCTAGTTCTTGCTTCAACTTGCTAGTTCTTGCTTCAACTTGCTAATTCTTGCTTCAACTTGCTACAAATCAATCAGTTTTCACCAATCGATTACCTTGTTGCATGCTTTCTTTCTTCCTGTCAAATTACATGAAGTTGCTGCTGCACTTGCTTCCTTCGAACCCCCTTTTACGAGCCTAAAGCTCTGATACCAAATGTTGGTTTCAGGCCCCACTTTACACACACAACACAAACTCAATACTATATATGTGAATGCAAATATGCAGAGAGATGAGTACAAAGAAGAAGATTTAATAATTATATGAAAAGTTGTACTTCATATTCAATAAAGAAGTGTCTATAAATAGACTTACAGAAGCTTAACGTGGGAATAATAAAAACAATAAAATACTCATTTCTATCCTAAAGAACCAGACAACTACTAACCAAATCAAACTGCCCAACGTGCAATTTGACTTACTTATTCAAACAGTCAAACTTAACTTGCTGCATAATTTAAAGCATTACTTAAATAAATAACTACTAATTAACTAGCTTGACCCATGACCCGTTTGACCAACTCTGACCCGAAACTCTAACATGTCAAGATTAACCCAACAGTCATGACGTACTTTGTTTTTAGCAAGACTCAAATGTTAAATATGTCTTAACAAATAAACATTTTTTTGTCATGTACGTGATAACTCACAAGAGTGCTGCTGATTATGCACATTAGCATATATAGAGCCAGTTCTTTTCTTTTATGATTTTCTTTACTTTTTTATTAGGCCTATATGTAGAACCGTATCGGACGCGGCTTATGTTCTTGATACGATTGTTGGAGTCGACTACAACGACTGGGAGGCAACCAAAAAGGCGTCCCAATATATCCCGTCTGGTGGGTACGCTCAGTTCTTGAAATCCGATGGGCTCAAGGGGAAGAGAATTGGCATCGTTAGGAACCCGTTTTTCGTGTTCTCTAAGGGATCTAGCCTCCCTCAAGTTTTTGAAAACCATTTGCAAACATTAAGGTAAGGTTAATTTGGCGTTAAGAAATTTTTAAATAAATGGGGTAAATCCAATAATTATTCGATTTGGAGGTTTAGTCACTTAATTTAAGCAAAATATATTTGAGTGACTTAATTAAAACAAAATTGAAAATTTGTTATGTTTCTATGATATTTCCCCTTACAATATTTAAATTTACCCAATTTATTTGAAAAAAAATTCCTGGCATTACTTTTAAATGTTAACATTAATCATTTTTTTCTGAAATGTTTTAGTTATGAAGGTGCGATCTTGGTTGATAAACTGGAGATTGCCGGTCTAGACACCATACTTAACGTGACCGCAAGTGGTGAAGCTGTAGCGACAGTAGCCCAATTCAAAATCGCCATAAACGCTTACTTGAAATCACTCATAACATCTAGAGTTCGATCATTAGCGGATATAATAGCATTCAATCAAAAGTTTGGAGATTTGGAGAAGATTGATAAGTTTGGTCAAGAGATATTCTTGGCTGCCGAAGCAACAAACGGGATCAGAGATTTAGAGAACGCTGCAATTGCGAATATGGCTCGGCTGACGAGAGACGGATACGAGAAGATGATGGTTGAAAACCGGCTCGATGCGGTTGTGACTCCTGGTGCTAGTATTTCTCCGGTGTTGGCTATTGGTGGTTTTCCGGCTATAAACGTTCCAGCTGCGTATGACGATAAGGGTGTGCCTGTAGGCATTTGTTTTAGCGGCTTGAAAGGGTCTGAACCAACATTGATTGAAATTAGTTATGGCTTCGAGCAAGTGACAAATGTTAGAAAGATCCCCACATTTATACCTTGAAAAATACTTGCAAAACTTAATATGAATATCATATCGCACGAGTTTATATAATTATAACTAGATGCATGCGCGCAGCATATTTATATAACCCCGGTCCCATATTGCTTTACGTTTTTTTAACGGCAGTAGTTTATATATAATTATTTTACTAAATAAGTTAACGTCTAAATTAAAATCCATGACCTTCAAAATAATCAAACCTACAACATCCCTCTTAACCATTAAAAAACTATATATTGCTTTACGTAACAAAGAATATTACATTTACAATATTATAATTAGGGATGTTTACGAGCCGAGCCGATCGGCTCATTTACAAATCGAGCCAAATTTAAAACGGGCGTAATTAAGTCAAAATCAAACCGAGTATTTTTCGAGTGAGCATCGAACGAATTTATGAGGATTACTTTTTTGTTTTTTTCATTAAAATTAATTTATAAAAACAATAAATTTAAAGTTGAATATAATATACATAAATATAAATTAGTAATTTTAAGAAAATCTAGTATTAACTTTTATAATATATATAAAACTATTAATAATTAAAAATGATTATATATATAGCTATATATGTAGAAATATATACTTTGTTTTTATTGTTATTTAGAATATTAAATTATTAAATATTATAAATAATTGTTTTTTAATTATTAATTATATTTAAAATACCTAAAAATATTCAAAGATATTTTTTAGAAGTGATAAACGACTATCATTTACAAGTATTGTATAATATAACGACTAATAATTTTGAAAACATATATTTAATATCAATATAATTAGAGCACATATTATATACTTGTGCATATATAATTATATCAAAATAAATTAAAAATATTCGAGTCGAACCGAACCGATCCGATCGCACTTTTACTCGTTTTTTGGCTCGTTTACAAACCGAACCGAACGGAGCGGCTCGTTTACAATCGAGCGAAAAAACGAACGAGCATTTTTCGAGCAATTTCCGAACGAGCGGCGAGCGATTTGAACGGTCCTATTTATAATTATAAAACCTCATGTTAAAGTTCATATCGAAAAAGTTTATTGGTTTTCCGTTATGCATATTCTTGTCATGATTTATTATTAAAATTGAAGAGTACGAGATTGATTATTAAAACTATTCAAAACAGCTAATGATATCGTTAAATTTTGCAAATAGTATAATTAGAAGAGTAGGTAACCAAACAACAAAGGGCGGTTTCTTTATTGGTTCCGGTTCAAGTTCAGTGACCGGTTTCGGTTCACCAACTCTGGTCACGTGATTCTTAAACAAAGTGAAAGGATCACAAAGTGGTTATTGGCCAAATCACACCTTTTTTAACGTGGCTACAATTAAAAAAAAGTTATGTACGTTCTCTTTATTTTACCGAATATGTACGTACAATTTGAAAGCGAGTTGCAATTGTCCTTCTCGTCTAATAGTACATGGGTGATGATAGAAACGTGAATCTTTGAGGTCTTGGTTTTAATCCTGATTCAAGAGGATTTTACTGGTAAGTCAGACATGAAGGATCAAAAAGACTCATTCGGATATTGGAATAATTCTAAAAGTCGTTCGAAAAAAAAACTTTTATTTGACGAGTCGGATGTATACTAAACCCCGCCTACACCGTGTAAACAACTATACACTAATTAAGTGCAACAAATTAACAATTAATTTATCATGGATTAGTATATTGGTAACACTTTTTGCTATTTTTTAGTTTTAATTTATATAAAACTAGATTTAACACCCGTGTGTTACACACGGGTTGAATAAAAATATTTTTAAAAAATTATAACTATTATATTTAAAAATTTATAAATAATTTTATAAATTATTAATCATAAAATTTTGTCTTTATTAACTCTTATACTCAATTTTCCCTCTCAACATTTCTTTTATAAAACAAATTATGTTTTCCCTCCAAAAAAATTACGCACTAAAAACTCTAATTTATTAGATAGATGAACGCACATTATAAAACTTTTGCTCATTAATAATCATTCTTGAAATTAATATGTTTTACACACATGTGTTGAAGTTTTCTTTACTAATTTAATCATAATAATGCTTAGGTTTAGGTGAGCGAAGAGCAAATTTATGAAGGTGTTTAAGATCGAAATTAAATCCTGCAAAATAATAATAAGGGGACAAGCATGCATCTGAGTCACTTTGAGTTTTTCTAATTGCAGCTGAACCACTATTGAATATTCATATTGACCCCACCCCACCGGACCCAACCAAACCCATGGCTCGACGTTTATAAATATTACTACAACTTATGCAACTCTAGAACACAAACACAATGGTCAAACTCATGGTCACCATTCTCCTCTTCTTTCTAGCGACCGGAGCCTGGGCTCAATCGTCCGACGACGTTAGCTGGGCCAAACGAGCAGACACGGGTTCACAAGTCGTAACAACCATGCAATTCTATTTCCATGATACTTTGAGCGGAAGGAATCCAAGTGCAGTTAAAGTGGCTCAGTCGTCCACCAACTCACTTGGAGGTTTTGGTAACCTTATGATGATCGATGACCCGTTGACCGTAGGACCAGACAAAAACTCCAAGCTCATTGGACATGCCCGTGGGATGTATGGTCAGGCGGCACAAAATGATCTTGGGTTGATTATGGTTTTGAATTATGGTTTCATTGATGGAATGTATAAAGATAGTTCATTTAGCCTTTTGAGTTTAAACCCTGCTATGCAGACGGTTCGTGAGATGGCGATTGTTGGTGGTACTGGACTTTTTCGTCTAGCACGTGGTTACGCGTTGGCTCAAACGTATTGGATTGATCCTACTACTGGTGATGCAATTGTAGGGTACAATGTTACGATTGCTACTTATATTTAAGTTCTAATGTTTTTGTTTTTGTTCGTAGCAGGTGTATGTATGTGAGATTTTTAATTAAGTGCAATATATATTATCAATTTTATAATTCATAAGAGTGCGTCACTAAACTATAGAAGTTTCGTACATGATTATCAAAAAACATTATTTTATTAACATCGAATACATGTCATATTAATGGTTAGAGGGAAAGGAGTGGTCATTAGAGGTACGACACTTGTTCATGTCATGTAGACGTCACATCACACTTATTCAACTCTCACTCACATCTTCTTCAAAGGTGAAAATGACTCTTATTTGAGTGACTCCGCTCGTTTACCATTTTAATTTTTGTTATTTACTCTTGTTCATTAATTCGGTTTATATTATCATAACTTCTACTTATTTGTCAAAAATATATCAACATGTCCTGACTTGCTAACCATTTGGAAGTTTATGACCATAACGGTGTCATTTGTCTTCTCGTTTTCTTCAACGAGAAAGTTTCGGGTGCTTGTGCCAGTTTGGCTTGAAAATTCCTGCAAAAGAATCTTATCACTTAAAACACAACACGTTTGAAAGAACCACAAAACTAAGTTGGCGACGACTAAAGTCCAAGTCATCACAATGATGATGCCGATGCCTTTCTCGAACTTGTTTCACTTGATCCGTTTTGAGATAAATTCGAACCGAGTCTGAATTTGTTGAATTAAAACTGTTGTCGTCCTAACCGGCTGGGGCTAGTTCGTTGGGCAAAATGAAATCGATTTAAAAACTAATTCATCAAAATTCTGTTTTCAACCACAACGTATAACAACAATCTTCAGGTATCCATATTTTTCGCATGACGGTTAGTCAAACAGTTGATATATACACTACATCAAGATTCAACAAGTCGAATTAATTCACGAAACAACTAACAAATCAATCAATTCAACTCAGTTCACTGACAGACATTCAAAAAGAGTTGAGTTGCATTAGGGTTTTGTTCAATCTTTGCAAAATTGGTGAATGTATGAGAAATAAGAATCAGAAATGGCTAATCCACTACGGAATCGATCCCTTATCTTCTTCTTGATTGCTGCAGTTCTTGTCTTCATCGTCATCTCCTCGTTCTATCAAAAGGTATCATCCATACTCGCAACTGTTACAACTCTATTAGGGTTTCATCTGCTTGTTAAATCAATTTTCGATATTCGTACTGTTGATCATGTTTTAATAATCATCCGTACACTGATTTGAGTAAAATTTATATGACGATCGAGAAATTTGTATCTAATTGCTGTCATGATTGCATATGTTTGTTTGAGTTTAATACTTACAAATGGAAATGTGAATAATACTTTTGTTAAAGCATCATGTACTTCTTTGGAAGTTTTACTTAATTTGTATTTATTTGTGTGAAATTGATGGAGATTGCAAAGGCAATTGTTTAATTCAATCTTTTTCCCCCTTTTTTAATGTTTTGTCTTCAAAGTAAAGCTCAAGAGAAAAGTCCCATACTCCCATGTCGAATTTTGATTTCGTGCAGATTTGTAAAAGATTATGAACAAGTATGTAATACTTATGCTCTGTTGTCGATAATTGAGTCTTTTAGGTGGAAGAGCCTGTGCAGGAGGTACTTGAAATCACACACAGAGTATACTTGGATGTGGATATTGATAAGCAACACATAGGTATCCGTATATCGTATGAACTAATAATCTTATTCATTTCGTTTTACAAAAATACTGATTTTATGATGAAATTTGCAGGAAGAATCGTCATCGGATTGTATGGTGATGTAGTGCCAAAAACTGTCGGTAAGCATATTGCTCTTCCTGACATGAAAGATTATTAGGATGTGGATTTGGCCTCAGGCGTTATACATTTCATATAACTACTAAATCATCTGCCTTTTACATAGCAGCATTAACTAACCTTTTGTTTCATCTTTGCAGAAAATTTCCGTGCTCTATGCACAGGTAATCATATTTCCATATTTAATTTGATACTAGAGTTTCAATCTTTGCAGAAAAACCATCAAAGTTTTTAACAATATTGATTTTACAGTAACCTGTTTTGGCCATGTTGACCTGAAATTTGGTTGTAACTTTGTGTTGGCATCAGGGGAATTGGGAAAGTGTTCTACTGGTAAACCGCTACACTATAAAGGAACACCATTCCATCGGATCATAGTTGGATTCATGATTCAAGGTGGAGATATTGTCTACCATAACGGGAAGGGAGGAAATGAATCCATATACGGTGGAACGTTTCCTGACGAAAACTTTAAAATCAGACAGTCACACGCAGGTTTTGGAACATGTGTTTCTTACTTCTTTAATCGCGTATCTGGTATCTGGTCCTCTCTGAACCTGTATTTTTGTTTCAGGTATGGTGGCTATGGTGAATTCAGGACCGGATTCTAACGGGTCACAATTCTTTATCTCCACAGTAAAATGCTACTGGTAAATTTTTTGAGCTTCTACCCAAAACTAAGTGCCGATGACTGTATATGCTTGTGGTGGGAAAATGGGTGGGTTGGAATTGGATGTTGTTGGCATTGGGTATTGCGGACATTTAACCACCTGTTTTGTGTGCAGGTTGGACGGGGAACATGTTGTGTTTGGTGAAGTGATTGAAGGGATGGATAATGTGTGGGCAATAGAAGGAATGGCGGGTACATACAGTGGCAAGCCTCGTAAGAAGGTGGTTATTACTGATTCGGGTGAAATCCCAAGAAGCGAATGGAATGTTGGAACACGTGAATCATGACAGCAGCTACTACATTTTTGCAGGATGATAATGTTTCTTGGGTTTTACTTTTTAGATAGCTTGATATTTGCATGATCTCTGTTTTTGCACACTTTGTGACTGATACATGCCTATTGGGAAGTAAATAAGGGTCCAGGTACATAGTTTTGGATTTAACTCCCATATTCAAATCAGCAATAAAGCTAATATAACATCTTTCTTGTGGATGCTTTGAAACTAAAAGTTTGTTAGGGTCTTCAATTGCTTTAACAGTTGTTTTTCTTCCCATAAAGCTTTCAAAGTGTTCAACAAAGATGTTACCAACTTCTTCCCATAACAGAAGCTGTTTTATTTCTATTTTGGTTGCCTCTTTAAGCCATTCAACTTTAGCTTGTTGCTTCAAGAAGAGATCTTCATCTTTGGTAATTATTTTTAAGGCATTCAGATAGCTAATTACTTCATCTCTTATGTCTTAACCAGGAGCATGTTCAGGCAAGAATCTTGCTTGAACTTCAGTTTGATGATGGATGTCAACGCGGATATCTCATCAAGGTTCAGGGTAACATTAAAGTCCCCATCACTAACCAAGCCATCATATTTCACCGAGTACATCAGCTAAAATATTTTATTATAAGGAAAAAGAGTTAAGCATGTCAAATGTTAACAATCCATTTTCCAACTCTAATAATGACACTCTCAACTCTGCCATCTTTCCAACTTTTGAAAAGAGAAGAATGTGATTAATGCATATTTTATTTGTGTTAACTTTTTGTTCATTTCATCTAAAAGAGCATATGTAGTAAAATTCACTACCCTCACAAACTTCTTAGCCATTTACTCAACTGAGAAACACCGACTAATATTTGCATGAAATGATTCTAATTCACAAACCACAATCTAACACCTAAGGCTACTAATCTACTATAAACTAAAGATCACAAAGTCTTTATTATCACCCATGTTATTGTTCTAATTGGACACCCAATGAGTCGTTTTTTTCTTTGTTTTTCTACTTGTTATTGCGACCACGTTGACGACCAAAAAATCTCTAAAGGTATCTTGGGTTTCATCTTTTATTTTTTTATATCTTGGATGCTTTTTTTCTCTACCTACAATATTGAAAGAAAAAGTATAAAAAGCAATGAAGTTATACACTCATATTCTAAAAAATCCGTTTTCCATACATTTTCTGAATATATAATATTTATATTTAAATATAAATTCTAAATCAATTGATACATTTTATGAATACATAACATTTGTATTTGCCGGTGAACGTTAAATCAATTGGTGTAGGAAGAGGTCTTTCATAGTTTTTCAATATGTAGGTCATAGTTTCGAGTCTTACTGTGCTCTACATGTGCTACAGTAAGCTTTTACGAGTCTAGATGGTGGGTTATTGGTTTCCCTGAAATGATGAGCGTACTGGATTACTAGGATGTTTATAGTTAAAGGCGTGAGAACCGACAATGAGTTTACCAAAAGAGTAAATTACATTTTTGGGCCTTTATAATAAGTCAAATTACGGTTTAAGACCTTTATTTTAAATTTTTGCACTGTTTGACCTTTATTTAAATTTTTATCACGATTTGTTTTAACTGACTGATTGATTCATCAAAAGACAATCATTCCTATAAGCCCGTTCATTGGAATCGTTTAAAGTAGAATATCAAAGGAAATGCAAAAACACATTTAGGCCTTTAATCTAACTGCCGTTAAGTTCTTCTGTTAAATCCTCTTCATGTGCATTGCACATGAGGGTATTTTGGTCATTTTACATCTAAAGACAAAAATAATAATGTAGTGTATTGTTGGGGGACTATTTATGTAACATTTTCATCATCCCACAGTTATATATCATCATTCATCAACATTAACATTATCATCATCATCCACCACCACCACCACCATCCACCAATATAGCACCCTTCTCACCCAAAGGAATTAAAGATGTGTATGAGAATGATGAATCAATCAGGAAGTTGGAGTTCAATTTCGTTATAGCATCTAGCGACATTAGAAACGATTGCAATGGATTCATTTCTGATTCATTTCTGAAATTGAAACAATATTATCACAAACTAGACTGTGTTTGGAAACAGTATTATCATTACAGCAATGGCGAAACGCGCTCATACGATGTCTACGCTATCGTTCTATCAAAAGTCACTGACGGATTCGGATCTGAAATCACTTTTGCTCCTAACGGAAAATCTAAGTTTAATGCTACGAAGTGCAGCGAAAATAGTCCCAAAAAGGCAATCAAATTGCTACAGAACAGTCCCCAAAAATGCAGATATAATGTATCGATTGTCCAACACTTGTCCAGCGCTTGGCATGTGTGCGTGATTGTACAGCTCTACAATTATAAATGGTATTCAACAAAAAGAATTACATAATTGTATCGATGTTTGCTCGAACTTGTAAACAAAATCTTAATTTACCTTCATGGGAGACTTTTATATGCTTGTGGTCTCGGGCATCGCTTACAGTGTCGTGAGTGATTCTACTTTGCTGCAGTTGCTGTGTAGTTTAATATAGAAAAATTTGAAAGTAGATATGAAATTTATGCAGGGATTAGGATTATTATCCATGTCAACACCACATGTTTTTGGCCCATGTTAAGACTACAGGAAGGAATGTATTGGGCACACACAAAAGGTCTTGTTCTATTTAGCCTTACCGTTGATTGCAGCCGGGATGGCCGTTATGCAACTTCAATTCATTCAAATCATTAGTGAGCAATTGTTTAGGTTTAAAGGATCATAAACTGTTTCCACAAGTTGAATAGTTTTTCAGACAGGAGCAATGATGTGTCCGACGGAGATGAGTGAACTCATGATCTCAAATCGTGGATCACCGGACCGAGCTTTGAAATCGGTGGATTACAGCTCTGCAAATATCATCAACGTTGTTGATCGGACAAAACAACTTTCCGGTTGTGGTGGTTGTGTGATGGCTGTAGTGGGTTGAATTTCTTCAAGACAATGGTGGTGGTTGTGGTGTGACTGGACAAGTGGATGATGGTGTTGATAATGGGTGAGTAAATTACATAAATGGTCCTCTAGATAATAATAATAATACAATAATGGTCCTTTAGGAGTGAAATTACCAAAATACCGTCATGTGAACGGAAAAACTTAACTGCCGTTAAGTTAAAGGTCTAAAAGCGTAACAAAAATTTAAATAAAGGCCAACCAGTGCAAAAATTTAAAATAAAGACCTAAAATTATAATTTGACTTATTATAAAGACCAAAAAATATAATTTACTCTTATGAAAACTAGGATTATTCCACCCCGCGCGTTGCGCGGGGATTTTCTTGACTGGATGTTGTATCTAGCGGCATGATTTCAATGTTAAATCATTTTACATAGCAACGTATGGTTAAAAACCTGGCCACTATTGCTGAAGAGCTACTATAAGCATGTCAAAAGCGTGGATGGTGTTACAACAAAAGGAAGTAGTTGTATTTTTGCCGCTTCAAGGCTGGTGTAGCTTCCAAAATTTAGGTAACATGGTCCCTACTTATTGCTTATTGCGGTCTTAAGTCGGATCCTCCCTTCAACTTGGTGTTGTCGGCTTATCATAACCTTAAGATTACCTGTCAAAAAACTTAATGGTCTTATATGTAGCACTGTAACATTTATATACTATAATTTAGAAAAAATTTAAGATACCTTCTATTATCTAAACCTTTTATTAAAAAAAAAACTTATCAGAAAAACTTAGGATTTCTGACCTTTATTATGCCAAAAAAATTGCAGCCACAAAATGTTCAAAGTATTGGATCAAAACCCACATATCATCTTCACTGTAATAAATCCCATTACTAAATAAGTCATTGTTATTTCTAAAAGGAATAACAAAATAAACTATCAACAACAAACTAACCCCATAGTTAACTTACTTCTACAAAACGAAGATTGAAGGCTCACATCAAGAACTGGCGAACGTGTCATGTAAATCTTCAATCTTGCCAACAACACTTCAAATTATTGGATCACAACTTGCAAATCATAAATTCTCTTTAATAGTTCCTATACTGATAATTAAATTAGTTCATAATGATAATGATCCCAAATGCAAAACTGAAACTTGAAACCATACCCGAAATTAGATTGTTTCCTAAAAACTGAAATTTCGATTAACAGACCCACAATTCAGATCAAGGTAAGCTTTTGTAAGATCATAACCTAAAAAGATGTAATTATAAGAAAAAAAATAGGTAAAAAGTCATAAGCAAACTGTAAATTGACTTGGAAATGTTTTTAAAGTTTTCTTTCTTTTATTAATGTTATTAGCGCAACAAATTAAAAATGAAACATCAAGTCTTCAAACATTTTTTTGGACAATAGGACCAATAAGCCTAAAAAAATATTTAATGCTATTATCAAATGTGCTAAACTTTTGTTCAAATATGTTTACCTCAACTTTTACCTTCGATGTCACTAATGAACTTTTTTCACGTGTATTTTAACCTCAAACAAAGATACTTTCCGAGCAATCATATTAGTTGTCATGCTATACCTATAAACATAGATATTCAAAACTTAAGAAGTTAACTTTTGATTAGTACTTTTTATACCAAAAATGAGCAGTAAAAGATGAAGATAGGAAAGGCTCCATTAGAAAGAACAAAAATTGCAAACTATGACCGTTAATTCTCAATAAAAGGTACAATATATCATGCCTGCCAGGTTAAGTCTTTTGGACTACAAAAATCGACAAAAATAAATATAACAAACAGATTTTAGATCTATTAAAATCTTGCAAAAAAATGTTCAATAAAAAAGATCAACATAACACAATATAAGCCTTTTCGAAGGTAAGCATACTTTTAGGAAAGAACAATATAGAAGCATTGCGCTTAATATGTGCTGAAATTTGGGATTTGATAATACCTCAGGTGCAAATCATCTATAGAAGCAGTTGAGAATGTAGGCCCCATAACAAATCTGATGGTTATGATGGTGATGAAGCACTTACATGAGTCCACCAATTCACAGGTCATACAGGGATCTATAAATATAATTAAGTTTAGTATCAATGTATAAATCTAATTTACAAACATCATGCATAAACCAATATAGAAATCAATGTCACCCAATAGCCTCTACATTGAAATCTAACAGTGTACTTTCAAATTTGATACCTGATTGGGTCCTAAGATGTTGAACCGAACAAAAGTAACATAAAAATTAGCCTAGAATGGATATCATCTGAAAATGAGAAAATTTCCCAAAATCGTCAACTCAAAAAACCTAATTGAACGCATAAAACCGTAAAAAAAGTAGAATCGATACCGTATGAAAAAGCCAGAGAAGACATGATTTCAGTTTGTCATTATGTCTTCATCAGATGCCAAAATCAGTGACCTAAAACTCCTCGCCGCCACTATCAAGTAGTGTAAACATCGTTACCTTGGTTGTGAACGTCGCTGGAAAGTGTCAACAGTCCTTAAATGTCACCACCGGTAACCGTCTTCCTCTTCGCCACACACTCTCTCTGAAGTCTGAACTACAGGAAGAAAGTGGTTTCCCTCCTATCTTTCCTTTTTGGAGCTGAATTTCTGAGAATTAGGGTTTTGCTCGGAAGAAGACGCGTGGTGGCTTATAAACCCAGACCTCACACCTCATCATCATGTAAATCGAAGAGAAAACACGTGTATAGCATAAAAAATCTCTAAAAGGAAAACACCCAAACAAAGCTGGCTTAAACATTGAGAGGCAAGGTGGTCAAAAAAGAAACTTCACAAAAACAACTGTTCATGACCTTTTCTAATTATACATAGTATAATAAGTGAGTTTAATTATTAATGAGAACTTCCATCAAGCCCGCTCAAAAACATAATATATTTTACTTTAAACAATGTTTGAAAGCTAAATAAAAAAAGCATGTTCTCCTCCACGTAAACACGTTTGTTGATAACAAGTCATTTCCGTGTATGCCACCTGTGTCACCAAAATAACCGTCTTCTACCCTCCCACACTTTCTTCATTTCTAAGTTTCAATCGTAACAATAAATAAATATCTCCATATCTTGCAACCACCAACAACAAAATAATGGCATCACAAAACCCCAAATCTCTCTACCCAAAAATCGATCAAACTAACCCAGATTCACACTCATATTCTTCATCTTCATCATCTCAATCCATGTATCCCTCTGTCGAACCTCAAGATCTAGCCCAAAAACTATTCCCTGATCACACTGATCAAAGTCATCAAACCTACGAATCATCTGAAGAAGTCATAATCAAAATCCCCAACTCAATCGTTCACTTAATCGATAAACAACAAAGCATTGAGTTAGCTTCCGGTGTATTCGAAATCATCCGTCTCAAACAATCCGGCAACGTCGTCGCTGTTCTCGCCCGTATCGGCGACGAAATCCAATGGCCGTTAGCAAAAGACGAAGCTGCCGTTAAACTCGACGAGTCTCATTACTTTTTCACTCTTCGTGTACCTTCAGAATCAGGAAACATTTCACCTGAAGATATTGTAAACTATGGTTTAACCATCACCGGAAACAGTAGGGAAGAACTGGATAGGGTTTTAGATGAGTATAGTGCGTTTTCGGTGAAGGAAGTTGGTGGAGCTGTGGCGGTGGTGGACGGTGGTTCGGCGGAGGATAGAGCGGCGGCGTATTGGACGACGTTGGCTCCGAATGTGGAGGATTATAGTGGGTCGGTTGCTAGGATGATTGCAGCCGGGTCGGGTCAGTTGATAAAAGGGATATTGTGGTGTGGGGATGTTACAGTTGATAGATTGAAATGGGGGAATGAGTTTTTGAAGAAGAGGATGACACCATTGGGGAAGTCGGAAGTTAGTCCTGAAGCTTTCAGGAGAATGCAAAGGTATTGTTTTGTTGACTTTTACCTTTTGTTGACTTTTAAAGTCAACTTTCATGATTAAGCCACTCCTTAGTCCTTATCATTCGTATTTTTTTTAATTTGAACACGCCTAATTAGTTAATTACCCCCTTAAAAGATGCTATAATAATGTTATGCAATGTAGTGTTAGGCCATCCGTAGCGTAGTGGTAAGTGTGATTAAAAAAAAAGTATGTCATGTGCTTGCCATGTAAGCGGTGTGTTGCAGTAAAATGTAGTACATGAACTGTGTAATGGTGACAAAGGTTTTAATTGATGGAGGGGTTGAGAGTTAATGCAGGTGTATAAATGTGGTAGGTTATGAACTTTAAAAAACTAACAATAACGCCGGACTATAACGCCTTATAATAAGCGTTACGCATAGTAATGTTATGACTAGAAGAATCTATGAACCTAGTTTTAAAAAAAAACTATGTTTTGCAATAACGAAAATCTATACAATGGAGGAGACTTGAACTGAAAGAGTTAATATGGATGTTTTGTGATAAATGTTGAAAAGTGGGTTGAAGTATAGTAATAGTGAACAATGACATCTATATACAATGTTGTGTGCTTTGTATAAATTTGAAAGTTGTGGGATATGTTGTTGTTAAGGGTGAAGAAGATGACGCAAATGTCGGAGAAGGTAGCAACGGGGCTTCTTTCAGGAGTGGTGAAGGTGTCTGGATTCTTCACAAGCGCGATTGTGAACTCTGTACCAGGAAACAAGTTCTTCAAGCTTCTTCCCGGAGAGATCATTCTTGCTTCCTTAGATGGATTTAGTATGCATTTTATTTCTCAAATTTTTTCCTATTTGTCTGTCATTTTATTTGTGGATGTAGATGATTGATAAACCTTTTTGTGTACAGATAAAGTCTGTGATGCGGTTGAAGTAGCTGGGAGGAACGTTATGTCGACCACGTCAACAGTTACCACTGATCTTGTTACTCATAAGTAAGTATAATAACGTAGGCTTTTGGTTTTGGTGGGTGGTTTAATAGGTTTTACAAAATTTATAGATGGGCTAATTAGTTATTGGTAACAGGCATGGTGAAGATGCGGCCAAGGTTACGAGCACAGGGATGGATGCAGCTGGACATGCAATCGGGACAGCATGGGCGGTTTTCAAGATACGGAAGGCTTTGAACCCCAAGAGTGTTGTCAAACCCACGACTCTAGTCAAAGCTGCGGCTTCTCAGTCGAAATCAAAATCCTAAATCACCCTAAATTGATATGGCCTGGCCCGGGTGGTTTATTCTTGTGTTGATGTTGTGAGGTTGATATGTTATTGTAACATCGTATCTTGGGTTTCTCAAGAAGTTATTAAAAATAATAAAATAGGATATATAGTATATAATATACAATGGAGTTAGGCCACCTGGTGCACCCATGAGAAGGAGACGAGGACCATCTCATCTCGCGAGCACACCACCTTGGCTGTGGACTGTGGTGATGTGACCTCGCAAGTGGGTGGCGAGGTGGATTGGATTGTAATGTTTGATACGTGATAACAACTAGATTATTTATTTTTATATTTATTTTAATGTCTTCATATTGTCACCGTCCAAAAGATGGTTATCTAAACTAGGGGTGTTCATTATTCGAATACCATTCGAATTATTCGAAATTCGATTCGAATCGAATTCGATTAAGGCCATTCGAAATCGATTTTCAGTCATTCGAATTCGATTCGCATTCGATTCGAATAATTTTGTCGAATGTGGATCGAATACGAATATGATTTTCTGTATTCGCATTCGATTCGCTCAATTCGAATAAGAAGTTTATATATTTTTTAATATATATTTTTAATATATCTAATTAATTATCTATATATGAATATGATTTAATGGGCTTGAAGTAAAGTTAAAAATACCCAAACCCAACCCATTACCTAATCTTAATTGTTGTTTCTAAATATGAACATGATTTGGTGCTGTTACAACTGCTTAATTGTTGTTTCTACAAGTTTTAAACTTGTTTATAGTCTTTTTTGTGTTTGATTATGCAGTTTTAGACCTTTTGTTAACATGTTTTAGACTTGTTGATGTGCTAGTATTTTGCATATTGTTTGGGTGATGTTTTGCACATTGTTTGGGTGATGTTGTAGACTTATGTTATGTTGGTGTTACATTTGTATTGTTATTTGATGTGTTTGTTTATTTATATTTTTGTTAAAGCGAATACATTCGAATCTATTCGAATTCGATTCGAATTCGAATAACTTAATCGAATCGAATACATAGATTTTTATTCGAATGTGGATCGAATACGAATACATTTTTTAAAAGTCCCAATTCGACCAATTCGATTCGCCTAATTCGCCCAATTCGCATTCGATTCGAATGAACACCCCTAATCTAAACAGGTGAGACTTATGGCGGATCTAGACTTATGGCATGGTAGCATCTGTCACCTTTAATTTATTTAGAATTTAAGGTTAATTTGATATAATGAAACGTCCAAAAGATGGTTATCTAAACAGGTTAGACTTATGGCGGATCTAGACTTATGGCGGATCTAAACTTATGGCATGGTAGTATCTGTCACCCTTAATTTATTTAGAATTTAAGGTTAATTTGATATAATTAATTTATTAGAATTTAAGGTTAATTTGATATAATCCTTATATAATATAGCAAAATAAAAAAATCCTATGTGGCATCTTTTCATAGCTTTTAGCTTATGTGGCATTATTTGAGAGATTATTTTATAATAATAATTTTTTATTTAAAATATGTTTATAAAATTTATTATAATAAAACTAATTACATTTTTGGTCCCCTAGTATTTTGGAGAATTCTGAAAAATTTAAGAGTATTTATATTTTTAACCCTTTACTACAAGGTGTGTACGTAGGTCGATATATATTTGATAGAATTTAAAAATGAAACTTATGGATAAAGTTAATAATAAAATATAATTAAAGACCTCAATGTTTTATAAATATACATAACATTTTTATGTGTTTTTTTTTTTAAAATAATCTATACCATAAAACTAAGCACTTTATTCTCTTTAATTTGATTATAATATTGCTATACTAAAAATCTAAATTTTAAAAATATATCATGTGTTCCGTTTTACCACGGTTTTGTCTCAAAACTGAATGAAACATGCATTCATGAACACCCTTAAAAACATCACTAGAATTGTGTTCCCGAACATAATGCGGGCACTAAACTAGTGTATATAAAATAACTAAACTTTAAAAAATAATTATATGCATAAATATATAATTTGTTTTTATTATTATTTGAAATATTAAATTATTAAATATTATAAATAATTAAATCTTTATTATTAATTTTAGAGTATTTGAAATTATCTAAGATATTTATATAAATAACTATTATTTTTAAGTACTTTAAATACAATTAATAAATTTAGAAAATAAATATTTGTTCCTTTTGACCGAGATGTGAATGCCGATGATATGCTTGGTATACGGATAGATTTCAAACATATCATATAATTATGTATATATATTTATACATAAAATAAATTAAAGTTATTCGAGTTGAATCGAACTGAGCGGATCTTTGCTTGTTGTTTGGCTTGTTTACAAACTGAACTGAACGGAGTGGCTCGTCTACAATCGAGCGAAAATACGAGCGAGCAGTTTTTGAGCGAGCATTTTTCGAACAAGCAACGAGCGATTTAGACAACCCTACTTCCTGATGCAGACTTGGTCCAACCACAACCAACACCCACCACCCACCATCCCCACCACCACCCATCGTCCACCACAACTCATACAACACATCCAGTTTATTTTAGCAATCAACAGAAGTTAAAACAAACAGTCGAAGGGCAGATGTTTGGTTCACCTCTTCTTCTGCAGATGTGGTTCGTAGATTGCAGACAATTTTTATGCAGAAAGAACAAACAGCGTCAAAATGTACAAGCGAAGAGCATATTGATAGGAGAGCGAACCAAAATAAATGAAATCAAGCAAACAACATTAATAGGGGTGTAATCGAGCCGAGCCGAGCCAAGCCTGAGCTTTACTATGTTCGAGCTCGATTAGATGAATTTTCCATGAAGCTCGGGATCGAGCTCGACTCGATTCGATCCTTTGTATGGTGGCTCGAGCTCGGCTCGTGATATGTAAAGAAAGCTCGAGATCGGCTCGAGATGGGCTCGAAATTTTACCATCCGATGGGCTCGTTTACAAAAGAGAACAAATCACTTGTAACAAACTAATAATTTATGTATGCAGCCTATAACAGTTCAAAAAAAGTAAAAAACCTTGCGATTTGTAACAAGAATATGCAGCCTATATCACTTCTTACTGATTTGTAACAAATCACAAATCAATATGCTTTTAAAGAGACTTGACTCTAACAAACAATATGCAAAACATACATTACTAGAGTAGATCTGTAGACGTAATTTGAAATCGAGCCCAAGCCTAATTTCTAAACAAACCTTGCGATTGAAGATTGAAGAGGCGACGGCAGGGGTCCGGCGACGGCAGGTGTAGGCGATTGAAGACTGAGTGGTCGATGTATGTGGTTAACTGGTTATGTGAAGTTGAGTTGTTAGTTAGGGTTTTATTTTCTTTTGGGTTGGTTTGTATTAAAATAAAAATTTTAAACTTATTAAAACTCTATAAGCTCGATAAGGCTCGCGAGTTTTGAAACGAAAGCTCGAGCTCGATAATAAAACGAACAATATATAAAGCTCGAAATCGGGCTCGAGCTCGTTAAGGCTCGACTCGATCAGACTTTTTACCGAATCGATCTCGAGTAGCTCGCGAGCCGGTTGGACTCATTTACACCCCTAAACATTATAAACAAAATCCGAAAATTTGCAAGCTAGCAAACCTACAGAAAGGAACAAAAAAGCACACAAACAAAATGTTTTAGAGAACTACTTTAGCACCAAATGAACCATAGAGATTGTGAATGTAAGAAAATGAATAAAGTTGAACAATTGTGTTTTTGAAGCTGTAAAATTTGGTTTTGTATGAATGTAACTTGTCAATAAGCACACCAAGAGTGTTCAACAAACTGTAATTTGAATTCAAAGTTCATGCCAAAATCAATTCAATAAACATATATCACTTTAATTAGTTAATAATAATGTGTGGATCAAATCGTTTATATTCAGAATCTGTTTGCTTGGAAAAACAAATGAGACTGAAACACACAGCACTACTGATCCTAAGGAAACTACGAGACAAAATTAATTGCATCTTTTTACAATTCAATCTATATTAGCACTTGAACATTGATACATGCATGCAAACGTACATCCGTGCTAGCTTCTGAAAAAGTAAATCAAAGCTAGCTAGCTAGCTAGCTAGGAGAATGACATATATAAAGCTACACACAAACCAAACAATCACAGTTACATCACATGACAAACAAATAACAAATTAAGGAGATAAACAATTAACACCAAAAAAATTAAACAAACGAAATTACAGATCATAAAACAATAAATAAAGCAGTCACAAAAAACCCAACAACGTACGTACAGATCGATCTAAAACAACGGAGGAGCAAAATGATGACCGGGTAGAAAATTAACACACTTACCTGCAGGGAATATATTGAAAGCAACCAACAGAAAATCAGGAAAGAAAAATTAAAAACAAGACTAAAATAAAAACCTACTAGCTAGTTACTATTCAAATAGCTAGGTATAATGTTCACGGACCATGCTTTTTAAATACAAAAAAGGATAATAAAAGCTTTTTACCAAACCCCACCACTATTTCTTCAAATCATCTTCCGACGATTAATTCCGACGATGTATCCCGGTCATGTTTTATAGCCGAAAAAAATCATTTGGGAAAATCACCGGAAATAATCGCCGGAAAGTTGGGAAAGATGACCGGAAAAAATGGTGGTGGTGTTTTGGAAAAAAAGTTGGTTAAGCCAACATATATTTCTAGGATATTCCCTAAGCCCAACATTAAAGATGAAAGATGTTTCCTAGGCCCACATCAAAGATGTTCTTTAAACGCACATCAGGTGAACACGTGTTGAATGCAGAAAACCTCACGTGTAAGGAATGTATTAGAGATATGCGCATAATTTACAACCATCATTTAACTAACATTAGTCGGTATATCTCAAATAATCAAAATATGTCTATGAGGTGTAGCCTGAAAATTTTTGTATTCATTTTTATAAAATACCTTAGTTAATTGAGTAAACTGCAGTTTTGGTTTATATGTTTTGATATCAGTAACAGTTTCAGTCTCATCTTAACAGTTTTGGTCCATGTGTTTTTATTTTTTCTAACAAAAATGGTCCTGAACACTAACTTCATCCAATTTTCCGTTAAGTTTTCCTCACATACGGCATAAAAATGTCATTTCTTCCACTCTTTTTGGCATGCGATTGAATAAAAAAGTTAACATACATGATAACGTAGATAAAAAAAGGGAGAGAAATGACATTTTTACCCCTAAAATGCGGTGCACGTGTAAGAGACTTAATGGAAAACTTGATGAAGTTAGTGTTCGGGACCATTTCTGTTAGAAAATAATAACACATGGACTAAAACTATTAAAGTGAGACTAAAATTGTTAATGACATTAAAACACAGGAATCAAAACTGCAGTTTACTCAGGTTAATTAATTGTACATTTTCACAAAGTCTAATGCATAGTGCTGAATTTAATTTTCATCATGCATGTGTCGCGACTCGCGAGTTTTGTACGTCAAAAGCAAAACTGTATTTTACACATGTGACTTAATTTTCATCTTTCATGCATCTGTCGCGAGTTACTGTGTACGTCAAAACTGACATTAATTTTACACATGTGACTTAAATCTAGAGCTTGTTTTCCCTTTATAGAGAAGCAAACCTTATTATCTTCCTACCTCACAAATCAAATGGCTACTACTGATGATAACCACTTAATTGTTCTCGAAAAGTGCCACGTCTCACCACCACCCAACACCGTCGGCCAAAGATCACTACCCCTAACTTTCTTCGACTTGGGATGGCTACTTTTCCATCCTCTTCAACAGCTCTTCTTTTACAATTTCCCACACCCCAAATCCCATTTCATAGACACAATCATCCCCAAACTCAAACACTCCTTATCCATAACTCTTCAACACTTCTTCCCTTTTGCAGGCAACTTACTCTTGTTTCCTTCTAGTTCTACAAAACCCGAAATCCGTCATGTCGATGCCGATTCAATCGCACTTACTTTCGCTGAATGTGATCTCGACTTCAACCATCTCAAAGGAAACCAACCTCGTGATTGTAACATGTTTCATCCTCTAGTGCCTCGTCTCGAAAATGCTTTCAAAGAAACCGATGATATCGTCAAAATCCCAGTTTTTTCCATTCAAGTGACAATTTTTCCCAACTCAGGCTTCACCATTGGCCTCACAAATCATCACGCTCTTTGTGATGCAACAACAAGCTATGATTTTCTCATGGCTTGGACTTCGATTGCTAGACATGGCACCGATGAGCTGTTTTTATTATCTAGTGATCAATCACTTCCGTTTTACGATAGGGTTATACAATACCCGAGTTTATTAGATGACATGATCTTAAGTTTACCGCCTATTCGAACAATCGATGAAACTTACACCGCGCCTGAGCTGCTTCCTCATGCTGATAAACTCCGGTTTACACTTGTGTTAACCCTCTCACAAATCAACAGGCTAAAGAAATGGGTATCGGTTCAAGTTCCATCACTGGAAGTAATTGTATCTTCTTTCGCTGTAGGATGTGGTTTTGCATGGAGTTGCATTGCCAAATCACGTGTTGAGGTTCTGGGGACGGAGGGGGAGTATGAGGAGGAACGGTTTACGTGTATGGCGAACTGGAGAGCTCGTTTGAACCCGCCGCTTCCTCCAACTTATTTTGGTAATTGCGTTGGGCCAATAATGGCAACAACTAAAACCACGTCGATAATAGGGGACAAGGGTTTTCCAATAGCGGCTGAGCTGCTAGCAACCGCTATAAGGGAAGGAGTAAAGTGTAAAGAAGGGGTGTTTAAAGACGCGGAGACATGGATGGAAAGGTTCTTACGGGATGTCCCGACAATGGGTGTGGCTGGAACACCAAAGCTGAATGTTTATGAGGTTGATTTCGGGTGGGGAAAGCCCGAAAAATACGAGACTATATCTATAGATTTTGGTACTACGTTATCGGTTAATGCAAGCAAGGAATCATCAGAAGGTCTTGAAATTGGTTTGTGGCTTCCTGCTAAACAGATGGATGCTTTTATTTCCATATCTAAAAATGAACTAGAGAACATGCATAGTGTCTCATGATTTTTAGTGTGGTACAGTATGTAATTGTATTGTATGATTTGTTCTTTATGTACGTTTTAATAATTGCCTGCCTAGATCCATCGACTTCTTTTTAATAGATAATAATTGGACTTAATTTAAAGTATGCATGTCATATTAATTTTAGTATTTTACCTAGGTTTTATGGTTGGACTTAATTTTACCTAGTGAACAAACACGTACACACTTATTTAACGTACTATGATTCTCAAGCAGACAACTCAATGAGGGGTGAACCGATCAGATGCATGATCACGAAAAGTCGAAAACATAGAGCTACGTACTTATTAAAATATAGGGTAAGGTACATTGCTAAAATTAATTTTTTCCTCGTACATATATTGACGGAAAACGAAGAAAAGAGAAAAATACATTACTCCCTCAGTCTTATTTTGAATATCCACCTTTTCTTTTTTGATTTTCCAATTTAAAAGTAAAATTATTTAATACCAAAACTATTTTATGACTAAAAGACAAAAGATTTTAATGATTATTATTATTTTATAGGTTGAAAATTATATAACAATCCATTTTTTCTTAAATCTTATGTTGTGAGTCACATGACACTTAAAATAGGACGTACTCAGGTCTTTCTTCACCGGTGCTCAATAAAGCAATTTGTTAGTCGTCTTCGTTTATCAATTAACCATATTTTATCTTCGTCTTCTTAGTCTCCTGCGCATATCGTCTTCAAATTGTAAGTAAAGACGCTCGAATTTAGTTCGATCTGCTTTAGTTTAGTGTAACGCAGCTTTTATACATTTTCACCATACTTTGTTACTTGGTTTTTGTTGCTTCAAATGCCTGTAAAAACACTAATTCACAAATTAGAGATGTCTCGTTGCTTGTAAATTTGAATCATTAGGTGGTGGTGGGTGTTTTAGTCGATAAATATAAAGAACACAAATGAATAACTCGATCATAAAGACACTTATAACTCATAATTTTTAACCTAATCTAGTTAGGAAGCTTTCATTAAACTCCTTAATTGGATTTGGTCCATCTCACAAAGATCGGATAAGTCCACAAGACCAACTTGTCTAACAGACTAAGCGAATTAAGTCCAATAGGTGTTTGATTGAAACTTGTGAGCTTTTTCTTGTTTGACTCCAAGAAAGATCTACGGATGTAATTTCCCAAAAGACTCGGATTTGCTGGAAATGAACATGAACATGAACATGAAGAGAAGAAGAAAACTGTTGACTCTCAAATCTCCTTAATAAACCAACCATTTTCATCTTCATTTTCTGCGCATAGCATATCGTCTCCCAAATTGTAAGTAAAACGCCTCAATTTAGCTCGATCTGCGTTTTTAACTTTTTATATATATTTTCATCATATTTTGTTAGAAACTTTGTTAGAAATGAGAATTTAACTGTCAAATGGATCGTAATTTTATCTTATTAAATGAAAATGCAATCCATAGTCAATAAATTTTGTTAAAAAGTAAGTTTTTAATTTTCAAAGTTGCCCATAAGTTTAATTTTATTTGATGAAAATGAATTCATATAACCTTAGTTGTTTAAACTCAATTAGGTTAATGATATTTTTTTATATAAATTTTTGCCCCTAGTGCCCGGTGGTTGGTTCAGTCTCCCCTGCCTCACCGGGCTTGGCTTGGTTTGAAACTTGTGAGCTTTACAAAAGATATCATTAACCTAATTGAGTTTAAACAACTAAGGTTATATTATTTGACTTCAAGAAAATGAATGTAGTTTTACAAAAGACTAGGCTTTGCACGTAGCTTGTTGCTTGTTTGTCATATGAAACTTATATATTGATATAAAACGGGTTAAGTATTATGATTATTAATTGAGCGCTTCTTAAATTCTTGATTCAGCTATTTTTGGAGAGATTATGACATACACAGGGCTAGAACTGTTCATGGAGAACTTGAAGCAATTAAGTTACAGCAAAGATAGTCCAATAGTCAACAACAACGCATCAATTTTATCGAAAAGGCCTCAAATGCAACTCCTTTACCAAGAGCTTGGCTACATTATGCAAATCATGTTTGTTGAAGAAGAAAATGTCATACAAACTAAAAAATCTGAAGAGAAGATTCAAAGATGTGGCTCAAGAGGCGCACAATATTGTAGGTCTCTTTGTATACTATAATTACAAGAATTCAACATGTCCCAACATAGTTAAGCGTTTCCTGAGTTGTTTGAAAATGAAAAGATCAATCAATCTTACGGATGTTATGAGATCACTCCACTCTATCAGAGAGGAACTCGTTATGATCCTTGATAACCGGAAAATGGATTCATCTGACAACCTGAAAACGCAAGCTCAAACTGTTGTTGCTGAAACTTCCAGCGTTAGAAAACCATCAGAAATGAGGAAAGTATTGGAAGAAACGGTTGTGGGGCTCATTCATGATGCTGAACTGATACGGGACAAACTGGTAGAAGATCAAAAGCATCTGGATGTGGTTTCTATTGTTGGTATGGGGGGATTAGGCAAGACTACCCTTGCTACCAAAGTATTCAATGATCCTTTTCTTGTGTACCATTTCCATATCCGAGCTTGGGTCACTCTTTCTCAAACATATGAAAGACGGGATTTGTTGATTCAGTTACTGTCATCCATTTGCCCTGAGTTAGACCCTATTAATGCAAGTGACCTAAGACTTCGTGAGAAGTTGCACAAAAGTCTTATGGGCAAGAGATATTTAATTGTTGTTGATGACATATGGAGCATTCAAGCTTGGGATGACCTCAAACTATTTTTCCCAAATCATAACAATGGAAGTCGAGTTCTGCTCACTAGTCGTCTGAAAGAAGTTGCTTTACATGCAAATGCACATGGTTTTGTTCATCAGCTAAACTTTTTGACTGATGAGGAAAGCTGGGAACTACTGCGTAAGAAGGTCTTTCATGGCGATGATTTCCCAATATCATTGATGGAACCTGGAAAAGAAATTGCAAACAAGTGTTGTGGATTACCACTTGCGGTGGTTGTCGTAGCAGGAGTTCTAGCAAAAGAAGTAGGAAGCAAAGATTCATGGGAAAGAATAGCTGAACGTGTGAGTTCCTACATTGTGAATGATCACAACGGGAATGTGGATATCTTGGCTTTGAGTTATGACCATTTACCTCTTCAGTTGAGAGACTGCTTTCTTTATCTTAGTGGTTTCCCAGAAGACCATAAGTTTCAAGTACGAAATTTGATCTGGCTATGGATAGCTGAGGGATTTGTAGAAGAAGATGGAAAACGAAGCTCGGAGGAAATTGGAGAGGATTACCTAATGGAGCTAGTCGATAGAAACCTTGTAGTTGTTACAGATAGAAAATTTGATGGCGCCATCAAAGCTTGTTCAATCCATGATCTTTTGAGGGAGCTTTGCTTAGAAAGAGCAACTAAACGAAATTTCTACATGAAAATAAACACTCCGATAAGTTTGATTTCTTCTATGAAGCCACGCCGCATATTCACAAAACGGGGTTTCGAATTTTACAACTTATTTTATCAGTCATTCCCGTGCTGGGTTCATTCACTTTTGTGGTTTCATAAGGCATGCCGTTGACTAACATCACTAATGAATATTTCAATTGCTACCCGCTTCTGATGGTCTTGGATCTACAAAAGTGTCAACTTGAAGACTTCCCTTCATCTATTGGATTACTTGTTCACTTAAGGTACTTTGCGTTTTGGTACACCAAAGGTTTTCCATCCTCAATATGTAATCTTTGGAGTCTTCAAACCATCATTGTTAAAAGCTACAAACGTTTTCATTTACCCAAAACCATATCAAAGTTGGTGAACTTAAGGCATTTATGGAGTGATGGGTATATTTACCTTCCTTCAATTAAAAAACCATTAAATTTGCAAACCATTTCCAATGTAGCTTTGGCAGACGTGGGTAAAAGTTGGGATAAATGTATACCTCGTATCAAGAAACTTACATGTGCCACTCAAACAAACACTCATCAAGACTTCAAGTCACTCGTTTCCCTAGAAGCACTAATGTGTATTAATATAGCCTTCCGAAAGATGCATGTGACGTTTCCTGACTCATTAAAAAAACTCTCACTATCAGGATCTTGTCTTCCATGGAGTGATATGTCAGTTGTTCAATCTTTACCAAACCTGGAGGTTCTAAATATACTGGAGCATGCTTTTTTGGGACCCAAATGGGAAACCAGCGAGGTTCCATTTCGGCAATTAAAATTGTTGAAACTTCAGGGCCTGGACATTGAGCAGTGGGAAGCTTCTAGCATTAGCTTCCCATGTCTCACACATCTAGTGCTGGATACATGCCGACGTCTTAAAGAGATCCCTCTTGAATTTGGTTACATCTCAACTCTTGAGCTTATTGATGTTGATGACTCCAACAATGCTATTTTCAAATCCCTTTATGAGATTCAAGAAGTGCAACAAGATTTTGGAAACGAGGTTTTGAAGATCAATGTTAAAAAAATGCTGCACCGCCTATCCTTTAATAGGAAATTGCGAGGATTGGCATGGATGGTTGACTGGTAAAGTATACTTTTTTCCCTTTTACAAACTGTAACATGCTTATTCCATAACATGTGTGTTTGTTTTATAACCACATGCATTATACTTAGGTTGTCTGATAATATATCAAAATAGGTGAATATATATATATATATTATATTTTGAGTCTTATCTCTCTACCATGCATGTAATCACCATAGTTATCAAAGACACGACGCACATCTAGGCGAGAGGTGCCAAAAAAAGTGCAGGCCTGAGAAAAAAAGCGCACTCAAAGAAGGAAAAAAAATAAAATATAATATGTAATAGAAACATATGAGATCTTATTAAATCTTCATAGCAAAGAAAAACACAATTACAAGGAATCGCTTTGTTTTGTCTCCTAGTCCCTCATGCGAGTGCTTTTGATAACTATGGTAATCACATACCTTAAAAGTTAATGTCAAAATTATTATTGTTATTTCTTTTAAAGAAATCATATTCTAATGTCAAAAGGCATGTTGCAATGTTACATGGCTGTGGACTGTGGTAGCATCTTTCCAGCCTTAGATATTTGAACTCTTTGTTTTAGGAAGGTGGGAGTAGAAGATTTCATACCTTATAACCCATCAATAACAACACTTCACCTCATAACTACCTTCACTTCATTTTTTGTTAGGTGTGGATACCCTCACTCCTTTTTTTTAATGACTTTAAGTTAAAAATAAAAAATGTAAAAAAACATTCATTAAAATAAAGAAAAACTAAAAAATTACATTAATTAAAATAAAAACAAGTACATAATTTATTTATAATAAAAACTAGAACATTTTAAGGATGCAGCATCCCACGCTTCCTACAAGTTGTCACGAATCAACGTGGGTGAAGGGTTTGCTAAATTGCGGCGGTACTCATTCAATGCTCTGATCATGAGATCCGTTTTGGATTCTCCGGCTAGCCGCATTATGGTCGCATTACCATATATGCGATTAAAGTGGGACATTCGACTCATCATAATCGTCCACTTTGTATTAAGATGGTGAACGGTTCAGTTGCTACCACCCTCTAGCTCATTGTATTGTCGAAAAACTCATTTCCAAAAGTCTCGACCTCCTTCACTGGAAAATGAAACATTTAACCGGCCAGGCATTTGCCAAGTTAATTTTCCATTAAAGAATAGCTGAACGTGTTGGTTCCTACATTGTCAATGGGAATGTACGTGGATATCTTGGCTTTGAGTGATATATATGTTAGCTGTTCAATCTTTACCAAACCTAGAGGTTCTGAATATACTAGTGCATGCATTTTTGGGACCCAAATGGGAAACCAGCGAGGTCCCATTTCGGCAATTACAATTGTTGAAACTACAGGGCCTGAACATTGAGCAGTGGGAAGCTTCTAGCATTAGCTTTCTATGTCTTACACATCTAGTATTGGATACATGCCGACATCTTAAAGAGACCCCTCTTGAAATTGGTTACATCTCAACTCTTGAGATTATTGATGTTGATGACTCTAACAAGGCGCGCTGTTGTTAAATCCCTTGATGAGATTCAAGAAGACCAACATAATTCTGGAAACTATGATTTGAAGATCAATGTTAGAAAAGAGCGCGCTGCACCGTCTCTCTTTTATAGGAAATTGGGAGGATTGGCATGGTTGACTGACTGGTAAAGTTTTACTTTTTTTTCCTTTATAAACGGTAACATCCATAACAGGTGTGTTTGTTTGATTGTATCATAGCTACGCGCTACTAGGGTAGTCGGTATGTCTGATAATATATAAAAGATTTGCAATTACACTACAAGAGTTATGACTTTTAGCGACGCCAAAAGTCGTCCCCAAAGGCCAAAAATGTCGTCGCTGAAACTTTTGGCGACGACATGACTGGCCGCCAAAACTTGGCATCCAATACCTTTTGGCGACCATGCATGTATGTAATCACATACCTTGAACTCTTGAAGGTTATTGCCAAAACTATTGTTTCTCCTCTATATTTATAGTCAAAAGGCATGTTATGTGGCTGTGGTAGTTTTTTTTGGGCTTAGATTTTTGAACTCATTTATGTTGCATCTCATATTAATTTATACATACAGTTTACACTGACTGGCTACTGCAGGCAGCATGAAGTCATGAACCATGGCTCTTAATTAAGGATGCTTCTTGCTTGCACTAATTATAATATCTTGAAATAATAGTAAAGTTGAATGTTTATTTTTAATATGTTTTATTTAAGTAAAGTAGCCGTATTGTAGTTAATTGAATCCTAATAAGTTTAGAAAAAGTTTTAGGTAGCTTGGAGAGAAAGTTTAGTATTAAATATAGATAGAGATCTAGATCATCGGTTTTATTTGTCTCTTTTCTTTGTAAGTTTGTTTGATTATATAAAAAGAGTCGTGAGTTGTCTTCCCAAATATCTCGTGTTCGTGTTTGTTTGTTAGATCTGATTGTTTGATCCATCTGGGCCAACATATAAAGACTGTTATGATTAGAAATTTAGAATCATATTAGGTGAACTTTTCCCTTTTCACACTTGGAAGTAAACTTGGTTAGCTAGTTCCTAATTCGAGACCATACAAATAACCAGAAGGCTTTTCTTTTTACACCCAAGTGTTTGTAAACTTTTGTCTATTGCCTTTGAATGCCTTCTTCTACATTTGCTTGTTCTCTAGCCCCATCTCTATCTAGTTTTCTATCACTGCACTATGCAGAATTGCACCCCAAGTGTTTTGTATGATAACCTTTACAAAAGGTCCCCAGAACATGATTTGCTCAGGTATGAATGCATACTATACTATACTAACTGTTTAAAGGTCTGTTATTTGTTAACGAGTAAGGATAGCAAAACGGGTGGGACGGGTCAGAGAGGGATTAAGTCAAAACGGGCTGCATATAAAAATGTTCAATTTGGTTTGGGTCAAAAGAAAAGAGTTTTAGTTGTTCAAATTATTGATATAACGTCGAAATGAATTTTCATTTGCACTTACCATCATGATTCCGGCACCAGTTTGTCGGCTGATTCTTTAGCGCATCAAGAATGCTCAAATCATACACATTACAAAAGTAAATTTTTTAGGGATTATGATTAGCAAATCATGTGATTTCAATTGTTCTGTTTTAATTATGTATTGTAACTTTGGAATTACAGATAAAAGAAATGTGAATATATTTAGAAAAATTTGCAGTAAGTTGTTTTGGTTTAATCTCAATAATTATAAAAATAGACAGAAAACAGATTTTTAGGCATGTGCGAAGAAGACAAACATCTTTATATAATATAGCAAAACCAAAAAAGCTTATGTGGCACCATTTTAAAGCTTCTGGCTTATGTGGCATCATTTGAGAATTTATCTCATAATAATGATTTTTTTATTTAAAATATGTATATAAAATATATTATAATAATACTAATTATATTTTTGGTCTCCTAATATTTTAGAGAATTCTGAAAAATTTAAAAGTATTTATACTTTTAACCCTCTACTACAAGGGGTGTACATGAGTCGGTTTATATTTGATAGGGTGTGAAAATGAAACTTATGGATAAAATTAATAATAATATACAATTAAAGACCTCAGTGTTTTATAAATATACATAACTTTTTTATATGGATTTTTTAAAAAAATAAACTACACCATAAAACTGAGCATTTTATTCTCTTTAATTTTAGTATAATATTGCTATACTAAAAATTTAATTTTTAAAAATATATTTCGTGTTTCGATTTACCACGATTTTGTTTCAAAACTTATTGGAACGTTCATGAATATCCTTAAAAACATCACTTGAATGTTGTGTTCCCGAGCGTAGCACGGGCACTAAACTAGTATCTTTATATAATATAGCAAAACCAAAAAAGCTTATGTGGCACCATTTTAAAGCTTTTAGCTTATGTGGCATCATTTTAAGAGTTTATCTCATAATAACGGTTTTTTATTTAAAATATGTATATAAAATATATTATAATAAAACTAATTACATTTTTGGTCCCTTAATATTTTGGAGAATTCTGAAAAATTTAAAAGTATTTATACTTTTAACCCTATACTACAAGGGGTGTACTTAAAAAAATTTAAAAGTATTTATACTTTTAAATTTAAAATTTAAAAGTATTTATACTTATGTGGGAGAGTTTATCTCATAATAATGATTTTTTTATTTAAAATATGTATATAAAATATATTATAATAAAACTAATTACATTTTTGTCCCCTAATATTTTGGAGAAAATTCTGAAAAATTTAAAAGTATTTATACTTTTAACCCTCTACTACAAGGGGTGTACATGAGTCGGTTTATATTTGATAGGGTGTCAAAATGAAACTTATGGATAAAATTAATAATAATAATATACAATTAAAGACCTCGGTGTTTTATAAATATACACAACTTTTTTATATGGATTTTAAAAAAAATAAACTACACCATAAAACTGAGCATTTTATTCTCTTTAATTTGAGTATAATATTGCTATATTAAAAATTTAATTTTTAAAAATATATTTCGTGTTTCGGTTTACCACGGTTTTATTTCAAAACTTATTGGAACGTTCATGAATATCCTTAAAAACATCACTTGAATGTTGTCGTCCCGAGCGTAGCGCGGACACTAAACTAGTAATAAATAAGACACAAATCAAAAGATAAACAACCCTGTTAAAAAATTATAAAGTACATCATAGTTTTGTATATAGGGGAAATGCAAATGTCATATGACAACAAAGTATTTGGCAACACGACCCACCCATGTGGACTAGTAAATTAGGCTGTTACCTAACGAGACAAGAAACGATTAGTTGATCTAAACAATTCTTTTTTTTTTAATGTATGAAAAGTTTAAGGTTGGAAATTCTTCGTGAGTTTTTATTTTTATATAATTTACTAATATCACTCAATAGCATGCATAGTAAAACAAGACAAGATCAAGTTCTTTTTGCCTATCCTAAAAAAATAAAGATTGTAACTATTAATTCAAGTTTCACTTTTATAACACATTATCTGTATAAACTAAAAAGGCATAATCTGGTAGGGTTTGAAAATTTGAAATGAACCTACCAAAACCGATTGAGTGGTTATGATGTTTAAACTTTAAACCGAAATGTCAAGATCAGTCCTAAACAGTGACGAAGTCAAGATTTAAATGCTAAGGAGTTAAATTTTAAAACGCTTTGTTTTTATGTAAAGAAGGTTGTTTTTTTAAGACCTTTATACAATATAAAAACATTTTGTACATACGTCCAGGGGCGCATGGTAAGAGGGACAAACGGGGGCTTCGGCCCCTGCGCGTTTTTTATCCCGAAGTATTGATTTTTACCCCAATACTTTAAATATTTATATATATATTGATCTCGCCCCCGTGTAAAAAAAGTTGCATGTGTTATATATATATATATTGAGCTCGCGACTCGCCCCTGTCAATAATAAACGACACGTATACTAGTTGGGTAGTCGGGTACTCGGGTCATTAGTCCATTACAATTTAAACCCAAGTAACAAATTGTTAGCCTAAACTACATATTAGCCCATTAATTTAATTTGGTAGTGGGCCACAAAAACCCAACTACACATTACCCATATTCCATGACCCACCCATTAACATGAAACAAAAAAAAAACGCAGTCATTGATTCTTTCTTTTCAACAGACGAAAATTGAACAGCAATATTCAACAGAAGAAAATTGAAGACGCAGGCAACGAACGAGTGAACGACCAGCAGCAACGACTCAACGAGCAGCACTCCAGGTCTCCAGCAGCAACGAACGACCTAACTCCTAAGGTTTGTTTTCTTTCACTTTTGTTAGTTTAATTTGAGTTTAGGATCTAGGGTTTTATATTTTTAAGTTTTTTTAGACTTGTCTTCGCAATAAGATGTCAAATGAGTATCTGGTGGATAGCTTGGTGATTTACGTGGAAAAAGAAATTGCTGAAAAGTTTGATTATGACTCCATAATCGATGAATTCAAAGATCTTAAAGGTCGTCGGGCAACGTTGTAATTCTTTTTTAAGATACCCACAATTTCTCTCGTATTATCATATATTTTAGATCTTTGTTTTGTTAACACTTATCTAGTTTTTATATGTGTTGTTAGACATCTAGTGTTGTTATTGTTTGACCCGACCCGAATCAAATCTTCAACCCGAAAAATATAACATGAAACATAGTGATAAGAAAAAAAAATCGGATCCTGTAATTTTCAGCCCCCGTGCTAAAAATGTTCAGGATCCGTCATTGCATACGTCAAAATTGTCATTCAGACATGTGGCTTGAATCTAGAGCTTTTTTTTTTATTTATACATAATAATCCAGAAACAAACCTTATCTTCCTCACAAATCGTATGGCCACCACCAATAACCACGTAACTGTTCTCGAAAAGTGCCGTATCTCACCACCACCCAACACCGTCGGCCAAAAATCTCTCCCCCTTACTTTCTTCGACATTGTATGGCTACTCTTCCATCCAATTCAACAACTTTTCTTTTACAATTTCCCCCATCCCAAATCCCACTTCATAGCCACAATCATCCCCAAACTCAAACACTCCCTCTCCAAAACTCTTCAACACTTCTTCCCTTTTGCAGGCAACTTACTCGTGTTTCCTTCTAGTTCTAAAAAACCCGAAATTCGTCATGTTGATGGTGACTCCCTCCCACTTATTTTCGCTGAATGTGATCTTGACTTTAACCACCTCAAAGGGAACCATCCTCGTGATTGTAACTTGTTTCATCCTCTAGTGCCTCGTTTGGAAAATGCTTTCAAAGAAACCGATGATATCGTCAAAATCCCAGTTTTTGCCATTCAAGTTACCATTTTTCCCAACTCAGGCTTCACCATTGGCCTCACGAATCATCACTCGCTTTGTGATGCAAGAACAAGGTATCATTTCCTCATGGCATGGACATCTATTGCTAGACATGGTACCGATGACTTGTTCTTATCCAATGATCAACTTCATCCGTTTTACGATAGGGTTATACAATATCCAACTTCTTTAGATGACATGATCTTAAGTTTACCACCTATTCAAACTATAGATGAAAGTTACAGGGTACCTGAGCTTGTCCAGCACACAGATCGAGTTCGGGCAACACTTGTGTTGACGAGAACAGAAATCAATAGCCTTAAGAAATGTGTATTGGTTCAAGTTCCATCACTTGAATATGTGTCTTCTTTCGTTGTAGGATGTGGTTTTGTATGGAGTTGCATTGCCAAATCACGTGTTGAGGTTGAGGGGAAGGAGGGGGAGTATGAGGTCGAACAGTTTGGGTGTGCGGTCGATTGGGGGGCTCGTTTGAACCCGCCGCTTCCTCCAACTTATTTTGGTAATTGCCTTGGGCCAATAGTGGCAACAACTAAAACCACCTTGATAATAGGAGACAAAGGGTTTCCAGCAGCAGTTGAGTTGTTTGCAACCGCTATAAGGGAAGGGGTAAATTGTAAAGAAGGGGTGTTTAAAGACGCGGAGGAATGGCTGGAGAGGGTGTTACAGGATGTCCCGACAATGACTGTGGCTGGAACACCAAAGCAGAATGTTTATGAGGTTGATTTCGGGTGGGGGAAGCCGGAAAAATACGAGTCTATATCTATAGAATTCGGCTCTATATCGGTCAATGCAGGCAAAGAATCATCAGAAGGACTTGAAATTGGTTTGTGGCTTCCTGCTAAACAGATGGATGCTTTTATTTCCATATCTAAAAATGAACTAGAGAACATGCATAGTGTCTCATGATTTTTAGTGTGTTACAATATGTAATTGTATTGTATGATTTGTTGTTTTTGTACGTTTTAATAACTGCCTAGATCGACTTCTTTTTAACAAAGTATTGGACTTTGCAAAATGTCATATTTTGCCTAGGTTTTATGTTTGGGATACATTAAAACAATCACATGCTTATTTAACTATTATTCTCTAACATGAGTGAACCTCAATCACATGTAGGTAACGTGTGGTCTTGAAAACAACTTTTTTCTAATAAAAGTACAGGGTTAGGTTGCTTATTGGACCAAATTGACGGTAACTCTTTTGGACCCTGTTCTACAACAAACCAGGTGGTCCAAAGTAAGAGGTTACACGTTCTATCATCTTTGAATTGAATACATGAAGGGTTTTGATCAGACGGAAAAAAAAACGATGAGTCTCACAACATGAGGATGTTAAAATATATGTATTGTTTCAATTCAAAAGTGTAATTAATAATTTTTAATTCATGATAATATAATCATTTTTTGAAAATTTTAAAATTATTAAATGTTGAATAAACGTGGTGTTCACTGATCATGTATCTAGAAATGTGTCAAATGAGTACGGGTGTTTCAGTGTCGGACCCATGATTTTTTTTAATAGTGTCAAATTTCGTTAAATGTTAGATTAGTCAAATGTCGGGTCGGATCAGATCATGAAATTAAAAACATTTTCATTAAAAAACACACATGATAAACATATGTCAATAAAATATAACAACAAACTTATTTAAGTTGTTTTCTACGTTTCTTCAATTCTTGAAATTATCCCATGACATGATCATTGTCAACTTTTGCAAAGTTCAATATAACAATTGCATGCATCATTCAAATATTCATCACTCATCCGGCTACGTCAATGCGACTTTACATACTTCTTTAAATAAAAATAAATCTCGACATTTGCCGTCGAAAACGCTAAAACTAATGTAAACTTCAATAAAAAGGGTGAAGCAGAAGCAGACAACGGATAACGTGGACACGTGGTGGTGGGGAGGTTTCACGTTTTGGGGAAAAAAATCTAATGGTAATGGGTCATGGTTGGGTTAATTGGATTTTGGGGAAAAAAATCTAATGGTAATGGGTCATGGTTGGGTTAATAGTTTTGAGCCTAATTCCTTTAACAATTGAGTCTAAATGTAAAATGTAAACAAATAAACTAGTTATCTTTAATAGATTTGTTAAAAGAAGTTATCTTTAAAAAATTCTACATCGACTCATCACTCTCTAAGTTTCTACGTCAATACTTCATTCTTCATCGATCTGATTCATCATTCTTCATTGATTTGATTTCACCTTATAATTCATTGATTTAAAGCGATTGACGACCAAAGATTTGAATTGATTTTATTCATTCTTTAACAACGATTACTAAACTCAAACTTCTTCAAATTGATTATTTCACTTTATGATTTCACTTCTTCAAGTTGATGATTCACTTTATGATTCATTTTTTTAGTTAAAGGTACATCACTTGTATTAGACCCTAAAAAAAGTCGTCTCTCCCTCTTTTTTCTGTCCAAAGTGTTAATTTGTTAGTCGGTAATTGATTTTTTTATATATATTGGATCCCCCCGAAAACAAAGCGTTATAAACTTTGACCCATTTTGACTAAAAATCTGAGTTTCGCCACTATCCGTAAATAACCATCATTGTGATTATTTCTTATTATTATATTATAATAAAAATAATAGTTTTAGCAAAAGATATGAAGACAAAATGGTTGCCAGTGGAGGGTGTCATATTTTTTCTCAAGTAAACAATAAACTTCTGATCTTACCTGTTTTCTTTTGTGAACAAAAAAAAAACAAATTGCTAAATTGTTTATAAGCACCAACAACCTTGAACTTCAAAACTCACATTTCACAAGTCACAATTAATCAGATCGAGGTTGTATTGGTCTTCGTTTTGTCGAACCAGAAAAATCTTCCCCACAAATGGGCACAAGTATTATAGAAAAATGCCATATCTCACCACCACCCAACACCGTCGGCCAAAAATCTCTCCCCCTTACTTTCTTCGACATTGTATGGCTACTTCCCCCTCCAGTTCATCAACTCTTCTTTTACAATTTCCCACATCCCAAATCCCATTTCATCGACACAATCATCCCCAAACTCAAACACTCCTTGTCCATAACTCTTCAACACTTCTTCCCTTTTGCAAGCAACTTACTCTTGTTTCCTTCTCGTCCTACAAAGCCCGAAATCCGTCATGTTGATGGCGATTCAGTCGCACTTACTTTCGCTGAATGTGATCTTGACTTCAACCACCTCAAAGGAAACCATCCTCGTGATTGTAACATGTTTCATCCTCTAGTACCTCGTTTGGAAAATGCATTCAAAGAAACCAATGATATCGTCAAAATCCCAGTTTTTTCTATTCAAGTGACCATTTTTCCCAACTCAGGCATCACCATTGGCCTAACAAATCATCATGCACTTTGTGATGCAAGAACAAGGTATTGTTTCCTCATGGCCTGGACTTCGGTTGCTAGACACGGTACAAATGAGTTTTTCTTATCCAATAGTAAATGGGTTCCGGTTTACGACAGGGTTATACAATACCCGGATTCGTTACATGACGTGGTGTTAAGTTATCCGCTGTTTCGAACACTAGATGAAAATTACAAGGTGCCTGATCAGCTTGTTCAAAAGGTGGACCGGGTTCGGTTTACACTTGTGTTAACCCGGTCACAAATTAATATGCTAAAGAAATGTGTATTGGTTCAACTTCCATCACTGGGGTATGTGTCGTCTTTCGCTGTAGGATGTGGTTTTGTTTGGAGTTGCATTGCTAAATCACGTGTTCGGGTTGAAGGGAACAAGGGTGAGTATGAAGTGGAACGGTTTTTTTGTGTGGCGGATTTGAGGGGGCGCTTGAACCCACCGGTTCCGGAAACTTATTTTGGTAATTGTTTAGGACCATGTGTTGGGCCAACAAAAACCAAGGCAATAACAGGAAGCGAAGGGTTTGCGACTGCGGTTGAAATAGTGGCAAAGGCTACAAGGGAATGGGTAGATAGCAATAGCATACAAGGGATGTTGAATGACCCAACGACGATGTTGGAAACGGTGTTTATGCAAGTTCCGAGTGTTGGCGTGGCTGGAACACCAAAACTCAACGTTTATGATGTTGATTTTGGGTGGGGGAAGCCGGAGAAGTACGAGACTGTTTCGATTGATTATAATGATTCGATATCGGTTAATGCAAGCAAAGAGTCATCGGAAGATCTTGAAATTGGTTTGTGCCTTTCTGCTAAACAAATGGGTGCTTTTATTTCTATATCTAAAGCTGAATTAGAGAGCATACTGCAGTCTCGTGCCTTTTAATTAAAAACGTATTGTTACGTAATAATTACTCCATCTCATGTTTATTTGTGATTTGATAACATGCCAAACACTTTGTTTAATATTTGGCCATATATGAGCCTTTCATTTCTACTATTGTTGTTGGTTAGAAATGTATTTGTGTAATTGTGTTGGCTTAAAATTTAGATTGTTGCACTAAATATATGGTTAATGCTTTTAAAATTATCTGTCATGTGAACCCTGACTAGATGAGAGATATTATATTAAAAAATAATGTAATGATTATACACTTATATCTCATGAGGATTACATAATTATTAACCAACTAAATAAATGACTTCAAGATTGGACGAGGGTTTAGCACCTACGTTATAGCGTCTCGCGTAGTCATGTGTTTGGTTTTATAGGACGTTATCAGTTAAAAAAATGTGAATAACGTCGACTACATTACATATAGTGTGAATGTTTTTTTGTTGTGGGGTCAAAAGTCATTTTGGCTATTTTTCCTATTTAATAACCACCGTCACTTGGGAAGAAAACAAAAAGTGCAACAGCCGCCACCAACATGTTGACTATTGTTGAAAGCTGCAACATATCTCCTCCTCCGGCCACCGTCGGCAACCGGTCACTGCCACTCACCTTCTTCGACATAATATGGCTGCTCCATTTTCCGATCAACCAACTCTTCTTCTACAATTTCCCTCACACCAAACAACATTTTGTTATGAACCCAAACATTCAACATATTACAAATCAAGTGCCACTTATGAAACCACAACAAACAAGAAGGAGTGAAAGAGTAAAAGTGCAGCCCAAGAAATTTGATGACCATGTCATGGGAGCCACGTCAGCAGTTGCATAACAGAATTAGTGCACTTGTATTTAAATTAATTATTGTGTGATCATGAGGAGGAAAATTCTGTTAGATCTCAGATCATCATCTTTTTCTCATCTCCTTTCTGTAATTCTGTTATTCTCATCCCCTGTTCTCCACTATCAATAGAAATCATCTATCCAATTCCTTGTTCATTGTTAAGTCATTACAAATTGGTGCTTTCATTGACCTTCTGCATCAATGGCGGATGGTACGAGAACTCGAGTTACGGAGGAATCACTCAAAAATGTTAAGGAGGAGCAAATGGTTATGCGTCAGGAGCTAGATGGGGTTGTTCAAGCGATCTCAGCTCTTCAATCTTCCATTAACGAACTGATTAAGCGTTCCGATGTACACACCGGGAAGAAAATCACCGGCGTTAAACTAGATATGGCTGTAGCGGGCGAGGGTTCAGGTATCCTTGGTCGCCATAAACCGGCGCCGGTTTATTTGGCTCGCTTCAACGGTGAGAATCCAGAACGGTGGATTGCTCAGGCCAATCGCTATTTTACCTTCTATAATATCTCTGAAGCCGATCGGTTAGCAATTTCTTCCTTCTATTTAGATGATTCAGCCGCTGATTGGTTTGATTGGCTTCAACGCCACAATCAGATCTCTACATGGGATGCGTTCACCGGCGCCCTAACGAAACGATTCCGTTCATCTGATGTTGAAGCACCAGAAGGTCTCTTAGCAAAATTGGTTCAGATAACTACGGTGGCTGACTATCGTTCACGGTTCGAGGCGATTTCTAACCGGACAATGCCTTTACCGGTGGAGTTCCTTGTCAGTTGTTGGATCTCCGGGTTACGCTCCGACATTAAGCAATCAGTGATTTGTCATCAACCTCAAACGGTAGAAGATGCGATGGATAAAGCCCAGTTACATGAGACTAGGATCCAGTTTGAACGTGGATTGGGCCGGGTTACGTTGGGCTCCTCAAAGCCCTTATTACCAACTCCTAAATCTGCTACTTTGCACACTCCATCCATACCGTCATTCCAGAACAAACCTTCTTCTTCCTCAACAATGATTCCGAAGGTAGGGTTTCGACGGCTCACACCTACCGAACTTGCTCAAAAACGTGCACAAGGGTTGTGTTATCGATGTGATGAAAAATATACATGGGATCATAAGTGTAAATCCACCCCACAGTTGCTGTTTTTTGATGAAGATTCACCGGATCCCGGTGGTTTACCGGATTCGCCGTCGTCTATTGGTATGGATTCTATTTTAGCTGAAAAATTACAATTAGAGGAAGTTCAAACTCAATCGGCCATTTCTTATAATGCTTTGTCTGGGGGTTGTTCTTCCACCACTTTACGCTTCACGGGTATGGTTCAGGGTAAGTCGGTTCAAATTCTATTGGATGGGGGGAGTACTCATTGTTTTGTGCAGACTAGAATTGCTAATTTCTTGAATTTTGCTATTGAATCGATTGAGCCATTTTCTGTCTTGGTGGGGAGTGGTGAACGGTTGCCCTGTTCGGGTTTAGCTCGAGCTGTGGAATTGGTTATTCAAGGCCATTCCATTGTTGTGGATTTCTATGTTTTACCGTTACAGGGATGGGATATGGTGTTGGGTGTTTCGTGGTTGGCCACACTTGGACCGGTGATTACAGATTATTCCAAGTCGACATTTGAGTTTTCTCTTAATGAACAACAAATTATATGGCAGGGAGATATTCCTAGCGTTCAGGCCATTCAGTTTCATGGGTTTCAACATTTATTACATAGTGGTGGTATTGGTGAATTGTTCCATTTGACTCTTGTTCCCTCTGACACTAGACCACCAGTTTACCCACCAGATTTACAGGCTATTTTGGATCAGTTTGAAACAGTATTTACTGCACCAAAAGGGTTACCCCCCACTCGCACTCAAGACCACCATATTGACTTACTTCCGGCTAGTCATCCTGTGTCGGTCCGTCCTTACCGATACCCTCATTTTCAGAAACAAGAAATTGAACGATTGGTACAGGAGATGCTTCAACAAGGTATTATTCGTCCGAGTATAAGTGCTTTTTCTTCCCCAGTTTTATTGGTTCGTAAAAAGGACGGTACATGGCGGTTTTGTGTGGATTACCGTGCTTTAAATTCTATCACGGTTAAGGATCGATTTCCTATTCCGTCTATTGACGAATTGTTTGACGAGTTATATGGGGCACAATTTTTCTCTAAACTTGACTTGTTAGCCGGGTATCATCAAATCCGACTTGCTCACGGGGATGCCATGAAAACAGCCTTCCGCACTCATGATGGGCATTATGAATTTTTGGTTATGCCCTTTGGGCTTACCAACGCTCCTTCCACCTTTCAACGGCTTATGAATGATGTTTTTCGACCCTTTTTACGGTGTTTCATCTTGGTTTTTTTTGATGATATTTTAATCTACAGCAAGACATGGGATGATCATCTCCACCATATTGCTATTACCTTACAACTTCTGTTGGATCACAGTTTGGTTGCCAAGCTCTCTAAATGTATCTTTGGGCAAACTCAAGTGGCTTACTTAGGCCATGTTATCTCTTCTTCCGGGGTGGCCGTCGATCCTGACAAGATTCGTATTATACAACAATGGCCTGTTCCCAAAACTGTTAAAAATGTTCGAAGTTTTTTAGGCCTTGCCGGGTATTACCGCCGTTTTATCAAGAATTATGCCTCTATAGCCGGACCCCTCACCGATTTATTGCGCAAAGATGCGTTTTGTTGGACGGAATACACCTTACAAGCTTTTACTCAACTCAAGAACCTACTTAGTTCCACACCGGTTCTTCATCTTCCTGATTTTTCTAAACCATTTACCGTCGAAACCGATACTTCTGGGGCCGGAATTGGGGCTGTTTTGTCACAAGAAAAACATCCCTTGGCTTATTTTAGTAAAAAGCTTTGTCCAAGAATGCAACAAGCCTCCACATATCATCGAGAAATGTATGCTATCACTCAAGCTATTGCTAAGTGGCGTCAATACTTGTTGGGCCACAAGTTCACAATTATTACAGACCAACAATCTTTAAAACGCCTTCAAGATCAGGTTATACAAACTCCCGAACAACAAAAATGGCTTGGTAAACTTTTGGGGTTCGATTTCGAGATTGTGTACCGTCCCGGGAAGCTAAACAGTGCGGCTGATGCTCTTTCCCGCATTCCTTCCGATCATATAATGGCCATTTCAGCACCGGTTCCAGACTTACTGCAGGTCCTTACCTCAACTGCTCAGACGGATCCCGAATTGACGTCGTTGCTTCAACGTTATCTTGCTGATCCGAACCACTTTCCTGATTACTCTGTGAAAAGATGGGTTGTTACTCTATAAAAGAAGATTGGTGGTGCCTAAAGATTCCGCCTTACGCCATCAATTGCTTCTTGAATTTCATTCATCAGCAATGGGAGGACACTCGGGAGTCACTCACTCGCACTTATCAACGCTTATCCGCCACCTTTTATTGGAAGCAAATGAAGACTGATGTTAAAGCATTTATTGCCCAATGTCAAGTCTGTCAACAAACTAAACCCTCCTTTTTATCTCCTGGTGGCTTACTTCAACCACTTCCTATTCCGAATGCAGTGTTTGAAGATATTGCTATGGATTTTATCACATGTTTGCCGGTTTCGCAAGGGAAAACTGTTATTATGGTGGTGGTGGATAGACTTTCTAAGTACGGACATTTTATTGCATTACCATCAAGTTTTAATAGCCATACAGTTGCAACAGCTTTTGTTACCGAGATTATTCGTTTACATGGTATTCCACTTTCTATCGTCACCGATCGCGATGCTCGATTTATGACCGATTTTTGGAGAGAGTTGCATCGTCTTAATGGTACCACTCTCAAATTCAGCACCGCGTACCATCCTCAAACGGATGGTCAATCCGAGGCACTCAACCGTTGTTTGGAAATGTACTTACGTTGTTATGTCGCTGATTATCCTAACAAATGGTTGCAATTTCTACCTTGGGCAGAATTTTGGTATAACACGTCTTACCAAACTTCATCCAAGATGACACCCTTTGAAGTTCTCTATGGCCGCAAACCCCCTTCTTTCACTCGTTATATGCGGGGGTCTAGTTCTAATCCAGAGGTAGATGTTCAGTTCTTAGAACGTGATGTTGTTTTATCCTTATTGAAAACAAATCTTGCAAAGGCTCAATCACGTATGAAGGTGGTTGCGGATAAACATAGACGTGATGTGCAGTTTGTAGTGGATGAGTGGGTCTTTGTGAAGATTCAGCCCTATCGACAAGGTTCGGTGCGTTTGCAACGCCATCATAAGTTGGGTCATCGTTACTTTGGTCCTTATCGTGTCATTGCCAAAATCGGAGAGGTTGCTTATAAGCTTGATTTACCAACCACTGCTAAGATCCATCCGGTGTTTCATGTTTCACTACTAAGAAAGTGTATTGGTAAACCGAGTACTCAAATAACTCCATTGCATCTGGTTGACTCCACTTCCACTCTCATTCTGCAACCGCAAGCGGTACTGCAGACTCGTGTTGTTTCTAAGGGCGGCCAACAGATACATCAAAGCCTTGTTCAATGGGAGAGTCTCACAAAGGACGAGGCTACTTGGGAGGACACTGTCCAGCTTCGCCATCAGTTTCCCAACCTTCACCTTGAGGACAAGGTGGATTCTAATGGGGCGGGTATTGTTATGAACCCAAACATTCAACATATTACAAATCAAGTGCCACTTATGAAACCACAACAAACAAGAAGGAGTGAAAGAGTAAAAGTGCAGCCCAAGAAATTTGATGACCATGTCATGGGAGCCACGTCAGCAGTTGCATAACAGAATTAGTGCACTTGTATTTAAATTAATTATTGTGTGATCATGAGGAGGAAAATTCTGTTAGATCTCAGATCATCATCTTTTTCTCATCTCCTTTCTGTAATTCTGTTATTCTCATCCCCTGTTCTCCACTATCAATAGAAATCATCTATCCAATTCCTTGTTCATTGTTAAGTCATTACACATTTCATGCAAACAATCCTTCCCAATCTTAAACACTCATTATCCATCACCCTCCAACACTTTTTCCCATTTGCAAGCAACTTAATTCTGTTTCCCGACCATGATCATTCAACAAAACCCGAAATCCGTCATGTCGAAGGCGATTCCGTCTTGTTTACGTTAGCGGAATGTGATCTTGACTTCACTGATCTTGCAGGATACCATCCTAGAGCATGTGACAAGTTTTATCAACTTGTACCACCACTAGGCTGTCCCGTTAAAGGATCAGGCTTCGTAGCAGTCCCTCTTTTCGCAGTACAAGTGACGGTTTTCGACAACTTTGGCTTCTCACTCGGGATTACGAATCATCATGTGCTTTGTGATGCCACCACAAAGTATGATTTCCTTATGGCTTGGACTTCGATTGCCCGATATGGTTCGGACGAATCATATTTAGCTAACAACTCTTTGCCGGTTTATGAGAGAGTTATAGCATACCCTGATTGTTTAGAAAAGATGTTTATGAACCAGCCGGGGGTTGAAACTCTTAGTTTAGAGTATCAACCCTCTGAGCTTGTTGGCCCGAGCTTTAAAGTTCGGGCCACCTTTATTTTGGTTAAAGAAAAAATAAATTTGATCAAGAAATGGGTATCGTTGCAACGGCCAGAATTGATGTATGTATCGTCTTTTACGATAGCGTGTGCTTATGTATGGAGTTGTGTAGCAAAATCACGTGTCGAAAGTGATGAAATGAATGCTGCAGACAGGTTTGAAAGATTTGTTTGCCTTGCTAATTTTAGGAACCGGATGGATCCACCACTTCCACAAAGTTATTTTGGAAATTGCGTTGGCCCGTGTGTCGCGATTACCAAAAGCATGTTGTTATCGGGAAATGAAGGATTTCTTGTCGCGGTTGAATCACTAGGTGAGGCTATAAGCAAGACAGTGAAGAATGAGGATGGAGTGTTGAAAGAAGCTGAATTGTGGTTTGAAATGATGTTTAAATTGCCGGAGAAGATTCCGGCTAAGATTGGGGTTGCTGGGACTCCAAAGTTGAAGATTTACGATGTGGATTTTGGATGGGGGAAGCCTAAAAAGTACGAGACTATATCGATTGATTGCAATGGTTCTATATCAGTAAATGCAAGCAAAGACTCGCCGGAAGATCTTGAAATCGGATTATCGCTTCCTGCTAAACAAATGGATGCTTTTATTGATATCTTTGAAAAGGGATTAAAGTATTCATTCTCTTAAGCAGTTAGGTTGTAAGTTGTAACAATTGTATGATGCAATGTTTGTTGATTTCATTGCAACTTATACTATTATTTAGTCAAAGTAACTTGCAATATGAATCAAGATGGTGACTAAAAATGCTGTGTTGAGTGTTGACCTTTGCTGTTTTAGGCTGAAGCTGGATGACCCATATAAAGATTTCAATTTGGTGTTTTGATCCCTCTAAATGCACTTATTTATGCTGTATATACTTTTTAAATGATTATATTTGAGTTTTTTGTAATAAACACCATTCTGTTTGTTTTTGGTTTTCTATTGTGCTCAGGTTTAAGTTTACAGATGCAGTTTTATCTTTAAATGTTCTTCCTTCATTCATCTTTTGTTGACTTTGGAGGCAGAATACGACTTATGATTACGCTTGGTTCGATTGCAGATTTTTTCATTGAATGGTTTTAGTTACATTGCTACACTTCAGACTTGTGGCTGTTTGTATTAAGGTTGTGGCTGTTGTTTCTCATCTCATCGTAGCTGCACTTTTCGTTTTGGTAGAAATATACAAAACATAGCTTTTAAAAGTCTAACACAACTTTTTTAAGTTAAACTGTCTTAATATCAAAAGGACATAACAAAGCTTCTTAAAGCTAAATCATACTATGCACAATAAATGCACACTACTAACAACTTGACATAGAAAAAATATTCAAGAATTCTTGAAAGGGAAGTCAAGAACTTTGCACACACATTGATCACCTCATATTTGATGCTGCAGTTGAAGTTGCTGCTGTCACCACCATCTTTCTTCTTTCACTGATCTTCAGTCTTGGAGATTTTGGTTTTGTGACTCCCTTTGATGACCTATATTAAATGTATACAAAATCAAAGTTTAAGATCACAAAATAAAATATACCTGAACAGTTTCAACCTTTTTTTGGTAAGACTTGGGTGACTGTTTTTGTGACTTGATTTAATTTGATAGGCTATTTTCAAGACATCGGCCAAGATATCGACTTCAAAGTTAACCAAGTTGTATTCAAAATAAAGTATCTTTATACTACGAAACCAAAAGCTTCAGAATCCATACTTTCGAGGTAAGAAAGGCTTGTTGAAATTAGGCACCGGTCTTGCATGAGGCACCAAAGTTCTTCTTAGTTGTTTCAAAGCTTTCTCCTCCTCCATCTATACAATGATAATCAAAATTAGTTAACTCTCCATGCATAGATATTTTACATTATATTCTCGGTATTAGGCTAGGCATACCATCTTTGCAGACTCTGCTTCATCCCGGTATCTTTTGTACATCATCTCTTTCTCCTTGATTTTTTTGTCAAATTCCGCTCTATCCACTGCTCGGTGTGGTATTTTTAGATCGAACTCCTGAACTTCAGTCAGAGGTCTGCGGACTTTCTCAGGGAGAGGAATTGGATCACTGCCATATTGAGCAAAAGTTAGCATAAAATTTTTCATTAGTGCTAAAACGGTAATATTTTTCTTACTCTTTCAGTATCGGTTGAGCCTTAAAGATTCTCATTCTAGCTTCTTCTTCTTCCAACCTCCTCCTTTCTTCCATTTCCTTTTGCATTTCTTCTTCATGCCTTGCCACACTCTCCAACTGGAAAGGTTCCGGTTTGGTGCATGGTTTTGGCTCCGGTTTTGGTGGAACCTACACACACAAATTGGTCAGGAGATGTACCAAATTGTAACACATTTAGATAAGTGGATCGGTTTGCATACCACAGGGAAATCTGTAGTATAAGGATACGGGGTGGCTTTGGGGATTCTGGCATGTTCCTCTTCTATCTGCTTGTGTATCAATTCCATACCAAGTCTCTTTACTTTCTTAGCCCCCCTTTCCTCCGTGTGCAGATGGAACGGATTGGGTGCCGTATTTCTCGGAATTGGTTTCTGGTTGTGTGAATCCGAGGACACAGAAAGCTGTAAAAATGTTACAACTTTGTTAGCATAGAAACACGTTGATTTTGTAAAAATGTTACACTATTGTTTCTTTATATACTAACCTTATCAAACAAATCAGCAACATTTGAGGTTGAATGCGGAATCCTTTCATCGGTTGCAAAATGAAATTCTTGTGGTATGGTCACTTGTCGCTTTTTGTTACAAAACAACCCCAACTCACCTTTGCTTTCGAATATCTGCACGTAATATTAGATAAAAGTCAGTAAAGGCCGAATTACCAAACACATAATAAATACACTAAGGGTTTGTTTGGTTATACCATCTTGTTCAAGGGTCTGGCCTTGAATTTTGGAGCATTCTCTAACTCTTCTTTTTCTAGTTCTTCGGTGCTTTTTATCTTTGGAGGCCGTGCTCTTAATAACGTCTGCAGGGGTGGTGTTTTTGGTGTTGTAAGACGAGGCTTCCAGGGATGAAACTGCTATAAAGAAGAACAATAAACAGTCAAACATACTGAAGTTTTATAAATTAAAATCAACCAAATGAACTTGTAATATTCTAGTCTTTACCTGAGGGGCTGCGGTATCTGTTGATGCAACAGTTGATGTTTCTGCATTTTGATTAGCCCTTTCCATTGTTTCCAAATGAAATTCATGAAATTCAGGAATCTGAGGTGTGCTTCTCTTCATTGCTGGTAACGTTGGAGCCTCAAGTATCTGATACAACAACATGATTTCAACACAAATAGGCACTTTATGTTTCATGGCGATGTGATCTGAAAAGATAACTTACCTTTCTGTTGACTGGACGAGCCTTGAATTTTGGAATTTTAGCCATCATTTCTTCCTCGAGCTCTGCTGAACTCTTGAGTTTAACAGATCGAACTCGCTGAGATGTTTCAAATGCAGGTTCTTTTGGTCTAGTTAGTGTCAGCTTAGGCTTTCTTTGCATCACCTGACTAGCATCACCCTATTGTAAAAAGGTCAGTATTAAAATCACAAAAACTGACAAATTTTTTATCAGGTGTGAGCTGAAAAAAGGTTGAAATTTACATGTGAAAGCGACGAAGGACGAGGGGGCAGATTCAAATCCCTTGTTCCTGATTGAAACTTTCTCATCATTTCCGCCATTGAAACAAATGGAACCGGAGCTTGCTCACGAACATACATCTTCTCATTGGAAGAAAAGTAAAACCAAAAGTTTAACATAAAAATCCTCTCTTTAAAGCATATAACTTAAAACAGAAGTATGTTTCTTGAAATCAATGGAAACAAACCTTTCTTTCTTCAATTCGAGATCTTGTCGTTGAGAGGGCTGAGTTAGAGCTGCTGACAACACCTGGTCTGGCTTTGTGGGGCAGTATTTGTGTTTTGACATTTAGAATCTGGAATTGTTATAGATAGCAAATTGTTATTAAAACCTATATACAGATGCGAAATCACGAAGGATCAATAAGAACAGATACTGACCTGTCTAGTTTTCCCCCCTTCAAGTTTCTGTCTCTTTATGGCTTGATTTTCTAAAGCAAAATTAGTTGTACCACACACCTTCTTATCCTTAAGAGTTTGGTTTGTATCCCTGTAGAATAATTAACCAAACATGAGATCAACCAAAAGCAAAAAAACACAGGTATTGTTTCTTAAAAATTTAGGCTTACCTTCTCACAGTAGCTGGTGTTTTAGTGCATTTGGCTTGCGATTGGTTCTTCGATTTAAGTGCTGATGGATTGTTCAGTGCACTAGCAATTTTTCGGGCAGTTTGTTGCTTTTTGGAATCAGTTTGTAACTTGATGTTATTTTGAACAGCCAATGGGGTGCATGCTTCTGCTGTTTTAGTTTGGTCAATTGTGAGATTTGAAGAAGGGACATCTTTCTTGAGTTCTTCAGTCTTGTTAACAACACATAACTGTTCATCTTTTGACGTAACATCTTCCTTGCTGCTACTGCTAGCAGGATCATCATGCTGTGTTTTAGCACTGATTTTGATAAGAGAAAACAACACAATGAGTAAAAATGACACATACATATCCCCCTCTAGTCAATGATGATAATGGATATGTTCTGACCTTTGTTTCTCTGGTTCCAAAGAAATGTTCTTCATACTATCTAATGACTCTGTTTCCTACAATCAGAAATATTTCTTCTTAAGTTGTCATGTCAACACAAACAAACAACAATTAAGGTCTAAATTCATTGCTTGTTTATTATTATTATTACCTTGTGAGTAAAATTACAATTGGTATCCAACTGAATGTCGGCTCGTGTAGTCTTGATCTTGTGCATAATAGCTTCATCAACCAAAATAGATTAAAAAAATGAGTTATAACTGCAAAAATATCTATAAAGAAACCCAAAACTACATTTCAATTTCTAAAACCATACAAACCCTAGTCCAAAAATTTACCAGATCATAAATTAGACTGGTTAGTGATTAAGAAACCAAAACCCCTAATCCCAAAATTAAAACTGAATGAAATAGACTCGGTTGTGATTAAGAAACCCTAGTTCCAAAATTAAGAACAAAATTAAACATCAAAAAGTAAAAGTTAGGAGAAAAGGCTTACGCGAAGGAGCGTAAGTAAGAGCCGTATCGAACCAAATCTGTGCTTCACGAATTTGATCTTGAGTCTCGCCTTGAATGAAATCAAAGAATTTGGGAGCAGAGAACTCGTAATCAGGATCAATCGTGACATCACCAAAGTCCTCCATCACTTGATTGATTAATCAGAGAAGTTGATGAGAGATGTGTATGTTTCCTGTGAGAGCGGATGAAATGAAGAACAGGGGAAGGGGTAAGAGAAGAAGGAATAAGGTTTGGGTTTTCTAACGGTCATTTCATAACGGCTACATTTTGAATTGCGATATAAATAACAGACTAAATTACGCTGATCACCCTTGTCGTTAGGTTGGATTTTATTTTTAGCTCATAACTCTCTCAAATTACATATATGGTCCAAAACTTTATAGAAACGTAACGAGTTTGGTGTAGGAACCGGTCGCAAAAAAAATAATAATACTTTTATAAATTCAATTACGAAGAAAATAAAGTACACAAGTATATTACAATATGATTACAAGTGTTAAATTAAAAATACAATAAAATTAGTAGAAGCAGAATTATAGCAGTGGCCGAATATGATTATAACTGGTAAATTAGAAATACAAAAAAAAGTAGAAGCAAAATTATAATAGTAGCCGAGCAATCAAGTTCAACACGGGTCCGTTAAAACAAATTTCGAGTCTCCCAAGAGAACTCGTTTTTTTCCCATTATACAACAGTCGAAGTAGTTTGTACTGTCGGGATGAACTCAAAACCCGAAAGAATATCTTGTAAAGAAGGGGAAGATTGCAAGAATTTTAAAGAATGAGAGATCTCAAGTAGGTGATTTTGGTGTTTCAATAAGTTAGTCATTTGCATCCTTGGTTAGTTTGACTGTTAGTTAACCGTTAATTTTAAGGGTAAAACAGACCGCTTACCTAAAAATCAAATTAATAACTTATGAGATCTGAAAAATATTTAAGGGAGTGGATACATCGTCGGCGTTGATGGTTTTCCGACAGTAAGCTGTTATGATTATGTATTTTATCATCTCTGATATGATTTCTTATTTTTTAATGCATTTCACTCAAAAGCATATATTTTTTAGATCTCATAAATTATTAATTTGTTTCTTTTTTATGTAAATTGTTTATTTTACCGTTTAAAATAATTATCACATAACAGTTAAGCTAAATAGGTGATGCAAATGACTAGCTTTTAAAAGCCTATGGTTGCATTTTGCACCTTCCGAGGCAAAAAGTACGATTTAGGCATTAGCCCATAATGAAAAAATACCGGTGCCCATTTTGGTGACTAATGAAGATCGCCTCCGATATGTATGGAAGTTGGTTTTCAGAACCTCCTTTTGAAAACAGGCGTTGGTGGTTGAAAACGGGCATAAAATCCTTTGCAGGACACATGTTAAATAAATATTGGCGGGCTGAAAATAGGCGTAAACTGACGAAACCGTTTCTTCTAAAAGATGCTTAAAATGGGGGGCATAAAGGTGCAAGTTTTGGTTAAAAAAAAAGAAGAAGCTATTTTTAAAAATTCCCTCGTATAAATGTTATACGACTCATAGACCTATATGAGAAAATACGAGTAGAATATAGATTATGATTTTTAAACTTTTGTTTTTACTAAGTTATTCATGTTACTTTTACGACTTAATGTCATAACGTGCGAGACATAATGCTATTTTTATATATGTTTTACGGAGGTATTGTCACAAACGTAACATGCGGCACATTTTGAAGTTAAAAACGTGTCAACTAAGACTTAGTCGTCACATAGTTCGGCTCAGGTAAAATGACTATGCAGTTACAACGCACGTGTCGAAAGCGTTTCTTAATGCGTTTAACAAAGTATAAAAAACAACCCGGTCTCCACAACTAGGGCTATTCACGAGCCGAGTCGATTCGAGCAAAATCTGCTCATGCTCTCTCACTTTATAAACCGAGCGGATCAGATCGGGTCAAATTTACAAATTAATGCGAGCAAAAAATGATGATCATGCTCGGATCATTTCTAAACCGAGCGGATCAGATCGGGTCAAATTTACAAATTAATGCGAGCAAAAAATGATGATCATGCTCGGATCATTTCTAAACCGAGCGGCTCTATTCTGCTCGTTTTTGCTCGCATTTATATGAAAAAAAAATGATTACCAGCATAATTCATATCAACTTTATTTGGATTGGTTTTTCAGTCAATTTTAAGTTTTAATTAACAAACTCTAAAAATTTTAACCAAAAAAATATACCACTAACAACGACTTATGGAGTAATTTGGAAGGTCACGAATGCCAGGTAAATGTTCTACTTTTCATAGTCTGAGGATCTTAATTTTTTGAATGAGTAAACCATAATTTTGGTCCTTGTATTTTGATATCATTAACAGTTTAATCCCATCTTAACAGTTTTGGTCCCTGTGTTTTTATTTTCTAACAGAAATGGTCTCGAACACTAACTCTATCCAATTTTCTGTTAACTCTCTCATACGCGCCCCGCATCTGATGGGTAAAAATGTAATTTCTTCCCCTTTTTTTATCTAGGTCATCATGTAGGTTAACATTTTTATTCAGTTGCATGTTAAAAAGAGTGAGAGAAATTACATTTTTACATCGCATGTAAGTGAGACTTAACGGAAAGTTGGATGGAGTTAGCGTTCGGGACCATTTCTGTTAGAAAATAAAAACACAAGGACCAAAACTGTTAAGATGGGACTGAAACTGTTAATAATATCAAAACACATGGACCAAAATTGCAATTTACTCTTTTGAATTAAATTGAATATAGGCTTAAAGCCCTAAACCAGTTATATATATAACATTGAAAAAGTATAATAATATATAAATATATACACACGTATAATATATATATTATATCTATATAATATTTAAAGGTTTTAGGGAGGCTATTTTTTTGGGGTAAATTTTTTTTGTTTTATAATTGGAAATTTAAGATGGAATTTTAGTGTAATTTTTTCATCATGTATATATAAGTTGATAGAACCAATTTCTTTAATATTAAATATTTATATTTTTATAAACATAATGGTTATAATTTTTTTTATAAATATTGTTGTTTAACCCGTGTGTAACACACGGGTATTAAACCTAGTATATATATATACTAAAAAATTTGAGCCGAACCGAGCCGATCGGACCTTTGCTTGTGCTTGGCTCATTTGCAAACCGAACCGAGTCGATCGGCTTGTTAAAACTTAGTGAAAATTCGAACGAGTATTTTTCAAGCAAGCATGATTTGAACACCCCTATCCACAACACACGGCATGTTTCGAAATAAAAAGAGTGTCGGCTAAGACTCTTATCTTGCATATTTTATCATTAAAAATATTTTTAATGTTGTGAGAAGTGGGTATGACAAGCCGTAACCGACTACCCTCACCCTACCGATGGTGGCAACAAGCTAGGTACCCGTGGAAGTGTGTCTTATCATGGCGATTCTATTATAATATATCCTGCGGGCAGGCAAGCTTATGAAATTGAATATCATTTTGTTATAAGATCAAATATGATCTTGTTCTACTAAGTTAAGTTGTAATCAAGTAATTAGCTTATGAGATGAGAGGGAGCATGCGGTGTTGAGTTGCTTATGTGAAAGACTAGAACTTTACCTCCCAAAATCACACTTCCTTCCGTTATCAATCAGCTCCTATTATTATTGTTGGATGCAATTTTAATGAGAAGATCAAGGCAAGAGTTTCGTAGGCAAGTGAAACGACGATGGTTTCCGAATGTGTTTTTGCTCACATTAGTATGTGGATTTGTGGTTTTGCTGTTGTTGATCAGTCGACACAGAGTGAGACCTGCATCCAGATCTATGGTAGGTAACCTAATTTTCATCGATCTATTACTTTAAACAAACTCCTCAGATTCATATGCCTTTGATTTTATTGTTTCAAAATAACTACCCAAATCAGATTTTGTTAGATTGGGTTTATTATATGCATTAGGGCATAAGTAAGTAACATTCATATTGTGCTTTGTCATATTCATTTTCAAGTTGATTTGACGCATTTGGTCTCAAAAGTTGAGCTTATGTATAAAGATACCAAAATAGTAATTGTACATGACATTTACTAGTTGTTAAACATTAAACACAAAACAAGCTTATAACACAAAAATCAAGGTTAAACACACCAAGAGGATCCAATAGAACAACTTGGACAAAATTGGAAACCAGGTGCCGTATTAGGTGCTATTGTAAACACTTCGCCACCTCTGAAGCGGTAGCCATTGAAGTGTTTTATCCTGCACTAAAATGACAAAATACTCAGGTGAACACTTTGAATGTGTTTATAGACTTCAACTGTCAAGTTTTCTTTCCTAGTTGTTTGAATGTACCAAATGTGTTTGCAAAGTACAACCCAAAAAAATAAAAGATGTTGACCTTCTTAGTAAGTTTACATGATATGCATTATCATAAATCATTATTAGGCGGTGTGCTTGAAATCAATTGCCATTGTCTTGTTTATGATATTAGAGATGTACAAAAAATTCATTTGGTTTCTCCATAATTAAAAACTTTTCGCCTTAAGATGTTCAATTCGTACAACAATGGTTGTAAACTAAGCACTCTGCTTCTACTTTCTCACAATGCCAATCTTAGGATGTGTTTAGATGTAAGTAGTAAAAATTCGTTATCTGATTGCTGTGACGACTTACAGTCATTATAACAAGGTTTGGATGAATCTGGCTATTTTGATCAGTTTTCTGATTATACAAAATTTTGTTATTTAGTTTTTGGAAATAGCTTCCATTAGTTCATACATGCTACAACAGAAACGATTTATCCATGAAGTATTAAAATTTTTATTAACCCATTTTCACCCACATTTTCATTTATTAAAACATAATTTGTTAAAGTTATATAAGCTCACTATAGTTATGCTTTAAAATTGTGTTTTGCAGAGATCTTACATGCAGGACATAACCCTGGAAAGCCTTAATGTTACAGACGAAATGGTAAATCCGAACTCAATCACAAGGAAGCTCAATGATCAAATACAACTTGCAAAGGCATTCGTTGTGATTGCTAAAGAGAACAATAATCACCAATTTGCATGGGAATTAAGTGCACAAATTCGCAACTCTCAAATCCTTCTATCTAATTCGGCACTAACACGATCACCATTAACACTTAGAGAATCAAATACTGCTGTTAAAGACATGGCACTATTGCTTTTTCAAGGTCAACAATATCACTATGATAGTGCAACAATGATCATGAGACTGAAAGCCAGAGTCCAAGATCTTGAGGAACAAATGAGTTTAGTAACCGAAACAAGTAGCAAATATGGCCAAATAGCTGCAGAAGAAGTCCCAAAAAGCCTTTTTTGTATTGGTGTCCGTTTGACAATCGAATGGTTTAAACAATCAAAGTTGCAACAAAAAGTGTCAGAAAGTATCCAAAAAGACTCGACGCTGAAAGACAACAATCTTTATCATTTTTGCATATTTTCTGACAATATTCTTGCAACTTCAGTTGTGGTAAATTCGACCTCTTTAAATTCAAAAAGCCCTGACAGAATAGTCTTTCATTTAGTGACAGATGAAGTGAATTATGCTGCAATGAGCGCGTGGTTTACAATGAACAGTTTCCATGGGGTGACCATTGATGTGCAGAAGTTTGAGGATTTCACTTGGTTGAACGCTTCTTACGTTCCCGTCCTCAAACAACTTCAAGATTCGGACACCAAAAACTATTACTTTTCTGGAAGTAATGATGGCGGGAAAACTCCGATTAAGTTTAGAAACCCGAAATACTTATCTATGTTGAACCATTTAAGGTTTTACATCCCGGAAGTGTTTCCTGATCTAAAGAAGGTGGTGTTTCTTGATGATGACGTTGTTGTTCAAAAGGATCTCTCTGGTCTTTTTACAGCCGATTTAAACGGGAATGTAAATGGGGCTGTGGAAACATGTATGGAGACGTTTCATCGATACCATAAGTATTTGAACTACTCTCACCCGCTTATAAGATCACATTTTGATCCCGACGCATGTGGTTGGGCGTTTGGTATGAATGTTTTTGATTTGGTTGAGTGGCGTAAAAGGAATGTTACCGGGATCTATCATTATTGGCAAGAAAAGAACATTGACCGGACGTTGTGGAAGCTTGGCACACTGCCACCTGGACTACTTACCTTTTACGGGCTAACCGAGCCATTAGATCCTGCGTGGCATGTGCTGGGTCTAGGCTACACCAATGTCGATCCAAAGGTGATTGAAAATGGAGCCGTGTTACACTTTAATGGCAACTCAAAGCCTTGGTTGAAGATTGGAATGGAAAAATACAAGCCCTTGTGGGAGAAATATGTTGATTATACTCATCCAATGTTGGAGCAATGCAATTTTCATTGACTTTTTTTATTATAGTTAAATTTCATACATAATATATAACATTTATTGCATAAGATACCTTTTTTACACTTTAAAGATGGTCTATCACATCTCAGACGTTCTTAAATGGTCTTGGACATACTTAACAGCAAACAACACTTAACATGCTTTACATCCAGAAATAGGCAGTTCATTGACAAGATAATGGTCAACAAATTCGACTCACTGATGAAAACATAAATATGACATTGCATAGTGTAAGGTAGCAAATATGCATGGCAATAGAAAAAAGATTTCAGTCTTCCTCGAGGTTGATGGAATCTTTGAACTTACCATACAAGATTTTCTTTAACTCGGCCATCTGAGCAAGTATCGATTCCTTCTCCTCCTCCAGTTTCTCCAAACGTTTGCTAGTTTCCTCTTGCATTTTCTCGATCCTCATCTCCACTTCGTCTTTAGGTACATGAGCAAAAACCTCGCCTATTTGGAACCTCACGACCTCTTCATCCGTTAGAATCAGTTCATTGCTTGCATCCTCAATGTTCTCATTTGCTTCCTGCCCACAAGCCAAATCTTGGTTATTTATTGTCTCTAATGGTTCAATACTCAAATGGCTAAACTGAGGGGAAAAGCACTAGCTAAAATGGAAAGCGGTAAAGGCGTAATATTAATGCATAAAACGTGTACAACAATTACTCCAAACTTAGGATACTATTCCAAATTGTATGCCTTGTATGGTCCCTTTAAGATGCAATAACTGTTTGTAAAAAAATTACAAGACCTTACTTATTTTAACTAGAGAACCCAAATCAACCCATTACTCAACTTGCCCATTTTGCCACCTGTACATAACCATAAATTCTGACATTTTGTATGTATGGGTTGTTTTGAGAGGTACGCAATATAATAAACATGCATGCTGTGAGTTTTAATGGAACTTCAAAATCATCCTGTTAAAAACAGGATAAAATCTTCTTTTTGCCTTGCTCTGACTAGCAACATATAAAGACTGCCTTCCTAGACCCTTGCAAACCCTATGAAATAGACTGATTTGAGATGGTCAATCTCCCAATAAATAGACCTGTTAAGCGGGTGATGGGAAAGTAAAATTTAAAGGGAAATAAGGCACGCAAAGAAGACCTATGTGGGTGATGGGAACATGGGTACTAAGTTTAACAGAAGAAAATGGAATACCAAACAATGCATGACTTCCTAATTTTAAGGCTGAATTATTCAACGCATGAAACGTGCAAAACTCTTTAACACTAACGGGTCGGGTCATCCAAATTGTATCACCCTAAAAACTTTAGACCACCAAGGCCACCATAATGTTATTATCTGCTTTTTAAGTACCAAAGGTAAGAAAACATTTGATATTCAAGCAGAAAACCAACGCCAAATTGCAACAAAAGTACGGTGGATATTCATTTAAGTATGCATAATGGATGAAAATGAAATGGGCAACTTCAACTAAGTAATGGCATAATAATTCATCAGCGTACTCGCACCGAAATAAATCATTCAATTTGGGTAAAAAAGCCAATATACTTAATGCAGCTTAACAACCCCTTATCAGGCAAGTTTCTGATTCATTGATTCAATTGGGGAAATAACTTTTTTCCAAACACAAATACTTTCAGGAAGGCAGGGTAATGTGCATATTCATAGTGATCAAAACACATCATAACTTTTGCAGTTTGCTGCAGATTGTTTCTTTGTCTACAACACTTTAAACGAACAAATTGGTAGCTTCATTTTCTAATATCTGTTCATAAACAGGCAATAGTATAAAAAACAGATGTAGCACGTTAACATAATGTACAAACTACAAACATAGTTCTGATTTTACATGGTCTTGGAAAGGTACCTTGGCAATCTTTATTTCATCTTCAAGTTCGTGAAACCGGTTGTTCAATCTCCCAAATTTGTTGATGTTCTTCTGATCCTCCCATGTCACCTCCGTTTCAGATCCACCAGCCTGTGAATTTCATTACATTTGAAAGTCAGGCAAACAAGGTGAAAATTCAAAAAACAGGAAGATGTATAATGCATTGTTTTGTTTGTATACAATGCCAAGAAACACACGAAAAGAAACAAAAAAAGTAAAAGGTAGTTGCTGATAATTAACTCTCACCCGTTGCATAATTGATACCGAGAGGTGATGCTTCAAGAAAAGACTTCTACTTTCTTGTACACAGCTTACTGCGTAAAGCATCCATGGCGGTATAAGTGTTAGAGATATTTTCCAACAATGATGAGTGCAGTTTGATTAAAAAACATACACATTAACCTAACGAGGAGGTGCAATTTGAATTGGAAATGATATCTGTTCAATTCATGGTCATAATAAATCTTACACTTATACCAATTGATCTACCAATACTTGTTCAAACCAAATTATAGTATCTTATAAAATGAGTTAAAAAGTGCTTATAAACAACTTCATACTCCCTCTGTTTAAGTACCATTTAAGTGCCTATGAACATCCACATTAGAGTTTTAAGTACCATTTCAGATTCAACCCTAACGAAATCAAAACTGAAGATTTAACAACACAAAATGATAACTAAGCTTGAAACTGTAAGCAGAAACGACATATATTCAGGTTTAGAGAGGAAGCCTTACCGCGTTGTCACCGGAGAGCAGAAGATCGCCGTTACCGAGGCAAATGTTGCAAAAATGACAAAAAAAATTAAGAATTTTTGAATATCAAGAGTTTCGCTTCTTTAATTATGTGGCGTTTTTAATGGGTTAAACTAGTTTTTCCTCGCGTTTAACCTATTTATAAATGACTTAAATAAACTTTGATTGAATTACATACGTTTAAAACAGTACGGTACAGTTTTGAAAAATACAATTCAAACTCAATATAACTGAACAAATTTTAGTTTTCTTAAAAGAATTGGATTTTAGGTGAACTATTGCTTTTTTTTAATAACCGTGAAGAAAATAAATCTTAATGTTATTTGCGCTCTAATACATTTGGATTATTAGAGCATTCACAATAGATAAACTTTCTTCGACTTTAACTACACTAAAAATTAATAACTTTTTTTCTTATCCGGTTAATAATATTTTTCATTACTTTTTTTACCTCTTTCACTTAGTCTTTTACAAAAAATATTAAAAAATTATACAAGGTAAACAACTGTTTTTTAAATATAAAAATAAACAATAACAGGTTCACTCTCTTTCACTCTCTAAAATAAATTGTTTTTTAAATATAAAAATGAACAATAACAAGTTCGTTAAATCATGCTCGTAAATAAATGTCTGTTTTTAGACTAGTACCTATGACCTTCAAGAAAGTTAAAGTCTCTCGTCTTTCCTTTGGACAACTAGACTAAGAAATCATTCAAATAATATACTTTTTTATACATGTTATTTTGACCTTTTGTTAGAAAAAATAGAAAAAGTGAAAAAAAAATAATGCTTAAAAGAACCCATTTAAAAATAGCTACAAAACAAAAACATATTTCCTGGCCATTGTAAGTTCTCATAACTCCAAAATAGCAATACATAAACTAACACGTCTATTAATTTTTGTCCCCTACAAACACCTCTCCCAATTTTACATCTTACATATACATTACAAAACTTTCCCATACCCTTAGAAACCATAAACACATCATAACTTGACTTTATAACTATGAAATTATCTTTTACATACTTCTACTAACTCATTACAAAACTTTTATTGCCATCGAATGTAGACTAGATGGCTGGTTCAAACTCTCAACCAAATCAAAGGTAAGCAATGAAACCATCGGACGTGACAAACGATTCGAATGCTCAACCACAGACAAAATATCCGGTGACAAAACCATTTTTGATTCACGCACCCCGTTCCATTTTGCTTGCATGTATTTGAGCTTCCGCCAAGGAGCGATGTGCATTTTCTGATCTTTCATACACTTTTTCGATGCTAAACACAGTATCTTAATCAACGATTGAAGTCTTTCCGTTTTCCCCACGTATATATCTGGTAGCCGGCTTATCAGACGGTTGTAATCTTCGCTACCCTTGGCCATCTCAAATTCACCGCGAAAATTTAACTCAATTATGACCCTTAAAGCCCCCTTTTTAGAATTGGAAGTGTCTAATACTTCTATGTAGGTATGTTCCCCTATAAAATTTAGTCATTTGTTTATTTCATTATATATAAATAGTTTTGGCACTAGACAAGAAAAATGCTTGTTAAAACTTTTGTACCTGCTGGGATTTGTTTTAGATTAGTCCATTTGGCCTTGCATATCCCACAGTTGTAGCCCGCTCGTTGCAATCGATCAGTGATCTTCCTTTGGAAACATCTGCGGCAGCCATCAACCGCCATCATGCCACAATCACAACAACCAACTGCCGTTGATTTCATCTCCTTAACCATCTCCTTAGTTGCCCGCCTAATTTTGGATTCGATTGAACTAGTTTTATACAGATTTTCCTGCAACATAGTCAAATCGTAAAAACCCTTAGGATCAGACAAACACTTTATCATTATATTATATATATGTAACAAAGTAGATGCATGCATATATATATATTTACCATGAGAAGTTGTTGTTGAGTTTCCCAAAACGACCTGTTCTCTTGGGGATCACTGGAGTTTTCATCGTCTTCAAAATCTCCATTGTCATAGCTACTGTTCTCAGATGAATTGAACGAGCCCTCTGATGAGAGCTCACTCTCTTCTAGGAACTCGAAGATCATATTATCATGAGCTACATGACTTTTGTTTTCTTCGGTTGATTTTGTGCTTATGATCAACTGATGAACTTCAGTTGTCGCGGCCATATGTTTTTGTGTAAGACTTATTATGGTTTGTTTAGTTATAACTCTTGCAAATAATCATATGGCTTTATAGCAATGGTTTTAGATCGAGGCCGGGTGGGTTGGGTCCACTTATTTGACATGGACGAGTTATATATTTATGTATATGCTCTTTGCATCACTTTTATTAACTTTTTGCCAAGTTGGATCATGACGTTTTCAATATTTATATTGTGTCTTAATCTCATGTTAATTAAAGATTATTGTTATTATTTATAGGCATTTGAGTACGTACGTGGCAAATAATAATTGACAACCGATAACTTGATACATTCGTTACACTTAACCGTATTAATTAGAAAGTTCATGAATAGTGTTTCTTAACTGTAATGATGTGGTGCATGTCTATTGATTTGATTTAGTGAGGTGATGGTATGTGGTGTATGACTATTGGTTTGGTGAGGTGACAGTTAGTATAAATTTTTTTTTATTTGAGATAATTTGTTTGATGAAATAATGATCTGGCAAATAGAGACATCTTAATGGTTTCGATGTTTCAGCTTATTTGTTTGACTTTATTTAATTTTTTTGTGGATTTTAGCTCGTGTATGGTTTTAACAGTTGTGATGACGAGAATTTTTCAATTTGAGCCACTAATAAACGGTGTACAAATGACTCGCGCAACACGTGAACCCCGTATAATCCTAGTTTACTTTAGTAGTCAAGCATTCAATTTGCATATAATTTTGGGTTGATTTCATTTGTAAGCTTTTATTTTGCTTGTAACAATTGATCTGAGTGAAATCGAGTGAAAATCAAACATAATTAATTATTAGACAATGTGTAATAGTTTAAGCCCTTTAGTAACAATTTTTTATACAACCATTAGTCACTTTGTAACTTTTGAATTAACTTATTAGCCGATAAGTAATTTAAAACTGAATCACAAAACACCTATATTAAAAATACATTAATTGGATAAAGGTCGATTGTGTTTGGGGAGAAATGAAACTTTGGGCATGAATAATATAACGTCAAAAACTGAATTGAGAAAAAAATACAGTCACTGTAATATTATGGTCTAACTATTTTAAGCCAGAAAGTAAAAAATGGGCATTATTAAAATATATGTGGTGTGATTAACAGCTTAATCCTCATCAGCATGACCAATAGGAGAAGATAAACAAGTGGTTCGGATAAACACAACATATTTCGGCCAATACTATAATTGAACGTTGGTTTTTAATATTAAACTAAACCAGCTTCATCTTCATCTTCCGCGGAAACCAGCCTAGGTGATGTGTGGGCTCACCTTTTGTTGTCTTTTATAATTATTGTTGTTTCTATATTTTTATTAAAACAACTAGATTATTACCCGTGTATTACACGGGATTTCGGTTTTATATGTTTTATTTAAATTTAGGTTTTAAATTTATTTTTAACACATCCCTATTAAATCGATTTGGATATTTACAAATATTTTTTTATAAAAAATTATATGTTAAAATAAAGAAAATTATCTATAATAATTGGTTAAGTGGTAAATTTTTAATTTGAACATATTGGGTTAGGAGATAATTCATGGTAAGTGGTAAAGTTTTAATTTGAACATATCGGGTTAGAAGATAGATGATGATAATCGGTAAATTTTTATTTGAACATATCATATTAGGTGATAATTGATTATAATTTGTGAATTTTGTATTTGTACATATCGGGTTATTTCGAATATGGAGCATACCATGACCCGCATTGAAATCATCCATCAAATTGAATTAGATGATGACACATAAGCAAAATTCTATGTGGAGTACTTAGAATGTTGACATGTGGATGAGTTACTCAATTATTAGAATAGGTAGATATATAAGAGCAAATAAATAAATGAATATTAAAGTTTCGTACACCAGAAATGAAGTTATATATTATGGCTTCGTACTCGTAGAATGAGCATTACAAATCGGGCCATCTTTACTTTATGTATTGACATTTGAGTATATAGTATCTTTAACTCTTTAAGTATTATAAATCGGGCCATCTTTACAAATCGGAGTAACTTACAGCTAACAGAGACATCGGTAATTACTTTCTTTTGACATCTATCAACTTTTATTTTTAGATACTTTAGGCCCCTCTATTTAATTTTGACACGTCTTACAATTTTAATCCCTCTAATTATCATGTTGATCTATAACTTTGGATGCTTACACTTCAGACAATAAACATTTTTTTATCAACGCGTGTGGCTAGCTAGGTCGTAAACGTGAGACTCTGTCGTCTCTGTCGTCACAACGCACGACACATGTCGAAGACGAAACGTGACCCGGTTACGTAGCTAGTTGTAACTAATAGGAAGCGTTTTTAAAATATATATACTTTTTTTAACAATGGACTTCAAATATTTAAAGTATATACTTAATATTGACATTTTTAAGTATTAAATCAAATAATAGAGAGGGCAATAAAGCTAATAGAAGAAACCATTTGTTAACTATAAAAGGTACGTATAAGATTTAATTCCTAGTACATTCTGTCATATATCCGAATCTAATTGGAACCATGGATATGCCAAATATGAAAAACTCTCCATTACAAAGTTGTTCCTTTACTGACTAAATAAATTTTTATATCGAACAGCGGCCAAACAAGAAACTTGCACAGATATGCACTTGTTGTGTACTTTTTGGGCATGGCCAACAAAAATACAACGATATATGTTAATATGACAATCATACGAGCATCATATCTTAATGCGTATAACGAAATAACCAACGCGATACCGCCCTGCAAAATACAACTAGAGTACAATTAAAACAAGTCAAATAAGTTGTTATTATTATTAGATTACTTAAATGTAATGGCATATGCTTTCTTTATACCGCATATAAGCCCTATATTCATATAAAACATAAAAGAATTTACAGCAAGGCGGCAGGTAAACGGGCAAAATATAATTAAATTTTAATTATAAGTTCTTATTGTAGCCTATAGTTACGTTCAAAGATGCTACATTTATGGTTCCCAACAATGGGTATTGTCGTCACCTATGGATTAATTAATTCGTAAAGTCAGACGAATCAACTCGATCGATCATCTTCTCACAGCTCTAGGTACTTTTTATTATATAATTCTTCATGTTGCTTTTATCTTCGGTTTAAACGTGATTATGAGCATTATTTTACAACCAAAACTAATACGTAAGACGCACAAACTGGATAAGATTAAAAGTCATAATCAATATCAACTACACTAGAATTTAATTCCTCATTCTTTTTATTAATATGTTATAGATTTAACTGTCTGCTTGTGTCATACACAAAATTTAAGCAGATTATTATATTGACAGTGGTAATTTAAATTTCTTGTTGTGACATCATGGAAAGTGCATTACTTTTAGCACTTTTGTGACCTTGCTTTTATCCTTAGTGCACTTTATACTTAAAAGATAATATTATCATGGAAACGATCAAACCTTCCATTACGGTAACATCATCTACAAGCTTTATTAATAACAACAATAATAATAATATTTAAGTATGAATTATTGAAAGCTTACTTGAGATATGTAGTTACTTTTTGGATTACACGATTTTTTATTGTTAATATTAGAGTACTTAGTAGCCACATAAAATTTGTGGTGAATTTCACTAAAGTAATTTACAGGGCCGGTCCTACGTCACATTAATTTTCGACAGGCCCGGGGCGAAAAAAAAATTTGGGCCCCTAAAGTGTGTCACTAATAACTTGTAACAAAGTATAATAATTAGCAAAAATATATATAAAAGATGGCGATAATTTTCATAACAATAAATAAAGCAAAGGTATATATTGTAGCCGAATGTTTTAGTTTACATACCTAACCGAACCGGACCGCTCTCTTAACATTTTTTAAGCAAAGTTCCCGATCAAGTTTTGATAGTTCATACCCTCTAATATATCATTTTCAATTGATATCATCGTCAACCCGTTAAGTTTTTCTTGGAACATTGTAGACCTCAAGTAGACCTCAAATGTGTCAATGTGTAAAGAAAAGTTTTTTTTTGGTTGAGTAGTTGGGTTAAATGGGTTGTAAATGTTTACTTTAGGATATAACATCATTGTTAAATGGTTAATTATATTAAAAAAAATTATTTTTTTCGGGCCCCCGAGAGACCGGGCCCCGGGGCGGTTGCCCGCCTCGCCCCACCCAAGGGCCGGCCTTGGTAATTTAGCATAATAGCGCACATATAATTTTTTATATATACATCACATAAATCAACACAACGTTACATCATAAGACGATGATGGTGTCATGATAAACACGATGATGGTTAATTAATGGTGATTATTCTAGGATTTTTTATAAAATTTTATTAGGTGTGACACAAAAAACGAATTAACCGAACTAGAATTGAATTAATCGCACAGAAAAATCTGACCCAGACAGTAAGCGATTGTGTGTATTCATATATGTGTTACACATTTGCATAATTGCCATAATTGGAGATTAAGATTTGCCTTTGGTATTGAATTTACAGATTATAGTGCTTATTTTTTTTAATGATAAGTATTTTTTAAGAAACTGGAGTAATATATTGCGTAGACCAAAACTTTTAGGTATAAATGTGTCGTAGTAAATAGTAACAAACTAAACAATTGGTAAAACTGGAAAAACTTAACCGAACCCATAAACAGAAATTGACTGGTTTTATGAAAACCAAAAACCAAACTTTTGGTTTTGGGTTCAGTTTTACATCAAACCGATCCTTGTACATCCTAGATTTTACTTAACTATGACTATACTTATTTATAGGTGATGTTGTCAAAATTTAACATAATTATATACATATATTTCTTTTACTTTTTACTTACTTTTGAAGTTTTGATCGAATTTCAAACTCATAATAGATTCATATTTTTATTTTAATAATTTAAATAAACTACAAGTGATAACGATATATTTTAACTAAGTTTGTGACCTATATTAGTGACTAAAACTATTTAACTCAATCTAACTAAATAAGTTCATCAAAATGATATCAAATAAATTAAACTTTACTACTAATCAACATTAAAACAAGTGTGCTTTCATGAAAATGTTTTTTTTTCAAATTCATTTGAATACAATAAATGGTGTTTAAAGTCCAGATCACGTTGACGGTGGATGAATGTAGAGGTGCACAAATCGGTTTCTAAAAGAACTGGTTTTGATTTTTGTTGGCGGTAAAAGAACCAGTTCTTAAAAGAACCGGTTCAGTTTTATAATCGATTTTTGGTGTAAAAACTAGAACCTATGTAACCGGTTTTGGTTGTTAAATTTTTTTTTCTATCAGATGTGAAGAAACGTTGCGCTGCTGTAAATTGTCACACTCCATTGGGCGTTTATTTAGAGTCTATGGTCATAAATTTTTTTAATATTTTTAGACTAACATTAAAAATGTTAAATATTACAAGATAAATAGCTCTTAAAACATTATATACATAACAACACTAAAACATGTCGGTTTTTAGGAACCGGTTCTTCCAGTAATCGATTTTTCAAGAACCGTTTTTTTTGTAGGAACCGGTTCCGGTTCTTTTGCAACCTAGACTTTGGAAAGAAAAAAATTAATAGAACCAATTCTATACATATGTTTTGGTTTGATTCTTGTAGAACCGATTCTTTTAAGAATTGGTTTTTGATTATTGGACCAGTTTCGGTTTTTTGTGTACCTCTAGATGAATGTGTGGAGTTCATGTGTTGTAATTTAGTAAGTGGATCCGAGTGTTTGGAAGATTAGTCCATATATTTAAATCATGGACCCAATGCGGGAACCCACGAGAACGTTTAAAGCCCACAAACGAAAACGTTGGAAGTAATTGAAAGGGTCCACACGAAAGGAAAAATATAATAAAATATGATTTAGATTTTGGGGTATAAATGAGTTTATTTTCTTTTTCAAATTATTAACTATATGTAATGGGCGTTATGGCCCACTCATAATGCCCCAAAACGCCCCCAACGCTCCGCACATCACTACGCGTGGGTGTTATGGGCGTTATGCCCCGTTGGGCGTTTTTAACATAACGTCGGTGTCCAAGTGTGTTTTTCAATGATTGATTTGATTTGTTAAATTGATTAATAATTATCTAATGATTATGGGGCATTATAGGGACATTAACACTTACATCACTTTTTGGTATAATGTCTCTTGCTTAGTCATTGTCCACATGGCGGAAAACGTCCCAAGGGGCATTAACCATTACACATAGTCTAAAAATATATCGAAAAAAAGGTTTGAGTTTATTTTTGTTCTCTTATACCTCTATTTATTTACCTAAACTTAGAAATGATTTAATTTTAACTTATTTTTTTAGGGTTTGTTTAGCACAATTAATTTTTGTGATGGTATAGTAAATGACAACACACACATATTTAGCTCAATTAGTTTTTGGTTCGTCACTAATAATATGACAAAAAATATGATAAAAATACGGATATTAATAATAATGTATAAGGAAGATGATTTTTAGTAATAATGTGCGTCGTTAAAGTTAAAGTAGACAAAAAAATGATTCTTGTATGAAACGAGGATGTGATGACTCGATTTTAAGCTATGAAAAAAACGAAGATAACAAATATATTTGGTATGTTTTTTGGTTTGGTTATTAGCATTTTTTTTAATTATTGTATGAATACTTGAGGAAAAAATATTTTGAGGGATACTCTTTAACTTTTAGGCTAACTTCGTCACTGTTAATATCCCGTAGTGCCAATCAAAAGAGATATGAATGTCTAAGTAAATGTGTTATATAATATTTTTCATAGTATGTACCCAAATACATTACGTATCATATGAATGTTATGAACAATTTAATTCTTTTGATCTATTGTTGTTTTTTTTTACCATGTGTTCGTAATGCTCCATGATGTCATGTCCTTACGTTTCCATCCATACGATTCATCGATATTCTTTTCATGGTTTCTTTCAAATTACAAGCGATCCTCATCTCTTGAACATCGACAACTTTTTATTACCATGATCACTTTTTTTTAATAAAAAGAGTGTGCTTTTTCTTTTATAAAAGGAAAAGTATTTACAATGTTTATAATAGTGTGTTTTTAGAATTAGAAGTTTTTATAATTATTGCACCCTAGTAGCTAAGAAAAATACTGACAATTTATGATATGAACACATTAACATGACACGACACAGAACTAGCAAGTTTTGTGTCATTAATATGTTAATCATTAACTATCGTGTCTTAACAGGTTAAACACTTGTTAACACAATAAGTCACGTGTATATATATTTTTTAGATAAAGTATAGAGTAAACTGCAGTTTTGATGAATATGTTTTAACACATTTAACAAGTTTAGTCATACTCTAGCCATTTTGGTCCCTATGAGTTTTTTCGTAACACTAATGGTACCAAGCCGTAATTCCATCTACTTTTCAGTTAAACATTCTTCAGGTGCCCGCACGTGAAGGAAAAAAATACATTTCCCTTTGTTTTTTTGCCCCTCACGTGCGGTGTGCGTGAGGAATGCTTAAAGGAAAAGTGGGCGGAATTATGACTTGAGACCAATTTTGTTAAGAATAAAAAATCACATGGATCAAAACTGTTATAATAAGACTGAATATGTTAAATATATCAAAACACATAGACCAAAACTACAATTATTATTAAATATTTATGTAACTGTATATTATGTAAAAAATTTCATAAAATAATAACCAAGTTGTTTTAATTATCCCTTATATTATAAGTTGCTTTAATTCATAATAGCATTAAAGTATTAAACAATTCATAATATCACATACTTTTTTGCGTAGGTTTGAACTTTCATGACAGAGATGCTAGATTGCTAGAAAGATTATTATGATTTTTGTTTATGAAAGATTATTATGTTAACTATTAAATTTAGGAATTTTTATAGTTTTGTGTATCAATGATTTTTATGTTAAGACTCTGTCTACTGGTTTCAAGTATTACCTTTTGGTTTTTATCGGTTTTAATTATTAAATTGACTGTCAATGGTCTCAACTTATATCACTTTGACAACTAACAGTCCATAGTTAAACTTTTTTTTAGTGTCGTTAAGTTTTTTCTGAATTCAAGACTGATGTTTTAGATCTTTTGATCGGAAGAAGAATACGAGTTGATTGCTGGAAAAGTTATCTTCAACGACGCTCTAAACGATAAAATTTTTACATCCGTTAAAGCACCGTTAGGTTGAAACATCATTTCGTCGTTCAGAGCGTCATTTCAAGATAGCTTTCACATAAAGAGATCGGTATTCTCCTTGATATCAAAAGACTTAAAACATCGGCCTTGAACTCGAAAAAAACTTAATGCCTTTAAAAGAAATTTAACGAAAGACCGTTGGTTACCAAAGTGATAAAAGTTGGGACCGTTGACAGCTAATTCAATAGTTGAGACTGATAGAAAACAAAAGGTGATAGTTGGACCGATAGAGACCAAAACTTATGAACTTTATACAACTTTTGTTTTACTTAAAAAAATGGTTTTCATCATGTCTTATCATTTAACATATTTTTTAACAGGTCAGTATTTGAAAAAGAAATAACATGATATGTTCGTCTTTACATATATAGTGTCTGTGTCTTATCGTGTCGTGTCTGAAACGATATGACAGTCTAACCCACCTCGTTTCCTAACCCATGGGCTAAATGGCTAATCTCATGTTACCCGAACTGGTGTACTTACAAGCTCACCACACTTGTGGGTGAACCCATGACACACACCGGGCAACCTAGAGATTATATACATCCCCCACAAATCCCCCATTTCCCCACTCTTTGTATAAAATATATTAAAGTCACAGTCAATAATCACTGGCGATAAACACGGAAAACACTCGACTGTGATGTAATTTCTTTGTTTGAGTAGGTAAACGTTTACTTGAATTTTCTTGTGTTGTGTTGCTTTGTGGTGAAACCTTGAAAAGGGGGATCTGGGGTGTACTAAAATACTTTGCTTCACATCTGGGTTTTTGTCCACAAACACTTAAATTTCAAATCATTAGGGTTTTCAAATCATTTTATGGTTAAATCATCAACAGGTTATAGAATGATGAGAGGAAATGGTGGTATGTTCCTTCCAGTTCTTGGATTTGCATCTGTTATTGTTTTTCTGTATTTATCTTTTGGGGATCTATTGTCGGTTAGATACACAAATGACACCAAACTGAGTTTTGTTGAGAGAAATGGGACTAATTTCATGGTGGATGGTAAATTGTTTTACGTCAATGGTTGGAACTCATATTGGTTTATGGATCATGCTGTACATGATCACACTCGGCCTCGAATCAGAGCAATGCTTCAAGCTGCTGCAAAAATGGGTTTGACAGTTTGTAGAACATGGGCTTTTAATGATGGTGATTATAATGCTCTTCAGATTTCACCTGGTCAGTTTGATGAAAAGGTGTTTAAGGTATTTTTTTTCTCTCTTGATTCAGTTTCATAATATTATATGTTTGTTTGTTGTGAGGAACTATGCTTTATGTTTGTGGTTTTCATTTTCTTGTTGAGATGTTATATGAAATTAAGGTTTGTTTGTAAGATTATGTTCATCATGTAAATCGTTAACGAAAAAGTGTGAAAGGAAATCTAGTTTGAAATCAATCTGTTGCTTGACTTTGTGAAAGTATGATCTCTGTCTTGTTTTTTTCCTGACACTCTAATTTTAGCTGTTGTTTGTTGGAATATATTGTAATAGTACGCACTAGATGACGTCAAACGTTGGAAAAGTCGTAAGACTATATGAACATCATCTTTAACTCATGTCAAACATTTTCCAATTTTAGTAAATTTCAAATGACATTAAATTTTTGAGAAAAATAGTTGGTTTTTTCTAGCATTGGTCATCATGTTAGCGCGTTATCTTGATTCGTGTTTATCTGGATTCATGTCATTAAATAACAGAATTTAAAAAATCAAGTTCTGAAGTATGATCTTCCATTAAAGTGGGAAACTTTTTATTTTTAGTGACTTTAACACTCTGTCAAAAATCAAGTTCTGAGTTTTTAGGTTATCTCCGATTTAGTTGGTTTTTTCTTAAAATGCTCTTGTTATGATCGTCTATTCACTAATGACAGGCTTTGGATTATGTGATTGCTGAAGCCCGAGAAGTTGGAGTAAGGCTTCTGCTTAGTTTAGTTAATAACTTGGAGGCATACGGTGGCAAGACCCAATATGTGAAATGGGCGTGGAGTGAAGGCGTGAGCTTGAGCCCTTCTAATGATTCTTTCTTCTATGATCCATCAATTCGCATTTATTTCAAGAACTATGTCAAGGTACCGTCAAGTTCCTCTTTACTTATCTCCAAAATCCGTAAAATTCCCATGAGAATGAGCGAAATAATAAGGAATCAGGAATCTTGTAGACTATGGTCACTGAAACTGATGGCTACTGGTTAGTTATGAAGCCATGGAGCAAATAGTAATTTTAGCTTGAAGTTTTGTTGAATGAAGAAATATTATAAATGTCTAGACGTAGTAGCAAATTGAACTGGTTTGGGTAATGAGTTAGAACTGGATTTAGTCCATGGGTCATGTTAGAGTTTATATATTTTCAAAGATGTTTATATCTATCAACTGTTTAATTATGATTACAAAAAACTACTAGTTGACATGTTTCCGTTCTTTTGAATCTGGTGGCTTAGACCTAGTTGACGTGCTACCTCTAACTTTGACGAGATTATATATTATGATGCAGACTATCTTAACTAGGAAGAACACAATCACAGGAATTCAGTACAGAGATGACCCCGTTATCTTTGGCTGGGAGTTGATAAATGAACCTCGGTGCATCACTGACCCGTCTGGTGACACTTTACAAGTGAGTACGCTCTTTGAAGTTTTTTTTTCTTTTCTGGCATGAGTTGCATTTTTAACTGTTTGTTTGGGATAATAAACTACAGGATTGGATAGAAGAAATGTCAACATTTATAAAAGCAATAGACAATAAACATTTGTTAACCGTTGGTTTGGAAGGATTTTACGGTCCAAAAAGTCCCAAGAGAAAAACGGTTAATCCAGAATTCTGGGCTGCTGATATGGGAGTCGACTTTGTTCGCAACTCTGCACCCTCAACAATCGACTTTGCCTCGGTTCATATCTACCCCGACCAATGGTAAACAGTCATTTTTGTTAATGTTTTATTTGAACGCCCATGAAAATCGACCCAATTCCCCCATCTTATTGTAGGTTTAAAAGAAAAAGCCTTGAAGGAAAGCTAAAATTTGTGGCGGATTGGATGCATTCCCACATCGAAGACGGGGACAAAGTGCTCAAAAAACCCGTCATGTTCACTGAATTCGGATTGTCAAATCTCAACAAAGGTTTTCAGCCTTCACAACGAGATGAATTCTACAAAGTGGTGTTCGATGTTATATATGAATCTGCAAAGAAAAAAGGTGCGGGGGGCGGGTCATTTGCATGGCAATACCTGGTGGAGGGAATGGAGGAATTCAATGATGATTTTGGGATGGTACCATGGAAGCGAGCTACGACTTACAACATTATAACGAGACATTCGTGCAGGTTAGCACAGATTCATCGGACGGTTATACCAGCAACAGGAAATATGAAGAGTATTTGTAATGGTGGTTGGTAGGTAAAACAATCTTAGATTTTACAATTTTGATCTTCTTTTGATCTTGTGTTTTCTTCATCAAAACACATTTCTTATGTTGTTCTTGTTATACTTGTAAAATGAAGCAAAATTCGACCGAAATCAGTTTAGATTCTTCCAGGATCAACAGACATTCAACTTACAACTATAGATTTGTTTTCATTTTAACTCATCCAAAAGATCAAATCAAGAACACAATGTTACAACTTACAACCATATAAATTCAAACACAAATCTCACCAAATCACGCTACTAAAACGCCAACAATTGAATTAAAAACAGCGTATCAAAGACGTTTTATCAAACACTTTTAGCTACATGAACCAAAAACCAAATGTAATCAAGCGTGATTAATCCCAAAAACACATCACCAAACAATTTATCTAGAATGGTAAGAAAAATCTTCATGGTCCAAAGATCTAAAATTTATCAACCTCAGTCCTGAATGAACTGATTTGTTTTCACTCTAACTCATCCGAAAGATCAAATAAAGAACAAGATGCTGCAACGATATAAGAACCAAAAAACATAACGCATTTCATCAAACAAAGATTTCAATAAAAACCAAAATGTATCAAAACAAAACCAGTGTATCATCAAAGGCATTTCATCAAACACTTTAACTACATAAACCAAATGTTTCCACATAGACTTAAATTCATAGAGACATTTCATCAAACACCTTAACTACATAATACTACACAGCCTTAACCAATCTCGGTGAAGTCCTAACAGAACCACCGCCATTGTTATCTTCACCAACCTTCCTCAACCTCTTCTTACCCTTTGAGCCACTCTTCACAGCTTCTTCACTCACCACTTTTCGTCCCCGAGTCCTCGAAGCCACTGTTTCCATCTCAGACTCAACCCTATCACTTTTTCTCACCGGACTTTTCTTAGCATTTGCAACAAGATCAAACTCATCAGCAAGCTTCCTCACCGGCCATTTTCTCGCCGCCGGCGACAACTGTTCTTTTTCTACATCTTCATCTTCTTCATCATCAACTAAACCCATATACCTCCTCTTACGCTTGTTCGCTAACGGAGCAGGTGGCGGTGACGGAGACGATGACGGTGACGGACTTTGACTCTTTTTCAGATCTGCACTTTTTTTCTTCTTCTTCGCCATATTTTCTCTAGAAACTTCAACTGATTTCGAAACAAACTTTTTGTTCACAAGCTTAGGGCTCAAAGAAGATTTTTTGTTGACTGATTTTTCAATCTGGTTTCGAAGCTTTTCAACATCACCTTCAATTCGGCCTTGTAGACGATGACGTTGGAAACTTAATCCACCCATTGACCAGTGAGCTTCTTCAGCCCAAGACATTAGCGGATCAAGAACAGGGACAGGTGGGTCGACTCGCTCCGAGTTGAATTTGATGTCGGTGTAGATACGTGGTCTTGGGAGGCTGCTTCCGTAGAACTTTCCTGGACCTAATGCAACCACCATCGCTCAGACTAAATTAAGATGCAAACACACAAATTGATGAAGAAGATTGGATGGTTTTGTGAGGTTAGGATTAAGAGATGAAAGCTAAAAGTGTGAATTTTGATGTAGAAAAGGTTATCATCTTATAGATGGAGATTTGGGGGGAATTTTATGGCGGGAAGGATATTGCGCGCTAAGCGTTTACGCGGGAGTTGTGGATTGTGAGTGTAATGGGCGGTGAGTTAATTTTTAAATGTAATTATGTATGCAATATATTGGAGTAGGGTATGTTTGGAATAAAACTTGGATCGAAACATACACAAAAATTTGCATGTCTCAACGATATGTTTCTAGTTTAAGAAACCATGATGATATGGTAAAAGTTTAAATACAGAATGGCTATGTTTTTTAAACTAATAAATATAGATATAAATAATCATATCACAACGGATGTGTAATATATTTGAGTAATATTTACAAAGAAGCGTAGATACAAATAATCATGTCGTGGTAATGTATTAAAAATTTTATAAAAACTCAATCCTTATATTAAAATGCAATCTTAGCTATAGATCTATAGCACCATGTCACATAATGATGTTTCATTTGTTTTTTCTCTTCTAGCGTTCCTTTTAACTTAAGTAAACACAAAAAGTAGGTTGGTGAGCACAGCAACTTCTAGTGCCAAGAAGAGGGTTCGAATAAATGGGTACACGTGTGTGCTAATTGGGTAATCGGATTGAGTAAACGGATATAGTAGGTAGTCTTATAGCCGTCTCACACCAATAAAAAAAATAGCAATCTCATACACGATCTTATACCCGTTCCAATTATCTCGGATTTCAGGTTTTCTCATCGGGGTTTGATTGCCATCCCTTTTCGAATATATCATCAAAAGGTTTCGTCGTTCACAAAATGTGTTCCTATATTACCGTATTATTTTCGTATCATAAACATATATTTAGTCTTACAAAAAGTAAATATCACCGAAATGTAATGATTAACATCAGATTACTTTAAATACATATGCTAAACATGTAAAAAAGTTTAATAAATAGATTACTTTTACATATTAAATTTTTATATATTTTAATAAAATATAAAATACATCAAACTTGTAAAAATACATAAAATTTGTAAAAATATATAAATTCACTAATTTTGATATTAAAATGACAAAAAACATTCTTCAAGTTTATTGATAACTAGATAGAGATTTGGGTCGTGCGCGATGATAACTAAGTCAAACTGGTAGTTCCAAGTCAAAAATACATCAAACTTGAGTAGGAGGTCAAAATTGTAAAATGAGTAAAAAGTTAGGATGAAAATATTAAATATATAAATATCTGGGTCAAATTTGTAAATATGTTAAATATGTGAGTGACAGAAAAGATGATAAATAACTCCAATTTTGAATTCTAAAGTAGAAAGTCCAACCTGGACTTTAGTATGCTATACAATTACTCAACTAGTTCTTTAAGGGGTAAAAAAATCAAACTGCTATTGACTTAACAAAAACAACTTAATAACAATTAGTTTAAATGACAAAATATGTTTCAAAAAGTATACATAAAGACCGTAAGAATTAAACTTGTATATTTTTCTAAGCATAAGGAAGTTTTTGTGTAATTTTGTCTTTAATAATCCAAATTGTTATGAAAATATGTCTTTTATTTTTAAAATTTGAAACAAACCACTCTAAACGTATCATCATTTTGCTAAGAAACCATGACGCGCATCTATCAAATATGATATGATCATTAACAAAACTATGAAAAAAACGAGGTAAACGACTTAATAGAACATGATGAGATGATCTTAAAAAGGCAAATTTATTTATTTATTAATCGTTCAAGAGTAGAACCCAAACCAAGGTCTAATAGAAAATCAAAAACATGCATTCTGAATAATTCATCAAAACGTACGTACTATTTGAACTTAAACATATATCATCGATCTTCATTTAAGCTTCCTAACATTTATCTCTTTCAAAAGTCGCGAAAGATTAAGACTAAACTCTTTAGCAAGAGCCACCTGTTTTTCAGCTTCAAAACCTATCTCTTCAGAAATGCAAAGCAACTGTTCCAACATTTTCACTTCTTCATCGATAGGAGATTGATGAACACATGCCAACGGCTCATCGACAATATTGCTTTTCACTGAATCTGAATCAAGTGGCGGAATGTTCTGAGGAGCATCTAGGGTCACTTGAGAAGCCAATATTAACATATCATGCACCTTAATATTATCGTCAATCACAACTGGATCACTTTCACCAACACCAACTTCATGACTTTCACCAGGCTCACTTTTCGTCGAGTTAATGGTTTGATTATCAACTGAGTCAGATTTAGGAGCATTTTCTTGACATTTTTCAAACCCAACAACCATCAATAGTGTTTCATTAGTTTTCTGCTCAGCAGATGCAGATACTTTCTCCTCTAGATACAACCAACAAATTAAGAGTAAGATATATGTACATATATAATAAGTATATGTATGATAAATCATATATAGAAATTAAATTAAATAGACCATAAGCTTGAGATGCGGGTGGGTTGGTTGTAGTTTGAGTAAGTGTGTCATTTTTCTTCCTTTCTGCTCTCCTCTTCTTTGGACCTGAAGGCATGATTGATGCTAGCTAGCTTGTTGTTTGATGGAGAATATGATCCAGGAAGAACAACAATATATAGAAGCATAACTTATAAGAGTTATTTGTCCCTTCACCTTTCCCTGCATGAGTAACTCATGTTACATCATTTAATTTTTCATTTATCAACGTTGTTCATGTTTATATTTTTAAGGCAAATTGGCCTAAAATAATCCCAACTAACACCTATTTACCGAAAATAATTATAACTTAGTTTATTCCCTCTAGTGGTCCTAAATCCAACTTTTTTAACCTACAGTGGTCCGCCGTTAAGTGCACTAAACGGCCGTTAACTTTTTTCTATTTTTTTGAATTTCAAACCGATATTTTAGGGATTTTTATCGGGAGGAGAATACGAGTCAGTTGATGTAAACCTTACTTCTAATTATTGTTCCATATGATTTAATTATGACATCTGGTTGAAGCACCGTTAGGGTTTAAACACTCGATTGAAGACCGTTTTGTCGTTTGAAAAACCTGTTCGAGGTAAGGTTTACATCAATTGAATCGTATCCTCCTCCCGATCAATATCCATAAAACATTGTTTTGAAATTCGATAAAAATCAATATAATGAAAAAAAGTTGGATTTGGGATCACTGGAGGGAATAAACTGAGTTGGGATTATTCTCGGTAATAGGTGTAAGTTGAGATTATTTTAGGTGAATTTGCCTATTTTTAATTGTTAATTATCCTTTTACAACTATATAATGAAAAAAGGCTATTGGCTTCTTCAATTCTCAGAAATGAAAGGATTAAGAGTTATAAAATTCTACAAAGTGTAAATTAAGTTTGATCCATCAAAAGGTAGTAAAGGCCTGGTTCACAGTAAATTTCTCATATTTTTTATCTCGTCTGCTCAGGACCATTATATAAAATTTGCAAAACCACTCACATATTTTTACAACATTAAACTGTGAATGCTCTCATATTTGAATGATGCTATTTACAAACCCCTCTATTTCTATTTTAATATTTTTTAGTAGTTGTGAATAAAGAGAGAAAAAAATAATACTTAATTAAAATAAGAATAGATATAAGTACCGAAAGTGTTTGTGAAAAATGTGATGTAAGGTTGGATGTAGTGTAAACCTATCCTTAGAAACTACAAATCACAACATTTCACCTCAATACTACCTTCACTAATCACTACATTTATTAGTGGGCGTGGGTATCCTCACAACCTACCGGTCATAACACTCTACCTCATACATCTCTTATAAAAAGATAAAAATAAATGAAATGTTATGAGATGTGTCACGGGTACTAGAAACCGTTGTGAAGTACTTGCATCCCTATTTGTATTGGTGGAGGTGGTGTTATTGCGTGGGTATGGGCATACCTGCCCACTCACTAATTAAGCTATTAGTTATGTTTATAATAAATTTTTGGTAAATATTATTAAGTACGGTGGAAATTTGAAATCTATAATAAATCCTGATAGCAATTTAATAAATATAATTTTTATTAAAGTTTGTAACGTAGCATATATATATATATATAATATATATGTAAAATAATCGGGGTTGGATCCACAGGTATTTTGTAACACAATGGGAATGGGAATAATATATAAGTGGTAGATAAGAGAAGGATATTGTGGCCACCAGGGAAGGGAGAGAAAATAAAAACGAAAGATTGGACACACAAACATGTTAAACAACCACAGCCATAAGATTGGATGATAGGCTTATCTAAGATCATCAATCTCATCCACTCCCCTTGTAACACTATAACCTTACAAACACCCCCCCATCACACCATTCAACTCCAAATTAACACAAACCATGGCCTCTGCTGCCTTCACCATGGCCAATTCTTCTCTCCAGGTATCTACCTATCTTTCATTCATACATATACCATATCCATATGCATGCATTAGTTAATTTTCTTATGACTATATATTAAAACTAGTTTTTAAAATGAAAACACTTAGCACAGCATAGCAGCAGCGTAACTTGTTATCCGTTTATATATACTTTTGTTTTGATGTAAATATGTATGTTAGTATAATGAAGTTCAAATAATTACGTACAGGTGAATTGCAAAGGGTTTTCAGAGTTTTCTGGGCTTCGTAGCTCGTCTGCAGCTCTTCCTTTGGGAAGGAAAGGTTCCGATGATTTGGTCTCGTTGGTTGCCTTCCAAACCTCATTTGTAAGTCTTTTAATACTCAATCAATGTTACTTAATTAATTGTTTTTAGTATTAATCATTTATAGATCTTGATCCAAATGTAAATGTTGTTCGGATCATGTTACCTCATAATAGTCATGGCTAGAAAACAAATTTAATCTATAGTTTTTGTTATAATATATAGCAATATTCATACATCTGAGATGATTTAAGTTTGTAGCATTGTTTACTCTATATATTTGTTAAGTTAACCTGTGAGAGAGAGCTGTAATCAAATGATCTTTGTGCTTAATTTGTTAAAGTTGGATTGACTTTTTATTTTATCAAAATGGTGATGTTTTTTTAGCGTATATATATGTTTCATTACCATGTAAGGAAGCTAAAGGCTAATGGCTTAGCCATGTCCCAAATAATGACTTGGCCTTTCAAACTCTTCACGTCATTGTTTGTGTTTGAAAATCAAGCTAAGCCGTTACTCGTTAGTCTTTAACATAGTATAATCATAGAACGTGTGGGAAAAAAGTACCAATTCTATAAAAAGTTAGTCAATTTTGACTACTTTGATAATACTTCCATATAATAATATCAATAATTTATTAATTTGTTTTACTTTTAACTCAATATATCTTTTGTCCACACCTTTTTTAATGAATGCGAATTATAATAAAAACATTATCTTCAACTTATTTAACCACAAACTCTACTTTTATAATATGTACTTTTATACATGTTGTGATAACTTTAGCTATAAAAATACGACAATACTGGAATGCCATAACATTTATAACAACTTAACTACAAAACTAGTTTTTTATACTTATTTATAATGTTTGGTTTCAACGTACAATATAACAAATTGTTGTTGTTTTGTCGCAAAATTATGGGATAAATTAGGGGCTTTTTTGTTTTTATTATTTGTAAAAAATATTATCATCTAAATATTGAGTTGTCGGAAATTATTTTATAAAAAAACATATTTTTAGTAGTGTATATTTTGAGGCGAAACATATAAACTATGAATTTAATTGTGCTAAACGTTACCCTCATGTACTCTTAAAACTTTAGTTTTATATATGTATCACTTGGGTTCTGCTTCTTCTCTAAGCAATATGATGAGCAAAGGGGTGCAATATAGATAAAATTGTGCAAAAATGTATAGGTTGGTTCAGGCAAGGGTTGCAAGGGACCCGTGGAAGCCAAGCTAAAGGTAGCCATCAATGGGTTCGGTCGAATCGGAAGGAATTTCTTGAGGTGTTGGCATGGAAGGAAGGATTCTCCTCTCGATGTCATCGCCATCAACGACACTGGCGGTGTCAAACAAGCTTCCCACCTCCTCAAGTACGACTCCACTCTCGGCATCTTTGACGCTGATGTCAAACCATCTGGTGACAAGGCTATTTCTGTTGATGGCAAGATCATCAAAGTCGTTTCGGATCGTAACCCATCCAACCTCCCTTGGGGGTACACATCCGCCCTTCATTCTTATAACTAGCTAATTAATTAATTTCACTTCAAAAATAATAAACTGATCATTTGACTCACTTGCATGATATGCATGAATGGGTACGTGCAGAGAATTGGGGATTGATTTGGTTATTGAAGGCACAGGAGTGTTTGTGGACAGAGATGGGGCTGGTAAGCATATTGAAGCCGGAGCCAAGAAGGTTCTCATCACCGCGCCTGGGAAAGGTGACATTCCCACATACGTCGTTGGTGTCAACGCCGAACTTTACAACCACTCCGAGAACATCATCAGCAACGCCTCCTGCACCACCAACTGCCTCGCTCCTTTTGTCAAAGTCATCGACCAAAAATTCGGTAACCCATCACCCAACCTTTAAGTTTTATATTTTTTATGATGTCATCCGGTTTGATCATGAAAATCTTGCTTACAACAATGTACATATGATAGGAATCATCAAGGGAACAATGACCACTACTCACTCCTACACGGGAGACCAAAGGCTACTGGACGCTAGCCACAGGGATCTTAGACGTGCACGAGCTGCAGCATTAAACATTGTCCCAACATCCACGGGTGCAGCAAAGGCAGTTGCACTTGTGTTACCCTCACTGAAAGGAAAGTTGAACGGGATCGCTCTGCGTGTCCCGACACCCAACGTCTCGGTGGTGGACCTAGTGGTTCAAGTCTCCAAGAAGACATTTGCTGAGGAGGTAAATGCAGCATTCAGGGAAGCAGCAGACAATGAGCTGGCTGGCATTCTATCTGTGTGCGACGAGCCACTTGTGTCTGTTGACTTCAGATGCAGCGACGTGTCGTCAACCGTTGACTCATCGTTGACTATGGTTATGGGAGATGACATGGTGAAGGTGATCGCATGGTACGACAATGAGTGGGGTTATTCGCAGAGGGTGGTTGATTTGGCTGACATTGTTGCTAATAACTGGAAGTAAGCTAGCTAGCTTCAATCATCAACCGGTTAACTGCTACCATTTGTTTCAAGTAATTGATTATTTTTGTTTGCAAATATCGATCTATATGTATTTTAATTTTATATATGTAATGTAATCAGAGTTTGAACTATTTGGAACACGATTATTCTAAAGCAAAATAAAGATCATATCGAGCTTTTCGTCCTAGCTAGCTTGTTATGCGAAACATTACATCTGTCACATTCACTAATTCAATGTATCATTAACTGCTTTTTATATTGGTTATGCTTTCAAGCAAGCCGGCCAGCTAGTCATTTCTTCACAAACCAAAGTTCTAAATTATAAATCAAGTGCATTCATTAGATAACAACATATATACTTATATCAGAACAGAAGACAAACGAGCACCAAGTTGGAATTGATTTGCTTAGGCCGTGGGCTTACCCTGTTTTGGTGTGATGGATGTAATTATAGCAGAACTAATTAGTGTTGTAAACAAGTTAGGATAGTTAGATTATAAATACCCAAAGACATGGTGGTATAATAATGTATTTCTGAAATCAGTTTTTGAGTTATATAACTTATTATATTTTATGATATAACACATAAAGATTAATATTTGTTGGTTAATTGTTTATTTTCTACATCGTATCATGCAGGGCCGGCCCGTTATAGTAAAAAAATAAGACCTTGCTTTAGGCCCAACTAATTCTTAGGCCTCAAAATTCTAGAACTTATGTATTAATATGTTTGAAAATCATCTCTGGGATTTGGAAGTGACAAAAATTGAATTTGTTCTTATGAAATGTATCTTTTGTGAATACAATATATATGTTTGCAAGTCTAAAGTGATTCACTTCGGTAAATTTCATTTGGTTAGTATTAGCCATGTTGTATAAAGTGATTAGTTTGTTGTTTTATAGTCATGTCAAAACCAATTAGAAAGCAAGATTCGGGTTTAGTTTTTTAACTTGTTTTCTAGTCCTAATCGCGGCCCCCGATAAAGAATGATAGCTTTAATGGTATGCCTCAAAAGTTATTTTCGCTTAAGACCTCAAAAATCATTGAACCGGCCTTGACTATCATGTATCATGGACTTGATAGGAGATAGGTTCATACCATGTAATAGTGTGTTCTAGTTTAATGATGTACAAATGCTTTGCATTGAGATTTAACTCGAAAAGTGCTTTTTGTCAAAAATGTTTTTTCGCAAAATTGTTTTTTTCGGGAAAGTGTTTAATGACTTATGACTTTTTAAAAAATGTTTGGATTAACTTTTATGGTAAAAGAAGTAAATACGTTGTTTTTATATAAATGTTTAGCTTAACTTATTTATGTAAAATGTGTATTTTAAAGGTAAATTAGTAAATTTATGTTAAAAAGCCATAAGTTATTCAAAAAGCCAGAATTTTGTGGCTTTTGAAAACATTAGCCCTATTAAAAGTCAAAATGAAAAATGTTTTTAATATTGTCAAACAATTTTTTAACTTATTAGATTTTTGGAAAAAAACGAACAAATCAATAATGAGTTTTCAAACTCAATCCCAAATCGCAAACACACTCTAAGTAATTTCTTTAAGTCTTTTAACTATAGGCCTACAAAGGGAATTGATAGACTTGTTCTCACACATATAAAGCCTAGCCTTTATAATCATACAAAGCAAATTGATAAGGAAACCAACTAGCTAACCACTAAGCTTATTTACTAGAAAGGAAACATGCAACAGGGAATAAGAAAACGTGAAACATGGATGCATTTATGGGAACATGGTTGCATGCATGGAGGTATAGCGCGCGGTACATGATATGACAAATGTCGTTATAAGTCTCGTCTTGATTGCTTTTGACTCTGACTTCTGTATAATGACACGTCAGCTCTAATTGATTAGGGGATACACTTCATACATAAGGTTAATTCATTGATCATTGAAGCTAGCTAGCTAGGTCAAGATACTATTAAAACCAATAGGGTTCAATAGTGTTAGAACTATGTCCCCTTGATGTTGTTACAAAAGAAACTAAGTCATTTGCTGATCGATCATTTACCAAGTTATCATTGTTAATTGTAGACGATGCTCCAGTACTCTCCCTGTTCCGTTCACAAAACACAAACCTGCAAACTGGACATTTGCCGCTGCTTTTGACCCATGGCAAGATGCAGTCCTCATGAAACATATGATTGCATGGTGTCACCATCACAACTTCTTTTGGTACAAAGTTTTCTAAGCAAATAGCACATCTTTTGTCATCATCAATACTGTCATCCTCCAACGCTTTAACGGTGCTGTTATGGTCTCCATTCGTTTTTGTAGGTTGAGTTTGTCTATAAAAGAGACCTAGCCTTTGTATTATCTTCTTTGGAGTAGGATTGTAAATCTCTTTCCTAAGCATATTCAAAGCTTTCGTTTGCTCGTTTGGAGTTAATTCAGAATGTTGTTGTCGTGATTGCTCTGCTGGTCTTGACCGCATATTAGTATTGTTTGCCACATTGGTGCGGAACACTACAAGTTGCATACGAGGGCGTGGGAAACTGCAATTTCACCAATACATACTTTCTAGTCACTTAATTATAAGTAAGAGAAAAAAAAAGTTAATATTTACATAGTTTCTTCAATTCAACAAAACTGCATATTATATCTAGCTTCACTATATCTAAGGTAATGGAATGTATGAAAAGGTTTATGGCCAAGAGGTATAATTATGTATGAAAAGGCTTTGCAACTCACCGTCACCTATTTATCAACTTGACCTTCTACTTTATGTTTTTACAACTTTGGTCTGAACTTAACTTTGACATGTTTATTGCTTTAACCTGTGACTTTGACTTATAATCATTGTAGCCCCTGAAAACTTTGCCAATTTACTATTTTAACCATATACTCTACTTTGATATATTGATGACTTAGACCTTGACTTTGGTATAGTTATCATTTGTGCCTCTAAGTTTGGATATATCTCGGTCGTTTTATATGTGTGTGCGAGACATGAAACTTTTGGTATAACGCGTGTGACAAAGTCACATACACAAGAACCGGGCGAGCATCATTCAACCTGGTCATATAACTAGTTATGTATTTAATAAAAGTCATTTATTTGTGTCTTGTTATTCAGAAAAAATTAAAGAAGTCATGTATTTGTCGCCCCAAAAGCCAAAAGGGGGTGTCAAAGTGGTAAGGTAAGAGCCCCTCACCAAAAATTAAGAGGCAAGAGTTCTATCCTCACAAAAAAATAACTAAAACAAACACTTTAATTTAACATGATACAAAGATGCATGGTCAAAAAGTTGTAAATGGAAAGAAAACATATATGTGTGATTTTGAAGGCATAAAATGGGCATGGTGTTTTAGAGATCACCTTATCATTGAAGAAGCAGGTAAAAGCAAGTTTCTTTCCGGAAGTGACCATAACCATGGATCCAAACCAACTCTTTCGTTCTGCAAAATATATATATAAACATATATAACTATTTTTAACATGACCAACATAGCGTGCTATGAATATATAACTGTAGATCATATATAACTACAACACATACAGAATCGAAAAACAATACTGACCAACGTAGGTGGAAAAGGAAGTGATGGTGGAGATATGAAGTCCAAATCAAACCTGTTGCCATTGATGTATGTTGCATAGGCGTTGTTAAGACGTCCTGAAGGGTGTCGGGTATTGTTTGTGTGGTTGCTCATAATGAGAGGTGAAAGAGATGTGGTAGAATTTGGGCACATATGAATGCAACATTTATAGAAAAATGGACGGATGAATTACTAGTGGTTTCAGGAGAAAATGACAATTAGGAGTGTTCTTTGGGACAAGTATATATACCTTGATTCTCTTTAGGTTGAGTTACAAGTTTTATTATATACCATTTCCACTTTTGAGATATTATTGTTTATAAGGTCCGTTGGTTTCTTGTAAAGTTCTTTTTTTCTCCGTGTTTAGAACAGTTAAAGACATTAATGGTTGAGCCACTTGATACACATCACGTTAAGAGAGAATATTGGTTTTTAAACCTTATATATATATATATATGTAAGAGTAAAATACATAATACAGATATGATATGAGACCGGGCCGCGCGTTATAACGGCTGGATCATGCGTTCAGGTCTTACGTATGTGACTTTGTCAATGTGTTGATAAGAAAAAGTATCAGATCTCGTACGTCACGACAAAATGCCGTAAGATGCCACACATTAAAAGATGACAAAATATTAAAATTAGAAGTGAAAACGATAACTAGTCAATTTCGAAATGTTGAAATAGTATTATATGTTAAAGACTTAAAGTAGAGTAAGATAACAAAGTCGAAAACTCATCAGAGACCAAAACTACAGTTTAGTCTAGGAAATAAACTATATAAGTGGTACAGATTCAAAAAACAAAATTATTAAATATTATATTATATTTTTATTGAATTACATTATACAAATGATAGTGGCTATATGTAGGGGTGTTCAAAAAATCCGAAATCCGAACCGCATCCGAATTCAAAAAAATCGAACCGAAATTCTTATTCGGATTTCGGATTGGATCCAAATTCCTTATTTGGATTTCGGATCAGATTTCAGATGACATTATTTTTTAATTCAGTTTATTCGGATATCCGAATAAGAACCCATTATAATTTAAGTATTTTAGCACATACCCATATTGGCCCAACATATATCAGCCCAATACTCACTATGTTAACCCTGAATGGTGTCGATCGAGTGAAAAAATTTAGTGTCATATTTGCGTGGTTGCTAGGAACTTGAAGACGTATTAATCTTTATGACTTATTTCTTTATGTTGGACTACTTTATCTATGAACATTGAGCTATGTTTGTATCTTAATTATTTTCTGGTTTTGTATGGTTTACTATTGTGACTTTAAACTAGTACACGTTAGGAATAAAAGAGTTGAAAAAAATAAATAGGAATAAGAAGTTAAAAAAGTTGTTCGGATTATTTGGATAAATTCGGATTATTCGGATCCATCCAAATCCAATCTGAATTGAATTCGGATGGATTCGGATCTGATCGGACATGGATGAGGTTTCAAAATTTTCAAATCCGAATAACCCGATCCGAATAATCCGACATCCGATCCGATGAACACCCCTAGCTATATGGTCTATCGGTATTTATTGGTGTGAAGAGGAATTGTATGACCATTATTACAAGTTCAAATCTCATAAGTAATAAAATTTTACTGCCATTAACATGTGTTATTATGAGAATGGATTAGCGTCATTCTTGAACGCTCAACTAATAACTAAAGGTTGAAATCTCGTTTGAAGTATGAACAAAACTGAGCTACAAATAGACATGCCGACAATGTTGTAAACAAACCAAATAGAACCGAATGAAGTTCTGTTCATGTTCGTTTGTTAAGTTATTAGCGAACTAACAAAAAATTCACAAGCACATAACCAAATGAAAATTTATGTTTTTGTTTGTTTGTTAATTAAAAAGTTTAAGATGTTCGTGTTTGTTTGTTAAATTTGTAAATAAACTCAAGCAAACACAAATGAATCCCGGCAAACACAAACAAGCATATATTACCTTAAAAATACAAATATATCATTGTTAATACCAAAATAAGATATAACCCATATTAAAGTACTTTACAATTAGCATATCAAACTAACACTAGTTATCCAAATATAAATGAACATTCACAAATACAGAGTCCGTATTTGTTTGTAAAATTTATTCGTATTTATTTGTTTATTTAAGAAACAAACTTTCCAATAAATAATTCATGAAGAGTTCATCGAACTTTTGGTTTATTTACTACTAATGTCACGATTTCGCAGCTTCCTCTTTATAAAAATAAAATACAAAAATACTCAAGTTACCATAGAGATTTTTTATTTGTTGAGAAATTTCGTCCAAAAAGCGATCGAGATAAAACCAAACAGCTTCCTCCCACAAAACCCTTTTGATTTCATCCGATCCTGTGACAGCAGTTGATTTGTGATTCAGTTTGTTCTTCAATCACCGTGATCTTAGATTTGTGCAAAATCAGCAATCATGGGTATGAAATTTTTGAACAAGAAGGGGTGGCACACAGGCAGTTTACGGAACATAGAAAACGTCTGGAAAGCAGAGCAGAAACATGATGCCGAACAGAAGAAGCTTGAAGAACTTCGAAAACAGATTCACGAGGAGAGGGAAAAAGCTGAGTTTCGTCTCCTTCAAGAACAAGCTGGATTAGTCCCGTAAGTTTATTCAATTTTCGATATTAGGGTTAGGGTTTTTTTTTTACTATTTTTCGATCACTTACCAGTTTCGTTGTTTTTATGATTTCAGGAGACAAGAAAGATTGGATTTTTTGTATGATTCTGGATTATCTGTAGGGAAAGGCAATTCTGAAGGAGGATTTAAGGCTCTTGAATCGGTTCCCTCGAAGCCGGAACCTGAACAATCTGCTTCCACAAAGGTACCTGCTTTTTCTATACAATTTTATTTTCACTGCAGCTTGTGTTGCTCATGTTATTTTGCCCTACTTTTTAGTAGAATCGGGTTTGCTGTTCAAACGAGGTTGTTGGGCAGCTTGTTGCCCCTTTACATCACACTTTATTGAATAAGCTTAAATAAACATATTGTTGTAGATAATCTTAGATGATCCGGAGAGTTTTGCTGATAGATTAATCCGTGAAAGATCCATGCTGTTGTAGATAATCTTACCAAGTATTTCACTTTTGCAATCATCAGATAGAGACTATAGCTGTTGTATCATAGGTTTCACTTGCAAGTTTTAAATGAAACAATGAGAAACAAACTGGTAGCTGTTGACTATCGTACAACCATTACTCCATTACTGAACTTACAAACATTGATATATAAGTGATACAAAGGAGCCCTTTTATGTTATATATGATGGAGCACAATTAACACATATTGAAGTTAAGGAGCTTCGCAATAGCATCTAGTCACATATACGGGCTTGAACTACCCCTCTTCCATTGAAATACACAGTTGTCATGCACAACACCAGTGGTTGAGCTGCTTTTGGATGTGAAACCTTTAAAAGGGGCTGGTTTAGAACTTTAGATGATCAACGCATTTATCATCTTCCAACATTTGAAACCAGTAATCAAATTGCTAAAGATTGGTCACTTGCTCAGTTTACAAAGACCGGAAAAGAAGTGATGCTACTGTAACCATGTATTTCATTTTATGAGCTCATTAAGTTGTCATGATTTAGTTCTCAGTTTGCTTTGGTCTGTATCATTTTTGTTACATTTGAATATTGCACGCCTTTTTTTGTTGGTTTTGGGTGGTTGATATTAATCTTATTTGTTGCAACAGCCCTCTGCCCCAGGGGCCTTATTTGAAGATAAGCCTCAGTCTGCTAATGATGCATGGAGGAAACTGCATTCAGATCCCTTGCTTATGATAAGGCAGCGTGAACAGGAAGCACTAGCTCGTGTCAAGAATAATCCAGTTCAGATGGCAATGATCCGAAAATCTGTAAGTTCGTATGATTTTTTTTATTATAATATAAATTGCTGTTTTAGCTGCATGCACCATTTCCTGGATATACTGTTAGCTCTTATTTGATTTTTTTCTATTTGTATTGTTGATTGTTAGGTTGAAGCCAAGAAGCACAAGGGGAAAGCCTCGGATGGAGAAAACCGCAAAGAAAAACATCATCGCAAGAAATCAAAACATGAAAAACATCATTCATCTTCATCCAAACATCATACCAATTCAGATGAAGAAGAAAGAAGCGTAAGTCCCAGGCGTGGCTCCAAATACAACGACAATGGCCGTGCAAGGATGAACACTGAATATGAAAGAGAAGACCGTCTTGATTCTCAATATACTAAAAGAGAAAGGGACCGTCCTGATTCTCAATCTACTAAAAGAGAAAGGGACCGTCCAGATTCTCTATCTACTAAAAGAGAAAGGAACCGTCCACCTACGCATCCTAAAGGCGGTAGTGATGGACCCCATAAGCGGCTTTCCCAAGAAGAGAGAGCCGCAAAGCTGAAGGAGATGCAAATGGATGCTGAGCTGCATGAAGAACAAAGATGGAGACGGTTGAAGCAGGCGGATGATGATGATGCCAAGGAGGTTAGCCATGCTAGTTCTCGTGGCAGGAACTTCTTGGATGCTGCTCATAAAAGTATTTATGGGGCTGAAAAGGGTGGCAGCTCCACCATAGAGGAAAGTGTCAGGCGTCGCACGCATTATTCACAACGCAGGAGTGAAGGAAATGCTTTTAGGCGCTAGACTTTTGTCATATTTGATTCAAGAATGTTGAATACAGTGTTGTGTCAACTTACTCGTATGTTTTCTTTTTTAATTGTAATTCAAGCTTTTCAACAACTTATTTGTCTTACTTCAAATACCTCTCTCACTTACCTAGCTCTCATATCCATGTTTGTTCATTTCCTGGCATCTTGGTGTTAAAATGCTAGCATCATAATGACATAATGCGCTGATGCTGTATTGAGACCATATCACTGCGGCTGATACAGTGATTTCATGATGAGTGGTAATGTGATTTCATGATGCGTTTGTGATGCGATCTAATGTGACACGTCATGCACTTGACCTATATTATAAATTTGAATATTGATTGCAATAGGTTTGACTGCAATGTGCTTAAGTATTAGAACAAAGACCACCTATTGAACATATTCTAGTTAAAAATGTTATCATATATAATTCAAAAGTATTTTGTTAAATAGCAAACACCTCACATACTTGATTTGCGTGCATCACGGATTGTGCCTCAAACATCAGCCTTTAGCTGGTCGCTTTGGGTCTAAGTAACGATAAAACTGAGTATTGTCACATAGGCTTTAGTAGCCGTGCACAAAAAAACCGGTTCCGGAACCGACCCGGTGTACCCGAACCGGAACCGGAACCGGTCGTACCCGAACCGTAGGGTACACATGGGTTCCGGTTTCTCCAAGAAAGTGGAACCGTACCCGGAACCGAACCGGAACCGGAACCGGTCGTACCCGAACCGTAGGGTACACATGGGTTCCGGTTTCTCCAAGAAAGTGGAACCGTACCCGGAACCGAACCGGAACCGGTTCCACCTCAACCCGGTCAAAACCGGACCCGAACCTACCCGGAACCGCTAAACCGGTCAAAACCCGGTCAAATACCCGATCATACCCGGAACCGAACCCGACCCTACCCGGTTCTTGACTTTGTTGACCAAAACCGGAACCGGTTCCTACCCGGAACCGGTTCCTAAAAAAACCCGGTTTGTGCACGGCTAGGCTTTAGCAAGAATGGTCTCGGGTTGAAACTTGTCATTTTAGAAAAAGAAACTGAGTTTGGGTCAAATAGGTTTAAACTAGAATGGTCCTGGGATGAAAGTTGATCATCAGAAAGTATCAAACTGGGATTTTCTTGGTGGCTGTGAATGCAGTTGTGTGGGCGGCCGCCGGCCAGTACAGTCAACCAATTTTTAAACAATGGATCAGTTATACTAAGATTTATCTTGTATTCCAATAACAATCCAAACCCATTTAAACTAGTGTGTTTTTCACATCTAAGAGTAGGGTTGAATATAGCAACAAACAAATACATCGATTAATAATATCATCTAACTTGTCACAACATGATAATACATATTACAAGTTTTTCAATCTTACCACACCCTGTGGACCTATTAATCAAATATATAATTCTATCAGTTGCACAGGTACAAAACAAAGCATGTTAATCTTCATTGTCATGTGGCATCCCAGATGAATGACCAAAATGCTCTGTTGTCAGGTGGTGAAATGGTGGCCTTATGCTCGACTCCAGTATTTGGTGTGTTAATCCCATGCTGACTCGTTGCTTTTTCATGGACCGTTCTCCTAATGGTGAGCCCACGTGACAACCTGAGTCGGGTGTTAAGGGCTCACATCTTTCATCAACAGGGCCAGCACATCCCTTGGTAGACTTTTCCATAATGGGTGGTTCAAAAGGAGCTGCTGCGGTCATGGGATCGCCATTGTTTTTGGATTCCGGATGGTTGTCATCACCAGCAGGTGCTTCAGATAGAACTCCACTCAGCCTTTGTTGTTCTTCAATGATCTTCTTCAAGTACTTCCCTTGGGCTTCTATCCGTAACTGAAGCTGTCTTTGCACCTATTGTAGTTTCATTGACCATAAAAAGTCATCCCAACAGTCACATGAATATATCTGGAACTTTTTCTTAACACGTGACGCATTTGTTTTATATAGCAGTCGAGGTTTATTTTCTTTTTTCAACAGAACTTAGTTTTTTGTTCTTTTGAGTTGTGTGTCTCTTTGGGTGCAACCTCTTTATCTTCTTCGATGGAGGTTAGACTTGCTCTCATCCCACCCTCTCTAAAGCCTACTAACAAGTGGGATGTTTACTATGTATGTTTGTTTGTTTGCAATATAATTTAGTTTTTATCTAACAATTTGTAGTATTTAACATTTAATACATATCTAGAATGATACATTAGTAGGGAAAGACAAAAAGTTAGAACTAAGATATAATTTAGCTTTTCTCTCAACACTTCTTAGTAGTTTTTGCTACTTAACTAATTTTTATTTAGACAAGCAAAGACTCATATATAAGTAGGGAATGCCAGATAAGTTAGAATAACACCTCCAATTGCTCATGAAGTCGCTTTTGCACCTCCATCTGCAGCTTGAGTGCTTCAGTAATCTGCATACCACTGCAAAAAGAAAATTATAAGCCCATTCAAGAGTTAAATGTGCAAAACCAGCATTATGTTTACAAACACAACAGAACAATACAATATAAGCTCATAGACTTACGATGAGCCATCCAAACTAGAAGCCAGATCCCCCGATTCTTTCTGGTCGAATGTTTTTCCTTGCATTAGAAATTTGTGCAAAATAATCAGCGCACGTGTTTATTTCTTTTAGATTATACAACTATCATCTAATGAAGAATGAAGTCAACTATTTTTCTATTAGTTTCAAAGAATACCTTCAGAAGAGGAATCCGGAAGGTACTTGGCCAGCCGATATTTCTGTATAAATAACAGGATTACACAAGTCAGCAGCGTATCCAAGGATCAGTCTGTATATATATAATAAATGAAGCATGTCACCTACCTGCAAATGACTCTTCACATGATAAATGGTTAGACCTTGAACACCCATCACTCTTAGCACACCTTTTGGAGTAGCCCCTGTACAGCACTCACAAGTTAGTCATTTACAAATAAAAGTGGCATATAGGTAATTACCTAATGAGTGAGGTTTCTTTATAGGTGTTCGGTGTTCCTGATTCTAGCAATTGTGATATGCTTAGAGAGATAACTTGCAACTAATAAAGCTAAATTTGGGTAAACATCAAGGTAACTCACTATCAGGGCCACCCAGTTGTGCTACAGCATCGACAAATCGTTCATGAAGCTCATGCGTCCAACGGAGTCGTTGTTTAGAAGCGAGGCTAGAAGCGTTGTTAACACCGTTCGCCACATCCATATTTCCCGCACCGCTATTTGAAGTCCTATCCACGCATAATGTGTTGTTGCAAGCTAGATTTCAACTACCACCACCCTTTGAGACATTACAGTAAACTATAGAGTAAGAATTTAAATCGCACAAAGAGCTAAACCAACTAAAAAAACTATGTGTGCATTTGTTGAGAGAAAAAAGATGCTTTTGGGTAAGTATTACATTAAATGTTAGACATATTAACAACTTTGTAATAATAAAAAACTAAAAAAGAAAGCAAGAAACTAAGTACTTGATGTCTTCTTACAACATTTGACATTTTGATATTCATGCCACATATAAATATATTTCTTCTTCAAGAAAACAAAATATGTAGTCGTGGAAAAATAACGTGGTTGTAGACAGTTTTGTTCTATATTTAGGTTTAAATCCACAACAGTGAGAATCTTAAGGAGATAATTGCAAATATTTCAAAACTTGATTAAACATAGAAGTGATGCATGTTTAAAACACAATCGTTAGTGTTGGCATTGAAAACTATCTCCCATCTCCAACACACAAATATATGTGTATACTAGCTTTATTGTGAGGATAGTAATTAGCATTATCATTATTGATAACAATAATAGAGATGTGGATTCACTTTGAAAGTAGAATGAATCATATTGAAGTTTTTCCTTCTTGTCTTCTTTCATCTATTAATGATGGAAACAAGAGCAGTAACCTAAATCCTAAGAAATTAATCTGTTAAATTCTGTTACATCTAGAAACAAATTTAGATTTACTTATGCAATAGCATACACGGTACCATTAGGATCTTTATCATATAGGCTGGCATAAGAGTGATGATCCGTGATTGTTATTAAATTAGGTAACACCATTATTATGTTAACTGTGTACAGCAATTATTAGCATCACCACTATTGTTAGTTTACATTATTATATGTACAGAAAAAATGCCATATATAATACTTGAGATATCATTGTTAATCTTACTATGATTATTATTAGGGAAAATGCCATAGAAACATAACCAAGTTTCAGTTTTGTTCTAATTAGGTCACTCAAGCATATTTTACTTGAATTGGATGACTAAACCTTCAAATCGAGCAATTGTTGGATTTTGTTTGTGTCAAGAAAGGAATTAGGGATAGAATGTGGGGGTCGGAATATTTAATATATGTAATTATATTAAAAAATTTAAAAATATGTTAATTATAATAAAAAATAAAAAAATAAATCTACAATTCACATTACCGCTTCACATTAGCATAAAAAAATGTAAAAAATAATTCCTAATTGAAACGTAAAGAAAAACATGTGAAAACAACATGTTAAAACCTCTAATTTGAATAAAATATGAAGGTGAGTGACCTAATTGGAACAATTTTTAAACTTGAGTGACTTAATTAAAACAAAATTGAAACTTGGTTATGTTTTTACAAAGTTACCCCAAAAAAAAATGAAAACGTGGTAGTTTGAAAATCAATCCCACCCCTATCCTTCCCAACCAACACCGCCGGATAAAATGGGAACTTTTAATCGATCTTCGCCCACGTTGCAAGTTATAGATTCAATCAATTGAAAACTCAATCCAAGCACACGAAGTCATCATACCGTTTTCTCTCATTTTCTGAAGTGGCCACCATCGCGAACCACCACAGCGTCACCTTTGTATCTGCCACCACTACACGCCAGGGGCCACCGAATCAGCCACGGTTCACTTTGAGCGTTACTACGGTTGCACCCTTCTTGTTCGGTTCCGTTCAACGGTCGATCAACGATTCGAGCGTTTGTAATCGAGTCCGTCTCGCAAATCATCTACAGGTAACAGCACCATTCATTCGTTCTTTCTCTGTATAGGCTTAGGCATTTAAATTGCTAACCGAAATTTGTCCGGCGACGCGGTTCTTTTGTTAACATGAATATAAATAATTGGTTCGAAATCTTTATTGATAATCAATAAGAAGTTCCTATTGTAGTGAAGGTAATGTGTACTCTTGCTGGTATGTGTCAACTACAACTTTATGTCATTTATATATATGCGTGAGTTAGTGTGTGTGGGTGTGCTTATGAGGGAAATAGCAAGATGATGAAAGAGGGTATAAGAAATAAATTAAATCAAAACATTCCAATAGTAATCTAGATGATATGCTTCTTTTTATTTGATTTTAACTGCAACCTATTAATTAATATTTTATGAGTAGTCAAAAGACCCGTCGTCGGAAATTAATGAACCAGATTGATTTTGGAATCTCATTTGAGATGTTTTAAATATAGATCTGTTAGTAAAATGTGAGGACGACTCTACTTGGTTACGTTTGTTTTTGACTAAGGTACGGATTCCATGTCCCTTTCATCATAGTATATATATATGTTGTTTCTGTTACTCTGTAGTACGGATTCCATGTCCCTTTCATCATAGTATATATATGTTGTTTCTGTTACTTTGTAGTACGGATTCTGTGTCCCAATCATCATAGTATAATTCTTGTTTTTCGTTACTTTTTAGTACGCATTCGTTTACTTTGACTTCATAGTATCATTTGTTCTTTTGAGTCGAACCGTTTGATATGTCCATTAATTCGTTTTGAAATCTTATTTTTGCCTTTGACACGCATGCGGTACTTATTATAATTGTACTCATTATCGCATGTTCCATTATAGCAACTATATGAGATATTTGTATTAGACCATTTGTTTAGACTTTGTGTAAAAGTTATTTGTTTTGACTCTGATACCCGAGCAATTAGCCTCCGGTAGGGATTCTGCCGGTGCGTCATTGGGGCATTCGATGACGTAGCACTTTCCGTGACGGTGTGACTGGTTCACGGCGTCTCCATATTTCTGGCACTCGATGAGTGATATTTGGGGAGGCGTATGGATCGATCCTAGATATTTGTTTTGTTCAGTTTTGGTGAGTGATGGTGTTTGCCCGCATACAGCTCACAGTACTCAAGCCGACGGGTTTGTTTACACTATTAGTTTTGTTTTGTGCTCGATGGGTATTTCTGGCCATACGGTATATGTGACTTAGTATTTGTTTCAGAGAAGTTTTATGTGTTAACCGTATGGATTCTGTTTTGGATTTGTTACGTTATGTATCTGTATTTGCTGCTTCCGCTGACCTTTGTTACTCTGATAATCGTTACCCTTTAGTCGTATTATTACTATTGTTCTTTCCGTTACTGAGCGTTTTTGGCTCAGCCGTATTTCTTTTTGGTGTTTTCTTTGTTATATGACAGGTATTCAAAGGGGATATTTGGGATGTGTGAAGAGTGCAAGAGAACAAAAGAGATTTTAGAAGTTTAGAGAAATAGAATTTATGATAAAAAGTTAGGACCTTGAAACTATACTTTGTAAAACGATTATTTATTTAGTAATAATAGAACCTCGTTATTGTTTCTGACTACTGTGATAGTGACACGTTAGCCCTATTCAGGTTGGGGTGTTACACCATACTAGAAAGAGAATGAACAGGTCATATAACATATTACATTATGCAAATCATCACGAGCTTGATATTGAGACTTCTTAAAGTACTTTGGAATGAATCTTCCCTCTTGTCTCTTCTTGTTTTATGATATATATCAAAAATGGTCTATAGCAACCCCTTGCTGTTTTTCTTTTCACTGTAAAACCTTACCCTCACCAAACATAAACAATCTATTTACTATATCATTAAATATTTTATTGACAAATTCTTACTACTGCAAGGAGAGCATGTATTAATGTGTTTGTGTGTAGGTGCATGTACACAATTCTATTTACCGGCGAAGTCCTGGATGATAAAGAAATAGGATTGGCACATATTCTACAAGGGTAAGAGATGTCACCTGATTTACTAATGGAAAGAAAACTTGAATGCTAGTGTGATTAGCTTGATAAAGTAAGTGGATGTATGTAAATGGTCTCCTATAAAGTTCATTTCATACAAGTGTACCAATAACTCTAGCATGATCTAATTCTAGCCATGCCATCTGCTTGCTCGGCGTTATCTGTAACTGCTTACACTTTCTCTTCCTAGGCTGGGAATATGTTACAAGGGGAAAGAAGAACATAAATGTAGCTGTGAGAATTTTTAAGTTCTGATCTTGCTAGTCCAATGCACACTCAAGGCGCAAACGGGCTCACTAGACGTAAAGCGCAAAAGGAGCCCACACCAGAAACAAAGTAATGCCCACAATACTAAATTGTTTATATAAATAAATGATATGAACAGAAATTTGATATACTTGACCAAATATAATAAAAAACTAATATAACTAGCATATAAAAAGCAGCTATAACTTATAAATCTCATTTAAAATCATCCAACTAATAACTAGCAACTAAAATTATACAACTATCAACAAAACCAAAAAAAATATAATACAAGTAGTTGTCTAGTATATTAATTCTACCTATTTAATCATTAATCATGTGAATATAGCCTAACCAATAAAAAGGAGAGACAAGCACAAAGATCCCAAAACTCACTTTATAGGACATTGGCATTCACTAAAAAACAGAGAAGCAGAAGGATCACACGTAGAAGAAAGAATAGAGAAGTCAAATGTCAGGCGTCACAGAGAAGCAGTAGCCTTGTGTATGTTCAAGACGCCTAGGCGTGACCTTGCCTGAGCATGACTAAAAAAGTTCTAACTTGTGGGTTGAGTATGTGATGATTTATTCCATAGCTCATCCAATTCAATGTTAACTAAAAGATAACTCAACTGTCGAATGTAAGAGGTAGTTTAAGAGGTTATAGTGTCTAAAATAGGACCTAAAACGTGCAGCTATTGGAAACAAAAAGGCTGTGAAGACAGTGGCATTGCCTAAATATGTTTTAGGAATATAGATCAGGATCAATATGGATGTTAAAAAATAATAAAGAATTAAAGTGATCTACAAGCGATTCATCAGAAAATTGAGCCCTAGCACATTAGCATATAACGCTTAACTGCTAAAAACCAGGCAGGTATATTACTGAATTTGTAAGCAAGTCTAGAAACTGAATCAGAAACAAGATACGGCAGATAATTAGACACAAACTTATTTAGTAATTAGTACTGAGTTAGGGTTGAAACTTGAAATTGAGCAAATTTACCTTCGTAAATCAAATCGCAGTTCCGATGAATGAAAATGAAATGGAGGATGATGATGATGATGTGATTGACTCCGATGAATTGATATTATGTTCTTCTTCTTCTTCAGAAAGAGGGTCCAAGGGCACAGAGATGGACTAAATGCTTTGATATGATATTATAATATAATATAATATTATATTATATTATATTATAAATGCTTTGCTATTCACGTTTTTGTCTTTTACATCGTTTCATCTCTTTGCTTAGATTCTTTTTCTCTTTTTCGTGGACTCAAAACATTACATTAAATTAGCGGTTTAGGTTCAATTAGAAAGTCAAAATTTTTTATAAAGTCTAAGAAAGAATTTAAAGCATTAGATCTAATATTAAATGAAGATTAATGGCTCATAAACATAAGGTGACATAATGATAAATAATTAGAACTTAAATGGTAGGCCAATGATATATTAGTCTTGTCTCATTTTCAAATTGCACCCTCTTTTTTAAACGTCCATAACTTTTACATACGACAATACTTTTTAATAAAAATTACACCAAAAAAACGAGCGTTTTTTATCTTCAAAACGCATATAATATTGATATATAAAAAATGAATATTTTTTTTAAGTTTCAGCTCATTGTGTTATATTCGTTAGGTCATTGTGTTATATTTTTCAACTCATTGTGTTATATTAGCCAAGACATTGTGTTATATTTTTCATTGTGTTGTATTCGTCAGGTCATTGTGTTTATTCGTAAAGTCATTGTGTTATATTCGTCGGGTAATTGTGTTATATGCATATGGTCATTGTGTTAAATTTATCTGGTCATTGTGTTATATTTGTCAGGTTATTTTGTTATATTTTCGTCAGGTGATTGTGTTATATTTTCATCAGGTCATTGTGTTATATTTTCATCAGGTCATTGTGTTATATTTTAATCAGGTCATTGTGTTATATTCATGTTTCAACTCGTTGTGTTATTTGTCAGGATATTGTGTTATATGTCATGTCATTGTGTTATTTCAGATCATTGTGTTATTTCATTAGGTTATTGTGTTATAACACAATGACCTGAAGAAATAACACATTGACTTGACAAATAACACAATGAGTTGAAAAATGTGAATTTTTTTTGTTTTTTATATATGAATATTATACGCGTTTTAAAGATAAGAAAATTCTCGTTTTTATGGTGCAATTTTTTTTAGAAAATAATATCGTATGTAAAAGTTATGGACGTTTAAAAAAATGGGGTGAAACTTAAAATATAGAGACATTACCATATTTACCCTTCCTTCTAATTTTAAGAGAGTCCCAAATGTCATCATCTCATGACTTCTTAGACTTTCTAGGAAAGTTGGACTTTGTAGTATAACTCCACTCTTAAATTAGCCGCTCTCATTCAATCTACATTGTCCACTTTACTTTTACTTTTTTTATTTAAAAGACGTGTTAATAGTTAGTATTATCATGTTAATATAGTTGATAATTTGTACTGATAATATTTTTGTGTTTGAAACATTATATTTGAAGTTCAAAACCCTATAGTGAGCCGGTTGCTATAAGTTTATACTAGAAATTGTTATTAAAAAAAGTTGCTGATATTTGTTGGTCAGGATTATGCACTGTTAGCTGCAATGGAAATTAGTACCGAAACACTAGAAGTTAGGCCTTTGTAGTACGGATAACCTTGTGACGGAACATTATATTATTCATCATGTTGGTTTGAACTTTGAAGCAATAACGACCTAACCTAGTGTGTTGTATTCGATTACTCGTCAAAAATTTTAACAATTATTTTCTTGAAAAGTGAAAATAGCTTGTTATGACCCTGTTTAGACTTTTATTTTTATGTAAAGACACTGTGTTAGAGCATTCACAGTAGAGAAACCATTCCTAACTCTAAATTTACACTAAAAATCACTACATTTTCTTTTTCCTTCTATTTAAATAATAATACTTTTATACATTTATCATTACAGTTTCTCTCTCCTTCACTCACAATACTTTCAAAAAATATTAAAAATTATAGGGGGTGAACAGTAGTTTTTCAAATATAGAAGTTTCTCTCTAATCCACCATCAAATTTTCTCTCTCCTTCACTCACAACAACTCATAACAACTCCCTAAAATATAAAAACCTCACACACATACATTTGATTCTCCTATTGTGAATGCTCTTACTAGTTGATTTAAGATGAGGAAAGGTTTTTCCTAATAGCCTGTCAATAGAAATAGAAATCGAAATAGTAAAGCAACCAATAAGAACCGGTAAATAAGCACAAGCAAACGGATCTCCTTGGGTCAAGTCACCACACCCGCTCTTAATGATAAAAAAAATAGTATTAAACATACATTTGAGTGGATTTAATTTTTCTTGATCCACAAATTCTTGATTTGAATAAAAAAAGTTAAAAACTAAACCAAGGCGGCAAGGCATTTGATCAATTTTCAAATTTCCAGTAAAAGATAACCGGCAGGAATCAACATAGACAGACAAAACCAAACAGACACATGTAAATATTTCATTAAACTTATCTTTAATATTCTCAAAAAATGAAGAAAATTACAGGCAACAAGCATTTTAGTACTTTAAATATGAGGCTGAGAAACAAGTTTTAAGATACATGAATGCATAATCTAGTCGTCTAGAAGAACGAAAATCGCACAAAGCTCTAGTCTACTTCCGCCTTGTTTTACAAGGAATGTCTCGGCTTGTTTTACACATAAGAACAACACTACCTATACAGCATGAAAATCAACACAAAATCAATTTAACCAGAGAACTAAGATAACCACCAGGTCTAAATCTATCACAGTTAAAGCAATGGCGATTTATCTCTAGCAGTTCTCCAAGTATTGGTTTGTATTGAATAATGACAATTCACAAACGAGCACAAACATATATCAAATACCAGACCGAGTTGAGTTTTCATAGTCGGTAGGCATGCAAATGCTTAGCCCATCTTCTAGCCATATAAGGGTCATGATAGTCCCAGTTTCCAGCATTACTACTCCTACCATCTTCTTCACACCCACCGCCACGGCTGTCTGCCTCCCTTTTTTCCCCTGATGCCACTGTCACCTCCCCCGTTCTTATACATTCCCGCACCCCATCTTCCACATAGCTGTACTCCACACGAACTTTAACATTCCCGCCTTCACTTACAATATTCAGTGGGATTCTCCTTTCCTCCCCGCTTCTGAGTTCACCGAGTGCCACAACCCTACCATCTTCTCTAATCCTCAGCTGAATGTCTCTTATTTTGTATTCCAATATTCTACATAGAAATTCCTCAAACTCGTGCATCACGAACCCGTTTGACGTCCCAAAACTATACCCAACATGAAACCGGTGGATCTGGATTGCCACTTCTGTGTCAAACCCATCCTGGTATGATCTTGTTGGGTTATCTGAGAGATGTAGGATGCATGATTGAGGGTTTTCGTAGGCACGGTCCACCAAAACCTTTACCCCTTTCTTTAGCCCCTCGACTGGATCAGCTTGCCCCATGTAAAATAAGCGATCGATTACCTGAAGTGCAGCTCGCTTGCCATATGATGTCATTCGCCTGAGAGGGAACACACGTGCTGCAGCAGATGAGTATGTGACAACGGCTAAACGGTCAATTGGTCGAAGTGAAAAAACGACTAACGCCATAGATTGCTTTATAAGCCTAAGATGGGGCCCGTTGGGGCAAGCGACTAATACTAGATCGATAGCTGGTTGATGTGCTAGTCTTACACAGAGTCCGTAACCAGATTCTGAAGATGAAGATCCGAGCTGTTCAGTAAAAATGGAGAGATGAAGATGTTGATGGTCAACACTGTGAGTGGGTTCAATTGGGTCGTCATCATCATAACGTGCTGACCTTAGGATTGAACGTCTTTGAACTCTGAAAGTGGCAATGGAGTCATCAAGGATTTGGAGGATTGGGTCAGCGGTCTGGTTGCCATAAAGGTAACTACAAGGCGGGATCTTTAAGTTGCGGGGCAGGTGAGTCCATTCTGCACGACATACAGGACAAGTGACACCACCATGCCGGACATTGGAGGCGATACAATCGAAATGGAAAGCATGGGAGCATTGAGCTGTAAATATAGCCTGGCCTGGAGTTGTGCATGAAGTATAGTCTAGCACTTCTAGACAGATTGCACACATAGTCTGCACATGAAGAAACAAACAATTATAACAAAAACAACGCTGTGCATAAACTATTGAAACAGACCAACCCATTGAGAAACAAGCAAGTCAGCCAGTTTTAACAATCAGGTCTGGCTGACCTGCCCAAGTCAGTCGGTTCGGTTTGTCAATTAACAAAACCTTAATTAGTGCTTTGCTTTGGTCTACAAATTTCATCAAAACCTACATAACTGAACCCTGAACAACCCAACCTACATTTATACAAAAAAAAAAATAATAATCATCTAAATATGGAAACAGAAGCTAAAATTAAATGACTTTAGAAGCAGATAAGTTTACAATTTGAAGTAAATGAGCTTATTTAGTAACTTCTAAATAGAGTGAAATGAAACCTAACTACCCTAGGGTTAAAATTGTACTAAAATCATCTGCAACACCTTAATTCAGGTTCAATTCCAGCTACATTACAAAAAATAGTGAATTGATTGTTACCTTAGTTGGATCTGCGTTTGTAGCAGTTCCAGTGATAAATTCACCATTATTAGCCTTGATAGGGTTGGGAGAATCATAAATCGAAGCCGATGTTACTCCTCCCTGTAACAACAACAACAACAACATAAACAATGAAAAACATAAATGTAAAAACAGAAGAATTGAATGAGCAAGATGAAAAACCTACATTATTAGTAGTACAAGAAAGGGGGGATCTGGGGAAAGATAAGGAGCCACATGTATGAAGCAATTTACGAGCAACCCGTTTGAGTTTCAATGATCCTCCAACCATCTTGACACAAATTCAGTCACTAGTGTATCAAATTAATTAAAATTAGTTGCATTGCAGTTTGTGAGGAGGAGATTGCATTGACAAGAATAAGGTCTAAGTGCCAGTGGTTTATTCTACCTTCCATTTCTTTCTTTTATATATATGTGATAGTGAAGAAGTGATAATGATAATGATACCTTTTTCTTTTTCTTCTTCTTTAATCGGTCCCACTAACTATTGATTTCATCTTTGCATGTTTCATGGCATGATTGTTTTGTTTACATATTTTATACTCAGATATATACTCTTATATAAAAAGAAATGTATCTTCTTTAATCTTCACTCTTGTAATAAATAATTGCTAACTCATCTTCTCACATTAAGTCACTTGTCATCACTACGTTTATTTTTACATTAAAAAAATAATTTATTACTCATTTTAATATAAAAGTATATTTTACAGTTAAACCTCATTTCTCACATTAAAAAAATAATTTATTACTCATTTCAATATAAAAGTATATTTTACAGTAAAACCCTGTGGGTACCCATAGATACTAACCTAGTTTTGATATATAACGAACTAGTTTAGTGTCCCGTGCTACGTTCGGGAACACAATTCAAGTGATGCTTTTAAGGATTTCATGAATGTTTCATTTAGTTTTGAAACAAAACCGTGGTAAAACGGAACACATGATATATTTTTAAAAATTAGATTTTTAGTATAGCAATATTATAAATTAAAGAGAATAAAGTGTTTAGTTTTATGGTGTAGTTTATTTTTTTTTAAAAAATCATATAAAAATGTTATGTGTATTTATAAAACACTGAGGTCTATAATTGTATGTTATTATTAACTTTATCTATAAGTTTCATTTTTAAACCCTATCAAATATAAACCGACTCATGTACACCCTTTATAGTAAAGGGTTAAAAATATAAATACTCTTAAATTTTTCAGAATTCTCCAAAATATTAGGGGACCAAAAATGTAATTAGTTTTATTATAATAAATTTTATATACATATTTTAAATAAAAAATCATTATTGTGGGATAATCTCTCAAATAATGCCACATAAGCTAAAAGGTATGAAAAGATGACACATAGGATTTTTTTTGTTTTGCTATATTATATAAGGATATACTACAGATATTATACACTTAAAAACAATTTCCTATTTTATTATTAATTTTCTATTAGTTAATTTATTAGCAATTAATTCAAAATCATTTTTTATATCAAGGTAACTCATCATAGAATATAAAACTTACCTTAACATATTTGAATTAGTTAACTATAGTTTAAAATAATCTAATCAATAATAAAATATATTAACTAAACTTATGCAAATAATTAAAACAAAAGTAATTTCATGTCAGTTTTAACATATCTGAAATAAATACATAGTTTTAAAAAGTTAACCACATACAAACTTTAACACACCTTAGTAGACAATATTTTTTTACGGTGAAATTATTTATACTTAATGTTTTCGTACAAAAATATAGTGTATTATGTTGTTTTGGTTTTTCATATATTCATGTCTACATCTATGATGCTACAAAACAATTATTGGTCACACTACTTTTACATTTTCATACCATATTTAACAAATCTACAGGCAACATCAATTTAATATCAAATTTTTATATACAATATATACATATATAGATATATAGATACGTGTTGTCCATAGGTCACTAAAGCTGTAAATATATACATGAATAAACTAAAACAAAACTAATGATTTAGTTAGAAAATAAAATATTTGTAGAAAAGTTCTTCAAGTTTAAAATTACATAAATAGTCATCGGGATAAAAAATCGACAAAATCGTTTTTAAGTCTTAACTTAACTGAAAAACTTAACGACAGTTACTCAAAAGATGAGATTCGTAAAAAAAAGGCTAACATAAATATGTTTTGCGTTTTAAAATGTTTTGCGTTTTTATAAAACATAAATGACGATACAGTAATCCTCATATTGAACAATTTTACTAATTTTGTCATAAATATATGGTATATTGGTTTTAAATAGTCTCAACTATTAGCTTTTGGTTTCTACTTATCTCAACTATTGAATTGGATGGTAACGGTCTCAACTTTTATCATTTTGGCAACCAACAAACTGTCATTATTTTTTTTTCAACGGCGTTAAGTTTTGTGTCAAATTCCAAACCAACGTTCTAGAGCTTTTGATTGGAAGAAGAATACTAGTCGATTGATGTAAAATTTCCCTCGAAACGGTGCTCCAAACGATGAAGCAGTGCTTCAATCGGGTGTTTAAAGTTAACAATGTTTCAATCAGATGTAAAAACTTTGTCGTTCTGAGCGCCGTTTCAAGATAATGTTTACATCAAATGACTCTTATTCTCTTTCCGATCAAAAGCCTTAGAACATCATCTTGATATCGTAAAGAACTTAATGTCGTTAAGTGATTTAATGTTTTAATGATGACCTATTGGTTGCCAAAGTGATAAAAGTTTGGATCATTACCAGCCAATTCGATAGTTGAGACCGGTAGAATCCAAAAGGTAATAGTTGGTACCATTTAAAGCAATATACCTAAATATACTAGTGTACATGTTTACTTATTAAATCGGAAAATGTCATAGAAACATAATCAACTTTTAATATTGTTTCAATTAAGTCATTCTAACTCTGTTTTGTTTCAATTAGATAATTTATCTTTAACTTTTATTCAAATTAAATTACTCAAACTTTATTTTGTTTCAATTAGGTATTTTAATGTTAGGAAGATGTTCTAACCCTTAATAATTAACTTGAATAACATGTAAAAATTGATTTTTAATACTCAAGTTGTAATAAAAAAAAGCCAATTATTTTTCCATATTTTAAAATTTTTTGGAATTTCTAAAAAATTTCAATTTTTTAAAATGTTTCACACTTAAATTATTTTTTTTTACATATATAAGATTGAAATATTAAAGTAAATTTAAGTTATCTAATTGAAACAAAAAACTTACTTAATTGGAACAAAACTTAAAAATAAGTTATATAATTGAAACAGAACAAATTTTAAGTGACGTAATTGAAATAAAACTTAAAAATAAATAATCAAATTGAATCAAAACAAAAATTAAGTAATTTAATTAAAATAAAATTAAAACTTTGTTACATATCTATAAAACTAACAGTGTTAAACTTGTCAAACTTACAATACGTTGAGCGCTATCCATCATCCCAATAAGACCATATGTAATTGACCGTTTTACCTAACCTAAAGCGCCCAAAACGCCCCTAAAGCGCCCCCAACCATTACATAGGGGCGCTTTGGATGTCAAATTGGTCTTTGGCGCTTTGTACAAATTGTCCAATTGTCTTGATTGTGGTGAAAATCCGACGTAAAGGGAATATTAAGATGTTTGAAGCTCTTTAACTACACATGGTCTAAGATTGATACCGGGAATCAGGGAATGATATATTGATATTTCAAAATTTAAACTTACCGAAGAATTTTGTTGCACTTAAAATATAAGTAGAACATATGATGTCACACTTTTAAAGTTATTAACTAATAATGGTCCGGGTAGCATTTAATGATATTATGGCCCTGCTTTGTTATTGATACCAAGGACAAAACACAAACAGACACAAGGGACCCTATGTGTTTCCCTTCTCGTTCATCTTCATTACCTCATGAAAAATTAAAAATTAAAACATAACGTTAATCTGAATCAGTGTCACTTCATGAGTCTTGTTAGGATCGAGTTGCACACATATGTACAATCATATTATAGAAAATTAACAAACACAAGACACAAGAATTTATAGTGGTTTGATCAGTGTGACATACGTACAACCACTTTGTTGTAACTATGATTTATTATTGCTTTACTCTTGTGATGAGAATACAAATGTCATACCCATCTATTTATAATAGCAAAACTAAGGTAAGTAACTTTGGGAACAAGAAAACCATAAATTAGGAAACGTTCATAGTTTAACTCAAGAGACTCCACAAACCCAACAAGTCTACTTGCTCATCTTATTCTTAAGAAAACTTAAGGCCATCTTGAGGAGGGAACCCAAATTATATGAAAAACCCTCTGGTATAACATATAAAAGTAGGGGACACTGGGACAATGATCAATTTTTTAAGCTATCAGACCTAAAATTGAACTACTAAAAAAAAATAGGGAAGCGCTTGAGGGTTATGAATAACTAGTAGTTCATCATATTATAGTATTGTATATACTTTTAATTTTGAAGGTCGGTGAGGTGTTTCAAATTGATATTTGAGTGTTATGAAAAACTCAATGGTAGTTTAACAGAAAAAACAACGGCTAAAAAAGAGTAATCGGTAGTTCATCATACTTATAACCTACTAAAACACAAGCCAGTGAGACATTGTGTTGTCCCCAAACTTTCAACAAAGTTAAACATTTGACCCATTAACTCAACTCCGTCATATTTACGAATTTGACCCTATCAACTTTGCCCAATTTGCCATTTATGACTTTCGCCTCTGACTTTGACTTATTATCATTTTTAGATGGTATAATGATCATCTTCTTTGACATATATACATTTTTACTCCAATGCGTCATATCTCCATATCTCTTTATGGATGCAATGCGCCACACATGTCGAATTCAAAAGCATTGTTAACGAGTGTTACGGAGTAAAAAAACTACGGCGCTGCAATGTACGACTCGAGTCAGACTAACGCACCGCACAATGTATAATACGTGTCAAAAAGACCATCCCACCGCAACACGCGGCATATGTCAAAATCCTAATGTCACAATTGTAGTGACGACATCACAAACACAAGAACTAACTGTCACCTCAAGCGGCCTGACCATAAATCTAGTCTTAAAAAAATAAAGGCAAAGCCTAAAAATAGTTTTTTGTTTGTTAATATCTTCTCTATCTTTGAGAAAAAAAACAGCGTTGGAATATGAAGTTAAAGATGGTATACTTATAACGTGTTCTCGTCTAGGGCTGGCATATCGTGTCAGACACGACATGATAAGACACGAACACGATAAGACACGGACACGATAAGGTCAAACACGAACACGACACGATAACTTATCGTGTCATTTTTTCCAAACACGAACACGAACACGATAAAAAGCAGGTTACACGATAAGACACGATATGACACGATAAAAATCCATTTTTAAAAAAATTAAAATTTTCAAAAAAATTCATAAGTTTTAAATAATAAATATGATTTAATATGATAATTCTTAAGACCGAAAACTACAAAATTACATAAATATAGTATTTAACCATAATAATACTTGATAAACGAATATGAAAAAAAGATTAAAAGTCTATTAAAGCCCATTTCCACCTCCATTCTTCACTAACATTTCATATAAATAAATATTAACAGGTGACATATCGTGTTAACAGATCTTTAACCTGTTAAGACACGATAATTAACGTGTCTTTATCGTGTTAACCTGTTAATGACACGGCACCTGTTAAGGTCAAACACAAAACCTGTTAATTCCGTGTCGTTTCGTGTCGTGTTATCGTGTCCGTGTCAGAAATTGCCAGCCCTATTCTCGTCTTGACAGTTTTTATTAAAAAATGTTTTAAAAAGTTAACTAGTGATTTAGAAAGCAGCAAATCAAACTAATTATGTTTGGGGGGAAGGAGTGTTTCTAGTTGGTATCTTCCGTACCCTCACAAAAACCAATAAAATTTGGTCACCTCATAAAGGTATCATCGTATAAGGGCCTTAGGTTGTACTATTTTAAAGTTTTAATAATTTATAAATACCACTTCTTAGTTCTTACAACCAGCAAGAAAGATGGTTCTGTTCCACGATGTAGTGGTAATAAAAATGATAACAAATAATGAGAATGTACTATAAAAAAAAGGAAAAAAAGGCGCAAAGAAGAAGTTGGTACTTTACTTTATTAGATGGGGGGCAATAAAACCAAAAGCAAAGCCACGATGCATAAATTTGAAACCAAAGTTTTTGTTTTTTTTTTATTTTAGCATCAATTCCAAACACATGCCTGACTTAACTTGTTTGATAATACTTAATTGTACATCATTCTCATTCCTCTTATTAACCTATTAATAAATTGAATGAAAGTAATTTTGTTTTTCGAGTAAAAGATTTGTTCCACTACTACAAGTTTAGTTATTTTCAAGTTCAACACCTATCTATCACCACTCCCATATATTATATATGGAGCGGCCCTACACGGATGCTTACAAGTTTTTGATGAATTAATAGCGCGTAAATTAACGTATGAGGAATGGGTTGATTCGTATAGCATAGATGTGGGTCAAAAAGGTAAAAAGGAAATGATACGGCTTTAATGGATGATGCGAGTTGCCCATCTCAAAAGAAGCTAAAGTTGACAACTATTAGATTCTTACAACAAAAACAGATTAATACAATTGGTTTAGTGTACTGCTGTATGTACTATATCTATCTATGTTCCTACAATACACTACATTACATTACATTACATGTATCATGTATGTATTCACCCAAGACAAACAATTTAGGTTGACTAAGTCAAACTGTCTACTTTTTTTTCTGTTAGTTTCAGTCAGTACTGACTAAGTGTGTTGTAATCACTAATCAGCATGCTACCAAACTAACGTCTGCCTCTTTGTAAGCTATTTTAAACATTTGTTAACTAAAAAGAGTATTTAAGTCATATTAAACAATGAAATAGATTAATATTATTGTAGTTATATAGGGATGCAAATAGCTATAATGTTCAATCTTTTGTCTAGCTTCGAATCTTAATCGGAGGAGAAGGAAAACGGTTTGTAAAATAAAATATGAAACACTTTTACTTTAAATTATAAGGCACGGAAATATATAAGTGTTTGACTAATCATTACATCAATACAACTCGTATTGTTTAATATGGGTCTTATTAATTTATATGACTAATATTTGATTAAATATGAATTGTATTGATCCATTATATGACTCGTATTAGACCTATACTAGTCGTATTTGATAAAAAATTATTATTTTTACATGATCTATACGACTCATGTTGATTAAATATGAGTCGTATTGTCCATCTATGTGACTCGTATTAGCCCTATACTAGTCGTGTAAGTCCAAAAAATAATTTTCATATAATCTATATGATTTGTATTGGTCTATACTCGTTGTATAGGTCCAAAAATTAATTTTTTTCACTAATTATTCGAGACGACATTGAGTTTTGAAAATAGTTTATTAAAGTTTTAGACCAACACACATGTTAACAAAAAACAACACAATCGAGTTTAAAACGTCATTACAAATCATATATTACTTGTATACGTCCATAACTTTTAACAATACATGATTAAAGTGGAGTTGGTGATGACACTATGTTTTGAAAATGATTTTTTAAAGTTTGAAAAGCTGCAAAACATATACTAATCGTATATATAGGTCGTATCCATGTCTTGGATTGGTCAATATGAGTCATATTGATCCATTATATGATTCGTATTTATATATTATATGACTCGTATTGATAAAATAAGTCGCATTGGTCAATATGGGTCGTATCCATATCTTGTATCGGTCAATATGGGTCATATAGATCCATTATTAGAGTTGTAATTGAGTCATTATATGACTCATATTGATCCATTATATGATTCATATTGGTAAAATAGGAATTGTATTGATTCATTATATGACTCGTATTGATCAATTATATGATCCGTATTGATAAAATAGGAGTTGTATTGGTCAATATGGGTCATATCCATGTCTTGTATTGGTCAAAACGGGTAATATTGATCAATTATATAAGCTGAATGATTTGACATAGTTTAACTTTGTCAGTTTGACTTGACCCATATTGACTTCTTGTGATATATTGCATGTTGCAGCGACATGACTTATACGATGACTTTGACTTGGTTTGACCGTGTCACCTTACTTGTGTAATCTACAAATATAAACAAATGCTATGATAAACTATAGTACCAAACTAAAACATTATTGTTTCCTTGAAGTTTGACAATAAATTATTAACAGCACACTAGTATAGTGTAAAAATTTATCTAAGATGTTAACAGAGAAACAACAAAATGTATAAATAAATCATAAATGTGATAGTACATTAGTACAAATCTTTTTAAACAATTTCCATCTCCATTTTCTTCTACACTAAAGATTCACAATGTTCATATCTATTAAGGACATAAATGTAAATAGTATACATAAATACAAAATGCATCTGTTTCTGGGTTCAACCAAAACAATTCTAACCCAAAATGAAGTTTGGAGGATACAATCAAACACCAACTTTCTTAACATAGATAATAAGTACCTGCTTATTTACAACAAAATGGGTGCCTGGATCCCCTTTTCACCCGGGTCGAGGCGATGCAATGCAAGAAGAAACTAACCATCAACACTTTGACCACCAAAAAATATATACTACTTATTGACCCTATCGGCTTCTGTGGCATGTCTCATGGACTCATATTGCAATCCCTCATGTACACCTGATCGTAGTCCACAAACTTGTTCCAATACCCTCGGAACTTGGGTATCCCTATCTCGAGCCATGGTTTCAAATTCCCGTTGTAGTGAATAACAGCTGCTCTTTCAATCTCCTTCTGGCTCACACTCGGGTTATACCCGAGTCCAAGTACATGCCATGACCGCTCTAGAGGGTATACGCGTTTCCAGAAAGTTATCAAACCCGGTGGTAATGTCCCCAACTTCCACAGTTGTCTCTCGTGATTCTGCACAAAAACACAAAACAGTTAGACGGTTTGTTAATAGAATTGAAAAGTTTTGTCTAGTGAAAAGCATGTACCAAGTTTTGCCACGAATGGTAAACGTCTGTAATGTTTTGTTTCTTCCATTCCTCCAAATCAAATATGTTCATCCCGTATGCCCATCCACAAGCGCGTGGATCAAAGTTTTTGGCTATGATAGGATTTGAGAAGTTTAGGTACCGGTCAAACCGATGGAAGTTTTCCCCACACGTCTCGACAGCACCATTCACCATGCCCTTGAGATCAATAGACCAAAGACCACTTAAATCCTTTTGGACCACTATATCATCATCCAAGAACACCACTTTGTTCAGCTTAGGAAAGATCTCGGGAAGGTAAAACCGAAGATGATTCATCATGGATAGATACTTTGGGTTGCGGAACTTCATATTTGGATCCGTCTCGGCGGCCTTATGAGTTTTGAAATAATAGTCAATCATGTTCTGAGATGCCAACTGTTTAAGAACCGGGCTATAACTTGAATTTAGCCATGTAAACTCTTCAATGTTCTGAACTTGTATTGTAGCATTCCCGGGTGGATATGCAAGAAACCACATCCTCATTGCAGCATAATTCAGCCTGTCAGTCACAATGTGGAACACGTGTTTCCAAGGATCCTGCCATATGTTAACAAATTAGTCAATTATTACTTTGAAATTAGCGATGTCAATTGTGTTATATAATCAATTTAATCAAACAGGTCAACCCAAACTCGACCTGTTTATCACACAAGATATGAGAACCCATATATGAAATACTAATAACAGAAAGTAAAGATATACTAATACGAGAAAGTAAACAGCTATTTATCAATCACCTTGGCATTGGTAACAGTAGAATTTACAACCACTGCTGTTGCTAACACGTTATCCGAAAACAAAGCATAGTGGAAAAGCTCAGGGTCATCTAGTTTTTCTTGATTTGGGAATTGTTGTGCAGAAGAATTTAAAGAGTAGTATTCGGTTGAAAGGCGTAAAGGAAGACAATGAAGACCCTTAGGAACAGTTTTTGCAGTTAAATGAGTCAAAAACAAGGCTTGTTTCTGATGGACGTGCAGTTGCTCTTCGGTTGAGTGAATAATGGCGCGTAGTTTCTTTACAACAGCAGTGCAATCATCCTGCATTTGCTTTCCTTTTGCAAGTGTTTGATCCATTGCCTTCAGCTTGTCATACGCGCTAAATTTATAGCAAGTTAAACTATGTTATACAGGAATTGATTGTTTTACGTGCAATCTAAATGAAAATAAAGCTTACTTCTTTGGTAGATCCGCATCCTTGGTTGCATCACCAAGTGCTCTTTGGACTTCCTTCATGCGCAACCGCAGTTCCCTGTTAAACTGAACATTTGTTCTTGTTGCTGAAAGGGAAAGGTAAACTCTTCCCCTAATCAACTGATCCTTGATATACCGAACACGACTATCCGGAAAAACCCGCTCATTGGGTTTCTCAATTTTTATTTTACTAGATTTCTGAGCCTCGGCTTTGGTTTCCTAAAACATAGACATTAACATGGGGTTGAGTCTAACTTTTAGAAGTGTTTTCATGCCTACAACCTTGCGAGTTTTTAATACAGAAAATAATGATGAAAGCATCTTAGGTAATATATATACGTATACATTCGTGCATTTATGAATACACTATACGAATGTGGCATCATTTTTGTAATAAACGTGAAAAACGCGTATTTATCAGATAGAGTGTATTCACCGATGAATATAAATACACACCATAGAATAAATTACTAGAAACTATAGTGCCTTTCATGTATGCACTACTGTGTATGTACCAGACTGGTAATCAAATTCTATCCGAATGTATTGTGGCATTAATTATTGAAATGTCACCCTGTTAAAAATCCTTCATCAACCAGATACGACAGTCAACAGCTACAATAGGCATATAGTATATTCATATTCACTACTAAAGACTTTAGTGTATTCACTTTTCTAGTAAATCAAATTCTAACCTGACATGCTTTTTCGTATTAAATATTGAAATGTCACCACATTAAAAATCTTCATCAAGCAGATCCAACAGCTCATTTAGTTGTTCTTATATATATAAGCAGTTCTCTAATTGTCATTTGATACCAATCATTTCTCTCTCTCAAGATGACAAGAATAATAACAACAATAAAAAAAAAAGTTAATAATAATATTCAGTCTGCACAGCCAACAGATCCAGGTCTAAACTTGCAAAGTCTTGAACAAACTATTATACCACATGTTGTCTTATTTATGACACAACATACAACTAATACCAACCTATTTACACAGGTAGCAATGATTGATAGGTCACAAGAATCATGAAAGTGACAGCAAACTAATATTACCCGAAACAAATAACTAAATAACTTACAGCTTCAGCAGCTACCATTGAATGCTCAGCCTCCTTCACCTTCACACGCCCCGTGTGTTCAACTGATTCCAGTCTGTTATCATCTTCAGTTACTTCCCTAATGAAATTGTCTTCGTGTTCCTTCGATTCTGATCAAATTTAATCAATCAAAATTGCGAACTAAACCAAATCAATCAATTAACAAAAAATCTGATATAATTTCAGATTTAAAGCAAAAACCTTCATTAAGCTGTCTAGTTTTCCTGGATCTTTCACCAGGAAGATCAACATCAACAACAGATTTATTTATATAAACATCATCAACCGGTTCTTCGTGTGCTACAGATAGCTCCTATATAGAGTAAACATCAAAAATTTGAACTTCCAATTTTTCCATATTATAAAATGACACCTCATATATAGGACATGTAGCGACAATTACAGTAAACACGAGGATTTTATATACCTGAGGAAGCAAATTGAGGGGTGTCACATCACGATTCAACGACTGAAATCAACAGCAGATGAATCAAATGAAATTAAAAATGACTAAAATAACGACTAATTGGATATGAGTTTGAAGGAATTATTACAAGTGTTGAAGGTTCCTGAACGAATTCATATGAAGCTGCAATAAGAAATAAGAAGAGGTGATTAATCAGCAGTAATAGATAGATTTGATAGTTGTAATGAATATAATTAGAAGATCTGGAAATGAGAGTTACAGAAGGTGGTGAGTTTATCGGTGTAAAGAACAATGGGGGCGAGAACAGTGATGAAAAGTAATACGAGAACTGGCTTACGAAGCCACATCTTGATCTTCATTGTTTTGGAAACAGATCAACAATAGTCGATTAGATCTGAATAGTGATAGGGTTGTTGAATGTGATGATGAAATTGAAAAAAGGAGTTGCAGGATGAGAAGAAAAAAATTGGGACGTTGGAGAGGAAGGGAAATTGTCGGCGATTATGTTTGGATTGGATGGTACACACTTGTTCAATTTAACTATATTTTTTTATGTTCTACAAACAAATAATTGATGTCTATTTTATTTTAGTAATTTAAATTTAAATATTATGGATGGTAAACCTTTTTATCTTTAATTATATATTGTTGGGATCAAATATAATAAAATTGATGTCTTTTAAGTTTTAATTTAACTATATTTTATACTAATAACTTGTAACTTTAACCGTTAATAATCTTAATTTTAACGATGTAAAAGACAAAAACGTGAATAGTAATGATGCAGTTTGGTGATTGGGTCTTAGTTGAAACATTTATGACTTCGATACTTCCCGTGCGTTGTGAGGACATAGTTGTGATAGTGATTGGGTCACACAATGATGCAGTTTGGTGATGTGTTTGTGACTTTGTCACACGCGTTGATAATTTTTTTGTCTATGTTGTAAACATCTAAAGTTAAGAGTTAGACTAGTAATTAGATCAAAGTGTACAAATTGTAAATATATTAAAAAAAATAAAGTAGTAAAGCAATAAAGGATAAGAGACTAAGGGGCTGTTTATTTACCTCTGAACGGAAGAAGGCTCTGAATCGGTTAGAGGTTGGAAGTTGTTTGGTTGCAACTCGATCTCTGAATCGGTTAGAGATGAGGCCTCTGAATGGCTCAGAGCTGAGGAGGTGCTGAACGGTTCAGAGGGGGGAAACGCGGGCAAATGGGGGAGACGAAGATGAAGACGAAGGCAGATGGAAGATCGGTCGAAGCATGGCGACTGGAATATGACGATGAAGAGCAGGCGGCAACAAAACCTAAAAGAAAAAAAACAAGCGATGGGGGAGACGAGAAAAGAAGTGGGCCACAAAACCTAAAATAAAATAATTTGTTTTATGAAAAATTTTGAGATTTGTTAATTTTAAATCTCATTCAGACGTCCAACCAAACAAATCCTCTTAACCATTCAGCACTTAACTATTCAGACCTCTTAACCATTCAGACCTCTTAATCATTTAGCATTTAACCATTCAAAAATTGCCAAACAGCCCCTAAAGTTATAATGTATTAAAAACACTAGGAGAGACACACATACCCCTCTCTTAGTAGTATAAAGAACTTAAACATGTTATATCATCTATAAAATTTCTTAATATAAAATATTAAATATGGGTATCGGTATAATGTGTAGTGGTATTAAAATATATTTAAAATTTTATTAGGTAAAAATGAAGATGATGATTGCCGGTGGGTGGTGATTATTTTTTTTAATACAGGAGCATAATAGTCTTAATTTTTATTAACGGAACTAAATTAACGGTGTTTAAGTGTAGATTAAAATCAGAAAACAAACCGTTAAACTAAAATCATAATTTTAGTGTAACACACACAGAATAACCGAAGTCGAAAGCACTAACTCTACCTTTTTTAATAAGTGGTGTCATTTACTTTTGAGTTATTAGATTTAACCATCCTTAACTAATGATCATTGGCCGCTGTCACTTTCAAGTATCACTTTGACCAAATATAACTCCTAACAAAACAATATGGTGTCCGTATCGACAAAAGTTAACCAAACCACTAACATCGTTATGCTTTTGCTGATTTAGCACGGTGACGTGTCGTATCTCTTCTTATGTGGCACCGTGTCAAATCAACAATAACATAACGACATTAATGGTTTGGTTAACTTATGGTGATACGGACATCAAAGTGTTTAGTTGAGAGTTTTATTAGTCAAAATGATACTTCAAGGTGACAACGGCCAATGACCAATAGTTAATTGAGTAAGTTTTTACTTTTTTAGTGTTATAAAATAATAATCCTTATATAATATACCAAAACAAAAAAAGCTTATGTGACACTTTTTCAAAGCTTTTAGCTTATATGACATTATTTGAGAGTTTATTTCACAATAATGATTTTTTTATTTAATATATATATATATATATATATAATATTATAATAAAACTAATTATATTTTTGACCCCCTAATATTTGGAGATTTCTGAAACATTGAAAAGTATATATATTTTTAACCCTTTACTACAAGGGGTGTACATGGGTCGGTTTATATTTGATAGGGTTTAAAAATGGAACTTTTGAATAAAGTTAATAATAATATACAATTAAAGAACTCAATGTTTTATAAATATACATAAAATTATTTTACAACTTTTTTTTAAAATAAACTACACCATAAAACTAAGCATTTTATTTTCTTTAATTTGAGTATAATATTGTTATGTTAAAAATCTAATTTTTAAAAATATATCCTGTGTTCCGGTTTACCACGGTTTTGTCTCAAAACAGAATGAAACATTCACGAATATCCTTAAAAGCATCACTTGAATGTTGTGTTCTCGAGCATAACACGGACACTAAACTAGTAATAATAATAATAATAATAATAATAATAATAATAATAATAATAATAATAATAATAATAATAATAATATTGTGATAGTGGCTAAAAGAAAATATAAAACAAAAAGAAAGATGCCGAAGAAACAATCGTTGTGGAAACGCAACAAATGTCGTCGGCATTAGCAGCAGCAACAGTTGAATGCGACGATGAATCATCATCATCATCGGATGATGAGGAGGAAGTGCAGAAAGAGATATGGAAAGTACATTACTCCTCCGCCCATAAAATCCTTCTCGTCGGCGAAGGCGATTTCTCCTTCTCCCTCTCCTTGTCCAGAGCTTTTGGTTCTGCTCGCAACATCGTCGCCACCACCATCGACACCCATCGTAAGATCAAACCCACTTGTTCATCCAAATCATACCCTTTACTCATTCTAACCATTTGTAATAAACAGAACAGCTTGTCAACAAATACAGCAACGCAATTGAGAATTTAAGAGAACTTGAGGATCGTGGTGCCGTGGTTCTCTGCGGGGTGGATGCAACCACCATGGGTCACCACTTTTTTCTCACCACCCAACGTTTCCACCGCATTGTTTACAATTTCCCTCATGTTGGTTTTCGTTTCCCTGAAGCCAATGGCTGCCAAATCAAGTAACTAGCACTTGTTCAGTTTCACTTGTTATTACAATTTGTTTCCATTAGGTTATGGTTTTGTTGTTGTTGTAGGTTGAACAAGCAGTTAGTGAAAGGGTTTTTGAGAAATGCTAAAATGCTTTTGAAGAAGGAGAATGGTGAGATTCATGTAAGTCATAAGATTGGTGAGCCATATGACAAGTGGGATTTGGTTAAAAAGGCTGGAAAGGTTGGTTTGGTTTTGTATGAGACGAGTCCGTTTTCGAAAAACATGTATCCTGGATATGCGCAGAAGAGGGCACATGGTGCCTTTGCTGATGAAACTTTCAAGTTAGGAGAATGCACTACTTTCAAGTTCAGGTTCAGTGACTGTCCCTAGCTTTTGGTTTTAAATATCTATGTTATTAGTTTGCGTGTGCATTTGTTTGTACAGTTAATCTCTAATTTGCATTTAGATATGAGGTTCACAGCGGCCAGCGCGCATGAATGTAGGACCAGTAAACTTAGTCTATGGTTGTGTGGATGAAACCTCAATGTATGTTTAAGTCATGTTATGATGACCTTTGTCAATGACAAGTAATGCTTCAACCCCCTTAAGTTTTGCCTGCTAATTCAGCACATAGTGTATGTTGTTGAGTTTCAACATTAGCTTTCAGGATTGTTTGCATTTGCCTAGAGAAACAAGACTGAAACTTGTTTTCAAACATAACAGAAACTTGTTGTCAGGATTGTATATAATGTTAATATATGGTGTAGGATAGAACTATCTAACTAACAAGAGCAAGGAGCCGGCAGCATGAAAGAGTCTGATACGCATCTATAGTATGTTGTCGTGGCCTACAATGGTCCGTCCGGTTATTGCTTAGAACATGATGTATGATTCTCATAGACATTTGCACTCATGGCTCAATCTGTAGGCAACCTTTCTCCCCTATTAAAATCCCTCTAGGTGAAACATAACACATTAGTGAAACAGCCAAAGATGGGTTCAAAGGGTATCTATCAAACTGAGTTTTCGGTTATTTGAATCAATTTTCTTGAATTTAGGATATTTTCTAGTGAGTTCTAATTCATACCAAATTCGTATGAGAAAAGCGCATTGGAGTTTATTAAACAAAGGAACATGACCGAACTTAAGCTCGATAAGTGAAGGCTGGGCTCAGGATCCTGCTCTTTTAGTTAACAAACTTATTTCTAAGCTTGGGTTATGCTCATTGCTTTGGGTTTTTACTGAGCCGATCTAGAGGGATTCATGAACAACTCTAAATATATCATACTCATAGTAGTTTTTTTATATGTATGAATAACTTATCTTTTTTTTCTTTCTTTTTATTCATAAATTGTCAAGGTTGTTGCTTTTCTTTTTTGTCAAAAGTTAAGAAATTTAGTGAATAAAAATATCTTGAAATAACCAAGCTTGAAACTGATGGTTATGTGAATTAACCGAATCAAACTTTCTTATAACTGAAAGACTTAACCGTTCATAACCATAATGAATGGTTAAGGAAATCCAAAACCGAACGGTCGATTATAGGTCCTGTTTCGCCTAATAACCAAACTGATCCAACCCGTATTCAACTATTCATCCAACCCGTGTCACTCTTTTTCTTGGAATTTTTAAATTTCATAACATTTCATATAACATAATTCTTGTGTTATGATTCTACTTTTTAATACAACACAAGATACCTAGGAAATTTAGAAAATTTGCTCTGCTTGGATGCTTCACTGGAGTACCGGACATCCTTTAACATGGTAACCCGGGACAGGGACCGAAGGGCAATTAGCCAATGGACAGTGGTCATCTACCTCTAAACCCCACCACTCTGGTCCATTGATGTTCCTATTTTGCAACACCAAATAGCAAAGGATAGCCATGAATGCAACACCAGCATCAAGACCAGCTGATAATATATAGTTATGTCTCGCCCACCAGCTCTTGAACCTCTTGTAAACAACAAAGTTAAAGAACATCCCCACGGTGAACCACATGTTATAGTTTACTGCCTTAACCGGTGGTCCTGGACAGTTTATAAGGATCGGTATGTTTACGAGCCTGGGCCATTTCCACTCGGGATACTTGCGTGAAAGGAACCAAAATGGTACAGGTGCAAGAATTCCAAACAGAAAGAAGTAATTCATTTTGGAGTACAACCCGAGGTTTCCAAACATGCGTTGAGGTCCCACTAGTCCCCATATAATCGAGGCGTTGTAGAAAACGTCATCTCCTGGACACGTCCACGGGCTGCCAACTGGTAGCTTGGTAGGATCACAGATAAACTCCACTGTTGTCAGGAGCCACCATGATGTTGCAAAGTATATGGTTGATGCTATGATTGTTCCTACCAACTTTAAGGTTATAAACAGAGTTAGTGTCGGGTATGACTAACGAAAACTGCTTTGTAATGCATATATCTATTCTAGCTATCGATTTACACCTGAACAATAAACATGGACTTTGGTGGGATTTTCATATAATGGCCTAGCTTGAAGTCACTAAGAAACTGTAAGGCTTGCCGCATGCTGTTATCACCATAGGTTTTGAACACCACATTGGCTAGTGGTCTGCCTGGGTATAGATACCCTATGATCAGCTCCGTGATAACATTAAGCCCGACTCCCTGAAATGGTTCAAACAATCAAAACCAGACATACTGGTCATGCACACACAATCAAACAAACAAAGCCAGTGCAAATACGCACAAAGGGTTTTTCACCTGGTTTGTGGTGGCGACAATAACACCAATAGGCAAGGTAAAGATGGAAGCCAAAGCTATTGCTAACATGATTCCCCAGTAAGGAAGTTGCAACTGCCTCCCAAATCCTTCACAAGTAAGCAAAGCAAGACCAATTACTAATATTAGGAGACAATGAAACCACCATTCTGGGACAGCTTCATAGTTTTTCTTCATCAACCTTGTATGTATGTCGCCAAAATTTGCTCTCATTGATGCCTTTGTTTGTTCCAAAATTGTCCTGTAATTAGAAGACAAAGTTCACCACTACTTTCTATGTAACCTTATTAAAGATAATCTCTAATCATACAAGATTGATACCTTCCATGAAACAGAAGCACATGAGATATGGTGGCAGCCAACGTCGCAAAGCTTAGACCGTAAGCTAGCACAAACAATATGCTAAGGTTAACTTTTCCATACTCATCATATCCTTCTTGATTGAATGAGAAAGAAGTTTGGTTCAAAACTTTTGAAACGTTATAAATTTTTCCGTCAGCATGGTATGTCTTGAAAGAATACATTGGGAATCGTCGGGCTTCATACCAGTTGTTCCAATAAGACAAGGGAACCACCATGTAAAAGATGATGACGTAGCCGACCAACATATTGACCATCGCAAATCCAGGGGTGGCTAATGGGCTTCCAAGGAAAGAAGCAACGGTTGCCCAATCAAGGCCGAAAGCTCCAATACCGAAACCTTTTAGACCTGAACCTATTTGCTGAGCTTTGAAGGAATCCTTCCATATCCAGCAGACAAAGGAGAGCGCGGTGATGGATTGAAATAGATAGTTAGGAACCACGTAGTACGAAAAGCTAGATATAAGCACGATCGTGAAGAACTGCACCCTTGATAAGCCTCCCTTTGGTCTCTTTTCTTCTTCATGTAATGCTCTACAATTCAAGGTTACATCAAGTAAATTCCAACCTCAATGAAATTGTTTTCGTGAGAATATGTTATAGGAAAACGAACAGACCGACTAATACCTCAGCCAAGCTTGAGCTTCGGATATAAAGCTCTAAATAGTAAAAGAGCTAAGAGTGAGTTAAGGAAAACGACATGACCTTGAGTTTAGACAACGACAAGCTCGGTCTCCAGCTTTGCTCGTCTACACTATTGAGATAAAGATTTGAAGAAAGAGGGAGGGATGTAACCTGAAGAGGGAGACTTGAACGAGACTCGAAGGCCACCACATGTATGGAGAGTCAACTAAAAACTTTCGAAAAAGACCAGCCCATCCAAATCCAAGAAGCTACATATTCATTCAACCATAAAAAAAACCCATCTCAAAACAATAATCATGCAATCTTAAGATGTTTAATGGTTTATCCTGTTATAAAATTTTATGGGCCTAAGTGTTAACCGAACCAAATTGGAAGTATACTAAACTGAACCGAATTCAACCATTTTAGCCGGATAATTTGGTTATGGTATCCGATTAAACCTATTAATAAGGTTATTGTTCGGGTAACCGAATCGAACAAATCGTATTTTGTGTGACTGCTAACCGCCTTTAGAGTTTGGATATGGTTAGAATTCGAACCGAAAACCAATTTGACAATTCGGCTTTGTTTTTTCAGTTACACACACAATTTGATTTTCGGTTACAAGTAGTATTTTGTATTAATTTAGGAAAACACAACTGACCTGAGTACTTTGGGTTAGCAGCAATGCTGCAAGCGGGTGAATTTCAGTGTGGTAAAAAGCTTTAACAATAGTGATAATCCCGACCGCATACACCCAACTAGAACCAGCATTCGCTAATATGGTAATAAGGACATGCTCTTTCATGTTAAATGGCCCTGGGTTCAACGAAAACGACCACCTAGTCCCACGAATTCCAACTTGTTTTGTGGGTAGACTAGCTGCCATCATTTTTCCAGCCGGAAGAACGACAATTTGTGCTATAACTGACGACACATATAGCGCATTTTGCCGGTATCCAAAGAACTGGTTCAAGAAAGCAAGAACACTACAAGATATTATCCCTAAAAACCATGTCCGGAAAGTCAAACAAGGCAGTGTTGGATCGTCGGTTATTGGGACCGTCAATCGAACCTGCTCAATCGGACAATCATTGATCTCTTCGGTCACGAAACCTATAAAAATTCATTCAAACATAAGACAATGAATATCCCAACACTAAACTTGGTAGAGATTAATTAACTGACCTGCTTGTGGACTTTTTTTTAGGGAATGATCATTTTGTGAAAGATCCATGTTAACTAAGTTTAAGTTGAAGTAAAGTGCATTATAAAGGTGTATTTATAGAGTCGGCAGATTTGTATCACTCTCCGGCTAACATTGAACCTTGATTCGTTTGTATGTATCATGACATACAAGAATTGGATGTGACAAAATGCCGTATCATCTTGACTCGTTCGTCGCTCATTTACGGACCAATGAAAATGATGAATAATAATTATTTGTGTCCAAAACAGATGGTCGAAAGTCAGTGACAATATTAATGGATGGGGTCTAGTTGTTGATATATATGTCAAGAAGACAAGAACTAAGGACATGCATATATAGAGCATAGATAAAACACATACACATAGCACATGTGTGGAAGATGAGTACGTAAGGTAATGTAATGTAACGTAAGGTAGAGATGAACATCAAGTTTCATTGTCAAGATAACGCGACGTTTTAAATATCTTTTATGTGTTTGGAAACTAGTGGCATGCATCGTTCATTTTCTCTTATCTTGCCTTTCATTCACACTACAAATGATTGGCTTTATTAAGTAATTTCATCATTTTTTACTATAATAATAGGAGTTGTAATCATGAAAATAACATTAATATGTATGTTTATGTTTGTATAATATGTGACATTTTAGTTTATATTAATAGTATTTTATAAAGTTTTACTATGTATATTTTTATCAACTTTATATTATGGTTTTTCTTTGCGCTATGCAACAAGACTTTAGTCGGTTTTTCACAACGCTATGTGGCGTGAAACTGGTTGTTATTAGCTTGGCTTATTTGTAACCATAAACCGTGTACCAACAGCGTGGCCAATAATACCAACACCCGCGACCAAGATATTTACTTATATTTGATACCCAGTTAGTTGCGTTTTAAAAAAACGGAAACTAAAAAAGCGAAAACTAAAACAAATCAGTAGCCAAACTGTGAAAACTAAAACAAAAAGGTGGAAGAACTTCTGGGTCAAAATGCCACAAATAAAAAGTTTGTGCCCAAGTAGGAGGCTAAAAACAAAAATAAACACAAAGTAGTGGAACTTTTATGGCCAAAATGCAAAAAATAACAAATTGGTGGTTAAATCTGGAAGACCAAAACGTAATCTATTGAAATAGATTGTAAATTAATATATAGGTAATGGTGAATTTGAAATCAAAGGTTTAGTAAGGTTGAACCATCTAAAACCAAAGTCAATGGGCATTATTGGGTAAGGCCGTAAGGGTGTTTAAAAATCTCGCGGACCATGGCTTTCTCAAAAAGGCTCGTCTGAAATTAGATCGTTTAGAAACAAGTCGAATCTTGTTAGCTCGGTTCATGGCTGGCTAAACAAACTGAGCCCGAGCCCAAGCCCAAGCCCGACTCAAAGTTAGCTTGACTTGTTAGCTCGTTTGAATACTTGTTTAAATTAAAACCTAAATTATAAATCAAAGTTCTGACACTTTGTTTGTTTAGATAGACCATAAGTAGATGATCAATTTGACATTTTTATTGAAAACAAAGTTTTTTTTAGAGTAACAACTAGATTTTGCCTAAAAGAATCTTGTCTCGAGCAAAGTTATGTAAAAACCAATTAAAAATATCACTATAGAACTTAGTCTTTAAAATAACATTTGGGTTTAGTTGTTTCAATGAGTTACAATAAAAAATATGAACAATTATTTTTTGTTTTTAATATAAATATAAATGAATATTTGTAAAAAAGTTACAAAATACATAGGTTTTTTTTATAAAAAATATAACCAAGTTGGCTCACGAACCGGCTTGGTAGTCGAGCCCATTTTTGAACTCATTAAAATTTTCAACCTCGGGTCGGTTTTTAAACGAGTCAAACTCAAGCATACCTTAGCTTGGTTTATTTACAACCCTATTCACGGGTGACATAGATTCGCCGTGAATACAAAAATCAGAGGTGCGTCATGAGTAGAAAAATCAGAGGTGCGGTTTGGGGTCACCTGAAACCTATGAACTCTCTTTATTTTTGTAGGTAATATATACGAAGTAATGTGCATGGCCTTTTAGTCCAAACTACCTTGGTGAGTATTTATGTAGATTTTTATTTATATAGATTTTTTTAGCACAAGTATTTATGTAGATGACTTGTTATAGTTATATGATTTTTACTTCGTATTTGTTTAAATTCATTCATACATTTAAGATTTACCTATTTTAATTATTGAGTAACTAATACACATAGACATAATTTTAACATGTTTACATTGAATATTTTTTATGTGTCAAACTCACATTTTTCCCATATATTATTTCATGGGTATTTCAACTGGGCTTGAATTTAACCTGATATTTAACATATATATCTTCTTATTAATATATCTTATTATTTTATGAAAACAAATGAATATAACTTTTATTATTAATCTTTATCTATATCTTATAGCTAATTAAGTAGGATTTGGATAATTTTTAGATTTGGGTAATCCGTGTGAAAACTCTAAATTTATTTATTTTGGATTCAAAATATATTTTCAATTGATGTGATCCTAGTTTTGAAAACATTACTTTTTTAATAATAATCATGCATCTTTTAATATGATAATTAAGTCGTATAAAATAATAATAATTATTGTTATATAATTTAGCTTTTCTAATAATAATTTTATATATTAATAAAAAATATGGTTTTTATTATTCTGTATGTCTAGTACACGGGAAAAAAACTCTACTTGATTGATGTAATATAAGTAGTTAATTTCATTGTCAATCTCTACAAATTGTGAATACGTTGACTCTACCTAAACTATAAGAGCAAAAAACCAATAGACAATGAGAATTGTAGGTTAACAGCAAAAAACCAGTGATGATACCTCTACACCCCTATGACTTTTTAATTTTTCAAAGAATTGAAAGAAAATATCAAAGTTAAATAGATTACGAAATGGGTGGAGTTTAATAATTTTTATGCATGGAGTAAAACTAAAAGATTTGATTTTAAGCAGATTAATCAAAGCTATGGTTTTTTGATGTCATTTTAACCAAAAGTAGGTGACATTATAAGGTTTCACATATAAAATTACAATGCGTGACAACTTTGTAATTACTTTTTCCTAGTAGTATATAATATATATGTTGATTTGGTTGGTTTTGTTTGTTATAATTGGATGTTTATGCACTGTTGATTAGATTAATCAAGAAGTGATGACTAATCGAGTAATTTTTAAATGAATGAATACATACACCAACTCGTTCCAAATGAGTCGTAATATTCTTACCCTAATCAATGTGCTTCTATTTTGTATATTGAGTAACTGTAATTTTTGTCACTGTGTTTTGTTTTGACACCTTTACTCTTGTACATTTGAGTAAAAAGACTATTTCATAAAAAATCCTGCCTTTACCAACATAATGATCATTACCATAGTTGATGCATTCAGAAATATAAAACCTGAAATCAAAATTCTGCCTCTAATACTAATAATAATACTAATAAGTGTTCCATATTAAATACTAAGTTATTTGCAATCAAAGCACTCCTTTATTTGTTTGGTTGTTACATCATTCTGAAAGCTGTAGTTTCAAATAACTAATAATAATAATAATAATGTGACAAGTATCTTTCGCTAAACTAATTTAACATTATGAAATACCCCACTAACGAACTATTTGGTAAGTAACCATAAAAGTATGCATATATGTCACGTCATTATTAAGTATTAAAAACAACAATTGACTACATCAACTAGTGTTGCCAGAATGATGTTTGATCCGGACCAATCAAAAAGTACTTTAATTGATACAAAATCCGCCTTTAGTGTACTAACCTAATCTAATTGTAACAATATAGTTGGGTTTATTATTATTATTTTCTTTGAACAACCAAATGTTTTTATAAAATGAAAACCAGTAAGATGCTAGAGTTACAAACAGTATTAGAAATTTAAAATACGCTATTATTTCCATTTAAAAGATAACATCTTTGCTCTTGTCTTGATCTAAAGAAATGAAAGTGACTTAGTCTCGCCAAATAATTCTCGATCCGCCTTTCTAAAGACACCAATCTAGTTGGGTTTATTTACTAATGGAATCTTTTCATACGACTAAGGGGCTGTTTGGCAAAATCTGAATCATTAAGTGCTGAATGGTTAAGATGTCTGAACCATTAAGAGACTCTATCAATGAAAGGGATATTGGAATAGAACTTCAGGAGATGATAAGTTTGACATATGCTCCATTCAGTTCCAATCAGCATCTTTCAATCTCTTAACCGTTTAGCAGTTAACTAGAACCATTCAGAGGCTTTTTTATGAAACAAACGCTCTGAATGCTGAATGATTAAGCACTGAATTAAATTATTAAGAGGTGAAACAAACGTATCTAACATGTTTTTGTCATGTTTGTCGTCATAACTCATACTCTCATAGTTGGATATTTGGATGTAGACCTGCACAAAAAAACCAGTTTTGGACCCGACCCGCCGGTTCGTACCCAGAACCGGGTCCGGTTCGTACCCGGTGGGCCCAGTACCCGGTGAACCCGGTTTAAGACCCGGCGGTTCCTCACCGGTTTTTGATTTTGGCGCAGGAGCCGGTTTGGAACCGGCAAGAACCGGAACCGGTTGGAACCGGTTTGTACCCGGTTTGGGCCGTTTTTTTTTTTTGTCTTTTTCCCTGGTTCGAAACTAGCCGTTGGCAACGTAAATATTACCGTTTTTTGGTCCTTTTTGACCGTTTTTTTTGGTGTTTTATTGCCCCCTAACACCCATTTAGCTACTATAAATATATGTTTGATGTTTGGGTTGATTACAACACTCGAAAACGCAAAAAACGCAAGCAAAAAACACAAAAAAACTCTCTATTTTCATCTCTTTCATTTTCGTTAATCTCGAAATGGCATCACAATCCGCAACCGGTTCTTCTCAAGCCCCCAATGTTGTTCAAGTTCTTCAACATAACCGAAGCCAAAGAGTGTGGCAACATTGGGATTTAGTTGAAAAAAGTTGAGATGAGTGACGGGTCACACAAAGCTCGTTGCAAGTATTGTGGAGCTTTGTTGGGGGCGGCTTCAAACTCGACTTTGGACAAGCATATTACAAAGAAGTTTTGTCCGGTGTTGAAAAATGCCCCCGAGTTCGATCAAGCCGATATGGGGGGTGGTGGCGAAATATTTCATTATAGCGTCGATATGGTCCAAGATCGTATGGCGAAGTTCGTGATTCAAAATTGTTTGCCATTCAACCACTTCGACAACCCGCAATTGACGGCTTTGATTCGGGAAACACTTCAACCTCGTTACACCCATGTAAGTCGTATGACCCTTAAACGATATTGTTTGAAATTGTGGGGAGTTTGTAAAAAAGATTTAATTGTGTTTTTCCAAAACTTACAAACCGGTGTTAATTTAACTAGCGATGTTTGGTCGGCTCCACACGGTTGCATTGAGTCTTATCTTTGTGTAACCGCTCATTGGGTGGATCCCGATTCGTGGCAAATGATGAAACGTACCATTGCTTTTGATCTTTTTCCGATTCCACATAGCGGAGATGATTTGTTTGAGCTTTTAGATAACGTAATACAAACTTATGGTTTACAAAACAAAATATTTTCAATGGCTTTTGACAACGCTTCAAATAATACTAATGCGGTTGATAAACTTATGGTAAAATATAAACCGATTTGCAACGGTGATTTTTTTCATAGTCGATGTGTCGCACATATTATTAATTTGGTATTGAAAGACGGGCTAGGGTCCGAATTATGTTCCCAATATATATATTCGTTTAAATGTATGCTTTATTCGATTTTTAAAGCTAAAAGGCAAATTTGTCAAGATTATAAACAATTTTGTAGAGATACGAATTCGATATATTTAGGTGCGAATTGGGATACACCTCATCGTTGGAACTCGACATGCGACATGTTAGAGAGTGCCTTGAAACAACGGGATGGCTTGAAAGTTTTTCATAGTAGTCTTGTGTCGGCCGGGTTAGCCGACGTGTTTTCGGAACATTGTTGGAAATTTATACCAAAATTTGTTGAATTTCTTGGCGTTTTTAAAAATTCAACTAAGAACTTATCGGGGGTTTATTACCCGACTAGTAGTTTGGTGCTTTACGAATTATATTTAATGTCTCTTAATATTAAAACTTTTGAAAATAATTTTTTTTTAAAGAAATGACACCGGCGATGAAAGAAAAATTTAAAAAATATTTTTTAGAGCTCCCTTCGGTTTTTACTTGTGCCGCCGCTTTAAACCCGTTTTATAATATTACGGGAGTCGAATGTTTAATTCAAGAAATTTTTGACAATTTGGATATCCATATGGATAACCCAAATCACGCAATGGAAGCAAAAACAAAATTTAATCACGATTTTCAAAGACTTTTTGATGTTTATCACTTAAGATACGGGCCAACAACGGTTACACCATTTTCACAATCGGAGGCTAGCTCAAGTAAGCCGATGAAGGACCCGAAGAAAAACTTTTTAAATGTCGTTCGGGAATCCGTGGCAAAAAAACAAAAGGGTGCCGCTCCGAGTAGCGAGCTCGGTAGATATAGTGGAACGGATTATACTTCCACTATGTCGGCCGATGACATTGAGAGTTTTGATATATTGGCTTGGTGGAAAGGAAGGGAAATGGAATTTCCGGTTCTTTCCGTCATGACCCGTGATTTACTAAGCTCCCAAGCTTCTACGGTAGCTTCGGAATCGGCTTTTTCTACTTGTGGCAGGGTAATATCTTTACGGAGGACCCGACTTTCTCCGGAGGCTGTGGAGATGTGCATTTGTCTCAAAGATCACTTGGACGCGATTGATCGCAAACAACATCTAACGAGCTTAGAAGACGACATCGAACCGGAGTCAAAAATACATGATGAAGAGGTTGAGGAGGGACTATCAACCGGAATATCCGATGAAGAACTCAAAGAAGACGAAAAAAGAAGAGGAAAAAAATGAAGAAGCTTAGATTTCAAAAAAATATATATTGACTTTGTTTAAAAATAGTAGTTTTTTTGCATCGTAACTTCAATATCTTGTATTTGGTTAACTCTTTTCAGTTGAAATAAATCGTATTTATTTAGTAACTTTATATTGCACACAAAACCAAAAAAAAAAAGTAAAAAAAAAATTACATAGTGTACCCGGTTTGGACCCGACCCGGGTAGGAACCGGACCCGAACCCGACCCTACCCGGTTCCACAGGGTAGGGTTTTACCCCCACCCTACCCGGACCCGGTTCGTACCCGGTTCCGTAGTGTACCCGGACCCGATCGGGTTTTGGACCCCCGTACCCGGTTTGTACCCGGTTCCGGGTCCAAAGAAAAACCCGGTTTGTGCACGTCTTGGATGCGGGACGGCCCATTCATAGTAAAGAATAAAAAAACATTGGGCCACATTCTTTTTATAGGACTCAAAAGTTATAAGGCTTCCCTATTATAGGTATTTAAGATTTGGGCCTTCTTTACTTTTGACTAATTAAGTATTTGGTAAAAAAAAGTGAAACATGGTGACATGGTGTCACGCCTCACTCTTAGACATGACCTATCGTATTCGTATCATAACTGATCTAATATGTTTAAACTACTCGCTTTATAATATATGATGACAAACACTCGACATGAAAACTATCGTCAAAATATCAACTACCAGCAAACATTAGTCCCAAACGTCAAAAGTTAGTCTCTAACACCTATGTGGAGTTTCTCAACTTTTTCTTATTCTTGCTAAATCAATCCTCTGGTCAAGATCATGTTTTTTGATATGTTATAATACCTCAGCTTATATAATTACATTTCCCTTTTTGTTTCCCTCTAACAATTTTTTAAAGTAAGATGTCTTATTTTTATCAACATTTAAACGTAGTTTTATGTTGTTTAGTTTTTTTACATAAAGATCTTAATATCATTAGCAATCCCGCTGCTACGTAGAGGGTTGCCATGATTCTATCTTAAATTTTATTTAAAGTGTCAAATGTTATCAACACACATCAACGTGTTGTTTTTCTTATATAGAGCTACATATATAATCTAACGCCATTTTTAACACAAAGGTCACCGGTCGTATAAAAACACTGCGAGGTAGGATCATCCTTATAATCTCTAAAAAAAAAAATAAAATTATAATATGAGTATTCCACGGGAATCATCCGCATAACCAACTCAATAGTTTCTGGTTGAAATGTCATCCTCTTAGTCCCCAAAAAAAGGTGATGTACGAAAAGTATGAGCTTTATAAATTTTAATAGATTATCATGTTTCACCTTTCGGGAAATCGATGGCTACCATACATGGTTTTATTTTATTGCAAATCAATGTCAACCCATCCTCCATCTTTTTCTTATAATCTTTTAATTAAAGACATTTGACGTGTTAGTTATTTGCATTTTTATTAAAATGGATATATTTGATCTATCATAGTTATTATAATTAGTTTAAGAGACGAATAAGTTCAAACTTTTCGTTTATTTTTATTTATGAAGGAGGACGACGTGAGAGACAAGGTCTCCGAACTGTTTTTTTAATTCGATTTATATTGTGGGTTATAATAATTTTTAATGTGTTATTGTGTATTTTTTCTAATATTGTATCTTTCTCACAGTTTGTATCAAAAAATGATTTTGTATATGAACATTTCTCTTGACATAATGATACTTTATTAACACGTAATATAACACTATGATCTACTAAAATATATACATTAACAATTTGCAGTTACGTGTAGTATTCAAAAAAACAATCAAATTGATACAATGATACTTTTTAACACGCAATATGATACAATGATCTACACAATAATATAATACCACACAATGACCTGACAGTGAGCTAAGAAACATGGTATTACACAAATTATAACACAATGAGCTGAAAGAACATGGTTTTACACAACTTATAATATAACACAATGACATGATATTACACAATGAGTTGAAAATTTTAAAACTTTTTTTATATATTAATATTATACGCGTTTCGAAGATATAAAACGTTTGATTTTTTGGTGTGATTTTTATCAGAAAATAATGTCGTATATATAAGTTATTTAACGTTTAAAAAAAGTGAGGGAATTGACATGTGCCTTAAATGTGGAGAAAAAAAGTCAACCAAAGTTGCTATAACAAACATACCCTTCCAGCAACATATTTTCTACAACTTGATTTCAACCATTAAAAATTAATATAATTGTTGAAAATCATTCTATTATTATGAATAAAAAAATTATTTACAAACAACTTTAACAACAAAAGGTTTGAACCAACAAGTTTTTAAGAACTCAGTTCGAGAAAAAAAACCCTAACAGTTATTTTAAACTAATAAAAAGATAAGTATATGTTAGGTGTTATTTTCTCGAGCATGACATATCATTGCTACATAAATATGTTTAGGTGCCAGTCCCATAATAATCTTCACAATCATCTCAATTTTCTATTAAATTATTAACTACTTATAACTAAAAAAGAAAATCACGCTTCATTTAAAAATCAAACCAACGACCTTTATGTTAAATGCATACGTTTTAATAACTAGACATGAGTTTGTTTATGTTAATTATTCCAAACACATAATATGTATTCCTACATTTATTGTTTTTTGTTTATTTATTTTTTCCTTATTATTTTTTTTTGTTTTAGAATGACCATTTATTATGGTTCAACTTTCAGGGTTAAGTTTTTGGGTAAATTTTTAGCTTTTTTGGTTACACGTTTAGCTTTTACCATTAGGTTTTTTCACATACTATTTATATTTTTAACTTGTGTAATATACGGGTTACCAATCTAGTTTACACTATAAGGCAACATAAGATTATTATAAAAATCCTAGCTAACAGCTAGGGGGTCGTTTGTTGTGACACCCCACCCAATAGCGGAATCACCAGGTTTGTTAAGGATATAGATATCAATAGTACAAAACACCCGATACACCAATTATTAAAGACTAATTATGTCATATCATTAGTTTTGGAATAAATGTCTAATGGAAACCGACAAAAGTAATAAATAAGAAACCAATAATTGTAAATAGCCATTGTTTGTTTATTATAGGTTTAAAGCATCCATATGTCTTGATAATTTTTTTTTGAACGGATATGTCTTAATAAATAGAAATATTAATAAACATCACGCACCACCTAAATATGTGTAAAATAAAGTTAGTTAAAAAAGCTAATGAGTAAACATAATTGATAAATAATAGTATGGAAAATCTGTGATCATCATAAATATGTTGCGCAATCTTATAAGTATAGCAATTTTGTAATATTCTCTACCATTACCCTTTAAATAGTATAGAAAACTGGCATTAGTAAGCCGAACAATAGGTTCGATCGCTTTTACTGATGACGAGAAAACATGGAATCCAAAATTTTCATTTATATTAATAACGAACGTTACATCTTTAAGTGATTTAAATACAAATAAATAGAAACAGAACAATGGATTCAGGTTCGAGTCAGGCAATCGGGTTTGGGGCAGATGTCACATTATGAAAATTGGTATTGAAAGTATACGATTTTTCAATCAAAGTTGTGTGTGGGGGAACAATAAGAAAAATGTTTTACCTCAAATTCTCTTGGTCTAAGGATTTCAAGATTCCTCCACCTAGTGAATGATTTCTAAATCCCATGACCAAGAGAATTTAAGATAATTAAACATTTCTTTCTATTGTTCCCCCATGTTGATTAAAAAAAACTTATACTTTCAATGTTAATTTCAATTCACATTAATTCCACGAACCAAACGGCCCCAATTTGTTTAAAAAAATAAAAAAACCCAAATTTTTTAAGATAATATTCTATTTGACTTTCATAGATAACCAAATAAGTATTTAGAGATGAGCATCCAATTTGTAATAATTATTAATGGTTGATGAATGAACGGTTATATATGCATCATATGGCTATTTGTGGAATTGAAATGGACAGTGGAGATATTGGTGCTGAAAAGACAAAGCACTAAACAAACACCTTTTGATGATGATCATGCAAACAATCACCACCCCATGTTAATATATTTCTCAACACAATAGCTTCACATCCAAGAAACCTATATAAAGTTTGTTTCGCAATCGACAGCCATTCACTTTTATCAAAAGTAATTAAATTAAAGTTTATAAAACAAATACGTACTTCAATTCAAATCAATCATGAGCTAGCTTGTTTTAATTTTAATATTTTAACTCATTTTTTTTTGTAAAAATGAATCTTATGCCTATGATAAAGTGAGGGCTCATGGTCCGTTGCTTTTGGTACCATAGATTGTTTACTTATTCTTGTTTTATGTTATTGTTTACATGAACATATTCAGTTTGGTTTAAAGAAAACATATATGCATGGTGTCCTTTAATTTTGTTCATTAGTGGCAACATAACTAACTTCTTTCTACCAAACCATACAACTATTCTGATATGATCAAACTTTATGAACTCAATGATCCATAATCTTGCAAACAGTTTTTCAAATAAAGTTATTGAATTGGATTATACTTTCCAAAAGTGGAAAAAACTTAACCCAACGGATATGTACTCTTAGCATGACCAGACGTTCATGCATAAATTAACTTAAACGGGTCCTGCTATACCCACACCATCATATCCCAGGTATCATACATTTGTGGTTTTACACAAGGTGTATAATCTAGCTAGCTTGACAATAGTGTGTCCTATTATAATTGTCAACTTAATATAACATTGTAGCATAATAACACCTCTACCACTCGCATGCCATGCCGAGTGATGTATGGATTGTATCCGAGAAGATCATAGAACTAGAAGATGATCTCTCCTCTCTTTTTAAAAGCTGCTTCTCTTACAAATAGAGTTGATGGTCTATTGATAACACTTGTATTTGAAACATCATGTCTAAAGTTTAAATCCTGTAATAAGCAGGCCGCAATGAATTTATCAAATAAATCTAAACACTGCTCTTAAAAAAAAGCTGGCTACCAAACTTTTAATATGTTTCTCTCTCCAAGCATAACACCTACTAGTACTAAAGAATGGATTCTTTCTTTTTCACATACATAGAGAGAGAATTAAAGACATATAAAAGACCCTCCCTCATATTTGAAGTGAGTTTTTTATTTTCTTTATATAACCATCTGAAACATTGTCTTGTTTTCAAAATAAGCTACCTAATGGGTTGTGTTTCTCATGAAGCAATCAATCAGCTCAAGGCCATGATGGACCAAGGTTCATTTTCTTTCCCTTTATCAATCATCTAGCTTCTTGTAAAGTTTCTATAGTTATGGTTCTCACTAACCTTTTATACATATACATATGCAGTTGATGAGCCTCTCAAAAGAACATTTCAGGTTTTAGATCTATATATCTATGGTTATTACATCTTCTTATCATGCGCGCCTCGTGGCACGCTTGCTAATTACAACAGTTTTCTTTCTTCACCTACAGAATGTTCATCAGGGGTATATAGTGGAAACACTGGACAGATTTTTAAAAGCAAGAGATGGGATTGTTGCCAAAGCCCACAAAATGGTTCAAATTTGTCCCTTTGCTTATTATATATTTATGCTTTATTTCGATACAGTTTTTTATAGGACATCATACTTGCATGAATTTACAGTTGTTAGATAGTCTAAACTGGAGGCTGGAAAATGGTATAGATGACATTCTGTCTGTAAGTATCTTTTACTATTTGATAAAAAAAAAACCATACAAAAAACTGAGTTGCATATGACTTAGACTATATTTTACATATTCCAGCAGATTTATATAGTTGTTTATAATTTATGCAGAAACCAATAGTTCCTGCGAATTTTTATAAAGGAGTGCGTGATTCGCAGCTGATAGGAGTATCTGGTTATACAAAAGAGGTACTTATCTTCATACAAAATTTAAAGAATAGGTTAACTTGGACTAAAAAACATTTGCATATGAGATCATTTATTGATAACGGGTCAACTTGGTATGTTGTCTATGACAGGGCCTTCCTGTCTTTGCTCTCGGTGTAGGTCTGAGTACATTTGACAAAGCATCTGTAAGACTTTGATATATTGTTTCTGGTGATGTCTTTTTAACAATACTACAACTGTTGTACAATTTTATTCATTTACCAACTGCAGGTCCAGTATTATGTTCAGTCACATATTCAAATAAATGAATACCGAGATCGCGTAATACTGGTGAGAGAAGCATTTTCAGGCCTTAGTTTCTATATTATTTCTCTGTTGGACTATGCTTATGCATTGAGTTTGTTGCAGCCTGCTGTGACAAAGAAAACCGGAAGATACGTTGGCAAGTGTGTGAAGATTTTAGATATGAGTGGCCTGAAACTTTCGGCATTGAACCAAATAAAGGTACATGGTTTTATAAAATTTTCTAATCACGCGCAGGAATTTAACTTTTTAGTTGGTGAACTGCAGCTGCTGACTGCTATCTCTACCATTGATGACCTCAATTATCCTGAGAAAACACTCACATACTATATAGTCAATGTTCCATATGTATTTTCAGCTTGTTGGAAGGTCAGTTGACTCGGTTCCATGCTATATAAAATTGAACTTCATTAGAACTAATAAATATGCATTTTTTGAACATTTTCTAGCATACCATGTAACAGTCAACTGTTTGCAGGTTGTAAAACCGCTCTTGCATGAGCGGACAAAGTTAAAAGTCCAAGTGTTACAAGGCAATGGTCGCGATGAGCTTTTGAAGGTGAATACTATTTTTATATCCAAAAAAATGATACGGTTTTCTTTATTTATCGTTTTTGATTGTTGATGTTTGGTTGCTAATTGATCTTGTGTAGATAATGGACTATTCTGCCCTTCCTCATTTTTGTCGAAAAGAAGGCTCTCGGTCTTCTAAGCGAGGTGGCAATACATCTGAAGATTGTTACTCATTGGACCATCCTTTTCATCAACAACTATACAACTACATGAAGAAGCAATCGGGGAATAGTGAACCAACAAGACCGCTAAAGCATGGATCTGTGCATGTGGAAATGCCCTTGGCTGGCCCGAAAAAGGCTGAGTTATGTAAAGCTCTTGAATCTGAGTGGAAAAGGCTTGAAAATCAAGACTGGTTACATGATATCAAAATCCATGACTAGAGTCATCTAGCTTATGATCATAACATATTTGAACATGAGCAAAGACATATCGTATGTATGTATTAAATTCAATATGTTTTCTGTTTCCCATAATGAAAAACAACAAGGATGTCTAGGCATTGCCATGAGATTGTACAAAATCGAAATGTTTTCATTTCGCACCTGTCTTAATAAAGTTTCCATCATCCTATAAATCGTACTTGGTTTAATTAAAGTCGTACATACAACATACATGCGGTTAGTGATGAACCTATGCTATGCACTACTATCTTGTACCTTATACCCTCCACTTCCTGAGTTCACTTTCTATTGCCTCCTTTGCTGCATCGGCAATTTCCGCCAGTTTTAAAGCCTCAGCAAGATCCGCTTCAATTTTTTTAGTTTCTTGCATGCTCATCTCTAGTCTTTGAAGTGTCTGTTTCTCTTTTTTCTTGATTGTTTCAACCTGAGACTTTGCAGTTTTCACTTTAGCATCAGCTGCTTTTCCTGCTTCCTCGCCTTTCTTTTTCAAAGCTTCGTACTCTTGAGCGGTCAGCCTGATCTTACTATCATCCGCTGAAGAAGTTCTTTGACGTATTTGATCGTTTGCAAGCTCCTCTGCAGCTTTTGCTTTCTCAAGCTCTCTAAGAGCAGCCTCTAGCTTTTCCTCTGCTTCTTTGTTTCCTGTCTCAGAATGTTCAGCTTGTCTCTGAAGTGTTTCTATTTGCCCCTTAACTTGTTGTTCTTCTTTTTTTGCCTTTTCAGCTTGTGACATTGTTTCTTGTATCTTTACCTCTAGTTCATTAATACTCTTTGTTGCTTTGTTTAATTCTGCATTTGCCTCTTCAATTTCCTTCTTTATTTGGTCTAATTCAGCTTGTTGTTGCTCGCGTTTTAAGTCATCTCCCTTTAACAAACTAATGTCACGCCGTACTCTCTCAAGGTCCTGTTTTAATCTTTCCACGTCATCTCCAACTGACGACTCTTCTTTTTTCATCTCTTCAAGTTTTCTTTTGGCTTCATCTACCTCTAACCTAGCTTTTTCTAAAGTTTCCATATCTGCAACTCGCACCTCACGCAACTGTTCTTCTAAAACATTAATAGCTTCGGTCGTTTCTTCTAGCTTGTCTCCTAAACTTCTAAGCTCTGAAAGTTGATGTTCTTTTCTCAACGACTGAATTTTCATGTCTAACTCTTCCTTGGCTTTCTTTGTTGATTCAACGCGCACTTCCTTTTCTTCTATAATACTGAGATGTTCTTCATGAGCTTTTTCAGAAGCAAGTTGGACGCGGTGAAGGGTTTCACGCATCTCCTCAACTTCTTTCGCAAGTTCAACCATTTTGCGATGGTTTACTTTTGCAGCATGTTGGGCATCTGCAGCCTGTTGAAAAGCAGCTAGCTTGGCTTCTAAAGCAGCATCGAAATCTTGCTTAAGGCTAGTGAGTTCTTGCTTGATTGAAATAAGTTCATTCGCAGACGTTTTATACTGATCTCTTTCGTTATCAACATCTTCTTTCCATCCATCATTAACCACTTCTCTTTCGCTGGATTTTGACTTTTCAAGTTGTTTAGCACGCTCCTTAGCAGCCTCTGTCGTCTCGATTGCTGCTTGCTTCACTTCACTTATCATCTCTAGCTTGTTAGTTAGCTCCTGCAACGCCTTATTCGCCTTTTCAAGGTCAAGGCGCGCCTGTGCTTTTGTACTTTCCGCATTTTTTAGAATCTCTTTATACTTGTCAAGCTCCTTTAATGTCCAATGTAATTGCGTCTCCTTCTCCAACACCCTCTGTCAACATTCAGATTGAAATTAAACCACACCAACAATGAATAAATAAGATTAAATGTGTGTGCAAATTAACAGCATATATATATATACCTCTTCAACAGTTCTTCTAAAATTTGGTTTTCCTGATTTTGGTGATGCTTCGCCAAATAAATTGACAGCAGCTTTAACAGATTGGAAGGGCGCCCGCGTATCGATCTCACCAACGACTGCATTGGGTGAACCTTTGGGAGATCCTGTCGTGGAAGCTGGTGTTCTTGTATTTGGAGAACTCGCAACATTTGGGCGCGTTCTTATTTGAAAACCAAACATTATGTCTTTTTATCCACCTTTATCAAAGCACTGCATGTATGTTAATGTTTCACATAATACAAGAAACATATTCCTCCAAATGGTCCAATTTAAGTGCATATATATATATATAAATGAACCAAAAATGGTGGAGCAGATTTCATAAAGCAATAAAAATGCAATTACCTCAATGACGCGTATTGTCTAACTTTCCATATAAGATGTGTTGGCGGGTGACGAACACCAATGACATCAAGACTCTCGTAGCGAATCGTGTAAATTGAATAATGGCAAGATGGTGAGCCTGCTTTTGTGGGATATTGATCAAAGTTGTTGTTTTTGTTTTTGATCAAGGTGCATGAGAAAAGGAAAGAGAATGAAGGTGTTTCAATTGTTACTAAATTTAGAAACCAAGTCCTCTCTCTATTCAAATGTGTTTCTTTTGAAAGAAACTTGCCATGCAAGGGAGAGGGGGATCATGAGGTTTTGGAGACATTCTCGGATATACTATATATGTATCGCAAACAGATCTTAGGTACGTATAACCGGTCCGGTTAATATAATTTATTATATAGTTTTTATCTGAACCGGTCCAGTGAACCATATCTCAAAACTTTTTATTATTTTTTCTTCAAACTCTCATTTCTAAAGTATCTTAGGTATATATATGATCAACTTGCTATTAATCATCTAGACTTTATTTACCACCTTAAAACTACTTTTGGATAATATATAGCAATTAGCCCCCTTGAACTTCAGCAAGCATTAAAACTGTTTGACTTTGGTGGATGAAAGAAGTTGACCATTGTTGACTTTAGGTTTGACCTTTGAGGCTTTGATCTAGACTGATTGTCAACAATCGCACCAGCCGGTCGGATTAGACTAAGAAAAAAGTATGTAAGTAATTTGATTAACTAATACAGCTAGTCTCTTATTATTACGAGCAAATAACATAATTAGTCTCTATTTGTTAAGTATCAAAAATACATTTTCATTTAATAGAATAATTTAACGATGTTAATGATGGAAGTTAATTGGAAATATTATAAATCACAAGTAAGAAAAACGGAATTTTAAAATGTTTGAAGGAAAATCGTTATTTTAGTGAAACCACATGACGTAAAAACAAACTTTGCTCTAAATGAATATGTTGTGTTTTTGAAGCTGGTCAGCGGTATATATATAGTAGTGTGCGTGATCGACTTTTTTTATTCCTTCCAAAACTTGTCACTGTTTTTATTTTATTTTTTGACGGTAAGGTGGGTTCTTGCAGAGAGTAGAAGCTTCTCTTTGGATCAAAGCTAGGAGTCTATCCAGGGGGTTGATAATTTGCTCAACTTTATGTACAATCCAGGCTAATTTTGTGTTGTTGTACATTGGAAGCTAGGTTTGGTTTGTTTCTTGTTTTTTTAGTTTCTTGTTAGCTCCGTTTTATATAGTTTCATATTTCCAGTTTAAAAAAGATACATGTTTTGTGGAATTTGAGGTTTTGAAGGTGGGATTTTTTTACTGTTAGATAGTATTTTATTGTCTTGAAAATGGGTTTTGAAGGTTTTAATGTGGAGTTTAGTTTTTGAGATTAGTTTTCTCTTGAAGTTTGAAGTGGTGCCAAGTTTGGTGAGATCTATGTATCAACATCAAAATTCATTTTTACTGTTTCTAGGACTTGAATTCATAACTTTTTAACTTTTGTGCTCCTAAATGCTTTGTCCTTCTCATTAGGCCAACAACCATAATGATTTAGTAGTAGCTAGCTTTTAAGACTTAGAATATGTGATAGTGGTGGAGAATGAATGACGAATTGAGATTTAAGTGTGTTTAATCATGAGAACTTTAAAAATTTATGCTCGAATATATGAAGCTTTTCTTCTATGGTTCACAATTTGGATTTGTTAATTTTTTTAATTCATCGAATAAACACATACAACTAAATAAATTTTTCGTTGAATAATTAACGAATAATTTGTAAATTTTTGGTTTGTTAACTACTTAGTAAAGTCCAAATATGTGGAACATCAAAGGGTTTCATGTAACAAATTATACACATGTCAATGAATGTTAGCTTAAGTGATTAAGATGAAGTATCTAAAACTTCATAAATAGGATATCTAGGGTTTATGTTTCACCTTAAACAAAAATGAGATGTCAAGGTTGTGCATGCCATGAGGTTTTTCTCAAAAAAATATGGTTTACTCCTAATAGATAAATAGAGATGATTGCATGAGTTAATGACCTTTGTGAGTGAGTCACATGCGATAATTAAGAAAAGAGTAAAATGTAATTTTGGTCCCAGTGTTTTGATATTATTAACAGTTTTAATCACACCTTAATAGTTTTGGTCCCTGTGTGTTTGTTTTCTAACAAAAATGGTCCCGAACACTGACTCCATCCAGTTTTCCATTAATTCTCCTTCACATGCGGAGTAAAAATGTCATTTCTCCCACTCGTTTTGACACGCGACATAATAAAAATGTTAACCTACATGATGATTAAGATAAAAAAAGGGGGAGAAATGACATTTGTACCCTAAAATGCGAAGCTCGTGTGAGAGACTTAACAGAAAATTGAATGAAGTTAGTGTTTGGGATCATTTCTGTTAAAAAATAAAAACACAGGAATCAAAACTGTTAGGATGAGACTGGAACTGTTTAAGTATAAAAACACAGAAACCAAAACTGCAGTTTACTGTTAAGAAAACAAATCATATATATATTTTTAATTAAAATATTAAATGTAAAACAACTATATATATCTAAACTTTATAATGATTAATAACATGCAATAATGACAATATTATCACGTCACCGTTTTCAATCTTCTTTTTAACCCAAATCTCACGTACTCGTTCATAGCATATTACTCGCGTACTCTTCTTATTTCAAATCTTCATAAATCACTCTCGCTCCACTACTATGGCTTCTGAGAAGGTACTCAAAACTAGCCGACATCGAGTTCAGTTCGTTTTAATATTTTAAATAGCTCGAACTCGGCTTGTTTAAAGCTTTATTTTTAAGGGATTTTTGCATATATCCCCCTCCAAACCAGTGTATTTGCGAATTTATCCAACTCAAATTTAATATTACGTATATATCCATCTTTTATGATAATTATCATATTGACTAAACTACCCTTTCAAATACTAATTATGATTGAATAGTGGTATTTAATATCCAATTATGATTGAATATGTATTAATTTTATAAGGTAATTAAGTAAGGATAAAATAGTCAATTTATAATTTAGTTTTTACTTAATTAAATTAAAAAGGGTAAATATGCAATATTTTTTCTTAATGAAGGGGAAATATACAATAAAAACATTTTGTTGGGTAAATATGCAATTAATAAGGTTTAAAGGGGGATATATGCAAATGTCCCTATTTTTAAAACTCAAGCTCGGCTTGTAAAAAGTTTACAAACTCGAGCTCGGCTTTGTTTATCATATATATTTATTTTATTTATTACCTTTATAAACATAATTATTATATATTTATAATTCCACATTTTATCTATAATAAAATACATGTTATTTAAACTCTTTAAATTAGATAAATATATACTTATTAAATTAAATAAAAAACATATAAATAAAAAGCTTGTTAAGGCTAGTGAGCCAGCTCAAACTTGATAACTTAAGGAGTTTTTTTTCTAAGCTCGAACTCGGCTCAAGCTTGACAACGCTTGGCTCATTACAAACTTTTTATCGATCGAATCTCGAGTAGGTGTGATCATTTATGATCAAAATTTGTATATATTGTTGTTCTTACTTTGTTTCTTCACTAGCATTTATGATCAAAATTTGTGTATATGGGGATGAGATGATTTCAATTACTTGTAATGTGAAATTAAGGTGACAGAAATGGTCCTGAATGCTGTTGATCTCAAAAGCTCTAGCTGCTACAAGAAGGTAAAGAGGGTCCTCTACAAATATGACGGTAAGTATCTTTCCGGCCAATCAGAGGCCGGAGAGTCGGTTATAAATTTGGTCCTTCAATTCATATATGTTTACAATATTATTTTTTGTGACAACATAGAAATAAGGGAGCAAGTATTTGATGTGGACAATAACAAGGTATTTATCAAGGTGGTCTCTTGCAACCCTGAGAAGATTCGTGACAAGCTTTGTTCTAAGGGTGGAAGTGCCCTTCAGAGCATAGATATCATTGAAAATAAACCACCAGCTGATCACAACCCCAAAAAAACCCACAAGCTTAAGGATTATTCAAGGAAGCAAAAAGAGCATCATGAAATACCCGAACCTGCTGACATGCCTACGGACGAATATTCTGAGGAAGTAGATAAACCAAGTACGCCAAAGGAAATACCAATAAACAAAGAACATGTGGTAGGGATGGTGTACGATCCAATACATTATGATGGGCAACGCTATGCTCATCATTATGGTGGTGGTGCATCGTTTCAGGATGGGCAACACTGTGATCATCATTATGCCGGTGCACCTCCACCTCCACAGCCACCAATAAGTTATAATGGTGGGTTCGGACAATATTGGAATGATCAGTATAGCGCGAATACGAGTCACTATGCAAGCAATAATAATAGAGGTGTGGATGAACATGGTTGTCCAACAATGTAAAGTGATGGTTGTATGGGTGCAGTGTCACTTACAAAATTGTGGATCATCTTTCAGGTGCAAAAACTTGAAAAGTAAGTGATGTGGTCTAAACTATATATATTTTATATTAATATTCCTCTTACTTTTTGGTTACTTTTAATTGAGTTTTACTCCTAATTTGTTCATATTATTATTTTATATATTATAGGAGTCTAGGAGCAAAAATGATGTGTTTTATTTAAATTTGAGACGAACTAAAGCTTAATGTTATATTGCTGAACTAACTAATTGATTTATATGTTTAATCCGTTTGCAGATAACTTCACGTAAAGGATGATTGAAAAAAATGCATGTTTGAAGTTAAATGCCATATGCCTTGAAAGTCTAATTCAAATGGGCCCGGTACTCTTGTGTAGAAGCCCACGTGAGAAATAAATCTAACTACAATAAAAACCCTAAAATAAAAAAGAAAAGAAAGAGTTCGTCGGTCGAAAAAAGAAAAAGAAGAAGCCCTTCGTTCGTTCGAAACAAGACGCAGGCACACACACACGTCATGAAAGTCAAACTTGATCGACAATTAATTTAAGCAAGCTAGCAGGTAGCTGAATTAATTTAAACTAGCAGACAGGCTGCTGAATTATTTTTATTCTTTTTCGATGAACGGTAACTCTGTTTATGTTTCGGTTTTTGTTTCTACTTTGATTATGGTAGGCTAATCGTTTAGAACTACCTAGGCGTTGTGATGATTTGTTAACGTTACGTTGGATTTCATGTTTGGTTGATTTTTGCTTATGGATTGTTATGCATGATTAAAGTTTTAATCTTTATTGTTGATTGATGCGTATTACATGTTTATATTTGTTTGATTGATATCATTAGTCCACGCGTTCTTGGTGATTGTCTATGTCACATAATAGGGTGCGTTTTAGCCATTAACTTGCGTTGTGGTTTTTATGGTTAACCTGCAGTAAAACCATAGGATTAATATTATTAGTTAAACGGGTAAAAAACGTGTAGCTAATCTAGATAACCGTGAGGTGATAGATTATTAATAAGTCGTGGTTGAATGATTTGCCAGGTTTAGGTCTTTGTGAAAAGTCCGTCTTAGTGTTAATTATCAACTTTGCTTGTTAAATTAATTAACTAGGTTGAAATGGCTTTAGAGTCTGTATCGTGAGATAGGCCTTTAATTTAAGTCAATCAAGCATAATCAGATTAGGTAACTGTGAGAAAATTTAATCTTGTAACTGGTGTGATAATAACTTAATGGTGATACTTTAGGTTTCTTCTCGAAAAGGGTCGAGGGTCCTAGTTAGCGTCGCTTTTAAGTGAATAAATTTAGATCCCGTTTCCATAACCATTAATCCAACGTGAGCGATAACTGAAGTTAACGATGATTCTAGCCTAGGTGGTTTGTTTTCTCTAATCTGTTTGAAATCCGTCTTTCAAATTGTCAATTTCTATTTTTAGTAAGTTTCTATTTTTAGCAGTAAAACCCCCCTTTTCAAATAATCTTTTATTTAAGTCGTGTTTAGTCAGTCGAGTCTTTATTAGTTAATTTAACGTAGTATATAGAGTCTGTGGGTCGACACCCGGACTTACGTACGCTATATTACATTCGACCGGTCCACTGCCGGTTGTGTGTGATTTAGTAGTTTGTCTAGGTTTTATAAATTTAAAACTTAGGTGTTTTTAGTGTCTGTTTTTATATATAGTATTGCATGCATCAGTAAGCAAATAATGAATCATACAATAAGTTTTATATTTGGTTGGTTGCCTTGTTTTGAATTTTGATTGATCTATTAGCTATTAGCTGGGATGTTTAATGGAATTGGGAAAGGTTAAGTTGGTGGGTCAAACCCAACTCGAACCTGAAAAATTTATACAAATTCAAATCTATTCGAACCTGAAAATTTAAACATACATCAATTTAACCCGAGCCTATTAACCTAATTTTTAGCAGGCTAACCGAAACTGACCCGTTTGACATGAATTATCGTAAAATACATTTTCTAACATTTCAAAATTTCCATAAAATGCATTCTCCAAATGAGATGGGGCTTGTGGAATATCGGGAATGGCTGCCCAAATGTATGCACAACCTTAAAGATATTCAATATGTTTATAGTTTTAACGTAAAACATCATATGTTACATGTATATTGACACAACATACCATAAACTTTGTTTTTATTAGGGGTGTAAACGAGCCGAGCTACTCGTGAGCTACTCGAGATCGGATCGATAAAAAGCTAGAGCGAGCCGAGCTTTTTCGAGCTCGAGCTCGAGCCCGAGCTTTAAAAATAAGCTCATTAAGATATCGAGCCCGAGCTCGAGCTTTACATACCGAGCTCGAGCTTTACATACCGAGCTCAAGTCGGCTCGCGAGCCTTATCGAGCTTTTCCATTATATGTTTTTTTATTTTATTTTATAAATATATATTATTATTAAAACTTAGATATATAAAAGTTATGATTAAAGATATATAATATGTATTTTGTTATGTATAAAATACATATAATTAAAAGTTTATGTAAAATTAAATATAAATAATTAAAAATTTATATAAAATCAAATATAAATAACTAAAAATAAAATAATAAAAAACCAGACGAGCCGAGCCTGAGTCGAGCTCGAGCTTGAGAAGTTTATGACGAGCTCGAGCTTTGAAATTAAAGCTTTAAACGAGCCGAGCTCGAGCTCGAGCCTGGTTAAGCTGAAACGAGCCGAGCTCGAGTCTAGACGAGCTCGAGCTCGGCTCGGCTCGTTTACACCCCTAGTTTTTATATAAAAATCAAGTCAACCTACGAACCAGGTGGGTTCTCGATCCTGAACCCGTTCAATGTAAAACCAAACTCGCGAATTTCGTGTTAGGTTCGAATCGTGTCAAAACTTCTCAGCACCAGCTATCGGTGCATGTTCATCCAAAGAATTACATATTTACATTAAACACATGGCTAGCTCAGTTCATTGGGGTAAATTATGATAACCGTAGGTAGATGTAAATAAAAAGCTCAGTTCAGTCTTTAACTTAATAATATAAACAAACGTGGCTACTTCAATATATTCGGTCAATGTTTCTTATATAAATTGAGATAACTTGAGAACATTAACGAGATGGGAACCATCCTAACAAACAAAAGTTTTGAACCATACAATGAATATTCTAAAACATAAAACAAAATGTGATAACAAGAATGAGAGAAAGAAGATTACGCGATTTCTGCGAGGTTCGTGGAGGCAAGTAGGCAAAGATGGAAGGCAAATCGAGGCTAGCGGAGAGACTAATAATGAAAAAACACTTGAAAATATAGAAGATAGAACATCCCGTTACCAATGGTTAGTAACATGTTTCAACGAATACGTCTCGATTCATATTCCTTAACTAAATATGTTTAACGAGAATTTGGATCACCGACGGACATTAACTCACCCGCTCATATCCTTTAATTTAATTAATTGCACATAGTTTATTGTTACTGTTTTTTCTATTTATTAAACTAGGTAATTGTTCTGGCCGGGCCGAGCGATGCGGCGGCCGGACTTTAGTGTCGTACTTTATGTGGTGACAATAGATGACGTGTGAGGCGCAGATTATGACACTGTATATGTTGTCACATACTCACATGTATATATTGGTTGCATACAAATTCATAATAGTTATTGGATACATACAACATTACATATCTAAAATGTGTCTGCTTCAAAAGTTTTGTTGTTGATTTCTTGAGTGTTGTCCATAAGCTTTTTGCCATGCTTGTATCTTCATATATTCTTGCGAAAGATGTCGTTCTTGTGTCACGTCAAAAACGTTTTGCAAAATGCGTCTTCTAAGATGTCAAAAGCTTTGCCTGCTCTCATATACCATAATGTAAAATAGTAACGCCTATAATGAGTAAGATGTTAACAACAATTCTCGGACCGTTCACCAAAGAAAGTGTAACTCTCGCGAAAATATAGACAAAACATGGATTATCATTTCAAAATGCAACATTAAGGTTAGGTGAAGAAAACTATATAGTAAAACTAAATGGCATATATTAATACAATCAAATACAAACATTTGAATGCATATTAATAAACTACCATTTTGAAGATAGTAAAACTAAATAAAGCACCAGGATTTCAACCGGTGTATCAATTGACTTTGATTGTGTGATAAATGAGATGTAATTCTAACAAATAAAGCCATAACTTGCCCAACTAATTTCATCAAATTGAATTACTTCAAATTAGTAAATGAGAGGTGCAATTAAGGCACGAAGAAGTAGAAATGGTCTCCATCGGATTAAGGCTCAAATTGTACACCTATTTCTTATCATCACTTACACCTATCACTGCAGGTTTAAAATTGCAACATCATACCCCTAAACATGCGATTTCAGTCCTTGAATAACATCAACGTACCTGATTTCTAATGGCCAACAATCTACTGGAAATGGATCGTATGTCTCCAATGCTTCATCTTGACCACTGCTGAAAAAAAAGAATGTGGTTGCTGGACACCACAGTGACACTACTGTGCTACCAAGCGTCACCATCATTCGACACCAACCCCATTGATTACCTTCAAGAGGCGCTACAGCTCCGAATTATATCCGGAGTAGAATCTCTCATCTAAAGAAACGACGCATCCCCCACGTATAAACAACAGGTCAAAACAAATTTGATACGACTCATAGGTCGTATGACAAACAAATTTGCTACGACTCTAACATTATCTAGCTTTTAGTAATTTGGGTTGTAATTGCATCCCAAAATGAACTGTTTGACTCATTTTACTAATTCAAACCATGTCACCTGTATCAATAATCAAACAGCTACAATTTCAATTGACCTATTTCAACTAACTGTGACTTTTATATAACTGCTACCCAAATTGACCTATATGACTTTTATCTGGCTACTACAGTGATGTCCATTTATCTAACTACTAAAACATAGAATGACCCAAATCGGCCTGTTTGAGTCTTTTTATTAACTAAATTTATAAATTGATAATATCATATGACACCCTAAACCATAAGTCCAAAAACGAACGCAAACCAGTATCAACAACCCAAAATCACACGGAAACACAAACAATTTCCATCTTAACACTTCAAATACCAAAGCAGTGTGGAAGATAAGCAACATAACAATTTCAAAGACCAAAGTCACCTGAAAATGTAGGTGAAAGGGAGAGAATCACGATTGAAGGAAAAGGGGTTGAAATCTACCCGCAAAAGCTAAGAAACATGGTCAAAGGTAACTGGAGTCATCGCCGAAGCCTATCACAAGAGCCGATTTCCACCACAGTGATTGTCAACGTCATTAAATACGTCGGAGAACAATCTCAACCACGGTAGCAGATGTGGGTGTTCTTGTGGAAGGCCTGACCACAGGCGTCAGGCGGTGCAGCTGCGAATCATGTTTATCCCGTGTAACATGTGGTTGTTGGCCACCACAGCATCGCTGCGAAGCCACCAATGGCACCATTGATGACCATCACCAAATAGCGCCGCCGTCTACCAATGGCACCATCGATGATCTTCGAGAAGTCGCCGCCATAGCTCGGTTCCATGTTATGTAGCAGGCGATAGCAAACTTAAAACCCCCAAAATATGTAGCGGCAAAACTACAGCAATGCTTACCTTAGTTGTACCATAGCTTGACAGTAGTACATCACTGTACTACTGTTCATTTCAGTTTGTCTATCAATAAAAGGATAATAATCATAGTAAACAAATTTCCCGTTTGAATAATTCACGAATAATATTTAAAATTTTTGGTTCAATAACTAGTTAATGAAATCCAAATAAAAATATGTTAGCACATCAAAATGTTCTTGTTATGTAACTAGCCGAAAGCTGCCTCAAAATAAATTAATTTAATTAACATGACAAACACGACACAAACACTAAACCGAAGATAAAGAAATACGATTTTCATCTCTCAGGTTGTAATTTAATGCAAAACAATTGTATATATCTAAACTTAAAAAACTATTAATATAAACAATAATAATGACATTATCACGTGCCCGTTTTCTATCCTCTTTTTAATCCAACTCACTCTTTCATACCATTTTACTCTGACTCTCTCATCTTCTTCTCTTCATAGATCACTCTTGCTCCACTGTTATGGCTCCTGAGAAGGTACCTATTCATTTCTCCTTAAAAATTGAATACATTGTTCTTCTTACTTTGTTTCTTCTTCAATTCACGACTATATATCATATATCTCCAAATTTTCATCTCTTATTAAACTCGATCATTTGCTAATGAAATGATTTCAATTACTTGTAACGAAAGGTGACCCAAATGGTCCTGTATGTTGATCTCAAATGCTCTGGCTGTTACAAGAAGGTAAAGAAGGTCCTCTGCAAAATGCCTCGTAAGTTTCTTTCCAATCAGGGGAGGGTCGTTGCATATTTTTGACTTACAAAACTTTGTAAAATTTAGCATTAATTTGTTTATAAAGTTTGCCCTGTACCTTATGATCCTTCAATTAATGTATTAACGTACAAATAAGGCTTACATTATTATTATTATTATTTTTTTGTGACAACTTACATAGAAATAAGGGACCAAGAATTTGATGTGGACAAAAACAAGGTTAATATCAGGGTGGTATGTTGTAGCCCTGAGAACATTCGTGACAAACTTTGTTACAAGGGTGGAGGTGCCATTCAAAGCATAGAGATCATTGAAAAGCCGAATGAACCAGCTGCCGACAAGCCGAAGGTAGTCGCCGACAAGCCCAAAGAGCCAGTTGCCAAACCCAAAGAACCAGCAGACAAGCCCAAGGTAGCCCCTGAAAAGCCGAAAGAGCTCGCGAAGGCTAAGCCCCCTGCTGACAAACCAAAAGAGCCCGAGAAGGCTAAGCCGGCTGCTGAAAAACCAAAAGAGCCCGAGAAGGCTAAGCCGGCTGCTGAAAAACCAAAAGAGCCTGAGAAGGCTAAGCCAGCTGCAGACAAACCTAAAGAACCGGAAAAGGCTAAGCCGGCTGCCGACAAACCTAAAGAGCCGGAAAAGCCTAAGTTGGCAGCCGACAAGCCTAAAGAACCGGAAGCAAAGCCAGCTGCTGACAAGCCTAAGGATACAGGGAAACCAAAAGAACCTGAAAAACCCAAACCAGCTGACAAACCTAAGGACTCAGGAAAACCACCAGAACCCGAGAAGGCTAAACCTAAGGATGCCGAAAAACCAAGCCTACCAAAGGAAGTACCAATCAAACCGGATGCTGGCGATGTGGCAAAGATGGTGTACGAGCCGGTACATGGCTATCCACATATGTACCCATTACCAGCTTACCCAATGGTTGGATACGGCCAATACTACGATCATTATTATGACGGTGCACCATTTCAGCATGGGTACGGGGTGCCAGTGGTACCGCCACCGCCACCAAGTTACGTTGGGTTCGGATATGAGAATGAGTATAACGGGTACAATGGGAATAGGAGTTACTATGCAAGCAATGATTATGGGGGTGAAGAGGATGAAAATGGTTGTTCAATAATGTAAAGTGATGGTTGGTGGTTGTATGGGGGTCACTTTCAAATGTCTAGATCATGATGTTTGGATCATCTTTCATGTGCAAAAACTTGAAAAGTTAACAAATAAATGAATCATACAAGTTGTCGATTTAGTCGGTTGCATGTCTTGTATTGATTTATCTATTGGCTATTGTTCATGATTCATCCAAAGAATTACATTAAAGTCCAATATATCACCAACATGCATAATTGACAACGGGACCGGCCGGATCGGGACCATAACTAATTAAGTGGGCCAATCAAAATTTGGACCAATCTCACATTATAAAAGTTTTTTTCGATAATCTTCAAAATTTGTCATAATTTCAACCTTTACCTTATATAGGAAATAATGGGATTCAAATAACTTATCTATTAAATCATCAAAACTATTTCTATATTATTTGTAACTGAATATGAGTGCAAGAAAAAGAAAAAATTACTAAAAAATAACAAAATAGTACTATTATATTAAATAGATGCAGTGGTGAGTGGTGGTTGGTGGTGAGATGGTAGAACGTCGAATTAGGGGTTTAGGGCGTTTTGTGGTGGAGATGAAGGGAGGGCAGCGGTGGTTTAGGATGTTGTGGTGGAGATTAGGGGGTTTGTTGGAGAATTATTATTAAAATATAAATGAATTGAGGTTGTGTGAGATGGACTCCATGTAAGTTGAGATAAGTGTTGGGTGGACGTGAGATAAGAAAAAAATGGTAAAGATTGGGGTGGTGTCAGATGTGGGGTGGGCTTTCCGCACCCTAAGGTGTGAATGCTCTTCCACTACCTAACACATCCGAGGAGTAAAATGTTCGCTACTTGACAAGAGGCTTAAATTATGAGATTTATCTCTATTTTTTTAATGTGACTTGTTTTATATTAGATGTACCCTCAATTGGTAATGTTTGTGACCATCTCACACGCATTACCATGCGATACTCCTTCATTATGTTTGCTAAATAAATGTTTTGAATTTTTTTTTCTTGGTAATTTTCATGCGATACTCATTAATTGGCATACTACATGCCCTTTAATATGGTATTAACATGTTCAATTCTTCACTTAACAACTATTTCTTTTTAGGGCATTTACATATATCATCTTCATAAGTTCATTTATTACATATTTACCCACTCCTGAAATTCAATTACATATTCCCCTTTTTAAACCACATATATTACATATTTACCCAATTTCTTTAAAATAACCTTTTGATTTACTATTTTACCCTTAATGACCTTGATAGACATATTTTTATATTTTCTTATGGTTTGTGTAAAAGATAGGTAAATGAGTAATTTATTATGTCAAATGAGATATGTGTAATTAAACTTTAGGCTTGGGTAAATATATAATTGATGTGCTTAGGAAGGGGAAATATGTAAATATCTCTTTCTTTTTTTCACCTTTTTTTTACTATTCTTATATCTTTTTCTATTAAATTACTTCATATATATTATCACGTTACAACGTGAGGACCACAACACTGTTTTCTACCTATGTTTCATTTTAAATAACCGATCTGTCTTAACGATACACTTTCTCATCTTATTCTTAAGGTCATGTCGTGTAGATAAAAAGTAGAATTCGTGTACCATAACAACTGTTTTAGAACCATAAAACCATTTCATGAACATGTTTTTTTATCTCAATTTCATCACTGAACCTACTCAACATTTCTATTTAAGTAACATTGTAACTAGCTTCACAACAACATTTCGATTCCTCAACTTTATAAAATTAGTCTCTGATACCATTCTATCAAAACTCGTTGATTGATTTATTTATAGTATGCAATCCTTGTCACATCACTTTGGTTTTTAAAATAAACACGTCTAGAGGGACTCTCAAATGAGAACACAATTTAACTTGAGTACAAAAAGTACAAATTTTAACCAATAGGATTTTTTCTAGATTTTTAATTAATTATTATTTTAATATAAAAGGCGGTTACTAAGCGGTTATCGAGCGGTTATACATGTTTTTTTTCGTTTGATGCATATATGCACTTTTGTAATAATGCATATATGCACATAGGTCATTTTACACATATGCAGAGATGCACAATGTATTTTCTCACGTTCCGAACTCGTGTTTTTGAAAGACCGACTGAATACTTTATGAATTTGAATTGAACGCATTATCTACTTGTCTAATTTCACTCATAAACTAGGAACTAATGAAAATGTGTTTCTTATTATTTTAAATGTAACTACCTTAATTTTAAAAATTCAAAAAAAAAAGAAATAAATTGATTGGTTAAAAATTTATACTTTTTATACTCAAGTTAAAAGTGTTCTCATTTGAATGGATCCCAACACGTCCATCTATAAAATATAAGTTCTTCACATTTTCCCGAACCCAGAAATGGCGTACATATGTGTCTTCAGCCCTTCTTCATCTTCCATTTCCATGAGAAGTTTCAATAACCAAATTGTATTTCAATCAACAACTCCCCATCTCCCAAACATTCAAATTTCTCGACAACAATCAATTTCCCAAACAACCAACAATTTCAAACCCACGAATTCAATGACAACCTATATCTGGGTCAACCCCAAATCTTCAAAGATTAAACAAAACACCTATGATTCAAGGTACAATTCTCTCACCAAAGTAGCACAGCATTTAAATTCATGTTCACCAGTTGAAAAAGATGTCTTTAATATACTAGATTGTAATTTAGGTAGTAAGTTAATAGAGCAAGATGGTCTAATTATCCTTAATCACATGATGAACCCTGAAACAGCACGCATTGTGCTCAATTACTTTCTGGGTAGATGTAATTCGAGTTGGAAACTTGTTCTTTATAATGTGACTTTAAAGGTTTTTAGAAAGTGTAAAGATTTGGATAGTGCAGAGCAACTGTTTGATGAAATGACTCAGAGAGGTATTGCACCTGACAATGTTACATTTTCGACTATTATCGCGTGTGCTCGGATGTGTTCGTTTCCTGGTAAAGCTGTGGCATGGTTTGAAAGGATGCCAGAGTTTAAAATCAAACCGGATGATGCTACATTTGCAGTTATGATAGATGCGTATGGGCGGGTTGGGAATGTGGAAATGGCATTGATATTGTATGCTCGTGCAAGAATCGAGAACTGGTTAATAGGTGCTGTAACATACGGAACTGTTATCCGCCTTTATGGGACAATTGGGAATTTTGATGAGTGTCTGACTGTGTTTGGGGAAATGAAGGCTCGTGGGATAAAGCCTAACTTAGGCTGTTATAATACCTTGTTGGATGCTATAACACGAGCGAAACGCCCTACGGATATTAAGTCTATCCACCAGGAGATTGTTAGCAGCGGGTTAAGACCTGGTTGGGCTACATATGCTGCTCTTCTGCGCGCTTATTGTAAAGCGTGTTGTGGTATTGATGCTATGAATGTGTACAGTGAGATGAAGACAAAAGGGATGGTGTTGAATAATGTTCTTTACAATACCCTTTTATCAATGTGTAGTGATATAGGTTTCGTGGATGAAGCCATGGCGATCTTTGAGGACATTAAAATTTCTAAAGATTGTCAGCCCGACACACGGACCTATTCATCATTAATCACAATATTGTCAAGATACGGGCGAGTCTCAGAGGCGGAGGCCACTTTGGAAGAAATGCTGGAAGCAGGATTTGAACATGATATATATGTTTTGACTAAAATGATTCAGTGTTATGCGAAATCCAATCTCAGAGATGATGTGGTGAGAACGCTAGAAACAATCATGGAGCTTGATTTGTGTTTAGACGAACGGTATTGTAGCTGTCTTCTTCAAGTGATGACACAAATTCATCGCGAAGAACTTGATAAGGTTGCCCAATGCATTGTTAAGGCCGATTCAAAGCTTGGTAATGTAGTGAAACTTGTGGCGGGGTCTAGTGGCGACGATGAAACGTTCAGAAGTGAAGCTAGGGAAGTAGTTGCGCGTGTGAATGGTGAGGTAAGGAAAACATACTGCAATTGCTTGATTGATTTGTGTATGCACCTTGAAAAGCCACATAAGGCAAGTTATTTTAGAACATTGATATAATGAAGATCATTTTGCTATTTATGTAGCTTTTTTAATATAGCTTGTGATTGAAGATGCAATGAATATATAAAATCCAACTTATTGATCTCATATTTTTTCGTAATTTGATTTATACATTTGTTTTGGGCTACCTTAGTAACTTACATTGCCTGATCTCCCACTACATCAATGCAATAAAGTAACATACGAATAAGAACACATAAGCGCTAGCTAAACATAAAAGTTGAAAACTAAAAGGTCAGTCGTGACTCATGACATAATGATGAGATCAACAACTAAGTGTGTAAAACGAAACCAACTGAAATTAAGACTACACAATGATGAAAAGGGTCGCAATTGACCAAAGACTTTTGAGGTAATTAGAAGACCTAAACCTAAAGTATTGGTAATTTATATGGTAGAATTGGTGGAGATGTGAGTGGGATTAGCTTTTAAAAGGATCTTTTTCTGTTTCATTATATATCAAATGTGTGAAGGGTGTTAATATGAAAACTTTGTATTCAAATCAGTACAGGGAAGAGAAATGTGTTGAATCTATATGACTAAACAGCTTTTTAAAGCGACGATATGTTTTGATACTTTTAATCTGGTTTATATGTTTATGGCTTGTATACAAAGAATTAGACTATATATAGACTGTTCTTAACATGCGCCCCGTGAGGACTGAGGACTACACTTAGGGTCCATGCCACGCATGCTCTGCGTGAAGACTATCCTCGTGTGCTATATGATCTTTCTTTCATGTCCTTTCCATTGTGAGCTTATAAGTTTATTCCCCAAGTTTTAGTTTCAACTTTCATTATCATTGAATTTGATTTAATTATTATTTTGACTATTAACTTTGAATGCTTATACTTTAGACAAAGAAAACTTCTTTTATCAAGCTTGTGGCTAAGTTGTAGACGTGAGACCTCACCGCATCTGCCGGCATGGTACACGACACGTGTCAATATCAAAACGTGATAAGTAAGATCCGGCGGTCGGACGTAGCGTGTTTCTATTATTATTATGTTTAACTTTCATTTATGAAGCACGGGTGTGTCTTCTTTATCTTGATCTGCTTAAAAAAAATCTTTATTTTAATTTCCAACAATATATAGGCTTTCTTTTTATATACTCAATTTTGAATTAAACTTATTATATTTTCTGGTTATATGTGGACTGAGTTCTGATATGAAACGTGGTTAATAATAGTTTTGAATATATACTAGTAAAAGTGGTGCCATATTAAAGTAACATTATTTGAAGCGAGTAGCATAACATTAAAATTATTACCGATAAGAACATATCTTTATATAATACTAGGTGTTAGACCCGTGTAGAAACACGGGTTGTATCGGGTGAACAAACAATATCCATTTACAAATTTACAAATCAAAAATTTGTTGTAAAAATAGTCCATTTTACAAATCGATAAAGTAATGAGACTATAGATTCCTAAAATAATTAACAAACTTATTAAGACTTTTTACACAATCCTAAAATACTTAACTTTGAGACTTTACACATTCCATTTAAATCATTCTCAACAAAATCCACCGGCACTCCAATGTCGCCCTTGGGAAAGGCCTCCAACAAATTCTTTATAAAGAGAGCGTTGGAGATGATCTTATTATTGGAAATTAGGGGTACGAAATTTTGAAAAACAATGAAAATAGGTGCAAAGTGCAGCTGGCAAACTTAGTGAACATAGCTACAAAAATGCAGCAAACTCATATACAAAAAACAACAAAATCAGTTGAAAACCGCAAGCAAACATAGCTGGAAAAATACAACAAATTCGGCTATGAAACAGTACAAAATCAATTGCATCCAATCATAAGATTTATATTGGCCACAAACTGAAACTAACTTGATGCATAGAGATTATCCTTCACTATAGATTTAATTCCAGCTCTCAATTATATACTGTACATCTAAAAATTAGATAAGAACACGGCATGCATATAGTAATAACTAAATTATCCTTAAATATACAGTATAATATAATAATTACCATACAACTTTGTGTTCTTGTGTTCAAAGGTCTTCACGTTGATATCAAGCACACCTTCTTTTGTATCCATTATAAATTCTGCACTAACATGCTTTTATACAACTCAGAGTGTCATTTTCCATAACCACAAAACCAAACAACATCATATTATAATACAAATTCGTACATTAAAATATACCATCAATTAATTTCAATAGTAACTATACAAGCCTATAAATTCGACCACATCTAAAAAGTAAAGCTAAAAAATCATATAGAATTTATTTTCTTTGATAAATAACAATACCTGAAATGATTTCAACAAACCAAAAGAATCAACCTCCATTAACATTGATTAACATACCTTAGTCTTCAAGATGCAGAATCAAAGATCAACATCCAAAAACATAAAAAGCTACAAAAGACACAAACTATTCGTTAAAGACACACAATCTTTTTAAGGACATTCCAAAACTTCCACCTAGTTAAAAATGATAACTAAACTATCACTTACATAAACATAAACTTAACACTCTATTAGCTCTTAAGTGAATAGGACTGAAACGGAGAAGGATATAGTTAGAATAGTGAAGATTGTGTAAAAAAATAATGAGTTCTATATTCTCAACCAAATCCTAAAGTGATTTCAACAAACGAAAAGAATCAACCTTCATTAACATCGAACATAATACAAAATAGCATACCTTAGTCTTCAAGGTGTAGAATAAAAAATCAACATCAACAAACATAAAAAAGCTACAAAAGACACAAAAGTAAAAGAAATAAATATAAAAATGTGCGAACATTCAACAAATTATAATACAAAAAGAAGAAAATATGTAGAAACATAAACAAAAACATGCATAACCAGAAATACCAACATGAAAATATAAACAAAAATACAAAAAATATGAACATTATCTAAAAGAAATCTAAAACTACAAACATAATAAGAAGTTAGTACATAGAAAATTATGAAACAATGGTCAAAAACATACATAAAACACGTATAAAAGACAATAAAATGAAGCTATTAATGAAACATTGGAAAAAAACATAGATGAAGCTACTAATGAACATCGAACACAAACAAAACACAAAAATGGAAACATAAACAAAAATACAAACTCATGAAAATGTAGTTAGAAATCTGAAATTACAAACATAATTAGTTTTTTCATTGGTAAAAATTTGAAACAATAGTAAAAAACATAAATAAAACACATATAAAGGCACAAACAGAAGCAAATGCCACAAATCAAGAATAAATGAAGAAAATTTGGAAGCAAACATAAGCAAAGTATAAACATTCAACAAAAGTTGAAACATGTAGCATTTTTTTAGAAGTTGTTTAATAAGAAAAAAAAGATTATTAATTGTTTAAAAAAACTTTAAAATTTCTATCTCAACAACAATTTGTGTCCTTTGATGTAAACATGATTTGAGGCTCATTAAATGCTTCTTTGTTTCCCCATGCAATAGTCATCATCTACAGTCTACACCACCCTAAACACTCATTACCTTCATATTTTCTTGAAAGTTGGTTTTTTATAACCAAACTTACATGAGAAGAATTATACATCTTCTCTTCCAAGCTATATATATATCTACCCTAACACACATTGCAGCTACTTCAACATAAGAAACAGAAATATATAATGACAGGGATTATATCTTGCCATAACACAAACACAATACAAAAAAGAATATAAATCGAAACACAAGTACAATCACAAAAGAAAATTTGATACATACAAGAAGCACAAAATGATCATACCAGAAGTTAAGCAAATAAACAAGATATTACATAAAAGATTCAAAACAAAAGCACAAAATACAACATAAACTAAAAGATTTGAACATATGAAAAAATCAAAACTAAATAAAAGGATTTCGACAAATTTGAAACAGATTTTGACATGGGACCAAAAAAACAGAAACACAAACACAATCACAAACAAACTTTTATACATACAATAAATATAAAATGGTCACAAACAAACTTTGCAATATTATAATTTTAAACCTATATTTTACACATCAAAAATCAATAAAAATTGAACACATAAGTAGGCGCAGGTCAACCAAATGTGCCATGTTTTGACATCAGCATACGTTAACCCATTACCACATTGGCACGACTCACCCTTCTTTACCACTTCTACCTATACTTGTCTAAACATCTACAAAGTAAATATTTAATTTGAGAACAAAAACTGAAGATTTAAAAGCACTACAGATCCTATTTATTAAGCTCTGGTGATAAGGTTAATTGTAAGAATAACTTTTAGATGTAATAATAATAAAATATGAAACTAAAGAACAGTTGACTTTTCAAAGCCAATATATATTTAATAAGAATGTGAAATTTTAAATAAAAAATGCCAAACTACTTTAGTTTTGTTTTCATACGGCATCATCACCATTTAAGATAAATATCTTATTCTTGCAAATCGAAGTGAATTTTTAGCACTTTAACAAATACACAGTAATCAATCTAAAACTGTAACAACAATCACCTGTTTTTTCAAGTCAAGTAAGCTGTTAATTATGCGCGTTAGCTCCATAGGTTCATTTTTCAGTGATGCTTCTTCCTTCAACTGCTCATTTTTCAAATTAACTGTTTTCAACAGGGACAGTTCTCAAATCAACAGTTGTTGCCCCTTCAAAATAAGAGAATATGACAAATCATAAAAATTTGTTAGAACGAAAGTATTACCAAAGTATCATCATCTTCCTGGTCTTCTGCAAACTTTATCAACCTGTCTTCAACACATCCATTTTCAACATCATCATCTTTTACATATCTCCTCTAATATTAACAAAAATTAAACAATTAGAGTTAACTTAAAGCATTAGGGGTGTTCAAAAATATCCGCATCCGAAAACCCGTTCCGAAAATCCGATATTCCGAACCCGAAATACCCGAAATTTCGGATACCCGAAAATTCGGATATCCGAACTTCGGATACCCGAAATTTCGGATTCGGGTTCGGATAGTGATTTTGGCATAATTCGGATATTCGGATTATCCGATTATCCGAAATCCAAATTTTTATTTTTATTTTTTTTAATTATGTATTTAATATATTTATAAAACTATGCTTATAAACTTTAAAGTTAACATGTATTTAGTATTCCAATTACATTCACGCCCTCTACCCTCCGTTCTCAAATCGGTGCACGCTCCGGCGACCCACTGTCGCACGCTCCGACAAGTCGAAAACCCACCGGTGCACGCCTCCGATCATGTTGTTACCTTGTAAATGCATTTGTACTTTTTTATAGTATTCTTTATAGTCTTTTTTAATATTATTTTCTAAAATAACCAAGAGATAACTTATATTTGATTTCATTATTAGTTTTTCAAAAGTATGAGAAATTAAAAAAAAACTTCATAATCATGTCCAATATTTGATTTTTAGTTAGTTTTTTTTGTTGTCGACTTATAAGTCGTGGTCATGAGACAAGTAGCGGACTTGTCAGATGTATAGAGTGGACGATTATTTGAATGTATTGAAATGTTTTGAGTTGATGTTTGATTAAAAACAACTTGTTATTTAGATATTTGTACTTTGACTATAATTGTCTTATGACTTTTTTTGTTGTTGTTTAACATTAAGGCTAATTTTGGATTGAATGAAATGCAAAAAAAAAAAAAAAAATCAAAATTTTCGGATATTTGGATACTATCCGAATCCGTATCCGAACTTTCGGGTATCCGAAATCCGGATATCCGAAATTTCGGATTCGGATACGGATAGTGAAAATCACTATCCGAAATTTTCGGATATCCGAAAATTCGGGTATCCGAAATCCGGATACCCGACTTTGAACACCCCTATAAAGCATGTCTTTACTTAAGGTTTATCATCTCCAAAAAGGTACACCACACATACATACCAACTAAACATGTCTTTACTTAATGCATGAGTGCATAGTAATTTTTTTTTCTTAATACTCAAATTAACTTAAAAACAAATTGGAAGAGAGTTAGCAATGAAATATACCATAAAGTGCAACAATCTACAATCGAACTTCAACCCATTTGACCCGTTCATATAACCCCTTTGATGCACATCTTTCTATTTTAGCATAAACAGAAAGATGTGCATCAAAAAGAACAACTAAAATTTCAAAAAGAACCCCAAAATTCATATCGCAAACCTTGTCACATATAAGCTTTTTAAACATCCCTTTCTTTCAAATTATATTTGATTGTTCTTTGATGTTTGTAAACAAAGTACCAAATAAGTGATTTTCACATAATCACAGTTATGCATAATGTAAATGCATCCAAAATGAGTTCATCAGCAACAAACTATAACCACATAATCTTAAATTTTATAAGAGACATACATTGATGAACAACATAAAAATGTTTCAATACAAAAAAGGGTTTTTACCTGAAAAGGCAAAGGCATCAAGCAAGCATATATATCCCATACCTTGAAAGGTTAAAGGTGAGATTTGGGAGTTGTTGCAAGTATGATATGTCCACACAAACAGCTGGTACCTAGGTAGCATAGCAATCACTAATTAATAGTAATAGCAAATACACTTGCTCCTAAAAACACAATAACAAACATTTTTAAATAATCCACAAACATTTAAAAAAAACTAAACTATATAATAGCAAAAACCGAAGCTTGACAACTCACCATCGATTTGTAAACACATCTTCGTCAAAACTCTATTAACCTTGTGAAATGATAAAAAACATGAGATATCACACCTTGTTTCCTGAAAGTTGAATGAAATTAAGAAAATATGGTTAAATTGAACAACATATTGAAGATAAGAACAACTAAAATTTCAAAAAGAACCCCAAAATTCATATTGTAAAATACAACAAAAATCTAAAAATTTCAACGATAGGCGTGGATTTCAACAGATGAAACCATCGAATAGAAAAGAAGAAACACAAACCTATATATTTTTTAAGCGAGTGAGCAGTAGCAACAACACAAACCACTTCAATCAGATCTAAAAGAAAAACAAAACAATAAACAACAACATGGAAACGATAAACAATTCAAAGGTTTATGAACAATCAAACGAATATGAACAATCGAATCACCGCTGCTGCTGATCGTCTACTCTGTATCTCTCAGTTTGAAATGAGTACATAGAGGTAAAGAATCATGGAAAGATACCTCGATCGGAGTAGAAAATGGTGGATTTGGAGTGGGTTGATTGAGATCGCCGATGTAGATGAAAGAGAAAAGGGGAAAATTGTAGAGGAAGCTAGTGAGTGAAGGACATATTTTGAATTTCAAAGGAACCGGGTTTGGAATCGGAGTAATGGATCTAATTAAAAAAATATGGGTTGGGCATATGTGACATCAGCAAATGTAGTAAATGAGAGGCGTGGATAGGCTAAAAATTCGACACGTCAGCTTGCTGACATCATTTGGAACTTTCCTTTAGTGGAGTAGGAAGATAGCAAAACCAAAAAAGCTTATGTGGCATCATTTTAAAGCTTTTGGCTTATGTGGCATCATTTGAGAGTTTATCTCATAATAATGATTTTTTTATTTAAAATATGTATATAAAATATATTATAATAAAACTAATTACATTTTTGGTCCCCTAATATTTTGGAGAATTCTGAAAAATTTAAAAATATTTATACTTTTAACCCTCTACTACAAGGGGTGTACATGAGTCGGTTTATATTTGATAGGGTGTGAAAATAAAATTTATGGATAAAATTAATAATAATATACAATTAAAGACCTCAGTGTTTTATAAATATACATAACTTTTTTATATGGATTTTTTTAAAAAAAACTACACCATAAAACTGAGCATTGTATTCTCTTTAATTTGAGTATAATATTGCTATACTAAAAATTTAATTTTTAAAAATATATTTCATGTTTCGGTTTACTACGGTTTTGTTTCAAAACTTATTGGAACATTCATGAATATCTTTAAAAGCATCACTTGAATGCTGTGTTCCCGAGCGTAGCGCGGGCGCTAAACTAGTTATTATATGAAAAAGCTAAAGCATCAGCATATGCGAAATATGGGTTTACTTACTATTCTGAAAACGCGTTTGCTCCCTTTTCAGCTCTTCGTATCGCATCTTAACTCCATTAAAAATTTGTCATTTTCATCTTTAATAACTTAATTGTTATAGGCGTTATGTCACTCTCAGTCAACATTTATACCCATTCATCAACAATATATAAAATTATTTAAAATTAATAAAATGCACAACATGTAAAGAAAAAATAATGAATTTTATTAAAAATCAAATAAGAGTTATAAAAAAAACTACATTTCATTAAAAGATTTAAAAAGGAAGATTGGATCTTAATAATCCAAACTATTACATCTTGATCGATATTAATCTCAACTAACAATTTGGTCAGTCATAGCTATAACCTTCGTTTTTGTTACCCGGCCTTAACTATCCCAATATAACATATTAGTAACTTTGTTTATTTTTAATGATGTGACGAGAACAACATTTTCTAAGAACACTTGAGAAAAGTTAGCTCAAATCGAAAAAAAGATAACAAAACCAATTACAGATATCGAATGAAAAGATGTTGTCAATGGAATACATTGATAGAAATGAATACCTTTGATTTTTTTAGTATTTTTTAGTGAAACTAAATTAAAAAATGTGAAAAGCGATGGCCACACCATTTAATCCAATTTTCACCACCTAAATTGTTAGTGACAAGTTAGACAATGATTTTTATTGGTACTAAAAATTAAATTTTGGATTGTCACGGGTCAAATGGTTAGTGCTTTTTTAACGACAATTTTATTTAAAAAAAGAAATGAAAAACTAACAAGACGTTAGGCTAAATACAACCACGCAAAAACACCAAACAACATACGTCAGAGCGTTACACCAGTTTTGTCAAACATCTATTTTCTTAGCATGTAACCTAATCCATGAAAATGTATCAATGATAACTCTCTCTACCATGTTGGAGATCGACAATCGATTAGACAAGAAAATGAGCTAGGTGACCTCCTCTTATGGTTGTCCACATTAAGATCCGCCGGAGAATCAATGAGCTCCTTAAATGAGCGATTTTCTAGAAGATCCTGACCACAATCTTACCCCACACTTGGGCTGCAAACGGTCACACCACTAGAATATGATATGTAGACTCCACTGCCTCAAAGCACATAGAACATTTTGTTGTTTCCAAGGGAACACCTCTCGTCACAAGCAACTCCTTATTTAGGATCCGAGTGAGCCGTGCTCTTGAATTAAAACAATTAACATTCAAAGGGATCTAGTGCAACCACTCAATTGGGCTTAAGTCAATCGGGATTCTGTTGATTTTCGTTATTTTATTTATTTATTTTTTTTAAAACCAACTATATATTCAAACATCTATCCAAAAAATCGTTTGACTCTCATTCCCCCACCTTAGTCATCATAACTATATTCAAATAAATCTCCTCATTAGCTAACTCCTTTTCAACACAAAGCATATGTTTCCAAATCCTCATACCATAAGCTTAACAGGTTTAGGCTTATGGCGACGGAATTGGAAGTGTATTCCATCTCGATCCACTTCGCCAAAAGAGCTATATTAGCACCCCGAATGGCAACCAAATCTAGACCACCCACCGCCTTTGGAGCCACAACATCTTCCCATCTAATCCACAATATTTTTGCTTCCTCTTCATTGTCGCCCCACAAAAACATGCATCTAATCCCTTCTAGATGACTCAACACCTATACTGGCACCTTGAAGATTGACATATATATAATATGTTGAAAGGCTTCCCTACACTGCCTTAGCCAAGATCACCCGTCCCACAAATGATAATGTATTCGTCTTCCACACATTTAGTCTCGTCTTAGAACTTCTCTAAAACAAGTTCCCAATTTTTTATTCTAGTCATGTTTGCTCCAACCAGAACCTCGAGATATTGCATAAACAATGTATTCCCTTTTTGACAATGCAAGAAACCAATAAGAATATTAAGTTCCTAATCTGACCCAAATTCCCACAAGGTTGCTCTTATTAAAATTGATTTTTAGCCTGAAGAAAGGTAAAAAACCTCAAAATAAGGGTGAGATTTCTTGTGTTAGTCAAATTGTTAGTTGAGATTAATGTTGGTCCATATATAATAGTTGAAATTATTAAAATACTAATTTTCTTAAAAGGAAAAAAATACTCTAATTCCAAAGTCAAAGGTTGAATGCATATCATTTTAGTAAGGTTTAGTCAAAACTTGGGTGAACTTTTTCTTTAAGACCAGGGAATTTTTGTGTTCTGTAAAATGGTTTTTGGGTACAAAACCAAAACTATTTAGGGGCTGTTTGACTGAATCTGAATTATTAAGTGTTAAATGGTTAAGAGGTCTGACCATTAAAAGGCTCTATCAATTGGAGGGATATTGAAGTAGAACTTCAGGTAATGGTAACTTTGGTATATGCTTCATTCAGTTTAATTCAGCATCTTTCAATCTCTTAACCATTCAGCACCTAACTGAACCATTCAGAGGTTCTTTTTTTATGAAACAAACGCTCTGAATATTGAATCTGAATGATTAAACACTGAACTAAACCATTATAAGGTAAAACAAACAGCCCTTAGTTTATTAGTGAGATTAAGAAAAGTACATACGTGACATAAAGTAATTAGCTTCTTTATAATAACCACATGTTCCATTATATATCACATATTCACTTCGTGAACGGATATACATAAATATCACCACCGTATGTGTGAATGAGAGGGTTACAAAACACACACACAAACAAAAAACAGTTTCGACTTTATAAAAAAAAATCACACAGTGCGGTCCCATTTGAAAAAGAAAATAAAAATGATTGCTTACACCATATCTATGCACTAAACTCGTCACCAAGATAGAGAGAGAGCAGTACACCATTGTGGACAATGGACTTAAAAACACTCATACCATACCATCTCTCATTTCCTCAGAGAAACAACATATATAAATAAATAAAAACCTCTCCTCTCTCCTTCGTTCTCCTCTTCTCTCCTGTGAAGTCAAACCTTTGAACCTCAAATTTCAACTTTCAAACATTCGAATAACTCAAAGGTACGTTTACTCCATCATATACTCATCATTATTTCCTTTTGTGGCTTGTTTGATTCATCTATATACCCATCGGGATTTTTTTTCATTTTTTTTCCAATAATTTTGGTTTTTGATAATTGAAGCAAAAGGGTAATTTTGTTTCCGTTTCAGCTTTATTTGATTGAATCAAAACTTAATTTGGCTGTCTTCGTTACTGTTGATACAGTTCTAATTTAGGTCATGTTTTGGTACTTACTTTATAGCATCATGTTTCTGGATCTAGGCTTCTTAAATTTATATTTTATATATAACATCTTTGTTTCTCAATATCATTTACTATTAATGGTTGTTGCCCAATTGGTGATGTAGGTCTATTTAATCTTATGCATATTTTGCTTTGTTAGCTTCATTTTTCTTATTTCTTGATTGGTTTGTGGAGCTACAGGTAAACAAGTTAGTTGTTGCTGTTATTATTAACAAGCGGGTATTGTGCACTTGGATAAGCAGATATTAGTTATTGAAACTGTTAAGGAACTGATTGAGGTTTAATTAGATGCAAAAATCAAAGAAAAGTCGAAGTTCAGGATCAGATTTCCATATGATGTACCACGAACCAGAGCCGATAGAACCGTTTCGTTTGACAGGCTCCCATTTCCATATCCTAAACAACGGCAACCCGGACACTCATCACCAAGATATCTCTGTTGTTTCATCTCAGACCTTAAATGACCAGTTTTTCACCTTAGAATCATCTAATATGATGGACTCACTATCTGGTGCTACTGTGTCGTCAAATAGCCGAAGCCCGTTTTCTCCCCAAGAGTCTTCTCAATCATGCTTATCAACTCTGCACAATTCTTCCCCTGGGAAGACTTACGGGTCACCGAATAACAGTGGAATGGAGCAGGCTCTTAGAGAAGTGGAAATGGAGCTGTTAGGTCCCGGATCTGATTTTGAAGACGAGTCGATCACTAGCGCGTATGACGACAAAAACAAGTATCATAAGATCCTGCAGCTTGATATTTCAAATCTTGATGTGAAGCAAACCCTCATTGACATTGCTCATGCCATTGATGATGGTGCTAAACAAGATGCAGAGGCACTTATGGAAGCTTTACAAAGCAAGGTGTCAGTCACTGGCGACCCTATTCAACGGTTGGGTACATACATGTTAGAAGGCTTACGAGCCAGACAGTTGTCTTCCGGAAGCGTAATTTATAAAAAGTTAAGGTGTTACGAGGCGAATCCGGAAGAGCTTACATCTTACATGTCAATCCTCTATGAGATATGTCCTTACTACAAGTTTGCGTACACGTCAGCGAACGTTGTCATCAAAGAAGCTATGCAGTATGAGAGTCAAGTCCATGTCATCGACTTCCTTATAGCACAGGGTAGTCAATGGGTTCAGCTTATTGAAGACCTTGCTAAGCGGCCTGGTGGACCCCCAAGACTTCGAATCACGGGAGTTGATGATGGTGACTCGTCTTACGCCCGAGGAGGCGGGCTCAACCTTGTTGGTGAAAGGCTGGCTAAGGTTGCTGAAACACATGGTGTCCCCTTTGAGTTCCATGCGGCTGCAATTTCAGGAAGTGATGTCCAATGGGGGAACCTAAGAGTCCAGCCCGGTGAAGCACTGGCGGTTAACTTCCCTTACATGTTGCATCACATGCCTGACGAGAGCGTGAGCACGACTAACCATCGTGACAGGTTAATCCGTTTGGTCAAAGGTTTGACTCCAAAAGTGGTGACTCTCCTGGAGCAAGAATCGAACACGAATACCTCGTCTTTCTCTAGACGGTTCGAGGAGGCTCTTGATTATTACACGGCTATGTTTGAGTCCATTGATGCTAAGTTGCCAAGGAACATAGTGATGGGGCGGGATGACAGGAGGAGGATTAGAGCAGAGGAGAATTGTGTGGCTAAGGATATGGTTAACATAGTGGCATGTGAGGACAAAGAGCGGGTGGAACGACACGAGCCTTTAGATAAATGGAAGTTTAGGCTGCAAGCGGCTGGGTTCACGGCTCAGCCTTTGAGTGATACAGCAATGAGTGCAGTTGAGGAGGTGCTGAGGGAATATAGCGAGTGTTATCAGGTTGGGCAGAAGGATGGTGCACTTGTACTTGGTTGGAAGAACAAACCAATGGTAACATGCTCGGCTTGGGTTTAGTGTGGCGCACTCGTGTTGCCGGATAGGATTAATGTTTGATATAACTTGTATTAAACTGCTTTTGTAGCACATAGTATTCAATTTTCCATGTTTTGCTTGGTGTTGTGGTTGTGTTTGAGTTGACTTGTCTTAGTGAGACCAACAATTGATATCATGTTTTTCATTTGGTGTGTCTGGAGAGTCGTTCAACATAGTAGGCTATGTGTAGTTGTCGTGATAGAGTGAGTGTGATACGTATCATGCCATAGCACGCTATCCCTACTCGCTCTGATGGAGGCCACTGGGATGGTGTCATGGCCACGGAGTGCCAAATAGTTTTTATACCGTTGGGTTCCGTTCTAAAAAAAATATAAAAGAAAATAATTTTGTAACCCATTTTCGTATTATACAGACTAATTTAGATTCACTACAAGTTACACCAAAACATTCTCTTCTACCGGTTTAAACTCTATCTTCTATCACAACCTTTTGCAAACGATTTAAAAGCACTAGCATTGGGAACGTAAATTGACATAACAACTAAAACAAGAAATCCGCAAAAAAGAATATGGATGTGGTGGTAGGAGCAAACATGTTAAAAGACGGATTTGTTAACGATATTATTTTCAAGGATTAAGTTCAAAGAGATGAGATATATACTCGACTACTCGGTATGAAAGACTTAGGTGATGTTTGTTTCAACTTTTAATGGTTCAGTTCAGTGTTTAAATCATTCAGATTTAGCATTCAGAGCGTTTGTTTCATAAAAAATAGTATTTCAATGGTTCAGTTAAGTGCTGAATGGTTAAGAGACATAGAGATGCTGAATGGAACTGAATGGAGTATATACTAACTTTACTCTAATATGCATTTTACCTCAATATCCCTCTCATTGATAGAGAGCCTCTTAATGGTTCAAACCTCTTAACCATTCAACATTTAAAGATTCAGATTTTATCAAACAACTCCTTGGGGAGGCACTAAACAGTAAACACAATGATAAAGGGGTTGATTGGTTGAATGAAGGTTAATCACTTAATCCTAGCGTTAAATGGACCATGTTAACTACATGTTGTGAAGCCCAAAAAGCAGGCCCATATTGAAGATCTAAAATTTTGGCCTGTTTGTTGTTTGGTCGTTTTTTCTATTAAGTGCCTAAGTGGTATCAAAGTATCAATCATTCAATTGTCCCAACAAATATTAGTTGTTTGAAAAATGTTATTAAAATATTTAACATTAGTTTTTATTTGAATACTTTAAGTTATAATTTCCGATTCATAAATATTTGAGTAAAGTTAATTAAAAATAATGATTAAACATTCACTAAAATTTGGGTGATGGCTAACACACATTCACATCGAGTGAAGTTATACTAAAAAAACTTAATTTACTAGAAAGCTTAAGAATGTATGGGTACAATCTTTTTTTTGAACAACAACTTTTATTCAAAGAAATCGCTAGCAAGACACTAGGGCTGCAAGACATTACACCCAACACAAATAGGAAAACAACACCCGCAAAATAAGTAGCAACTATAATGGAAACTTATTAAAGGAGAAATTACACCAAGAATGCCAAGCTAGATCACCTAATTTAGCTCTATTTTTATCCAAGAATAAGTGTGAAATTTGATGAGGTCCACCACCTTGTCCGCCACAATATTTTTAGACTTGAAAATGAACTCATTACGTGTCGTCCAAATAAACCAAAACGTTGCTAAAAATATCGAGTATAGGCCATTTTTGAGCTCCATTGGTTCGTTAAGCTGAAATAAATATGTAAGACACGAGTTAATAGATGTATGGGTACAATTAGATCTAAAAATAATGAAGATCAAAGGCTATAAAAAATGTGGTGGCACAACCGTATTAACTCTATTTTTTCCTTCTAGTCAATGGGTAATTGTGTTATTACATGCATCTATTGTGTTGTTTTCTTATCTAGCATATAAAAACGCAGTAATACAATAGTATCATTTTGGTGTGAGGTTCCTCACCGTCATTGTGCTATTTTGTTCGAATTTATAGCTCTAGACTGTGAGATGTTTGACTCTAACGCACAAACAAAAAATATATATTGTGTTATATATTGCGTAAGATAACATGTAAAAACAAAATAGATGCATTTAGTTTTGAAATTCGTCAATGTCATTGTGTACTTTTGTTTTAATTGTTTAGTTCTTTAGTGTGAGATGTTTCACTATAACGTACAAACACAAATAAATTCATTTGTTGTGAGGTTTTCACTATCATGGTGTTATTTTGTTATATAACATGCAAAACACAACCGCATACCTCACTCTTGTACTCACTTTATCATTGTGTAATCTTCATCATGTCATTGCGCAATTTTCGTCAGTTCGAAAAATACACAATAACCTGACGAATTTCACAATGAGTTAAATCATGATTTTTTATATCAATATTATATGAATTTTATAGATAAAAAATGTATTTTTATGATGTAATTTAAAAAAAAATTCACATGTAAAACTATGAACGTCAAAAAACTATGGAACTTGAAATAAAAAGACATTACCAATATTACCATTCCTTTTAATTTTAAAAGAGTGTTACATGTTATCATCTCATTAGTTCCTATGCTTTCTACAAATTCGTTCTTTCTAGTTGAATCCCATTTTCACATCATTACCACCTTTTTTCCTATCATGTCGTGTTATTGTTGGTATCTATGTGACAACACTATATAGTGTTCTTGACACAGTTGTTTATGTGGTAACACATTTCCTTATCACGTACACTCATTGGTCACCACTACTAATATTCTTAATGATTTCACTAAGTGAAGTCGTAAAGAGTTTGAAATCCTTAAACGCTATTGGAAAACGTTCCACTTTCGTAAAGAAACCCATTTTGTTTTTCAAAACAATCCAGTTCGGGAATAAATCCACCCAGTTATAGTCAACTTTGGTAAAAACAGATTTTTCAATGACTGGTCCAGGTACTAACCGGTTTTTGTTGTTGAAAAACCTAACCCTTGTAAACGCTTATGGTATGTTGAACTTACACCTATTCAGATTATAAATGATGTCGGAAGAAGAAGATTTGAAGGCGGCGAACATGGAGTCTTGAACTAATAAAGAGATATGAGACTGAGTCGATGGGGGAGAAGACGAAAAAAATGAGATGGGAATTATGACTTTTTACGTGTCTGAAGTATAAAAAAGGTAATTAATAACCACTCACATTCTAAGATTTCATTAATACGGATGTAATAAACTGCAGTTTTGATACTTCTGTTTTGATACTTTTAACATGTTTATTTCAAATTTTAACATTTTACATCTTTGTGATTTTTAATTTTAACCGAAATGGTTCTGGACAGTACTAACTAATCTGATGTTTTATTATATCTTCCCCATGAGTTTCACATATGAGAGGTAAAAATGTCATTAATCAACTCGTTTTGACTAACAACCAAATAAATGTTTTCACCTACATGTTTGTTTGGATAAAAGAGTAGAAAAATTGCATTTGTATTACTCACATGCGAGGCACGTGGGGAATAATAACGAAAAATTGTATGAATTCAAGTTAGTGTTGATAACCATTTAAGTTAAAAAAAACAAATCATAAGAATATAAATTATGAAGGTGAAATTAAACTTATTAAAGGTATTAAAACATAAAAATCAAAACTCTCATTTGTTTTGTTGATTTTGTAACTGTGTTTATGAGTTACAGTATGTTATGATCGAAGAAGTCGTATTATTAAAATAAGTGGGTCATATTCTAAATCATTTAGGTGTATTATTAGTGGCTAATTATGTAGGTTAAAGTCTAGCTCATATATAAGATATTAAAAATGATAGAAATATTCTTTGTGGCACCAAGACAACCACATCTCAATTGGATTGAAATTTGAAAGCATGTGCCCACCCAAAGGATCAGGTGTGACATGTCAAGGGTCTTCAACACATATCACCTTATTTTTATTTTATGTTACTTGACATAATAAATAAGTTGAATCAAATTAATTTGTTGTAAGGAAAAACCAATTGAAACCGGCGGGTGGGTTTGTTAAATAAAAAAACTGTAAAACAAATTAAAAATATAACTTAAATTGACCCTTTCTATTTTGAGACATACAATAAACAGTAGTTTTATTCAAACATATATATTGTTCAAAAATAACAAGCCTCGTTGCGTGTGATACAAGTCAACTGTACAACCAGTAGTATGAATAATTGTAGCCCCTAAACACAAAAATAAATTAACATTAAAAGTATTAAATTTTTATAATAAATCCAAAATGAAAATATAAAAAAAATAAGTAGGAGAGAATGATGCATGTTCCAGTTCTTGGATGAGGAAATCCTTTCTGTCTTTCACACATCCATCATCCAATTGCAACTTTATCTTTAATTTAATGCTTTTAAATTGAAACAACCGGTGTATTAAAGGTTTTTTTAAAGTTAAAAAGTTAGTAAGTCTTGCTATAAAAATCAAACCAACAAATTTGATTTCTAGTATATATTAAAACAAATTAAAACTAAAACAATATAATATCTTTTTATTATTACTTTTTAAACGTCAAACTCAATGTATAAAACTAGTATCAAATCTACACCAATTTTCACAATATCTTTAGAAGAAGTATTACACATTTTAATACCGCAAAACGTACAACTTATTGTATTTCTAGTGCTAGTTAGGATTTATTAGAGCGAAAATGTGAAATTATCTAATATAATAAAAATTGGGTTTTAATAATTTAAACTATTAATAAATTATTAGACATTTTATTATATTTCAAGTGGTAGTTAGGATCTATTAGAGCTAAAATAAGAAATTATTTAATACAATAAAAGTTGGGTTTTAATAATTCAAATTGTTAACAATAGTAGTTAAACGTGTCATAACAATTATTTGGGTTTTGCTAATTCAAACTGTTAGCTTTTTAACCGTGACTTAATTTTTTAGTTTTCATTTTAACCTTTGGTCATCGCTTAAGTTCTTTGAAAAAAATACATACATGATGTTGAATACTTCAAAATTTTAAAGTTTTAGTAACCTCTATGTTTTGATACCTTTAACAAATTTAGTATCACCCTTAATTCTTGTGATTATTATTTTTAACAGAAAATGATCTAAAACACTAATTTTATCTAGCTTTTCGTTTATCATCACTCGTATAAAAGGTAAAAATGTCATTTTTTCAATCTTTTATTTAGGTCAATACGTAAGTCAACATTTTATTCATTCGTTGGTCAAAATGAGTATGATGAATGACATTTTTACCCCTCAAGTGCAGACACACGAGAGGAGGAATTAACGATAAATAAAATAAATTTAGTGTTCAGAACCACTTATAATATCAATAAAAATCACAAACACCTAAATTATTATGATAAAACTAAACATGTTGAAGGTTTCAAAACTCATAAACAAAAACAGCAAATTACTAGAAATTTCTAAAAATCATATAATAATAATAATGATAATAGACAATAATAATGTAATGTAATGTAATTGATATTTGACAATTTAAAAGATGCAAATGACACCCACAACACTAACTAACTCCATGGTCGTCGCTTGTAAGCTATCGTCTTCATCTTCTTCCTTCCTACCATTTGTAATCGTATATCTTTCATCTTCATCTTCAAAATTATAATCATCCCACAACCACAACTCCAACTCCAACTACTATTAGAGTACACCATTTTTGACTAATTTCTTCAATCAGATAGATCTTAGATTTCATTTTCCCCTCTCCGTTTCACGATTATCATCTTAAACTTAATAAGCTCTCTCTTGCGTGCTCATCAAGTTTCGATCTCTCCAAGATCCGATGCTATTTTATTGAATTCACGAATATCCGTTTCTCAATTCTCAAGTTATTTCTGGTAATTATTCATCTTAACTTAATCAATCTGCATTCTCTTTTTTTTCTCATAACCACCTAATTCATTCATTAAATAACTTAACTACAATTATTGTATATTGTTCTTGACTGGACTGGTTAGATTAGTATTAAGGTTTCTACAGTTAGTTTTAATTGATGGGAAGTGAATCAATGGTTGAAAATTGCAGGATGGAAATGGAGACAGGGAAGTTGTTCATTGGGGGCATTTCTTGGGACACAAATGAAGAAAGTTTGAGAGACTATTTTCAAGCATTTGGACATGTAACTGAAGCTGTTATTATGAAAGATCGAACCACGGGTCGTGCTCGTGGCTTCGGTTTTGTTGTTTTCTTAGACCCTGCAGTTGCTGAACAAGTTGTTAAAGATAAACATATCATTGATGGTAGAACTGTGAGTTAGTTCAAAGATAATAAATTTATGACACTTAGATTTGAATCTTTGATGTTGCATTGTTATATTTTGAAATTGATTAATTTGCAACAGGTAGAGGCAAAGAAGGCTGTTCCAAGGGATGATCAACAAGTTTTTAACAGGAGCAATGGGACCATGAATCAAGGCTCACCAGGTCCCATTCGCACGAAAAAGATCTTTGTAGGCGGGTTAGCATCTACAGTCACTGAGAGTGACTTCAGGAACTACTTTGACCAATTTGGGTCAACCACAGACGCGGTTGTGATGTATGATCACAACACTCAAAGGCCTAGAGGTTTCGGGTTCATCACTTATGATTCCGAGGAAGCTGTGGAGAAAGTTTTGCATAAAACCTTCCATGAACTCAATGGTAAGATGGTTGAAGTTAAGCGAGCAGTGCCTAAGGAATCGTCCCTTGGGCCTAACAGGAGTAACGTAGGTGGATACAGCTACGGTTTGAGTAGAGTTGGTAGTTATTTAAGTCCAACTTCACTTGGAGGTTATGGACTTACAGTTGATGGTAGATATAGTCCTGTCACCACAGGTCGACAAGGGTTTGGCCCGTCTAGCTTTAACATTGCACCTGGTTCTGGTTCTGGATACGGGCGTTCAGTTAACTCCTTATACAGTGTGACTCCAAACAGGTTGTCTGGTCCAATTGGTTATGGTGGTGGTGACGGAAATGGTTCTTTATTGAACTCAACAAATCATGACATTTGGGGAAATGGGGATCACAGCTACATTAATAATTCCCCAGTTTCGAGTAATTATGATTTTGGAGCGATTTGGGGTACTCCAAATGCTGGTAGCTTCATTGGTGGCGGTAACGGAGTGAATGCAACTGCACATGGTAGGAAGATTGGTAATAGCCTTGCAGCCACCTCCTCGTTTGGTTTGACAGATGACGTTGGTTGGCGGTCACCATCTCCTGATCTTGATATTCCGGGCTTGTTTAATTTTGATTTTGGCGGTTCAGATAGCATACAAAGAAAAACCGTCGGTTATGTTGGTTATAATGCTGCAAATAGATCAAACACAGGTAACGTCTACTACGTGCATTGAGTAGAAATATTTGTGCGGTTGGTTACTGATGTTGATGTTACTTTCAGGAATTGCTGCATAGGAAGATTGTGAACTAATCCTGGAGGACTGTGAATTATTCATACATATCAGTTTTAGAGGTAACTGGAGGAGTTGTTGTATACTTATTTCTTTCATGTTTTTGTTTTATAATTGTCATTTCATTTGAGATGTAAAACTCGGTTTTTGGATTGTGTACTGTCATCACACATTTTCTGATGACATGAACATAGGCGAAAGAAACCTCTTCTTTTTCCATGTTTAATTTGAGTTTCAGCTGTAATTTCTTGTTTGGTGTTTTAACTGTATATCGGTTTTATATGGTCATGTCGCGAGTTTAATACCTCTATGATTTATATTCAAAAGTTTTCCTTCGCTTAAAACTGATTGATTGAACAGAAATAGTTAAAGAGAGTCGTTTGAAAACTATCAGATAAACCTACTTCGCGGGTTACATTCGATTGATTTATCAGGTTTAAGAGAGAATGTTGAAAGGATCGAATTTTGAAAGTTTCTGTGAAGTTGTTCGATACTTCGATGGTTTCTTGGTAACCGTTTATGTGTGTGTTTGTTATGATTGAGGGAAACAGATTTAGCATCTGTTGCTTCCCATTGGCCGAAAAAACCAACCAATTTACCTTCTTATGGCCCAATTTAAGCCCAAAACATATAATTTGGCCCAAGTTACCTTAAAATTTATAAAACCAATCCCAAAGCCAAAATAGTATTTAGAATTAAATCGAGCTCGTAGCCTCGTACCCCCGGATTAGGATGGTTGTGCTCATGTATTCCAATATCTTTACGACCAGCTTACTGCATTGAATTCAACATCTAACTTTATATTAGATTGGAATTAGGTGCGTTGACATAAGATATTTAAATCGACTTTAAACCCATCCGGATGATTGACTTATTCATGATCTCTTCTTAACTCTTTTGGTTAAAGAACCAACTAAAATATACTTAGATTTTATAAATTCATTGGATATTACACCATGCATGATGAGCTCATGAATCATGCCATTATAACAGATAACCGAGTAGATTTTCCATTATACACCTGTCTATAATCTTTAGTTAGCAACATCACGCATTCACACTTCTTTATTAGCTGATAGTGATACTACAAACTCAAGTTCTATTCACAAGTATCACATTAATTATGATGTGTATCAAAACCCGATGTTAAACTTATCTTAGACATATCTTTTATTCTAGAATAACTCACATGATCTAATTTAGCATGCCGCAAGTTAAAAACATAATCTACTTTGCTATAAGACGATTATGCTATACAAACACATTCAATAGCAAACGAGGTACACCGGACTCTAAATACTACAATTTAGCAAAAAGTTTACACGTGTGATTTTACCTAGTCAATTATTGAAGTCGTGAGAATTCAGAACCGTGACTTTAGACATAATAACTAAATATTAACACATAGTAATGACGATAGCATGCTTTAAAAAAAACAATTATAAGAAATATTAAGAAAAAAATCCTACAGAAGAGTGCAATAAATAAAGGTGAGTATCCCATCAACATAGAGCCAGCCAATGACAGTTACATATCTACTATTTGCCAGCTAATTAGGCATCCCATTGACAAATTCTACACATCCATATATACCATTAAACCAGAACCATGAATTCACAAATCTACCACTCTATTGTTAATGGTCGGGTCTACACTTGTAATTGAGTTTTAACCCCTTCAAGCTTCACCAAGGCCACCTGGACATTAAATCCATTAACTCTATGTAGGCGTGTCACATCATCCGCTCTACTTCTTTAACTTTGATTCACCTTAAGATAATTTAACGCCTCTTAACACCCCTCAATTTAAAAATAAAATGCATATGTTGTGTGTAGAGTGTAGATCTAAGTGCCCACAACTTAATCATTTCATGCTCGTTAAAGGGCGGTGTTTCCCACCTATTAAATGCCAAGTAAGATAACACCCATGACCTAATAAAATTGTGTTTTAGACCAACTAAACCTAAATGGTTTAATGCATGTTTTTCTTTAAAAGAAACTAACGTTTATATATAAAACCTGACAAATTACACTTCTTACTCCTTCCCTGGATCCACCCTTGAGCTATAGCTAAACACATTTATCGTTTATTATTTAAAATAAAAATAAATATGTTACGTTGTTTTACATCAAATCGCTCACGTTTGGTTACATATGATGACTAGTTTAGTGCCCGCGCTACGCTCGGGAACACAATTCAAGTGATGCTTTTAAGGGTGTTCATGAATGTTCCATTCAGTTTTGAGAAAAAACCGTGGTAAAACGAAACACATGATATATTTTTAAAATTTAGATTTTTAGTATAGCAATATTATACTCAAATTAAAGAGAATAAAGTGCTTAGTTTTATGATGTAGTTTATTTTTTTTAAAAAAATCATATAAAAATATTATGCATATTTATAAAACATTGAGGTCTTTAATTATATTTTATTATTAACTTTATCCATAAGTTTCATTTTTAAACCCTATCAAATATAAACCGACTCACGTACACCCCTTGTAGTAAAGGGTTAAAGACATAAATATTCTTAAATTTTTCATAATTCTTCAAAATATTAGGGGACCAAAAATGTAATTAGTTTTATTATAATAAATTTTATATACATATTTTAAATAAAAAATCATTATTGTGAGATAATCTCTCAAATAATACCACATAAGCTAAAAGCTATGAAAAAATACCACATAAGATTTTTTTTTTTTTGCTATATTATATAAGGATATCAATAATCACATATAAATATACAGCCACTTTTGTGGGGTTGGTGGCTTAAATAATAAATATCAAATGGTTGTGGTTTTGTATTGTAGGACCAATAAACACTGCAGATGAAAGAAAAAGCTACAAGCTTTACACCAAAGAAATGCACATCAACTGGGCTCTCACAATCCTTCATTTATTCTTTAATCTCTCAGAAAATTTAAAATGAAACAAATGTTTTCAGACATGAAAATTTCACAAACCAAACACCTGTTATTGACCAGCCAATTTCTATCAGATAAGTTATACTGTATCAGAAACCACATACTACTATTGTTTGGAGAAATAAAAAAAGCAAATAAAACAGGATCTCATTAATCTTAAATTACAGCTAGCCAAGTTGTATGTCTTTTTTTTATAAAACTGTATGATACAATCATACAGAATAGAAATTAAATTTCATTATATACACTCAACACTCAACAAACTCTAGCAAAACCACATATATTATTATTATGATCTTTATAGACATATACCTCATTTTGAACTTGAACAACAACCTTCTTGCCTTCCTTCTCTCACATACCAAAGTAGTGTTTCAGCCTGCAAAAATTTACAATTTCACTTATTTAACAATCCACAATGCAAGAAACATATTAATTAACAAACAAATGCTTGAAATACAAAACAATAGTTCAAACTTCAAACAGCTATTTTTCACAAAGGAACCATCCTTAACTTCAAATAAAATGTCACATTTCGCGTGTTTTGTTTAGAACTTCGAATTAAATAGATTATACCTTGTGCTTGGCTCTAGCGGTTACGGTCTGAGAAAGAGCAACAAGCGGCGGAATTACACCTTCTCCAACCAACAATCCCCTAATTCTGGCACCATTAACCCCTTCACACAACTGTAACAAAGTCACCACTGCAAACTCCTTTTCTTTCACCGACGCACCATCTTCGATCACTTCGACCAAAGCCTGAACACCACCTTCCTCAACAATTGCAGCCTTTCCTTCCTCAACTGCAGCCAAACTACTCAACACCACCAACGCCTTTTCCGCCATCCCCACCGCGCATTGTTCCTTATTCGCCTCTCCAGCAGCCACTACCAACTCCACCAATGGCTTCACAACACCAGCACACACCGCTCTCTTCTTATTCGCCTTCATACAACACAGTTTATACAAAGTTGTTAACGCATCTTTCTTCCCTCGGTTCGAGCCATTGATCAACAACGCCACCAATGGCGGTATAGCTCCACTAGCTCCAATAGACACCTTGTTTTCATCAATCATAGCTAAATTCAACAACGCGCATGCTGCGTTCTGCTTAGATGCCTCAGTACCTGTCTTCAAAACATAAATCAACGATTTCACAGCTCGTGCACTCGTAATTAAACGTTTATTCTCATCCAAAAGAGATAAATTAAGCAACGCTGTAACAGCATGTTCTTGAGTCCAAGGATCTGAACATTTAAGAAGCGGAATTAACGACTCAATAGCACCAGACTCACCGATTAACACTCGGTTATCTGATCTGTTCTTCGCAAGTAACCTAAGTTTCGCAGCTGCTGATCTCTTCACATCTATTGAGGTTGAACTTAAACTATCAACACACATCTTCACCGTCGGTTGCAAATCCTCCGGAGAAATATGCTCCATAATCTCCGTAGAAAAAGTATCTCGTTGCAAAAAACCTTCACACGGCTCCGGATCCGGATCCGGATCCGGTTTCTGGTTATGATCCGGATCATTCTCATCGTGAAAGCAAGCTAAACGTTCTAATTCTCCGGATACATCACTGCTGTAAACAGAGAAATCAAAATCACTCAACACCTGAGAAAAGTTATATTGTTCATCAGATGACAAGATAGAAGATGATTTAGAAAAATTGTTATTAGTAGTAACAGCGAGGTGGTGTAAATGATCGTCGATGGCAGAATCAGTGAGGTTTTGTGAGTCGACGGAGGAAGTGAAGAAATTGGAACGGACAGTTCGCATGGAACGGCCGAGATGTTTGTGAAACCTGGAAGGTGAAGAAGAAGATGAGGATGGGGGTGGGGTGTAATAGGGTCGGGTTATTTGAAACCGACCCGAGTTAGAAGTAGTGGTTTCGTGAAGAGAAACCATTTAGAAATATGGTTGAGAATTTGAAGTTGATGATGGCTGTGTTTTAAGAAAGAAGAAGAGTGTGGTGTGAGTGGATTGGATTGGGTACTTTCTTTTGCTTTAGGGGTTTGGGTAGGTGACGCTGTGTTTTGGTTTGGTTTTTGTGACGGACTTATTAGAGTTTGACAGCTAAGCATCGAGTCTGTTTTGGACAAACAAGAGTCATTCATTTAAGTATTTAATAATCAAGAAAATGACTCGTTAATTGCCCTTGAATTTAACAAAAATTTTACGTAAATGGTTTTCGAAAAAAAAAAGTATACAGCTATACAAGTGTCACACGGGCATCATCTAGACGAGGTAAAAGAACTAAGAACCACATTCACACTTAAATTTCTCAGTCGTTCGTTAATGCAGACCAACTTTTTATTAAAATGATTTTTGACATATAAAAAGTCTCATGCCATTTCTTATAGCTAAGCCAATGCGTTTGACGCTAGGGGTGTTTGCAAACACCAATTACTGAAACCGAATATTAAACTCAAGATTGTATAACATAAAATATTTATAAAAATTAAATGAAACGTTAAATAAAAAAGGTAGAAATATCTAAGAAAATAATATCTAACAATCAACTAATACAAAAAAGGATAAAACACTATGATACGTTTATCATTATCCAACCACGTTCCACCCACATTTACATTTTGCATTGCATGTTTTGAATTAGTGTTTCCACATTTACATTAGTGTTATCTTCCCACGTTTGCATTTAGTTACCCATGTTTTCCATCTTTTACTCTTGAATGATTGTATTTAAGCAACTCATAGTTAATGAAAAGGTAGAGAAGAAATTGAGAAGTTTTAGTTTTAGTTTTAGTTCTTAATCTTTATTTTTTAGAGTGTTTATCTACTAGTAAAGGCTAATTAACTTGAGAGATTGACCATCTTGAATCGATCTCTATCACACTACAGAGTACAGCATATGCTAATGAAGAATGACTGGTAAGATGTTACAACGTGACAAACATCTTTTGATCATAGTTGAAGTCTGAACATTTCTATACAAGACGGCTCATATTGATAATTTTGATATGTCATGTTTTATTCATCCATCAATTTGTCACATTAGGCGCAAATACATGTTCTATAATGATGGTATTAGTTCTTTAGTTCCTTTCACAACCAAGTACATTATTAACAAATTGATATTTTCACATTTAGGGGTATATAGACAGCCAGACAGGAGAGATAAGATGGGAGATTGAGAGGTTGAGGTTTCAAGAGCTGAGTGGGTGTATGAACATGAGTTTCTTATAGGATTGGGGGTGCACAAAACTGAGTATTTTTATATTGTAAATTTAGCTCTAAACAATAAAATGGTTTTACGATACGGTAAACTACATCAATTGAAGCATTGTTTTGTTATTTGGAGTACATACATCAATTGATTTATATCCTCTTTTCGATCTAAAACCCTAAAACATTATTTTGAAATTCAAAATTTTAAAATCCAATTTTCATTTCTTTAACGTCTTTTTACAACAATTATCTGTCGGATTATTTTTATGTTATAACCTCATTGTACATTTTAAAATTTCTCTAATGAACTTAACGTACTGCGTTTATATTATTCTTTTTTCTCTAAAAGGTTAAAAACAATTTAATTATTGTCTTGTTGTAACGTACCAACTTGCCAGTTCACTACTTCACTTTAATTATTAATAAAATTTACCCCGCTGGTATAAGAGTGGAGTTATACTACAAAGTTCAATTTTCCTATAAAGTCTAAGAAGCCATGAGATGATGACATATGACACTCCCTTAAAATTAGAAGGAATATTAAAGATGATAATGTCTCTATATTTTAAGTTTCACCCCATTTTTTAAACGTCCATATCTTTTACATACGATATTATTTTTTTAAAAAAATTGCACCATAAAAACGAGCATTTTCTTACCTTTAAAACGCGTATAATATTCATATATAAAAAACAAAAAAAAATTCACGTTTTTCAGCTCTTTGTGTTATTTGTCAAGTCATTGTGTTATTTATTCATGTCATTGTGTTATAACACAATAACCTAATGAAATAACACAATGATCTGAAATAACACAATGACCTGATGAAAATATAAATGAAAATATAACACAACGACCTGATGAAAATATAACACAACGACCTGATGAAAATATAACACAACGACATGATGAAAATATAACACAACGACCTGAGTAAAATATAACACAACGACCTGATGAAAATATAACACAACGACCTGATGAAAATATAACACAACATCCTGATGAAAATATAACACAACGACCTGATGAAAATATAACACAATCTGAAAAATATAACACAATGTCTTGACTAATATAACACAATGAACTGAAAAATATAACACAATGACCTAACAAATATAACACAATGAGCTGAAACTTCAAAAAAAAAATTCATTTTTTATATATCAATATTATATGCGTTTTGAAGATAAAAAAACACTCGTTTTTTTGGTGTAATTTTTATTAAAAAATATTATCGTATGTAAAAGTTATGAACGTTTAAAAAATAGGGTGGAATTTGAAAGCGAGACAAGACTAATATACCCTTGGCCTACCATTTAAAGTTTTAATTATTTATCATTATGCCACCTTGTGTTTATGAGCCATTGATCTTCATTTAATATTAGATCTAATGATCCAAATTCTTTCTTAGACTTTCTAAAAAATTTAGACTTTATAGTTGAACCTAATTCGCTGGTATAATAACATGTTGAAAAACAAGTAAACTTATAAATCGAAGTCAAAAAGGTTCTATAATCAAAATAACTAACTATTATGAAGACTATCACAGATAAATTATTTAAAATTTTTTTTAACAAATTTATGAGAGAATTATGAAAACCAATTATGAGCATGAAAATCATGAAGTGTTGCATTTTGTGGTACCAACAATTATTAGAATTATATGTATTTTTTCTAATGCACACAACTCCTCTTAGTTTAATACATTATACCTGTAAGAAGCCTCAAAAGAACTTAACTGATAAAGCCAAGCTCACAAGTGATAGTTTGTTGTCTAAGCTGACTGTTGCAATGCCTCAACAAATGCATCTTTGACCAGCGGGTTTGAAGCTGCAATCCGCTGAGCAGTGATGTCAAAATCACTGCCAGATCTATCACAAAATATGGCCAACATTAGTTGGGTGCAACCAATTCAAATTAAAATTTTGGGTTTTGAATATGTGATTATCGAGCCGAACTGAATACCCAAATTCAATTTTTTTACGCTTTTTAATTACTTTATATACACACTGTTTGTTTTTTAACCCATTTCTCTAATTCTTTCTTAAAATCATTTTAAAAATTATTGAAATTCAAAGAAACTGGATTTGAATAACCAGAAAACTGATTCAATGAACACCTCCTCCATAAGGTGCAACATCTTATTATTATGTTCTTACGGATCAAAGATGACTCCACCAGCTTCTTTAATAATCACAACCGCTGCTGCAACATCCCTAGGGGCAAGACCAAGAACATCAAAGTATAAATGGTAGACGTTGCCAAATGAATGAGTTGAGTAACATGTCAATAGTAAATTTTTTCGTATACATCAGGCTGACCCAAAACACCTTCGTCCAAGAACATTTGAGTTTTTACACAAATTAATAGTCAAATGTGCTTATAAAAATGATCCTATTTCAATAATTATGTGAATTTTTGTAAAATTCTATTGGGCTATTCGCATTGAAAATACACTTTCATGCCTTTTCACCCATTTGACCAACTTCATTTTTAGATGTTAATTAACACACTCATAAATATATAAACTCACACACATATATACATATATGGGCCAAGATCAAATGAGAACTCACCAAATATGTGAGAGCTCTGAGCATCACAGGCAAGGCACATGCCATTTCACTTTTTTTTATTCACCATAAAATTCAACATTTTTTTTATCTTTCCAACAATCCAACGCCTACCATATTGATATACATGTAAATTAGGTTTTTACGTGTAAAAACAATTCAGAAAATGTGTTATTTACACATGTGTAAGTTAGGTTTTTTATGAAAGAGGGAAACTAGAGAAACATTTTCTCCGAATTACTTTTTTTATTTATTTTTTTGTTATTTTTCGACTTATGATTTTTTATTTATTTATTTTATGTGGGTTTTTATATCTTGTAAAATGTGTGACTTAGATAGGTTCTTAGAGTTCTCACATATTTAGTGAGTTCTCATATTAACCTCCCCTATATGTGTGTGTGTATATGACCCACTGGAGATAAAACATAACCTAAATATACTCTTTGAAGAAATAATAAATTGGTTGAAATTGCCATTTCAAATTAAAAAAACATAAAAGAAAGTCCATACCAAGGACCACCATATCCTAGCAGATAAAACAGATCAATCCTTCCACATGCGACCCCACAAAGACTCAATGCACAAGAACCCGCCATCCTAATCGATCTTACCTGATTACATAGCAAACATGAGATTATGAAGTCATTTGTCACCATTTTAAAATATCAGAGAAAGACATATGCTCTAGTTTTACCTTGTAAAGCAGACTATTGATTCTATTTGTAGTGGCATCCAGAGTGGCCTTATCGATATTGGGTACAGCCTGCACTTTGGCATTAATCAATGTTAACGCAATGATATAGCAATAGTAATAACATAGAGGTTTCAGTTTTAACCCATTTACTTCTGAATGGGTAAACTTGGATTATAATTGATCTCTTAAGGTTTCAGAAAACCACATTGTAACATAATTAGAAGTCAAAAGTCCTACGGTGTATTTTTAATGGTTCTAAACTCCTAAAAGTATTATTAGTGTAATAAACTAATAATGTATCTTTTATAATTATATGTCCTGCAAGAATTACTTATTAAAAACTAAAAATACATAAAAAAGTGTTTACATAACCCTACCAGGCCAATCCTGTACTAGACTACCGACTTTGCTCCATTACTCAACCACCCATTTTGCTTCCGGTAACACATATAGCTCCCAACACTGATCTCACCATGATTTACAAAAGAGCTCATCATTTGGATGCTATAAGCAAGTTAAGAGTTACCTCGGTGGTAAGGAGACATGTCACTAGTTCAGATTGAGAAGATACTGCAATGTGTGGTAAGAAATCATCGCCTGAGCAAGAACATACTACTAAACAAATGCATGCCAATTAGGTAGCATTACCTTTGATAGGATTTCCATTGAGAAAGGCACCGTTTCCATCAACGGCAGTGAAAAGCTTCAATTCATATCACAAACATGTTAGTCAGCTTAACAAATATATTGTTTATTAACATTATTATGGTATTGTAAGTCTCGGTGTCTCACCTCATTCATGATTGGATTGTAAACAACCCCAACTACTGGGACCTTATTAATGGTAAGACCAATCGAAACACAAACGAACGGAAACCTGCAAGTCACATGTTAACTAGTAATTAATAGAGGAGAAAATTTTTCTCAACATGTAGTGATTTAAACTAAACATTTTAAAAGTACCCATGCACAAAGTTGATTGTTCCATCAAGTGGATCAACAATCCAAGTTGGTTGATCCGTCAGCTGACTTACACCATGGGCAGCAGTGGTTTCTTCTCCAATGAACTAAGATTTAGAACAGGTTTAATAGGCAGTAGAGAAACAGTTCAGAACTCAACTTTCACTAATAATACAAATGTATTCTAGCCATAAAGTAGCAAGTAAAAGGTGTGATCTTTAACCTTGTGGCTTGGAAAATGCTGCTTTAGATGATTGAATATGAGATCTTCACAAGCTTTGTCAGTTTCTGTGACTAAATCTACCTTCAAATCAATGAGATTGAAGATAAATGAGAGTGCCTCTGAAAGTTTCCATTCCAAATGCTTAAAAGCAACCAGATTTATAAGATACCCATTCTTAGAAATTTTATCATTTACCATCTTGACACTCTGGACTGGGAATTAATACATTTGGTTTGCAAGTCTTTAAAATATTTATTCCATTTAACCTTCTACTTCATTGATCTTACATAAAGACTTAAGGTTTAGGAAAAGTTTAAGAATTCTGAAAATGTTACAATATTGGAACAGAGAGAGCATGTAATCACTGGTACTGTCAGATAAGTCCTCTTACAAAAATATAGAAACTGAAACAAGTCCACACTATTACTTCTAAATGCATCTACATACAAATAGAACTTTCTTGATGATTGGAAAGCCACATGGCTTCATTGAACTCAAAAAATAGTTGAGCATATATAGAGTACAATTTATCAGTGTTTACACCATGTTTGCAAAGCACTGGTGTATGAGCATCTCTAATGTGAGGATGGAGATAGAATCCACCAAGGACAGCCAAGGATGGATACCAATACCATAGTGCCTCCTTTTGTGTTTAGGTGTTTTGTGGGGGCTGTCCTTCAACAAGGACGCACACACAGAGAACACAAATTATACAAAATCAATTGTGCAATATATTTAGAGAAAAAGTACAAGAAGGCAAAGCTTATATCTATTTGTTGTGTGTATTTACATCATAGTTGGTATATATTTATAGAGATGAGAACCTCATGTAAGCACAACCCTAAGGCTCTTTGAGCTACATATTGATATAATGTGACACTCCCCCTCAAGTTGGAACATAATAATGATGATGACCAACTTACAAATGTGGCAAGTCCAACTTGCAGGTAAGGCTTAGTGAATACATCGACTAATGGGTCCTTGTCCTGACAATGGCTTGGCTACAAGGTTGTATGGTTTAGCCGAGTAGCCAACTTGTTGGCTAGGGGCTAGCAGGGACACGTGTTGAAACATTGTTAACTTTTACTCTAATCCACACCAATCATTAGTCAGCTAGAAGCTAGCTGACTTTAGCCGAGTTGGATGGCATGTCATGTTTCTATTCGTTAGAAAGGCATTTTAGTGGGCTATAAATCAAATGTTTATATTAGGTATTTTACTAGGTCAACCGTTTATTTTGGCAATTTTCCTTGTTTTTTTAACATTGTCTGACATGCCTCTTCATATGCCAGGTATGTCCATACCTAACACGGGATTTCAACCATCAATCGTTACTTCGTTAGTTTGATGCTCGAGATGGTGCCGACCCATTCTAGGAGGAAACCGACTAGCTTGTAAAACCCCAACTTACATATGCCTAGAGAGTCAATGAGATACCTGATTGTTAATGGCTACAAGATTTTATCATTAGTGATATTTGATTTCGTGATTACTAAGCTTTTTACCACACTAGCAAATGCGGATACCGGGGGCTAATACACACAACATAAGGATTTAAAAACACAAATCCTAATGCAGTTTTGTTAAGTAAATTGCAAAATAGAAAACAGAGATAATACCGTTCCTTTATGCTCCACATGCTTAGTCTGGTAAAATCCTTTCTGAATAACCTGTAGTGAAATGAAGCACAAATTGAAATCAAACTTAGGCGATTTGAATACAATAAAAACCTAAAACTGATTTTGTAGTGCAAGTGTGTAACCTAACCTCTCCGGCTTTCTTAGCTGCATCAATGGCGACAGTGAGAAACGTATCTGTGATAACAAATTGCAATCATTGAATACAACATATATTGTACAAGATGTGTGTCGGTGATATCGGAGACGAATTGTACCTTTTTCAGCCATGTGAAGTCAAAAAGATGGAGCAATTGAGAAGTGATGAACTGATGAATGATGGGGGATTAAGGGGATGTTTGCGATTGCTTATTTTTTTAGATATATCTTTCGGCCGGAGTTAAAAACGAAAGAGGTACTAATTTATTAACTTTTTATTTCACAATAAATAGTCAAATAGTTCATCACTCTTCTCAATTTATTAATTTTTTTATGACATATTATTATTAACTTTTTAAAAGTTAATCTACCTATTATAAATTTATAATAATTGAGTAACACATCTACATGTCATCATTTTAAATACTCTACATAGGATTTTGCTTAGGTGTCATGTTCTAAATTAATTTGATGAAGAATTTTTAGACGGGTCATGGTATGCTCCATATTCGAAATAACCCGATATGTTTAAATTAAAAATTCACAAATTATTATCAATTATCTCTTAACCCGATATGTTCAAATACAAAATTTACCAATTATCATGATCTATATCTTAACCCGATATGTATCAAGTATCATGAATTATCTCCTAACCTGATATGTTCAAATAAAAAACTTATCAATTATTATGATTTATCCTAACCCGATATATTCAAATTAAAGTTTTACCAATTATCATTAATTATCTCATAACTCGATATGTTCAAATAAAAAATTAACAATTATCATGAATTATCTCCTAACCCGATATGTTCCAATAAAAATTTACCAACTATTATAAATCATATCCTTTATTGTAACATATGGTTTTTTATATGAATATATTTATAAATATCCAAATCGATTTAACAAGAGATATGTTAAAAATAATTTTGATATGTAAATTGAGACTATAAAATTAAAATCCGTGTAGTACACGGGTACTAATCTAGTAAGTTATAACTTACTCTAAATAAGCAATTTTAAACAGCCACTAACTCATGTTCCTTGATGATTAAAGTTTTTCTATTTGTCATTGAACCATCAACCCTCATTAAAAACACGAAAGCTAATTCTCCTAACACACAACACTTGTGTTAGTAGAACAACATCTTTATATAGAGTTTTAATCACTAATTTGACGGGTGTTAATGCTAACTTTTAATAATGTAATAAATCATTATCTATTCATTTTGTTTATAATAATATGATGTGTGACGTGATAATTACTTTATAATAATTTGGGCATTTTTAATTTATATTTATAACTGATGACGTATAATGAATTCAATCATTTGGCGTCAAGTTTACTTCAAGATACTTAACCGATGACGTATTTCCAATCAATTTTGTCTCTTTCAAATTCCAATTATTAATTTCTAAAAGGTAAGTTTTAAAATCAATTTCTATGCTTTTTTTTCCTTTTTCAGTTCGAACAATTACTTTTCATTTATTTTTTTTATTTAAAAAGCGTTATTAGATTCAATGACATGTCATACGTCACGTCATAAGAATAAATAACGATAATGTTCTGTTTTGTTAAACTGAAATTTTTATTGATAGTAGTTAATTTAAATTATTAATAAAGCCACTTCCTCATCAATGAAAAAATAGTTATACCTAACAAATTGATAAATATGTCTAGCCTCTAGACTATTGCAACAAATGGAAATTAAAACATGCCCCTATCCAACCAAAGCACCATACAAAAATTGTTTTTCATTCTCGCTAATTATACACGTATCTTGTTAAAAAAAATAAGTATATACATATTTTTAATTGTTAATCATACACCCAATCATTACATCTAAATAACGTGTATATGATTATAAAAGTCGTATAAGTTTTAATGATGTCAAATCAATCGGACTTGTCTCTAACGATTCATATCATACGAGTAACTTCAAACGACCCGTATACACCCACATGACGATACGTATACAATGTATATACAAGTCGTTTTTCTTTCTTTTAGTGAACTAAGAGTTCAGGATCATTTACTTAGTTGAGGCTATTATGTTTTTTTATTGTTATTGATTTCGTTTTTTTGTTGTTGTTCATTGATCTCAATTTCGTTTTGATTCCACTTTTCTTTCAACAGTTGTTTCAACGTCTAGCGGTCCAATATGTGCATGTCGAACCGATGAGTAGTTTTCAACACCGTGCACGTGAGTGAATGACGACGACATCAGGTTTGCCAAGAAAGTGACAAGTGTCTTAAAAGGTTTGTCATAGCTAAAATGAAGATTTGATGCCACCGATCCATGTAAAGAAAACAATTACTTATATTACTTGCATACTTATTATATCATAAGCTTTTGAACATCCATATAATGTTTTATGTCTCAAGAACATCTTTGTGATAAGTGATATACTTTCAATTAAGAGTTTATAGGTTCTAATCGTGTATGATGCCAGTTAGTGATGCTTGTATTTTAAAAGATTTAGGTGTTACTTTTAAACAAGATTAAAATGAAACTTGTTCGTAACAAAACACAACTAGCATATTACATAATGAAAATAAAAATATGCATAAAGTTTAACAATTAGACACTTATAACAAAGAGAACCAACAATTGGTTTCGTGGTCCAATAACATGCAAGTGATGTAACTCGTAAGAGTTTTCTGACTTAAGAGGTTTCTTATAGTGAGATGAGTTTTGTCCTTGATGATTTTCAAAAAGGAGTAACATCTGAAGCCTCAAAATCGATATAAATATTTGACATCTTAATTCCTGTTTTAGAAAAACTTACTCGGATATTGAAGTCATTTCAAACACCATTAAAATAAGTAACGAAGAGAACGAAACACTAAATTCTCTCGTAGATTTTCGATAATTGTTTAATAAATAATAAAGAAAGAAAGAAAAGTATTAATTGAAGTACTATTTTTATCCTTCATAAAATTCGAAACATATATTGTTGATTAAACAATCTTAAAAGAAACTAGTTTCTTAAGCTTATGTGAAGGTTGATCGTAAACAAGAACCTCGCATGTTTTATTTGCTTTGTGATCTTTGACCTCAATCGTTAACCGCCAATTCATTCCGCCTACAATTTGGGTGTCACCTTTGACTACTCTCACAAACATCATAGTACTATTCGTAACTTTATTGTGTTCACTCACCGCAAACCGTCCCACATCTATGACAATAGGATCATCTGTACTCGCGATCTCTAGCCAGTTACCGACAGTTTTTTGCCCATTTTCGGCAAAGCAAGTGTCAAATAAGCCAAAGAAAAAAAGAATGACGACGACAGAGAAAGATATGTAGTGATGAGTCATTTTCAAAGAGTGAGCTTGATGATCTCAAATGTGCCATGTTGATGTGCTATTTATAATCACAAAGGGCTGCTAATGCTCAACCATATATCTTAAATGCAATTAATGCACATCAGGAAGTCAATTGACTCTTCTTCTCAAGTGACCAACTACATAGACCCGTAGTCCCTTTACTTTATTGTATTTATAAATTTGGTCCCTTAACTTACCTCTCACATATTTACTACTTTAATACTGAACTTGGACTTACTATCATTTTAGCCTTTGGATACTTTGACAATTTACTACTTTAATCCTTACTCTACTTTGACATATTATGACTTGGCCAGTTTGGATATATTTTTGTCTTTTAAAATGAGACAAATTATCACTTTACACTGTAACGTGCATGACATGAAAATTTTTTTATCAACACGTGTGTCAAAGACACATGCGGGTTCCAACGTTGTTGGAATGAGTCAATTAGAGTTTGTTTGACCCGGTTTCAAAACAACTTATAACATTTCTTATATTTTTTTAGATAATATTTAGTTGGTAAAGGAACCTCACTCGGTATCTATGACTGTAAGGACATGCGACTGTAAATATATTAACTCGTGTAAGAGTTTAGAGTTTAATACAATAATAGTACAAACAGATTTATCTATTTTTATACACTAGTAAGTACTTAATAGGAACGTTCAATCTTACTAGCAACATTTTGGATGAGACAATGAACAATGAAGGAAGACTTGTGGTAACACAAATTCGATCCCTGAGCCAAATGAGTTTAACCGCTAGGTTGTTGTCGTGCCTACGGGCGGGTTAGTGGGGTTTTCCCGAATTGGAGCCGAGTTTTCCTTGAAATATGTGAGTTTGGACTACTCAGTGATGTTTGCGTCCTTAAAGTGTATGGAGTCGCTTTTCGTCATTGGGTTATCCTATGTAAACGGGCTTTATTCATTTCATTGTAAAAAAAAGTAAGTGCTTAAAAAATGTATTTCGTCTATTCAGTAATAAACTAATTAATGCAAATCATGCCCGAATATCTATTTCTATACTCGTGTATCCTTAGATTTTGTCGTTGCTTGTCTACTTGTAATAACCGATACATACGTGGATAATCATATGAGCATTTACTTTTTATATCTGCTTATATAAAATAAATATATTTTCCGTCAACCAATATAATCATTAATTGCATAGCTATACTGAATTTATTGTAACGTCATTACAAAAATACAAAACCCGTGATTTTTGGGTGGTCAGCGCTGATATTTAAAAGACTGACATGTATAAGCTTTTTAACAAAAATATAATCTAGTTTTAATTCTAAATCATTGTGGTCCTCAAGCCCTCAATTTCTCAAGGAAGGATGCAACTAGCTTGAACATATGTAACGGGATGAAAGCCCCCATAGCGCCGAAAACACCACCCTCAGGGCGCTACAAGTGTTAGCTTTGTGTGTTGACGTGATGAGGATAACGTCATGTTTGTTGCAGAATTCTAAAAAAATTGAATCATCAAACGCCTTTATTAAAAAAAAACTCTTTTTTCCGTTTAAACAACCAAGCTACACAAACCAAACAAGCAAAAAACTCATCTTTCTCCTCTCAAAACTTATAAAAATTGCATCTTCTAGTTTGAAATTATAGTATCGTTTGTTGGATCATGATGATGATACGTCTTTGGATCAATATGCTGAGGAGGAAGAGGTTATAAGCGTGACTCAATTCACAGAAGAGTTAATGGAAGCACGAGCATTCACAGTGGAATTGTTATAATTATGTGAGTGGGTTTGGTAAAATTTTATGGAATGGTTTTGAGTGGTTGTGAGTGAAGGAGAGAGAAAATATATGGATGGAGGAGAGAGAAACGGTAAATTTAAGGAAATATATATGGGTAGAAGAGAGAGAAACGGTAAAATGTAATGATTAATGTATAAATAGTATTATTTAATTGAAAGAAAAAAGGAAATGTAGTGTTTTTAGTGTAATTTTAAAGATATGGAAAATGAACCTACTGTGAATGCTCTAAAAGAGGAGGTCGGTGACCCTTCATTTTTATCTTTTAGTGAGTTTTAAACTTCATCAGCTTTGATATCTCATTTAAGCTTTTATCAACTTTAGCCTCCTAAGTTGGATTTTAATTATTTGCAACTTTGGCCCCACTACTTCACATATTTTGCAGCTTTCATCCTAACTTTGACCTATTTATGATTATGACCCCTAACTTTGAATGTTTACTCTTTAGACAAAAAAAACTTTTTTTACCAGTGCGTGTGGCTAGGTTGCCAACGTGAGACACTGAGACTTCACTGTCTCTATCGTCACAACACAACACACGACACGTGTTGGAGTCAAAAAGTGACAACTAAGACCGGGCCGTCACATCACATATTATGGTCATGTGTTGTTGAAGTCAAAAAGTGACAACTAAGACTGGGCCGCAACACACAACACGTGTTGAAGTTGAAAAATGACAACTAGTTAAAACTATTATATAAACCACATTTAAAAACTACACACGAGTTAAACAAGTCTACCTATGCGCGACTTGACTCGAACATAACCAAACCACAAATTTCATGCTAGGCTAATCTGGTTTTAAAAATTCACAACCACATCATATCATGTGCACTAACAAATTCATGTTTTTGAAATTCAATTCATAAGAGCAAATACATTAACATCTATCTGATTAAATGTAACAACGTATTCATCAAGTAGATACCAACCACAACCTTAATTCATTCATTCAGATCTAAACACTTGCAGATTATTTCCAGTCTTTCCTGATATCAAACGTATAGTTCAGCTCCAAGTAGCACTTATTATCATCATCAAGAAACTGCGAGAACACGAAAAGGGTGCGGTTAATTAGTATATATATTATAGAAATCACAAACTGTGGTTTAGAAAAAAAGTGTACCTTAGTTTTTGCTGAATATGACCCTCTAGCAAGTATCCCAGAAGGAGTTGTGTCTTCAGGAATTATATGAGTATAAAGTTCTTGTTGAGGACTAAAAGTGCCAATCATTTCTTTCGTTTTGTCAACTGTAAACAAACTCAGTAAACTGTAATTCAACGGTATATAAATACAGATATTTAGGTACAAAAGTTGTAACATCCGCCCCTCGTACCAACCAATATTATAGATATTGTCAGCTTTGCCCGCAAGCAAGTAACGAGGATATTGCACATGACTTAGTTCATCCTTGAATTTCTTCTACTAAAATACAAGGCAAAAAGCGCAAGTAGTTTTGATCATAAACAAAGCATACCTTTGACACCGGTTTTCCAGACTGTGTTGGTGTACTTGAGACCCGAAACAATGTTGTTATGAACTTGGAAAGTGAACTTTATCGAGTAACGACTCCCTTCTTTCAGCGTAAACCATGTTCCTTTAACTTTTCCATTATCGGGAATACGAAGAAGCAAATCCTCTCTACCAGGTGACACAATAGCAAGACTCAAGATCTTGACTTCTGGATCTAGTGTTTCTGCAACAGTAATAACATCAAAACAATAAAGTTTCTGTATATTCGAAACAACATTGCATTTACGAATTCTAATATCTCATTACCGGCAACAGAGTTGATGTCCACGGCTCCAAGAAGTTGCTCTTTCCATCTCATCAAGCTCTCATCATCCTATAAAATAAACATTCAGAAATTACCTCTATCCAACAGGTTGCTCCCAAAAAGATATGAGAAACACTTTGAAAAGAACAACAAGTGTACCTTGTCTGCTTCATACTGTTCTTTAAGGGTACGTCTAGGGCCGATTTGTATCTTCCCTTGAACGTCTTCATCATCATCATCTTCGGTTACATATAACGAGCACTCGCTCATGTTCCTGTTAATACTTACCACCTCATTTGAATCTTCAGCTTCTGAATAGGCTTCACACTTCTCAATGTCCATTTTTTCCACAAATCCCATACTTTGGAACAATATATAACAAACAGTAAGAGTTAGCAGATAAATCTGTTAGAGAACATATGATGTTCACCAATGAATAAATTAAGACTAACGATGAAACCATTGAGAATAATATGTGTTTATAGGTGCATAGGGTAGAAGATTAAAAATATTAAATGGTCATGTGTTGTTGTTAGGGAATATTATAGAGATCATGATGGTCACTAAGGTGCACTTTCTTCCATTTATATGAGACCATGACCTCAAATACATGAGCCAGCTTGGCAATGACTGGATTGTCAGATATCAAAGATACCATTTTGACTTTTTTTCTTTGTTCTTTTGTTGTAATGTAAAAAGATTGTGACACTATGACATAAGTTTATTATATGCTTTAAGATAAGATACTATAAAAGCATTTAACATATTTCATTGGGTATATTATGTACTATGATCAACACCTGACTTGTAGCATTGTAAACCTATTCATATTAGTTCCATTAGCCTAAATCAACTAAATGAAGGACAAATGACCATATTAATTAATATGTGATGGTTTAAGATCTAAGTTTTTTTTTTCGTTATTGGTTTTGAGTTTCACTTTTGTACTTATCCTTGCCGAATGCAGCTATAGGATAGTCGTAGGACGTAGGTCATATTGGAACTTGAATGGATGATTGAGATCTCTGTGTGACGTTTCTTTTATGCAAATGGTGAAGGTCATGTTTGCATACATATCTCTCGAGATGATTCTAGACTAGGTATACCTGCTTTTGGTAAAAAAATGTTGTATGAACATCTCAGCATAACAGCTTTGACATTTAAATGATGTGTGAGATTCTAATGAATTTCAAGTATGAAAGCTAGTGTATATATTTTTCTACGATGTCATATATCCTGGATATTGATATGTTTTGTCCGATTTATAGCTTACATTGTTCCCGTCATTCGACTTCAGTTTGTTGGTTAGAGCTAGAAGCTTGTTATAACCTACAACTCTGTTTACGAGTTCAACAAAAAAACACATGAACACAGAACACAGCTTGGTTAATCGAACTCTTTTTTATTTTATACATTACCACCTATAATTTAGGTACATACATGCAAACACATGAACATCCAACCAAACACAAAGGACAATCAAAAATTCACCATCACTTACAATTACAAAAGGCTAACAAGATATACGGAAAATAGAAGCTGTACTTTTTACCTGTTTGGTTAACCTGGTAAAAATCGCCTAAAGTGTACTTTTAATCCCAAATGAACCCCTTTCGAGCTATACCAAGGAAGTATTCGTTTTGACAAAGTGTTAACAAAGAGAAACTTGCAAGATCCATATCGACATTAGTCTAACTAGAACGAAAAACAAACCCAAAATGTAAACGTCTCAATATATCAGTGTTTATAAATCTGACAATAGCAAGATGTAAACTTGTGATCATGATCATTAAATTAAACAAACCGTAACATAAACAGTTGAAAACAATGATACAAAATTTGGTACATAAACATTCTAGTATCCCAGCTAAAAATCTTCTCAACAGCCTTAACCCAATTCTTAAAAATCCAACTAGCCAAAAGGAAACCACAAATCAAATGAAATAGGCTGCTACACGTCCCTTGTGGGTTTAACAATATTGTATCTACCTCTCCATATTACTTATTGTGTTTTTGGCTTGTGAATCTTGACATATGGAAGAATTCCCATAAAACATACTACCTCGGGGTTCCAATCCCGCTGTTTTGCACGACAAAACATTAAGAATGTGTTTGCAAAATAAGAGTTGAATCCCATGAAAACATGCCACAATGCATGACCCTGAGGGTTAATAGGCCAGCTGGATATATGCGTGCAGAAAAACCTATCACCTAACCAACACAAACTACCAAGGAAAAGGGTGGCAAAATATAATTTGGCCAGGCGTTTGGCAGACGTGTCTTGTGTGTGTATGTAATACTTGTACATGCGGGGTATACACAAGAGGCAAAGCATCACATAATGAAGTTTGAAGCCGACATCAAAGCGGATCACGGAGTGGATAATGGCAAAAGAGATACCGTACAGGAAGAGAAATGTTGGCATGGTGCTACGGTAGTGCCAATCTGGTGAGTAGAGGATGTATATGTACAGCAGCATTTCCCATACCATAGGAGTCTCATCACTTTGCTGCTGCCTGAAGATTGAACAACTCCACAATGATCAAATTCAAGTATAATCGCACTTTTGGATGTGTTTTTTATGTGTTTTCAAAGCCATTTTGTGATATAAAATAATCAGATGTTTGGATGTGCTTACGTTGTTGAGGGTGTTATAATATCAATTATGTTGGTATGTTTTAAAAATTCTGATTATATAAGAAAATAATAAGTTAAAATGTCAAATTACCAAAACTGACATTTTTTTTAAATAGAAATAAAGTGAAGTATAAAAGGGGGTAATAGGTGATTTTATAAACTGATACATCAAGAACCCAAGAATGAAGAAAATGTACTTACACATGTTGCAATGTGGCATGATACATGACGCTTCCAATACCGAGGGCCATATTTGACAAGTGAAGAACACTAAACCTCTTTTCAAATCGTTGTAGCAAGGAACTTACAAGACCAATGAATGCCAAAAGGATGCATGGGACATTTGAGATGGTATTATAGAACTCAGCAACATAAGAAGAATACACATAATTCTTTTCACACCACTCATGGGACGAAGTCACTGGACCCCAAAAGCTTGATATACCATCAGCCATATAAACAAAGTGTATTATGTTGTCACCACAAGCTATGCTCCACTAATGCGTCATCACCATCACAATGTTATCAAGCCGACGTTAACTGCAAAAATAGAGAAATTTGAAACTTTGAGCAATCAACTGCCAGAGAATATATTATATCGACAATATGGATAAAGAATTATGTTAGAAAGTTGAACTATCTATCCAATAACAAAAAAAAAAGATCAGAAAGAAATGCTAAGAAAAATAGGAGCTGGGTGAAGCATAGTGGTAACATATGGCCCCATTATCAGCATCTACTGAAGAAAAGGTAACTCATACAATCGCAAGTTCGCAACAAATGAAATTGCCAACCAATGAAGAAGAACATCTCGGATCTAGCTTATGGCATCTCTTGGGAGCAATTAAGAGTAATTAACAATACCTATCAATATTATATAACTGCGGTGGCTAGAATCATAACTATCCCCTGAGTCATAAAACCTCAACAGCTTAACTTATAAAAGAACTTAGAAATATATCATTTGATTTTCTATATTTTTATTTGGGATCATAATCAATAAGGATGGTTCATTATATGTTAACTGATGACTAGATAGGAACAAGAGAATAGATAGTCACATGATTTAATAGCTGCAAGAGACCAAAAGCAATACCACTTTATTTAAATGTACATAAAAGAAACCCTCCTCTTACCAAATTAAGTTTATATACAGCAAATTTGCACTAGGACACCTTTCAGTTACCTAACGCATTTATTAACGTTGCCTTTATTTGCCAGCAAAAAAACAAGAAATTGTACTAAAGATAGAATAACTTACCCTTTTTGCTACAAGCATACCATAAGAGTAAGAAAAAATAAAGTATGTGACTACTATCAAGTTATGAGGTAGAAGCCAAGCCCATCATGTGCGCTTTCAAATCCTAGGTAAAAAATCTCACCAGATAGCTAATATTAAATTATTTTTAAATTTTTATTTAATCCTTAATTCTTACTAAATAAGTTTCCGGATAAAAATGGCTCTAAAAAATATTTCACTGATCTTTATAGCTTCTCAATGTGTTGTTCAACCCTTAACTGTCTTCAATCATGTATGATTTCTTCTATATACATATAATTTCTGGTACATTTTGTTGAATATTATGGTAATGGAAATTTTTGGTATTTGAAGGATGTGTAACTTTCCATTACATAATATATTTTATATTTTTTTATGTTCGCTTTTTATTTCTCGGGACCACCCTTTTTTTTGCGCCTCTTGCCTTTGAAAACTATGACAATAACTAGTATCTCTTAAGGCATAATCTCTTGATTAGGCTCTCTGCTTCTAGAATAGACAATTACACCACTTGTCCAATTTTCCAGGATCTCGGGTGCGTTCTTTGTGACCTCACACATCGTTGGGCTGTCAACATCCCCTTGTGTAATAAGTGTCATGAATCATGGTTTGGCGTTATAGCATCAAATAAACAGCTCCAACTTAAACACTAACATAAACTAGTTTGAATTTCCATAAAGTAATGAGTCGCATATTGAATACACAAGAAACACCATTACATGCTTAGATGCAATCCTATTTAGTATGTAAATCTCCATAAATTCACTCTCCCAAAAACACAACATATTGGCATTTATAAAGATTAGCACCGTCATCAGGAAAGTGTCATAGATCATCCCGTTAAATCTAAATGGGAGCAAGAAAAAAGAGAGACGGTATGTGCGTTTGTAATGGGCTTGGCTTAATTTTTTTGTGTGTGGTAGTATATGCTTAACCAGCACGTCGAGTTTAGGTAAAAATGGGTTGTTCAAACACTTAATGTTGAATAGAGGTATAATAATAATCTTTATACTAAACTCGCTTTGTCGTATTACGCGAATGTGTAACAACAACAAAACCAAATGAAGGCATGAATGACCTCACAGCTTAAATTTCCAAAAATGCAAATCCTTAATACTTTAACATTGTACCTCAAATACTTAAGCTCAGGACTTGAAGCATACAAATTAAATTAAATCTACTCGTATAGTTCATTAATTGGATCCTAAAATAAAAATTATCACTTAAGGTTGCTATTGTTGTGCGATTAGACAAATGCAATTAAAGTAACAACTTGTTAGTATATTCGAAATTAGGGTTTAGAGAGATGAGATGATATGATATCCCGATTAAATAGCAGATCCCAGATCCAATCATAGGCTAATAATGCGTAATTAAGGCAGAAGAAATTGATAGTAAAACTAGAAAGAAATATGAAAAATGGACCTGCATTCGTTGGGGTGGTTGTTGGGTGTTTGAAGTTGTGCGTAGATCAGAGGTTATTTGTGCCTGCTGTTTGTTTGATTTAGGGATTTGATGATCAGTTTCACGAAGACCATTATTTCCCCTTTTATATGGAGATCCAAGATGAGTGGGCTACATCATACATGAAGACGTGTTGTACTTAATTTTATTTTAATAAAACAGTAGACTTGGAGCTTTTTGTTTTTTATATAAAAGATCTTTTTGAACTTTTTTATGGATGTTTTAGTTTTGCGTTTGTTTTTTTAGAAAACATTTTATTTAAAAATGTATTTGTGTCATCTTCTTAAAGCATGCACGTAATAGCATCTTCTTAATTCTTCTCAATACCGTTTACGCTATTTTTTCTAATCTCTCTTAAACCCTAGCACCCTCACCATCAGCCGCTCACCCCCTTCAGCTGTAGTCATGCCGTCGTCCAGCCACCGACGCCCCCTCCTCCTCCCTATGCGTTGTCGCACCCCTATCCTCCTCCCTCTGCACCGTCGCTTGTTGTAATTTTAATTTTTTTACTCTAAGTTTTGATGAAATATTGGAAGTTAGGTTTTGGTTTTTTACACCATACGACTGTTGTATCTACTGTCAATTGGCTATAATACGATTGAAGTTAGGTTTCAGTTTCATAATCAAATACTCATTAACCTTGTTGGATTTGTTAACTCTGCCCTAATAAGAATGATTTGCTGTTGTTGTTATATACTTATGTAGCATTTTTATTGTACATCCATTGTTAGTTCTTGTTGTTGTACCCATAGCTCATCTTAAAACAACATTTGTTATGGGAAGTTTTAAGCTAAAAAAAATCCCCTTCTCATCTTGTGAGGTGTTTTTAAAGCCAAAAGCCTTTTAGACGTTATTAAACTTCCTTAATTTTGATATCAAGTTGCTGATGCTAAACTTTCACTATTATATTAACTAGGATTTGTATCGTCTCTCGCGTGTTGCGTGAGAGTTATTATGGCGTCTCGCAACATACATAAAATTACCTCATAGCATTACAAAAGTTTAGTTGCAGTTTGATACAAATTTTTCGATTATTTGCTAATATATCCAACTATATAAAATATACCGGCTATGCTAGCGACTTACTACTATTATATCCAAAATATATTGTATTATAGTTACAAAAATTTGATGTAGTTAGACATTGGTGACCAAAATGTAAAACGCACCTAGTAAAGAGATCAAATATTAAAAAAGTGCCCAAAATGCAAAACTAAAAAAAAAAAAATTAGTAGCCAAAATGAAAACTCACAAAAAAACATTATTCAAAAAGTTTTGGTGGCCAAAATGTAAATTCACAAAAACAACTTTTATGTCCAAAATGCAAAACCAACAAAACAATGGTGTTCAAAATGCAAAACTACAAAAAACACTTTTAGTGGCTAATTACAAAACCCACAAAACAGTTTTAATGGCCAATGTACAAAATCCAATAAAACAACCGTGGCTAGAATGTAAAGGCATAAAACTATTCATCAAAATTTTAAATTATTAATATATAATTTGATTTTTTGTTATAGTTCTATTTTTATTTAGGTGGTGTTTCGGATTGCTTACCAATCATAGAAGTGTTTATTTTTTAAAAGTGTTGTTGACTTATGTTTTTTTTATAAGAAGTTACTAAAAATATTTATATTAATTTTTGTGGTGAAAAAGCTAATAAGTGTCTCTAAAAGGTGTTTGGATTAACCTAATAGCATATTCTAAGAGGTACATTTGTATTAAAAACCAAAAGTTATTCAAAAAGTTAGGTTTTGTGGCATTTTAGTTATTTTTTGGCTTTTTAAAACATCTTTATAACCCTTTTAAAAGTTAATGTAAAAAATGCTTTTAGTACCGTCAAACATTTTTTAGCTTAGTGAGTTTTATCAGTCAATAAATAGTTTTCAAACTCAATTCAAAACGCACTCTTAGTTGTGGCATGAATTTTAATTTTATTACCAACAACAGTCTCAGACTAACTGATTATTGGGTTTATTATTATTTTTATAACATGATGTGACATATCACATGACAATTATTTAATTTTTATTAATTTAAATTATGACTTATTGATTGATAGTATTCACTACTTGATTGGGAAACCGTCGCTTAAGTTCTTTGAAGAAATAGTATGATGTTGAATACCTAAAAAAATAAAGTTTTAGTAAAGTCTAAGTTACACGTCATGTCATGAGTGAAATTAGACGTAACAATAAAAAGACACATGTCACTCTTCATAAAAAAAATAACCACCTTGTTAATAATATGCTGCTGTTCAAAAAAAACACTTTTAAATTTTATTTGTACACCTTTAAAAGTTTATACAGGTCGTATAAACCAACAAGGTATAAAATTCTTTTATAAGTATTTTAATCGGATTTAATATAATTGTTGCTATGTGTCATGTACCACGAGTGCCAATTTACAATTTATAAAAAAGATGTTTTACGTACACTTTGAACTTTAAATTTGAAAGAGTGGTATGCATTAATCCTTCATTTCGTACCTTTTACCAAACTCTAGTCATTTAGCTTCACACGTCATCGGAAAAAATGGCCGGCGTTTCACTGATCACTAATTTTCCGTCCAATTCATTATCACCGATATCATACCCGAAAGCAACCTCCAAAATCTCAAAACCTTTCGTCAAATCAATAACTTTTCCCTTAAAAAACTCAACGAATTCAAAGCTTTTTTCCGTCAAAAAGAAGTTCAATTTCACTGTACGTGCTACAACCGAAGAGAATTGGGAACCAGAATCTACCGACTCTACGTTAGCAGTGGCGGAAGAAGATCCGGCGCCGTACAAAGAGCCGACGGAGATTGATCTGTTGAAGAAGCAGCTGGTTGATTCGTTTTACGGAACGAGTCGTGGATTGAGTGCAACGAGTGAAACTAGAGCGGAGGTTGTGGAATTGATCACGCAATTGGAGGCGAAAAATCCGACTCCGGCACCGACTGAAGCTTTAACTCTTCTCAATGGTAAATGGATATTGGCGTAAGTGATTCATTCTTTTATGTGTTGCTGCAGTTATTTGACCTAATTGTTGAATCGAATTATCCGATCTAATGTTTACTGCAATCAGGATTTGTAGTTGTTAGTTTAGTAGTTAATTTGGTATTTGATATTCAGATCTTCATAAATAGATTGGTTATGTGAATTTTGTAGTTGTTACTTTAGTAGTTTTTGTACAAGTTGCGGTATGCGGTGGTAACCTTTTTGGATAGTAAAACTAAGTCGTTTAACGGACTATATGGATATCAGGTGCAAACATTTACATAAACCGAATCAATGGAACCAAACCATTAAAACCTAACCGAACCGTTGGATACCTGAACTGAACCACTTCATGTAAATTTTTAAAAAGATTAGTATCATTGCTTTACAGTGGAAATGTAAAGCCTTGAAGTATATAGAATAGCAATCACATGAAAACTAGATGGTTTAACTTTAACACTAGCCATTCTATATCAATTTGATAGTTAACAAAAACGAAGGTGGCGAAATTCTGAGTTTTAATGACATTGTTGTAATACATGTTATACGGTGATCTAGACTTACGGGCTCCCCCTACTCTTTTTTTTCTTCATCTGATACGACTGTAATTTGTAAGTTAACACAGAATGGTAGTTGATGTTAGGTGATACACTTTCAAGTTCATTAAAGTTTACTGTATATATTTGGAAAATGATTGTTACATGTAACAAACTCTTATATGAAGAGAAGAGCTTGATGGTTACTGATCCAGCACATGTGACATTAAATGAACCAAAATTGAACAGAGTACATACGCTTGTTTGATCTGATCAATTCATGTGATGCTCTTATCTTCTTGTTTGTGTGGCCCATTTTTTGTTGTTAGTAAATTAACCGAGTTGAACCGGACTAAGCTCGGCTTGTTTGATTCAAGGGAGCTTGAGCTCAACCTTAGCTCTATGTCTAAAGCTTGAGCTCAACTTATTTATTATTTAATTATTTTATGTAGTTATAATTATATCTATAACATAATATAATTTTTTATTTTTTCGCATAATTATGTATATAATACTATTATAGTATTTTCTGTGTAATTGTATTAAATAAAAGCATCATGTATTATATAAATAACATGTCTGTTTTATTAACTGAGCTTCAACTTTGGATCAAGCTGGGGCTGAGTGGCTGACGCTTGTTTAAAGCTTGCCTTGATTCAAGCTTTAGCAAGTCGGCTGAAATAGGTTATGAGCAACTCTGCTCATTTGCACCCCTAGGGGTTACTCTTTATTTTTTTGAGTGCTTCAATACTGTTAGTAAAAAACAACGAGACAGAAATCCCATAATCAAATATGTAACCACTTGACTTCTCGATGATATCTCTGTTCGGTATTTGATACATGCTTTTGTGTTTTGTGTTACTGCAGCTATACATCCTTCCTTGGTTTGTACCCTTTGCTGTCAAGCGGATCCCTTCCGGTGGTGAAGGTTGAAGAGATATCACAAACTATTGACTCGGAAAATTTTACAGTCCAGAACAGTGTCGTCTTTTCTGGACTGGGGTCCAAAACTGCAATCACTACAAATGCTAAATTTGAAGTCAGAAGTCCTAAGCGCGTACAGGTGTGTCCTACAAACGCTTAGATTTTATCTCAGGTCAACTTAAAGGTTATGATAAAACTGAAACGTCCTGAATGAGTCAAACATGTCAAAAGTGGCTTAAAACATATTTCAATGCATAAACATAAAATCACTTTTGGTATCGTATTCACCACATTAATAACCTGTTACAGAATCTAACGAATGGATAATAGGTGACATAGAAATAACCTGAATCGTTGTTTGAATGGCAGATAAAGTTTGATGAAGGGATCATCGGGACGCCACAATTGACAGATTCCATTGAGTTACCGGAAAACGTTGAAGTTTTTGGACAAAAAGTGGATCTGTCTCCCTTTAAAGGCTTGATTACATCTGTTCAAGACACGGCTTCCAATGTTGCGAAGACCATTTCCAACCAACCGCCATTGAAGTTCTCCATCTCCCAAGCAAATGCAGAGTCATGGTTATTAACAACTTACCTTGACGATGAACTTAGGATCTCAAGAGGCGATGGCGGCAGTGTCTTTGTTCTCCTTAAAGAAGGCTCCAAGCTTCTTCTACCTTAAGCTCCAGGTTAGTACAATGCGGATAAACCAGTCCTTTGTCATCATAAATAAACAGATGATTAATCTGATATGTAATATGTCATAAAGAGTTACAAAAAAGATGGTCATGAATTACTGTATGTTTTGGGTGTCCGGAAGAAAGTTAGTGGTTTTCAATGTTATACAAAGTTTATGTAATCTATAAGTTGAAAATATTGTGTTTTATTGCTAAACTAGATATGAGACTGGGCCGCGCGTTGCAGCGGTTGGGTCACGTGGTTGGGTTCTGTGTATGTGATTTCGTCGCATTCGTTGATAAAAAAAAGTTTCATGTCACGTGCGTCACGACACAAAGCCGTAATGCGTCACATATCGAAGGGCAACGAAATACTAAAAGTTAGAAGTCAAAATGATAACTTAGTCAAATCCGGAATGTTGAAGTCGAACTATATGTCAAAGAGAAAGAGACCAAAATCGAAAAGTCATTAGGGGCTAAAATGAGTAAAAGTTGGGGACTAAAATCGTAAATAAAAAAAACTTAACAAGTGACAACACGTGATTGGGACATGTATCGCCACGTGAAAGGCTGGTGTCAACTGACCTTAACAATTAGGATGTTATACAATGGTGGATTAAAAAATCCGTTGATGTCTAGATGTCTAGTCAATTTATAAATTTCTAGGGAGTCAGGCGAGTCGTCAAAGTTAATCTAGATTTGGTGCTAAGTTTATAAAATTCTAGTTGTCAAGATCAGATATAGCAACAAATTTGCCAAAACACATGGTTGTGAAAAAATCACGTTGCAAAATATTTTAATAACAATTTAGTCAAAAAAAACTTCTCACAAATTTCCGACGAAATGCACGCGTTGCTAGTTTTGCGACGCAGTCTAATATTTCTTGTTATTTACGATAATTTTGATGTTATTGTATTTTATTTGTTGATATTGTGACAAATTTGTCATAAAATCTAATATTTATTCGTTTTATCATAAATTTACAACATTATTTGTTTTGTAGTTAATTTTTTAGAAATTTATGTGAAATATTAGGGTTTTTATTCTTTTGAAGTTTTATTGAAAATTCATCACAATCTTGTGCCAAATATTGTGTTGTGTTAAACTTGTGACAAACCACCAAACAAAACGGTTGTAGAGCCGTTGCTGACAGAGCTGACCTTGTATGGGCGATTGCAATGATCGGGTGTTAACGTCTCAAATGAGGATATGCCACAATATTAAAGCCTCAAACTTTGCTACGATGATTATGTTGAAAAACGAACGATTTTAAAAAAGACATATAAAAATGACCGGTTTTAAAAAATGCATACTTATTGGTACACATAAAACGAGTTTATAAAAACGATTTTTTTAAATGACCAAACAAATGGGTTTAAAAAACATAATGGTTAAAAAATGAGTGAACATAATAAACCAGATGGTTTTAAAAAACTAAAAACTCTAAAAATGATTAATATAGAAAAAGAAGTTTCGAAGCTAGATAATTTAAAAAGACGTTTATAATAATAGCGTTTTAAAAAATATGTATTATTTGTATATTAAAAATGTTTTATAAAATAATATACTGGGGAAACAACTCAATAATAAAAATAAAATAATTATAATAATAATAAATAAACAGTTATAAAAATAAGGCAAATTGCGTCAAATAATCGCAACTAACACCTATTGGCCGAAAATAATACTAACTCAGTTTATTCATTCCAGTGGTTATAAATCCAATTTTTTTTGCCTCCAGTGGTCCGACGTTAAGTACACTTAACGGTCGTTAACTTTTTTTTTGATTTTTTTCGAATTTCAAACCGATATTTTATGGATTTTAATTGGGGGGAGGATACGAGTCAGTTGATGTAAATCTTACCTTCAATTGGTGCTCCAAATGGTTTAATTTTAACATCTGATTAAAGCACCGTTAGGGTGTAAACACCCAATTGAAGACCGTTTCGTCGTTTGGAATACCGGTTCGAGGTAAATACATCAATTGACTCGTATCCTCCTCCCGATCAAAATCCATATAACATCGGTTTGAAAATCGAAAAAAAAGTTAACGACCGTTAAGTACACTTAACGGCGGACTACCGGAGGTAAAAAAAACTTGGATTTGGGACCACTAAAGAGAATAAACTGAGTTTATATTATTCTCGTCCAATATGTGTTGGTTGAGATTATTTTTGGGCAATTTGCCTAAAAATAAAAAAAACATTTTTCCTAAAATATACAAAACTAACGGTGTTTTTGCCATATAAAAAATATACACTTATATATATGTATATTTTTTAGATCTTAGCTGTTTGACAATTTGCATCCCTGAAGTATTTTTGACCATTTGTAATCCCGTGATATTTTGATCATTAATGAAAAAGTTAACTGGAAAATTTAACAAAGTTATTTTTTGATGCAAATGAAAATAAAATGCAAACGTAATGAATGAATATGAGATTTTAAAACAATAAGAATGCAAGTGGTTAAAATCGATAAACCACCTAGATAGATACATATAAGAATTTATTCTTGTTTATTTATTCCTTTTTTGACAAATTCATAGCAAAAGTTTGTAATTAAACAAGTGTATACTTGAGAAGGGTTGAAACCTCTTTTTTATGCTGTTGATGGGATTTATATATTCTGTCCTAGTCTTTTTGCGAATCACATGTTCAGCTTTTATAGCTTTTATGATGTTTGCTTAATTGTTCTTATTGCATGCTTTATTTTTTCTTCTTTTGTAATGGCTAAGGGTGTCATTTACCAACGTGTATCAAGTGTCGTGGTCCGTAATACATCAATAACTAGCTACTTTTGTTGCAAGCAATGTGCAAATCTTAATTTTAATAGACGAAAATTCACAAAATGTTCATTACGAATGAAAAATGATAATTTCTATTTAGTTGTTCGACTAGATAATCAAAATGCCCATTTAGACGACTACGACTAGCATTCTAGTCTTTTGGCTAGCTTTCTGTGTCGCGTGTTCGACTAACTAGAACATGGACATTTTTTACATAGAAAATTCAAATGGAATATTATGTAATTTTTTTTAAATGATCATTTTGAGAATTTTTCCTTTTAATAAAGCAATGTGCATGGAATATTTGTTATTTTTTTTAATAAGTTTACTGCTATCTATTACAATCTTATATAATAAGTAGTTTGAGATTCTATACTTAGAAAAACATGAGAAGATAAGTAGATTCAATGGTATAAGTTGCAAGCATAGAACCATTTATAATAATGCTATTCAATTCATTCCCATTCACTATTTATACACATGCACTTGACACTCAAACTCAAACTCAAACACTTACACATACAAACAGCATATCTATGGAGCACTCAAAAGATGTGGAGATTAACTCACGTCTCTATGAAGCTCTAATGAACAAGGACGACGACAAAGTGCTTGACTTATGTGCAAGCATAAACAAAGGCCCGTTGCATACAGTTACAATACACGATGACACCGTTATTCATATTGCTACTTACCACAAGAGAAATGACCTTGTAATAGCCCTCCTAAATATGGTTCGTGCTTGTGATTCACACAAGCTCACATGGCAAAACAGCACTGGAAGCACCATCCTTCATGAGACCGGCACCAACAATAAGACGGTTGGTGCTGCGAAAGAAATGCTACGCAGGGCTCCAATGTTGCTTGGTATGGTCAACAAGCAACGTGAGACTGCATTGTTCTATGCGGCTCGTCATGGCAAGACTAAAATCTTTAAGTACCTACATGATGAAGTCAGAAGAACAAATCAAGGGCCGGATTTGAAAACTTTTCTTATAAGAGATGATAAGTCTTCCATCCTCCACCTAGCAATTCTTAGCAGAAACTATTGTAAGTACAATTTTGAATTGTATTTTTATGATATCACACATAGGGGCAGTTTGTTTCACCTCTTAATGGTTCAGTTCAGTGCTTAATCATTCAGATTCAGCATTCAGAGCGTTTGTTTCATAAAAAAAGAACCTCTGAATGGTTCAGTTAAGTACTGAATGGTTAAGAGATAGAGAGACGCTGAATGGGACTGAATGGAGCATATAACAACTTTACTCTCATCTGCATTTCTGTCTCAACATCCCTCTCATTGATAGAGCCTCTTAATGGTTCAGACCTATTAACCATTTAGCACTTAATTAATGATTCAGATTTTGCCAAACAGCCCCATATTGTTGTAATCAGACCCAAAACTTACAAACACAAACACAAAATATTGAAAAACTTGCCCAAACTCTTTGATTTTATTAATCAATATTAAGAAAAACTCAAATTACAACAACACTTCATTGAGTTGTATATTGAAAAACTTTTTTGCTGTGTATGTAAGCTTTTAGTATGAATGAACTCAATGAAGTGTAGTTGTATATCTTGTATGGCTTTTCGATCAAGCTAGTAAATTTTGGTCTGTTTTTATCATGTATCATTTTGTGAGTTGTAAGCCTGCAGGGCCAACATATCATAAAGTAATTAATGGGTACCGATTGCAGGGATGGCTTACGAGATAGCGATGACGCATAAAAGTTTGATGAAAGAAAAGGATGAAGACGGGATGACACCTCTTCAACTTCTTTCCTGCCGTAAACTAGAACCTTGTTCTACAAATTTCTTTGCGCGTTGGATATACAATCGTAAGATGATACTTAACAAAACATTAACTAGCATCTGATGTCTAAAACTATAGAGCAAATATTGAGCTTTCAGTTGATCTTGTTAATTATAAACTTAAAAATTTTGCAACTTTTTGATGTTAGTAATTGACCCAAATGTTGAAGACACAAGCACCATGTTGCAGCTGGTATTAAAAAACATGAGGAAAAAGAAGTTTCGTTGCGTATGGGCGACTAAACTTATTAAGTTGTTGGTCGAACACGACACTTCATGGGAAAAAACTGAATCAAGGTTTACAAAAACAAGAGTGAAATTTCATGAATATGGAAACATTTCATCCACTGTTCAACAACTTGTAACAACTGCCAGTCATTTGCCTGATACGCCACTGCTGTTAGCCACGAAACACGGGTGCACACAGATTGTGGAGGAAATTCTAGATCAATACCCGCAAGCAATAGAACATATTGATAAAGATGGACGCAATATTCTACATGTAGCGATCAAATATCGTAACCATGAAGTTTTTGATCATGTGGTTAACAGAAAGCATGCAAAGGAAAGATTGAGAGGAAAGATCGATAAAGATGCAAACACGTTGTTGCATATGGTTGGCGAAGAGGTTCAAGATGTCGATTCTGATCTAAAAGGTCCCGCCTACGTACTCCAAGATAATATGCAAATGTTTAAGGTATGAAGTAAATATGTTTGCATACATAGTTTTGTTCATAAATGTGTATATTGACATTGGTTATTTATTGTGCAGAAAGTGATGGAGGTATGTACCACTCTAGATCAAAGCAAACTAAATTCCCAATCAAAGACTGCTGAACAGTTATTTTATGAGAAAAACAATAAGCTTAGAGAGGAAGCTAAGAACTGGATGATCGAGAGTGCGAAAAACTACACGGTAGTTGCAGTGCTGATCGCTACGGTTGCGTTTGCTGCAGAGTATACTGTACCAGGAGGTTCTAATCAGGACACAGGTAAACCAGTTCTGAAGCACAAACCACTGTTCAGGTTTTTCACTATAGCAGATGCAATGTCTCTGTCGGCAGCCTTAACATCCGTTATCATGTTTCTAAACGTGATCACATCTTCATATCGGTTTAAGGATTTCGAGAAGTCTCTTATTCGTAAGTTGAGCGCAGGAATCACGATGTTGATGATCTCAGTGGCAATGTTGATGGTGGCGTTTGCTGCCACACTTGTTCTCACCATCAGTGCTGGGAGGAGGTGGACTGATATCACCTTATATGCCATTTCGTTCTTCCCAGTCATTCTTTTCGTATTTACGTATTTTAATGTTCAAAATACAAGGTTTTCGTCTATTTACCATGAGTTAAGACGCGTGTTCGTCAAACATATTCTTCCATTGCTTTGGAAACCGGCACCAAAACCAGCCGTCTGGTATTCTGGACGAGAAATTACCCCTCCTCCGCCGGGCATTTGACATAACAACATACTTGATTGATTTCGCATAAATAAATAATTTGGCCTAGCTAGCTTGTTATATATTAAGGCGTAACATTTATATTGTTTTCATTGTGTGAGAAATAATGTATTCGAAATATCAATAAATGGAGTGTTTGAGTTACTTGTGATTTCTTTTGGTTTTGGTATGAGCAGCAGCATGAATTAAGCTCTGATCATGTCATGCAGATCAACCACTTCTATATAACATCTGCATTTGTATCTATGATTATATAAATGGATACTTTTTTCCCCTAATTCCTTCCCACTCTCTACATTAATTTTCATCATTTGTAAGTTACATCTCAGACTTTGTTCGAAACAAGATTTCGTATCCACAATTAAGATCGAATTAACAAGATTCACAACAAGAAGATGATTTCATTGAATCAATATAACCAGTTTACATTGTATGAAAAGACACAACTTACAACAGAAATCAAACTAACTATTTTACTAATCTTGTTGGTGGTTACTCAACTAACTTAATTCTTAACCGTCTTCTTCAACAGTCGCGTCCCTTTGATTTGCCGATGCTTAGTCTGTTGCCTACAATAGTTGTGACTGTTAGTTATGTGTCATATATATACGGTTTGTTAAGGAAACCTAATTCCATATTTACAAATCTATACATCTTTAAACTAAATACATATTAGTCCCTAAACTTTTCTAACAAGAATTATACAATTAAAGTCTATCGGATTTACACAAAACACACATACATTCACTGCACTAAAAGCAAAAGGTATCGTCGGTTCGGCGAGTTTGCTGTTCCATCGAGCCTAGATCAAAGATGTTGATAAAAATAAAAAGGACTGGTCCATGTTAGGACTAAAGTAAGATGAAGATGATTTATTGTTTGTGTGTGTGGAGATAATAAGAACAAGAACAGAAAATTACTTGATCATGCAAACAAATATTGTGATTTCATGATGAGTTCTTTACAACACATACATGGGTATATAAATACTACATACATGATAACTACCTTATCAAAATCTAACCGACATATACCCTAATTACCATAACCGACTAATTAATAATAATATTAACAACACATACTCCTTCCGTCTTATTTTAGTTGTCATAGGACCCAAAACGCAAGATTTAAATAAGGGAAAATTCCCAAAATGTCCCTTTTGACAGTTGATTTATCAAAATGTCCCATTTGACTTCGTCATCCATAGGCGTCACGACTATAGTTGTTTTAGTCGACGCCTACGGATTCTAACAAATAACAAGCTTTCACGTCTCCAAAGTGGTAGACGCCTATGGGCTTTGTCGGAAAACGACTATGGGCGGACGCCTATGGGCTTTCTCGGGAATGGGCGGACGCCTATGGGGACGACTATGGTCGTCCACCACTTTGGACACGTGGAAGCTTGTTATTTGTTAGATTCCGTAGGCGTCGACTAAAACGACTATAGTCGTGACGCCTATGGATGACGAAGTCAAAGAGGACATTTTGGGAAGTCAACGGTCAAAAGGGACATTTTGGGAATTTTCCCCTTAAATAAATATTACTCTCTCCGTCCCACTAAATTAAAGTGTTCATATTTTCTTTTTTATTTATCTCATTTCATGTTTTCAATTTTAAAATTTATTGGTCAATTTTCATATTTACTCTTAAAACACACAAAAATAACATATTCAAACAACATGACGTACTCACGTAATATTTATTGTCAAGGGTTATTATTGTTAAATTAACAAAAAAAAATCATTTAATATGTCTAAAACTTTGTGTTTTTTCAAATCAAAACACTTCTAATAGGACGGAAGGAGTAGATTATTATACCTCTAACTATAAAATGACAATAATGTCATTACTTAAAATTAATGACATCTTTTTGTCAATAATAAATAGAGGTAAAACTGGCAACTAATTACACATATATTTTTAAATTGACATATAAACTACAACAACTAACAATAAAAAAATATACATTTAAAATGTAACGGAGAGAGTATATTATAAGAGAGTATATTACAAGTCTGATTAATCTCTTCGATAGCTCTCCTTAAGAATTGAAGATGTGTGGTCATGAACTTAATAACGAGCTAGCTAGCACATGTACGTGGAGTAAATTTCTCCGGTCACTCCCTCCTAAATGGGTTACACGTACCTTGGTTTTGAAATTAGACTATTAGTATTCATTATCATGCACTCACCTAGCTATTTACATACAAGACTTTTGACTTATGAAAGACAACTCAATCACCATAAATAAAATTTATAAAGAAGCTGATCAATATAAACAAAGCGAGAGATTGAAAACTAAAATGAAATAGCAAGCATATATAAACTTATAAAATCCCATACCTTTAACACTTTTTGAAAGAAACTACACGCATCTACATCAGACAACAAGTTGTGCATACTTCAAATCCAAATCCAGATCCAACACACTTACTTAATACATATCTTCACGACTTCACTAGAGCTCGAAATGTAAACCTCAATGACGGTTTCCTTTTATTCATTAAAGCAATATACGACACTGGTCAAAAACACAAAACAATAGAGGCCCGTTAATTTGGTAAATGAAATAATGACATTAAACAGGCGAGTGTGACAATGAATTGAGTGAACCATCAATCACACGTGTAGATTGAGGTTTGTTGTCCCAAATCATGTTATGTATTTTTCCCATCATTTTCTTGAGTACCCTAAACATGTCCTTGGCAATGGTCGAGTACTCTGGTACGTACGAGTACACGAAAACTATCACCGGGAAGAATGAAACGCTGTACAAGGTCATGTTAGACCACGTTGCTTCACTAGTGATAGTTAAAACAAGTGTGGCTGCAAATGCTACCATCATCATTGTCACTGAGATGATCAATAAGATAAGTGCTGCAAGTTGTTTCTCATAAAGCGACGATGCAAAATCATCGAAAGTAAATGGTGATGTCACAATATTCATAAATATGATAACGGATGTCAACGCTGTTGACAGTGAAATGGCATCCGCAAAGGTAAACAGGAGAAACATGGATCGGTCACGAAGAACTGGATGACCATTCTTATCAGGACCACCTGGTACCGTGTATGCTGAAGTAAATGCAACCGTTGCGATTAACACAGCAACAATGGAGCAGTTTTTTGCATTTTCCGACATCCATTCTTTTGCTTGGGAGCGAATTTCGTCATTTGCTTCAAAAAACACCTCCGAAGGCGTCTTTTGGTCTGCGTTTCGGGTAACCGTGTCTAAAGTTGTACATATCTTCTCCACCCTCTACAAAATAAACACCAATTAATTAACTATAATGATTTGGTTTTAAAGGTAAAAATTAGTTACCTTAAAAAGACGTTGATCTTCTTTGAGTTGTTGAGCAGGATGTTTTACATCCTCCTTTAACTCATCTACTTTACAACCAACCATGTGTAACAAAGTGTTATAGTTCTTATCAAGCCTTCCCCTTAATCTATCCAAAGGATACTTCATTTCTTCGACAACATCAATGATACTATAACGTCTATGCATTATAGCCAGATGTAAAATGTTATGTCCATGTTTATCCACATGTTCCACGGCCTGAGGATACAGCCTGAGTATTTCCCTAACGATCACGGTTGAATCGTTTATGGTTGCTAACAGCAACGGAGTTTGGGCTTTATTAAAATCGTCGGCTTCTTGAGTTGTTGCAGTGATCATATTTTCTTCTGCAGACAACGTGGTTGTTCTGTATTCGTGAAACTTGGAACCGCGATTATCGGTCCATGATTCTGTGTCTTCCCATGAGTTGTCTGATTTTATCAGCAAGGTAGCGAGTTTCATTGCCCATTCACATGAATGTTTTTCCTTCTTCAATCCACGGATAAAGGAGAATTTACTTTCTTGGTCATCAACATTTGCGTCTACCACTAGAACATAAGCACTTTCAATTATTGGTGGTTCGGTTCAAACTGGTATTTAAAACATTGCTCACCACGGTAACAAGTAACATGATTGATTTTGTTTTCTTAATTAATTAACGGGGTAACTTTATAGAAACATAATCAACTTTTTGTTTTATTCCAATTAAGTCACTTAAACTTTATGTTTGTTTTAGTTAAGTCACTCAAATTTTATTTTATTTTAAAGTTGTGAATTGAGCAAACTTAAGGGGTTAAATATGTAAATATGTCAAAGTTAAGGTTCAAAGTTATAAATATCTTAAAGTTATGAATGGGTGACAAACTTGGCGTTCTAAAACACAAGGTCTCACTGACATTGTGACCTTGTGTTTTAGTATAAACTAGTTTAGTGTTAGCGTTATGCTTAAAAACACAACATTCAAGTGGTAAAATTGAAACATAAGATTTATTTCAAAAAAATGTTTTAATAGTGTAATAATATTATACTCAACTTAAAAAAATTAATGTTTGATTTAATGGTGTAGTTTTTTTTAATAATTTCATATAAAAAAGTTATGTATGCTTTAAAAATACTAAGATATTTAATCGTATGATATTATTAACTTTATCCCTAAGTTACATTTTTATACCATATCAAATATAAACGACTCATGCATTGAAGATGGTTGAAAATGTAACTATTCTTAAAGGACCAAAAATAATTAGTGATATTACAATATATTTTATATACATATTTTAAATAAAAAGTAATTATAGTGAGTGAAGATCTAATACGATGCCACATAAGCAAATTTATTTTGCTTTATTATAATACAGATCTACAAGGTGCCTTATTTTTAAGCTACATGACTTCGTGATCTACTTCGTTGCCATGGGTTTCTACTCAAAAGAAAAAAAAAGTCTCTTACCACTCGGCTACCACCGTAGTGGCTAGGGATTATAACCCACTAGCAATTTTCAGAAAATGAGTTCTCAAATGTAGGTGTCCTTATATAATGTTACATTCAAATGATAATCATATATTTGGAAAGAACCAATGAGAACTGTATATATATATATAACAAATTAAGGTATTATATATATTTTGTGTGATCGATCTTACGCTTGAACATCATCCTTTTGAAGGATGTTTTGGGGCTGAATTGCGGTTTGATGGTTGAAAGAAGTTGAAGAGGAGTCATGTCGTTTGCATCCTTCTCATTAATCAACTCTTTGTGATTGCTTGCTATATCATATGCAACCCCTGCATGCAAAAATTAACACATCACGTACCCACATGACTTAATTAATCTGTATGCATGGATAATTAATAAAATCAATCACAAATACACCCACACTTACTATAGTTCCTGCTTAGAATTGCTATATGGAGTATAGTAAATCGGTCATCCCTTCGAAGAAAGGTCTTCAAATCCAGTCCTGAAATTGTTCTGCCCACTTCATCATGAAGGAACATATAAATATTAGTCTTGCCATGGCGAGCGGCATAGAATAAAGCAGTCTCTCCCTCTTTGTTGACCATGCCAAGCAACATGCGAGCGCGACGCAATATCTCTTTTGCAACCACGACTGTCCTCTTGTTTGTGCCAGTCTCATGGAGGATGGTGTTTCCGCCACCATTTTGCCATGTGAGTTTGTGAGTGTCAGATGAAGGCACCATTTCTAGGAGCTTGAGTGCAAGCTCGGGTTTCTTTTGGTATATAGCCATATGGAGAACAGTGTCCTCGTGTATGGTAAGCGTATGCAAAGGACCCTTGGGAATACCTCGGCATATATGGATCACTTCGGCATCGTCTTGATTCATTAAAGCGTTATACAAAAGCTTATTGATCCTCAAATTTTCATCTTTTGAGAGAGCCATTTGATGAGGGATGGGGGTGTGAGAGTATGAGACATTATAGTAGTTGCAATGCATGTTTATTTATAGGCTTCAAATAAAAGCATTTAATTTGCATAGAATCTAAATTTCTTGCTAAGTTTTCAAAGTATAGAATCAAATGTTGCAATGGTTAATATTCTAATGCATATATGGTGATTACATGTAGCAATATTAATTTACATTAATACAATCTCATTAATTAAAATGACCCTCTTAACAATTTAATTCTCAAACCTCACTAGCTACTAGCTAGAGAGAATTAATATTTGTTAACGAATTACATTTCCACCATACAAGTAAGGTGTCATTGTAGATTAATTAAAAATATAAGTTGAGTGTAAGTTACAAGAATAAAGTGTAATTTGAGTATCTGAGCCATAATCCAACTTGCATTATGAGTATTTAAATTTTAATTTTAGTAAGAGAAGTACCTAACCTTTCTGAATTTCGCAATTTGAGTACCTAGAACTAACAGATGTTAGTTAACTGTTAACTCATAGGGCTATTCTGGTCATTTATTATACAATGTTAGGGTTCAGTTAGTAATTTTAGTTTTTGTTGTCTCACTAACAATAAATAAATAGAACGAAGTTTTCTAAACTCTAAAATATACGTTCCACATGCTTCGAAAATCAGATAGAAGCTGATTTTGTTCGAAGCTTCTATTTGATGTTCGAGCGTGTGAAACATAGATTTTCAGGTATAAAAAACGTCGCTCTACTTGTTTATTGTTAGCGAGACTTTTAAAAAATAAAATTATTAATTTAACCCTAACATTAGATAGGAAATGACCAAAATAGCCCTATGAGTTAACACTTAACTAACATTTGTTAGTCATAGGTACTCAAGTTGCAAAAATCAGAAATGTTAGATACTCAATTGGCTAAAATTAAAACTTAGATACTCATAGTAAAAATTAGAATATAGCTTAGGTACTCAAATTGCACTTTATTCAAGTTACAAATTAATCACGTACTGAACTAAACTTTAAAATATTTCATTCAATTCTAGTACTTACTCTTACTGTAACGTACTATATATAGATGATTTATCTAATTAAGATGAAGATATAAAGAGAGGAATTTGGACATGTGATTCACAAAAAGCCATAAAGTAAACTAGTAAATTTGACAAAAGTATATACTAATTAAAACAGCATGCAATCTTTTTTACCGAATAAATCCTTGGCGTGCACTTTTATATTTTCATCCAATAAGATGATATATATGAGTTTAATCTTAGTTTCCATTTTAATTGAAAGATACTAGAGTATAAGCTAGAGATGTCACACGACAAAATTTGGGCCAACAAAAAACTACTAATATGCATCGTTCACACAAAGTCACACTACATTATACTAATTGAATTCTTTGCCATACATCCTCAGTTCCTCACAACACCAGCAAGCCAACTCTAGGAATATATCATGTCACAGATACCTTGTTCTATAATGAACTCACCGTGAAATACATATGAACTAACTAAAACATGTTAGCTTATGTTGGCGAGTCTACGTTTTTAAATAGATATCCCACACATATGCAAGCATCACTCCCTAACAAATGTCAGCATTAGTTATCCAACATGCACTTCACACAACACGCAAATGCAAATGCAAATGCAAATGCAAATGTTATGCACCAAAAACTCATGCCATCGCTTACTTCACCTTAGCATTAACCTCGCTCATCAATTACTACTAAACAAGCATGTCTTATTCAAAACACATATGCAATTTAGTTGGCAAATACAATTACCACTTCCGGTAAAGTTTATATATGTTTATACATGTCTTTACCCACATTCACGATGAGATTATATGAGAGATTTCACTAATAGAAAATGAGTGTTTTTCTCAAGATTTTTGCAACAAGTTTGTCATAAACACGATATTTGCCACCTGTTTAAACGACTTTCCGACGAAAGATTAAAAAAAACTAAATGTTTTCACAAATTTTCAACAAGCTAGGTGTCTACAAAACTGCATGCTATTGCAAATTAGTTGCAACGTGGGAAGTATTTTCAACAACTTCTCAACACACCACGATCTACTTGTATCAGGCTTTAAACACAAGACCTAGTGCTACAAACACAAATGTATTACCAATGAGCAATTAACCATATTGGCTCTAAACAATTATTTAAGATATGCAGCTATTAAGTTTAAACACTCGAAATAAATAAAATAAAAAAATACGTGTTAATGGCAAACATGTCTCAAATCACGGAGACTTGCAACAATTTGGCGACAAAAATATATACTTTCATTATTTCTACAGTTCTCGGGTTGTCGTGTGTCTCCTCTTCACTTGGCCAAACCATATTAATCAATATTTTCTGCCTTTCTCAGTGATACATGCTACCCTTAATCTCTCTTGAAATACCTCAATCCTTATCTAGTTCATCCTTGTGTTCCCACACATCCACCTTAACACATGCATCTCTGCCACCTCTAACTTTTGGACTTGCAACTTCTTGATGCCTCAAAAATCAGTACCATATAACATAGCTGGTCGAAGTGCAACCATGCAGATTTCTCTTTTAATCTTGCTGGGAGCCTTTTGACATACAATACTCCCGTGGCCGATTTCCACTTGAACCAACCTGCTTGTATCGGTTGAGCTACATCATTATCAATGCCTCTATCTGGACAAACGACTCTAGATATTTGAAATTGTTTTTTTACGGCACAAGCAAGTCCTTGAGCACTGATTGATGTAAACCCCCATTCCTAGCACCCGTAAAATTACAATGCATATACTTTGGCTTAGAACCACTTATGCTTAAACATTTATGTTCTAGGACTAATCTGAACTCTTTTAGCCTATCATAAGAATTTATTTGGACAATTTGTCCAAAACTTTCGCAAAACAAAACAGACTTAATGCCGAATCTTGGTGAAGGCCTATCTTTACAGAAAAAAAGTCAGTGTCTCCAACCGGCACATAGACACTCATTTGGATCATCATACATATCTCTAATCATCATTTCTCTTTGAAACCCCTCTACTAGTAAGGCTATCCCACGTTACATGTCTAGACACACCGTCGTACATCTTTTCAATGTAAATGAACACCATATGTGATTCCGCTTCTTTTCCATGCAAATTTTCATTAGTGTCCTTAAAATATGAACCGCCTTCGTTGTAGACCATCCTGACATAAATCCAAATTGGTTGAACGTCACTTGGGTTTCTCGTCTGATTCTAGTCTTGATAACTCTTTCCACAGTATAATTATGTGACTTAAAAGCTTTATCCACATGTAATTTGCACAACATTGATCATCCCCTTTGTTCTTGTACAACGAGACCAAGACACTTCTCCTCAACTGATCTGACATTTTTTTTGTCTTGAAATATTAGTGGTAAAAAATTTGGATTTTTCAAAAGAGACCAAAATCTATTCCACTAGCATCACTATGGAAGTGGCAAATGGGGGCAATGAAGGGAGACTTGTGATAACACAAGTTCGATCTCTGAGTCAAACGAGTTTTACCGCTATCTTATTGTTGTGTCCACAGGTGGACGTGTTAATGGGTTTCCCCCAAACTAGAGTCAGGTTTTAATAGGTGAGCTTCGGCTATCCAGTGCTGTCTATGTTAGCAGATCGTTTGGGGTCGCCTTTTACTATTGGACTACTCCAAATAACCGGACTTTATTCGTTTCGCTGTAAAAAAGATTGAAAAAGAAGAGTTTCCTCATTAGAGTGGTGATCGGTTCAAAACCAAGGTTTCATACCAAGAAATGTAAATAATTGGGTGAGCCACTGACACATACCCTTGAAGTTTCCGTATATTCCTAATGATACCCTTCCATGATTTTCGTTGGGGACGGAGACACCAAACACAATTTTCCCCTTTTGCATCTTCACCAACACACAAACAACCACAGCGCCGAAACATCTCCGATTTCTTCTCCTTCAGATCTTCGCGAAATCAAGTCAATGGCTCCACCTTCTCTGGCAGCAAACGGCGGCGATCTACTTACCGGAAAGTCGCCGGCGATTAGCCGTGTGTCTTCAGTGTACAGCGAAGTTCAAAACAGTCGTCTCGATCATCCGCTTGCTCTTCCATCCGTTTTTCAACAGCCGTTCAAAGTCGTCGATGGTCCTTCTAGCTCTGCTGCCGGAAATCCAGGTATATTGTAATGCAGCCTTTTTTTTCCAGTGAACTAACTTCGTCTTCTTCTTTTGGTTTTTATATACGATTGAAATAGGTTTATATGTGCTATTGATTTACTGGATCAGTGATGAAGATATGATTACTGAATTTTTACTGCAAGTTACGTTGAGCTGCTATTTAAGTTCTAAAATTTGAATTTGAATTCATTTAATTTGTAATTATTGATTAGATTTAGATCCTTCATAAGAATATTAGATCTACAGGATTGTAGAAGAAAGCTTCTCCTGACTATTTGGAATTTTTATTTATAGGATGGATCAACTTCTAGCAATTAGCATAAGTGAACAAATGTTGATAAATGATTTTTTTCATAATGTGTAGATGGAAAAATAAGTGTTTGAATATAGAGGCTAAAGCTTCGAAATTTCTTGAATTAAGGAGAAAATAAGCTTTTTAATTGTATGTTTATCTAGCATCTTGGTAGTTTTGGTGGAATGGAAGTTTTAAAAAATAATAAAAAAATAAGCTTCGTTGTGGTCAAACAGCAATATCCATAAACTAAAGAGTGGCCTTGCCTGTGGCTAATCTCTGTAGCCTACGCAGAGGGATATTTCTTTCGTCTCTTTTTTAGTGTTTGACTCTTGCCTTTTCAAACTTTTCTATGGTAATAATCATAAGAATCTTAAAAGTGATCACAAAATCAATCTGTATCACGTATTTACACTTTGTTTTGTCAAGGTTGTGTTAAGTTTTTATTTCTTTGCTATAACCGAAGGTCTAGAAGGATTTATAGCTCACACTTGTTGGATTAAACTTCTGTAGATGAGATTGCGAAACTTTTTCCTTCCTTATTTGGACAACCGTCAGCGTTGCTGGTGTCACACCCCGACTCCCAGGGCCTGACACGTTGCATAACATCAGCCAATGAAATAAAGATATATAGCGGAAGACTTTTCAAAAGACCATAGTACGGTCCCAAATTTAAACTTTTCATTAATTGTTTTACAATAGTAATAAGCATTGTCTAACACTCGACATGAGTGTGGTACATTGAAACTAAAGACACTAATCCCGAGCATCTTCAGTAAAATCCTTCCTCCTATGTGGAGTGTCATCAACTAATCCAGTTCTAGCTAGGCCTTCCTAGCTAATATCCTCGATTATTTCTTTCACCTGCATCACGAGCTAAAAGACGTCAACAACTATGTGTTGGTGAGTCATAACCAGTGACGTAAGACATATATAAAACATTTGGACATCATCATTCATACATGGGTGGTCATAAGTTATCTACAAGCCAACTCTTCTCTAACGCCATATCTGATGGTGGCCAACTTTCGTTAGAGCCTGTTAACGTATATGCCGCATACAGGGATAAAGAAGGTACCCTTTTCTTTGACCCCTTTTGGTCACATCATCATATTGCCTAGGCTTTTGGTACCTCTCCTGTTACGAGCAGTCAGTCTACCTAATTGGATCCAACTAGACGCATATACATCCCGAGACGGGGCCGGTAGCACTCAATGGATCTACCCCCAGAAGCCCTGTCTTAATGACTTGCCCTGTGGTATGTAGCCGTCATCCTTTTCGTCGGATGGCTCGTCAAGAAGCTTATTACCGCGGACCAACAACACAACAACCGGACGAACCTGGAGTTGAGGTGCGTTGAATCACCAGGTAGCGATCTACTTATAACCACATATATACATATGCGTACACATACATATATATTCATAACATTCATAAAACATTTCATACTTTTCATACTTTTCATACAAGCTCGGATACAGCCCCGAAATCATAAAACATGTAAAAAGAGGGGCGGTTAGACTCACCTTAGTGTAGCCTAAGTATCACGATCTGATGGCTAATTGAGACAACCCTGTAATCATTTCATACTTATTAGGATTCATTCCTCTAGGGATAATCCTATCATTTCATTACCTTAGTCACATTATATGACTTAAGGGATGGCTTTAGTCCTTGGCATAATTATTTCACTCAGAGTGCATTTAGCATCTGAGTCAGGGTTATCCTATGTTCTCATTATCATTCTATTTAAAAGCCATATTATCATATCTTCGTGTTTCTCACACGACCCTATTATTCTTTGAAAATATACTGTATTCCTAGTAATATTATATGACTAGGAATGTTCTATTCTAAAACCCTGGCCTTTCCATGGACTTAAGTCATACATATCTTAAATAGGTACGGGATCTGAGACGTTACCTAATGAGTCGAGCAGAGTGAGGGCTTGGGTACGAAAGTCTCTCTGGACTTGAGCAGCACCTTGCCTCGTTCAGCGGTCCCGGGCTCACGTGCTTGTGGGAGGACACCGTTTGCTATAACGACGGGGTTCGTGTCCCATTTAGTATCTTAGGTGGACATATATACATAACTTATATAAAATGGTAAATACTCGAAGGAAACTAGAATCGAGCCTTACCGGACACCGAAGATACTCTGTAGATGCTTCGTGAGCAAACCCGCGCTTGAACAGAACTTTTGGAGGCTTCCGTTACGTGTCGGAAACCTACCGGGGCTTCTTCGGGACTTCACCGAGCGTTCTTGGCCGGATTTTTGAGAGAGAAAGCTAGAGAGAGAGAGTGAAGGTGCAAGGAATGGAGGGGGGGTCGTCCTCCTTTTATAGCTGGTGAACCTGCCCTACGCGATACGCGCAGGGCATGCCTCCTCCTGCGCGTATCGCGTAGGGGAGGTGGTTTTGCCCGAAACTGCGGCTGCCCCTGATTCGCGTACCCGGTTTTGCTTGCCTTAGGCGATACGCGCAGGCTATGTCCTCTTCTGCGCGTATCGCGTAGAATAAACTTTTTTTTTTTTTTTCTTTTTTTTTTTTTTTAAGTCTTTTTATTCTCGTATGAGGCGGAGTGTCACATTCTCCCCTCCTTAATGGGATTCCGTCCCGGAATCACTCTGAGAATAAATGGGGGTACTTCTTCCTCATGGCGTCTTCTGGCTCCCAAGTAAACTCAGAACCACGCCTCGCATTCCATCTGACTTTAACGATGGGGATGCGTTTCCTTCTTAACTTCTTAACTTGTCTTTCGGTTATTTCTGTTGGTTCTTCAACGAAATTTAGTCGCTCGTCCACTTGGATTTCTTCCAGTGGCGTTTGCAGGGTTTCGTCAGATAGACATTTTCGGAGTTGAGAAACATGGAAGACTGGGTGGATCCCACGCAGCTCTTCCGGAAGTTCAAGTCTATATGCTACCTTCCCTACTCTGCTGGTTATCACAAAAGGTCCGATGAATCGGGGACTTAGCTTTCCCCGTTTTCCAAAGCGAATCGTGCCTTTCCATGGTGATACTTTTAGCATAACCTTATCTCCTTCAGCGAACTCTAGAGGTCTTCGACGTCTGTCAGCATAGCTCTTTTGCCTGCTTTGTGCCACTACGAGTCGCTCCCGGATCACCTTAACTTTTTCAATGGTGTCCAGTACCATTTCAGGGCCGGTCATTTGACCTTCTCCCACTTGGAACCAGCATAGAGGCGTTCGGCACCTTCGGCCATATAAGGCTTCATATGGCGAAGCTTTCAAGCTTTTGTGGTAGCTGTTGTTATAGGAAAATTCGGCCAATGGGAGGTGGATGTCCCAGCTACCACCAAAATCTATCACACACGCCCGCAACATATCTTCCAAGGTTTGAATGGTCCTTTCACTCTGACCATCCGTTTGCGGGTGATAGGCCGTGCTCATCTCTAATTTAGTACCGAGAGCTTCATGGAATTGCCTCCAATATCGAGATGTAAATCTTCCATCTCTATCGGAAATAATGGATACTGGTACTCCGTGTCTTGCCACAATCTCGTCAACGTACAGTTGAGCGAGCTGTTCAGCTCCGGCGCTCTCTTTCATAGGTAGGAAGTGGGCGGACTTAGTGAGTCTGTCCACGATTACCCATATAGCGTCATTCCCCTTTCTTGTTCTTGGCAAACCCATCACAAAGTCCATTGTGATCATTTCCCATTTCCACGTAGGGATCTCAAGGGGTTGGAGCATACCAGACGGTTTTTGGTGCTCAGCCTTCACCTGGAGACATGTCATGCAACGCTCTACATAGGTTGCTATGTCCTTTTTCATTCCAGGCCACCAAAATTGGTCTTTCATGGTATAGTACATCTTATCGGCTCCAGGATGAATGAGGTACTTGGTCTTATGAGCTTCATCCAGTATGAGTCCTCTCAAGTTACCGAAGTTTGGGATCCAAATTCGGCATTTCATGCGGATGAACCCATCTTCTCCTGTTTCTAACTTCTTTATTACTCCAATCATTTCTTCTTTTTGGGCGTTTTCGTCCTTTAGTGCTTCCTTTTGGGCCATCTTCACTTGGTCCAAGAGGTTCACTTGCACATTCATTCTTAGTGCTCGGACTCGCCTAGGTTTGGAGCATTCTTTTCTGCTTAAGGCATCAGCGACGACGTTTGCCTTCCCAGGATGGTAATGAAGATCAAACTCGTAGTCAGACAAAACTTCCATCCATCGTCGTTGCCTCATGTTAAGCTCTTTCTGATCAAATATATGCTTCAAGCTCTTGTGATCAGAATACACCGTAAACTTTGAGCCATATAAATAGTGTCGCCAAATCTTCAATGCAAACACTATTGCGCCTAACTCGAGGTCATGAGTTGCGTATCCTGTTTCGGCGCCCTTCAGTTGTCTTGAGGCGTAAGCAATTACGTTGCTACGCTGCATCAAGACGCAACCAAATCCTGTGGCAGATGCATCACAGTACACGACAAAGTCATCGTTACCATTGGGTAATGCAAGGATTGGTGCGCTGCTCAATCTTTCCTTCAAGGTTCTAAACGCCTCTTCTTGTTCGAGCTCCCACTTGAACGCGACTTTCTTTTGAGTTAGCTTAGTCAAAGACTTGGCTATCTTTGAGAAATCCTTAATGAATCTTCTATAGTAGCCGGCCAACCCAAGAAATCTTCGAATTTCTGTCGCCGTTCTAGGGGTTTCCCACTTCATTACTGCTTCAACCTTTGAAGGATCGACTTGGATTCCTTGCTCATTGACAATATGTCCTAAGAATTGAACTTCTCGTAGCCAAAATTCGCATTTCGAAAATTTGGCATAGAGCTTTTCTCCTCTGAGGAGTTCGAGCACCTTCCGTAGGTGTTCAGAGTGCTCTTCCATGGTACGAGAGTAGATCAAAATATCGTCAATGAACACAATCACAAATTTGTCTAGATATGGCTTGCACACTCGGTTCATTAAGTCCATGAATACCGCAGGTGCATTAGTTAGCCCAAAGGGCATTACTAAGAATTCGTAATGGCCATATCTAGTTCGGAATGCTGTCTTTGGTACATCTTCCTTTTGAACCTTCACTTGATGGTACCCAGATCTCAAGTCTATTTTTGAGAAATAGCTTGATCCTTGCAGTTGATCGAATAGATCATCGATTCTGGGTAACGGGTATCGATTCTTAATCGTTACCTTATTAAGATCTCGGTAATCGATACACATCCTCAACGACCCATCCTTCTTCTTCACGAATAATATGGGGGCTCCCCATGGTGACGAGCTCGGTTGGATGAATCCCTTTTCCAACAGTTCTTGAAGTTGGGCCATAAGTTCCTTCATCTCCGATGGCGCCAGTCGATAAGGCGATTTCGCGATCGGTGCTGTGCCTGGCACTAAATCGATGTGGAATTCGACTTGTCGGTCGGGAGGTAAACCAGGCAATTCCTCGGGGAACACGTCAGGGTATTCTGCGACTATCGGAACTTCTGGAATCTCCTTCTTCTCTTCTTTTTCGGTCATAAGGTATAACCAGAATCCGTCGCATCCTTGCCGTAGGTATTTGCTTGTCTTAGCGATCGTCAAAAGATTGGAAGGCTTACGTGGCGTGTCACCCTTGATCTCTGCCTGTTGACCGTCGGGCAGTTCGATCTTTAGCATCTTTCGCTCGCAATCAATTTGCGCCTTATGCTTAGTTAACCAATCCATTCCTAGAACTATATCAAATCCTCCTAGTTTCATAGGGAGAAGTTCTAAGGGAATGTTTTGGTCACTGATCCTAAGATAACAATCCCTAAGGGCACTTTCAACCCTTACTTCGAGACCGTTAGCTATCTCGACTACATAGGGCACGTCTAACTTAGCTATCAAGCCGTTCAAACAAGGTAAAAATGTATTGGAAACAAAACTCCTATTTGCACCTGAATCGAACAGTATGCAAGCATAGGTATGATTAACTGGGAACATACCGGTGAGCACGTCATCATGGTTGCGGGCTTCCTCTGCAGTCATTTGGAAGACCCGGGCATTTCCCTTGCCTGCTGTTCTTTCTTTCTCATTTCCTCCTCTTGCTTTCTTGGGGCAATTTGCCCGGATGTGACCTTCTTGCCCACAACCGTAACACTTCCCAGTACCAACTAAACAGTCGGCGGTTGTGTGTCCCAGTTTCCCACATTTCCCACATTCAGTTGAAACAGACTTCTCACCTGAGTTATTCTTTCTGAATTTATTGGGGCCCGATCCTTCTCTGCGTTTCCCGGTGTTGGATTTCCTTGACCTACGATCATCGTAGCTCCTTTTGTTTCCCCTCTCACTGCCTCCTGCAGCTACACGGCTATTCCTAGCCCTGATTAGGTCTTCAGTAAGTTCAGCAGCTAGATCTACGGCTGCTTGTAGTGTGGAGGGTTTGGAGGTTCGTAAGTCCCCACGGATCTCGGGGATGATTCCCCAGATGTAACGTCCGACCTTTTGGGATTCGGATCCAGTGAACTCAGGCAATAATCCAACGAGCTCCAGAAAACGCTCTGTGTACTTCTTGTGATCGGTCCCTTTCATCTCCAGATGGAGGTATTCATCCTCCAATTGTTCGATCTCATGGTGGGGCACGAATTTTTCCAAAAATCTCTGGCGGAAATTTCTCCACCCCATTGCAGATGCTTTCCTCGGGTTCATCGAAGCCTTCACCGTCTTCCACCATGAATGAGCCAACCCTTTGAATGACTGGGTTGCAAACAAAACTCGATCTTCATCACTGCATCCGCTTACCTCGAGGGTAGTCTCGATCTCCTCAATCCATCTCAGAGCATCAGTAGCCGTTTTATCCCCTCTGAACTGTTCGGGCTTGCAAGCCATGTAATGTCTATAGCTGCAGCCCTTGGCCCTCGGGTCTCGATCTACTCCCTCCCTGGGCTTGCTGACTTCATCATTTTCTCCGGAACTTGGGCTACTGCTTCCATGGCTGCTCTTCTCGGTACGACGGTAGTCAGAATCAGTATCGTTCTTCCTTGAGTCCTTCTTTCTATTGCTTCCCGACTCTCCACTGTTCAGTACAGCCTTCGTGACTCCCGCAATGATCGCTGGCATAGCTGCGGTGATTCCTGCGGTTAGCATCTCTTGGAACTTAGCCATTTGCTCCGCCTCTTGCTTTTGTTCAGCGGTTAGTGGCTCTTCTGGGTGAATCTCGACAGAAGGTTCCTTGTCAGGATTAGGGTCAATTGGATCTTTATTTCTTCCTCTTGTGGAAGGTCCAATTTCGGAAACAATCTTGCTACTCTTTTCCTTAGCCATACTATAATTTAAACGTTTTCCTTTGTTAATTACAATCTTTAATACAATTTATCTTAATACTTTAGATACAAGTACTGAAACATATAATTGGGATTTGTAACGTAATTCCAAACATAATAATTCTAACATAATGATCCGAGTTACAACATAGTTTCAAAATAACATAATTCGAATACAAACACGACATAATTCAGAATACAAATACAACATAATTCGAATACAAATACAACATAATTCGGAATACAACATAATTCAGAATACAACAATATAATTCTTCTTCTTCTTGATCTTCACCCAAAGAATTTTCTCCAGTACTCCTCCTTTTCGTCATCCTTGTACTTCTGCTCATCACCTTCAAGTGGAATTCGGTATCGTTCCAAGGCCCTAGCATCTTCTGTTGATCGCCTTGGAGGGTCTAAGCTATAGTGATGACTGGAAGATCCTGCTCCCATTGAGCTTCTTCCAGGTTCTGGGAGATACGGATAAGGTGACTGATAGCTAGGAGGGGGATAGACTGGGGGAGCATAAGACGGTGGAGAATATGGATACGGAGTGTAAGATGGAGGGGATGGATACATAGGGTACGGATGAGGAGCGTAACCCATTGGTGGTGATTGGTACATAGGAGGCGACGGATACATAGGTGGAGGTTGTGAGTACATTGGGGGTTGAGGGTAGGTGGGAACTGGCGGGTATATCGAGGGATGCGGGTAAGCTGGGGTCGCGTGAGCTTGACGATAGTACTCATGGTGACTACGTCGCATTGCCTCGGCTAGCTCATCGCGCTCCCGCTGCTTGTAGTCGTATGGTGCTAAATATGGATCCCTCTTGGGTATAGTTATAGCGCGTGACTTGGCGCTTGATAGTTCCTTAATCTTCTTCTTCCCTTTTCCCCTCGAAGGTTGGTCGCTGTACTCATAGTCCATAGGAATGGACTCCTCCGGACGGTGATGGTGATCGACTTCGCCTCCGGTTTCATCTCCATCTTCGGCAGGCTCCTCCTCATATTCGTTGCGTTCCACTTCTTCGTTATCACTTTCCATTTCGGCTTGGATCCGCGCTCTCTCGCTATCAGTCATCATAAAAATGGGAGAGTGGTGCTCTTCGGGTTCTTCTTCAGGTTCCTCCTCATGTTGCTCCTCATGTTCTTCCTCATCTTCTTCATCTTCTTCGTCATCGTTGGCGTTTTCGGCCTCACGAATCGCAGTCCAGTCGGCTTCTGTGAGCCTAAATCTCTCCACATGGCCTCTCCGAAACGTCTTCTTTGCGGCCAACCTGGTCCGTGCACGACGAGGCTGGGGTTCGGGTTCCTGCTGGGGTTCATTCATCGCCCTTGCAGGTGAGGGTATGTGAGTATAGTAACCCGAAGCATCGGGTGAGTGAGTCTCTCGTGGTTGAACAGAACGTTCCCCTTCTTCAGTGTTGTTGTTATTACTGGAGCTACTCTTTTTGGAGGACGATCTGCTCATACCAATTGCTCGGAGGAGAAAGCTTTTTCCTGCCATTTCCTGTTATATAATTCGAAATATAAGCATATGATATTCGTATCGTATTAATATTAATGCCTAGTTCCTTCGCCTTTCCTGACGAGGTTTCTAAGTTAATCCATATGACTTGTAATTATTTTCATGCTCACGCGAAGGATAACCGACAACTACGTTGATCAGGCGTACTTGTCTCATTTCCTTAGGTGTTCAATCAATATTTACTCATCATATTTCATAACATTTCCTAGGGTTTTTCTTATCTTAGTGGTCTTTCGAGCCTCTCGGTTAGAGCTTAAGGATCTATGTGAACCTTAATTCGCTAAAACCATTGGCTCTGATACCAACCTGTCACACCCCGACTCCCAGGGCCTGACACGTTGCATAACATCAGCCAATGAAATAAAGATATATAGCGGAAGACTTTTCAAAAGACCATAGTACGGTCCCAAATTTAAACTTTTCATTAATTGTTTTACAATAGTAATAAGCATTGTCTAACACTCGACATGAGTGTGGTACATTGAAACTAAAGACACTAATCCCGAGCATCTTCAGTAAAATCCTTCCTCCTATGTGGAGTGTCATCAACTAATCCAGTTCTAGCTAGGCCTTCCTAGCTAATATCCTCGATTATTTCTTTCACCTGCATCACGAGCTAAAAGACGTCAACAACTATGTGTTGGTGAGTCATAACCAGTGACGTAAGACATATATAAAACATTTGGACATCATCATTCATACATGGGTGGTCATAAGTTATCTACAAGCCAACTCTTCTCTAACGCCATATCTGATGGTGGCCAACTTTCGTTAGAGCCTGTTAACGTATATGCCGCATACAGGGATAAAGAAGGTACCCTTTTCTTTGACCAACCTGTCACACCCCGACTCCCAGGGCCTGACACGTTGCATAACATCAGCCAATGAAATAAAGATATATAGCGGAAGACTTTTCAAAAGACCATAGTACGGTCCCAAATTTAAACTTTTCATTAATTGTTTTACAATAGTAATAAGCATTGTCTAACACTCGACATGAGTGTGGTACATTGAAACTAAAGACACTAATCCCGAGCATCTTCAGTAAAATCCTTCCTCCTATGTGGAGTGTCATCAACTAATCCAGTTCTAGCTAGGCCTTCCTAGCTAATATCCTCGATTATTTCTTTCACCTGCATCACGAGCTAAAAGACGTCAACAACTATGTGTTGGTGAGTCATAACCAGTGACGTAAGACATATATAAAACATTTGGACATCATCATTCATACATGGGTGGTCATAAGTTATCTACAAGCCAACTCTTCTCTAACGCCATATCTGATGGTGGCCAACTTTCGTTAGAGCCTGTTAACGTATACGCCGCATACAGGGATAAAGAAGGTACCCTTTTCTTTGACCCCTTTTGGTCACATCATCATATTGCCTAGGCTTTTGGTACCTCTCCTGTTACGAGCAGTCAGTCTACCTAATTGGATCCAACTAGACGCATATACATCCCGAGACGGGGCCGGTAGCACTCAATGGATCTACCCCCAGAAGCCCTGTCTTAATGACTTGCCCTGTGGTATGTAGCCGTCATCCTTTTCGTCGGATGGCTCGTCAAGAAGCTTATTACCGCGGACCAACAACACAACAACCGGACGAACCTGGAGTTGAGGTGCGTTGAATCACCAGGTAGCGATCTACTTATAACCACATATATACATATGCGTACACATACATATATATTCATAACATTCATAAAACATTTCATACTTTTCATACTTTTCATACAAGCTCGGATACAGCCCCGAAATCATAAAACATGTAAAAAGAGGGGCGGTTAGACTCACCTTAGTGTAGCCTAAGTATCACGATCTGATGGCTAATTGAGACAACCCTGTAATCATTTCATACTTATTAGGATTCATTCCTCTAGGGATAATCCTATCATTTCATTACCTTAGTCACATTATATGACTTAAGGGATGGCTTTAGTCCTTGGCATAATTATTTCACTCAGAGTGCATTTAGCATCTGAGTCAGGGTTATCCTATGTTCTCATTATCATTCTATTTAAAAGCCATATTATCATATCTTCGTGTTTCTCACACGACCCTATTATTCTTTGAAAATATACTGTATTCCTACTAATATTATATGACTAGGAATGTTCTATTCTAAAACCCTGGCCTTTCCATGGACTTAAGTCATACATATCTTAAATAGGTACGGGATCTGAGACGTTACCTAATGAGTCGAGCAGAGTGAGGGCTTGGGTACGAAAGTCTCTCTGGACTTGAGCAGCACCTTGCCTCGTTCAGCGGTCCCGGGCTCACGTGCTTGTGGGAGGACACCGTTTGCTATAACGACGGGGTTCGTGTCCCATTTAGTATCTTAGGTGGACATATATACATAACTTATATAAAATGGTAAATACTCGAAGGAAACTAGAATCGAGCCTTACCGGACACCGAAGATACTCTGTAGATGCTTCGTGAGCAAACCCGCGCTTGAACAGAACTTTTGGAGGCTTCCGTTACGTGTCGGAAACCTACCGGGGCTTCTTCGGGACTTCACCGAGCGTTCTTGGCCGGATTTTTGAGAGAGAAAGCTAGAGAGAGAGAGTGAAGGTGCAAGGAATGGAGGGGGGGTCGTCCTCCTTTTATAGCTGGTGAACCTGCCCTACGCGATACGCGCAGGGCATGCCTCCTCCTGCGCGTATCGCGTAGGGGAGGTGGTTTTGCCCGAAACTGCGGCTGCCCCTGATTCGCGTACCCGGTTTTGCTTGCCTTAGGCGATACGCGCAGGCTATGTCCTCTTCTGCGCGTATCGCGTAGAATAAACTTTTTTTTTTTTTTTCTTTTTTTTTTTTTTTTAAGTCTTTTTATTCTCGTATGAGGCGGAGTGTCACATTCTCCCCTCCTTAATGGGATTCCGTCCCGGAATCACTCTGAGAATAAATGGGGGTACTTCTTCCTCATGGCGTCTTCTGGCTCCCAAGTAAACTCAGAACCACGCCTCGCATTCCATCTGACTTTAACGATGGGGATGCGTTTCCTTCTTAACTTCTTAACTTGTCTTTCGGTTATTTCTGTTGGTTCTTCAACGAAATTTAGTCGCTCGTCCACTTGGATTTCTTCCAGTGGCGTTTGCAGGGTTTCGTCAGATAGACATTTTCGGAGTTGAGAAACATGGAAGACTGGGTGGATCCCACGCAGCTCTTCCGGAAGTTCAAGTCTATATGCTACCTTCCCTACTCTGCTGGTTATCACAAAAGGTCCGATGAATCGGGGACTTAGCTTTCCCCGTTTTCCAAAGCGAATCGTGCCTTTCCATGGTGATACTTTTAGCATAACCTTATCTCCTTCAGCGAACTCTAGAGGTCTTCGACGTCTGTCAGCATAGCTCTTTTGCCTGCTTTGTGCCACTACGAGTCGCTCCCGGATCACCTTAACTTTTTCAATGGTGTCCAGTACCATTTCAGGGCCGGTCATTTGACCTTCTCCCACTTGGAACCAGCATAGAGGCGTTCGGCACCTTCGGCCATATAAGGCTTCATATGGCGAAGCTTTCAAGCTTTTGTGGTAGCTGTTGTTATAGGAAAATTCGGCCAATGGGAGGTGGATGTCCCAGCTACCACCAAAATCTATCACACACGCCCGCAACATATCTTCCAAGGTTTGAATGGTCCTTTCACTCTGACCATCCGTTTGCGGGTGATAGGCCGTGCTCATCTCTAATTTAGTACCGAGAGCTTCATGGAATTGCCTCCAATATCGAGATGTAAATCTTCCATCTCTATCGGAAATAATGGATACTGGTACTCCGTGTCTTGCCACAATCTCGTCAACGTACAGTTGAGCGAGCTGTTCAGCTCCGGCGCTCTCTTTCATAGGTAGGAAGTGGGCGGACTTAGTGAGTCTGTCCACGATTACCCATATAGCGTCATTCCCCTTTCTTGTTCTTGGCAAACCCATCACAAAGTCCATTGTGATCATTTCCCATTTCCACGTAGGGATCTCAAGGGGTTGGAGCATACCAGACGGTTTTTGGTGCTCAGCCTTCACCTGGAGACATGTCATGCAACGCTCTACATAGGTTGCTATGTCCTTTTTCATTCCAGGCCACCAAAATTGGTCTTTCATGGTATAGTACATCTTATCGGCTCCAGGATGAATGAGGTACTTGGTCTTATGAGCTTCATCCAGTATGAGTCCTCTCAAGTTACCGAAGTTTGGGATCCAAATTCGGCATTTCATGCGGATGAACCCATCTTCTCCTGTTTCTAACTTCTTTATTACTCCAATCATTTCTTCTTTTTGGGCGTTTTCGTCCTTTAGTGCTTCCTTTTGGGCCATCTTCACTTGGTCCAAGAGGTTCACTTGCACATTCATTCTTAGTGCTCGGACTCGCCTAGGTTTGGAGCATTCTTTTCTGCTTAAGGCATCAGCGACGACGTTTGCCTTCCCAGGATGGTAATGAAGATCAAACTCGTAGTCAGACAAAACTTCCATCCATCGTCGTTGCCTCATGTTAAGCTCTTTCTGATCAAATATATGCTTCAAGCTCTTGTGATCAGAATACACCGTAAACTTTGAGCCATATAAATAGTGTCGCCAAATCTTCAATGCAAACACTATTGCGCCTAACTCGAGGTCATGAGTTGCGTATCCTGTTTCGGCGCCCTTCAGTTGTCTTGAGGCGTAAGCAATTACGTTGCTACGCTGCATCAAGACGCAACCAAATCCTGTGGCAGATGCATCACAGTACACGACAAAGTCATCGTTACCATTGGGTAATGCAAGGATTGGTGCGCTGCTCAATCTTTCCTTCAAGGTTCTAAACGCCTCTTCTTGTTCGAGCTCCCACTTGAACGCGACTTTCTTTTGAGTTAGCTTAGTCAAAGACTTGGCTATCTTTGAGAAATCCTTAATGAATCTTCTATAGTAGCCGGCCAACCCAAGAAATCTTCGAATTTCTGTCGCCGTTCTAGGGGTTTCCCACTTCATTACTGCTTCAACCTTTGAAGGATCGACTTGGATTCCTTGCTCATTGACAATATGTCCTAAGAATTGAACTTCTCGTAGCCAAAATTCGCATTTCGAAAATTTGGCATAGAGCTTTTCTCCTCTGAGGAGTTCGAGCACCTTCCGTAGGTGTTCAGAGTGCTCTTCCATGGTACGAGAGTAGATCAAAATATCGTCAATGAACACAATCACAAATTTGTCTAGATATGGCTTGCACACTCGGTTCATTAAGTCCATGAATACCGCAGGTGCATTAGTTAGCCCAAAGGGCATTACTAAGAATTCGTAATGGCCATATCTAGTTCGGAATGCTGTCTTTGGTACATCTTCCTTTTGAACCTTCACTTGATGGTACCCAGATCTCAAGTCTATTTTTGAGAAATAGCTTGATCCTTGCAGTTGATCGAATAGATCATCGATTCTGGGTAACGGGTATCGATTCTTAATCGTTACCTTATTAAGATCTCGGTAATCGATACACATCCTCAACGACCCATCCTTCTTCTTCACGAATAATATGGGGGCTCCCCATGGTGACGAGCTCGGTTGGATGAATCCCTTTTCCAACAGTTCTTGAAGTTGGGCCATAAGTTCCTTCATCTCCGATGGCGCCAGTCGATAAGGCGATTTCGCGATCGGTGCTGTGCCTGGCACTAAATCGATGTGGAATTCGACTTGTCGGTCGGGAGGTAAACCAGGCAATTCCTCGGGGAACACGTCAGGGTATTCTGCGACTATCGGAACTTCTGGAATCTCCTTCTTCTCTTCTTTTTCGGTCATAAGGTATAACCAGAATCCGTCGCATCCTTGCCGTAGGTATTTGCTTGTCTTAGCGATCGTCAAAAGATTGGAAGGCTTACGTGGCGTGTCACCCTTGATCTCTGCCTGTTGACCGTCGGGCAGTTCGATCTTTAGCATCTTTCGCTCGCAATCAATTTGCGCCTTATGCTTAGTTAACCAATCCATTCCTAGAACTATATCAAATCCTCCTAGTTTCATAGGGAGAAGTTCTAAGGGAATGTTTTGGTCACTGATCCTAAGATAACAATCCCTAAGGGCACTTTCAACCCTTACTTCGAGACCGTTAGCTATCTCGACTACATAGGGCACGTCTAACTTAGCTATCAAGCCGTTCAAACAAGGTAAAAATGTATTGGAAACAAAACTCCTATTTGCACCTGAATCGAACAGTATGCAAGCATAGGTATGATTAACTGGGAACATACCGGTGAGCACGTCATCATGGTTGCGGGCTTCCTCTGCAGTCATTTGGAAGACCCGGGCATTTCCCTTGCCTGCTGTTCTTTCTTTCTCATTTCCTCCTCTTGCTTTCTTGGGGCAATTTGCCCGGATGTGACCTTCTTGCCCACAACCGTAACACTTCCCAGTACCAACTAAACAGTCGGCGGTTGTGTGTCCCAGTTTCCCACATTTCCCACATTCAGTTGAAACAGACTTCTCACCTGAGTTATTCTTTCTGAATTTATTGGGGCCCGATCCTTCTCTGCGTTTCCCGGTGTTGGATTTCCTTGACCTACGATCATCGTAGCTCCTTTTGTTTCCCCTCTCACTGCCTCCTGCAGCTACACGGCTATTCCTAGCCCTGATTAGGTCTTCAGTAAGTTCAGCAGCTAGATCTACGGCTGCTTGTAGTGTGGAGGGTTTGGAGGTTCGTAAGTCCCCACGGATCTCGGGGATGATTCCCCAGATGTAACGTCCGACCTTTTGGGATTCGGATCCAGTGAACTCAGGCAATAATCCAACGAGCTCCAGAAAACGCTCTGTGTACTTCTTGTGATCGGTCCCTTTCATCTCCAGATGGAGGTATTCATCCTCCAATTGTTCGATCTCATGGTGGGGCACGAATTTTTCCAAAAATCTCTGGCGGAAATTTCTCCACCCCATTGCAGATGCTTTCCTCGGGTTCATCGAAGCCTTCACCGTCTTCCACCATGAATGAGCCAACCCTTTGAATGACTGGGTTGCAAACAAAACTCGATCTTCATCACTGCATCCGCTTACCTCGAGGGTAGTCTCGATCTCCTCAATCCATCTCAGAGCATCAGTAGCCGTTTTATCCCCTCTGAACTGTTCGGGCTTGCAAGCCATGTAATGTCTATAGCTGCAGCCCTTGGCCCTCGGGTCTCGATCTACTCCCTCCCTGGGCTTGCTGACTTCATCATTTTCTCCGGAACTTGGGCTACTGCTTCCATGGCTGCTCTTCTCGGTACGACGGTAGTCAGAATCAGTATCGTTCTTCCTTGAGTCCTTCTTTCTATTGCTTCCCGACTCTCCACTGTTCAGTACAGCCTTCGTGACTCCCGCAATGATCGCTGGCATAGCTGCGGTGATTCCTGCGGTTAGCATCTCTTGGAACTTAGCCATTTGCTCCGCCTCTTGCTTTTGTTCAGCGGTTAGTGGCTCTTCTGGGTGAATCTCGACAGAAGGTTCCTTGTCAGGATTAGGGTCAATTGGATCTTTATTTCTTCCTCTTGTGGAAGGTCCAATTTCGGAAACAATCTTGCTACTCTTTTCCTTAGCCATACTATAATTTAAACGTTTTCCTTTGTTAATTACAATCTTTAATACAATTTATCTTAATACTTTAGATACAAGTACTGAAACATATAATTGGGATTTGTAACGTAATTCCAAACATAATAATTCTAACATAATGATCCGAGTTACAACATAGTTTCAAAATAACATAATTCGAATACAAACACGACATAATTCAGAATACAAATACAACATAATTCGAATACAAATACAACATAATTCGGAATACAACATAATTCAGAATACAACAATATAATTCTTCTTCTTCTTGATCTTCACCCAAAGAATTTTCTCCAGTACTCCTCCTTTTCGTCATCCTTGTACTTCTGCTCATCACCTTCAAGTGGAATTCGGTATCGTTCCAAGGCCCTAGCATCTTCTGTTGATCGCCTTGGAGGGTCTAAGCTATAGTGATGACTGGAAGATCCTGCTCCCATTGAGCTTCTTCCAGGTTCTGGGAGATACGGATAAGGTGACTGATAGCTAGGAGGGGGATAGACTGGGGGAGCATAAGACGGTGGAGAATATGGATACGGAGTGTAAGATGGAGGGGATGGATACATAGGGTACGGATGAGGAGCGTAACCCATTGGTGGTGATTGGTACATAGGAGGCGACGGATACATAGGTGGAGGTTGTGAGTACATTGGGGGTTGAGGGTAGGTGGGAACTGGCGGGTATATCGAGGGATGCGGGTAAGCTGGGGTCGCGTGAGCTTGACGATAGTACTCATGGTGACTACGTCGCATTGCCTCGGCTAGCTCATCGCGCTCCCGCTGCTTGTAGTCGTATGGTGCTAAATATGGATCCCTCTTGGGTATAGTTATAGCGCGTGACTTGGCGCTTGATAGTTCCTTAATCTTCTTCTTCCCTTTTCCCCTCGAAGGTTGGTCGCTGTACTCATAGTCCATAGGAATGGACTCCTCCGGACGGTGATGGTGATCGACTTCGCCTCCGGTTTCATCTCCATCTTCGGCAGGCTCCTCCTCATATTCGTTGCGTTCCACTTCTTCGTTATCACTTTCCATTTCGGCTTGGATCCGCGCTCTCTCGCTATCAGTCATCATAAAAATGGGAGAGTGGTGCTCTTCGGGTTCTTCTTCAGGTTCCTCCTCATGTTGCTCCTCATGTTCTTCCTCATCTTCTTCATCTTCTTCGTCATCGTTGGCGTTTTCGGCCTCACGAATCGCAGTCCAGTCGGCTTCTGTGAGCCTAAATCTCTCCACATGGCCTCTCCGAAACGTCTTCTTTGCGGCCAACCTGGTCCGTGCACGACGAGGCTGGGGTTCGGGTTCCTGCTGGGGTTCATTCATCGCCCTTGCAGGTGAGGGTATGTGAGTATAGTAACCCGAAGCATCGGGTGAGTGAGTCTCTCGTGGTTGAACAGAACGTTCCCCTTCTTCAGTGTTGTTGTTATTACTGGAGCTACTCTTTTTGGAGGACGATCTGCTCATACCAATTGCTCGGAGGAGAAAGCTTTTTCCTGCCATTTCCTGTTATATAATTCGAAATATAAGCATATGATATTCGTATCGTATTAATATTAATGCCTAGTTCCTTCGCCTTTCCTGACGAGGTTTCTAAGTTAATCCATATGACTTGTAATTATTTTCATGCTCACGCGAAGGATAACCGACAACTACGTTGATCAGGCGTACTTGTCTCATTTCCTTAGGTGTTCAATCAATATTTACTCATCATATTTCATAACATTTCCTAGGGTTTTTCTTATCTTAGTGGTCTTTCGAGCCTCTCGGTTAGAGCTTAAGGATCTATGTGAACCTTAATTCGCTAAAACCTGGCTCTGATACCAACCTGTCACACCCCGACTCCCAGGGCCTGACACGTTGCATAACATCAGCCAATGAAATAAAGATATATAGCGGAAGACTTTTCAAAAGACCATAGTACGGTCCCAAATTTAAACTTTTCATTAATTGTTTTACAATAGTAATAAGCATTGTCTAACACTCGACATGAGTGTGGTACATTGAAACTAAAGACACTAATCCCGAGCATCTTCAGTAAAATCCTTCCTCCTATGTGGAGTGTCATCAACTAATCCAGTTCTAGCTAGGCCTTCCTAGCTAATATCCTCGATTATTTCTTTCACCTGCATCACGAGCTAAAAGACGTCAACAACTATGTGTTGGTGAGTCATAACCAGTGACGTAAGACATATATAAAACATTTGGACATCATCATTCATACATGGGTGGTCATAAGTTATCTACAAGCCAACTCTTCTCTAACGCCATATCTGATGGTGGCCAACTTTCGTTAGAGCCTGTTAACGTATATGCCGCATACAGGGATAAAGAAGGTACCCTTTTCTTTGACCCCTTTTGGTCACATCATCATATTGCCTAGGCTTTTGGTACCTCTCCTGTTACGAGCAGTCAGTCTACCTAATTGGATCCAACTAGACGCATATACATCCCGAGACGGGGCCGGTAGCACTCAATGGATCTACCCCCAGAAGCCCTGTCTTAATGACTTGCCCTGTGGTATGTAGCCGTCATCCTTTTCGTCGGATGGCTCGTCAAGAAGCTTATTACCGCGGACCAACAACACAACAACCGGACGAACCTGGAGTTGAGGTGCGTTGAATCACCAGGTAGCGATCTACTTATAACCACATATATACATATGCGTACACATACATATATATTCATAACATTCATAAAACATTTCATACTTTTCATACTTTTCATACAAGCTCGGATACAGCCCCGAAATCATAAAACATGTAAAAAGAGGGGCGGTTAGACTCACCTTAGTGTAGCCTAAGTATCACGATCTGATGGCTAATTGAGACAACCCTGTAATCATTTCATACTTATTAGGATTCATTCCTCTAGGGATAATCCTATCATTTCATTACCTTAGTCACATTATATGACTTAAGGGATGGCTTTAGTCCTTGGCATAATTATTTCACTCAGAGTGCATTTAGCATCTGAGTCAGGGTTATCCTATGTTCTCATTATCATTCTATTTAAAAGCCATATTATCATATCTTCGTGTTTCTCACACGACCCTATTATTCTTTGAAAATATACTGTATTCCTAGTAATATTATATGACTAGGAATGTTCTATTCTAAAACCCTGGCCTTTCCATGGACTTAAGTCATACATATCTTAAATAGGTACGGGATCTGAGACGTTACCTAATGAGTCGAGCAGAGTGAGGGCTTGGGTACGAAAGTCTCTCTGGACTTGAGCAGCACCTTGCCTCGTTCAGCGGTCCCGGGCTCACGTGCTTGTGGGAGGACACCGTTTGCTATAACGACGGGGTTCGTGTCCCATTTAGTATCTTAGGTGGACATATATACATAACTTATATAAAATGGTAAATACTCGAAGGAAACTAGAATCGAGCCTTACCGGACACCGAAGATACTCTGTAGATGCTTCGTGAGCAAACCCGCGCTTGAACAGAACTTTTGGAGGCTTCCGTTACGTGTCGGAAACCTACCGGGGCTTCTTCGGGACTTCACCGAGCGTTCTTGGCCGGATTTTTGAGAGAGAAAGCTAGAGAGAGAGAGTGAAGGTGCAAGGAATGGAGGGGGGGTCGTCCTCCTTTTATAGCTGGTGAACCTGCCCTACGCGATACGCGCAGGGCATGCCTCCTCCTGCGCGTATCGCGTAGGGGAGGTGGTTTTGCCCGAAACTGCGGCTGCCCCTGATTCGCGTACCCGGTTTTGCTTGCCTTAGGCGATACGCGCAGGCTATGTCCTCTTCTGCGCGTATCGCGTAGCCTATTAGAATATTATTATCTTTCATAAATACTGAAGTTCGGTATCCAAACCAAACTCGACAGTCTAGCTGAAACAATCCTTTGCGTTCCAACATTAACTTCCTTACGCTTCCTATCGTTTCTTAATATTTTTGCCATGACATGTCATTATCTAGGCTTCGTTCAACTCATTAATAGGATCCACACATACGTATCTTCGTATTTAGATCGTCTCTATACATTCTTTAGAGTCATAGCAACCACGTTTTTCTTTCACAAACGATATCATAGTTCAAAATGATAGTCGATCAAAATTTTCATCCATCGTCTTTCATGTATATCGAGCTCATTTTGCTCGAATGTGTGACTTAAATTCTTATGGTGTGAATATGCGACAAACCTTATGTCATGGGGATAGTGTCACCACACCTTTTAACGCAACACCATCGCACCTAATCTTCAGGTCGTGTTCTGCGTAACGCGTTCGCCTTTAGTTTTCCCAAAACTTAAGCGATCACCTCACTTAGGTACATAAATTCAAACTCATAGCATCATCATTACCTTTGGGTAATGAAAGTACATGCGTACTACTTAACTTTCCTTTCAATGTCTCAAACACTTCTACTTAATTGAGACCTTATTTGAACTCCACTCCTTTCCATGGGAGTGCAATCGATGATTTAGCACTTGGAATTTCCTTAACCAAATTCACACTTTGAGAATTTTGCGCATAAGACAACATGCTCGTTCATTCGAACACAGTTAAGATGTATTATACAATGTAAGGTCATTGTTAATACCAAGAAGAACGAAAGACATATAGATCCATGAGGAAAGATGTACGACTTGTTAGCAAGTCAAAGCCGAGCCTCAAGAACCCTTAGGGTTATTATGACCTTTTAAAATTCCCACATGGAAATGGGATATGACCACAATGGAATTTGGTCAGACTATCAAATGAACCTAAAGGTTACGCCTTTTAAGACATTTCATAACAATAAGTACGAGACTTATTTTGAAATCCTAATTGGTCTTGGACACGACCAATAAAGTAAAAGATAAATGCAAAAGGCTACAAGCGACTCGAGATCACAAGAAGAGTTAAATAGGCAAACGACAAAGGTCGTTAGAAATAATGATTAAGGACGGATTATATTGTAGGTGTCGCCAAGGTAAGACACCACACAATTTAGAAAGAAAAGAAAAGTTGAATTCTCGTTATATCAATCATTTGTGGGCATAATGAGGATAAGAATGACGACCTAAATGATATAAATCCACGATGAGTTAAGAAAAGTACTCCTTGTATTCATAATATGTTTATCTGACAAGAAATCAAAGACTCCACTGGACGAGACCAATGGAGTAAAAGATAAGTACATCTACTACTTAAGGGATGCTAGTATAATAATACGTTGAGAACTCCACTAGATCAAATCTAGGTGGAAAGACGATTGAGTCTTGTAAGAAGTCGGTCGAGACACTCGAAAAGCAAGTAAATGGATTAAGTAATAAGCACATCCCATAGTCAAGGTGTTGTAGAATGCAAGACGCAGTTCTAAGTTCACATAAGAACTTATAGACGCCATGAAGAAGAAATACGCTTAGTTGTTCTCTAGTTGATTCCGGGACGGAATCCCAATAAGGGGGGGAGGATGTAACACCCGACCCTTAAGGGAACATTTTAATATTAAAAATAATAAAATAAAAACGAAATGTTAGGCTAGGCGATACGCGCAAAGCATGGCCTTGGCCTGCGCGTATCGCGTCAGAGGAGGAAACCGGGTGCGAGTAAACCACGTCCGCGCGTGGTTTTTGCAAAACCACTCCACCTACGCGATACGCGCAGGTGGAGGGTATGCCCTGCGCGGTACGCGTAGCATGCAATCCCAGCCTATAAAAGGAGGTGCACCCCTCCCTTCACTCTTGCTCATTTGTGCTTTCTCTCTCTAACTTCTAGAGAGAGAGAGAGCCGTAGTTTTGTTGCGGGTTCACGCGGTAAGTGCGATACCCTGCGTCGGAATGCTCCTTCGAGTGTCGGTCGCACGAAGATCGCTTCGTGGGCGTCAAGGTTCTGCCCGATTGAAGAACGGTAGACGTTGAGGTTCTGCCCGATTGAAGAATGGTGTTCATGGAGGTTCTGCACTTCTGAAGAACGGAGGTCGACAAGGTAAATAGTCTTTCCCTCTCATTAGTTTAGAATGGGTAACGGGTTGAAAAACCCGAAGGGAATGCGGGTAAGGATACCCGCATAGCACGAGGAACGTGCTAGGGAATAAGTTGCGGGATTAAACACCCGCAACAAACGGATAGAATACCCGAGGAGGGTACGGGTTGAATTTCCGTACCAAAGAGGTACGATACTCGTTTACGTTTAAAATGGCTAAAACGTACTAAATACGTGACATAAACGCGTACCGGGCCAGGATACGTAGTATCTAACGAAATAATATCTCAAGAATATTTATTTAGTTAAGCGATATTATTTTCAGGAAATAATGTCTAAAACGCAAAAAGAATAGAGTTCGTACGCAGTGCCAGATGATGCTGAGTGAGCACCCGGCTCACAAACTCACCACTATATATATGAAGCTCATGCTTCATTTTCCCTTCATTCTCAAAACACAAACACACACTTAAGGTGTAAATGGAGCTGAAGAGAGAGAGACCAGCTGGAGGTGGTGGTCCGGCGGCGGCCGGTGGCGGTCCGGTGGCGGCCGACGGCGGTCTGCGGTGGTCCGACGACGGTAGGAAATTCCGTTTTCACCCCGGTACCTATTCTCGACGTCCCGAACGCAATGGTAAGCTCCGTTTAGCCTCAATCTTTCATTAAAGTCGTGTAAAGGTCGGGAAAACCGTTTTAATGAGATGCATGTGTTGTTTATGAAAACACAGCGGTGTTCTAGGAAAGATCCTGGAAGATCTAGCCGTTGGATACATGTGAAATTTGGATATGTTGTTCCCAACACATAGATGCTCACATCTACCGTTCAGTTTTCGAAGATCTTACCCAGAGGTACGATTTTTATGTTGAAAACCGAGACTGATCGGATTTCCGTCACTGGAAATGCAGTCTCAAAGATCGTCACTTTCCCGGAGATCCGACCGTTGGTTAGTGACGAAATTTGTACTGTAGGTTCCTGAGATATAGATTAACATTTCCACCGAAGGAAATTACGATCAGAAGACCGGAAGTATGGATTTAGCCCAGATCAGTTTGTAACAGTTTGTGTGATGAAAACAGGGAAACTTGGTTGTGTTGGATATTGGTTGAGGTTAGGATGTACGGAATATCCGAGGATGGATAAATGTTCGTTTTGGAAAAATGAACACGATGGTATATTGGTTCTCGGTGTATGTTGGTCTTTAAGGAATCCGCTTATACGAACCAACCCGAGAAGTATAAACCGGGCAATCGACCTTTCGGTTGATGTCGGTTGAGTGAGATGAAAAGTTATACTCCGGAAAGCTGCGGTGAAATACGCGGGCTGTTATGGAGCTGTTGTTAAAGCTCGGGATTACTAAGGATTAGCATCTCGTAAGCTCTCAATTAAAATGGTAAGACTCGTTTTAGTATTACTCGAGTTATTTACCATATGTATATATATTAACACATGTATAAATGTGTATATGAGGATTAGGTTGAGAATGATAATGATAACGAACCCGCTACAATGTTGGTCATTGTGAACGGTGTCGGATTCCTCGAGATAGAGCTGGATCTATAGGCTGGCAAGTTGAAATGTTGCCGAGCTGCTTAAAGACAGATAGATCCGAGGCAGACAGAGCAAAGCGCTGCCAGACTTTCTAGGTAAAGTATAGAAATCCCTCGTTTACTTAAGACTATTATGACTTAAGTCCATGGGGAAAAGCCAGGGTTTTAATGTAGAACATTCTTAGTTATATTATGATAATACACTAGGAATGAGTCATGTTTTAAATAAAACCATATGTATGATAGATCCTTGTGAGAAACACAAGGGTATGATGAAGTGGCTTTCAAAAGATTTAAAAATGAAACCATAGGAACCCTGACTCGAATGCTCAGGCATTCTGAGTAATATGTCTAAGACCAAGGACTAAAGTCATCACCTGAGTCACATAATGTGACCAAGGTAATGCATCGGTGAGAAAACACCGATAGGATTATCCCTAGGGGAATGAATCCTGATAGTATGAAATGTTTACAGGGTTGCCTTTATTAGCCACCAGGTCGGAATACTTAGACTGCACTGAAGTGAGTCTAACCGCCCCTCTTTTTATATGTTTTATGATTTCGGGGCTGTATCCGAGCTTATATGAAAAGTATGAAAAGTATGAAATGCTTTATGAATGTTATGAATATATATGTATGTGTACGCATATGTATATATGTGGTTATAAGTAGATCGCTACCTGGTGATTCAACGCACCTCAACTCCAGGTTCGTCCGGTTGTTGTGTTGTTGGTCCGCGGTAATAAGCTTCTTGACGAGCCATCCGACGAAAAGGATGACGGCTACATACCACAGGGCAAGTCATTAAGACAGGGCTTCTGGGGGTAGATCCATTGAGTGCTACCGGCCCCGTCTCGGGATGTATATGCGTCTAGTTGGATCCAATTAGGTAGACTGACTGCTCGTAACAGGAGAGGTACCAAAAGCCTAGGCAATATGATGATGTGACCAAAAGGGGGTCAAAGAAAAGGGTACCTTCTTTATCCCTGTATGCGGCATATACGTTAACAGGCTCTGACGAAAGTTGGCCACCATTAGATATGGCGTCAGAGAAGAGTTGGCTTGTAGATAACTTATTACCACACACATATATGAATGAATGATGTCTAAATGTTTTTATATGTCTTATGTCACTGGTTACGACTCACCAACAACGTTGTTGTTGAAGTCTTTTAGCTCGTGATGCAGGTACAGGAAACGCCCGAGGGCGTTAGCTAGGTCGAAGAAGCTTAGCTAGGAAGAGAAGGCTGATGCTCTCATCATAGGAGCTAGTACCCGATTTGGACACCTGGGAGCAGTGTCCTTAGATAGTTACTTTGTATGTAGTTTTACTTAGTGACATTGTTAAAAGTTCAAATTGGGTTGACTTTTAGTGGTCTTTATTATGAAAGACTTCCGCTGTAATATGATTATTTTATTTGATTGGCTGATATTATGCAACGTGTCAGGCCCTGGAGTCGGGGTGTGACAGGTTGGTATCAGAGCCAGGTTTATGATACCAACGCTCTGAGATGGATTGAGGAGATCGAGACTACCCTCGAGGTAAGCGGATGCAGTGATGAAGATCGAGTTTTGTTTGCAACCCAGTCATTCAAAGGGTTGGCTCATTCATGGTGGAAGACGGTGAAGGCTTCGATGAACCCGAGGAAAGCATCTGCAATGGGGTGGAGAAATTTCCGCCAGAGATTTTTGGAAAAATTCGTGCCCCACCATGAGATCGAACAATTGGAGGATGAATACCTCCATCTGGAGATGAAAGGGACCGATCACAAGAAGTACACAGAGCGTTTTCTGGAGCTCGTTGGATTATTGCCTGAGTTCACTGGATCCGAATCCCAAAAGGTCGGACGTTACATCTGGGGAATCATCCCCGAGATCCGTGGGGACTTACGAACCTCCAAACCCTCCACACTACAAGCAGCCGTAGATCTAGCTGCTGAACTTACTGAAGACCTAATCAGGGCTAGGAATAGCCGTGTAGCTGCAGGAGGCAGTGAGAGGGGAAACAAAAGGAGCTACGATGATCGTAGGTCAAGGAAATCCAACACCGGGAAACGCAGAGAAGGATCGGGCCCCAATAAATTCAGAAAGAATAACTCAGGTGAGAAGTCTGTTTCAACTGAATGTGGGAAATGTGGGAAACTGGGACACACAACCGCCGACTGTTTAGTTGGTACTGGGAAGTGTTACGGTTGTGGGCAAGAAGGTCACATCCGGGCAAATTGCCCCAAGAAAGCAAGAGGAGGAAATGAGAAAGAAAGAACAGCAGGCAAAGGAAATGCCCGGGTCTTCCAAATGACTGCAGAGGAAGCCCGCAACCATGATGACGTGCTCACCGGTATGTTCCCAGTTAATCATACCTATGCTTGCATACTGTTCGATTCAGGTGCAAATAGGAGTTTTGTTTCCAATACATTTTTACCTTGTTTGAACGGCTTGATAGCTAAGTTAGACGTGCCCTATGTAGTCGAGATAGCTAACGGTCTCGAAGTAAGGGTTGAAAGTGCCCTTAGGGATTGTTATCTTAGGATCAGTGACCAAAACATTCCCTTAGAACTTCTCCCTATGAAACTAGGAGGATTTGATATAGTTCTAGGAATGGATTGGTTAACTAAGCATAAGGCGCAAATTGATTGCGAGCGAAAGATGCTAAAGATCGAACTGCCCGACGGTCAACAGGCAGAGATCAAGGGTGACACGCCACGTAAGCCTTCCAATCTTTTGACGATCGCTAAGACAAGCAAATACCTACGGCAAGGATGCGACGGATTCTGGTTATACCTTATGACCGAAAAAGAAGAGAAGAAGGAGATTCCAGAAGTTCCGATAGTCGCAGAATACCCTGACGTGTTCCCCGAGGAATTGCCTGGTTTACCTCCCGACCGACAAGTCGAATTCCACATCGATTTAGTGCCAGGCACAGCACCGATCGCGAAATCGCCTTATCGACTGGCGCCATCGGAGATGAAGGAACTTATGGCCCAACTTCAAGAACTGTTGGAAAAGGGATTCATCCAACCGAGCTCGTCACCATGGGGAGCCCCCATATTATTCGTGAAGAAGAAGGATGGGTCGTTGAGGATGTGTATCGATTACCGAGATCTTAATAAGGTAACGATTAAGAATCGATACCCGTTACCCAGAATCGATGATCTATTCGATCAACTGCAAGGATCAAGCTATTTCTCAAAAATAGACTTGAGATCTGGGTACCATCAAGTGAAGGTTCAAAAGGAAGATGTACCAAAGACAGCATTCCGAACTAGATATGGCCATTACGAATTCTTAGTAATGCCCTTTGGGCTAACTAATGCACCTGCGGTATTCATGGACTTAATGAACCGAGTGTGCAAGCCATATCTAGACAAATTTGTGATTGTGTTCATTGACGATATTTTGATCTACTCTCGTACCATGGAAGAGCACTCTGAACACCTACGGAAGGTGCTCGAACTCCTCAGAGGAGAAAAGCTCTATGCCAAATTTTCGAAATGCGAATTTTGGCTACGAGAAGTTCAATTCTTAGGACATATTGTCAATGAGCAAGGAATCCAAGTCGATCCTTCAAAGGTTGAAGCAGTAATGAAGTGGGAAACCCCTAGAACGGCGACAGAAATTCGAAGATTTCTTGGGTTGGCCGGCTACTATAGAAGATTCATTAAGGATTTCTCAAAGATAGCCAAGTCTTTGACTAAGCTAACTCAAAAGAAAGTCGCGTTCAAGTGGGAGCTCGAACAAGAAGAGGCGTTTAGAACCTTGAAGGAAAGATTGAGCAGCGCACCAATCCTTGCATTACCCAATGGTAACGATGACTTTGTCGTGTACTGTGATGCATCTGCCACAGGATTTGGTTGCGTCTTGATGCAGCGTAGCAACGTAATTGCTTACGCCTCAAGACAACTGAAGGGCGCCGAAACAGGATACGCAACTCATGACCTCGAGTTAGGCGCAATAGTGTTTGCATTGAAGATTTGGCGACACTATTTATATGGCTCAAAGTTTACGGTGTATTCTGATCACAAGAGCTTGAAGCATATATTTGATCAGAAAGAGCTTAACATGAGGCAACGACGATGGATGGAAGTTTTGTCTGACTACGAGTTTGATCTTCATTACCATCCTGGGAAGGCAAACGTCGTCGCTGATGCCTTAAGCAGAAAAGAATGCTCCAAACCTAGGCGAGTCCGAGCACTAAGAATGAATGTGCAAGTGAACCTCTTGGACCAAGTGAAGATGGCCCAAAAGGAAGCACTAAAGGACGAAAACGCCCAAAAAGAAGAAATGATTGGAGTAATAAAGAAGTTAGAAACAGGAGAAGATGGGTTCATCCGCATGAAATGCCGAATTTGGATCCCAAACTTCGGTAACTTGAGAGGACTCATACTGGATGAAGCTCATAAGACCAAGTACCTCATTCATCCTGGAGCCGATAAGATGTACTATACCATGAAAGACCAATTTTGGTGGCCTGGAATGAAAAAGGACATAGCAACCTATGTAGAGCGTTGCATGACATGTCTCCAGGTGAAGGCTGAGCACCAAAAACCGTCTGGTATGCTCCAACCCCTTGAGATCCCTACGTGGAAATGGGAAATGATCACAATGGACTTTGTGATGGGTTTGCCAAGAACAAGAAAGGGGAATGACGCTATATGGGTAATCGTGGACAGACTCACTAAGTCCGCCCACTTCCTACCTATGAAAGAGAGCGCCGGAGCTGAACAGCTCGCTCAACTGTACGTTGACGAGATTGTGGCAAGACACGGAGTACCAGTATCCATTATTTCCGATAGAGATGGAAGATTTACATCTCGATATTGGAGGCAATTCCATGAAGCTCTCGGTACTAAATTAGAGATGAGCACGGCCTATCACCCGCAAACGGATGGTCAGAGTGAAAGGACCATTCAAACCTTGGAAGATATGTTGCGGGCGTGTGTGATAGATTTTGGTGGTAGCTGGGACATCCACCTCCCATTGGCCGAATTTTCCTATAACAACAGCTACCACAAAAGCTTGAAAGCTTCGCCATATGAAGCCTTATATGGCCGAAGGTGCCGAACGCCTCTATGCTGGTTCCAAGTGGGAGAAGGTCAAATGACCGGCCCTGAAATGGTACTGGACACCATTGAAAAAGTTAAGGTGATCCGGGAGCGACTCGTAGTGGCACAAAGCAGGCAAAAGAGCTATGCTGACAGACGTCGAAGACCTCTAGAGTTCGCTGAAGGAGATAAGGTTATGCTAAAAGTATCACCATGGAAAGGCACGATTCGCTTTGGAAAACGGGGAAAGCTAAGTCCCCGATTCATCGGACCTTTTGTGATAACCAGCAGAGTAGGGAAGGTAGCATATAGACTTGAACTTCCGGAAGAGCTGCGTGGGATCCACCCAGTCTTCCATGTTTCTCAACTCCGAAAATGTCTATCTGACGAAACCCTGCAAACGCCACTGGAAGAAATCCAAGTGGACGAGCGACTAAATTTCGTTGAAGAACCAACAGAAATAACCGAAAGACAAGTTAAGAAGTTAAGAAGGAAACGCATCCCCATCGTTAAAGTCAGATGGAATGCGAGGCGTGGTTCTGAGTTTACTTGGGAGCCAGAAGACGCCATGAGGAAGAAGTACCCCCATTTATTCTCAGAGTGATTCCGGGACGGAATCCCATTAAGGAGGGGAGAATGTGACACTCCGCCTCATACGAGAATAAAAAGACTTAAAAAAAAAAAAAAAAGAAAAAAAAAAAAAAGTTTATTCTACGCGATACGCGCAGAAGAGGACATAGCCTGCGCGTATCGCCTAAGGCAAGCAAAACCGGGTACGCGAATCAGGGGCAGCCGCAGTTTCGGGCAAAACCACCTCCCCTACGCGATACGCGCAGGAGGAGGCATGCCCTGCGCGTATCGCGTAGGGCAGGTTCACCAGCTATAAAAGGAGGACGACCCCCCCTCCATTCCTTGCACCTTCACTCTCTCTCTCTAGCTTTCTCTCTCAAAAATCCGGCCAAGAACGCTCGGTGAAGTCCCGAAGAAGCCCCGGTAGGTTTCCGACACGTAACGGAAGCCTCCAAAAGTTCTGTTCAAGCGCGGGTTTGCTCACGAAGCATCTACAGAGTATCTTCGGTGTCCGGTAAGGCTCGATTCTAGTTTCCTTCGAGTATTTACCATTTTATATAAGTTATGTATATATGTCCACCTAAGATACTAAATGGGACACGAACCCCGTCGTTATAGCAAACGGTGTCCTCCCACAAGCACGTGAGCCCGGGACCGCTGAACGAGGCAAGGTGCTGCTCAAGTCCAGAGAGACTTTCGTACCCAAGCCCTCACTCTGCTCGACTCATTAGGTAACGTCTCAGATCCCGTACCTATTTAAGATATGTATGACTTAAGTCCATGGAAAGGCCAGGGTTTTAGAATAGAACATTCCTAGTCATATAATATTACTAGGAATACAGTATATTTTCAAAGAATAATAGGGTCGTGTGAGAAACACGAAGATATGATAATATGGCTTTTAAATAGAATGATAATGAGAACATAGGATAACCCTGACTCAGATGCTAAATGCACTCTGAGTGAAATAATTATGCCAAGGACTAAAGCCATCCCTTAAGTCATATAATGTGACTAAGGTAATGAAATGATAGGATTATCCCTAGAGGAATGAATCCTAATAAGTATGAAATGATTACAGGGTTGTCTCAATTAGCCATCAGATCGTGATACTTAGGCTACACTAAGGTGAGTCTAACCGCCCCTCTTTTTACATGTTTTATGATTTCGGGGCTGTATCCGAGCTTGTATGAAAAGTATGAAAAGTATGAAATGTTTTATGAATGTTATGAATATATATGTATGTGTACGCATATGTATATATGTGGTTATAAGTAGATCGCTACCTGGTGATTCAACGCACCTCAACTCCAGGTTCGTCCGGTTGTTGTGTTGTTGGTCCGCGGTAATAAGCTTCTTGACGAGCCATCCGACGAAAAGGATGACGGCTACATACCACAGGGCAAGTCATTAAGACAGGGCTTCTGGGGGTAGATCCATTGAGTGCTACCGGCCCCGTCTCGGGATGTATATGCGTCTAGTTGGATCCAATTAGGTAGACTGACTGCTCGTAACAGGAGAGGTACCAAAAGCCTAGGCAATATGATGATGTGACCAAAAGGGGTCAAAGAAAAGGGTACCTTCTTTATCCCTGTATGCGGCATATACGTTAACAGGCTCTAACGAAAGTTGGCCACCATCAGATATGGCGTTAGAGAAGAGTTGGCTTGTAGATAACTTATGACCACCCATGTATGAATGATGATGTCCAAATGTTTTATATATGTCTTACGTCACTGGTTATGACTCACCAACACATAGTTGTTGACGTCTTTTAGCTCGTGATGCAGGTGAAAGAAATAATCGAGGATATTAGCTAGGAAGGCCTAGCTAGAACTGGATTAGTTGATGACACTCCACATAGGAGGAAGGATTTTACTGAAGATGCTCGGGATTAGTGTCTTTAGTTTCAATGTACCACACTCATGTCGAGTGTTAGACAATGCTTATTACTATTGTAAAACAATTAATGAAAAGTTTAAATTTGGGACCGTACTATGGTCTTTTGAAAAGTCTTCCGCTATATATCTTTATTTCATTGGCTGATGTTATGCAACGTGTCAGGCCCTGGGAGTCGGGGTGTGACAGGTTGCTTATTACCGCTTACCTCAGGGTGTGAGTCTAACCGCCCCTCTTTTTACATGTTTTATGATTTCGGGGCTGTATCCGAGCTTGTATGAAAAGTATGAAAAGTATGAAATGTTTTATGAATGTTATGAATATATATGTATGTGTACGCATATGTATATATGTGGTTATAAGTAGATCGCTACCTGGTGATTCAACGCACCTCAACTCCAGGTTCGTCCGGTTGTTGTGTTGTTGGTCCGCGGTAATAAGCTTCTTGACGAGCCATCCGACGAAAAGGATGACGGCTACATACCACAGGGCAAGTCATTAAGACAGGGCTTCTGGGGGTAGATCCATTGAGTGCTACCGGCCCCGTCTCGGGATGTATATGCGTCTAGTTGGATCCAATTAGGTAGACTGACTGCTCGTAACAGGAGAGGTACCAAAAGCCTAGGCAATATGATGATGTGACCAAAAGGGGTCAAAGAAAAGGGTACCTTCTTTATCCCTGTATGCGGCATATACGTTAACAGGCTCTAACGAAAGTTGGCCACCATCAGATATGGCGTTAGAGAAGAGTTGGCTTGTAGATAACTTATGACCACCCATGTATGAATGATGATGTCCAAATGTTTTATATATGTCTTACGTCACTGGTTATGACTCACCAACACATAGTTGTTGACGTCTTTTAGCTCGTGATGCAGGTGAAAGAAATAATCGAGGATATTAGCTAGGAAGGCCTAGCTAGAACTGGATTAGTTGATGACACTCCACATAGGAGGAAGGATTTTACTGAAGATGCTCGGGATTAGTGTCTTTAGTTTCAATGTACCACACTCATGTCGAGTCGTGAAGCATATATTTGATCAGAAAGAGCTTAACATGAGGCAACGACGATGGATGGAAGTTTTGTCTGACTACGAGTTTGATCTTCATTACCATCCTGGGAAGGCAAACGTCGTCGCTGATGCCTTAAGCAGAAAAGAATGCTCCAAACCTAGGCGAGTCCGAGCACTAAGAATGAATGTGCAAGTGAACCTCTTGGACCAAGTGAAGATGGCCCAAAAGGAAGCACTAAAGGACGAAAACGCCCAAAAAGAAGAAATGATTGGAGTAATAAAGAAGTTAGAAACAGGAGAAGATGGGTTCATCCGCATGAAATGCCGAATTTGGATCCCAAACTTCGGTAACTTGAGAGGACTCATACTGGATGAAGCTCATAAGACCAAGTACCTCATTCATCCTGGAGCCGATAAGATGTACTATACCATGAAAGACCAATTTTGGTGGCCTGGAATGAAAAAGGACATAGCAACCTATGTAGAGCGTTGCATGACATGTCTCCAGGTGAAGGCTGAGCACCAAAAACCGTCTGGTATGCTCCAACCCCTTGAGATCCCTACGTGGAAATGGGAAATGATCACAATGGACTTTGTGATGGGTTTGCCAAGAACAAGAAAGGGGAATGACGCTATATGGGTAATCGTGGACAGACTCACTAAGTCCGCCCACTTCCTACCTATGAAAGAGAGCGCCGGAGCTGAACAGCTCGCTCAACTGTACGTTGACGAGATTGTGGCAAGACACGGAGTACCAGTATCCATTATTTCCGATAGAGATGGAAGATTTACATCTCGATATTGGAGGCAATTCCATGAAGCTCTCGGTACTAAATTAGAGATGAGCACGGCCTATCACCCGCAAACGGATGGTCAGAGTGAAAGGACCATTCAAACCTTGGAAGATATGTTGCGGGCGTGTGTGATAGATTTTGGTGGTAGCTGGGACATCCACCTCCCATTGGCCGAATTTTCCTATAACAACAGCTACCACAAAAGCTTGAAAGCTTCGCCATATGAAGCCTTATATGGCCGAAGGTGCCGAACGCCTCTATGCTGGTTCCAAGTGGGAGAAGGTCAAATGACCGGCCCTGAAATGGTACTGGACACCATTGAAAAAGTTAAGGTGATCCGGGAGCGACTCGTAGTGGCACAAAGCAGGCAAAAGAGCTATGCTGACAGACGTCGAAGACCTCTAGAGTTCGCTGAAGGAGATAAGGTTATGCTAAAAGTATCACCATGGAAAGGCACGATTCGCTTTGGAAAACGGGGAAAGCTAAGTCCCCGATTCATCGGACCTTTTGTGATAACCAGCAGAGTAGGGAAGGTAGCATATAGACTTGAACTTCCGGAAGAGCTGCGTGGGATCCACCCAGTCTTCCATGTTTCTCAACTCCGAAAATGTCTATCTGACGAAACCCTGCAAACGCCACTGGAAGAAATCCAAGTGGACGAGCGACTAAATTTCGTTGAAGAACCAACAGAAATAACCGAAAGACAAGTTAAGAAGTTAAGAAGGAAACGCATCCCCATCGTTAAAGTCAGATGGAATGCGAGGCGTGGTTCTGAGTTTACTTGGGAGCCAGAAGACGCCATGAGGAAGAAGTACCCCCATTTATTCTCAGAGTGATTCCGGGACGGAATCCCATTAAGGAGGGGAGAATGTGACACTCCGCCTCATACGAGAATAAAAAGACTTAAAAAAAAAAAAAAAGAAAAAAAAAAAAAAAGTTTATTCTACGCGATACGCGCAGAAGAGGACATAGCCTGCGCGTATCGCCTAAGGCAAGCAAAACCGGGTACGCGAATCAGGGGCAGCCGCAGTTTCGGGCAAAACCACCTCCCCTACGCGATACGCGCAGGAGGAGGCATGCCCTGCGCGTATCGCGTAGGGCAGGTTCACCAGCTATAAAAGGAGGACGACCCCCCCTCCATTCCTTGCACCTTCACTCTCTCTCTCTAGCTTTCTCTCTCAAAAATCCGGCCAAGAACGCTCGGTGAAGTCCCGAAGAAGCCCCGGTAGGTTTCCGACACGTAACGGAAGCCTCCAAAAGTTCTGTTCAAGCGCGGGTTTGCTCACGAAGCATCTACAGAGTATCTTCGGTGTCCGGTAAGGCTCGATTCTAGTTTCCTTCGAGTATTTACCATTTTATATAAGTTATGTATATATGTCCACCTAAGATACTAAATGGGACACGAACCCCGTCGTTATAGCAAACGGTGTCCTCCCACAAGCACGTGAGCCCGGGACCGCTGAACGAGGCAAGGTGCTGCTCAAGTCCAGAGAGACTTTCGTACCCAAGCCCTCACTCTGCTCGACTCATTAGGTAACGTCTCAGATCCCGTACCTATTTAAGATATGTATGACTTAAGTCCATGGAAAGGCCAGGGTTTTAGAATAGAACATTCCTAGTCATATAATATTACTAGGAATACAGTATATTTTCAAAGAATAATAGGGTCGTGTGAGAAACACGAAGATATGATAATATGGCTTTTAAATAGAATGATAATGAGAACATAGGATAACCCTGACTCAGATGCTAAATGCACTCTGAGTGAAATAATTATGCCAAGGACTAAAGCCATCCCTTAAGTCATATAATGTGACTAAGGTAATGAAATGATAGGATTATCCCTAGAGGAATGAATCCTAATAAGTATGAAATGATTACAGGGTTGTCTCAATTAGCCATCAGATCGTGATACTTAGGCTACACTAAGGTGAGTCTAACCGCCCCTCTTTTTACATGTTTTATGATTTCGGGGCTGTATCCGAGCTTGTATGAAAAGTATGAAAAGTATGAAATGTTTTATGAATGTTATGAATATATATGTATGTGTACGCATATGTATATATGTGGTTATAAGTAGATCGCTACCTGGTGATTCAACGCACCTCAACTCCAGGTTCGTCCGGTTGTTGTGTTGTTGGTCCGCGGTAATAAGCTTCTTGACGAGCCATCCGACGAAAAGGATGACGGCTACATACCACAGGGCAAGTCATTAAGACAGGGCTTCTGGGGGTAGATCCATTGAGTGCTACCGGCCCCGTCTCGGGATGTATATGCGTCTAGTTGGATCCAATTAGGTAGACTGACTGCTCGTAACAGGAGAGGTACCAAAAGCCTAGGCAATATGATGATGTGACCAAAAGGGGTCAAAGAAAAGGGTACCTTCTTTATCCCTGTATGCGGCATATACGTTAACAGGCTCTAACGAAAGTTGGCCACCATCAGATATGGCGTTAGAGAAGAGTTGGCTTGTAGATAACTTATGACCACCCATGTATGAATGATGATGTCCAAATGTTTTATATATGTCTTACGTCACTGGTTATGACTCACCAACACATAGTTGTTGACGTCTTTTAGCTCGTGATGCAGGTGAAAGAAATAATCGAGGATATTAGCTAGGAAGGCCTAGCTAGAACTGGATTAGTTGATGACACTCCACATAGGAGGAAGGATTTTACTGAAGATGCTCGGGATTAGTGTCTTTAGTTTCAATGTACCACACTCATGTCGAGTGTTAGACAATGCTTATTACTATTGTAAAACAATTAATGAAAAGTTTAAATTTGGGACCGTACTATGGTCTTTTGAAAAGTCTTCCGCTATATATCTTTATTTCATTGGCTGATGTTATGCAACGTGTCAGGCCCTGGGAGTCGGGGTGTGACAGGTAGCTCTGATACCAACCTGTCACACCCCGACTCCCAGGGCCTGACACGTTGCATAACATCAGCCAATGAAATAAAGATATATAGCGGAAGACTTTTCAAAAGACCATAGTACGGTCCCAAATTTAAACTTTTCATTAATTGTTTTACAATAGTAATAAGCATTGTCTAACACTCGACATGAGTGTGGTACATTGAAACTAAAGACACTAATCCCGAGCATCTTCAGTAAAATCCTTCCTCCTATGTGGAGTGTCATCAACTAATCCAGTTCTAGCTAGGCCTTCCTAGCTAATATCCTCGATTATTTCTTTCACCTGCATCACGAGCTAAAAGACGTCAACAACTATGTGTTGGTGAGTCATAACCAGTGACGTAAGACATATATAAAACATTTGGACATCATCATTCATACATGGGTGGTCATAAGTTATCTACAAGCCAACTCTTCTCTAACGCCATATCTGATGGTGGCCAACTTTCGTTAGAGCCTGTTAACGTATATGCCGCATACAGGGATAAAGAAGGTACCCTTTTCTTTGACCCCTTTTGGTCACATCATCATATTGCCTAGGCTTTTGGTACCTCTCCTGTTACGAGCAGTCAGTCTACCTAATTGGATCCAACTAGACGCATATACATCCCGAGACGGGGCCGGTAGCACTCAATGGATCTACCCCCAGAAGCCCTGTCTTAATGACTTGCCCTGTGGTATGTAGCCGTCATCCTTTTCGTCGGATGGCTCGTCAAGAAGCTTATTACCGCGGACCAACAACACAACAACCGGACGAACCTGGAGTTGAGGTGCGTTGAATCACCAGGTAGCGATCTACTTATAACCACATATATACATATGCGTACACATACATATATATTCATAACATTCATAAAACATTTCATACTTTTCATACTTTTCATACAAGCTCGGATACAGCCCCGAAATCATAAAACATGTAAAAAGAGGGGCGGTTAGACTCACCTTAGTGTAGCCTAAGTATCACGATCTGATGGCTAATTGAGACAACCCTGTAATCATTTCATACTTATTAGGATTCATTCCTCTAGGGATAATCCTATCATTTCATTACCTTAGTCACATTATATGACTTAAGGGATGGCTTTAGTCCTTGGCATAATTATTTCACTCAGAGTGCATTTAGCATCTGAGTCAGGGTTATCCTATGTTCTCATTATCATTCTATTTAAAAGCCATATTATCATATCTTCGTGTTTCTCACACGACCCTATTATTCTTTGAAAATATACTGTATTCCTAGTAATATTATATGACTAGGAATGTTCTATTCTAAAACCCTGGCCTTTCCATGGACTTAAGTCATACATATCTTAAATAGGTACGGGATCTGAGACGTTACCTAATGAGTCGAGCAGAGTGAGGGCTTGGGTACGAAAGTCTCTCTGGACTTGAGCAGCACCTTGCCTCGTTCAGCGGTCCCGGGCTCACGTGCTTGTGGGAGGACACCGTTTGCTATAACGACGGGGTTCGTGTCCCATTTAGTATCTTAGGTGGACATATATACATAACTTATATAAAATGGTAAATACTCGAAGGAAACTAGAATCGAGCCTTACCGGACACCGAAGATACTCTGTAGATGCTTCGTGAGCAAACCCGCGCTTGAACAGAACTTTTGGAGGCTTCCGTTACGTGTCGGAAACCTACCGGGGCTTCTTCGGGACTTCACCGAGCGTTCTTGGCCGGATTTTTGAGAGAGAAAGCTAGAGAGAGAGAGTGAAGGTGCAAGGAATGGAGGGGGGGTCGTCCTCCTTTTATAGCTGGTGAACCTGCCCTACGCGATACGCGCAGGGCATGCCTCCTCCTGCGCGTATCGCGTAGGGGAGGTGGTTTTGCCCGAAACTGCGGCTGCCCCTGATTCGCGTACCCGGTTTTGCTTGCCTTAGGCGATACGCGCAGGCTATGTCCTCTTCTGCGCGTATCGCGTAGAATAAACTTTTTTTTTTTTTTTCTTTTTTTTTTTTTTTTAAGTCTTTTTATTCTCGTATGAGGCGGAGTGTCACATTGATCAACCTGTCACACCCCGACTCCCAGGGCCTGACACGTTGCATAACATCAGCCAATGAAATAAAGATATATAGCGGAAGACTTTTCAAAAGACCATAGTACGGTCCCAAATTTAAACTTTTCATTAATTGTTTTACAATAGTAATAAGCATTGTCTAACACTCGACATGAGTGTGGTACATTGAAACTAAAGACACTAATCCCGAGCATCTTCAGTAAAATCCTTCCTCCTATGTGGAGTGTCATCAACTAATCCAGTTCTAGCTAGGCCTTCCTAGCTAATATCCTCGATTATTTCTTTCACCTGCATCACGAGCTAAAAGACGTCAACAACTATGTGTTGGTGAGTCATAACCAGTGACGTAAGACATATATAAAACATTTGGACATCATCATTCATACATGGGTGGTCATAAGTTATCTACAAGCCAACTCTTCTCTAACGCCATATCTGATGGTGGCCAACTTTCGTTAGAGCCTGTTAACGTATATGCCGCATACAGGGATAAAGAAGGTACCCTTTTCTTTGACCCCTTTTGGTCACATCATCATATTGCCTAGGCTTTTGGTACCTCTCCTGTTACGAGCAGTCAGTCTACCTAATTGGATCCAACTAGACGCATATACATCCCGAGACGGGGCCGGTAGCACTCAATGGATCTACCCCCAGAAGCCCTGTCTTAATGACTTGCCCTGTGGTATGTAGCCGTCATCCTTTTCGTCGGATGGCTCGTCAAGAAGCTTATTACCGCGGACCAACAACACAACAACCGGACGAACCTGGAGTTGAGGTGCGTTGAATCACCAGGTAGCGATCTACTTATAACCACATATATACATATGCGTACACATACATATATATTCATAACATTCATAAAACATTTCATACTTTTCATACTTTTCATACAAGCTCGGATACAGCCCCGAAATCATAAAACATGTAAAAAGAGGGGCGGTTAGACTCACCTTAGTGTAGCCTAAGTATCACGATCTGATGGCTAATTGAGACAACCCTGTAATCATTTCATACTTATTAGGATTCATTCCTCTAGGGATAATCCTATCATTTCATTACCTTAGTCACATTATATGACTTAAGGGATGGCTTTAGTCCTTGGCATAATTATTTCACTCAGAGTGCATTTAGCATCTGAGTCAGGGTTATCCTATGTTCTCATTATCATTCTATTTAAAAGCCATATTATCATATCTTCGTGTTTCTCACACGACCCTATTATTCTTTGAAAATATACTGTATTCCTAGTAATATTATATGACTAGGAATGTTCTATTCTAAAACCCTGGCCTTTCCATGGACTTAAGTCATACATATCTTAAATAGGTACGGGATCTGAGACGTTACCTAATGAGTCGAGCAGAGTGAGGGCTTGGGTACGAAAGTCTCTCTGGACTTGAGCAGCACCTTGCCTCGTTCAGCGGTCCCGGGCTCACGTGCTTGTGGGAGGACACCGTTTGCTATAACGACGGGGTTCGTGTCCCATTTAGTATCTTAGGTGGACATATATACATAACTTATATAAAATGGTAAATACTCGAAGGAAACTAGAATCGAGCCTTACCGGACACCGAAGATACTCTGTAGATGCTTCGTGAGCAAACCCGCGCTTGAACAGAACTTTTGGAGGCTTCCGTTACGTGTCGGAAACCTACCGGGGCTTCTTCGGGACTTCACCGAGCGTTCTTGGCCGGATTTTTGAGAGAGAAAGCTAGAGAGAGAGAGTGAAGGTGCAAGGAATGGAGGGGGGGTCGTCCTCCTTTTATAGCTGGTGAACCTGCCCTACGCGATACGCGCAGGGCATGCCTCCTCCTGCGCGTATCGCGTAGGGGAGGTGGTTTTGCCCGAAACTGCGGCTGCCCCTGATTCGCGTACCCGGTTTTGCTTGCCTTAGGCGATACGCGCAGGCTATGTCCTCTTCTGCGCGTATCGCGTAGAATAAACTTTTTTTTTTTTTTCTTTTTTTTTTTTTTTTTAAGTCTTTTTATTCTCGTATGAGGCGGAGTGTCACATTCTCCCCTCCTTAATGGGATTCCGTCCCGGAATCACTCTGAGAATAAATGGGGGTACTTCTTCCTCATGGCGTCTTCTGGCTCCCAAGTAAACTCAGAACCACGCCTCGCATTCCATCTGACTTTAACGATGGGGATGCGTTTCCTTCTTAACTTCTTAACTTGTCTTTCGGTTATTTCTGTTGGTTCTTCAACGAAATTTAGTCGCTCGTCCACTTGGATTTCTTCCAGTGGCGTTTGCAGGGTTTCGTCAGATAGACATTTTCGGAGTTGAGAAACATGGAAGACTGGGTGGATCCCACGCAGCTCTTCCGGAAGTTCAAGTCTATATGCTACCTTCCCTACTCTGCTGGTTATCACAAAAGGTCCGATGAATCGGGGACTTAGCTTTCCCCGTTTTCCAAAGCGAATCGTGCCTTTCCATGGTGATACTTTTAGCATAACCTTATCTCCTTCAGCGAACTCTAGAGGTCTTCGACGTCTGTCAGCATAGCTCTTTTGCCTGCTTTGTGCCACTACGAGTCGCTCCCGGATCACCTTAACTTTTTCAATGGTGTCCAGTACCATTTCAGGGCCGGTCATTTGACCTTCTCCCACTTGGAACCAGCATAGAGGCGTTCGGCACCTTCGGCCATATAAGGCTTCATATGGCGAAGCTTTCAAGCTTTTGTGGTAGCTGTTGTTATAGGAAAATTCGGCCAATGGGAGGTGGATGTCCCAGCTACCACCAAAATCTATCACACACGCCCGCAACATATCTTCCAAGGTTTGAATGGTCCTTTCACTCTGACCATCCGTTTGCGGGTGATAGGCCGTGCTCATCTCTAATTTAGTACCGAGAGCTTCATGGAATTGCCTCCAATATCGAGATGTAAATCTTCCATCTCTATCGGAAATAATGGATACTGGTACTCCGTGTCTTGCCACAATCTCGTCAACGTACAGTTGAGCGAGCTGTTCAGCTCCGGCGCTCTCTTTCATAGGTAGGAAGTGGGCGGACTTAGTGAGTCTGTCCACGATTACCCATATAGCGTCATTCCCCTTTCTTGTTCTTGGCAAACCCATCACAAAGTCCATTGTGATCATTTCCCATTTCCACGTAGGGATCTCAAGGGGTTGGAGCATACCAGACGGTTTTTGGTGCTCAGCCTTCACCTGGAGACATGTCATGCAACGCTCTACATAGGTTGCTATGTCCTTTTTCATTCCAGGCCACCAAAATTGGTCTTTCATGGTATAGTACATCTTATCGGCTCCAGGATGAATGAGGTACTTGGTCTTATGAGCTTCATCCAGTATGAGTCCTCTCAAGTTACCGAAGTTTGGGATCCAAATTCGGCATTTCATGCGGATGAACCCATCTTCTCCTGTTTCTAACTTCTTTATTACTCCAATCATTTCTTCTTTTTGGGCGTTTTCGTCCTTTAGTGCTTCCTTTTGGGCCATCTTCACTTGGTCCAAGAGGTTCACTTGCACATTCATTCTTAGTGCTCGGACTCGCCTAGGTTTGGAGCATTCTTTTCTGCTTAAGGCATCAGCGACGACGTTTGCCTTCCCAGGATGGTAATGAAGATCAAACTCGTAGTCAGACAAAACTTCCATCCATCGTCGTTGCCTCATGTTAAGCTCTTTCTGATCAAATATATGCTTCAAGCTCTTGTGATCAGAATACACCGTAAACTTTGAGCCATATAAATAGTGTCGCCAAATCTTCAATGCAAACACTATTGCGCCTAACTCGAGGTCATGAGTTGCGTATCCTGTTTCGGCGCCCTTCAGTTGTCTTGAGGCGTAAGCAATTACGTTGCTACGCTGCATCAAGACGCAACCAAATCCTGTGGCAGATGCATCACAGTACACGACAAAGTCATCGTTACCATTGGGTAATGCAAGGATTGGTGCGCTGCTCAATCTTTCCTTCAAGGTTCTAAACGCCTCTTCTTGTTCGAGCTCCCACTTGAACGCGACTTTCTTTTGAGTTAGCTTAGTCAAAGACTTGGCTATCTTTGAGAAATCCTTAATGAATCTTCTATAGTAGCCGGCCAACCCAAGAAATCTTCGAATTTCTGTCGCCGTTCTAGGGGTTTCCCACTTCATTACTGCTTCAACCTTTGAAGGATCGACTTGGATTCCTTGCTCATTGACAATATGTCCTAAGAATTGAACTTCTCGTAGCCAAAATTCGCATTTCGAAAATTTGGCATAGAGCTTTTCTCCTCTGAGGAGTTCGAGCACCTTCCGTAGGTGTTCAGAGTGCTCTTCCATGGTACGAGAGTAGATCAAAATATCGTCAATGAACACAATCACAAATTTGTCTAGATATGGCTTGCACACTCGGTTCATTAAGTCCATGAATACCGCAGGTGCATTAGTTAGCCCAAAGGGCATTACTAAGAATTCGTAATGGCCATATCTAGTTCGGAATGCTGTCTTTGGTACATCTTCCTTTTGAACCTTCACTTGATGGTACCCAGATCTCAAGTCTATTTTTGAGAAATAGCTTGATCCTTGCAGTTGATCGAATAGATCATCGATTCTGGGTAACGGGTATCGATTCTTAATCGTTACCTTATTAAGATCTCGGTAATCGATACACATCCTCAACGACCCATCCTTCTTCTTCACGAATAATATGGGGGCTCCCCATGGTGACGAGCTCGGTTGGATGAATCCCTTTTCCAACAGTTCTTGAAGTTGGGCCATAAGTTCCTTCATCTCCGATGGCGCCAGTCGATAAGGCGATTTCGCGATCGGTGCTGTGCCTGGCACTAAATCGATGTGGAATTCGACTTGTCGGTCGGGAGGTAAACCAGGCAATTCCTCGGGGAACACGTCAGGGTATTCTGCGACTATCGGAACTTCTGGAATCTCCTTCTTCTCTTCTTTTTCGGTCATAAGGTATAACCAGAATCCGTCGCATCCTTGCCGTAGGTATTTGCTTGTCTTAGCGATCGTCAAAAGATTGGAAGGCTTACGTGGCGTGTCACCCTTGATCTCTGCCTGTTGACCGTCGGGCAGTTCGATCTTTAGCATCTTTCGCTCGCAATCAATTTGCGCCTTATGCTTAGTTAACCAATCCATTCCTAGAACTATATCAAATCCTCCTAGTTTCATAGGGAGAAGTTCTAAGGGAATGTTTTGGTCACTGATCCTAAGATAACAATCCCTAAGGGCACTTTCAACCCTTACTTCGAGACCGTTAGCTATCTCGACTACATAGGGCACGTCTAACTTAGCTATCAAGCCGTTCAAACAAGGTAAAAATGTATTGGAAACAAAACTCCTATTTGCACCTGAATCGAACAGTATGCAAGCATAGGTATGATTAACTGGGAACATACCGGTGAGCACGTCATCATGGTTGCGGGCTTCCTCTGCAGTCATTTGGAAGACCCGGGCATTTCCCTTGCCTGCTGTTCTTTCTTTCTCATTTCCTCCTCTTGCTTTCTTGGGGCAATTTGCCCGGATGTGACCTTCTTGCCCACAACCGTAACACTTCCCAGTACCAACTAAACAGTCGGCGGTTGTGTGTCCCAGTTTCCCACATTTCCCACATTCAGTTGAAACAGACTTCTCACCTGAGTTATTCTTTCTGAATTTATTGGGGCCCGATCCTTCTCTGCGTTTCCCGGTGTTGGATTTCCTTGACCTACGATCATCGTAGCTCCTTTTGTTTCCCCTCTCACTGCCTCCTGCAGCTACACGGCTATTCCTAGCCCTGATTAGGTCTTCAGTAAGTTCAGCAGCTAGATCTACGGCTGCTTGTAGTGTGGAGGGTTTGGAGGTTCGTAAGTCCCCACGGATCTCGGGGATGATTCCCCAGATGTAACGTCCGACCTTTTGGGATTCGGATCCAGTGAACTCAGGCAATAATCCAACGAGCTCCAGAAAACGCTCTGTGTACTTCTTGTGATCGGTCCCTTTCATCTCCAGATGGAGGTATTCATCCTCCAATTGTTCGATCTCATGGTGGGGCACGAATTTTTCCAAAAATCTCTGGCGGAAATTTCTCCACCCCATTGCAGATGCTTTCCTCGGGTTCATCGAAGCCTTCACCGTCTTCCACCATGAATGAGCCAACCCTTTGAATGACTGGGTTGCAAACAAAACTCGATCTTCATCACTGCATCCGCTTACCTCGAGGGTAGTCTCGATCTCCTCAATCCATCTCAGAGCATCAGTAGCCGTTTTATCCCCTCTGAACTGTTCGGGCTTGCAAGCCATGTAATGTCTATAGCTGCAGCCCTTGGCCCTCGGGTCTCGATCTACTCCCTCCCTGGGCTTGCTGACTTCATCATTTTCTCCGGAACTTGGGCTACTGCTTCCATGGCTGCTCTTCTCGGTACGACGGTAGTCAGAATCAGTATCGTTCTTCCTTGAGTCCTTCTTTCTATTGCTTCCCGACTCTCCACTGTTCAGTACAGCCTTCGTGACTCCCGCAATGATCGCTGGCATAGCTGCGGTGATTCCTGCGGTTAGCATCTCTTGGAACTTAGCCATTTGCTCCGCCTCTTGCTTTTGTTCAGCGGTTAGTGGCTCTTCTGGGTGAATCTCGACAGAAGGTTCCTTGTCAGGATTAGGGTCAATTGGATCTTTATTTCTTCCTCTTGTGGAAGGTCCAATTTCGGAAACAATCTTGCTACTCTTTTCCTTAGCCATACTATAATTTAAACGTTTTCCTTTGTTAATTACAATCTTTAATACAATTTATCTTAATACTTTAGATACAAGTACTGAAACATATAATTGGGATTTGTAACGTAATTCCAAACATAATAATTCTAACATAATGATCCGAGTTACAACATAGTTTCAAAATAACATAATTCGAATACAAACACGACATAATTCAGAATACAAATACAACATAATTCGAATACAAATACAACATAATTCGGAATACAACATAATTCAGAATACAACAATATAATTCTTCTTCTTCTTGATCTTCACCCAAAGAATTTTCTCCAGTACTCCTCCTTTTCGTCATCCTTGTACTTCTGCTCATCACCTTCAAGTGGAATTCGGTATCGTTCCAAGGCCCTAGCATCTTCTGTTGATCGCCTTGGAGGGTCTAAGCTATAGTGATGACTGGAAGATCCTGCTCCCATTGAGCTTCTTCCAGGTTCTGGGAGATACGGATAAGGTGACTGATAGCTAGGAGGGGGATAGACTGGGGGAGCATAAGACGGTGGAGAATATGGATACGGAGTGTAAGATGGAGGGGATGGATACATAGGGTACGGATGAGGAGCGTAACCCATTGGTGGTGATTGGTACATAGGAGGCGACGGATACATAGGTGGAGGTTGTGAGTACATTGGGGGTTGAGGGTAGGTGGGAACTGGCGGGTATATCGAGGGATGCGGGTAAGCTGGGGTCGCGTGAGCTTGACGATAGTACTCATGGTGACTACGTCGCATTGCCTCGGCTAGCTCATCGCGCTCCCGCTGCTTGTAGTCGTATGGTGCTAAATATGGATCCCTCTTGGGTATAGTTATAGCGCGTGACTTGGCGCTTGATAGTTCCTTAATCTTCTTCTTCCCTTTTCCCCTCGAAGGTTGGTCGCTGTACTCATAGTCCATAGGAATGGACTCCTCCGGACGGTGATGGTGATCGACTTCGCCTCCGGTTTCATCTCCATCTTCGGCAGGCTCCTCCTCATATTCGTTGCGTTCCACTTCTTCGTTATCACTTTCCATTTCGGCTTGGATCCGCGCTCTCTCGCTATCAGTCATCATAAAAATGGGAGAGTGGTGCTCTTCGGGTTCTTCTTCAGGTTCCTCCTCATGTTGCTCCTCATGTTCTTCCTCATCTTCTTCATCTTCTTCGTCATCGTTGGCGTTTTCGGCCTCACGAATCGCAGTCCAGTCGGCTTCTGTGAGCCTAAATCTCTCCACATGGCCTCTCCGAAACGTCTTCTTTGCGGCCAACCTGGTCCGTGCACGACGAGGCTGGGGTTCGGGTTCCTGCTGGGGTTCATTCATCGCCCTTGCAGGTGAGGGTATGTGAGTATAGTAACCCGAAGCATCGGGTGAGTGAGTCTCTCGTGGTTGAACAGAACGTTCCCCTTCTTCAGTGTTGTTGTTATTACTGGAGCTACTCTTTTTGGAGGACGATCTGCTCATACCAATTGCTCGGAGGAGAAAGCTTTTTCCTGCCATTTCCTGTTATATAATTCGAAATATAAGCATATGATATTCGTATCGTATTAATATTAATGCCTAGTTCCTTCGCCTTTCCTGACGAGGTTTCTAAGTTAATCCATATGACTTGTAATTATTTTCATGCTCACGCGAAGGATAACCGACAACTACGTTGATCAGGCGTACTTGTCTCATTTCCTTAGGTGTTCAATCAATATTTACTCATCATATTTCATAACATTTCCTAGGGTTTTTCTTATCTTAGTGGTCTTTCGAGCCTCTCGGTTAGAGCTTAAGGATCTATGTGAACCTTAATTCGCTAAAACCATTGGCTCTGATACCAACCTGTCACACCCCGACTCCCAGGGCCTGACACGTTGCATAACATCAGCCAATGAAATAAAGATATATAGCGGAAGACTTTTCAAAAGACCATAGTACGGTCCCAAATTTAAACTTTTCATTAATTGTTTTACAATAGTAATAAGCATTGTCTAACACTCGACATGAGTGTGGTACATTGAAACTAAAGACACTAATCCCGAGCATCTTCAGTAAAATCCTTCCTCCTATGTGGAGTGTCATCAACTAATCCAGTTCTAGCTAGGCCTTCCTAGCTAATATCCTCGATTATTTCTTTCACCTGCATCACGAGCTAAAAGACGTCAACAACTATGTGTTGGTGAGTCATAACCAGTGACGTAAGACATATATAAAACATTTGGACATCATCATTCATACATGGGTGGTCATAAGTTATCTACAAGCCAACTCTTCTCTAACGCCATATCTGATGGTGGCCAACTTTCGTTAGAGCCTGTTAACGTATATGCCGCATACAGGGATAAAGAAGGTACCCTTTTCTTTGACCCCTTTTGGTCACATCATCATATTGCCTAGGCTTTTGGTACCTCTCCTGTTACGAGCAGTCAGTCTACCTAATTGGATCCAACTAGACGCATATACATCCCGAGACGGGGCCGGTAGCACTCAATGGATCTACCCCCAGAAGCCCTGTCTTAATGACTTGCCCTGTGGTATGTAGCCGTCATCCTTTTCGTCGGATGGCTCGTCAAGAAGCTTATTACCGCGGACCAACAACACAACAACCGGACGAACCTGGAGTTGAGGTGCGTTGAATCACCAGGTAGCGATCTACTTATAACCACATATATACATATGCGTACACATACATATATATTCATAACATTCATAAAACATTTCATACTTTTCATACTTTTCATACAAGCTCGGATACAGCCCCGAAATCATAAAACATGTAAAAAGAGGGGCGGTTAGACTCACCTTAGTGTAGCCTAAGTATCACGATCTGATGGCTAATTGAGACAACCCTGTAATCATTTCATACTTATTAGGATTCATTCCTCTAGGGATAATCCTATCATTTCATTACCTTAGTCACATTATATGACTTAAGGGATGGCTTTAGTCCTTGGCATAATTATTTCACTCAGAGTGCATTTAGCATCTGAGTCAGGGTTATCCTATGTTCTCATTATCATTCTATTTAAAAGCCATATTATCATATCTTCGTGTTTCTCACACGACCCTATTATTCTTTGAAAATATACTGTATTCCTAGTAATATTATATGACTAGGAATGTTCTATTCTAAAACCCTGGCCTTTCCATGGACTTAAGTCATACATATCTTAAATAGGTACGGGATCTGAGACGTTACCTAATGAGTCGAGCAGAGTGAGGGCTTGGGTACGAAAGTCTCTCTGGACTTGAGCAGCACCTTGCCTCGTTCAGCGGTCCCGGGCTCACGTGCTTGTGGGAGGACACCGTTTGCTATAACGACGGGGTTCGTGTCCCATTTAGTATCTTAGGTGGACATATATACATAACTTATATAAAATGGTAAATACTCGAAGGAAACTAGAATCGAGCCTTACCGGACACCGAAGATACTCTGTAGATGCTTCGTGAGCAAACCCGCGCTTGAACAGAACTTTTGGAGGCTTCCGTTACGTGTCGGAAACCTACCGGGGCTTCTTCGGGACTTCACCGAGCGTTCTTGGCCGGATTTTTGAGAGAGAAAGCTAGAGAGAGAGAGTGAAGGTGCAAGGAATGGAGGGGGGGTCGTCCTCCTTTTATAGCTGGTGAACCTGCCCTACGCGATACGCGCAGGGCATGCCTCCTCCTGCGCGTATCGCGTAGGGGAGGTGGTTTTGCCCGAAACTGCGGCTGCCCCTGATTCGCGTACCCGGTTTTGCTTGCCTTAGGCGATACGCGCAGGCTATGTCCTCTTCTGCGCGTATCGCGTAGAATAAACTTTTTTTTTTTTTTTCTTTTTTTTTTTTTTTTAAGTCTTTTTATTCTCGTATGAGGCGGAGTGTCACATTCTCCCCTCCTTAATGGGATTCCGTCCCGGAATCACTCTGAGAATAAATGGGGGTACTTCTTCCTCATGGCGTCTTCTGGCTCCCAAGTAAACTCAGAACCACGCCTCGCATTCCATCTGACTTTAACGATGGGGATGCGTTTCCTTCTTAACTTCTTAACTTGTCTTTCGGTTATTTCTGTTGGTTCTTCAACGAAATTTAGTCGCTCGTCCACTTGGATTTCTTCCAGTGGCGTTTGCAGGGTTTCGTCAGATAGACATTTTCGGAGTTGAGAAACATGGAAGACTGGGTGGATCCCACGCAGCTCTTCCGGAAGTTCAAGTCTATATGCTACCTTCCCTACTCTGCTGGTTATCACAAAAGGTCCGATGAATCGGGGACTTAGCTTTCCCCGTTTTCCAAAGCGAATCGTGCCTTTCCATGGTGATACTTTTAGCATAACCTTATCTCCTTCAGCGAACTCTAGAGGTCTTCGACGTCTGTCAGCATAGCTCTTTTGCCTGCTTTGTGCCACTACGAGTCGCTCCCGGATCACCTTAACTTTTTCAATGGTGTCCAGTACCATTTCAGGGCCGGTCATTTGACCTTCTCCCACTTGGAACCAGCATAGAGGCGTTCGGCACCTTCGGCCATATAAGGCTTCATATGGCGAAGCTTTCAAGCTTTTGTGGTAGCTGTTGTTATAGGAAAATTCGGCCAATGGGAGGTGGATGTCCCAGCTACCACCAAAATCTATCACACACGCCCGCAACATATCTTCCAAGGTTTGAATGGTCCTTTCACTCTGACCATCCGTTTGCGGGTGATAGGCCGTGCTCATCTCTAATTTAGTACCGAGAGCTTCATGGAATTGCCTCCAATATCGAGATGTAAATCTTCCTTCTCCCACATTGTGACACTCCGCCTCATACGAGAATAAAAAGACTTAAAAAAAAAAAAAAAAGAAAAAAAAAAAAAAGTTTATTCTACGCGATACGCGCAGAAGAGGACATAGCCTGCGCGTATCGCCTAAGGCAAGCAAAACCGGGTACGCGAATCAGGGGCAGCCGCAGTTTCGGGCAAAACCACCTCCCCTACGCGATACGCGCAGGAGGAGGCATGCCCTGCGCGTATCGCGTAGGGCAGGTTCACCAGCTATAAAAGGAGGACGACCCCCCCTCCATTCCTTGCACCTTCACTCTCTCTCTCTAGCTTTCTCTCTCAAAAATCCGGCCAAGAACGCTCGGTGAAGTCCCGAAGAAGCCCCGGTAGGTTTCCGACACGTAACGGAAGCCTCCAAAAGTTCTGTTCAAGCGCGGGTTTGCTCACGAAGCATCTACAGAGTATCTTCGGTGTCCGGTAAGGCTCGATTCTAGTTTCCTTCGAGTATTTACCATTTTATATAAGTTATGTATATATGTCCACCTAAGATACTAAATGGGACACGAACCCCGTCGTTATAGCAAACGGTGTCCTCCCACAAGCACGTGAGCCCGGGACCGCTGAACGAGGCAAGGTGCTGCTCAAGTCCAGAGAGACTTTCGTACCCAAGCCCTCACTCTGCTCGACTCATTAGGTAACGTCTCAGATCCCGTACCTATTTAAGATATGTATGACTTAAGTCCATGGAAAGGCCAGGGTTTTAGAATAGAACATTCCTAGTCATATAATATTACTAGGAATACAGTATATTTTCAAAGAATAATAGGGTCGTGTGAGAAACACGAAGATATGATAATATGGCTTTTAAATAGAATGATAATGAGAACATAGGATAACCCTGACTCAGATGCTAAATGCACTCTGAGTGAAATAATTATGCCAAGGACTAAAGCCATCCCTTAAGTCATATAATGTGACTAAGGTAATGAAATGATAGGATTATCCCTAGAGGAATGAATCCTAATAAGTATGAAATGATTACAGGGTTGTCTCAATTAGCCATCAGATCGTGATACTTAGGCTACACTAAGGTGAGTCTAACCGCCCCTCTTTTTACATGTTTTATGATTTCGGGGCTGTATCCGAGCTTGTATGAAAAGTATGAAAAGTATGAAATGTTTTATGAATGTTATGAATATATATGTATGTGTACGCATATGTATATATGTGGTTATAAGTAGATCGCTACCTGGTGATTCAACGCACCTCAACTCCAGGTTCGTCCGGTTGTTGTGTTGTTGGTCCGCGGTAATAAGCTTCTTGACGAGCCATCCGACGAAAAGGATGACGGCTACATACCACAGGGCAAGTCATTAAGACAGGGCTTCTGGGGGTAGATCCATTGAGTGCTACCGGCCCCGTCTCGGGATGTATATGCGTCTAGTTGGATCCAATTAGGTAGACTGACTGCTCGTAACAGGAGAGGTACCAAAAGCCTAGGCAATATGATGATGTGACCAAAAGGGGTCAAAGAAAAGGGTACCTTCTTTATCCCTGTATGCGGCATATACGTTAACAGGCTCTAACGAAAGTTGGCCACCATCAGATATGGCGTTAGAGAAGAGTTGGCTTGTAGATAACTTATGACCACCCATGTATGAATGATGATGTCCAAATGTTTTATATATGTCTTACGTCACTGGTTATGACTCACCAACACATAGTTGTTGACGTCTTTTAGCTCGTGATGCAGGTGAAAGAAATAATCGAGGATATTAGCTAGGAAGGCCTAGCTAGAACTGGATTAGTTGATGACACTCCACATAGGAGGAAGGATTTTACTGAAGATGCTCGGGATTAGTGTCTTTAGTTTCAATGTACCACACTCATGTCGAGTGTTAGACAATGCTTATTACTATTGTAAAACAATTAATGAAAAGTTTAAATTTGGGACCGTACTATGGTCTTTTGAAAAGTCTTCCGCTATATATCTTTATTTCATTGGCTGATGTTATGCAACGTGTCAGGCCCTGGGAGTCGGGGTGTGACAGGTTGGTATCAGAGCCAGGTTGATGGAAAGTTATATTCGTGAGTCTAACCGCCCCTCTTTTTACAAATGTGACACTCCGCCTCATACGAGAATAAAAAGACTTAAAAAAAAAAAAAAAAGAAAAAAAAAAAAAAAGTTTATTCTACGCGATACGCGCAGAAGAGGACATAGCCTGCGCGTATCGCCTAAGGCAAGCAAAACCGGGTACGCGAATCAGGGGCAGCCGCAGTTTCGGGCAAAACCACCTCCCCTACGCGATACGCGCAGGAGGAGGCATGCCCTGCGCGTATCGCGTAGGGCAGGTTCACCAGCTATAAAAGGAGGACGACCCCCCCTCCATTCCTTGCACCTTCACTCTCTCTCTCTAGCTTTCTCTCTCAAAAATCCGGCCAAGAACGCTCGGTGAAGTCCCGAAGAAGCCCCGGTAGGTTTCCGACACGTAACGGAAGCCTCCAAAAGTTCTGTTCAAGCGCGGGTTTGCTCACGAAGCATCTACAGAGTATCTTCGGTGTCCGGTAAGGCTCGATTCTAGTTTCCTTCGAGTATTTACCATTTTATATAAGTTATGTATATATGTCCACCTAAGATACTAAATGGGACACGAACCCCGTCGTTATAGCAAACGGTGTCCTCCCACAAGCACGTGAGCCCGGGACCGCTGAACGAGGCAAGGTGCTGCTCAAGTCCAGAGAGACTTTCGTACCCAAGCCCTCACTCTGCTCGACTCATTAGGTAACGTCTCAGATCCCGTACCTATTTAAGATATGTATGACTTAAGTCCATGGAAAGGCCAGGGTTTTAGAATAGAACATTCCTAGTCATATAATATTACTAGGAATACAGTATATTTTCAAAGAATAATAGGGTCGTGTGAGAAACACGAAGATATGATAATATGGCTTTTAAATAGAATGATAATGAGAACATAGGATAACCCTGACTCAGATGCTAAATGCACTCTGAGTGAAATAATTATGCCAAGGACTAAAGCCATCCCTTAAGTCATATAATGTGACTAAGGTAATGAAATGATAGGATTATCCCTAGAGGAATGAATCCTAATAAGTATGAAATGATTACAGGGTTGTCTCAATTAGCCATCAGATCGTGATACTTAGGCTACACTAAGGTGAGTCTAACCGCCCCTCTTTTTACATGTTTTATGATTTCGGGGCTGTATCCGAGCTTGTATGAAAAGTATGAAAAGTATGAAATGTTTTATGAATGTTATGAATATATATGTATGTGTACGCATATGTATATATGTGGTTATAAGTAGATCGCTACCTGGTGATTCAACGCACCTCAACTCCAGGTTCGTCCGGTTGTTGTGTTGTTGGTCCGCGGTAATAAGCTTCTTGACGAGCCATCCGACGAAAAGGATGACGGCTACATACCACAGGGCAAGTCATTAAGACAGGGCTTCTGGGGGTAGATCCATTGAGTGCTACCGGCCCCGTCTCGGGATGTATATGCGTCTAGTTGGATCCAATTAGGTAGACTGACTGCTCGTAACAGGAGAGGTACCAAAAGCCTAGGCAATATGATGATGTGACCAAAAGGGGTCAAAGAAAAGGGTACCTTCTTTATCCCTGTATGCGGCATATACGTTAACAGGCTCTAACGAAAGTTGGCCACCATCAGATATGGCGTTAGAGAAGAGTTGGCTTGTAGATAACTTATGACCACCCATGTATGAATGATGATGTCCAAATGTTTTATATATGTCTTACGTCACTGGTTATGACTCACCAACACATAGTTGTTGACGTCTTTTAGCTCGTGATGCAGGTGAAAGAAATAATCGAGGATATTAGCTAGGAAGGCCTAGCTAGAACTGGATTAGTTGATGACACTCCACATAGGAGGAAGGATTTTACTGAAGATGCTCGGGATTAGTGTCTTTAGTTTCAATGTACCACACTCATGTCGAGTGTTAGACAATGCTTATTACTATTGTAAAACAATTAATGAAAAGTTTAAATTTGGGACCGTACTATGGTCTTTTGAAAAGTCTTCCGCTATATATCTTTATTTCATTGGCTGATGTTATGCAACGTGTCAGGCCCTGGGAGTCGGGGTGTGACAGGTTGGTATCAGAGCCAATGGTTTTAGCGAATTAAGGTTCACATAGATCCTTAAGCTCTAACCGAGAGGCTCGAAAGACCACTAAGATAAGAAAAACCCTAGGAAATGTTATGAAATATGATGAGTAAATATTGATTGAACACCTAAGGAAATGAGACAAGTACGCCTGATCAACGTAGTTGTCGGTTATCCTTCGCGTGAGCATGAAAATAATTACAAGTCATATGGATTAACTTAGAAACCTCGTCAGGAAAGGCGAAGGAACTAGGCATTAATATTAATACGATACGAATATCATATGCTTATATTTCGAATTATATAACAGGAAATGGCAGGAAAAAGCTTTCTCCTCCGAGCAATTGGTATGAGCAGATCGTCCTCCAAAAAGAGTAGCTCCAGTAATAACAACAACACTGAAGAAGGGGAACGTTCTGTTCAACCACGAGAGACTCACTCACCCGATGCTTCGGGTTACTATACTCACATACCCTCACCTGCAAGGGCGATGAATGAACCCCAGCAGGAACCCGAACCCCAGCCTCGTCGTGCACGGACCAGGTTGGCCGCAAAGAAGACGTTTCGGAGAGGCCATGTGGAGAGATTTAGGCTCACAGAAGCCGACTGGACTGCGATTCGTGAGGCCGAAAACGCCAACGATGACGAAGAAGATGAAGAAGATGAGGAAGAACATGAGGAGCAACATGAGGAGGAACCTGAAGAAGAACCCGAAGAGCACCACTCTCCCATTTTTATGATGACTGATAGCGAGAGAGCGCGGATCCAAGCCGAAATGGAAAGTGATAACGAAGAAGTGGAACGCAACGAATATGAGGAGGAGCCTGCCGAAGATGGAGATGAAACCGGAGGCGAAGTCGATCACCATCACCGTCCGGAGGAGTCCATTCCTATGGACTATGAGTACAGCGACCAACCTTCGAGGGGAAAAGGGAAGAAGAAGATTAAGGAACTATCAAGCGCCAAGTCACGCGCTATAACTATACCCAAGAGGGATCCATATTTAGCACCATACGACTACAAGCAGCGGGAGCGCGATGAGCTAGCCGAGGCAATGCGACGTAGTCACCATGAGTACTATCGTCAAGCTCACGCGACCCCAGCTTACCCGCATCCCTCGATATACCCGCCAGTTCCCACCTACCCTCAACCCCCAATGTACTCACAACCTCCACCTATGTATCCGTCGCCTCCTATGTACCAATCACCACCAATGGGTTACGCTCCTCATCCGTACCCTATGTATCCATCCCCTCCATCTTACACTCCGTATCCATATTCTCCACCGTCTTATGCTCCCCCAGTCTATCCCCCTCCTAGCTATCAGTCACCTTATCCGTATCTCCCAGAACCTGGAAGAAGCTCAATGGGAGCAGGATCTTCCAGTCATCACTATAGCTTAGACCCTCCAAGGCGATCAACAGAAGATGCTAGGGCCTTGGAACGATACCGAATTCCACTTGAAGGTGATGAGCAGAAGTACAAGGATGACGAAAAGGAGGAGTACTGGAGAAAATTCTTTGGGTGAAGATCAAGAAGAAGAAGAATTATATTGTTGTATTCTGAATTATGTTGTATTCCGAATTATGTTGTATTTGTATTCGAATTATGTTGTATTTGTATTCTGAATTATGTCGTGTTTGTATTCGAATTATGTTATTTTGAAACTATGTTGTAACTCGGATCATTATGTTAGAATTATTATGTTTGGAATTACGTTACAAATCCCAATTATATGTTTCAGTACTTGTATCTAAAGTATTAAGATAAATTGTATTAAAGATTGTAATTAACAAAGGAAAACGTTTAAATTATAGTATGGCTAAGGAAAAGAGTAGCAAGATTGTTTCCGAAATTGGACCTTCCACAAGAGGAAGAAATAAAGATCCAATTGACCCTAATCCTGACAAGGAACCTTCTGTCGAGATTCACCCAGAAGAGCCACTAACCGCTGAACAAAAGCAAGAGGCGGAGCAAATGGCTAAGTTCCAAGAGATGCTAACCGCAGGAATCACCGCAGCTATGCCAGCGATCATTGCGGGAGTCACGAAGGCTGTACTGAACAGTGGAGAGTCGGGAAGCAATAGAAAGAAGGACTCAAGGAAGAACGATACTGATTCTGACTACCGTCGTACCGAGAAGAGCAGCCATGGAAGCAGTAGCCCAAGTTCCGGAGAAAATGATGAAGTCAGCAAGCCCAGGGAGGGAGTAGATCGAGACCCGAGGGCCAAGGGCTGCAGCTATAGACATTACATGGCTTGCAAGCCCGAACAGTTCAGAGGGGATAAAACGGCTACTGATGCTCTGAGATGGATTGAGGAGATCGAGACTACCCTCGAGGTAAGCGGATGCAGTGATGAAGATCGAGTTTTGTTTGCAACCCAGTCATTCAAAGGGTTGGCTCATTCATGGTGGAAGACGGTGAAGGCTTCGATGAACCCGAGGAAAGCATCTGCAATGGGGTGGAGAAATTTCCGCCAGAGATTTTTGGAAAAATTCGTGCCCCACCATGAGATCGAACAATTGGAGGATGAATACCTCCATCTGGAGATGAAAGGGACCGATCACAAGAAGTACACAGAGCGTTTTCTGGAGCTCGTTGGATTATTGCCTGAGTTCACTGGATCCGAATCCCAAAAGGTCGGACGTTACATCTGGGGAATCATCCCCGAGATCCGTGGGGACTTACGAACCTCCAAACCCTCCACACTACAAGCAGCCGTAGATCTAGCTGCTGAACTTACTGAAGACCTAATCAGGGCTAGGAATAGCCGTGTAGCTGCAGGAGGCAGTGAGAGGGGAAACAAAAGGAGCTACGATGATCGTAGGTCAAGGAAATCCAACACCGGGAAACGCAGAGAAGGATCGGGCCCCAATAAATTCAGAAAGAATAACTCAGGTGAGAAGTCTGTTTCAACTGAATGTGGGAAATGTGGGAAACTGGGACACACAACCGCCGACTGTTTAGTTGGTACTGGGAAGTGTTACGGTTATGGGCAAGAAGGTCACATCCGGGCAAATTGCCCCAAGAAAGCAAGAGGAGGAAATGAGAAAGAAAGAACAGCAGGCAAGGGAAATGCCCGGGTCTTCCAAATGACTGCAGAGGAAGCCCGCAACCATGATGACGTGCTCACCGGTATGTTCCCAGTTAATCATACCTATGCTTGCATACTGTTCGATTCAGGTGCAAATAGGAGTTTTGTTTCCAATACATTTTTACCTTGTTTGAACGGCTTGATAGCTAAGTTAGACGTGCCCTATGTAGTCGAGATAGCTAACGGTCTCGAAGTAAGGGTTGAAAGTGCCCTTAGGGATTGTTATCTTAGGATCAGTGACCAAAACATTCCCTTAGAACTTCTCCCTATGAAACTAGGAGGATTTGATATAGTTCTAGGAATGGATTGGTTAACTAAGCATAAGGCGCAAATTGATTGCGAGCGAAAGATGCTAAAGATCGAACTGCCCGACGGTCAACAGGCAGAGATCAAGGGTGACACGCCACGTAAGCCTTCCAATCTTTTGACGATCGCTAAGACAAGCAAATACCTACGGCAAGGATGCGACGGATTCTGGTTATACCTTATGACCGAAAAAGAAGAGAAGAAGGAGATTCCAGAAGTTCCGATAGTCGCAGAATACCCTGACGTGTTCCCCGAGGAATTGCCTGGTTTACCTCCCGACCGACAAGTCGAATTCCACATCGATTTAGTGCCAGGCACAGCACCGATCGCGAAATCGCCTTATCGACTGGCGCCATCGGAGATGAAGGAACTTATGGCCCAACTTCAAGAACTGTTGGAAAAGGGATTCATCCAACCGAGCTCGTCACCATGGGGAGCCCCCATATTATTCGTGAAGAAGAAGGATGGGTCGTTGAGGATGTGTATCGATTACCGAGATCTTAATAAGGTAACGATTAAGAATCGATACCCGTTACCCAGAATCGATGATCTATTCGATCAACTGCAAGGATCAAGCTATTTCTCAAAAATAGACTTGAGATCTGGGTACCATCAAGTGAAGGTTCAAAAGGAAGATGTACCAAAGACAGCATTCCGAACTAGATATGGCCATTACGAATTCTTAGTAATGCCCTTTGGGCTAACTAATGCACCTGCGGTATTCATGGACTTAATGAACCGAGTGTGCAAGCCATATCTAGACAAATTTGTGATTGTGTTCATTGACGATATTTTGATCTACTCTCGTACCATGGAAGAGCACTCTGAACACCTACGGAAGGTGCTCGAACTCCTCAGAGGAGAAAAGCTCTATGCCAAATTTTCGAAATGCGAATTTTGGCTACGAGAAGTTCAATTCTTAGGACATATTGTCAATGAGCAAGGAATCCAAGTCGATCCTTCAAAGGTTGAAGCAGTAATGAAGTGGGAAACCCCTAGAACGGCGACAGAAATTCGAAGATTTCTTGGGTTGGCCGGCTACTATAGAAGATTCATTAAGGATTTCTCAAAGATAGCCAAGTCTTTGACTAAGCTAACTCAAAAGAAAGTCGCGTTCAAGTGGGAGCTCGAACAAGAAGAGGCGTTTAGAACCTTGAAGGAAAGATTGAGCAGCGCACCAATCCTTGCATTACCCAATGGTAACGATGACTTTGTCGTGTACTGTGATGCATCTGCCACAGGATTTGGTTGCGTCTTGATGCAGCGTAGCAACGTAATTGCTTACGCCTCAAGACAACTGAAGGGCGCCGAAACAGGATACGCAACTCATGACCTCGAGTTAGGCGCAATAGTGTTTGCATTGAAGATTTGGCGACACTATTTATATGGCTCAAAGTTTACGGTGTATTCTGATCACAAGAGCTTGAAGCATATATTTGATCAGAAAGAGCTTAACATGAGGCAACGACGATGGATGGAAGTTTTGTCTGACTACGAGTTTGATCTTCATTACCATCCTGGGAAGGCAAACGTCGTCGCTGATGCCTTAAGCAGAAAAGAATGCTCCAAACCTAGGCGAGTCCGAGCACTAAGAATGAATGTGCAAGTGAACCTCTTGGACCAAGTGAAGATGGCCCAAAAGGAAGCACTAAAGGACGAAAACGCCCAAAAAGAAGAAATGATTGGAGTAATAAAGAAGTTAGAAACAGGAGAAGATGGGTTCATCCGCATGAAATGCCGAATTTGGATCCCAAACTTCGGTAACTTGAGAGGACTCATACTGGATGAAGCTCATAAGACCAAGTACCTCATTCATCCTGGAGCCAATAAGATGTACTATACCATGAAAGACCAATTTTGGTGGCCTGGAATGAAAAAGGACATAGCAACCTATGTAGAGCGTTGCATGACATGTCTCCAGGTGAAGGCTGAGCACCAAAAACCGTCTGGTATGCTCCAACCCCTTGAGATCCCTACGTGGAAATGGGAAATGATCACAATGGACTTTGTGATGGGTTTGCCAAGAACAAGAAAGGGGAATGACGCTATATGGGTAATCGTGGACAGACTCACTAAGTCCGCCCACTTCCTACCTATGAAAGAGAGCGCCGGAGCTGAACAGCTCGCTCAACTGTACGTTGACGAGATTGTGGCAAGACACGGAGTACCAGTATCCATTATTTCCGATAGAGATGGAAGATTTACATCTCGATATTGGAGGCAATTCCATGAAGCTCTCGGTACTAAATTAGAGATGAGCACGGCCTATCACCCGCAAACGGATGGTCAGAGTGAAAGGACCATTCAAACCTTGGAAGATATGTTGCGGGCGTGTGTGATAGATTTTGGTGGTAGCTGGGACATCCACCTCCCATTGGCCGAATTTTCCTATAACAACAGCTACCACAAAAGCTTGAAAGCTTCGCCATATGAAGCCTTATATGGCCGAAGGTGCCGAACGCCTCTATGCTGGTTCCAAGTGGGAGAAGGTCAAATGACCGGCCCTGAAATGGTACTGGACACCATTGAAAAAGTTAAGGTGATCCGGGAGCGACTCGTAGTGGCACAAAGCAGGCAAAAGAGCTATGCTGACAGACGTCGAAGACCTCTAGAGTTCGCTGAAGGAGATAAGGTTATGCTAAAAGTATCACCATGGAAAGGCACGATTCGCTTTGGAAAACGGGGAAAGCTAAGTCCCCGATTCATCGGACCTTTTGTGATAACCAGCAGAGTAGGGAAGGTAGCATATAGACTTGAACTTCCGGAAGAGCTGCGTGGGATCCACCCAGTCTTCCATGTTTCTCAACTCCGAAAATGTCTATCTGACGAAACCCTGCAAACGCCACTGGAAGAAATCCAAGTGGACGAGCGACTAAATTTCGTTGAAGAACCAACAGAAATAACCGAAAGACAAGTTAAGAAGTTAAGAAGGAAACGCATCCCCATCGTTAAAGTCAGATGGAATGCGAGGCGTGGTTCTGAGTTTACTTGGGAGCCAGAAGACGCCATGAGGAAGAAGTACCCCCATTTATTCTCAGAGTGATTCCGGGACGGAATCCCATTAAGGAGGGGAGAATGTGACACTCCGCCTCATACGAGAATAAAAAGACTTAAAAAAAAAAAAAAAGAAAAAAAAAAAAAAAGTTTATTCTACGCGATACGCGCAGAAGAGGACATAGCCTGCGCGTATCGCCTAAGGCAAGCAAAACCGGGTACGCGAATCAGGGGCAGCCGCAGTTTCGGGCAAAACCACCTCCCCTACGCGATACGCGCAGGAGGAGGCATGCCCTGCGCGTATCGCGTAGGGCAGGTTCACCAGCTATAAAAGGAGGACGACCCCCCCTCCATTCCTTGCACCTTCACTCTCTCTCTCTAGCTTTCTCTCTCAAAAATCCGGCCAAGAACGCTCGGTGAAGTCCCGAAGAAGCCCCGGTAGGTTTCCGACACGTAACGGAAGCCTCCAAAAGTTCTGTTCAAGCGCGGGTTTGCTCACGAAGCATCTACAGAGTATCTTCGGTGTCCGGTAAGGCTCGATTCTAGTTTCCTTCGAGTATTTACCATTTTATATAAGTTATGTATATATGTCCACCTAAGATACTAAATGGGACACGAACCCCGTCGTTATAGCAAACGGTGTCCTCCCACAAGCACGTGAGCCCGGGACCGCTGAACGAGGCAAGGTGCTGCTCAAGTCCAGAGAGACTTTCGTACCCAAGCCCTCACTCTGCTCGACTCATTAGGTAACGTCTCAGATCCCGTACCTATTTAAGATATGTATGACTTAAGTCCATGGAAAGGCCAGGGTTTTAGAATAGAACATTCCTAGTCATATAATATTACTAGGAATACAGTATATTTTCAAAGAATAATAGGGTCGTGTGAGAAACACGAAGATATGATAATATGGCTTTTAAATAGAATGATAATGAGAACATAGGATAACCCTGACTCAGATGCTAAATGCACTCTGAGTGAAATAATTATGCCAAGGACTAAAGCCATCCCTTAAGTCATATAATGTGACTAAGGTAATGAAATGATAGGATTATCCCTAGAGGAATGAATCCTAATAAGTATGAAATGATTACAGGGTTGTCTCAATTAGCCATCAGATCGTGATACTTAGGCTACACTAAGGTGAGTCTAACCGCCCCTCTTTTTACATGTTTTATGATTTCGGGGCTGTATCCGAGCTTGTATGAAAAGTATGAAAAGTATGAAATGTTTTATGAATGTTATGAATATATATGTATGTGTACGCATATGTATATATGTGGTTATAAGTAGATCGCTACCTGGTGATTCAACGCACCTCAACTCCAGGTTCGTCCGGTTGTTGTGTTGTTGGTCCGCGGTAATAAGCTTCTTGACGAGCCATCCGACGAAAAGGATGACGGCTACATACCACAGGGCAAGTCATTAAGACAGGGCTTCTGGGGGTAGATCCATTGAGTGCTACCGGCCCCGTCTCGGGATGTATATGCGTCTAGTTGGATCCAATTAGGTAGACTGACTGCTCGTAACAGGAGAGGTACCAAAAGCCTAGGCAATATGATGATGTGACCAAAAGGGGTCAAAGAAAAGGGTACCTTCTTTATCCCTGTATGCGGCATATACGTTAACAGGCTCTAACGAAAGTTGGCCACCATCAGATATGGCGTTAGAGAAGAGTTGGCTTGTAGATAACTTATGACCACCCATGTATGAATGATGATGTCCAAATGTTTTATATATGTCTTACGTCACTGGTTATGACTCACCAACACATAGTTGTTGACGTCTTTTAGCTCGTGATGCAGGTGAAAGAAATAATCGAGGATATTAGCTAGGAAGGCCTAGCTAGAACTGGATTAGTTGATGACACTCCACATAGGAGGAAGGATTTTACTGAAGATGCTCGGGATTAGTGTCTTTAGTTTCAATGTACCACACTCATGTCGAGTGTTAGACAATGCTTATTACTATTGTAAAACAATTAATGAAAAGTTTAAATTTGGGACCGTACTATGGTCTTTTGAAAAGTCTTCCGCTATATATCTTTATTTCATTGGCTGATGTTATGCAACGTGTCAGGCCCTGGGAGTCGGGGTGTGACAGGTTAATGTGACACTCCGCCTCATACGAGAATAAAAAGACTTAAAAAAAAAAAAAAAAAGAAAAAAAAAAAAAAAGTTTATTCTACGCGATACGCGCAGAAGAGGACATAGCCTGCGCGTATCGCCTAAGGCAAGCAAAACCGGGTACGCGAATCAGGGGCAGCCGCAGTTTCGGGCAAAACCACCTCCCCTACGCGATACGCGCAGGAGGAGGCATGCCCTGCGCGTATCGCGTAGGGCAGGTTCACCAGCTATAAAAGGAGGACGACCCCCCCTCCATTCCTTGCACCTTCACTCTCTCTCTCTAGCTTTCTCTCTCAAAAATCCGGCCAAGAACGCTCGGTGAAGTCCCGAAGAAGCCCCGGTAGGTTTCCGACACGTAACGGAAGCCTCCAAAAGTTCTGTTCAAGCGCGGGTTTGCTCACGAAGCATCTACAGAGTATCTTCGGTGTCCGGTAAGGCTCGATTCTAGTTTCCTTCGAGTATTTACCATTTTATATAAGTTATGTATATATGTCCACCTAAGATACTAAATGGGACACGAACCCCGTCGTTATAGCAAACGGTGTCCTCCCACAAGCACGTGAGCCCGGGACCGCTGAACGAGGCAAGGTGCTGCTCAAGTCCAGAGAGACTTTCGTACCCAAGCCCTCACTCTGCTCGACTCATTAGGTAACGTCTCAGATCCCGTACCTATTTAAGATATGTATGACTTAAGTCCATGGAAAGGCCAGGGTTTTAGAATAGAACATTCCTAGTCATATAATATTACTAGGAATACAGTATATTTTCAAAGAATAATAGGGTCGTGTGAGAAACACGAAGATATGATAATATGGCTTTTAAATAGAATGATAATGAGAACATAGGATAACCCTGACTCAGATGCTAAATGCACTCTGAGTGAAATAATTATGCCAAGGACTAAAGCCATCCCTTAAGTCATATAATGTGACTAAGGTAATGAAATGATAGGATTATCCCTAGAGGAATGAATCCTAATAAGTATGAAATGATTACAGGGTTGTCTCAATTAGCCATCAGATCGTGATACTTAGGCTACACTAAGGTGAGTCTAACCGCCCCTCTTTTTACATGTTTTATGATTTCGGGGCTGTATCCGAGCTTGTATGAAAAGTATGAAAAGTATGAAATGTTTTATGAATGTTATGAATATATATGTATGTGTACGCATATGTATATATGTGGTTATAAGTAGATCGCTACCTGGTGATTCAACGCACCTCAACTCCAGGTTCGTCCGGTTGTTGTGTTGTTGGTCCGCGGTAATAAGCTTCTTGACGAGCCATCCGACGAAAAGGATGACGGCTACATACCACAGGGCAAGTCATTAAGACAGGGCTTCTGGGGGTAGATCCATTGAGTGCTACCGGCCCCGTCTCGGGATGTATATGCGTCTAGTTGGATCCAATTAGGTAGACTGACTGCTCGTAACAGGAGAGGTACCAAAAGCCTAGGCAATATGATGATGTGACCAAAAGGGGTCAAAGAAAAGGGTACCTTCTTTATCCCTGTATGCGGCATATACGTTAACAGGCTCTAACGAAAGTTGGCCACCATCAGATATGGCGTTAGAGAAGAGTTGGCTTGTAGATAACTTATGACCACCCATGTATGAATGATGATGTCCAAATGTTTTATATATGTCTTACGTCACTGGTTATGACTCACCAACACATAGTTGTTGACGTCTTTTAGCTCGTGATGCAGGTGAAAGAAATAATCGAGGATATTAGCTAGGAAGGCCTAGCTAGAACTGGATTAGTTGATGACACTCCACATAGGAGGAAGGATTTTACTGAAGATGCTCGGGATTAGTGTCTTTAGTTTCAATGTACCACACTCATGTCGAGTGTTAGACAATGCTTATTACTATTGTAAAACAATTAATGAAAAGTTTAAATTTGGGACCGTACTATGGTCTTTTGAAAAGTCTTCCGCTATATATCTTTATTTCATTGGCTGATGTTATGCAACGTGTCAGGCCCTGGGAGTCGGGGTGTGACAGGTTGGTATCAGAGCCAATGGTTTTAGCGAATTAAGGTTCACATAGATCCTTAAGCTCTAACCGAGAGGCTCGAAAGACCACTAAGATAAGAAAAACCCTAGGAAATGTTATGAAATATGATGAGTAAATATTGATTGAACACCTAAGGAAATGAGACAAGTACGCCTGATCAACGTAGTTGTCGGTTATCCTTCGCGTGAGCATGAAAATAATTACAAGTCATATGGATTAACTTAGAAACCTCGTCAGGAAAGGCGAAGGAACTAGGCATTAATATTAATACGATACGAATATCATATGCTTATATTTCGAATTATATAACAGGAAATGGCAGGAAAAAGCTTTCTCCTCCGAGCAATTGGTATGAGCAGATCGTCCTCCAAAAAGAGTAGCTCCAGTAATAACAACAACACTGAAGAAGGGGAACGTTCTGTTCAACCACGAGAGACTCACTCACCCGATGCTTCGGGTTACTATACTCACATACCCTCACCTGCAAGGGCGATGAATGAACCCCAGCAGGAACCCGAACCCCAGCCTCGTCGTGCACGGACCAGGTTGGCCGCAAAGAAGACGTTTCGGAGAGGCCATGTGGAGAGATTTAGGCTCACAGAAGCCGACTGGACTGCGATTCGTGAGGCCGAAAACGCCAACGATGACGAAGAAGATGAAGAAGATGAGGAAGAACATGAGGAGCAACATGAGGAGGAACCTGAAGAAGAACCCGAAGAGCACCACTCTCCCATTTTTATGATGACTGATAGCGAGAGAGCGCGGATCCAAGCCGAAATGGAAAGTGATAACGAAGAAGTGGAACGCAACGAATATGAGGAGGAGCCTGCCGAAGATGGAGATGAAACCGGAGGCGAAGTCGATCACCATCACCGTCCGGAGGAGTCCATTCCTATGGACTATGAGTACAGCGACCAACCTTCGAGGGGAAAAGGGAAGAAGAAGATTAAGGAACTATCAAGCGCCAAGTCACGCGCTATAACTATACCCAAGAGGGATCCATATTTAGCACCATACGACTACAAGCAGCGGGAGCGCGATGAGCTAGCCGAGGCAATGCGACGTAGTCACCATGAGTACTATCGTCAAGCTCACGCGACCCCAGCTTACCCGCATCCCTCGATATACCCGCCAGTTCCCACCTACCCTCAACCCCCAATGTACTCACAACCTCCACCTATGTATCCGTCGCCTCCTATGTACCAATCACCACCAATGGGTTACGCTCCTCATCCGTACCCTATGTATCCATCCCCTCCATCTTACACTCCGTATCCATATTCTCCACCGTCTTATGCTCCCCCAGTCTATCCCCCTCCTAGCTATCAGTCACCTTATCCGTATCTCCCAGAACCTGGAAGAAGCTCAATGGGAGCAGGATCTTCCAGTCATCACTATAGCTTAGACCCTCCAAGGCGATCAACAGAAGATGCTAGGGCCTTGGAACGATACCGAATTCCACTTGAAGGTGATGAGCAGAAGTACAAGGATGACGAAAAGGAGGAGTACTGGAGAAAATTCTTTGGGTGAAGATCAAGAAGAAGAAGAATTATATTGTTGTATTCTGAATTATGTTGTATTCCGAATTATGTTGTATTTGTATTCGAATTATGTTGTATTTGTATTCTGAATTATGTCGTGTTTGTATTCGAATTATGTTATTTTGAAACTATGTTGTAACTCGGATCATTATGTTAGAATTATTATGTTTGGAATTACGTTACAAATCCCAATTATATGTTTCAGTACTTGTATCTAAAGTATTAAGATAAATTGTATTAAAGATTGTAATTAACAAAGGAAAACGTTTAAATTATAGTATGGCTAAGGAAAAGAGTAGCAAGATTGTTTCCGAAATTGGACCTTCCACAAGAGGAAGAAATAAAGATCCAATTGACCCTAATCCTGACAAGGAACCTTCTGTCGAGATTCACCCAGAAGAGCCACTAACCGCTGAACAAAAGCAAGAGGCGGAGCAAATGGCTAAGTTCCAAGAGATGCTAACCGCAGGAATCACCGCAGCTATGCCAGCGATCATTGCGGGAGTCACGAAGGCTGTACTGAACAGTGGAGAGTCGGGAAGCAATAGAAAGAAGGACTCAAGGAAGAACGATACTGATTCTGACTACCGTCGTACCGAGAAGAGCAGCCATGGAAGCAGTAGCCCAAGTTCCGGAGAAAATGATGAAGTCAGCAAGCCCAGGGAGGGAGTAGATCGAGACCCGAGGGCCAAGGGCTGCAGCTATAGACATTACATGGCTTGCAAGCCCGAACAGTTCAGAGGGGATAAAACGGCTACTGATGCTCTGAGATGGATTGAGGAGATCGAGACTACCCTCGAGGTAAGCGGATGCAGTGATGAAGATCGAGTTTTGTTTGCAACCCAGTCATTCAAAGGGTTGGCTCATTCATGGTGGAAGACGGTGAAGGCTTCGATGAACCCGAGGAAAGCATCTGCAATGGGGTGGAGAAATTTCCGCCAGAGATTTTTGGAAAAATTCGTGCCCCACCATGAGATCGAACAATTGGAGGATGAATACCTCCATCTGGAGATGAAAGGGACCGATCACAAGAAGTACACAGAGCGTTTTCTGGAGCTCGTTGGATTATTGCCTGAGTTCACTGGATCCGAATCCCAAAAGGTCGGACGTTACATCTGGGGAATCATCCCCGAGATCCGTGGGGACTTACGAACCTCCAAACCCTCCACACTACAAGCAGCCGTAGATCTAGCTGCTGAACTTACTGAAGACCTAATCAGGGCTAGGAATAGCCGTGTAGCTGCAGGAGGCAGTGAGAGGGGAAACAAAAGGAGCTACGATGATCGTAGGTCAAGGAAATCCAACACCGGGAAACGCAGAGAAGGATCGGGCCCCAATAAATTCAGAAAGAATAACTCAGGTGAGAAGTCTGTTTCAACTGAATGTGGGAAATGTGGGAAACTGGGACACACAACCGCCGACTGTTTAGTTGGTACTGGGAAGTGTTACGGTTGTGGGCAAGAAGGTCACATCCGGGCAAATTGCCCCAAGAAAGCAAGAGGAGGAAATGAGAAAGAAAGAACAGCAGGCAAGGGAAATGCCCGGGTCTTCCAAATGACTGCAGAGGAAGCCCGCAACCATGATGACGTGCTCACCGGTATGTTCCCAGTTAATCATACCTATGCTTGCATACTGTTCGATTCAGGTGCAAATAGGAGTTTTGTTTCCAATACATTTTTACCTTGTTTGAACGGCTTGATAGCTAAGTTAGACGTGCCCTATGTAGTCGAGATAGCTAACGGTCTCGAAGTAAGGGTTGAAAGTGCCCTTAGGGATTGTTATCTTAGGATCAGTGACCAAAACATTCCCTTAGAACTTCTCCCTATGAAACTAGGAGGATTTGATATAGTTCTAGGAATGGATTGGTTAACTAAGCATAAGGCGCAAATTGATTGCGAGCGAAAGATGCTAAAGATCGAACTGCCCGACGGTCAACAGGCAGAGATCAAGGGTGACACGCCACGTAAGCCTTCCAATCTTTTGACGATCGCTAAGACAAGCAAATACCTACGGCAAGGATGCGACGGATTCTGGTTATACCTTATGACCGAAAAAGAAGAGAAGAAGGAGATTCCAGAAGTTCCGATAGTCGCAGAATACCCTGACGTGTTCCCCGAGGAATTGCCTGGTTTACCTCCCGACCGACAAGTCGAATTCCACATCGATTTAGTGCCAGGCACAGCACCGATCGCGAAATCGCCTTATCGACTGGCGCCATCGGAGATGAAGGAACTTATGGCCCAACTTCAAGAACTGTTGGAAAAGGGATTCATCCAACCGAGCTCGTCACCATGGGGAGCCCCCATATTATTCGTGAAGAAGAAGGATGGGTCGTTGAGGATGTGTATCGATTACCGAGATCTTAATAAGGTAACGATTAAGAATCGATACCCGTTACCCAGAATCGATGATCTATTCGATCAACTGCAAGGATCAAGCTATTTCTCAAAAATAGACTTGAGATCTGGGTACCATCAAGTGAAGGTTCAAAAGGAAGATGTACCAAAGACAGCATTCCGAACTAGATATGGCCATTACGAATTCTTAGTAATGCCCTTTGGGCTAACTAATGCACCTGCGGTATTCATGGACTTAATGAACCGAGTGTGCAAGCCATATCTAGACAAATTTGTGATTGTGTTCATTGACGATATTTTGATCTACTCTCGTACCATGGAAGAGCACTCTGAACACCTACGGAAGGTGCTCGAACTCCTCAGAGGAGAAAAGCTCTATGCCAAATTTTCGAAATGCGAATTTTGGCTACGAGAAGTTCAATTCTTAGGACATATTGTCAATGAGCAAGGAATCCAAGTCGATCCTTCAAAGGTTGAAGCAGTAATGAAGTGGGAAACCCCTAGAACGGCGACAGAAATTCGAAGATTTCTTGGGTTGGCCGGCTACTATAGAAGATTCATTAAGGATTTCTCAAAGATAGCCAAGTCTTTGACTAAGCTAACTCAAAAGAAAGTCGCGTTCAAGTGGGAGCTCGAACAAGAAGAGGCGTTTAGAACCTTGAAGGAAAGATTGAGCAGCGCACCAATCCTTGCATTACCCAATGGTAACGATGACTTTGTCGTGTACTGTGATGCATCTGCCACAGGATTTGGTTGCGTCTTGATGCAGCGTAGCAACGTAATTGCTTACGCCTCAAGACAACTGAAGGGCGCCGAAACAGGATACGCAACTCATGACCTCGAGTTAGGCGCAATAGTGTTTGCATTGAAGATTTGGCGACACTATTTATATGGCTCAAAGTTTACGGTGTATTCTGATCACAAGAGCTTGAAGCATATATTTGATCAGAAAGAGCTTAACATGAGGCAACGACGATGGATGGAAGTTTTGTCTGACTACGAGTTTGATCTTCATTACCATCCTGGGAAGGCAAACGTCGTCGCTGATGCCTTAAGCAGAAAAGAATGCTCCAAACCTAGGCGAGTCCGAGCACTAAGAATGAATGTGCAAGTGAACCTCTTGGACCAAGTGAAGATGGCCCAAAAGGAAGCACTAAAGGACGAAAACGCCCAAAAAGAAGAAATGATTGGAGTAATAAAGAAGTTAGAAACAGGAGAAGATGGGTTCATCCGCATGAAATGCCGAATTTGGATCCCAAACTTCGGTAACTTGAGAGGACTCATACTGGATGAAGCTCATAAGACCAAGTACCTCATTCATCCTGGAGCCGATAAGATGTACTATACCATGAAAGACCAATTTTGGTGGCCTGGAATGAAAAAGGACATAGCAACCTATGTAGAGCGTTGCATGACATGTCTCCAGGTGAAGGCTGAGCACCAAAAACCGTCTGGTATGCTCCAACCCCTTGAGATCCCTACGTGGAAATGGGAAATGATCACAATGGACTTTGTGATGGGTTTGCCAAGAACAAGAAAGGGGAATGACGCTATATGGGTAATCGTGGACAGACTCACTAAGTCCGCCCACTTCCTACCTATGAAAGAGAGCGCCGGAGCTGAACAGCTCGCTCAACTGTACGTTGACGAGATTGTGGCAAGACACGGAGTACCAGTATCCATTATTTCCGATAGAGATGGAAGATTTACATCTCGATATTGGAGGCAATTCCATGAAGCTCTCGGTACTAAATTAGAGATGAGCACGGCCTATCACCCGCAAACGGATGGTCAGAGTGAAAGGACCATTCAAACCTTGGAAGATATGTTGCGGGCGTGTGTGATAGATTTTGGTGGTAGCTGGGACATCCACCTCCCATTGGCCGAATTTTCCTATAACAACAGCTACCACAAAAGCTTGAAAGCTTCGCCATATGAAGCCTTATATGGCCGAAGGTGCCGAACGCCTCTATGCTGGTTCCAAGTGGGAGAAGGTCAAATGACCGGCCCTGAAATGGTACTGGACACCATTGAAAAAGTTAAGGTGATCCGGGAGCGACTCGTAGTGGCACAAAGCAGGCAAAAGAGCTATGCTGACAGACGTCGAAGACCTCTAGAGTTCGCTGAAGGAGATAAGGTTATGCTAAAAGTATCACCATGGAAAGGCACGATTCGCTTTGGAAAACGGGGAAAGCTAAGTCCCCGATTCATCGGACCTTTTGTGATAACCAGCAGAGTAGGGAAGGTAGCATATAGACTTGAACTTCCGGAAGAGCTGCGTGGGATCCACCCAGTCTTCCATGTTTCTCAACTCCGAAAATGTCTATCTGACGAAACCCTGCAAACGCCACTGGAAGAAATCCAAGTGGACGAGCGACTAAATTTCGTTGAAGAACCAACAGAAATAACCGAAAGACAAGTTAAGAAGTTAAGAAGGAAACGCATCCCCATCGTTAAAGTCAGATGGAATGCGAGGCGTGGTTCTGAGTTTACTTGGGAGCCAGAAGACGCCATGAGGAAGAAGTACCCCCATTTATTCTCAGAGTGATTCCGGGACGGAATCCCATTAAGGAGGGGAGAATGTGACACTCCGCCTCATACGAGAATAAAAAGACTTAAAAAAAAAAAAAAAAAAGAAAAAAAAAAAAAAAGTTTATTCTACGCGATACGCGCAGAAGAGGACATAGCCTGCGCGTATCGCCTAAGGCAAGCAAAACCGGGTACGCGAATCAGGGGCAGCCGCAGTTTCGGGCAAAACCACCTCCCCTACGCGATACGCGCAGGAGGAGGCATGCCCTGCGCGTATCGCGTAGGGCAGGTTCACCAGCTATAAAAGGAGGACGACCCCCCCTCCATTCCTTGCACCTTCACTCTCTCTCTCTAGCTTTCTCTCTCAAAAATCCGGCCAAGAACGCTCGGTGAAGTCCCGAAGAAGCCCCGGTAGGTTTCCGACACGTAACGGAAGCCTCCAAAAGTTCTGTTCAAGCGCGGGTTTGCTCACGAAGCATCTACAGAGTATCTTCGGTGTCCGGTAAGGCTCGATTCTAGTTTCCTTCGAGTATTTACCATTTTATATAAGTTATGTATATATGTCCACCTAAGATACTAAATGGGACACGAACCCCGTCGTTATAGCAAACGGTGTCCTCCCACAAGCACGTGAGCCCGGGACCGCTGAACGAGGCAAGGTGCTGCTCAAGTCCAGAGAGACTTTCGTACCCAAGCCCTCACTCTGCTCGACTCATTAGGTAACGTCTCAGATCCCGTACCTATTTAAGATATGTATGACTTAAGTCCATGGAAAGGCCAGGGTTTTAGAATAGAACATTCCTAGTCATATAATATTACTAGGAATACAGTATATTTTCAAAGAATAATAGGGTCGTGTGAGAAACACGAAGATATGATAATATGGCTTTTAAATAGAATGATAATGAGAACATAGGATAACCCTGACTCAGATGCTAAATGCACTCTGAGTGAAATAATTATGCCAAGGACTAAAGCCATCCCTTAAGTCATATAATGTGACTAAGGTAATGAAATGATAGGATTATCCCTAGAGGAATGAATCCTAATAAGTATGAAATGATTACAGGGTTGTCTCAATTAGCCATCAGATCGTGATACTTAGGCTACACTAAGGTGAGTCTAACCGCCCCTCTTTTTACATGTTTTATGATTTCGGGGCTGTATCCGAGCTTGTATGAAAAGTATGAAAAGTATGAAATGTTTTATGAATGTTATGAATATATATGTATGTGTACGCATATGTATATATGTGGTTATAAGTAGATCGCTACCTGGTGATTCAACGCACCTCAACTCCAGGTTCGTCCGGTTGTTGTGTTGTTGGTCCGCGGTAATAAGCTTCTTGACGAGCCATCCGACGAAAAGGATGACGGCTACATACCACAGGGCAAGTCATTAAGACAGGGCTTCTGGGGGTAGATCCATTGAGTGCTACCGGCCCCGTCTCGGGATGTATATGCGTCTAGTTGGATCCAATTAGGTAGACTGACTGCTCGTAACAGGAGAGGTACCAAAAGCCTAGGCAATATGATGATGTGACCAAAAGGGGTCAAAGAAAAGGGTACCTTCTTTATCCCTGTATGCGGCATATACGTTAACAGGCTCTAACGAAAGTTGGCCACCATCAGATATGGCGTTAGAGAAGAGTTGGCTTGTAGATAACTTATGACCACCCATGTATGAATGATGATGTCCAAATGTTTTATATATGTCTTACGTCACTGGTTATGACTCACCAACACATAGTTGTTGACGTCTTTTAGCTCGTGATGCAGGTGAAAGAAATAATCGAGGATATTAGCTAGGAAGGCCTAGCTAGAACTGGATTAGTTGATGACACTCCACATAGGAGGAAGGATTTTACTGAAGATGCTCGGGATTAGTGTCTTTAGTTTCAATGTACCACACTCATGTCGAGTGTTAGACAATGCTTATTACTATTGTAAAACAATTAATGAAAAGTTTAAATTTGGGACCGTACTATGGTCTTTTGAAAAGTCTTCCGCTATATATCTTTATTTCATTGGCTGATGTTATGCAACGTGTCAGGCCCTGGGAGTCGGGGTGTGACAATGTGACACTCCGCCTCATACGAGAATAAAAAGACTTAAAAAAAAAAAAAAAAGAAAAAAAAAAAAAAGTTTATTCTACGCGATACGCGCAGAAGAGGACATAGCCTGCGCGTATCGCCTAAGGCAAGCAAAACCGGGTACGCGAATCAGGGGCAGCCGCAGTTTCGGGCAAAACCACCTCCCCTACGCGATACGCGCAGGAGGAGGCATGCCCTGCGCGTATCGCGTAGGGCAGGTTCACCAGCTATAAAAGGAGGACGACCCCCCCTCCATTCCTTGCACCTTCACTCTCTCTCTCTAGCTTTCTCTCTCAAAAATCCGGCCAAGAACGCTCGGTGAAGTCCCGAAGAAGCCCCGGTAGGTTTCCGACACGTAACGGAAGCCTCCAAAAGTTCTGTTCAAGCGCGGGTTTGCTCACGAAGCATCTACAGAGTATCTTCGGTGTCCGGTAAGGCTCGATTCTAGTTTCCTTCGAGTATTTACCATTTTATATAAGTTATGTATATATGTCCACCTAAGATACTAAATGGGACACGAACCCCGTCGTTATAGCAAACGGTGTCCTCCCACAAGCACGTGAGCCCGGGACCGCTGAACGAGGCAAGGTGCTGCTCAAGTCCAGAGAGACTTTCGTACCCAAGCCCTCACTCTGCTCGACTCATTAGGTAACGTCTCAGATCCCGTACCTATTTAAGATATGTATGACTTAAGTCCATGGAAAGGCCAGGGTTTTAGAATAGAACATTCCTAGTCATATAATATTACTAGGAATACAGTATATTTTCAAAGAATAATAGGGTCGTGTGAGAAACACGAAGATATGATAATATGGCTTTTAAATAGAATGATAATGAGAACATAGGATAACCCTGACTCAGATGCTAAATGCACTCTGAGTGAAATAATTATGCCAAGGACTAAAGCCATCCCTTAAGTCATATAATGTGACTAAGGTAATGAAATGATAGGATTATCCCTAGAGGAATGAATCCTAATAAGTATGAAATGATTACAGGGTTGTCTCAATTAGCCATCAGATCGTGATACTTAGGCTACACTAAGGTGAGTCTAACCGCCCCTCTTTTTACATGTTTTATGATTTCGGGGCTGTATCCGAGCTTGTATGAAAAGTATGAAAAGTATGAAATGTTTTATGAATGTTATGAATATATATGTATGTGTACGCATATGTATATATGTGGTTATAAGTAGATCGCTACCTGGTGATTCAACGCACCTCAACTCCAGGTTCGTCCGGTTGTTGTGTTGTTGGTCCGCGGTAATAAGCTTCTTGACGAGCCATCCGACGAAAAGGATGACGGCTACATACCACAGGGCAAGTCATTAAGACAGGGCTTCTGGGGGTAGATCCATTGAGTGCTACCGGCCCCGTCTCGGGATGTATATGCGTCTAGTTGGATCCAATTAGGTAGACTGACTGCTCGTAACAGGAGAGGTACCAAAAGCCTAGGCAATATGATGATGTGACCAAAAGGGGTCAAAGAAAAGGGTACCTTCTTTATCCCTGTATGCGGCATATACGTTAACAGGCTCTAACGAAAGTTGGCCACCATCAGATATGGCGTTAGAGAAGAGTTGGCTTGTAGATAACTTATGACCACCCATGTATGAATGATGATGTCCAAATGTTTTATATATGTCTTACGTCACTGGTTATGACTCACCAACACATAGTTGTTGACGTCTTTTAGCTCGTGATGCAGGTGAAAGAAATAATCGAGGATATTAGCTAGGAAGGCCTAGCTAGAACTGGATTAGTTGATGACACTCCACATAGGAGGAAGGATTTTACTGAAGATGCTCGGGATTAGTGTCTTTAGTTTCAATGTACCACACTCATGTCGAGTGTTAGACAATGCTTATTACTATTGTAAAACAATTAATGAAAAGTTTAAATTTGGGACCGTACTATGGTCTTTTGAAAAGTCTTCCGCTATATATCTTTATTTCATTGGCTGATGTTATGCAACGTGTCAGGCCCTGGGAGTCGGGGTGTGACAGGTTGGTATCAGAGCCAATGGTTTTAGCGAATTAAGGTTCACATAGATCCTTAAGCTCTAACCGAGAGGCTCGAAAGACCACTAAGATAAGAAAAACCCTAGGAAATGTTATGAAATATGATGAGTAAATATTGATTGAACACCTAAGGAAATGAGACAAGTACGCCTGATCAACGTAGTTGTCGGTTATCCTTCGCGTGAGCATGAAAATAATTACAAGTCATATGGATTAACTTAGAAACCTCGTCAGGAAAGGCGAAGGAACTAGGCATTAATATTAATACGATACGAATATCATATGCTTATATTTCGAATTATATAACAGGAAATGGCAGGAAAAAGCTTTCTCCTCCGAGCAATTGGTATGAGCAGATCGTCCTCCAAAAAGAGTAGCTCCAGTAATAACAACAACACTGAAGAAGGGGAACGTTCTGTTCAACCACGAGAGACTCACTCACCCGATGCTTCGGGTTACTATACTCACATACCCTCACCTGCAAGGGCGATGAATGAACCCCAGCAGGAACCCGAACCCCAGCCTCGTCGTGCACGGACCAGGTTGGCCGCAAAGAAGACGTTTCGGAGAGGCCATGTGGAGAGATTTAGGCTCACAGAAGCCGACTGGACTGCGATTCGTGAGGCAACGACGATGGATGGAAGTTTTGTCTGACTACGAGTTTGATCTTCATTACCATCCTGGGAAGGCAAACGTCGTCGCTGATGCCTTAAGCAGAAAAGAATGCTCCAAACCTAGGCGAGTCCGAGCACTAAGAATGAATGTGCAAGTGAACCTCTTGGACCAAGTGAAGATGGCCCAAAAGGAAGCACTAAAGGACGAAAACGCCCAAAAAGAAGAAATGATTGGAGTAATAAAGAAGTTAGAAACAGGAGAAGATGGGTTCATCCGCATGAAATGCCGAATTTGGATCCCAAACTTCGGTAACTTGAGAGGACTCATACTGGATGAAGCTCATAAGACCAAGTACCTCATTCATCCTGGAGCCGATAAGATGTACTATACCATGAAAGACCAATTTTGGTGGCCTGGAATGAAAAAGGACATAGCAACCTATGTAGAGCGTTGCATGACATGTCTCTAGGTGAAGGCTGAGCACCAAAAACCGTCTGGTATGCTCCAACCCCTTGAGATCCCTACGTGGAAATGGGAAATGATCACAATGGACTTTGTGATGGGTTTGCCAAGAACAAGAAAGGGGAATGACGCTATATGGGTAATCGTGGACAGACTCACTAAGTCCGCCCACTTCCTACCTATGAAAGAGAGCGCCGGAGCTGAACAGCTCGCTCAACTGTACGTTGACGAGATTGTGGCAAGACACGGAGTACCAGTATCCATTATTTCCGATAGAGATGGAAGATTTACATCTCGATATTGGAGGCAATTCCATGAAGCTCTCGGTACTAAATTAGAGATGAGCACGGCCTATCACCCGCAAACGGATGGTCAGAGTGAAAGGACCATTCAAACCTTGGAAGATATGTTGCGGGCGTGTGTGATAGATTTTGGTGGTAGCTGGGACATCCACCTCCCATTGGCCTAATTTTCCTATAACAACAGCTACCACAAAAGCTTGAAAGCTTCGCCATATGAAGCCTTATATGGCCGAAGGTGCCGAACGCCTCTATGCTGGTTCCAAGTGGGAGAAGGTCAAATGACCGGCCCTGAAATGGTACTGGACACCATTGAAAAAGTTAAGGTGATCCGGGAGCGACTCGTAGTGGCACAAAGCAGGCAAAAGAGCTATGCTGACAGACGTCGAAGACCTCTAGAGTTCGCTGAAGGAGATAAGGTTATGCTAAAAGTATCACCATGGAAAGGCACGATTCGCTTTGGAAAACGGGGAAAGCTAAGTCCCCGATTCATCGGACCTTTTGTGATAACCAGCAGAGTAGGGAAGGTAGCATATAGACTTGAACTTCCGGAAGAGCTGCGTGGGATCCACCCAGTCTTCCATGTTTCTCAACTCCGAAAATGTCTATCTGACGAAACCCTGCAAACGCCACTGGAAGAAATCCAAGTGGACGAGCGACTAAATTTCGTTGAAGAACCAACAGAAATAACCGAAAGACAAGTTAAGAAGTTAAGAAGGAAACGCATCCCCATCGTTAAAGTCAGATGGAATGCGAGGCGTGGTTCTGAGTTTACTTGGGAGCCAGAAGACGCCATGAGGAAGAAGTACCCCCATTTATTCTCAGAGTGATTCCGGGACGGAATCCCATTAAGGAGGGGAGAATGTGACACTCCGCCTCATACGAGAATAAAAAGACTTAAAAAAAAAAAAAAAGAAAAAAAAAAAAAGTTTATTCTACGCGATACGCGCAGAAGAGGACATAGCCTGCGCGTATCGCCTAAGGCAAGCAAAACCGGGTACGCGAATCAGGGGCAGCCGCAGTTTCGGGCAAAACCACCTCCCCTACGCGATACGCGCAGGAGGAGGCATGCCCTGCGCGTATCGCGTAGGGCAGGTTCACCAGCTATAAAAGGAGGACGACCCCCCCTCCATTCCTTGCACCTTCACTCTCTCTCTCTAGCTTTCTCTCTCAAAAATCCGGCCAAGAACGCTCGGTGAAGTCCCGAAGAAGCCCCGGTAGGTTTCCGACACGTAACGGAAGCCTCCAAAAGTTCTGTTCAAGCGCGGGTTTGCTCACGAAGCATCTACAGAGTATCTTCGGTGTCCGGTAAGGCTCGATTCTAGTTTCCTTCGAGTATTTACCATTTTATATAAGTTATGTATATATGTCCACCTAAGATACTAAATGGGACACGAACCCCGTCGTTATAGCAAACGGTGTCCTCCCACAAGCACGTGAGCCCGGGACCGCTGAACGAGGCAAGGTGCTGCTCAAGTCCAGAGAGACTTTCGTACCCAAGCCCTCACTCTGCTCGACTCATTAGGTAACGTCTCAGATCCCGTACCTATTTAAGATATGTATGACTTAAGTCCATGGAAAGGCCAGGGTTTTAGAATAGAACATTCCTAGTCATATAATATTACTAGGAATACAGTATATTTTCAAAGAATAATAGGGTCGTGTGAGAAACACGAAGATATGATAATATGGCTTTTAAATAGAATGATAATGAGAACATAGGATAACCCTGACTCAGATGCTAAATGCACTCTGAGTGAAATAATTATGCCAAGGACTAAAGCCATCCCTTAAGTCATATAATGTGACTAAGGTAATGAAATGATAGGATTATCCCTAGAGGAATGAATCCTAATAAGTATGAAATGATTACAGGGTTGTCTCAATTAGCCATCAGATCGTGATACTTAGGCTACACTAAGGTGAGTCTAACCGCCCCTCTTTTTACATGTTTTATGATTTCGGGGCTGTATCCGAGCTTGTATGAAAAGTATGAAAAGTATGAAATGTTTTATGAATGTTATGAATATATATGTATGTGTACGCATATGTATATATGTGGTTATAAGTAGATCGCTACCTGGTGATTCAACGCACCTCAACTCCAGGTTCGTCCGGTTGTTGTGTTGTTGGTCCGCGGTAATAAGCTTCTTGACGAGCCATCCGACGAAAAGGATGACGGCTACATACCACAGGGCAAGTCATTAAGACAGGGCTTCTGGGGGTAGATCCATTGAGTGCTACCGGCCCCGTCTCGGGATGTATATGCGTCTAGTTGGATCCAATTAGGTAGACTGACTGCTCGTAACAGGAGAGGTACCAAAAGCCTAGGCAATATGATGATGTGACCAAAAGGGGTCAAAGAAAAGGGTACCTTCTTTATCCCTGTATGCGGCATATACGTTAACAGGCTCTAACGAAAGTTGGCCACCATCAGATATGGCGTTAGAGAAGAGTTGGCTTGTAGATAACTTATGACCACCCATGTATGAATGATGATGTCCAAATGTTTTATATATGTCTTACGTCACTGGTTATGACTCACCAACACATAGTTGTTGACGTCTTTTAGCTCGTGATGCAGGTGAAAGAAATAATCGAGGATATTAGCTAGGAAGGCCTAGCTAGAACTGGATTAGTTGATGACACTCCACATAGGAGGAAGGATTTTACTGAAGATGCTCGGGATTAGTGTCTTTAGTTTCAATGTACCACACTCATGTCGAGTGTTAGACAATGCTTATTACTATTGTAAAACAATTAATGAAAAGTTTAAATTTGGGACCGTACTATGGTCTTTTGAAAAGTCTTCCGCTATATATCTTTATTTCATTGGCTGATGTTATGCAACGTGTCAGGCCCTGGGAGTCGGGGTGTGACAGGTTGGTATCAGAGCCAATGGTTTTAGCGAATTAAGGTTCACATAGATCCTTAAGCTCTAACCGAGAGGCTCGAAAGACCACTAAGATAAGAAAAACCCTAGGAAATGTTATGAAATATGATGAGTAAATATTGATTGAACACCTAAGGAAATGAGACAAGTACGCCTGATCAACGTAGTTGTCGGTTATCCTTCGCGTGAGCATGAAAATAATTACAAGTCATATGGATTAACTTAGAAACCTCGTCAGGAAAGGCGAAGGAACTAGGCATTAATATTAATACGATACGAATATCATATGCTTATATTTCGAATTATATAACAGGAAATGGCAGGAAAAAGCTTTCTCCTCCGAGCAATTGGTATGAGCAGATCGTCCTCCAAAAAGAGTAGCTCCAGTAATAACAACAACACTGAAGAAGGGGAACGTTCTGTTCAACCACGAGAGACTCACTCACCCGATGCTTCGGGTTACTATACTCACATACCCTCACCTGCAAGGGCGATGAATGAACCCCAGCAGGAACCCGAACCCCAGCCTCGTCGTGCACGGACCAGGTTGGCCGCAAAGAAGACGTTTCGGAGAGGCCATGTGGAGAGATTTAGGCTCACAGAAGCCGACTGGACTGCGATTCGTGAGGCCGAAAACGCCAACGATGACGAAGAAGATGAAGAAGATGAGGAAGAACATGAGGAGCAACATGAGGAGGAACCTGAAGAAGAACCCGAAGAGCACCACTCTCCCATTTTTATGATGACTGATAGCGAGAGAGCGCGGATCCAAGCCGAAATGGAAAGTGATAACGAAGAAGTGGAACGCAACGAATATGAGGAGGAGCCTGCCGAAGATGGAGATGAAACCGGAGGCGAAGTCGATCACCATCACCGTCCGGAGGAGTCCATTCCTATGGACTATGAGTACAGCGACCAACCTTCGAGGGGAAAAGGGAAGAAGAAGATTAAGGAACTATCAAGCGCCAAGTCACGCGCTATAACTATACCCAAGAGGGATCCATATTTAGCACCATACGACTACAAGCAGCGGGAGCGCGATGAGCTAGCCGAGGCAATGCGACGTAGTCACCATGAGTACTATCGTCAAGCTCACGCGACCCCAGCTTACCCGCATCCCTCGATATACCCGCCAGTTCCCACCTACCCTCAACCCCCAATGTACTCACAACCTCCACCTATGTATCCGTCGCCTCCTATGTACCAATCACCACCAATGGGTTACGCTCCTCATCCGTACCCTATGTATCCATCCCCTCCATCTTACACTCCGTATCCATATTCTCCACCGTCTTATGCTCCCCCAGTCTATCCCCCTCCTAGCTATCAGTCACCTTATCCGTATCTCCCAGAACCTGGAAGAAGCTCAATGGGAGCAGGATCTTCCAGTCATCACTATAGCTTAGACCCTCCAAGGCGATCAACAGAAGATGCTAGGGCCTTGGAACGATACCGAATTCCACTTGAAGGTGATGAGCAGAAGTACAAGGATGACGAAAAGGAGGAGTACTGGAGAAAATTCTTTGGGTGAAGATCAAGAAGAAGAAGAATTATATTGTTGTATTCTGAATTATGTTGTATTCCGAATTATGTTGTATTTGTATTCGAATTATGTTGTATTTGTATTCTGAATTATGTCGTGTTTGTATTCGAATTATGTTATTTTGAAACTATGTTGTAACTCGGATCATTATGTTAGAATTATTATGTTTGGAATTACGTTACAAATCCCAATTATATGTTTCAGTACTTGTATCTAAAGTATTAAGATAAATTGTATTAAAGATTGTAATTAACAAAGGAAAACGTTTAAATTATAGTATGGCTAAGGAAAAGAGTAGCAAGATTGTTTCCGAAATTGGACCTTCCACAAGAGGAAGAAATAAAGATCCAATTGACCCTAATCCTGACAAGGAACCTTCTGTCGAGATTCACCCAGAAGAGCCACTAACGGCTGAACAAAAGCAAGAGGCGGAGCAAATGGCTAAGTTCCAAGAGATGCTAACCGCAGGAATCACCGCAGCTATGCCAGCGATCATTGCGGGAGTCACGAAGGCTGTACTGAACAGTGGAGAGTCGGGAAGCAATAGAAAGAAGGACTCAAGGAAGAACGATACTGATTCTGACTACCGTCGTACCGAGAAGAGCAGCCATGGAAGCAGTAGCCCAAGTTCCGGAGAAAATGATGAAGTCAGCAAGCCCAGGGAGGGAGTAGATCGAGACCCGAGGGCCAAGGGCTGCAGCTATAGACATTACATGGCTTGCAAGCCCGAACAGTTCAGAGGGGATAAAACGGCTACTGATGCTCTGAGATGGATTGAGGAGATCGAGACTACCCTCGAGGTAAGCGGATGCAGTGATGAAGATCGAGTTTTGTTTGCAACCCAGTCATTCAAAGGGTTGGCTCATTCATGGTGGAAGACGGTGAAGGCTTCGATGAACCCGAGGAAAGCATCTGCAATGGGGTGGAGAAATTTCCGCCAGAGATTTTTGGAAAAATTCGTGCCCCACCATGAGATCGAACAATTGGAGGATGAATACCTCCATCTGGAGATGAAAGGGACCGATCACAAGAAGTACACAGAGCGTTTTCTGGAGCTCGTTGGATTATTGCCTGAGTTCACTGGATCCGAATCCCAAAAGGTCGGACGTTACATCTGGGGAATCATCCCCGAGATCCGTGGGGACTTACGAACCTCCAAACCCTCCACACTACAAGCAGCCGTAGATCTAGCTGCTGAACTTACTGAAGACCTAATCAGGGCTAGGAATAGCCGTGTAGCTGCAGGAGGCAGTGAGAGGGGAAACAAAAGGAGCTACGATGATCGTAGGTCAAGGAAATCCAACACCGGGAAACGCAGAGAAGGATCGGGCCCCAATAAATTCAGAAAGAATAACTCAGGTGAGAAGTCTGTTTCAACTGAATGTGGGAAATGTGGGAAACTGGGACACACAACCGCCGACTGTTTAGTTGGTACTGGGAAGTGTTACGGTTGTGGGCAAGAAGGTCACATCCGGGCAAATTGCCCCAAGAAAGCAAGAGGAGGAAATGAGAAAGAAAGAACAGCAGGCAAGGGAAATGCCCGGGTCTTCCAAATGACTGCAGAGGAAGCCCGCAACCATGATGACGTGCTCACCGGTATGTTCCCAGTTAATCATACCTATGCTTGCATACTGTTCGATTCAGGTGCAAATAGGAGTTTTGTTTCCAATACATTTTTACCTTGTTTGAACGGCTTGATAGCTAAGTTAGACGTGCCCTATGTAGTCGAGATAGCTAACGGTCTCGAAGTAAGGGTTGAAAGTGCCCTTAGGGATTGTTATCTTAGGATCAGTGACCAAAACATTCCCTTAGAACTTCTCCCTATGAAACTAGGAGGATTTGATATAGTTCTAGGAATGGATTGGTTAACTAAGCATAAGGCGCAAATTGATTGCGAGCGAAAGATGCTAAAGATCGAACTGCCCGACGGTCAACAGGCAGAGATCAAGGGTGACACGCCACGTAAGCCTTCCAATCTTTTGACGATCGCTAAGACAAGCAAATACCTACGGCAAGGATGCGACGGATTCTGGTTATACCTTATGACCGAAAAAGAAGAGAAGAAGGAGATTCCAGAAGTTCCGATAGTCGCAGAATACCCTGACGTGTTCCCCGAGGAATTGCCTGGTTTACCTCCCGACCGACAAGTCGAATTCCACATCGATTTAGTGCCAGGCACAGCACCGATCGCGAAATCGCCTTATCGACTGGCGCCATCGGAGATGAAGGAACTTATGGCCCAACTTCAAGAACTGTTGGAAAAGGGATTCATCCAACCGAGCTCGTCACCATGGGGAGCCCCCATATTATTCGTGAAGAAGAAGGATGGGTCGTTGAGGATGTGTATCGATTACCGAGATCTTAATAAGGTAACGATTAAGAATCGATACCCGTTACCCAGAATCGATGATCTATTCGATCAACTGCAAGGATCAAGCTATTTCTCAAAAATAGACTTGAGATCTGGGTACCATCAAGTGAAGGTTCAAAAGGAAGATGTACCAAAGACAGCATTCCGAACTAGATATGGCCATTACGAATTCTTAGTAATGCCCTTTGGGCTAACTAATGCACCTGCGGTATTCATGGACTTAATGAACCGAGTGTGCAAGCCATATCTAGACAAATTTGTGATTGTGTTCATTGACGATATTTTGATCTACTCTCGTACCATGGAAGAGCACTCTGAACACCTACGGAAGGTGCTCGAACTCCTCAGAGGAGAAAAGCTCTATGCCAAATTTTCGAAATGCGAATTTTGGCTACGAGAAGTTCAATTCTTAGGACATATTGTCAATGAGCAAGGAATCCAAGTCGATCCTTCAAAGGTTGAAGCAGTAATGAAGTGGGAAACCCCTAGAACGGCGACAGAAATTCGAAGATTTCTTGGGTTGGCCGGCTACTATAGAAGATTCATTAAGGATTTCTCAAAGATAGCCAAGTCTTTGACTAAGCTAACTCAAAAGAAAGTCGCGTTCAAGTGGGAGCTCGAACAAGAAGAGGCGTTTAGAACCTTGAAGGAAAGATTGAGCAGCGCACCAATCCTTGCATTACCCAATGGTAACGATGACTTTGTCGTGTACTGTGATGCATCTGCCACAGGATTTGGTTGCGTCTTGATGCAGCGTAGCAACGTAATTGCTTACGCCTCAAGACAACTGAAGGGCGCCGAAACAGGATACGCAACTCATGACCTCGAGTTAGGCGCAATAGTGTTTGCATTGAAGATTTGGCGACACTATTTATATGGCTCAAAGTTTACGGTGTATTCTGATCACAAGAGCTTGAAGCATATATTTGATCAGAAAGAGCTTAACATGAGGCAACGACGATGGATGGAAGTTTTGTCTGACTACGAGTTTGATCTTCATTACCATCCTGGGAAGGCAAACGTCGTCGCTGATGCCTTAAGCAGAAAAGAATGCTCCAAACCTAGGCGAGTCCGAGCACTAAGAATGAATGTGCAAGTGAACCTCTTGGACCAAGTGAAGATGGCCCAAAAGGAAGCACTAAAGGACGAAAACGCCCAAAAAGAAGAAATGATTGGAGTAATAAAGAAGTTAGAAACAGGAGAAGATGGGTTCATCCGCATGAAATGCCGAATTTGGATCCCAAACTTCGGTAACTTGAGAGGACTCATACTGGATGAAGCTCATAAGACCAAGTACCTCATTCATCCTGGAGCCGATAAGATGTACTATACCATGAAAGACCAATTTTGGTGGCCTGGAATGAAAAAGGACATAGCAACCTATGTAGAGCGTTGCATGACATGTCTCCAGGTGAAAGCTGAGCACCAAAAACCGTCTGGTATGCTCCAACCCCTTGAGATCCCTACGTGGAAATGGGAAATGATCACAATGGACTTTGTGATGGGTTTGCCAAGAACAAGAAAGGGGAATGACGCTATATGGGTAATCGTGGACAGACTCACTAAGTCCGCCCACTTCCTACCTATGAAAGAGAGCGCCGGAGCTGAACAGCTCGCTCAACTGTACGTTGACGAGATTGTGGCAAGACACGGAGTACCAGTATCCATTATTTCCGATAGAGATGGAAGATTTACATCTCGATATTGGAGGCAATTCCATGAAGCTCTCGGTACTAAATTAGAGATGAGCACGGCCTATCACCCGCAAACGGATGGTCAGAGTGAAAGGACCATTCAAACCTTGGAAGATATGTTGCGGGCGTGTGTGATAGATTTTGGTGGTAGCTGGGACATCCACCTCCCATTGGCCGAATTTTCCTATAACAACAGCTACCACAAAAGCTTGAAAGCTTCGCCATATGAAGCCTTATATGGCCGAAGGTGCCGAACGCCTCTATGCTGGTTCCAAGTGGGAGAAGGTCAAATGACCGGCCCTGAAATGGTACTGGACACCATTGAAAAAGTTAAGGTGATCCGGGAGCGACTCGTAGTGGCACAAAGCAGGCAAAAGAGCTATGCTGACAGACGTCGAAGACCTCTAGAGTTCGCTGAAGGAGATAAGGTTATGCTAAAAGTATCACCATGGAAAGGCACGATTCGCTTTGGAAAACGGGGAAAGCTAAGTCCCCGATTCATCGGACCTTTTGTGATAACCAGCAGAGTAGGGAAGGTAGCATATAGACTTGAACTTCCGGAAGAGCTGCGTGGGATCCACCCAGTCTTCCATGTTTCTCAACTCCGAAAATGTCTATCTGACGAAACCCTGCAAACGCCACTGGAAGAAATCCAAGTGGACGAGCGACTAAATTTCGTTGAAGAACCAACAGAAATAACCGAAAGACAAGTTAAGAAGTTAAGAAGGAAACGCATCCCCATCGTTAAAGTCAGATGGAATGCGAGGCGTGGTTCTGAGTTTACTTGGGAGCCAGAAGACGCCATGAGGAAGAAGTACCCCCATTTATTCTCAGAGTGATTCCGGGACGGAATCCCATTAAGGAGGGGAGAATGTGACACTCCGCCTCATACGAGAATAAAAAGACTTAAAAAAAAAAAAAAAAGAAAAAAAAAAAAAAGTTTATTCTACGCGATACGCGCAGAAGAGGACATAGCCTGCGCGTATCGCCTAAGGCAAGCAAAACCGGGTACGCGAATCAGGGGCAGCCGCAGTTTCGGGCAAAACCACCTCCCCTACGCGATACGCGCAGGAGGAGGCATGCCCTGCGCGTATCGCGTAGGGCAGGTTCACCAGCTATAAAAGGAGGACGACCCCCCCTCCATTCCTTGCACCTTCACTCTCTCTCTCTAGCTTTCTCTCTCAAAAATCCGGCCAAGAACGCTCGGTGAAGTCCCGAAGAAGCCCCGGTAGGTTTCCGACACGTAACGGAAGCCTCCAAAAGTTCTGTTCAAGCGCGGGTTTGCTCACGAAGCATCTACAGAGTATCTTCGGTGTCCGGTAAGGCTCGATTCTAGTTTCCTTCGAGTATTTACCATTTTATATAAGTTATGTATATATGTCCACCTAAGATACTAAATGGGACACGAACCCCGTCGTTATAGCAAACGGTGTCCTCCCACAAGCACGTGAGCCCGGGACCGCTGAACGAGGCAAGGTGCTGCTCAAGTCCAGAGAGACTTTCGTACCCAAGCCCTCACTCTGCTCGACTCATTAGGTAACGTCTCAGATCCCGTACCTATTTAAGATATGTATGACTTAAGTCCATGGAAAGGCCAGGGTTTTAGAATAGAACATTCCTAGTCATATAATATTACTAGGAATACAGTATATTTTCAAAGAATAATAGGGTCGTGTGAGAAACACGAAGATATGATAATATGGCTTTTAAATAGAATGATAATGAGAACATAGGATAACCCTGACTCAGATGCTAAATGCACTCTGAGTGAAATAATTATGCCAAGGACTAAAGCCATCCCTTAAGTCATATAATGTGACTAAGGTAATGAAATGATAGGATTATCCCTAGAGGAATGAATCCTAATAAGTATGAAATGATTACAGGGTTGTCTCAATTAGCCATCAGATCGTGATACTTAGGCTACACTAAGGTGAGTCTAACCGCCCCTCTTTTTACATGTTTTATGATTTCGGGGCTGTATCCGAGCTTGTATGAAAAGTATGAAAAGTATGAAATGTTTTATGAATGTTATGAATATATATGTATGTGTACGCATATGTATATATGTGGTTATAAGTAGATCGCTACCTGGTGATTCAACGCACCTCAACTCCAGGTTCGTCCGGTTGTTGTGTTGTTGGTCCGCGGTAATAAGCTTCTTGACGAGCCATCCGACGAAAAGGATGACGGCTACATACCACAGGGCAAGTCATTAAGACAGGGCTTCTGGGGGTAGATCCATTGAGTGCTACCGGCCCCGTCTCGGGATGTATATGCGTCTAGTTGGATCCAATTAGGTAGACTGACTGCTCGTAACAGGAGAGGTACCAAAAGCCTAGGCAATATGATGATGTGACCAAAAGGGGTCAAAGAAAAGGGTACCTTCTTTATCCCTGTATGCGGCATATACGTTAACAGGCTCTAACGAAAGTTGGCCACCATCAGATATGGCGTTAGAGAAGAGTTGGCTTGTAGATAACTTATGACCACCCATGTATGAATGATGATGTCCAAATGTTTTATATATGTCTTACGTCACTGGTTATGACTCACCAACACATAGTTGTTGACGTCTTTTAGCTCGTGATGCAGGTGAAAGAAATAATCGAGGATATTAGCTAGGAAGGCCTAGCTAGAACTGGATTAGTTGATGACACTCCACATAGGAGGAAGGATTTTACTGAAGATGCTCGGGATTAGTGTCTTTAGTTTCAATGTACCACACTCATGTCGAGTGTTAGACAATGCTTATTACTATTGTAAAACAATTAATGAAAAGTTTAAATTTGGGACCGTACTATGGTCTTTTGAAAAGTCTTCCGCTATATATCTTTATTTCATTGGCTGATGTTATGCAACGTGTCAGGCCCTGGGAGTCGGGGTGTGACAGGTTGGTATCAGAGCCAGGTTGGCCGCAAAGAAGACGAGACTACCCTGGCCTTTCAGGGTAGTCTCGTATAGCAACCTATGTAGAGCGTTGCATGACATGTCTCCAGGTGAAGGCTGAGCACCAAAAACCGTCTGGTATGCTCCAACCCCTTGAGATCCCTACGTGGAAATGGGAAATGATCACAATGGACTTTGTGATGGGTTTGCCAAGAACAAGAAAGGGGAATGACGCTATATGGGTAATCGTGGACAGACTCACTAAGTCCGCCCACTTCCTACCTATGAAAGAGAGCGCCGGAGCTGAACAGCTCGCTCAACTGTACGTTGACGAGATTGTGGCAAGACACGGAGTACCAGTATCCATTATTTCCGATAGAGATGGAAGATTTACATCTCGATATTGGAGGCAATTCCATGAAGCTCTCGGTACTAAATTAGAGATGAGCACGGCCTATCACCCGCAAACGGATGGTCAGAGTGAAAGGACCATTCAAACCTTGGAAGATATGTTGCGGGCGTGTGTGATAGATTTTGGTGGTAGCTGGGACATCCACCTCCCATTGGCCGAATTTTCCTATAACAACAGCTACCACAAAAGCTTGAAAGCTTCGCCATATGAAGCCTTATATGGCCGAAGGTGCCGAACGCCTCTATGCTGGTTCCAAGTGGGAGAAGGTCAAATGACCGGCCCTGAAATGGTACTGGACACCATTGAAAAAGTTAAGGTGATCCGGGAGCGACTCGTAGTGGCACAAAGCAGGCAAAAGAGCTATGCTGACAGACGTCGAAGACCTCTAGAGTTCGCTGAAGGAGATAAGGTTATGCTAAAAGTATCACCATGGAAAGGCACGATTCGCTTTGGAAAACGGGGAAAGCTAAGTCCCCGATTCATCGGACCTTTTGTGATAACCAGCAGAGTAGGGAAGGTAGCATATAGACTTGAACTTCCGGAAGAGCTGCGTGGGATCCACCCAGTCTTCCATGTTTCTCAACTCCGAAAATGTCTATCTGACGAAACCCTGCAAACGCCACTGGAAGAAATCCAAGTGGACGAGCGACTAAATTTCGTTGAAGAACCAACAGAAATAACCGAAAGACAAGTTAAGAAGTTAAGAAGGAAACGCATCCCCATCGTTAAAGTCAGATGGAATGCGAGGCGTGGTTCTGAGTTTACTTGGGAGCCAGAAGACGCCATGAGGAAGAAGTACCCCCATTTATTCTCAGAGTGATTCCGGGACGGAATCCCATTAAGGAGGGGAGAATGTGACACTCCGCCTCATACGAGAATAAAAAGACTTAAAAAAAAAAAAAAAAAAAAAAAGAAAAAAAAAAAAAAAGTTTATTCTACGCGATACGCGCAGAAGAGGACATAGCCTGCGCGTATCGCCTAAGGCAAGCAAAACCGGGTACGCGAATCAGGGGCAGCCGCAGTTTCGGGCAAAACCACCTCCCCTACGCGATACGCGCAGGAGGAGGCATGCCCTGCGCGTATCGCGTAGGGCAGGTTCACCAGCTATAAAAGGAGGACGACCCCCCCTCCATTCCTTGCACCTTCACTCTCTCTCTCTAGCTTTCTCTCTCAAAAATCCGGCCAAGAACGCTCGGTGAAGTCCCGAAGAAGCCCCGGTAGGTTTCCGACACGTAACGGAAGCCTCCAAAAGTTCTGTTCAAGCGCGGGTTTGCTCACGAAGCATCTACAGAGTATCTTCGGTGTCCGGTAAGGCTCGATTCTAGTTTCCTTCGAGTATTTACCATTTTATATAAGTTATGTATATATGTCCACCTAAGATACTAAATGGGACACGAACCCCGTCGTTATAGCAAACGGTGTCCTCCCACAAGCACGTGAGCCCGGGACCGCTGAACGAGGCAAGGTGCTGCTCAAGTCCAGAGAGACTTTCGTACCCAAGCCCTCACTCTGCTCGACTCATTAGGTAACGTCTCAGATCCCGTACCTATTTAAGATATGTATGACTTAAGTCCATGGAAAGGCCAGGGTTTTAGAATAGAACATTCCTAGTCATATAATATTACTAGGAATACAGTATATTTTCAAAGAATAATAGGGTCGTGTGAGAAACACGAAGATATGATAATATGGCTTTTAAATAGAATGATAATGAGAACATAGGATAACCCTGACTCAGATGCTAAATGCACTCTGAGTGAAATAATTATGCCAAGGACTAAAGCCATCCCTTAAGTCATATAATGTGACTAAGGTAATGAAATGATAGGATTATCCCTAGAGGAATGAATCCTAATAAGTATGAAATGATTACAGGGTTGTCTCAATTAGCCATCAGATCGTGATACTTAGGCTACACTAAGGTGAGTCTAACCGCCCCTCTTTTTACATGTTTTATGATTTCGGGGCTGTATCCGAGCTTGTATGAAAAGTATGAAAAGTATGAAATGTTTTATGAATGTTATGAATATATATGTATGTGTACGCATATGTATATATGTGGTTATAAGTAGATCGCTACCTGGTGATTCAACGCACCTCAACTCCAGGTTCGTCCGGTTGTTGTGTTGTTGGTCCGCGGTAATAAGCTTCTTGACGAGCCATCCGACGAAAAGGATGACGGCTACATACCACAGGGCAAGTCATTAAGACAGGGCTTCTGGGGGTAGATCCATTGAGTGCTACCGGCCCCGTCTCGGGATGTATATGCGTCTAGTTGGATCCAATTAGGTAGACTGACTGCTCGTAACAGGAGAGGTACCAAAAGCCTAGGCAATATGATGATGTGACCAAAAGGGGTCAAAGAAAAGGGTACCTTCTTTATCCCTGTATGCGGCATATACGTTAACAGGCTCTAACGAAAGTTGGCCACCATCAGATATGGCGTTAGAGAAGAGTTGGCTTGTAGATAACTTATGACCACCCATGTATGAATGATGATGTCCAAATGTTTTATATATGTCTTACGTCACTGGTTATGACTCACCAACACATAGTTGTTGACGTCTTTTAGCTCGTGATGCAGGTGAAAGAAATAATCGAGGATATTAGCTAGGAAGGCCTAGCTAGAACTGGATTAGTTGATGACACTCCACATAGGAGGAAGGATTTTACTGAAGATGCTCGGGATTAGTGTCTTTAGTTTCAATGTACCACACTCATGTCGAGTGTTAGACAATGCTTATTACTATTGTAAAACAATTAATGAAAAGTTTAAATTTGGGACCGTACTATGGTCTTTTGAAAAGTCTTCCGCTATATATCTTTATTTCATTGGCTGATGTTATGCAACGTGTCAGGCCCTGGGAGTCGGGGTGTGACAGGTTGGTATCAGAGCCAATGGTTTTAGCGAATTAAGGTTCACATAGATCCTTAAGCTCTAACCGAGAGGCTCGAAAGACCACTAAGATAAGAAAAACCCTAGGAAATGTTATGAAATATGATGAGTAAATATTGATTGAACACCTAAGGAAATGAGACAAGTACGCCTGATCAACGTAGTTGTCGGTTATCCTTCGCGTGAGCATGAAAATAATTACAAGTCATATGGATTAACTTAGAAACCTCGTCAGGAAAGGCGAAGGAACTAGGCATTAATATTAATACGATACGAATATCATATGCTTATATTTCGAATTATATAACAGGAAATGGCAGGAAAAAGCTTTCTCCTCCGAGCAATTGGTATGAGCAGATCGTCCTCCAAAAAGAGTAGCTCCAGTAATAACAACAACACTGAAGAAGGGGAACGTTCTGTTCAACCACGAGAGACTCACTCACCCGATGCTTCGGGTTACTATACTCACATACCCTCACCTGCAAGGGCGATGAATGAACCCCAGCAGGAACCCGAACCCCAGCCTCGTCGTGCACGGACCAGGTTGGCCGCAAAGAAGACGTTTCGGAGAGGCCATGTGGAGAGATTTAGGCTCACAGAAGCCGACTGGACTGCGATTCGTGAGGCCGAAAACGCCAACGATGACGAAGAAGATGAAGAAGATGAGGAAGAACATGAGGAGCAACATGAGGAGGAACCTGAAGAAGAACCCGAAGAGCACCACTCTCCCATTTTTATGATGACTGATAGCGAGAGAGCGCGGATCCAAGCCGAAATGGAAAGTGATAACGAAGAAGTGGAACGCAACGAATATGAGGAGGAGCCTGCCGAAGATGGAGATGAAACCGGAGGCGAAGTCGATCACCATCACCGTCCGGAGGAGTCCATTCCTATGGACTATGAGTACAGCGACCAACCTTCGAGGGGAAAAGGGAAGAAGAAGATTAAGGAACTATCAAGCGCCAAGTCACGCGCTATAACTATACCCAAGAGGGATCCATATTTAGCACCATACGACTACAAGCAGCGGGAGCGCGATGAGCTAGCCGAGGCAATGCGACGTAGTCACCATGAGTACTATCGTCAAGCTCACGCGACCCCAGCTTACCCGCATCCCTCGATATACCCGCCAGTTCCCACCTACCCTCAACCCCCAATGTACTCACAACCTCCACCTATGTATCCGTCGCCTCCTATGTACCAATCACCACCAATGGGTTACGCTCCTCATCCGTACCCTATGTATCCATCCCCTCCATCTTACACTCCGTATCCATATTCTCCACCGTCTTATGCTCCCCCAGTCTATCCCCCTCCTAGCTATCAGTCACCTTATCCGTATCTCCCAGAACCTGGAAGAAGCTCAATGGGAGCAGGATCTTCCAGTCATCACTATAGCTTAGACCCTCCAAGGCGATCAACAGAAGATGCTAGGGCCTTGGAACGATACCGAATTCCACTTGAAGGTGATGAGCAGAAGTACAAGGATGACGAAAAGGAGGAGTACTGGAGAAAATTCTTTGGGTGAAGATCAAGAAGAAGAAGAATTATATTGTTGTATTCTGAATTATGTTGTATTCCGAATTATGTTGTATTTGTATTCGAATTATGTTGTATTTGTATTCTGAATTATGTCGTGTTTGTATTCGAATTATGTTATTTTGAAACTATGTTGTAACTCGGATCATTATGTTAGAATTATTATGTTTGGAATTACGTTACAAATCCCAATTATATGTTTCAGTACTTGTATCTAAAGTATTAAGATAAATTGTATTAAAGATTGTAATTAACAAAGGAAAACGTTTAAATTATAGTATGGCTAAGGAAAAGAGTAGCAAGATTGTTTCCGAAATTGGACCTTCCACAAGAGGAAGAAATAAAGATCCAATTGACCCTAATCCTGACAAGGAACCTTCTGTCGAGATTCACCCAGAAGAGCCACTAACCGCTGAACAAAAGCAAGAGGCGGAGCAAATGGCTAAGTTCCAAGAGATGCTAACCGCAGGAATCACCGCAGCTATGCCAGCGATCATTGCGGGAGTCACGAAGGCTGTACTGAACAGTGGAGAGTCGGGAAGCAATAGAAAGAAGGACTCAAGGAAGAACGATACTGATTCTGACTACCGTCGTACCGAGAAGAGCAGCCATGGAAGCAGTAGCCCAAGTTCCGGAGAAAATGATGAAGTCAGCAAGCCCAGGGAGGGAGTAGATCGAGACCCGAGGGCCAAGGGCTGCAGCTATAGACATTACATGGCTTGCAAGCCCGAACAGTTCAGAGGGGATAAAACGGCTACTGATGCTCTGAGATGGATTGAGGAGATCGAGACTACCCTCGAGGTAAGCGGATGCAGTGATGAAGATCGAGTTTTGTTTGCAACCCAGTCATTCAAAGGGTTGGCTCATTCATGGTGGAAGACGGTGAAGGCTTCGATGAACCCGAGGAAAGCATCTGCAATGGGGTGGAGAAATTTCCGCCAGAGATTTTTGGAAAAATTCGTGCCCCACCATGAGATCGAACAATTGGAGGATGAATACCTCCATCTGGAGATGAAAGGGACCGATCACAAGAAGTACACAGAGCGTTTTCTGGAGCTCGTTGGATTATTGCCTGAGTTCACTGGATCCGAATCCCAAAAGGTCGGACGTTACATCTGGGGAATCATCCCCGAGATCCGTGGGGACTTACGAACCTCCAAACCCTCCACACTACAAGCAGCCGTAGATCTAGCTGCTGAACTTACTGAAGACCTAATCAGGGCTAGGAATAGCCGTGTAGCTGCAGGAGGCAGTGAGAGGGGAAACAAAAGGAGCTACGATGATCGTAGGTCAAGGAAATCCAACACCGGGAAACGCAGAGAAGGATCGGGCCCCAATAAATTCAGAAAGAATAACTCAGGTGAGAAGTCTGTTTCAACTGAATGTGGGAAATGTGGGAAACTGGGACACACAACCGCCGACTGTTTAGTTGGTACTGGGAAGTGTTACGGTTGTGGGCAAGAAGGTCACATCCGGGCAAATTGCCCCAAGAAAGCAAGAGGAGGAAATGAGAAAGAAAGAACAGCAGGCAAGGGAAATGCCCGGGTCTTCCAAATGACTGCAGAGGAAGCCCGCAACCATGATGACGTGCTCACCGGTATGTTCCCAGTTAATCATACCTATGCTTGCATACTGTTCGATTCAGGTGCAAATAGGAGTTTTGTTTCCAATACATTTTTACCTTGTTTGAACGGCTTGATAGCTAAGTTAGACGTGCCCTATGTAGTCGAGATAGCTAACGGTCTCGAAGTAAGGGTTGAAAGTGCCCTTAGGGATTGTTATCTTAGGATCAGTGACCAAAACATTCCCTTAGAACTTCTCCCTATGAAACTAGGAGGATTTGATATAGTTCTAGGAATGGATTGGTTAACTAAGCATAAGGCGCAAATTGATTGCGAGCGAAAGATGCTAAAGATCGAACTGCCCGACGGTCAACAGGCAGAGATCAAGGGTGACACGCCACGTAAGCCTTCCAATCTTTTGACGATCGCTAAGACAAGCAAATACCTACGGCAAGGATGCGACGGATTCTGGTTATACCTTATGACCGAAAAAGAAGAGAAGAAGGAGATTCCAGAAGTTCCGATAGTCGCAGAATACCCTGACGTGTTCCCCGAGGAATTGCCTGGTTTACCTCCCGACCGACAAGTCGAATTCCACATCGATTTAGTGCCAGGCACAGCACCGATCGCGAAATCGCCTTATCGACTGGCGCCATCGGAGATGAAGGAACTTATGGCCCAACTTCAAGAACTGTTGGAAAAGGGATTCATCCAACCGAGCTCGTCACCATGGGGAGCCCCCATATTATTCGTGAAGAAGAAGGATGGGTCGTTGAGGATGTGTATCGATTACCGAGATCTTAATAAGGTAACGATTAAGAATCGATACCCGTTACCCAGAATCGATGATCTATTCGATCAACTGCAAGGATCAAGCTATTTCTCAAAAATAGACTTGAGATCTGGGTACCATCAAGTGAAGGTTCAAAAGGAAGATGTACCAAAGACAGCATTCCGAACTAGATATGGCCATTACGAATTCTTAGTAATGCCCTTTGGGCTAACTAATGCACCTGCGGTATTCATGGACTTAATGAACCGAGTGTGCAAGCCATATCTAGACAAATTTGTGATTGTGTTCATTGACGATATTTTGATCTACTCTCGTACCATGGAAGAGCACTCTGAACACCTACGGAAGGTGCTCGAACTCCTCAGAGGAGAAAAGCTCTATGCCAAATTTTCGAAATGCGAATTTTGGCTACGAGAAGTTCAATTCTTAGGACATATTGTCAATGAGCAAGGAATCCAAGTCGATCCTTCAAAGGTTGAAGCAGTAATGAAGTGGGAAACCCCTAGAACGGCGACAGAAATTCGAAGATTTCTTGGGTTGGCCGGCTACTATAGAAGATTCATTAAGGATTTCTCAAAGATAGCCAAGTCTTTGACTAAGCTAACTCAAAAGAAAGTCGCGTTCAAGTGGGAGCTCGAACAAGAAGAGGCGTTTAGAACCTTGAAGGAAAGATTGAGCAGCGCACCAATCCTTGCATTACCCAATGGTAACGATGACTTTGTCGTGTACTGTGATGCATCTGCCACAGGATTTGGTTGCGTCTTGATGCAGCGTAGCAACGTAATTGCTTACGCCTCAAGACAACTGAAGGGCGCCGAAACAGGATACGCAACTCATGACCTCGAGTTAGGCGCAATAGTGTTTGCATTGAAGATTTGGCGACACTATTTATATGGCTCAAAGTTTACGGTGTATTCTGATCACAAGAGCTTGAAGCATATATTTGATCAGAAAGAGCTTAACATGAGGCAACGACGATGGATGGAAGTTTTGTCTGACTACGAGTTTGATCTTCATTACCATCCTGGGAAGGCAAACGTCGTCGCTGATGCCTTAAGCAGAAAAGAATGCTCCAAACCTAGGCGAGTCCGAGCACTAAGAATGAATGTGCAAGTGAACCTCTTGGACCAAGTGAAGATGGCCCAAAAGGAAGCACTAAAGGACGAAAACGCCCAAAAAGAAGAAATGATTGGAGTAATAAAGAAGTTAGAAACAGGAGAAGATGGGTTCATCCGCATGAAATGCCGAATTTGGATCCCAAACTTCGGTAACTTGAGAGGACTCATACTGGATGAAGCTCATAAGACCAAGTACCTCATTCATCCTGGAGCCAATAAGATGTACTATACCATGAAAGACCAATTTTGGTGGCCTGGAATGAAAAAGGACATAGCAACCTATGTAGAGCGTTGCATGACATGTCTCCAGGTGAAGGCTGAGCACCAAAAACCGTCTGGTATGCTCCAACCCCTTGAGATCCCTACGTGGAAATGGGAAATGATCACAATGGACTTTGTGATGGGTTTGCCAAGAACAAGAAAGGGGAATGACGCTATATGGGTAATCGTGGACAGACTCACTAAGTCCGCCCACTTCCTACCTATGAAAGAGAGCGCCGGAGCTGAACAGCTCGCTCAACTGTACGTTGACGAGATTGTGGCAAGACACGGAGTACCAGTATCCATTATTTCCGATAGAGATGGAAGATTTACATCTCGATATTGGAGGCAATTCCATGAAGCTCTCGGTACTAAATTAGAGATGAGCACGGCCTATCACCCGCAAACGGATGGTCAGAGTGAAAGGACCATTCAAACCTTGGAAGATATGTTGCGGGCGTGTGTGATAGATTTTGGTGGTAGCTGGGACATCCACCTCCCATTGGCCGAATTTTCCTATAACAACAGCTACCACAAAAGCTTGAAAGCTTCGCCATATGAAGCCTTATATGGCCGAAGGTGCCGAACGCCTCTATGCTGGTTCCAAGTGGGAGAAGGTCAAATGACCGGCCCTGAAATGGTACTGGACACCATTGAAAAAGTTAAGGTGATCCGGGAGCGACTCGTAGTGGCACAAAGCAGGCAAAAGAGCTATGCTGACAGACGTCGAAGACCTCTAGAGTTCGCTGAAGGAGATAAGGTTATGCTAAAAGTATCACCATGGAAAGGCACGATTCGCTTTGGAAAACGGGGAAAGCTAAGTCCCCGATTCATCGGACCTTTTGTGATAACCAGCAGAGTAGGGAAGGTAGCATATAGACTTGAACTTCCGGAAGAGCTGCGTGGGATCCACCCAGTCTTCCATGTTTCTCAACTCCGAAAATGTCTATCTGACGAAACCCTGCAAACGCCACTGGAAGAAATCCAAGTGGACGAGCGACTAAATTTCGTTGAAGAACCAACAGAAATAACCGAAAGACAAGTTAAGAAGTTAAGAAGGAAACGCATCCCCATCGTTAAAGTCAGATGGAATGCGAGGCGTGGTTCTGAGTTTACTTGGGAGCCAGAAGACGCCATGAGGAAGAAGTACCCCCATTTATTCTCAGAGTGATTCCGGGACGGAATCCCATTAAGGAGGGGAGAATGTGACACTCCGCCTCATACGAGAATAAAAAGACTTAAAAAAAAAAAAAAAAGAAAAAAAAAAAAAAGTTTATTCTACGCGATACGCGCAGAAGAGGACATAGCCTGCGCGTATCGCCTAAGGCAAGCAAAACCGGGTACGCGAATCAGGGGCAGCCGCAGTTTCGGGCAAAACCACCTCCCCTACGCGATACGCGCAGGAGGAGGCATGCCCTGCGCGTATCGCGTAGGGCAGGTTCACCAGCTATAAAAGGAGGACGACCCCCCCTCCATTCCTTGCACCTTCACTCTCTCTCTCTAGCTTTCTCTCTCAAAAATCCGGCCAAGAACGCTCGGTGAAGTCCCGAAGAAGCCCCGGTAGGTTTCCGACACGTAACGGAAGCCTCCAAAAGTTCTGTTCAAGCGCGGGTTTGCTCACGAAGCATCTACAGAGTATCTTCGGTGTCCGGTAAGGCTCGATTCTAGTTTCCTTCGAGTATTTACCATTTTATATAAGTTATGTATATATGTCCACCTAAGATACTAAATGGGACACGAACCCCGTCGTTATAGCAAACGGTGTCCTCCCACAAGCACGTGAGCCCGGGACCGCTGAACGAGGCAAGGTGCTGCTCAAGTCCAGAGAGACTTTCGTACCCAAGCCCTCACTCTGCTCGACTCATTAGGTAACGTCTCAGATCCCGTACCTATTTAAGATATGTATGACTTAAGTCCATGGAAAGGCCAGGGTTTTAGAATAGAACATTCCTAGTCATATAATATTACTAGGAATACAGTATATTTTCAAAGAATAATAGGGTCGTGTGAGAAACACGAAGATATGATAATATGGCTTTTAAATAGAATGATAATGAGAACATAGGATAACCCTGACTCAGATGCTAAATGCACTCTGAGTGAAATAATTATGCCAAGGACTAAAGCCATCCCTTAAGTCATATAATGTGACTAAGGTAATGAAATGATAGGATTATCCCTAGAGGAATGAATCCTAATAAGTATGAAATGATTACAGGGTTGTCTCAATTAGCCATCAGATCGTGATACTTAGGCTACACTAAGGTGAGTCTAACCGCCCCTCTTTTTACATGTTTTATGATTTCGGGGCTGTATCCGAGCTTGTATGAAAAGTATGAAAAGTATGAAATGTTTTATGAATGTTATGAATATATATGTATGTGTACGCATATGTATATATGTGGTTATAAGTAGATCGCTACCTGGTGATTCAACGCACCTCAACTCCAGGTTCGTCCGGTTGTTGTGTTGTTGGTCCGCGGTAATAAGCTTCTTGACGAGCCATCCGACGAAAAGGATGACGGCTACATACCACAGGGCAAGTCATTAAGACAGGGCTTCTGGGGGTAGATCCATTGAGTGCTACCGGCCCCGTCTCGGGATGTATATGCGTCTAGTTGGATCCAATTAGGTAGACTGACTGCTCGTAACAGGAGAGGTACCAAAAGCCTAGGCAATATGATGATGTGACCAAAAGGGGTCAAAGAAAAGGGTACCTTCTTTATCCCTGTATGCGGCATATACGTTAACAGGCTCTAACGAAAGTTGGCCACCATCAGATATGGCGTTAGAGAAGAGTTGGCTTGTAGATAACTTATGACCACCCATGTATGAATGATGATGTCCAAATGTTTTATATATGTCTTACGTCACTGGTTATGACTCACCAACACATAGTTGTTGACGTCTTTTAGCTCGTGATGCAGGTGAAAGAAATAATCGAGGATATTAGCTAGGAAGGCCTAGCTAGAACTGGATTAGTTGATGACACTCCACATAGGAGGAAGGATTTTACTGAAGATGCTCGGGATTAGTGTCTTTAGTTTCAATGTACCACACTCATGTCGAGTGTTAGACAATGCTTATTACTATTGTAAAACAATTAATGAAAAGTTTAAATTTGGGACCGTACTATGGTCTTTTGAAAAGTCTTCCGCTATATATCTTTATTTCATTGGCTGATGTTATGCAACGTGTCAGGCCCTGGGAGTCGGGGTCTCCTCTACATAGGTTGTTATGCAACCTGGCTCTGATACCAACCTGTCACACCCCGACTCCCAGGGCCTGACACGTTGCATAACATCAGCCAATGAAATAAAGATATATAGCGGAAGACTTTTCAAAAGACCATAGTACGGTCCCAAATTTAAACTTTTCATTAATTGTTTTACAATAGTAATAAGCATTGTCTAACACTCGACATGAGTGTGGTACATTGAAACTAAAGACACTAATCCCGAGCATCTTCAGTAAAATCCTTCCTCCTATGTGGAGTGTCATCAACTAATCCAGTTCTAGCTAGGCCTTCCTAGCTAATATCCTCGATTATTTCTTTCACCTGCATCACGAGCTAAAAGACGTCAACAACTATGTGTTGGTGAGTCATAACCAGTGACGTAAGACATATATAAAACATTTGGACATCATCATTCATACATGGGTGGTCATAAGTTATCTACAAGCCAACTCTTCTCTAACGCCATATCTGATGGTGGCCAACTTTCGTTAGAGCCTGTTAACGTATATGCCGCATACAGGGATAAAGAAGGTACCCTTTTCTTTGACCCCTTTTGGTCACATCATCATATTGCCTAGGCTTTTGGTACCTCTCCTGTTACGAGCAGTCAGTCTACCTAATTGGATCCAACTAGACGCATATACATCCCGAGACGGGGCCGGTAGCACTCAATGGATCTACCCCCAGAAGCCCTGTCTTAATGACTTGCCCTGTGGTATGTAGCCGTCATCCTTTTCGTCGGATGGCTCGTCAAGAAGCTTATTACCGCGGACCAACAACACAACAACCGGACGAACCTGGAGTTGAGGTGCGTTGAATCACCAGGTAGCGATCTACTTATAACCACATATATACATATGCGTACACATACATATATATTCATAACATTCATAAAACATTTCATACTTTTCATACTTTTCATACAAGCTCGGATACAGCCCCGAAATCATAAAACATGTAAAAAGAGGGGCGGTTAGACTCACCTTAGTGTAGCCTAAGTATCACGATCTGATGGCTAATTGAGACAACCCTGTAATCATTTCATACTTATTAGGATTCATTCCTCTAGGGATAATCCTATCATTTCATTACCTTAGTCACATTATATGACTTAAGGGATGGCTTTAGTCCTTGGCATAATTATTTCACTCAGAGTGCATTTAGCATCTGAGTCAGGGTTATCCTATGTTCTCATTATCATTCTATTTAAAAGCCATATTATCATATCTTCGTGTTTCTCACACGACCCTATTATTCTTTGAAAATATACTGTATTCCTAGTAATATTATATGACTAGGAATGTTCTATTCTAAAACCCTGGCCTTTCCATGGACTTAAGTCATACATATCTTAAATAGGTACGGGATCTGAGACGTTACCTAATGAGTCGAGCAGAGTGAGGGCTTGGGTACGAAAGTCTCTCTGGACTTGAGCAGCACCTTGCCTCGTTCAGCGGTCCCGGGCTCACGTGCTTGTGGGAGGACACCGTTTGCTATAACGACGGGGTTCGTGTCCCATTTAGTATCTTAGGTGGACATATATACATAACTTATATAAAATGGTAAATACTCGAAGGAAACTAGAATCGAGCCTTACCGGACACCGAAGATACTCTGTAGATGCTTCGTGAGCAAACCCGCGCTTGAACAGAACTTTTGGAGGCTTCCGTTACGTGTCGGAAACCTACCGGGGCTTCTTCGGGACTTCACCGAGCGTTCTTGGCCGGATTTTTGAGAGAGAAAGCTAGAGAGAGAGAGTGAAGGTGCAAGGAATGGAGGGGGGGTCGTCCTCCTTTTATAGCTGGTGAACCTGCCCTACGCGATACGCGCAGGGCATGCCTCCTCCTGCGCGTATCGCGTAGGGGAGGTGGTTTTGCCCGAAACTGCGGCTGCCCCTGATTCGCGTACCCGGTTTTGCTTGCCTTAGGCGATACGCAGGCTATGTCCTCTTCTGCGCGTATCGCGTAGAATAAACTTTTTTTTTTTTTTTCTTTTTTTTTTTTTTTAAGTCTTTTTATTCTCGTATGAGGCGGAGTGTCACATTCTCCCCTCCTTAATGGGATTCCGTCCCGGAATCACTCTGAGAATAAATGGGGGTACTTCTTCCTCATGGCGTCTTCTGGCTCCCAAGTAAACTCAGAACCACGCCTCGCATTCCATCTGACTTTAACGATGGGGATGCGTTTCCTTCTTAACTTCTTAACTTGTCTTTCGGTTATTTCTGTTGGTTCTTCAACGAAATTTAGTCGCTCGTCCACTTGGATTTCTTCCAGTGGCGTTTGCAGGGTTTCGTCAGATAGACATTTTCGGAGTTGAGAAACATGGAAGACTGGGTGGATCCCACGCAGCTCTTCCGGAAGTTCAAGTCTATATGCTACCTTCCCTACTCTGCTGGTTATCACAAAAGGTCCGATGAATCGGGGACTTAGCTTTCCCCGTTTTCCAAAGCGAATCGTGCCTTTCCATGGTGATACTTTTAGCATAACCTTATCTCCTTCAGCGAACTCTAGAGGTCTTCGACGTCTGTCAGCATAGCTCTTTTGCCTGCTTTGTGCCACTACGAGTCGCTCCCGGATCACCTTAACTTTTTCAATGGTGTCCAGTACCATTTCAGGGCCGGTCATTTGACCTTCTCCCACTTGGAACCAGCATAGAGGCGTTCGGCACCTTCGGCCATATAAGGCTTCATATGGCGAAGCTTTCAAGCTTTTGTGGTAGCTGTTGTTATAGGAAAATTCGGCCAATGGGAGGTGGATGTCCCAGCTACCACCAAAATCTATCACACACGCCCGCAACATATCTTCCAAGGTTTGAATGGTCCTTTCACTCTGACCATCCGTTTGCGGGTGATAGGCCGTGCTCATCTCTAATTTAGTACCGAGAGCTTCATGGAATTGCCTCCAATATCGAGATGTAAATCTTCCATCTCTATCGGAAATAATGGATACTGGTACTCCGTGTCTTGCCACAATCTCGTCAACGTACAGTTGAGCGAGCTGTTCAGCTCCGGCGCTCTCTTTCATAGGTAGGAAGTGGGCGGACTTAGTGAGTCTGTCCACGATTACCCATATAGCGTCATTCCCCTTTCTTGTTCTTGGCAAACCCATCACAAAGTCCATTGTGATCATTTCCCATTTCCACGTAGGGATCTCAAGGGGTTGGAGCATACCAGACGGTTTTTGGTGCTCAGCCTTCACCTGGAGACATGTCATGCAACGCTCTACATAGGTTGCTATGTCCTTTTTCATTCCAGGCCACCAAAATTGGTCTTTCATGGTATAGTACATCTTATCGGCTCCAGGATGAATGAGGTACTTGGTCTTATGAGCTTCATCCAGTATGAGTCCTCTCAAGTTACCGAAGTTTGGGATCCAAATTCGGCATTTCATGCGGATGAACCCATCTTCTCCTGTTTCTAACTTCTTTATTACTCCAATCATTTCTTCTTTTTGGGCGTTTTCGTCCTTTAGTGCTTCCTTTTGGGCCATCTTCACTTGGTCCAAGAGGTTCACTTGCACATTCATTCTTAGTGCTCGGACTCGCCTAGGTTTGGAGCATTCTTTTCTGCTTAAGGCATCAGCGACGACGTTTGCCTTCCCAGGATGGTAATGAAGATCAAACTCGTAGTCAGACAAAACTTCCATCCATCGTCGTTGCCTCATGTTAAGCTCTTTCTGATCAAATATATGCTTCAAGCTCTTGTGATCAGAATACACCGTAAACTTTGAGCCATATAAATAGTGTCGCCAAATCTTCAATGCAAACACTATTGCGCCTAACTCGAGGTCATGAGTTGCGTATCCTGTTTCGGCGCCCTTCAGTTGTCTTGAGGCGTAAGCAATTACGTTGCTACGCTGCATCAAGACGCAACCAAATCCTGTGGCAGATGCATCACAGTACACGACAAAGTCATCGTTACCATTGGGTAATGCAAGGATTGGTGCGCTGCTCAATCTTTCCTTCAAGGTTCTAAACGCCTCTTCTTGTTCGAGCTCCCACTTGAACGCGACTTTCTTTTGAGTTAGCTTAGTCAAAGACTTGGCTATCTTTGAGAAATCCTTAATGAATCTTCTATAGTAGCCGGCCAACCCAAGAAATCTTCGAATTTCTGTCGCCGTTCTAGGGGTTTCCCACTTCATTACTGCTTCAACCTTTGAAGGATCGACTTGGATTCCTTGCTCATTGACAATATGTCCTAAGAATTGAACTTCTCGTAGCCAAAATTCGCATTTCGAAAATTTGGCATAGAGCTTTTCTCCTCTGAGGAGTTCGAGCACCTTCCGTAGGTGTTCAGAGTGCTCTTCCATGGTACGAGAGTAGATCAAAATATCGTCAATGAACACAATCACAAATTTGTCTAGATATGGCTTGCACACTCGGTTCATTAAGTCCATGAATACCGCAGGTGCATTAGTTAGCCCAAAGGGCATTACTAAGAATTCGTAATGGCCATATCTAGTTCGGAATGCTGTCTTTGGTACATCTTCCTTTTGAACCTTCACTTGATGGTACCCAGATCTCAAGTCTATTTTTGAGAAATAGCTTGATCCTTGCAGTTGATCGAATAGATCATCGATTCTGGGTAACGGGTATCGATTCTTAATCGTTACCTTATTAAGATCTCGGTAATCGATACACATCCTCAACGACCCATCCTTCTTCTTCACGAATAATATGGGGGCTCCCCATGGTGACGAGCTCGGTTGGATGAATCCCTTTTCCAACAGTTCTTGAAGTTGGGCCATAAGTTCCTTCATCTCCGATGGCGCCAGTCGATAAGGCGATTTCGCGATCGGTGCTGTGCCTGGCACTAAATCGATGTGGAATTCGACTTGTCGGTCGGGAGGTAAACCAGGCAATTCCTCGGGGAACACGTCAGGGTATTCTGCGACTATCGGAACTTCTGGAATCTCCTTCTTCTCTTCTTTTTCGGTCATAAGGTATAACCAGAATCCGTCGCATCCTTGCCGTAGGTATTTGCTTGTCTTAGCGATCGTCAAAAGATTGGAAGGCTTACGTGGCGTGTCACCCTTGATCTCTGCCTGTTGACCGTCGGGCAGTTCGATCTTTAGCATCTTTCGCTCGCAATCAATTTGCGCCTTATGCTTAGTTAACCAATCCATTCCTAGAACTATATCAAATCCTCCTAGTTTCATAGGGAGAAGTTCTAAGGGAATGTTTTGGTCACTGATCCTAAGATAACAATCCCTAAGGGCACTTTCAACCCTTACTTCGAGACCGTTAGCTATCTCGACTACATAGGGCACGTCTAACTTAGCTATCAAGCCGTTCAAACAAGGTAAAAATGTATTGGAAACAAAACTCCTATTTGCACCTGAATCGAACAGTATGCAAGCATAGGTATGATTAACTGGGAACATACCGGTGAGCACGTCATCATGGTTGCGGGCTTCCTCTGCAGTCATTTGGAAGACCCGGGCATTTCCCTTGCCTGCTGTTCTTTCTTTCTCATTTCCTCCTCTTGCTTTCTTGGGGCAATTTGCCCGGATGTGACCTTCTTGCCCACAACCGTAACACTTCCCAGTACCAACTAAACAGTCGGCGGTTGTGTGTCCCAGTTTCCCACATTTCCCACATTCAGTTGAAACAGACTTCTCACCTGAGTTATTCTTTCTGAATTTATTGGGGCCCGATCCTTCTCTGCGTTTCCCGGTGTTGGATTTCCTTGACCTACGATCATCGTAGCTCCTTTTGTTTCCCCTCTCACTGCCTCCTGCAGCTACACGGCTATTCCTAGCCCTGATTAGGTCTTCAGTAAGTTCAGCAGCTAGATCTACGGCTGCTTGTAGTGTGGAGGGTTTGGAGGTTCGTAAGTCCCCACGGATCTCGGGGATGATTCCCCAGATGTAACGTCCGACCTTTTGGGATTCGGATCCAGTGAACTCAGGCAATAATCCAACGAGCTCCAGAAAACGCTCTGTGTACTTCTTGTGATCGGTCCCTTTCATCTCCAGATGGAGGTATTCATCCTCCAATTGTTCGATCTCATGGTGGGGCACGAATTTTTCCAAAAATCTCTGGCGGAAATTTCTCCACCCCATTGCAGATGCTTTCCTCGGGTTCATCGAAGCCTTCACCGTCTTCCACCATGAATGAGCCAACCCTTTGAATGACTGGGTTGCAAACAAAACTCGATCTTCATCACTGCATCCGCTTACCTCGAGGGTAGTCTCGATCTCCTCAATCCATCTCAGAGCATCAGTAGCCGTTTTATCCCCTCTGAACTGTTCGGGCTTGCAAGCCATGTAATGTCTATAGCTGCAGCCCTTGGCCCTCGGGTCTCGATCTACTCCCTCCCTGGGCTTGCTGACTTCATCATTTTCTCCGGAACTTGGGCTACTGCTTCCATGGCTGCTCTTCTCGGTACGACGGTAGTCAGAATCAGTATCGTTCTTCCTTGAGTCCTTCTTTCTATTGCTTCCCGACTCTCCACTGTTCAGTACAGCCTTCGTGACTCCCGCAATGATCGCTGGCATAGCTGCGGTGATTCCTGCGGTTAGCATCTCTTGGAACTTAGCCATTTGCTCCGCCTCTTGCTTTTGTTCAGCGGTTAGTGGCTCTTCTGGGTGAATCTCGACAGAAGGTTCCTTGTCAGGATTAGGGTCAATTGGATCTTTATTTCTTCCTCTTGTGGAAGGTCCAATTTCGGAAACAATCTTGCTACTCTTTTCCTTAGCCATACTATAATTTAAACGTTTTCCTTTGTTAATTACAATCTTTAATACAATTTATCTTAATACTTTAGATACAAGTACTGAAACATATAATTGGGATTTGTAACGTAATTCCAAACATAATAATTCTAACATAATGATCCGAGTTACAACATAGTTTCAAAATAACATAATTCGAATACAAACACGACATAATTCAGAATACAAATACAACATAATTCGAATACAAATACAACATAATTCGGAATACAACATAATTCAGAATACAACAATATAATTCTTCTTCTTCTTGATCTTCACCCAAAGAATTTTCTCCAGTACTCCTCCTTTTCGTCATCCTTGTACTTCTGCTCATCACCTTCAAGTGGAATTCGGTATCGTTCCAAGGCCCTAGCATCTTCTGTTGATCGCCTTGGAGGGTCTAAGCTATAGTGATGACTGGAAGATCCTGCTCCCATTGAGCTTCTTCCAGGTTCTGGGAGATACGGATAAGGTGACTGATAGCTAGGAGGGGGATAGACTGGGGGAGCATAAGACGGTGGAGAATATGGATACGGAGTGTAAGATGGAGGGGATGGATACATAGGGTACGGATGAGGAGCGTAACCCATTGGTGGTGATTGGTACATAGGAGGCGACGGATACATAGGTGGAGGTTGTGAGTACATTGGGGGTTGAGGGTAGGTGGGAACTGGCGGGTATATCGAGGGATGCGGGTAAGCTGGGGTCGCGTGAGCTTGACGATAGTACTCATGGTGACTACGTCGCATTGCCTCGGCTAGCTCATCGCGCTCCCGCTGCTTGTAGTCGTATGGTGCTAAATATGGATCCCTCTTGGGTATAGTTATAGCGCGTGACTTGGCGCTTGATAGTTCCTTAATCTTCTTCTTCCCTTTTCCCCTCGAAGGTTGGTCGCTGTACTCATAGTCCATAGGAATGGACTCCTCCGGACGGTGATGGTGATCGACTTCGCCTCCGGTTTCATCTCCATCTTCGGCAGGCTCCTCCTCATATTCGTTGCGTTCCACTTCTTCGTTATCACTTTCCATTTCGGCTTGGATCCGCGCTCTCTCGCTATCAGTCATCATAAAAATGGGAGAGTGGTGCTCTTCGGGTTCTTCTTCAGGTTCCTCCTCATGTTGCTCCTCATGTTCTTCCTCATCTTCTTCATCTTCTTCGTCATCGTTGGCGTTTTCGGCCTCACGAATCGCAGTCCAGTCGGCTTCTGTGAGCCTAAATCTCTCCACATGGCCTCTCCGAAACGTCTTCTTTGCGGCCAACCTGGTCCGTGCACGACGAGGCTGGGGTTCGGGTTCCTGCTGGGGTTCATTCATCGCCCTTGCAGGTGAGGGTATGTGAGTATAGTAACCCGAAGCATCGGGTGAGTGAGTCTCTCGTGGTTGAACAGAACGTTCCCCTTCTTCAGTGTTGTTGTTATTACTGGAGCTACTCTTTTTGGAGGACGATCTGCTCATACCAATTGCTCGGAGGAGAAAGCTTTTTCCTGCCATTTCCTGTTATATAATTCGAAATATAAGCATATGATATTCGTATCGTATTAATATTAATGCCTAGTTCCTTCGCCTTTCCTGACGAGGTTTCTAAGTTAATCCATATGACTTGTAATTATTTTCATGCTCACGCGAAGGATAACCGACAACTACGTTGATCAGGCGTACTTGTCTCATTTCCTTAGGTGTTCAATCAATATTTACTCATCATATTTCATAACATTTCCTAGGGTTTTTCTTATCTTAGTGGTCTTTCGAGCCTCTCGGTTAGAGCTTAAGGATCTATGTGAACCTTAATTCGCTAAAACCTGGCTCTGATACCAACCTGTCACACCCCGACTCCCAGGGCCTGACACGTTGCATAACATCAGCCAATGAAATAAAGATATATAGCGGAAGACTTTTCAAAAGACCATAGTACGGTCCCAAATTTAAACTTTTCATTAATTGTTTTACAATAGTAATAAGCATTGTCTAACACTCGACATGAGTGTGGTACATTGAAACTAAAGACACTAATCCCGAGCATCTTCAGTAAAATCCTTCCTCCTATGTGGAGTGTCATCAACTAATCCAGTTCTAGCTAGGCCTTCCTAGCTAATATCCTCGATTATTTCTTTCACCTGCATCACGAGCTAAAAGACGTCAACAACTATGTGTTGGTGAGTCATAACCAGTGACGTAAGACATATATAAAACATTTGGACATCATCATTCATACATGGGTGGTCATAAGTTATCTACAAGCCAACTCTTCTCTAACGCCATATCTGATGGTGGCCAACTTTCGTTAGAGCCTGTTAACGTATATGCCGCATACAGGGATAAAGAAGGTACCCTTTTCTTTGACCCCTTTTGGTCACATCATCATATTGCCTAGGCTTTTGGTACCTCTCCTGTTACGAGCAGTCAGTCTACCTAATTGGATCCAACTAGACGCATATACATCCCGAGACGGGGCCGGTAGCACTCAATGGATCTACCCCCAGAAGCCCTGTCTTAATGACTTGCCCTGTGGTATGTAGCCGTCATCCTTTTCGTCGGATGGCTCGTCAAGAAGCTTATTACCGCGGACCAACAACACAACAACCGGACGAACCTGGAGTTGAGGTGCGTTGAATCACCAGGTAGCGATCTACTTATAACCACATATATACATATGCGTACACATACATATATATTCATAACATTCATAAAACATTTCATACTTTTCATACTTTTCATACAAGCTCGGATACAGCCCCGAAATCATAAAACATGTAAAAAGAGGGGCGGTTAGACTCACCTTAGTGTAGCCTAAGTATCACGATCTGATGGCTAATTGAGACAACCCTGTAATCATTTCATACTTATTAGGATTCATTCCTCTAGGGATAATCCTATCATTTCATTACCTTAGTCACATTATATGACTTAAGGGATGGCTTTAGTCCTTGGCATAATTATTTCACTCAGAGTGCATTTAGCATCTGAGTCAGGGTTATCCTATGTTCTCATTATCATTCTATTTAAAAGCCATATTATCATATCTTCGTGTTTCTCACACGACCCTATTATTCTTTGAAAATATACTGTATTCCTAGTAATATTATATGACTAGGAATGTTCTATTCTAAAACCCTGGCCTTTCCATGGACTTAAGTCATACATATCTTAAATAGGTACGGGATCTGAGACGTTACCTAATGAGTCGAGCAGAGTGAGGGCTTGGGTACGAAAGTCTCTCTGGACTTGAGCAGCACCTTGCCTCGTTCAGCGGTCCCGGGCTCACGTGCTTGTGGGAGGACACCGTTTGCTATAACGACGGGGTTCGTGTCCCATTTAGTATCTTAGGTGGACATATATACATAACTTATATAAAATGGTAAATACTCGAAGGAAACTAGAATCGAGCCTTACCGGACACCGAAGATACTCTGTAGATGCTTCGTGAGCAAACCCGCGCTTGAACAGAACTTTTGGAGGCTTCCGTTACGTGTCGGAAACCTACCGGGGCTTCTTCGGGACTTCACCGAGCGTTCTTGGCCGGATTTTTGAGAGAGAAAGCTAGAGAGAGAGAGTGAAGGTGCAAGGAATGGAGGGGGGGTCGTCCTCCTTTTATAGCTGGTGAACCTGCCCTACGCGATACGCGCAGGGCATGCCTCCTCCTGCGCGTATCGCGTAGGGGAGGTGGTTTTGCCCGAAACTGCGGCTGCCCCTGATTCGCGTACCCGGTTTTGCTTGCCTTAGGCGATACGCGCAGGCTATGTCCTCTTCTGCGCGTATCGCGTAAAATAAACTTTTTTTTTTTTTTTCTTTTTTTTTTTTTTTAAGTCTTTTTATTCTCGTATGAGGCGGAGTGTCACAGCTGGAGCCAAGTGAATCAAATGATCCAGGCTCAGCCTTGAAGATAGGAGTGGTGTTGTCAGGAGGACAAGCTCCGGGAGGACATAATGTTATATCTGGGATGTTTGGTTAGAATTCCAACCTTTATTTTTGTCTATTTGAAACATCTATGCTATTTAAATATGCTATAACTTTTCAAGTTTTTTTTTGTATCTCCATCCATTGTAGATTACTTGCAGGAGCGATGCGAAGGAAGTACATTATATGGGTTCAAAGGTGGACCAGCTGGGATCATGAAGGGAAAATACGTGGTCTTAACCCCAGAGTATATTTATCCATACAGAAATCAGGTACAAGTTTTTTTCGATATGCATACCCTTTTACTGTTTACATCTCTACAAATTTTAAAGGCTTGCATAGGCAATTTGGTGGATTGAGATGGCTTTATGCATGTTACATTTCTAGACTTCATGTATTTTTTTTTCCTTCAACGTTGCCTGTACTCTTGCAAAAGTCAAGGTTTTTCCTGGTTAAGTGATGTCCTTGCCCCTGCCACCTGTATATCTATCCAATGATTGATTAAACTGAATCTCCATATCCATCATCTGATGGTCATGTGAAGTCAGATATTATCCTTTCGTTGGGTTAACAATACTTGTTTTATGACCTCTATGATATCGGAGGCTAGGCAACTGGAAAATGTCAGATCTGGAATGTAAATTAAGAAAGTATGAACCAAAGACTTTCTTTTTGGCATTCATACCAAGTTCATTTTATTGTTTGTTTTTTCATTAGGAAGTTAGTTACATACATTTTTCTAGCATACTTATGGAGCGTAATATACAACAATGCTAGTCTTGGTTCATTTATTGGTTGTCTTGTGCTGGCTAATAGCTCATTTAACAACAATCCAGCTGATACGATTATCATCTCGGATAGTTTATCCACTCAGTTGTCGTTACTAGTTAAAATATTAAATATAGGATGGATGTTTTTCAACCATTGTATTACTGCATTGACAACAAAGATTGCTAATTTAATATTGTTCATATGCATCGTTAGCTTCTTTACATATGCTACAGAAGAATGATGTAATAACATTTGAAATACGGACTTTTACAGATTCAGAAATGGCTGTGTCTATCAATTACTTATCTGAGCCCGAAATATATAGTTTCTTCTTTAAATGGATGACGAATCATATTTTTAAATATTTTTTTGCAGTTAATACTACTGATTTTTCCTACAAGTTGCTAACTTTCTTAATAACTTCCTCAGGGAGGATTTGATATGATCTGTAGTGGGAGGGACAAGATTGAGACTCCAGAACAGGTTTTCAATCTAATTTACCACCCAATCATCTTGTTGCAGATTTATAGTTTATGAATGAGAAGGATAAGTTAGTAAGTTACACATACTGATCAAAGTTGTCTATGCCCTGGATTTCTACAGTTTAAGCAAGCTGAAGACACAGCAACCAAGCTTGATCTAGATGGGCTTGTTGTTATTGGAGGAGATGATTCAAACACAAATGCTTGCCTTCTTGCTGAATATTTTAGGTGAGCTATATACCACAATATATTTTAAGCTTCTTATGACTCTTCTTTCTTTCACTATGTGTAGACTTTATAGACTTTTGATTATCAGGTGATGTAATATGCATGTAGTGTGTTATGGAAGTATTGTGCCTGTTCTATAAATGATTGTTGTTGTGAATTACTGCATCCTACAGGAGTAAGAATTTGAAGACTCGAGTCATTGGCTGCCCAAAGACCATTGATGGGGACTTGAAATGTAAAGAGGTTCCTACAAGTTTTGGTTTTGATACTGCATGTAAGGTAATTTATGCTATATGACCTTTGTCCTTAATCATCAGCTTATCCTATTGCTTATCTTTCCAAATGTCAAATATGAATGTACGAAACAGCAATTGCTTCTCACACGCATTCTAGAAACAATCTAAGTAGAACTTTGGAGATCAAACGATGCTTGAAGTGAAGTCTTTTTGCTTTGTCTATTTCCATGGATAATCAAATAATATTCCTTCAAATTTGCAGATCTATGCTGAACAGATAGGAAATGTTATGATAGATGCGCGGTCAACAGGAAAGTATTATCACTGTAAGCTTATTGGCATTTATCTTTACTACAAGCACAAGTAACGTTTTATTAGTTTTTCTAACTTCTGTTATGTGATAGTTTGCTTAACTTGGTCAACCTGATGGATGTATTGATGGCTTGCGCATACTGTTTTTTATTAAAAGTTTTTTCTGTGCTGTGCATGGTTGGTAATCAAATTTTTTATGCAGTTGTAAGGCTGATGGGACGTGCTGCTTCCCACATTACATTAGAGTGTGCTTTACAAACTCATCCAAACATCACTCTTATCGGAGAGGAGGTACTAACACATCTGCAGTTGCTTCATATAATATTTAGTTGCTCAGTTACTCTGTGATTTTAAAAAAATTACATTCATATCAGATTTTACATTTTATAGGCTTTGAGATAAGTGTCGGTGTCTTACTTGATCATAGAGAAAACAGTAACACTGTTTACTGTGATTTTCCTAAGAAGCTGAACAACAATTTAGTCAGTTCGTACATTTTTTGCTAATCATTTTGGATGAATCAACATTTTTAAAAGGGGTACAATGAAAATTTAAGAAGTCATGTGACAAAATAATTATTTTATTAACGTGATGACAAAATTATAATATTAATTTATTTTTTTTGGAATAAGACTATATTGGAGATCGTAACTTGCTAGCACAGTCACTTATTAATTGTTATAATACTTACATCACCATTGCGATCAGTTTAATACTTTTAATAGTACAATTTATTAGTTTAATATACTTTAAAAAATTTGAAACTTGCATATAATATTTCAAAAGAAAATGAAATAAACCCCTGCAGGTCCACCAGGCCCGGACCGTTTAACCTTTTCTTTATGAATGGCGGCACATTTTGTGACCTCTAGTTTGTGCTCATTATCTCAACTTATGGCAGGTTGCCGCCCAGAAGCTGACACTGAAAAAGGTTACAAACTACATAGCAGATGTTATTTGTAAACGGGCAGATCTTGGTTATAACTATGGTGTGATACTGATACCCGAAGGACTTATTGATTTCATTCCTGAGGTAAGGCATTAAAGCATATTTGTAAGCTGTAATGTAATTTGTTTTGGTCATTATAATTGGTATGCTTAGAAAATCACTAGCTGGGGCTATCTGTAGGTGCAACAGCTGATTGCTGAATTAAATGAAATTCTGGCTCATGAAACCGTGGATGAGAGTGGTCTTTGGAAACAGAAACTTGTTCCTCAGTCTTTGCAGCTTTTTGAGTTGCTTCCTTCAGCAATTCAAGATCAATTGTTGCTGGAAAGAGATCCCCATGGAAATGTCCAGGTATTCTTCAGTTTTATTATTAACTAATTTTATTATTTCAGTGCTTAGATCTGAGCATTTAATGTACCTTAGGTTGCCAAAATAGAAACAGAGAAAATGCTTATTCAAATGGTTGAAGCTGAATTAGAGCAAAGGAAGCAAGTAGGTCAATATACACAGCAATTTAAAGGGCAGTCCCACTTTTTCGGGTACTGAATTGTGATTTTTTGAGTTGATTTTTTTATAAACTAAAGTTATGATGATAGTCTAATTTGGGATGTTGGATACTCAGATACGAAGGAAGATGTGGTTTGCCCTCAAATTTTGATTCTTCATACTGCTACGCTTTGGGCTATGGTGCTGGGGCTCTACTTCAGAGTGGCAAAACTGGATTAATATCATCGGTCAGTATTTTTTAACGAGGTTGTTTTTATGCTTGTCAATATAGGTGGTCAAATGGGCAGTTTGGGTAGTAGGGTGCGATCAAAACTGGTATTTGAGTTATTTTATGCTTACTTGTTAGATCCGTTGGGTATATAATATAAGCTGAACTGACCCATTTATTTGTAAATAGGCAGGGAACTGCCACCTCTACTTGTCAAGCTCAGTCTTCTGTATATTTTGACAATTTTTTTGTTATTGTTTTGTCATACATGAAGGTTGGAAATTTGGCTGCCCCAGTTTCAGAATGGACAGTTGGAGGAACTCCATTGACTTCATTGATGGACGTGGAGAGGAGACATGGTACATCCTTCCTTCCCCTCTTCCAAAACACAAACAGAAAAACGTTTGTCTTCTTATTGAAAGTGTGCTGTTTTTTAATGTCCATTTTCAGTCAAAGAAGTCTGCATCACGAGTCCTGACATTAGCTATCTCATATCTCATATTACTGTTTGTAATAAGATTTGTGTGTTTTTGGCAGGTAAGTTCAAGCCTGTGATAAAGAAGGCAATGGTTGAGCTTGATGGTAATTTGCTTTACCTCCCCCCACCCCCTTCCTAATTTTCACGTTTGTCATAACATTCCTAATCTTAAAATACTAATAATTTTAGGAGCGCCATTCAAGAAATTTGCTTCAAAGCGAGAGGAGTGGGCCCTACAAAACCGATATATTAGTCCCGGTATGCACTGTATTGGTGTACTTGTAGATCAATCCTGATTATATTATATTCCATGAATTATTTGTCAATTGAATTTCTAATCTGGATTAACCTATAATCCTTTTTGTATCAATTTTTCAGGTCCCATTCAGTTTACTGGTCCGGTTGCGGATATCTCTAACCATACCTTGTTGTTGGAGCTTGGTGTTCAAGTCTAGGTACATCCATCAACTTTCATCCTTTCTGGTGATTTTAACAAAACATGTTATATACTCAAAATGTTGGACACAATCTCAAGAGTGTTTTGGTATGATCGTGTTATACGACTATATGGATTAACATTTAGATTTTTCGGTATATTGCTGGATAGTATATGATCTAAAAACAAAAGGTTTGCATCGTGTCTTTTTCTTCTCTTCTCTTGTGTTATATACTTATATACCACATTCTTAGACATCTAATTTACTAGCCCTAATATGAAAGTATGAAACCTTGATTGATTGAAACCGATCCACCGACTAGTTCTACCATGACATCAAAGATTTCAATATGTGCACTGTTCATGGACAATGTAAGAACATGTTATGTATATATTCTTTGATCACAACAGTAACACGAAATATCAGCCCCTTGAGAGTTTTGTTTGATTTTGTTCCTCTTTTGTAGAACCTCTTTTTACCATGATTGTGTAAAAGTAGTGGTGGATCCAAGATTTTTACCATGTTTGTGTAAATGAGCAAAGCAAAACAGGTCACATACACACAAAATGGACAGGCCAATAGGCCATATAGTGATGAAGTCATAAAGACATGCTTACTAACCGAACTAAAAAATGAAACATCAAGAAAGAATATGAATTTCTAACCGCTATTGTCCTATTGATGCTTGTACCTTGCTTGGCTTTGGTGGTTTGGCCCTATTGTTGTTGGAACTCATCTCCTTGGGCTTTAGTTTGGTCCAAGATGTATTCTATGTTCTTTTTCAAGTTCTAAAATAACTATTTTACTAAAGGATACCGACACCGTGATGGTTAAGTGATGTATTTTTTTTATTTAAAACTGAGAATGTAATGTATTCATTTTACAAAACATGGGGGTTGTGTAGGACAAAAAAACAAAGATGTAGGGGCTATCGTAACATACTAACATATGTATCAAAAGCACAAATGCAACGTTGTTGCCGCAACATCTGAGGCGAGTCACAGTTATAGTTTTCATTAATAAATATAAATAGATAAATAGCAGAAAAATTATAAACTTCACAAACATATAAGAATTGCATAGATAGTACCTCATGTCTTACGAATCCGGGATGTTTAAGTAGTTAGATTTGCAACATGTTCAACAAAATCATATCAAATTCTAAAATATTTATTTTGATACCGTAAGTCCTTAATGATACTATCGTCAACAAGCATTGGTTTGAGTATTTGTGATGTACACTGGATGCGGCGTCAATTTTGATAAAATAGTAAAGCATAGTTTAAAAAAGGGTGTTTATTCGTTCGGGTTGTGGGTTTTTTATTTTTCTGAATTTTCGGATTGACACTTTTTTTTAAAAACCTCAATCCAAACTAAAGCTAATTGGTGGGAACCTAATGCGAACAAAAAACCATTTTCTTTGCATAGTTAGCCAAAAAAAATTAAAAAATCAATTTTTTGTTTGTATAAACCACATTATATTTTTTATTATTGAACACTCAAAACAATCAATCTAGGATAATCAACATGTCAAAAAAATATCCAAGGTAAAATTAATAATTGATAATTTATATATGGGTATTGGTTATTGATAAATGAATCGTGTCAACTATAAAATACAAAGCAACATAGTGTTATCGTCCAATTCTGTTTTTTTTTGCCAAACCGAATTCAAAATCTTGAAAATTAATCAAACCAAAAACCAAATATGTAATCTGGTTTTGTTTTCGGTTTATACGATTTAAAACCAAATATTAAATACCATAATTTTATATGTAGTTGTAAGATTTTTTTTTATCACTTTATTAACTTGATGAACCAAATTACAAAATAAATTCTGGATTAATTTGAAGCAATAATAGTTAGGGCTGGTAAATTAGTATCTCACTAGACATGATAATGCTAATAAAAAATAAATTATATGTAATTTTACATTTTTTTAAACATATAAATGTCATGTTTAAACCATTAAATTCAAAAGTTAAACGAGTTATATTTATATACATTTATGTTAATCACGTGGTCTCTGATATCGGTAAAAGACACGATTTTTCTAATCCATTCTTTGATTAATATATCCTCTCCATGACAATCCATGAGAAACAAGTTAATTTAGCGTTATACAAATAAAATACAAAAAAGAAAGAGACATGTTCGACAGACACCGTCGATAGAGTAAACCCTCGCCGGAGATACAATTCCGGCCACCGCTAACAATACTATCTCCATCACTTTCATTCCAATTCCTTTTCCGATTTCACCACACAATGTCCGGCACCGGCGGCCCATCACTAATCGACTCACTCTTCCAACGCACACTCGACGACCTAATCAAAGGCATCCGTCTCCACATCCCCGGCGCATCTCAATCCACCTTCATCTCCAAATCTCTCGACGAGATCCGTCGCGAAATCAAATCCACTGACCTTCAAACCAAATCAATCGCCCTTCAAAAACTAACTTACCTTCACTCTCTTCACCACATCGACATGTCATGGGCTGCTTTTCACGCCGTTGAACTCACATCCTCCTCTTCATTCATCCACAAAAAAACCGGTTATCTCGCTGCATCACTTTCATTCAGATCATCAATCGACGTTCTCCTCCTCCTCACAAATCAACTCCGTAAAGACCTAGGCTCAAACAATCAACATGAGGTAAGCCTTGCGTTAGAGTGTCTTTCAGTTATATGTACACCGGACTTTGCTCGTGATCTGACACCTGATATATTCACTCTGTTAACATCTAGTAAGAGTTTTATTAAAAAGAAAGCGATTGCGTGTTTGTTGATGGTTTTTAGTCAGTATCCTGATGCAGTTAGGGTTTGTTTTAAACGGTTAGTTGAGAATTTAGAGAGTGCTGGTGATAATAATGCTCAAGTATTAGCTGCTACTGTTGGTGTTTTTTGTGAGCTGGCTACTAAAGAGCCGAGATCTTATCTTCCTCTTGCGCCCGAGTTTTATAGGATTTTGGTTGAGTCGAGGAATAATTGGGTGTTGATTAAGGTTTTGAAGATATTTGCACAGCTTGGGAAGTTAGAGCCTAGGTTAGCGAAGAAGGTGGTTGAGCCGATTTGTGATCATATGAAGCGGAGTGAAGCGAAGTCTTTGGTGTTTGAGTGTGTGAGGACTGTTGTGAGTAGTTTTTATGAGTATGAGTTTGCGGTGAAGCTTGCTGTGGAGAAGATAAGAGAGTTTTTGATGGATAGTGATTTGAATCTTAGGTATCTTGGATTGCAAGGGCTTTTGCTTGTTGCGCCACATCATTTATGGGCTGTGTTGGAGAATAAGGAGGTTGTGATAAAGTCTTTGAGTGATGTTGATCGGAATATAAAGCTTGAAGCACTGAGGCTTGTGATGTCGATGGTTTCTGATGATAATGTGGTTGAAATTTGTAGGGTTTTGATTGGCTATGCGTTGAAATCTGATCCTGAGTTCTGTAATGAGATTTTAAGGTCAATGTTATCAACGTGTTCGAGAAATGTTTATGAAATTATAATTGATTTCGATTGGTATGTTTCCCTTCTTGGGGAAATGGCACGGATTCCACATTGCCAAAATGGAGAAGAAATAGAGTTTCAGCTTATAGATATTGGGATGAGGGTCAAAGATGTTAGACCAGAACTCGTTCGTGTTGGCCGTGATTTGTTGATTGACCCAGCTTTGCTTGGAAATCCTTTCATTCATAGGATTTTATCTGCGGCTGCATGGGTTTCAGGGGAGTATATTCAGTTTTCAAGGAATCCATTTGAGATCATGGAAGCTTTACTACAACCACGCACTAATCTCTTGCCGCCATCAATAAGATCTGTATATATTCACTCAACGTTTAAAGTTCTGAGCTTTTGCCTTCATTCTTTTCTTTTGCCCGAGGAGGGTGTAAATTCTTCGCTTATAAAGGTTGATGATATTGAGCCAGGTTTTACATATTCCGAATCTGAACAAGAATTTACAGAAAACGATCATGCTACAAGTTATTCATCTATGCACAAAGGGGATACTTTTACACAGGAGTCAATTGTTAATGTGTTGACTCTTGTTATTACGTCTTTAACCCCATTGACCGAAAGCCATGATGTTGAGATACAAGAGAGAGTGAGGAATGTCCTTGGTTTAGCTCAATTGGCACAAGAAGAGATATGTAGTCATCATGACCAGAAAGAAAAAATGGTCGATAAAGTGGATCTAAAAACTTCTACTATCGTTAGATTAATCAATGAGGCATTCTCAGAGGATTTAGGTCCGATTCCATTCAATGCTCAAGAGAGGGTGCCTATCCCAAATGGGTTGGTGCTTGAGGATAACCTTAGCAATTTGGACAGTATATGTGCAGATGTTCAGTTACCTATAAATGAATCGTTTTCCCTCATAAAACCTACTTTCCTGCCCACTGATGGTGATTCAACTTCTAATCAGCAGAATGAAGAAGATTCAGAAGTGTCTGCTGCTGAATCCACGTCCCTACTTGCTGAACATCGAAAGAGACATGGGCTGTTTTATCTTCCTTCTGATACTAATAAGAAGGCATCTTCAAGCTTCCCACCTGCAAATGACCCTAAACAAGGAGATAATGACGTGGAAGATCTTGTTAAGCTTACAGAAGAATCTTTAGTGCTAAAGAGGAAGCCAAATCTCAGCAGACCTAGACCTGTTGTAGTCAAACTGGATGAGGGAGATAGACTTCCTATCACAGTGAAGAAAACTGATGAGAATGATGATTTGATCTCTGGAGCCGTGAGAGATGTTCTTTTAGGAAATGAGGCTACATCGCATAGCAATAATCCATCTGGCAGAAGAAAAGGCAAATCACATTCCAAGGATAAGGTGGAGAATTCTGAAACTAGTAGTTCAAGTAAAAGAAGAAGCAAACATCGTAGTCATGGTAAAAATGTTGAGGAGAAAGATGAAAATAGTGAAAAAAGTAAGCAGAAAAGTGGTGGCAGGCATAAATCTAGGCGAAGAGCTGATGGCCATATTGATGTGGCTGTTCAAAAGCCAGTAATACCTGATTTCCTTTTGTAGTGTTTGCATAACTTTGAGTTGTTCATTTATCAAGGTCAGTTTACTTTTAAAGTTTCTTTTTACTGTTTGATGTTTTTGTATGCTTGTATACCATTTGTTCTTTTGAAGATGCAACTTTTGGAGTTGTGGTTATTTATGTGATTGATTTGGTGTTTGGACATGGATGTAATACTGGTTTTTCTTTGATGATATTTCAGGTCTTAATATTTGTCTTAAAATATGCTAAGCAGCTAATATTAATATATCATCTTGTTTGTCCTGAATATTTTAGACATCGACTTTTTCTCTATGATTTTACATCATTTCTTGATCGGTTGGGATCTTTCCTTCTCATTTTGTGTAATCCAGAGATGGGTGCCATATATAAATAGTCAACACCGTGTTTATCTGCTTGTAACATTAGTTACTAGCATACTTAATAAGAGACACAAGTTGCAGGGAAATTCTGATTTCTAAAGCTTAAATAAGTACCATGACAAGGAGCTGATAGTAAATTCATTTCATTGGCATGGATGAGACAATTCTTGTTTTTCATTTTTGTTGACAATTGCACTAAGAGATATGAGATGTGTGAAACGGTACATTGGCAACAATAATGCTGAAAGCCTAGCTAGTTTGTTCCCAATAGTTGTTACATTTATTCATTATCAGATACCAAACTTTAAAGATAATTTTCAGGACCAAGTATATGTAATTATTTGTGTAAACATAATGTTTTCTTTGAGCGGTGATTTATATTAGGATTCAAACATTTTGGGTCACTCTTTAACTGGTTTGGCCTTTTCTATGGCAGTTTCGACCCATATCACCTGCTGTCTAACATTTCACATTTGGTGTCTGTGTCAAGTTATTTTACATGTTGAATTTGGTAAGCTAGGGGGGAGGGTTGGGTTGGGTTGCTTGGAAACTGTGTCATTGTGATCCAAAATAATGTTATGCAACAGCCATGTAAATTTCTTTTAGAGTAAATTGCAATTAGTCTTTGTGTTTTGATCTCTTTAACATGTTCAGTCCCACACTAACAGTTTAGGTCCTTGTGATTTTTATTTAGCTTAAATGGGCACGAACGTTAACTTCGCACAATTTTTCGTTAACTCTACCCCACGTAGGGGTAAACTTGTCATTTCTCCCACTCTTTTTATTAATAATAATAATGTTATAGGATGTTTTATGCATCTAAAATAAACTTTAGGCCTTGACCCATTATCTTTTAAGATTAATATTTATTTCTCTCTTTTGACCCGTTAGAGTTAAAACATAGCTGATCCACCTGTTCTTGAGTAATGTGTTGAGATGGATGGAAAGTAGCACCCTTCTGTGTGAGTCCTTTTGCAGGTGCTATTGAGTATGAGAGTATGAGACAGCATTTTTCTGCGTGGAAAGCTACGAGGTTAGTTTTCTCCTTTGTGTTCTCCAACCGTTTCCAATTTGTTATTTGATTACTTCATTCTGTTTATATCATCACTCTTTGTTACCAGTTTATTGTGTTAACCTTGCCAACTTTTAGTTGATCTCCTTGTGATATCACAGGCAGTTTATTTGTGGACAAATTACAAAGCAAGACCTTATACCAAGTAGAAGACGAATTAAGTAATAAAAACTGTTTGAGAGACACATGGGTGGTGCCTTCCCACTTTTGGCGCTTGTTCTGTCAATAGATGAGTTTTGATGGTAGCAGAATGGGTGTATTGGGAAACATGTTGAACGAGTAAAGTCATGTTTAGTTACATGTTGAAAATTTTTGGCTTGGGTCGACCCAAATGCCTCTTTTCTTTTCAGATTCGAAATGTTCTTTTTTGTAATTACATGGTGTTTGTTTTTGTTTTTCCCCTTCAAAAACAATTTTATCCCCGCTCGTCGATCTACCCTAGTACTGTCATCAGCCCACCGCCCATGCACCACCATTTCCAGCTCTTGAATACCCACGAGTCCACGACAGAGTCCTCTGTGTCAGACTTGAAGACCACCTCGATCTCTCTACCCCTCCTTCCTGCTGATCAAGGTAACACAAACTCTCACCCTCTTTGTTAATCCATGTGACTGATTCGTTAGTTTCATGAAGCTGTTGTGAGATTATACACATATACATTTAACTGACATATATTTTGCTTAAGTTCAACATTTGAGACATTTTTGTGTGGATCTAATATGTTAAAACAGTCTTCTGTTCAACAAAAGTACCTTTTGCCTAGGGCTGTAAACGAACCGGACGGACACGGACGAGGCTTGTCCGTGTTCGTTTGTTAAGGTTTTAAGTTGTTCGTGAACTGTTCGTGAACAAGTTCCGAACAGAAAAATTTGTCCGTGTTCGTTTGTTAAGGTTTTAAAGTTGTTCGCGAACGGTTCGTGAACTTTGTTCATGGACACAAATGGACACAAACGGACAAAACGAACACAAACAAACACAAACGAACGTTTGACTAGAAAATATTGACAAGACATAGTTAATCTTTAACATTCCACAACCAAAATAATAAATTAACCTTGGCCAAATTAGACAATTATCTAAAGTTAATTAACATGACAACTAATCAATAAGTTATAATTATCCTAAAAACTATCCTTAACCACGTCAACCCCCAAGAGACCAAAGATCTTTGATTTATTGGGATTGTTTACAATAAAGACAAATTAGATAAAAAAATGATATAAAACACAACTTTTTTTAAATAAACCTCAATTAAGCCACGATATCAAATTAGTATCCAAAAAAGCCATTTATCTTGATTAAGCTTAATTCAATTAAAACTTCATATACAACACAACCAAATAAGCCTTAAGAAGCAAATAGTATTTTTAATCACACATTCAAACCCATGATGCATGACGATAATTTGCTTCACACACAGCAAAAGTAATGTTGCCATGACTATATTGCCTCAATAAGTGTAAAATGATTCACCTAAACGATAAATATAAAATTAAAAACATGATGACCTACCGAACTTAAACGAACGGACCTAAACGAACATGTTACCGAACGTTCACGAACGTAAACGAACGAACGCAACCTCTGTTCATGTCCGTTCGTTTAGCTTAACGAACGGATTTTTTTGTCCGTGTTCGTTTGTTATTAAACGAACGAACACAAACGAACTTCCCGCCGAACGATTCACGAACTGTTCGCTGAAAATTCGGTTCGTTTACAGCGCTATGTTTTGCCATCTTAGACATTAAGATATTTGATCAAATTGATTTAATGAGGAACTTATTTTGTAATGTCTGATCAAATTGGTATCCACATGACAAATCAAAACATATGGAAACATAATTGTTATGTTTTTACAAAATAATATTTCATCTTTTATATAGCTATGTTTAGATTCACCAACTTTTATGTAACATAGTATAGTGGTTAATATTTTTAGAAGTGGTCAACATGTGTTTTCGACTAAAAATAACAAGTGAACATTGAGCTCACATACAAAGTATCATCTTTTATCAATTGTTGTCACATATATTTTCTAAACCTATGACATCATTCTCGTCTCATTTTGTCCTATGTGTCACATTCACATTAATCGTCTCAATTAATTTAAATCAATTTTAATTAGAGGTCCCTATTAACTTTTTGTTTTTAACCTATATTAACTTTTGATGACGTAACATTTGACTTGGATGGTGACATTGTAATCAGGTGGATCTTTCTATACAGGACTAATAATGTAAATTTCTTATTCTTATTTCATAATTTAAAAAAAGTAAACTAAAGTTTCATCATCTACCACCACCCAAGACCATCCCCATGCACCATAACCTAATCGACAACCCACCACTCTCTAACCTCATCGTCCATCTAACACCATCATCCACCGCAGCTGACAGGCTGACACCCTACTTTAATTGGTCCACCACAACCAACCAAGAATCGATCCTCAGCTACTACTAAGTTGATCTACCACCTCTACTACTGTATTTGAAGAACTACAAATCTAAACAAGCAAACCATAAATCAACCGATTATTCAAGTCGACCCTAAATCTCCAAATCAACCCTAAATGTTTCCAATAAGTTCATTTAAAATTTAATCATTTGGAGCAACAATTGAAGGTAAGGTTTATATCAATTGACTCGTATCCTTCTCTAGCTCAAAATCCTTAAAACATCGGTTTAAAATTTGAAAAAAGTTAACGGCCGTTAAGTGCACTTAACGACGGACCACTGTAGGCTAGGAAAGTTGGATTTGAAACCACTGGAGTGAATAAATCGAATTGAGATTATTTTCGACCAATAGGTATTAGTTCAGATTATTTTTGATCAATTTACCTTTTTTTAACTGGCAGTTTAAAAATTAATAATTAGAATCAAAAGATTTTTATCAGTGTTCTTCACTTTAAATGTATCATTTTATTTGTTTCTTGTGTGTTACCTTCTAGATAGATCTATCTATTATTTATATACTTTAATTAGATACCCGGTTACAATTCTGTAACGCTTTGTTTTTTTCACAAACCCTATAGAGACTTCGTTCTTGTCTCTTTAGTTGTCAACGTCCGGACCCAAAAAAAAATGAAAACTTGCCAAGCAATGAGACAAGTCATTGGCAAGCCTTAATTTGTGGATCGATCATTTTGGACTAGTTGTTACCACATGGCATCACTCTAGCTAGCTATTTCCTCTCGCCCATCTATTTCCTTGTTTCCATCATCATCATTTTGTTCCTTTCGACACCATCATCATTTTTCAACACTTCTTTCATCCCCACACATTGATCCATCATAATTAAGGGTGTTTCACTTACGCGCTATATGTTCGTTCGACTGTGTTATATTTGCATCTAGCCTTTGTAGATGTAATTTGTTCGTGATCACACCCGCGACATTAGCATCAAACAAAGATATATAGAAATTCATTCATGTTAAGAAATCGATCATTGCGTGCATTTGTAGTTTTGATCTAGATGAAGAAAGACATTCGGCAAATGCATCTGAAAACATTGTCCCTTTATTTTTTGATACTTGTATGTGGCATAGGGCTTGGGGTGACACTAATCTTTTGCCTTTATAGTATACCCTTAAACTCCAAACAAAAGCAGTATTTTTCCCTTGAAGTTCCTTCATACAGTTTTGAACAAAGATCAGGAGCTTACTTTATAACTCCTCAAGACACAAACAAAAAAGATCAAAGCATCACCACCCCCACAAACATTGTGGTCACTAACACAAGCAGTAAGAGTACTAGTGTTAAAGAAGAGACCACAAAAGAGGTGTCGGAAACACCAAGACCGGCTGCATCAAGCGTGTATTTACATAGTATGACAGACGAAGAGTTGTTTTGGCGAGCATCAATGGTTCCGAGAATACGTAAAAACCCATTCAAGAAGGTAGCAAAAGTTGCATTCATGTTCTTAGTGAGAGGAAGGCTACCATTGTCTCCACTTTGGGCAAGGTTCTTTAGAGGGTATAAAGGATTTTACTCTATTTATGTTCATACTCAACCATACTTTGTTGGTGAAGTGGCTCCTGAACCTATGTTTCAAGGAAGAAGGATCCCAAGTGAGGTATGGATTAAATCATCATATATATATCTCCTTTATAATTTTACTTAATTAATTGTCTTTTTTTTTATCATTCATACATTAGTTATATCCCAACAAAAGTGCTAGCTATAAAAACTTTACTCCTAGTTCCTTATAAAAACTTGTGCAATATATCAAGTTTTCTTGTTTATCCCATGCCATCTTGGTACGCTATAAGACCATGTGTAATGAGGCGTTTTACCCAACCTAAAGCGTCCAAAGCGCCCCTAAAACGCCCCCGACCATTACATTGGGGCGCTTTTGATGGTAAATTTGTACTTGGCGCATTCTACAAAGCGCCCACTGAAAGAGATTTTCTGCCAAATGCTGATGTGGAGATAAAAATGGGCTTTTTGGGACTCTTTGTGTTTTACCACTACACATGGTCTAAGTAAATAATCTCTATACATGTTCGTTTATTCATGCTATTAGATAAATTCTCTGAATAATTGATAAGGCACAATTAATACTCAGACACTAGTCTCTTTTATGAACTAATAATAACAGCACACGCAACAACTTGCTCGAAAGTTTTTCTGGATATTTTAAAACTGAATAACTTCAACTGCATAATTAGGGAGTTAAATACGTGCACCTGCACTACTTGGTTAAAACTAGCTAACGTATCAGAAAATAAGGGAGCTAGACTAAGTCTATACATGATGGCTGATTCAGCTGCTTGACTTGTTCAAAACAAAGGTAAATGTAAACTTCCAGCACAAGTTGATTAATTCCAAAGATTGCACACGTGGATAATGACTTGAATTTCAACATTCTCAGTTGTCCCCAAGGGGTCATGCATTTGATCGGTTAACTGGTGTACGTATCTTACTAATAAAAGGTTGAGGGTTGAAATCCTATAGGATTAGGTTGTGTATGTTGTATATATACTAGAAAAATCAAGGAATTGTTGTTAGTAAAAGATATAATCTCGATTATCCGTATGAAATGAATCTATATATGTTCGTGTATGCACAAAATGCCTCAAGCTGGTACATGTGAATGCAACACTTTATATTGTGATTTGTTAGAGAAAAAGGACTAATGTTTTGGGCAAGTTGGTGATCATTATTTGTTCTTTTTTTTCTCTCAAATTTATACGTTTCACACAACTATACATCATATGCGAATAATGTAGTTTATGATATACTATGCAGGTGGTTACTTGGGGAGAAATAAGTATGGTAGAAGCCGAGCGACGTCTGCTAGCAAGTGCATTACTCGATTTCTCAAACGAAAGATTTCTCCTTCTCTCTGAGGCATGCATTCCTCTTTACAACTTTTCAACCATCTATCCATATCTCATCAACTCCAGAAAGACTTTTGTTGAGTGCTACGACCAGGAAGGGGCCGTTGGGCGTGGACGATATGACCACAACATGGAACCAGTAGTAACACTACAACAATGGCGAAAAGGGTCCCAGTGGTTTGAAGTTGACCGTCACCTAGCCTTAGAGGTCATCTGTGACAAGAAATATTATCCATTGTTTCGAGACTACTGCAAGCCCGCTTGTTATTCAGATGAGCATTACATCCCAACATTGTTGAACATTGAGTTCCCGCTCGTAAATTCAGATCGAACGTTGACTTATGTCGACTGGTCTAAAGGTGGACCTCATCCTTACAAGTTTGGAAAATGGGAGGTGACGGTTAGTTTGTTGAGAAAAATGCAGAATGGAAGTGAGTGTATGTATAATGGTGAGCGCACAAGGATCTGCTTCTTGTTTGCTAGGAAGTTTGTACCAAGTTCTTTGTTTAGGTTATTAGAGCTTGCTCCTCAAGTCATGCATTTTTGAATGTAAAATCTTAAACTTCAAACGAGAATGTGTTGTTTTGTGGGCATATGCATGTTTAGAAACTAAGCTCATTAATGATTTTTATTTATTTTCTTGGTACTTTTTAGTTGAGTTTTTATTCTTTATTTTTTTAATTTTTTTTATCATACTAGTTAGTATTGGTGGAAAAATTATTTACCAAACTAGCTAGTTAGTGTTCATGTAAAACTATTTATTAAAATAGTGTTTTTAATTTTTTTTTTAATTTTCACTCCTAACTAATTCAATAAATTGTTTCATAAAGGTTCAAATAAATAAATTGTTTATAAGCCATTTTGTTTAATCGTGATATATGTTATAACGTGCATTTAAAGATTCATAAGTATTTTTTATTCTTATTATATAACTAATTACAAACATCTTAGAAACATGTATATAAAATACTAGATTATACCCGTGTGTTACACGAGTTAAATAATTAAAATATTTAATTATGATTAAGCATAATAAGCAAAGAAACATATGACGAGTAAGCATTACATTTTAAATTATTACCATCTTGGTTACGTTATCTAACACTAACGAAAACAAAACCTATATAAGAAAAATTAGAAGACAAATTACGGATTCACAAGTAGAAAAATCAGATTAAAATCGTACAAATGGATGACAACTTGTACTGATACAAACTTTGAGATTTGGCATAGAGATAAAAAACCGATAAACTAATGTAGTAGACAAAAACAATGTTTAAATAGTATTTAATACAAAAGTCAATGCTTTTGATAAATACTTTTTAAGAATACTAGTAGTCTGGTAAATAATTTTTCCACCAATATTATTTTGATTAAAACTCTTTTTTAGATGAATTCTCATTTCTCACCTTGAAAGGATAAAAATACATCCAACGATCCATCATATCGTTAAAAATAGTTCTACATGATTTTTTTTTTGACGGGGAATCTAACAATACAATTGACACGCTAAATAGGCTTTTATCGTTTTATAATCTAGCCTTATGTCACGACCCGCCTAATTTCAAATCAAAGTTCTCGCAATCCGGAAGGTTCCGGCAACATTTGGAAGTGTCAAAGGCTGTCCGGAAGTACCCAGATCAGCCTACAACTTACCGGACCAACCCGGCACTTTGGAGGGACCTTAAATCAGCCTACAAAAGGCGTAGAAGCTGCTGGAAGACTCCGGAAAACGCTGCACCAATCTGCATACTTTGTGCAGCCCCGGAACACTCTAGAACGACCCAGGAACGATCTAGAACGAGCCGGAAGTCATCCAAAAACGTCCAGCATATTGGCATCAAGATGAACCATCTAGATCAACCTTGAAAGGGGCATGGAAGGATCTAGAAATGGCTTGAATGATCCATCAAAATATCACCAAAGATCTATCTAGATTAGCTAGATATTTAAGTAGATAATATCTTAGATATTATGTGTAGATTAGTCTAGAATTAGGACATTCTAGATCATGTAGCAACTAGTATAAATAGGAGTTAGATGGCACATTTGAAGATCACCTAGCATACTTCACTCTCACTTGTGTACTTGTAAGTGTAATCAAGTAATACAAGCATACTTCTTGTATTGTGTAATTCTTCTAGCAATACAAGCATCTTACTTGTGTCCTACAAATCCAACGTTCCCTTTGCAAGACTTCCGCTGCGTAATCCATCTCATCGAGACTTAAAGGCTGACTTAGAACGCATCTAAGTGCCGCACGCGACTTGGAGAAGATAAGTCCGTGACAAGTGGTATCAGAGCGACGATTCATTGGGATGGCATCAGAGACAGGGAAACTAGGAGGCACAAGCGTCGGCGGCGACGAGAGCAAAGTCGACAAGAAGACAAGAGGTATGTCCAAAGACTTGATGTCTAGCTTGGACAAACGAATTGAAGGTGTTGAAATGTCGATGGCTGAATTCAACAACGGGATGGAAGAATTCAGAGCCGAATTCGACATCTTCAAAACTCACACCTACGATTCACTGCAACAAGTGGATGCGTTAGGCAATGACTTCCTCGACATGAGGAAAGACTTGAAACTCGCTCTCTCTGTCATGAAGACGGAGATTGAAGAGGCTTTCATGAAGGAGCTAGGTCACATGAAAGACAAATACGAGAGAGAGATCAAGGACTTGCAAACTGAGTTAAACATTTGCAAGCGTGCCTTGGCTTCCGGGGGCGACAACATCATCCATACCCCATCGAAGGTCGACGTTCCCAAGCCATCTTCGTTTATGGGCAAGCGAGAGGCGAGGGCTGTAGATGATTTTCTTTGGGAGATGGAACAATACTTCGAGGCAGTTGACATAGTTGACGACGCCAAGAAGATCAAAACGGTGACTCTTTATCTAAAAGACACCGCAGCTTTATGGTGGCGACGCAAACACAAGGAGATGGACCAAGGTACGTGCACCATAAAGACTTGGACTGATTTCATTAAAGAAATCAAGAAACAATTTTATCCGGAAAATGCTGAACACGAAGCAAAGATTAAGCTTCGTAATCTTAAACATAAGGGTAGCATCAAGGATTATATCAAAGATTTCACTACCCTTGTGCTCGAAATCCCGGATCTGTCGCCTAAGGACTCTCTCATCTACTTCATCGATGGCTTACAAACTTGGGCAAAGACCGAATTGGAACGTCGGAATGTCCAAGATTTGTCAACTGCCATCGCTGTTGCAGAAGGGTTGATCGACCATAGTGAAAGGCGATCACAAAAATCTCCTATCGTGGAGGCTAATGACGAAAAAGGTGGGGGAGCGAGACCCATCAACAACCAAAATCAAAATCAATTCCGGAAGGACGATACCCGGAAACTGCCAAGAGAAGGCAACAACTACAACAACAGAGGATGTTTCCTCTGCGATGGGCCACACAACGCTCGTGATTGCCCAAAGAAGGCCAGGTTAACGGCCTTGATTCAAGCTGATGATGAACCTAGCGACCAAGAGGAGGCTCGCTTAGGTGCAATGCAACTTCAACTGTTAAACACATTAACAGCAGTTGAAGGCAAACCTTTGGTGATGGCAAACCAACATAACCCGGTTTCGGTCACGGGCAAATCAAAGACCGACTCGCAAGGACTACGACTTGTGAACTTGGAGATCAAGGGACAAACTGTCAAAGCGTTGGTCGATACAGGGGCAACTCACAACTTCATCACACCAGATGAAGCAAGGAGGCTTGGCTTACGAATCACCACGCAAGAAGGGTCAATCAAGGCTGCTAAAGGGAAACCAGCACCAATCGAAGGGGCTGCATGGGGCGTCAGAGTCAAGATTGGCACCTGGACAGGCAAGTTACATTTCTCAGTCGTTCCTCTAGACGACTACAACATAATATTGGGCATGGACTTCTTTCGAAAAGCCAAAGCCTGCCCAGTATCATTCCTTAATACAATGTACATCATCAAAGGCGACCAAGTGCACATAGCTACCTTGGAGCCAGACAAAAGGCGACGAGGCAAGTCTGTTTCTATTATCAAACTCATGAGGGGATCTCGTGGGGCATATCGCAGACACGACGAGGACGTCGTGGAATTAGGTGGGGGAGAATGTCACGACCCGCCTAATTTCAAATCAAAGTTCTCGCAATCCGGAAGGTTCCGGCAACATTTGGAAGTGTCAAAGGCTGTCCGGAAGTACCCAGATCAGCCTACAACTTACCGGACCAACCCGGCACTTTGGAGGGACCTTAAATCAGCCTACAAAAGGCGTAGAAGCTGCTGGAAGACTCCGGAAAACGCTGCACCAATCTGCATACTTTGTGCAGCCCCGGAACACTCTAGAACGACCCAGGAACGATCTAGAACGAGCCGGAAGTCATCCAAAAACGTCCAGCATATTGGCATCAAGATGAACCATCTAGATCAACCTTGAAAGGGGCATGGAAGGATCTAGAAATGGCTTGAATGATCCATCAAAATATCACCAAAGATCTATCTAGATTAGCTAGATATTTAAGTAGATAATATCTTAGATATTATGTGTAGATTAGTCTAGAATTAGGACATTCTAGATCATGTAGCAACTAGTATAAATAGGAGTTAGATGGCACATTTGAAGATCACCTAGCATACTTCACTCTCACTTGTGTACTTGTAAGTGTAATCAAGTAATACAAGCATACTTCTTGTATTGTGTAATTCTTCTAGCAATACAAGCATCTTACTTGTGTCCTACAAATCCAACGTTCCCTTTGCAAGACTTCCGCTGCGTAATCCATCTCATCGAGACTTAAAGGCTGACTTAGAACGCATCTAAGTGCCGCACGCGACTTGGAGAAGATAAGTCCGTGACACTTAGCTATCTAACCTTGAATTTCGCCAACCTTATAATTCGTATCCACGCACACATCCATTCGAGGTCGGTGATGTTGATTAAATTAGGGATGCATTAAAAAACACTAACACATATTATTAACAAATATAAAAAAAACTAACTAACAAATATGAATTCAAAAGATTAGGAATGTTTGTTTATAAAAAAAAATATATATTTGTTGTATAGTACGTGGTTGAATTGTTTGTGTGGCTATATATCCCTTGATGAAGTTGTGTGATATCATAGGAATCACAAGAATTTGACGAGAAACTTTAGAGAAAAGACATGGAAAAACATGTAAAGGCCGGGTGACTAATCAATATTCTATGAATTTAAAAACAACGTCATACTTCTATGCTTTATTGTTCTTATTTAATTATTTTTGACTCAGTCGATCTTGATTGTACGTTAGAAGTCTTTCTTGTTTAAGAGAAAAGCTTTCATTTAATTTAGACGCAAGTCTTTAGGTTCCACAAGGTCAGGGGTTCTATCCTTGGCGGGGGAGGTTTTCCCATTTTATCCGGGTGGGTTTCCTCCTTAGTGGGGGTGCAACGGGGGCCTCTGTGGGGTAGCTCGTAATGGGGTGGTTGTCTTCGGGTGGTCTAACCAGGGGGTTTTCCGGTGTTGCTGTTAAAAAAAAAAAATTTAATTTAGACCCTCAAAATTAATTTAATTACTTCCTTAAAACATTAGCTTTATGTTAATTTGTTTTATAAATACTTATACTTGAACATTTAATTTACAACATTGAATAAATATTTAATAATACGTTTGAAATAACAATTTTAAACTATATGCTTAATGTACTTATTAAATCATGATTTTGTTTTCTCTTTTACTTTAAACTATATGTTTAACATAATTCAAGTGTAACAAACCTTTTAATTATTTGTATCTATTCACTTGTTCAATTTAAGTATTTCTAATAAAACCGTATGTTGGTTTGTCATTTTTATTACTACATACATGTAATATTTGACTTTACTTATGAGATGTTATAATTTTATGAATTTTATTTTGTTTGTTAATTAATTTGTGTAGTACACATATTCTAAGTTGATAAGTCATTATTAGTTTATAAAGTATGAGTTTAGGTAAAACACTAAAACCTATTTGATCAACAACCCGAAGTTTTTCAAATATTTAGTTCATTTGTTACAATTTATTAATACAAATGCTGTCATTTTATGCTAATGTTAAATCCAGTAATAATAGTAAGCTAGTCATTATTATGATTGTATGTAAAATAATTACGTTTATTAAGAAGGTTGGGCACTCAGAGGTTCAAGTAGCGTGTTTTATATATTAGGTTTAGTAGAAATAGCACCACAATTCCCTTGGGTACTCACTAATAAAAATAGTGTACTTTATATAACAGTTTCTGACAACTTAATATTTACGATATATTTATGACAAATTTATTGACAATAATAAAAACAAAAGACACTAATTTATCCACAATTTTCGGACAAAACAACCACAAATTGTAGTTATTTTGTCACAAACCAAAAAGTATTACTAAGTTATAAAAACTAGTTTGTGCCTAAGTTACTGCAAATGTTACGACATCCTAATATTGTCACTATTTTAGTTTGGCGACCATATTGCAACTATACCGCGACAACTATGTTTGTCTTAAAAAATGCTATTTTTTAATATTGGTTGGTGTAGCTAATGCAGAAGTCGTGTGATATTAGCGTTGACGGAACTAGGGTTATTTGGGTAAAACAGATAGTGGTGCAATCTTGTAAGTAGATTACAACTTTATATATATATATATAGTTAAATGAGATGACATTATATATATCGTCTCGGACCAAAGTTATCAAAGAAAATTATGTTTTATATATGTCCCGAAAATGGAATGAGTTGACCAAGTCGATTAGCTAGCTAGCTATTTTCAAATAATCTTTTACTAGAGGATTTGTAGTAGAGGGGACAATATATTGATCGAGGGTACGTTGACCTTAGATCGAAAGCAAGTCTACGTCAAGAAAATGATGTATATATATATATATATATAAAGTAAGTATACTACGATGTTTCCTGCGAGCACCCCACTAATGTTACTTCTTCTACTAACCATCTTCCTTAATCGTTCCACGAAGCTTCCTAGCTTAACTTATCTACTTCATCTTCCTTAACACTCACCTTTAAATCCTCATTCTCTTGAGCACATGCAAGGTCTAGTTATCGGAATTTTAAGAACTTATCGCCCTGATACTCATTGGTATTGTAGTGATAATAACTAATAAGATGACAGCCAAAAGGCCGTTTTTCGACCAATCAGACTCAGACCAGTGCTGGCAAAACCAAAGACGACAACGAGCTAGACCATCTTTGGCTTCGTAAGTCATGTATTTAATTCCATGTACGTGTTTATTAATACATAACGTGATATGTGTTGTTTATAATATATATACATTTGTTGCGAAAATATATATATCAAACATACAAGTTAATTTATACATTGCTTTAACTTTTAACCTTCTGGATAACAACACTGTTGTGACCACCTTGCGGAAATCTATCACTACGACAAAAAGAATTGAAGTGTTCAGAATGGATCAAATACATGCGTGCTAATTTTGTGATGGTTTTGTAACAAATTAAACTATTCGTCGAAATCTTTATATATATATGAACTCTTTTGTTTAGTAATTTAGCGATGGTTAACCAACGTATGTACTATATCCATTAAATTGCGAAAATAATTTGAAAAAACTTAAAAATAAAAACAAAGGAAAAAAATCTAATCTTTCAAATTCAGCATGAAATGTCAACGGTATATTCATCATGACCGAAGTTGACTCATAAAAATATCTGGTAGATGCAAATGATTATCGGGTTATAATTCTTATAAAACTATATTTATTTTCAGAATTATTGATTTATATAAAGGTAAATTAAGTTTAATGATATTAAGCTTTAATTTTTTTACATGTTTAATAAGACATAAATATTTTACTATAAAAACACAACCACTTTTTAATTACGTCAAACAACATAAATTCTCATTACCATCATAAATATGTAGGATACCGTAGCAAAAGAATATAATGTTATACCAATCGAGACCACTTTCGTTAATGGGGGTTTACTTAATTAAGAACAAGAACAAATTAAGAATACATGCAGATCAATATATTGATACAACTTTTAAAACTAGCTTGTGTTCGTACATGGATTAAAATATAAATACTAATTAAATGATTTTATATATGTTTTGATTTTGGGCAGCGCAATTGGGGAAGTTGTTAAGATGAACTTTGTTCAAAGTTTTTGCACAGTCTTAGAGCCTATGCTTAGAAGAGTGGTATGATTACTGCCTTATCTGATTAATTAATATTTCATCTTGTTTCGATCTCCTGTATCTAATTTCGAATACAATAGGTGAAAGAGGAGGTTGGGAATGGCCTAAGAAGAACATTTTCTAACGCTAACTCGAATGCGTTGCACTTGAAGGCACTTCAACCATCAACCATGCAGCTCAAATTCAGAAAGCATCTTACACTCCCAATTTTCACAGGAACCAAAATACTAGATGAAGATGGCAACCCTCTTGAAATATACCTTGCTGACATACGCAACGGTCAAGAATTGAGCGTTGTGTGTGCTCTAAAATTACAAATTGTTGTTTTAGATGGGGATTTTCCTAGTGCAGAAAGTAACATATGGACAAGTGATGAGTTTGAAAAGAATATTGTCAAGGAAAGAAGAGGAAAAAGGCCATTACTTGCTGGGGAAGTAATTGTTACCATGAAGGATGGCGTTGTTTCCCTTGGTGATATTGAGTTAACCGATAATTCTAGCTGGATTCGGAGCAGAAAGTTCAGAATTGCAGCCCGAGTTATACAAGGATTGAGTCCTGAACTTGTGATAAGAGAGGCTATCACTGAAGCGTTTGTGGTCAAAGATCATCGTGGCGAATGTATATATGTCCCCCCCTCATTCTCTACATTTTATATATACATCCAATATACAAGTATTAATTTTGACATATATACCAAATCATGATTTCCTATATATATATATATGCCCCGTGCACACATCGATCATGTGTATTAATGCTATGTGTAGTGTACAAGAAGCATCATCCGCCAACGCTTGAAGATGATGTGTGGCGTTTAGAAAAGATTGGAAAAGATGGAGTGTTCCATAAAAAGCTTGTTGCAAATGATATCAAAACTGTGCAAGATTTCTTAAGGCTTTCGATTGTCAATGAACATGAGCTTAGAAAGGTTAGTCTTCACTCTTCATCACATCTTTTGGCTTTTATTGTATATATGAATTTTTTTTATTGTGTGGAGCTAAAATATTTTATATTATTATAAATGTAATAATCTTGTTACACTTGATTATAAATGCTTCTTGAAGTAATATATGTGTGTTAATTTGGACATGCAGATTTTAGGAGTTGGGATGTCGGATAAAATGTGGGAAGTAACAATTAATCATGCTAGGAGATGTGTGGTTGAAAGCAAGCTATATGTATCACGTGGACCAACACATATCATCTTCTTCAACCCTATAGGTCAAGTATCCAAAGCAGTAATTAATGGAGAAACTTTCAATGGCAAAGATCTTTCAAGGCTGAATAGGGTTTGCACTATTTACTATTTTCTTTTCATATGTACTCCATCATGCATTGTTTTCATAACAAGATCAATTAATCCGTCATCAAACACACTACTAGTCGAACCGGATAATGTCATATACACTTTAAACATCAAAATACATATTAATGACTTTGACTATAAAGTAGAAGTTTTAAATAAATAGGATCTCGAGTTAATTTATACAACATTTTTAACTTTTTGGTGATTAAGGCAGCACTATTAGCCGGTCAGTTCACCGGAGACCGGTAATGTGCCTGGTTAATTCTTGGTCCAACCATTCTAGTTAATTGGCCGACCGACTCAGTCTGCTTTTGAAAACACTCTTTTTGATCGTTATTTCAGAGCATGCTCTATTTACAAAACTTGGTTGACGACTTTCGCTATTTTGAAAGATAAACTGTACATTGTTAAAATCCAAAACCGACCAGTGCGCGCAACTAACTAATAATCATGCACTATCCTTACAGGCATCTATTCATAAATTTGTTATAGAGGCTTATCAAAATTGGAAGTCACTGGAAGTAGTTGATGATCTTCCGAATGACATCCCACTTCTAACACAAGGTACTAAAGACAGTCACTAAATCTAGTACTTATGCGTTAAAAATTGAACGCTAACAACATTTTCATGTATTTATATATTACTTCAAATTGTCTTAATTTATACAAGTGTGGTGAATATATATATACTAGGTGATATGGTGGATCAAAACCCAAGTAACTTTGCCACAACAAGGGGGATGCACACTACTGAGTTGGCATTTGTGTCAAACCAGGACAATGTTGGTGTGGTGGGTTCAGCTTATTTTTATTCTCCGGTTGAGGCATACAACTTCTCGGAGTCGTCATCGCAAGGAGAACTTTCAACCAAGTACAATTTCATCCATTGAATTTGATCTGTTCATATGATCAAGTGATCATTTTACAATCTTGTATATAGCTACCTCAATGAATGGTGATGATAAACTGTCATGTCACAAATTAAAAGTAGCCTAGTTAAAAAGAATTAATGTGGTGTAGATATATATATATATGTAACAACTTGCAGGCCGGTCTGTACTTTATCTTCAATAATCTGGTTAAGGCGTTCTTTATGTAAGCGGTTTAGTTTTAACACTTTACGTCCTTAATTTACACCGACGGACACTAATTTTTTTATTCTTTTAAGTATGTTCAAAATGTCATCTTTTGTCCTTAAACTTTCAAAATTACAACAAATTAGTTACATGATCAGGTTGCATGATGCGTCGGATGGGTCTCACGAAATTGACTTTGTCAGATGCATTGATAAAAAATAAAACTGGTTTCAATGTCTCGCTGAGTCTTCGATTCATATTTCGTCGACCAATCCCTCCCAATTCACATCTTTGTTGAAAGAATTTTTTTGTAAATCCTTAAATAAGGATTCGGAATATACCGGATCTCCCTCTACACAAGCAAATTGTTGAGAAAATTCCAAAATAGCATTTTCTTGTGACCCTATTTTTTTATCATTCAGAACAGACAAAAATAGTTCAGGATAGCAAACATTCTCAAGAACTTTTCTTATATTCAACCCCATTGCTGATAATATAACTAGAATAGATAGTTTTTGTTGCCTACTCACACGAACCCATATCCTTGCTTTTCTATCAATTTCTAATTCTAATCTCCCCCCCCCGCCCCACGCACGTTAAGATGTAAAGACGTAATGCATCATATGCAAACTTATGGGTCAAAATAGTAATCAAGTCAAAGTTAGTTGAATTGTCAAAGTTGTAAATATGTCAAAGTTGAGTATGATTCAAAGCTACAAATTGACTAAAGTTGGAGACTAATAGCCATGAACAATATCAGGGATCAAATAGATAATTTAGTCAAAGTTGGGGGATTAAAGTTGTAAATACTAAATTTGAGCATGGGAATTAAAGTTGTAATTTAGTTAAAGTTGAGGGATTAATAAGTAACGTCGGTGATGATCGACCTTGCTATATAAATTAAATAAAATGTTTTGAAAATTTGCATCGAAATTAAATATATAAACTACAATTTTTAGTAGCAATTTAGATCATTCATGTGACAATTAATAACCCACACGGTCTATCTCCTTTTCGCATATCATTAATGTGAAACTAAAATGAAAAGAAAATCAAAATTATTATTGTTTTAACCTATAGCGATGACTAGCCGTGTCAATAAGTTTTCACCAGACGGGGTTAATTTTAAGGTTTCCACTAAGTTTTTGATCAATTTATAGAGATGTGGTCGTTCCTATAGGCTTTGAAAAGTCAAAAGTTTGAAAAATCCTATAGCAACGACTTGTCGCTTCTATATGGTTATCTATAACAACGTCTAATTAATATCGTCCCTACAGATGTCTATCTAAAAACCCATTTTCTTGTAGTGTATTGGGCCGCGATTAAGAAAATCTCACTATTTCAGCTTCTAAAATGTCACGTCAAAACTAAGAAAAAATCTAATGTGTTTAATTCTTTTAAATATACACAAACGTACATTATCTGCGCTCTATTAGTTATGTCTGATGTATGATATATTATTTACAATAGAATAGAGGGGTGTGGACGTACTTAATTATTGTTTCAACAATTCCAAAATGATGTCTCCCTATCTCTACTCTCATCTCCTCATCCACCTTTTGTTTATGTTCACCTTCATCCAGCTGCCTCAACCTGCACAATCAAATAACGTAACTAACCCCAACTGCCCTTCACACACGTGCGGTAACATCACTATTAGCTACCCCTTTTGGAAGATTGACACTACTCTATCCACCTCCCAATCCTGCGGTTACGAAGGCTTCGGAATCAGTTGCTCAAACTCAAATGGCCAGAATATTTCCTCCATTTCACTGGGCCTCGATTCTTACTACGTCTGGGAAATAGACTACGGATTGGGAATGATCTTCCTTGCGGATTACAACGTTTCCCCAGTCGCCTCTGTCCGGGACGACTGCCCCAGAGTTGACCATAACATTACCTTTGGAGGCCTGCCTCTAATTTTCTCGACGCATAGCGTTAATATAAGTTTTCATTTCGATTGCATTAATGGGTGCCCTCACTTTGCACGTGAAATACCGTGCATGAGTAACAATGAAACAAAGTCTTGCGTTCATGTCGTGAATAATAATATGGATGAATTTTTGATTTGGGATGAATTGAAATGTGATAAAGTAGTGGTGACAGCAGTCTCCAAGGACTACGTGGACATGACGCCTAATCTTTCCAACAAGAATCTAGCTAGCGACTTGAAGAAGATTATGCATACTTACAAAAGTGTGTTCAAAAAAATTAATGCATATTAAAAAAAGTGTTAAATAAATCCCATGTTGCAACTCCGAGAAACGCACGGCAGATAATTTATGCATCAAAGGTGAGGTTATATTAAAAAATCTAAAGAAAGTTTAAAATGTATTGAGATAATGAAAAGTGACACTCTCTTAAAATTATAAAAAAATATATTATTTTTAATGTCTTCTTATTTCAAGTTCTATCAATTTTTTAAACATTCCATAACTTTTACACACGACCTTATTTTAAAAAAAAAAAATTGGCACCATAAAAACAAGTTATTTTTTGTCTTTAAAATGCATATAGTGTTGATATAAAAAAACTTTATTTTTCACGTTTTTCAATTCATTGTTTTATTTCGTCAAGTTATTGTGTATTGTTGGTAATGTCTCCGTATTTCACGTTTTTCAACTTATTATGTTACATTGTGTGTTTATAATCATTTAATCTATATTTAATCTTAAATCTTTAACGGTTCAAAGCGATGTTTTATTAGTTTTTTCACAAAATTTTGACTTTTTAGTTTAACCTTATTAATGATACAACTCTTAGCAACATTTGCTTTTAATTTGTTTGTTTTATCCTATATTACATCAACATATTATTAAATTAATTATATTCACTGATAAACTTTTTTTGTTTTTATTTATTTAAATTGGATATGTAATAAAGAAAATAGAAAATTATTATAGAATTTAGTTGTTTCGAAATGATAAGTACTAAGATATATATGAAGGATACAACTTCATGCATCATTTTCAGCCGCATTATAATTAATTTTATGGAAATTTTATTTTCTAGTAGAATATTCAAACGATCTGAAAAGTCAAGCTAAATGTTTCTTCATATTCTTTTGTTTCATGGAAATTTTAGCCCCCATCTTTATTGACCCCTTCAACTGTACTTCATTAGTTAACCTCAAATAATTTTTATTAAATGAGTAAATTGTTATTTTCGTTGATAGAGTTTTGGTATTTCTACTACTACTACTATTATTATTATTATTATTATTATTATTATTATTATTATTATTATTATTATTATTATTACTTTAAAAGCTTATCATTTTCGTTCTTAACAATTTTAAAAGTTAATAATCTTTTGATCTAATAGTCAAGATGAATGTGGGAGGCTTTGCTTTTCTTGAAGGTCATGGGTTTAAATCCAGACAGTACGTAACGTTTAAATACTAACTTGATGATACTAATTATTAAGTATTAACTGTTAACCTACTGTTAAAAAACTTTGAGTTACATGACTTGTTAATTGTTGTTGTTAACATTATTAGTTAGGGCTTAACATCTTGTATGCATATTTTTTTTGTATTTCAGGTTCCACTGTCAACAATTTCAGATTGAAACTTAGTATGTTTTTTTTATCTCATTTAATGTAAAACCATTATATCCTCCTCAGAATTTTCACATTATTCTAACATGATGCGTTTACCTTTTATTTTTTATCGCAGTTATAGGATTTGGAACTTCAGTAGCAGTATTTGTGATTATTCTCATAATTTTTTTTAGTTTTAAATCAACATCGATCAATTGCGTAGCATTGCTAAAGCATAAAACCAAGGAGGACAAAAATATTGAGGCCTTTGTCATGCATTATGGTTCCTTATCAACAAAAAGGTATAAGTACAGTGAGATCAAGAAAATGACAAACTCGTTCAAAGTCAAATTAGGGCAAGGAGGTTTCGGACAAGTGTTTAAAGGAAAATTATCAGATGGTAGACTTGTGGCGGTGAAATTATTAAATTCCTCGAAAGCGAATGGACAAGACTTCACAAATGAAGTTGCAAGCATTGGTAGGACTTGTCATTTTAACATTGTTACTCTCTTGGGATATTGTTTCGACTATAAAAAGAGAGCACTTGTATATGAGTACATGCCAAACGGATCACTAGATAAGTTTATACATAGCGATAAGCATATAGAGGAAAATGAACACATAGGGGTTATAAAATTGTATGAGATAGCACTTGGGGTAGCACATGGTCTAGACTATTTGCATCGTGGGTGCAACACTCGGATTTTGCATCTTGACATAAAGCCCCATAACATCCTTCTTGATGAAGATTTTTCTCCCAAGATAGCAGATTTTGGGCTTGCTAAGTTATACTCACGGAAAGAGAGCATTGTTTCCATGTTGGAAGCTAGAGGAACAATTGGTTATATTGCTCCTGAAGTTTATAATAAAAACTTTGGAGGAGTCTCGCATAAATCTGATGTGTATAGTTATGGGATGTTATTACTAGAAATGGTAGGAGGAAGGAAAAATGTTGATGTTGGTGTTGGTTCTGGCCGAACTAGTGAAATATATTTTCCTGATTGGATTTACAACCGTCTTCACAAGGATGAATTCTTATTAGATAGTGTGACGACTACAGAGGAAAATGATTATGCAAGAAAGATGACAATAGTAGGTTTATGGTGCATACAACCTGCTCCGAACCAAAGACCAACCATTAACGAAGTGATAGAGATGTTAGGACGAAGCACAGAAGCATTGGAAGTACCTCCAAAACCGTTCTTTTCTTCCCCTTCAAGATCTCCACCTACCATATATAGCACATCAGAAAGCATAACAAACATAACATAGTTAAGATTGTTGTGGAATATAATGAAGTTCTTTTTGAAAGCCTAATTTCATAGTCATTTAGCTGGTCGTAGATATCTGTCAAATGCGAACATGATTGCATATGCACTTATATTCTCTCTTGATTAATAACACTAGACTTGTGCCATTTAATTTAAATTAACATTGTATGGTTGTGACAAAGTTATATAATATTTGCAAACGTATATACATGGGTGGGAACTATTTTCTATGACTTTATAGGATGAATATGCAAAGTAGTTGTGTGAAAATTACAACAAGGAACACATGGTTGTCATTCTGCAATGGGAAAGTGTCAAATTCCGTAATTGTACGTTATTTGTAAGTTTTATTGAATATTACACCCATTGCAACAATATGTTGTTTTATATGTTAATTTGGCTATTCTTTTTTTTTTCTTTTCTTTTTTAGATGCACATTTTATTTCCAACTCTTTTGGATGAGGTTAATTACTAATTAATTTTTTTTATCAATGATGACGTATGTTAATAAAATCTATGAATACAAGAAAAGGTATAACATCTCTTCTCATGCCTTCAAATATTTGTTACTTTGTAAACCTATAATAAAATATGATACTTTATGCATAGATTGGTTAAAAAACTTAAAAAATCCTTCATTTTCATCCACCTTATGGTATTTTAAACGTTTGCACACTTGAAGAAGAATTTCTTACTGACACCCATTTCTCAAATGTTGGCGAGATACATGAAATTGAAAAGGTACCTTATTATTATTAGTCTAAATTGGTCATAACATAAACTTTGCATGTCATAGTTTTGTTGTCTAATATCTATCCTTTTGTCGTGTTTCTCATTAGGAGCCGGTAATTAAAAGGTTTCCCAACAGGCTGGATGGATAGAAGGCGAATGCATTGTTTTTTGTGCTGAGTAACTTTGGTTAAAAGAGAAAGGTTCATGTACAAAGTTTGATTTTGATACAAAGTGTATGAACGATTTATAGCTATTAGATCTACTTTTAAATATTAAGATAAATCAATTGGTGGAGGGTATTTTTGTCATAGCCACTTTTGTTGACTTTTTCTCTCTCCACATGCAATGTACATGTCAATTCCTTCACTTTTTTAAACGTTAATAACTTTACATACGACATTATTTTTAATAAAAATTACACCAAAAAAAACAAGCGTTTTTTTATCTTCGAAACGCGTATAGTATTGATATATAAAAAAAGAATTTTTTTTTTTCTAAATTTTCTACTCATTATGTAATATCATTGTGTTATATTATAATACTAGGTTAACACCCGTGGGTACCCACGGAGTTAAATGGTAAAAGATGATGAAAGACAAATTCACACCAGCAAAAGATATATCATAATCTATGCAATGCATGTTCTTTCCAAACAACAAGTTGTCTGCTCAAAAAGGGATTTCGACATTAATATATAGAGGGGTTTCTATGTGCCATTTAGGCAAAAAGCCAAAAAGTATGTATTAAAACCAATATGTTAAACATTACATTACATTAAAATGAAATTATCAACAAAACTATATCAAACCTATTCTTGAAGGAATCCAAAATTCAGCAACTTTCTTCCAAATCAGAAAAAAAAAGAAGAATTAGAAGGATTGGTTAGCCATTATACCATAATTCCATCACTGTTTAAACATTGATCATAAGTAAAAATTACACATTCTCATGTTTTGTGATAGTGCTATGAACATGAAGATCATATAACAGTCAGCCTTAATAAATTTATATTTAATCATCATCGCAAACACTAAACCACTTGATCATCAAACAAATAATGCTTAAATAAATGATAAAATTAGGAATAAAATGAAAAAAAAAATATATATTACTTGCAAGCCTTTTTAATAGTGAAAATGAAAGTTCATTTTCCATCAATAACAGCTCTCTATCTTCCATACTCAATTTGTGGATAATGGTGTTATTGGCCCAAACTAATTATAGGTATAGATTTTTCATTTTCTTAGATTCAATTTGTAACCTTTAAACCAACTGTAAATTAAAATCCTTATAGCATGGATTTGGTATGTTATTATGTTTTGAATGGTATTACAATACAACATTATAAAAAAAGAACTTATGAGCACATCTAAAAGAACAATGTATCAAAAGGAAACAAAATCATATGAATATAAGGATAATACACATGATCAAAGTAAGTTCTCTTAGACATTCTATCAAACAGTTGGCATGCACATATGTCAAAATCTTTCATAAACAACCAAACCCTAAAATACATAAATAACACATATGGTAGTTGCTTACATGATTAATGTAAGTAGATACTTATATATGTAATCACTACTTGCTGTAAAATTGGTTACAAATTTAGCTTCTTTCATCATTTCCCTTTGAATAACCATATAATTAGTGTTGTATTTTATATGAAAGAAAAAAAAATTCAACTTAAAGAAGTTGATTCCCACTGACTTCTTCAAACTTTTATTGTTATTTGAATAGGAAAGAAATGGAAGATTATTCAAAGGTTTATGCTAAAATCAGCCTTTGACTGCTGAAGTACCCAACACCCCCAAAATTCATATACTATATAAAAAGTAAAACCACCTAAATCGACCCATTAATAAGTAAAGGGGTCAAATTTACAACCTCTAATAGATGGCATAGATTATAACCTGCAACAAATATGATAAACGTGTCTTAATACTAAGTTTGTCTCTGCAAATCATTATATACCTTTTTGGATAAAAAAAAGTGTGATTTTTATGGTTAAACAATAGTAATCAGGACGTGGATTCAACATCCATACACGAAATCCATGGAAAGAAACTGAAGTAATTTGTTACCTTTCTTTTAATTTTTGGATCATAGATTTTAAGGCATGAACCTGATATAAAAAAATATAACACATACAAAAATCATCATATCAATATATAATCCATTCTTGTAATACTGAGTTAAAAAATCCTAAATATGTAAGGGGTTAATTCCAACTTCAATTTACCGACTTCTCTTTTTTATTCAGTCAAGCTGCGAACAGACCTCAAACAATCAGCAGAAACATGAACATGAGACAAACCGATGAAGAGTAGGATGAATATGTGCAGAAAATTAGTTCGATTGAAAGATCATACCTGGTACAGAAATCAAAGATGACGATCGTGATTTGTATTTTAGATCAGTGATTTGTATTTTAGTCGTTTAAAACAAACAGATAAAGGCTGAAAAAACAATCAATAAACCCTAAATTTGTTAGTCGTTAAAAACAATGAGAAGTTTAGATTGGTTAATCAACTAAACAATTACCCCTGAATATTCGACATACAAAACACAAATCAGGGTTATGTGAATAGGAACGTAACATGTGAATGTCATAAACAGCTTTACATGAAACCACACTAAATGATAATGAACGATGGTAGATGATGAAACTGTAACGACATACCTGTGATTGCAATCGAAGAAGATGAGAATCGTGCGTGGAGATATGGCAGCCGGTGAAATCATTTTAGGGTTTTGTAAGAGGAGTGCGAGTGTGTGTTTGCATAGAAAGAAAAAACCCTATTTGCTTTGTTGATGTATATATTGGATCCATAACAGAAATGGGTCGGGTTATGAAGCGGGTAATACCCAGATCCGCATGAAAGGGGAGGGTGATTGTGAGAGTGCCAAGTGGCATTGTATGATGCTTTGGCTTAGCCAATTATTAGAAGAGGGGATCATTGTAATATATAAAAAAAGAAATTTTTTTAGATTTTTCAGCTCATTGTGTAATATCATTGGTGTGTTATATTATAAGTTGTGTAAAACCATGTTTTTCAGCTCATTGTGTCATAATATAACACAATGATATTACACAACGAGCTGAAAAAACATGGTTTTACACAACTTATAATATAACACAATGATATTACACAATGAGCTGAAAAATCGGGAATTTTTTTTTATATTAATACTATACGTGTTTCGAAGATAAAAAATGCTTGTTTTTTTGGTGTAATTTTTATCAAAAAATAACGTCGTTTGTAAAAGTTATTAACGTTTCAAAAAAGTGAGGGAATTGACATGTCCCTTGCATGTAGAGAGAGAAAGTCAACAAAAGTGGCTATGACAAAAATACCCCTCTACCAACATGTATTACCACAAATTGATCTTAACCATTAAAAATTAGTCTTATTATTTAAAATTCTTGTTACACTTTATACCATTTTTATCTTTTGGTAAAATAACCTAACTCTTGTTTAAAATTATACAAGGGGCTCTCCCCCACTTATTACCTATCTATCTTCAAAACACCATCACATATATGTTATCAATAAGGTGCATGGGTTTTTCTGACTCTGGGTCAAAGTCGTCTCGGTTATCCATTTTCAACCAAGAAAAAATGGCCAAGTTCCTGTAAGGAAGTCAACTTCTGGTAACTAAAAACAAGTGGTTACAGTGGAAGACGATTTAGAAGCTAGGGTAAATGTGGACTTTAAAGCAACAGGGCATGGGCAGGTAAGAAAGGGTTTCGGTGTAAAACATATAAAAACGGGTATATATATATATATAGGATCCTCGTGTAATGAAAATTAAATCAGGTTAATTGATCGAGAAGAAAAACAAAAACTAGCTAATTTAATGGACTAGAATTACAACAGGCCGGTGTTAGTTATCCTTTCTTGAGAAAAAGATACATTTCAGCTCGCTGTCAAAAAAGTAATTAGTCACATGTCACATCAAGATTAATAAAAAACCAACGCGTTTCTTCTAAATCTACACATACTTATTTGATTATATTAGTTTCGTATGATTATATATACAATAGAATAGAGGGGGTGTGGACTTGTTGTTTCTAACATTAATTTCCAAAATAATGTCTCGCTTATTTTTCTACCTTGATCATCCCCTCATCATCCACCTTTTGTTCTTGTTCATCTTCATCCACCTGCCTCAACCTGCACAATCAAATAACGTAACTAGCCAAATTTGCTCTTCATACACGTGCGGTAATGTGACTATCAGATACCCCTTTTGGAAGAACGACTCTCAATCCACCGCCCAGTTCTGCGGTTATGAAGGCTTTGGGATCAGTTGCACCGATGATCAACAGAATATTTCAACAATTACTTTAGGTGGCGATTTGTACTACGTCCGGGAAATAGACTATACATTCGAAACAATCTTCCTAGCTGATTATGATGTTTCTCGGGCCATCAGAAACCCCAACATTTGTCCTAGGGTGCGCCATAATATTACTGTGGAAACTTTGCCTTTTAATTTCACATCGTATAACACGAATATAAGTTTTCATTTTGATTGCAATGGGTGCCCTCCCTTTGCAACTGAGATACCATGCTTGGAACGAAATGCTCGAAAGACTTGTTTAGATACGAATACGAATAGGGAGGAATTTTATCAGGATTGGAATGGATACTCTTGCGAGGATGTAGTTGTCACAGCAGTCTCCCGTGAGTTCATTAACTTAATACCTACTCTTCAAACGAATTTCAGTGCAGTTTTGGAAAATGGTTTCGTGCTACAATGGATGAAGACGGATGCTTGCGATAAGTGTGAAGAGACTGACGGTCATTGCGGTTACAATAATTCGACAGGGTTCGTGTGTTATTGCCCGGGCGAGATCATCAGCCTCGACTACTGTAAAGCTGGTAACTCGTTACAACTATTAGATTTCAGTTTTACCCTTCTTGCTGCATGATACAACTTTAAAAGCTTTGTTTATAGTTACTAGTTTACAGTCCCTTGCTTGCTTTATTCATAAACATAGCATCTAAGTACTGATTTTAAACATATTCATGAAACACATATGATTTTAATCAGTTTTAAGATATATATATATAACTTTAGTAAAATGGGAACAAATATATTAAAGTTTTTATTTTTTTAATATAATAATAATATTATATTTAAATTAAAAATAATTAAATGTTTGATTTTATGATTTAGTTTTAAATAATTTCGTATAGATCGTTATGTATGTTTATTTTAAGAAAATATCTCAAAATGATACGAGTAAAATTAATTTTATTATATTATATGGAAGATTTGTGAGATCCTATATATGTAACACCGACTTTTACAAATAAATTATTTACATTGATAAACTGTGTATGTTTTGTAAATAAATTATTAATATTGATAAATTAACTATTTATCTTTTGTAAAATAAATTATTTACATTGATAAACTATTTATCTTTTGATAATCTAGATTTTAATCATTGATTTAAATTTTTTGTCGATCGTTCTTAGTTTTTACACATTTTTTCTTATTAGAATTATATTTTTAAAAAAAGCACAAAACCGCTAATTAATAGTTTAGTGTTTCAAAATGTTGGAATACTAATTAATAATATGTGTTTCAAGCATCATTTTCAATCAAATTCTCAACATTAATTTCTAATTGAATATTCAACATTATGAAAAGTCAAGCTAATTAAATATTTCTTTTGCTTCATGGAAATTTTTGCGACTAAATGATTCGTTGACCGTTTACTTTATAAGTTTGCTAAATTAAACCCCATGCATTATACGTGTATAAACATTAAAAAAATCACAATTTAAAAAACTTTACAAAAAAATACATTTCAATAAACTATACATTACATGAAAGATAAGAAAATAGAAACACAAATTATATTCGAACTCTAATTTGAGACTTAAACAAATATATTTAAACTAAAAATACACTACTAGTACCAAATTAAAAAATTGGTGCTTTTAAATGAGTATTTTATAAATCATACCAATTAATTTAAAAAAATAAGAAAAACATACATACAAATAATCCAGATGATAGATTTCCTGTAAAATTCACGGTGACACTCATATGTACCGGGTCGAACGTACGGGTCGACATGCTTGGGTCTAGGTCGTAAATTACAATGAGTTATTTGTTAACTTGTTTGTTTTCCATTTTCACAGTGATTTCATGAATGTAAATACTGTAGATTAAAACTTTGAAAGAAAAAATTATGGTGATGTAACATTATCGTTTTCTTAACATACATAGCTTAAACTAGAAGATTTTTAGTTTTGAGTGGGAAAACGCTCAAACACACTCTTCAATGAATGACATATGTCTTTCAAAACTGTATTTTGATAGAAGGTATGGATATTATATGTTAGGTTAAACCACTAAAATATTATTTTATTAACAAATTTATTCATTTAAACGATATGTAATTTCTATTAAGTTATTAACTCGTATATTTTCTTAGTCCCTAGCTCGTGTATTTTTTCTCACTAAGTTATTAACTCGTCTATTACATAGATAGAAAAATATAAATGATATTTAATTTCTATTGTAATAGAACAAAATTTAATTTATTTGTGTGGCATCTTTAGAGAACATAACTCACAATAATGAATTTTTTTAAAGATAGTAAATTACAATTTATGGCCTTTAACTTTATATCAAATTTCAAACGTAGGCCTTTAACTAAGAAAATTAAAGAGACTGGCGTTTATATTTAGCTATTGTTGTAAGTTTTGGCCTCCACACGGACCACACTAACTTTCATTTGTTTAAATGTTTAACTTTAACCATGTGCCACTCATGTGAAAGCAAAAAATCATTTTCTTCTTTATCCCTTAAACCCTTACACACTTAGACATCAAGTCCTTTCAAACCGTTCTATCATGTAGGCCCTTGATCATATTCCCTGTTCTATCCTTTAACCCTATGAAAACTCGCTTTTAATCGTATTCAAGAAGGCCCCCACAATTGATCGGCTCGAACCCTTCAAAAATCACTATCACTCAATGAGTGATTGTTTCACCATTCGAAAATCATTCGACCAAGCAGATGTTGATGTAATATACTATAAGTGATTGTTTTATAATTTATTCTTCTAGTTGTAGCACTTAAGAAACCACATTTATGGCATACATTGGTTAATTTTATTAAAAAACTATTTTTGAAGATAGGAATTTCATGTCAACTATCTTTAGTGAATAAAGTATAAATAAATGATAGAATTTTATCAGTTCGTCGTAGTTGTTGCCAATTTACACGTGATAAAATGGGACCTTATGGTAATATAAGTAAACTAATGCACACGTTTCTAAAGTCTGTCTGTCTCTTTTTTTTTTTTTTTTTTAAGTCTGTCTGTAGAAGCATGCCAACTAGTTTAATGTTCCCAGACTACCGCACACATCCTTGAAAGATTTTGATTTTTAATAGTTTTTATAATATATATGAGAAAGAATGAGTTTTTTTTTGTCCTTACATGAATTTCACATGGTTAGACCCTGTTGCACCACCCTTAAGGAGGAAATCCACCCGGATAAAATGGGAAAAACCCCCCACCAAGGATAGAACCCTTGACATTGTGAAACTAAAATTAAACTTACGTCTTATCGTTAGGCCACCACCCCCAACGGCATGTATATATCTATATCTATAATAAGATATATAATAACACTTATTCATTTTGGTCCCTTAAGGACCATTAAAATACGTATATCGGTATATGTGATATCCTACGCATAAGAAGTCAATCTATATAATATTTCAGAGTTTTTTAGGGGGCAAATTTAGGAGGGAAATTTTTTAAGAGTTCAAATTGGGCTCCAAAATTTCATTGTTATTTACGGCAATTCCACTCAATGATTTCCAATCAATTGTGTTCTACATTTTTGGTAATACGTTTGTGGTTTCAATCAATCCAGTTGTTAAAGTTTTATTTATTGTTTTGTTTCTTACAAACAGATTCTTATTTCAAATTCAGTATGGTGTATAACCAGTATTCGATTTTGATAACATGTTCAATCAATTCGGTTGTTGAAGCTTTATTTACTGTGTTCTATATTTTCGATTTTTATCCTTTTTATTTTATATATATTTTAGATTTATCCGTGTGTATACACCGGTTTTAACCTAGTTTATAATGTAATCAAGCAAGCAACTCAGTTCAATATTCAAATCAGTTTCTAATATCATAATGTATAGAGTAAGGTGTGGTTTTATCAACAATTGGGTCGATCAATTATAATTGATTTGGGGAAATGGATGGATTCAAGTTGTTGGGTTTGTGATTGGAAACAGAGGAGAGCGGCGAAGTCACCGACGTTACACAAGAAGAAAAGAGCGGCGACGGTGGCGGTGATGGTGAGAATACAACAAGTGATGGAATTGAATTGACTAAAAAAATTTTTTTAGAACGTCAATTGAATTGAGTAAATGGGAGTTGATAGTGTGTAATTTAAGACACAGGAAGAAGAAGAAGAAGGTTAGATGACAGTTTGAAATTAAAAACAAAGCTTCTTTGTTTTTTATATAAAAAAGTCTGTTATACCTTTTTAAATAATGATCTACTAACAGTCAATTTAATGAAAAGATGCAATAACCAGTTTTAAAAAATGTAGGGTTGAAGAGGGTTTAAATATTGTAGCAAATCGATCTTTTCTTTAACCGACCAGTTTGATATGTCTGATGTGTTGAAAGTTAATCCTACTTAGTTTAAATGTTTAGAATTGTCTAGTAGGTTTATCTAGTTGGTAGATAGAGTCTGACTAGGATTAATTTTGGGATGTCAAGTTTTATAAATATCAAGAAAGAGTGATCTTGGTTGGTTCAGATCAAATTTAGTGTTCATGTTCTTGAGCCTGATTTCCAACATGATCTCCTCTACGCGTGTTCATCAATGCCTTGCTTGGTGTTAAACGTGTAGGGTTAACCTTGATGGCTTATGATTAATCTTCATAAATTTTCACAATGACATTTTGATAACGTTTAACATCTTTTATGAATATTTTTCTTTATTCCAGGTTCTCGTAGCAACTTGAGAATTAAATTGGGTACGTTTTGTCTCATTTAACTATTATTTATATCCTCACATTTTTTCAAATTCTGTTAAAACAGTGAGTTTATCATTTTCTTTATCACAGGTATAGGACTTGGATCTGCATTGCTATTATCTGTGTTTATGTTCATGGTATGTTGTATTTTGAAATTACCGCCAGCGAGAAATGTTGCAGCCTTGCTAAAGCATAAAACCGAGGATGACAAAAATATTGAGGCCTTTGTCATGCATTATGGTTCCTTAAGTACGAAAAGGTACAAGTACAGTGAAATCAAGAAAATGACAAACTCGTTCAAAGTCAAATTAGGACAAGGAGGTTTCGGACAAGTGTTTAAAGGAAAATTATCAGATGGTAGACTTGTGGCGGTGAAATTATTAAATTCCTCGAAAGCGAATGGACAAGACTTCATAAATGAAGTTGCAAGCATTGGTAGGACTTCTCATTTTAACATTGTTACTCTCTTGGGATATTGTTTCGACTATAAAAAGAGAGCACTTGTATATGAGTACATGCCAAACGGATCACTAGATAAGTTTATACATAGCGACAAGCATATAGAGGCAAATGAACGCATAGGGGTTACAAAATTGTATGAGATAGCACTTGGGGTAGCACATGGTCTAGACTATTTGCATCGTGGGTGCAACACTCGGATTTTGCATCTTGACATAAAGCCCCATAACATCCTTCTTGATGAAGTTTTTTGTCCCAAGATAGCAGATTTTGGGCTTGCTAAGTTGTACTCACGGAAAGAGAGCATTGTTTCCATGTTGGAAGCTAGAGGAACAATCGGTTATATTGCACCTGAAGTTTATAATAAAAACTTTGGAGGAGTCTCGCATAAATCTGATGTGTATAGCTATGGGATGTTGTTACTAGAAATAGTAGGAGGAAGGAAAAATGTTGATGTTGGTGTTGGTTCTGGCCGAACTAGTGAAATATATTTTTCTGATTGGATTTACAACCGTCTTCACAAGGATGAATTCCTATTAGATAGTGTGACGACTACAGAGGAAAATGATTATGCAAGAAAGATGACAATAGTAGGTTTATGGTGCATACAACCTGCTCCGAATCAAAGGCCAACCATTAACGAAGTGATAGAGATGTTAGAACGAAGCACAGAAGCGTTGGAAGTACCGCCAAAACCGTTCTTTTCTTCCCCTTCAAGATCTCCATCTACCATATATAGCACATCAGAAAGCATAACAAATATAACATAGTTAAGATTGTTGTGGATATCTGTCAAATGCGAACATGGTTGCATCTGCACTTATATTCTTTCTTTATTAAAAAACACTAGACACATGCCATTTAATTTAAATTAATACTGTGTATGGTTGTGACAAAGTTATATATTATTTGCATATACTTTCTTCTATCCCTTCTTGATCCTTTTGAGTATCAATGGCGATTTATGAGCTATAGAATTGATTTTGTGGGTTGGAGAGATTTTCGGATGACCTCAATATTGTATTATATACCTAATGCCTAAGGTAGTTAATCTAGTGTAAAGAAATTAGTTCTTAATTGTATTATATACCTAATGCCTGAATAGGGAATTAGTATGATGATTATCAATATTGTCAACTACACACAACTCTCAGTTTGGGGTCGCATTGGCACATTTAACGTCAACTACGTCTACTTAACTCTTACGTAATATCCGTCCTTAGATCAAAATCGAGAAATGGGCCTATGTTACAAACAGGAAATACAAGTTTACCTTCGAGGCCCGAATATTAATTATGTCGGTACTTTAGTTTGGTGGCATTATTGCAACTATATGACGACAACTACGTTTGCCTAAAAACATATTATTTTTTAGTCGTTCAAGTACCATTTTATCTCTTCCAACCACAACTCATTAAAATTACTCTAAAATATACAGACCCACTTAAGGGCTGTTTGTTTACCTCTTAATGGTTCAGTTCAGTGCTTAACCATTCAGCATTCAGCATTCAGCATTCAGAGCGTTTGTTTCAGAAAAAAATAGCCTCTGAATGGTTCAGTTAAGTGATGAATGGTTAAGAGACTGAGAGATGCTGAATGAAACTGAATGGAGCATATACTAACTTTATACTCATCTGAAGTTGTATCCCAATATCCATCTTATACCTCTTAACCATTCAGCACTTAATGATTCAGATTTTGCCAAACAGCCCCTTAGAGGTGTACCGTGTACAAAACGATTTTGGTCAACAAATACAATGCGAAGGTAAAAGAAATATGTTGTGGAGATAATTATATAATAGAATGTTACAAATACATATTGACAGAGACTTATAAGCCATTACAGAACCGAATATATTATATAATACAATGTTCTTCACTCATCTTAAATTCCTGATGATCAATAGTTTGGAGCTAATTAAACTTCACTGAGTGAAAAACATGAGTTGCATTCAATATTATCCACTTGTCAAGTGGTACACCAAAACACTTTTGGTATATGTATATAACTATATGTACCAATTAAAGGCCAAAACAAATGAATGAATTGAGCTATGGCAAAAAGGACTTGTATACACACCTCCATTTATAATAACACCAAAAGTGCAGTGTGTTAACAACATAATTAGTATTACCAAACATTAAATTGTTGCAATTGAATATCTTGAGCCTGCAAATCACCCGCTTGAAACCGACAGCGTCGAGGTACTCCAAGCGACTGCTACAGAATCCGGAGACATATTCGCAGAATAATTCTTCATCAAGACTGCATCATCACAAGCTCCATCCAACGACACATCCTTCTTGTCGACCTTGCTATACATCCCATTCTGAATTCCAAGTAAATATTCCAACACTTCATCCATTGATGGTCTGCAATCCCTCTCATTTTGCAGGCATTGAAAAGCCAGTTCCGCCACTGCATTGATCATCTTTCTAACTTCATCTTCACTTTCATATCCAAGATTCGGGTCAACAAGCTCATGAATTGCATTATTTTGGATCTTGCTCAAAGCCATGCTTGATAGGTTTATTTCATGTCGATGTCGGGTAATATCCACAGCCGGTTTTGATGAAATAAGCTCGACTAGAACCACCCCAAAACTATAAACATCACTTTTATTAGTTAACTGATAGCATTCGTGATACTCAGGATCCACATATCCTGGGGTACCTTGTGGCGCGGTAGAGACATGGGTCACATTACTAGGGAAAAGACGCGATAATCCAAAATCGGCTACCTTTACCGTGAAATTATTGTCTAACAAAATATTGTTGGTTTTAACATCTCTATGGACAACATCTGAAGCATGAAGGTAGACCAAAGCACTTGCTGTTTCTAAAGCAATGCTCATTCTTGTGGTCCATGTTAATGAACCAGGCTTCGCCTTTGCTCCATGGAGATGGTCTGCAACGGTTCCATTTGGTATGTATTCATACACGAGTAGAAGCTCACGGCTATGGTGGGTGGTGCAACCATATAGAGTCACAAGATTTCGATGGCGCAGACGAGCCAAAAGTGCCACCTCGTTCATGAATTGTTCTACTCTTTTGTAATTATTTTCGTATAAGCGTTTGACAGCCACAACACGTCCGTCTTTGAGTTTCCCTGCACATATAGATAGATATTTTTGAATGATGTAAATATTAAGCACTCAAATCAGAGTGCTATGTATGAATGAGATATTATTGGGTATGTATGTTGTAGAATCAGTCATAAACTATATGCAGTTATGCATACCTTGGTATACTGTACCAAAACCACCATCCCCAAGTTCATTTTTTTCGTCAAAATAGTTTGTAGCTTTCTCAAGCTCTCGGTACTTGAAGATTGGGACACCATGATAGGTTCCATTCTTCTCAGGATCCACAATTGATGATGAATACGATGAAGTTTTACGTGACATGTATGATGAGCTATAATATCGTCTCTTGTTATTTCGTCTCTTCCAAAAATAGAAAACCACAAACAGGACAAAAACCGTGAATCCAGCAGAACAGAAACCTATAATAAGCTTCCGTTTCAAGTTTATACGCGAACCTGGAACATTCGAAAATTGATCTATATATTATTACAAGAAATTCAAAACATTTCAAGATATTCAAGAATAAGATGCATGCATTACCAAGTTCCTCACAATTGCTACAATTCCACTCCAAAACAAAACCTTTTCTTAAAACTTCAATATAAGATTCATACAACAACACTTTAAGACTATCGCCATGAACAGGTACTTGAACCACACTTTGACATGCATCTATAGAATAATTATTTTTTTCCAAGATTTCAGGGTGGAAGACAGCAAAAGACGAAAAACTAGTGCCATTAGAAGCACAATCAACCGCATACTTCTCTTCCTTATAACGAGATGAACAATTGTAAAAAAAGAACAGGCCAACTGATTCATCAGATTGGCTAAAAGGGGTTCCATGGAGGCTAAAGTTTGTTAGAGGAGTTGGGCACGTATTAGATTCATTGATAGCGTTTGCATACGCAAGAACGAACGAATAGTTGTGATGAAATATGTCTTTTATGACATAATCTTGGTTAGAGATGGTAACGATGGGACGATAGTTTTTGCATGTAATATTGAATTGAGGTGATCCACATGAAGGTTGTTGTAGTTGAGAAATCCAAAAGGGGGAGGTTATGTTTGGTCCATTTCCACAGTTTTGAGGGACACAAGATGTTGAATTGCTATCAAGTACTGATGCACAATCAACTGTTAAGATTGAGAAAATGATGATGAAATGGGAGATGAAATGAAGATCCATATAACTATGAGGATTTGAGAGAAGAACTGAAGATGAACAGAGAAATGTGAATTTGGGAGGGAAGTGTGTCACTGTTATATATAATGTATTTTGTAAGTTTTGGATTTGTTGTCTTTTGAGTAAAGTCTTTATGGGTTCATATAGAAATATTATAGTATTTGATGCTTTTGTTTTGTTTGTAAATTGTGATCATGATTACAAGTTTGAAAAGTGGTCATTTAAATTAACATAGCATGTAGTATAATTGTGGTTGGTTACATTTTTAATATTATTATGATAGTAACACCATAGACTCTTATATGAGAACTAACTAGAGTAAGGAAGTGTCGAAGCTCGAAATTAAGATAGCTTTACGCGTTCATATGATAATGACATGTATGTTTTGCTAATTTAGTGTGACTTAGTTATTTTTTTTAAAGCGTTTGAAACTATCTTTAATATTCGAGTTATCCTTTTTTAGACAGAATATCACATGTTCATACTAATTTTTATGTTTTATGTCTGACTCACACAAACACCATCAACGAGAAACTCACCATTGTAGGAAAACGCCCTTACCCAGCACGGAAACTATCATGTCTCAATTACGACTTTGAACGCAAAACCTCCTAATTAATTTTAATGTAAATCTTAGGTGCCTTAAATCAACCTTTCTAAACATTTATATAACTTTTTTATGACAGTAAATTATATATATGTGATTTTTAGATGAACCTAAGGGTTTTACGTGGCATGGTTAAAGGTTCATGTACAGTTCTTTCTTTGAAACAGTTTGTTGACGAGTTTCGACTACGATCAACTTGGCCCGTAAGGAGGGTTGTGGTGAGCATCCGTTGCGTTCGCAGTAATGAGACTCGGGGAGCCCCAATGTTGACGAAAAACACTTACTGGTATTAAAGGCAGTGTTTCGATCTCGTTCCATGCACCTCTAAATGCTTTGATCATAAACCGTTGCATCATAATCATAAAAAAAATTGTGATTTTTAGAATGAATGACATGTGTCTGTAAGTGTAATACCCTAGGCAAATCCCACATCGGCCGTGGGCAGGAGAGATCTGGGATTTATAAGGAATGTCCAACCTCAAATACCAACAACGCGTTTTGGGGCTTAATGCTAGTGGATGAGTGGAGAACTCCACAGTTAAGCGTGCTCGGATGACAGCAGTCTTAGGATGGGTGACCATCCTGGGAAGGTTTCACCCGGGCAACCAAAAGCAAATTCGTGAGCTCTAATATAGCAAAAGCGAACAATATTAGTGGTATGAGGGGCCGGATGTTACAGTAAGGGTTTGGTGAATGTTGACTTGAATGGTGTTTAAAGTCATGGGGTAGGGTCAAAGGCCATTGTTTCAACCGAAAGGTTATTTTAACTCTGAGTGTAGATTGGTTGGAGTAAAGATTCATTTTTTTCCACGTTTCACATTGCAACAAAACCAAATCATCACGCGTAAAAGAAAATAATAATATATTGTTTGGAATTTTTGTTTTATAAAGGGGTTTTCTAATATGTGCCCTAAGGGCACATATAACATGTTTTTATTATGGTAAGTATTCTTATTAATTAGATAAATATTCTACTATTTACCATAATTACCAACAAAATTATGTTTTTATATTTAGTTTTTGTTGGTAAATATGGTAAGTAGTAGAATATTAATGTAATTAGTAAGAATACTTACCATATTAAAAATTTATTATTTATGCCCTTAGGGCACATATTAGAAAATTCCTTTATTAATTATTGAAACAATGGATTTAAATAATCCAAACCATTTGGTAGCCGTCATCACTTTCTTAAAATATGTTTTGACGGTTATAACTTTTATTACTTTTGTCACTAACCTATCGCTGCTAAAAAAATTTAAGGGTATTAGGTTTTTTCAAGTTACAGACTGATGTTTTAAGATTTTGATACCGTTAGATTTAAACACCCTATTAAAGCATGGTTTCGTGTTTGGAGCACCGTTTCAAGGTAATTTTATATCAACCAACTTGTATTCTTCTTCCATTCGAAAACCCTATAATGTAATGTTCTAAAATTCCAAAGAACACTTAACGCTATCAAAAAAATAAAGAGCAAGCAGTTGGTGGCAAAAATGATAATTGTTGGACCACCAACAAATATTGTTGTACTCGAGACTGGTAGCGACAAATACCAAATTATAATTCGAATTATTTAAATTCATTATTTCTTAGTAGAAGTTTGGATTTTAAAAATCTGAACTTTTACATATTAGTTGGCAGCATTTTTAACTGAAAAAATCTTGGTGGAGATCCCAACTTTTATAGTATAAGTGTATGTTTTCATTGGCATGCTCTGAAATAACTGTGTTTCTAAGTGGAGGACCAACACGTTTTTAGTCTAACAAGTAACAACCATCATGCGCTTTAGACCAAACGTTCATGCTGACCCACATTAAAGCGTACGTATTAATACATTTAGACTTAAATGGACACCTAATGCAAATGCGATCAGAAGGATGTAAGAAATTGCGATTGTAAGAAGCAATGGCGGATCTTAAACTCATATATTATGGGACTGAAATTTTTTTAATACAAATAATACACGGTAAAAACCATTTTGAAGGAGCGAAATTAACATGTATAAAAAAAATTTAAGATATTAAAGTTAAAACTAATATTACTGACGAAAAAATGCGAAGGGACAACGGCCCCCTCTGTCCCGCAAAAGGATCCGCCCTTGGTAGGAAGGGAAACCGGGAAAGTGTGGTAGAGGTATTGAAATAGTCAATGGAAGTGAGGTAGCATGAAGTTTCCATGTTGGAACGAGTGGACAAGAAGATATATAGAAACAACTATATATTAGTACGTTTGACTTTTGGGGGTTGTTGAATATAATTAATGTTCAATTACAATTTACAAATTTAATTTGAATCAGTCTCCTATTTGAAAGTGTGCCTTCAAACTTCTATCGTTCATACGTTACCGTTTAAAAAAAAAGACGCTTGAGTTTTCTTGTTTTTTCGAATATTTGAGAACCACAAACCGTGTTGACTGCGGTCTAAAATATTATCGAATAAATTAACTTCTGACAGCTAGCATATCAGTTATAGTTTTGAAACCCCACGACTAAGATTTTTTATTAGCTAACTAAAGTCTAAAACCATAGATTTGTTTAATTAACAGCTACTTAGACAGGATTTTGTGAGTTCATTACTATATCGTGTAATTAAATTATAACCATATCTTGAACTAATGATGTAAAAAAGTCTAATATAACCAAGCAAAGGTAAAACTGAAATTTAAGTTAAGGGTGTTGTAACGACTTACCTTTACAGTAGTCAAGGCTGATGATCTCGCCCGGGCAATAACACACGAACCCTGTCGAATTATTGTAACCGCAATGACCGTCGGTCTCTTCACACTTATCGCAAGCATCCGTCTTCATCCATTGTAGCATAAAACCATTTTCCAAAACTGCGCTGAAATTCGTTTGAAGAGTAGGTATTAAGTTAATGAACTCACGGGTGACTGTTGTGACAACAACATCCTCACAAGAGTATCTATCCCAATCCCGAAAAAATTCCTCCCTATTCGTATCCGTATCTAAGCAAGTCTTTCGAGCATTTCGTTCCAAGCATGATATCTCAGTTGCAAAGGGAGGGCATCCATTGCAATCGAAATGAAAACTTATATTCACGTTATACGTCGTGAAATTCAAAAGCGAAGTTCCCATGGTAATATTATGGCGCACCCTAGGACATGTGTCGGGGTCTCTGATGGCCCGAGAAACGTCGTAGTCAGCTACGAAGATTGTTTCGAATGTATAGTCTATTTCCTTGACGTAGTACAAATCGCCACCTAAAGTAATTGTTGAAATATTCTGTTGATCATCGCTGCAACTAATCCCAAAGCCGTCGTAACCGCAGAACTGGGTGGTGGATTGAGAGTCGTTCTTCCAAAAGGGGTATTTGATAGTCACATTACCGCATGTGTATGAAGAGCAAATTTGGCTAGTTATGTTATTTGATTGTGCAGGCAAAGGCAGGTGGATGAAGATGAAGATGAACAAGAACAAAAGGTGGATGATCAGGTGATGATCAAGGTAGAGAAATAAGTGAGACATCATTTTAGAAATTAATGTTAGAAACAACAAGTCCACACCCCCCTCTATTCTATATAATAAAATGTATATATAATAATAATATATTAATAATAGTAATACGTACCAAACTGAATTTGCATTTATTTCTTTACTTTTTTAATTATAGATTTCTACCTGAAAATAATATTAATATTAATATATATCTAAATTCCAAGTACAAGAAATATATATATATATATATATATATATATATATCTAAATTCCACAAATCAGAACTTTGGGGCTGTTAGGCAAAATCTGAATCATTAAGTGCTGAATGATTAAGATGTCTGAACCATTAAGAGGCTCTATCAACGGAAGGGATATTGGGGTAGAACTTCAGGTGATGTTAAGTTTGATATAAGCTCCATTCAGTTTTATTCGGCATCTTTTAATCTTTTAACCATTCAGCATTTAACTAAATCATTCAGATGCTCTTTTTTTATGAAACAAACGCTCTGAATGCTGAATCTGAATGATTAAACACTAAACTAAACCATTAAAAAATAAAACAAACAGCCTCTTAGAAAGGTTCACACATAAAAAAGTTGTAGTTTGTCTTAATTAACTTAGGTGAATTAAATGTGATGATCATATGAATTGTAAAACATATTGTATTGCCTGATTAAAGAAGTAACTTTAGAGATGGTATTTTTGACGAAATTTAGCAAAAGTTGAATTCGTCCACATGAGAAATTGGAATAACCATAAATGTCTCTTAAAAAATGTTTTAAATAAACTATTATATATGCATGTATCGATTAATTTGACAAGAGTACGTTTGTGATAAGATGATCAATAGTGTTTTTAAATTTAATTTAGTTAGTCACTTTCATTTTACAGTTTAGTGGTACGTGGTGGGAACATCATTGTGGATTCAGCCGCGGCTACTACGGCTTTACATGACTACACCCACCGCCATGGCGTTTTATTATAGCCGCATCAGTTTTCTATTTTTTTTGTTTTTTTTTATTTATTTTTTAATCATATTTTGTATGTTTGTTTTGTCAATTAGTAAGAGTAGTTGAGGCTATCTAAAACTACTTATGTAAATTTCATGTTTAATTTGATCTCATATATAGTTTCAAAAGATCAAAACACGAATAATATTTCGCTATCATTCCTATTCTTGTTATTTTCTTTCTTAATTATTTTATTTTTATTAAATTTATAAATAGTTTTACGACTTTACACCGCTACGTATCTAGTAATCTTAAATTGTAACTTGAAATACATATAATATTTTTAACGAAGTCACATTAAGCATGCGTGTCACATCTTGAGATATATACCACACATTACTATTTTCACATCCTTTCCTTTTTCATGAAAAGAGAGATCTCTCTGTGGTGCACTAACGATTGTTGCCTGTAGTGTGGCGCGGTTGTAATGTCGTGGGTGGACGACGCTAGAGTCTGGTGATGGTCGTTAATCTTGGTATCTTTGTGGCCTTCGCATTGCTCGATCAATGTTTTAGAGCTTCCAGGATTGAATAGTAATTGGTTGTGATATACTGATATACCTTTCTGTCCTGGAACCTGCAAATCAGCCGCTTGAAGTCGACAGCGTCGAGGTACTCCAAGCGACTGCTACAGAATCCGGAGACATATTTTGCGAATAATTCTTCAACAAAACTTCATCATCACAACCTCCATCCAACGCATCGTTCTTGTTCTTGTTGTACATCCCATTCTGAATTCCTAGTAAACATTCCAACACTTCATCCATTGATGGTCTGCAATCCCTCTCATTTTGCAAGCATTGAAAAGCCAGTTCCGCCACTGCATTGATCATCTTTCTAACCTCATATTCACTTTCATATCCAAGATGCGGGTCAACAAGCTCATGAATTGCATTATTTTGGATCTTGCTCAAAGCCATGCTTGATAGGTTTATTTCATGTCGATGCCGGGTGATATCCACGGCCGGTTTTGAAGAAATAAGCTCCACTAGAACCACTCCAAAGCTATAAACATCACTTTTATTAGTTAACTGATAGCATTCGTGATACTCAGGATCCACGTATCCTGGGGTACCTTGTGGGGCGGTAGAGACATGGGTCACGTTACTGGGGAAAAGACGCGATAATCCAAAATCGGCTACCTTTACAGTGAAACAACTGTCTAACAAAATGTTGTTGGTTTTAACATCTCTATGAACAACATCTGAAGCATGAAGGTAGACCAAAGCACTTGCTGTTTCTAAAGCAATGCTCATTCTTGTGGTCCATGTTAATGAACCAGGCTTCGCCTTTTCTCCATGGAGATGGTCTGCAACGGTTCCATTTGGTATGTATTCATACACGAGCAGAAGCTCACGGCTATGGTGGGTGGTGCAACCGTACAGAGTCACAAGATTTCGATGGCGCAGATGAGCCAAAAGTGCCACCTCGTTCATGAATTGTTCTACCCTTTTGTAATTGTTTTCGTATAAGCGTTTAACAGCCACAACCCGCCCGTCTTTGAGTTTCCCTGCACATATAGATTGAAATTTTGAATGATGGTGTAAATATTAAGTTCTCATAATCAAACTACTATGAATAGGGTAGAATTAGAGTCATGAACTATTTTCATACCTTGGTATACTGTACCAAAACCACCATCCCCGAGTTCATTTTTTTCGTCGAAATAGTTTGTGGCTTTCTCGAGCTCACGGTACTTGAAGATTGGGACACCATGATACGTTCCATTCTTCTCAGGATCCACCATTGATGATGTATGCGATGAAGTTTTGCGTGACATGTATGATGAGCTATAATATCGTCTCTTGTTATGGCGTCGCCACCAGAAACAGAAACCAAAACACATGATTATAACCCCGAATACAGCAGAACCGAAACCTATACCAAGCTTCACTTTCCAATCTATAACCGAACCTGGAAACATTGGAAAATTGACATGTTATTACAAGAAATTCAAAACATTTCAAGATATTCAAGAAAAAGACGGATATATAATTACCAAGTTCCTCACAGTTGCTACATTCCCACTCCAAAACAAAACCTTTTCTTAAAACATCAATATAAGATTCATACAACAACACATTAAGACTATCAACATGAACAGGTACTTGAACCATACTTTGGCATAAATGTATAGAATAGTTATTTTTTCCCAAGATTTCAGGGTGGAAGACGGCAAAAGATGAAAAACTAGTGCCATTAGAAGCACAATCAACCGCATACGTCTTGTTATTATAAGGAGATGAACAATTGTAATAAAAGAACAGATCAGTTGATAAATCAGATTGGCTAAAAGGGGTTCCATGCAGGCTAAAGTTTGTTAGAGGAGTTGGGCACGTATTAGATTCATTGATAGCGTTTGCATACGCAAGAACGAACGAATAGTTGTGATGAAATATGTCTTTTATGACATAATCTTGGTTAGAGATGGTAACGATGGGACGATAGTTTTTGCATGTAATATTGAATTGAGGTGATCCACATGAAGGTTGTTGTAGTTGAGAAATCCAAAAGGGGGAGGTTATGTTTGGTCCATTTCCACAGTTTTGAGGGACACAAGATGTTGAATTGCTATCAAGTACTGATGCACAATCAACTGTTAAGATTGAGAAAATGATGATGAAATGGGAGATGAAATGAAGATCCATATAACTATGAGGATTTGAGAGAAGAACTGAAGATGAACAGAGAAATGTGAATTTGGGAGGGAAGTGTGTCACTGTTATATATAATGTATTTTGTAAGTTTTGGATTTGGAGTCTTTTGAGTAAAGTCTTTGTGGGTTCATATATATAGTATTGGATGCTTTTGTTTTGTTAAGTAAATTGTAATCATGAATATATATAAGTTAGAAAAAAGAGTCAATTATACATTGTATTCTAATTGGTTAATATCTCTATCATATAATTGTGAACTAATTGGAGTATGGAAGTGTCCAAACGTGTAAGATATTTTACAATTTAGAACCGTACAAGGAGAGTTTAACTTAAGATATAATTAAGTATTTAGAACTAAAATTACTTTTCGTGTGAAATTCTTTTTGTCATATTACTTTTGACTAAAGAATAAGATAAAGAGGTTTGTTTATGTTGTCAAATATGTATATTTTAGCCGTGGTAAAAATGTGTTTTTGACATGAATGACACGTGTCAGTTTGAGTTTGTTGAATGTTGACTTGGATCGAGTTTAAAGTCATGAGGTGGGTGTGGGTCCCTGACTAATGTTTAATGTTTTAACCGAAAGCATATATTTTTATTCCACGCTTTCACATTGCAGGAAACCCAAATATCATACTTTTCGGTAGAAAATTAACAAAAGGAGACTAATCAGTGTTATACATACTCGTTAATCATCTTTTTGTCTAATAATCTAATGGCCGAGTGATCAAAGGGAAAAGTAAGAAAATTGTTTTCTTGAAAGTCCTGAGTTTTAGCTCTGAAATTAACGAATACTAACTTCATACTAACTACTAAACTATTAACTTACCGATTAAAAATAAAATATTGATTTCATAGAATAGACATAATGTTTATATGTAGCAATGGTCTATATTGCTATTTTAATCCGTAAATTAGTATGTTTTAGTGATTGAATTTGAAGGTTGAATAATAACCTTGATATATAATTAATTAATAAAGTTAATTTTAAAAATCGATACTCATATAACAAATTAAAAAATAAGTAAACGGAGAGAGATATCGTACTGTGTCGTGAGAACGTTCTCCACAGGTAACACCTTGTGTTGACACATTCAACACTAAGTTATCAAAACAATATTCTATTGTCAATTATTATTACTTAAAAAAACATATATATACAATACAAAATTATGACTTAAAATAAGGTTTGTTGTATACTTATATATATCCCCCTACCAAGTTATAGTGGGCATTTTTTAATTCTTAGTGGTGTGTTTGTATCAAATAAAAATAAATAAGGGATGTTATATGACCTTATGCTTATGCAGCATCTGATCGATCATTTGAAATTTATTTTACTAAGACTAATATGTCTTAGTTTTTTTTTCAAATGCAAATCACTTAAATTCGTCACTATATAAAAGAAGTGATTTTACTGTTTATATTCAAACACTATATTTAAATAATCTTAATTAATTAACTCTCAATATTCTTACCACAAGTCCTAATAATTTACTATAATATCCATATACATATATGTTCATGCTTGAATAAAGTACGATGCCACATCTGAGACCAATACCATACTTACCCATCTGTGATAAATTCAGGAATATATATAGTATTATTTAAAAACAAAATAAATGATATTTAAACTTGTTAAACTGATAAATATTTAAATATTTGAAAATGTTAAAATTATTAAGTCTTTGTATTTAATATTTGAAGTCGTTTTTTTGTACGACTTTATGATCAGGTTTGTGTGGCTTGAATCCTAGCTAGGGGATGAATTTAGAAAAAATTGTTTTAACTACCTAAAATCATAAAGATTATAATTAAGATCCAAATTTATATATAATCAAATATATAAATAAAACAGGCAACACGTATAGTATGATTTTATAATTAAACAATAGGCTGTTTGGTAAAATCTGAATCATTAAGTGTTGAATGATTAAAATGTCTGAAATATTAAAGGGTTCTATCAATGAGATGGATATTAAGGTAGATTTCAGGTGAGGATAAGTTTGGTATATGTTTCATTCAGCATCTTTTAATCTCTAAATAATTCAGCACCTAACTGAACCATTCAAAGACTCTTTTTTTATGAAACAAATGCTTTGAATGCTGAATGCTGAATGACTAAATACTAAACTGAACAATTAAAAGATGAAACAAACAGTCTCATAGTAGCACTTACCATCATATGAAGCATGTGTAAAACATGAGTCAATATCAATGGAAGTGAGGTAGCTAGCATGAAGTTTCCACGAAGGAATGAAAGGACAAGAAGAAAGAAATTAATAACTTGACTTTTGACTTTTGGTGTTGTTGAATATTCAATTGCAAAATTAAATTGAAACTGAAGGATAGACCACTCACAACTTGTGTGTTCATACGTTAACAACCATTAAAAAACACGTCGATTTTGCTGTTTGTCGTGTTGACTAATGGGATTTTGATTAATACTAAGTAAGAGATTAAAAGTTGTGAATTAAAAAGATCGAGTTACCTGGTTTACAGTCGACCCTGTTGTTTATGGTGCCGTCGGGACAAAAACACCTGAAGCCCGTTGTGCTATGGTTACCACACTTGCCACCTGAGTTTTCGCACTTGTCGCATTTATCCATCTTCTTCCATTGTAGCGCGAAACCTTGTTCCAAGACATTTTTGAAACCGGTATTAAGATTAGTCATGACCCGGTCAATGTTCTCCTTGTACCCTGCTGTCACCACTACTTTATCACATTTAAATTCCTCCCAAATCAAAAATTCATCCATATTCGTATTCATGACATGAACACAAGACTTGGTTTCAATGTTACTCATGCACGGTATCTCTTGTGCAAAGTGAGGGCACCCATTAACGCAATCGAAATGAAAACTTATATTAACGCTATTCGTCGAATAATCAAAAGGCAGGCTTCCTAAGGAAATGTTATGGTCAACCTTAGGACATGGTTCCTGTACTTCAGCAACCGGAGAAACATCGAAATCGGCCAGGTAGATGGTTCCCAACGTGTAGTTTATTTCGCTGACGTAGTAAAAATCATCGTCCAATTTAATTGACGAAATATTCGGATGACGACCCTCATTGAAGCATTTGATTCCAAAGCCTTCGTAACCGCAGAATTGGGTGTTGGATTGATCATCGTCCATCTTCCAAAAAGGGTAGCTGATATTGACATCTCCACATGTTTGTAAAACGCAATTGGGGTTGGTTGTATTTTTAGATTGTACAGGCAGAGCAATGAAGAAGATGAAAAAGAAGGTGAGGATGAGGGGATGATCACGGTAGAGAAATAAGTGAGACATCGTTTTGGAAATTAATGTTAGAAACAAACAAGTCCACACACCTCTATTCTATTGTATATATAATAGCAATACAAAACTAAATTTGCATTTCTTACTTCATTATTTTTATTCTAGTTTTCCACAAGAATTATTCTTTTACTATTTAAATTAAATTATAATATATATATAATTAATTTCTCCAAGTCAAATGTTAAGGTGCTTCACACAAAAAAGTGTTGTATACTTTGTTAATTTGAAATTGTTTGGTAAAATCTGATTAAGTGCTGAATGGTTAAATTGTTTGAATCATTAAGATGTTCTATATATTAATGTGAGTAATGTTGTGGACTTGTGGTAAAACTTCGGATTATGATAAGTTTGGTACATGCTTCATTCAATTCCATTTTGCATATCTTTGTCTCTTAACCATTCGGCATTTAACTGAATCATTCAAATGTTCTTTTTTAATAAAACAAACACTTCAAATGTTAATCTAAATGATTAAACACTAAACTGAACTGATTAAACAAACAATCATTTAATATATTTTAATTCACTTTAATGTGCTCATATGAATTTTAAAGCATATTGGTGTGCCTAATTTAAAAAGTAGCTTTAGCAATGATGTTTTTAAAGAAATCTAGCAAAAGTTGAATTCGTCCACTCAAGAAATTTAAACCATGTCTCTTAAAATATGTGTAAGTAAATTATTATATTTGTATCTATCTATTTAAAGTTAAGTGAAAAATGCATTCATTTGATTTACACTCAATAGCACTTTGCAATCCCGTTTGATTATTTAGACCTTTTGTAACCCTAGGCTTTCTAAAATGAGTCATTTGCATCCCCCGGTTAGTTTGATTGTTAATTGATCGTTATTTTTAACGGTAAAATAGACTATTTATATATAAAAAGAAAAAAAAAATTTATAAGGTCTAAAAAATATATACTTTTGAGTGAAATGCATTAAAAATACAAAAAAATCATGTCCAGAGACGATAAAAAACATAATCATAACAACCCACTGTCGGACAACCATCTGCACCGACGACGTATAAATTTTCTTAAATATTTTTAAATCTCATAAGTTATAAATATGTTTATTTTTTAGGTAAATAGTCGATTTTACCTTTACAAATAACGATCAACTAACAATCAAACTAACCGGAGGATGCAAATAACTCACTTTAGAAAGTCTAGGGTTGCAAAAGGTCTAAATATTTAAACGGGGTTACAAAGTGCTATTGGATATAAACCATAGAGGTGCATTTTGCATTTAATTCATTTATTTATTTTACGTGTTTGTTTGTGAGATGGTGAATACGGAGTAATATTTTTCTATACGGATCAAAAGCGTTTTATTTTCCAACTATCACATTCATCATACAATTTAGGGGTGTGGGGGGTACTATGCGGCTTTGGTCGCGGCTATTATCGCTTCATGTGACCGTACTGTTGCCATCCCAAGGGTTTGTTCCATGGCTTTCTATAGCCGCATCGGCTTTCTATTTAATCATATCGCTTCATGTGACCGTACTGTTGTCATTCCAAGGGTTTGTTCCATTGCATTTTTTTCAAAGCTTTTAGCTTACGTGGTATTATTTGAGAGTTTATCTCACAATAATGATTTTTTATTTAAAATATGTATATAAAATATATTATAATAAAACTAATTACATTTTTTGTCCCCTAATATTTTGAAGAATTCTGAAACATTTAAGAGTATTTATATTTTTAACCCTTTACTACAAAGTGTGTACATGAGTCGGTTTATATATATGATAGAGTTTAAAAATAAAACTTATAGATAAAGTTAATAATAACATACAATTAAAGACATCGGTATTTTATAAATATATATAACATTTTTATACGATTTTTTTAAATAAACTACACCATAAAACTGAGCATTGTATTCTCTTTAATTTGAGTATAATATTGTTATACTAAAAATCTAATTTTTAAAAATATATCATGTGTTCCGGTTTACCACGGTTTTGTCTCAAAACTGAATGGAACATTCATGAACATCCTTAAAAACATCACTTGAATGTTGTGTTCCTGAGCGTAACACGGACACTAAACTAGTTTTATATATATGTTCTATTAATTAATAGGGTACTTGAGGCTATATGGCCGGTGTCATACTGTTACCACTTATGATATTTAAGAATACTTAAAAAGGTGAGATTTTTTTATTTTTGTTATGTGGGTGGTGAAGGTATGTTAAAGTTTCACCCCTCCACCATATTATTGTATGAACATCATGTGATTTTTTCTTTGTACGTTACCCCAACATACAACACGTTGAAGGTCAGCATAACCGTACGTTAGGTGAAGGTTTTGAATGCCATGATCACCATATGTCATGTATTGTTACTTTAGCCCCTTAACATTCCTTTTCTTGCTTCAATAGGTTCCAAATTACTCTCTTACCCCTCCACATACTGCAAAAACATAACAACCACGAAGTAAACTCATTACGCAACCAAAATAATATAAATTCACGTAATTAAACCTTAAAACTCAATTTGTGATCATATTTGTGCAATTGAAATATTATTTGTTCTTTGAAAGAGCTCTCTGTATCACTATGTGTTCATTTGTAGTTCTCACTATTTTTTTGTTGTTGTTTGATCTTAAACAATTAAAAAAGATTCTGTATTTAGTGACTTGTGATTATAAAAACTTGGTGTTCGTATTAACAAAACCGATCCAACAACATTTGTGCTTGATTACGAGCCACGTCATTTTTATCATTTTAATTTTTTTCGAACTGAGCTTTTAAAGTGGAGTCGGACTAGAATTTTAGAAACTTAAGACAATTCTTAGGCATCTCTAATTAAGGCGTTGTCTTTGTGTTTGTTGGTAAAAATCGAAACAAGCCCTGCAACTAGAGCTGGGAAAAAATGGATTTATAACCGAAATCAGAACTGCCTACTGAAACACACAAACTTATTTGGAGCTAATATAATTCATAGGTTTATAATCATTTCCAATTCCTCGGTAGTTACACGAGTTTGATAAAAAAGATCTTTTAGTTGTCAAATTGCCATAATTTTATCTTGTTTAATGAAAATAGACCCTATAGTCCATAAAATTTGTTAAAAATACACTTTTAATTGTCAAATAGGCCATAAATTTGATTTTTTTTAATGAAAATAGACACAAATAAGATTAACCGTTTTAAACTCAATTAGACTAATTATTTTTTATATAAAAAATTATTACATATATATTATATATATTTTTTATTTCGTGCCCCCAAGTACTTGGTGCAGGCACATCTAGCCCAAGCCACCCCTAAACTTGGGCCAAACTAAATCGGTTTTGGCCCAAACCGATTTTGACTTGAAACCAATACGGCAATACCTATATGAATCAGTTTGAGAAAAAACGGTCTAAGAAGTTATTTATAAACATATTATATATATATATATATATATATATATATATATATATATATATATATATATATATATATATAGGGGAGGGATTTTTTACAAAGGGTCAAAACTCTAAAAAGGCTAAAAAGGAATCTGGGGCGTCGGATTATGGTGTTTACGGTCCAGATGAACGCGGTGGCAGTTTTGTAAATATTATGATGTTTTGGTTACGCGCGAGATGGATTTGGGGGTATATTTGTCATTGTGCGTTTTTAACACCACAATTCTAACGCCATGGTGTTTCTTAGATCCGTGTCTTCTGAATCATGGTGTTTTTTACGCTTGAACTGATCACAGTAAAAACAGTTGACATGTTTGGTGTTTTATTTTCACACATCTTTTCATGGCGTTTCTAACTTTTCTCATGGTGTTTCTTAGCACTATCAAATGGGATCTATGTCTTCTGATCATGGCGTTTTTTAAACGCGTTGACGCTAAATGAGATCTGTTCTTCTGAATCATGGTGTTTTTATTGGGTTTTTTCATTCTTTTTTCCTTTACTTAAAATTACTTTTACAATTTTACGCATTGATGTCACACGTAACTTGAACAAGCTTGCGGGTTAGAGCTTGTGCCACCTAGTTGAAAGACTAGAGTTCGATTCCTCTTTGGCTTATTTCCTTTTTCATTTTTTCTTTACATCTTTATTGAGTTTCTTGATTTTTTCCTTTTAGTCGATAACTTTTTTATTCTTTTAGTTTACTTTTTCTTTAGTGTATCGATCTTAACATTTCAAGGTCGTTTTTTCAAATGTTTGTGTTTTCGCTACAATGCTGACTTCAAAAACTGGATGTTCATATTAATTTCACCGTCACACGTCAAGACATATTTACATTTGTAATCACGTATAAATATAAGGTTGTGATATTATGTTAATGTTAAGGTCACATGTCAGAGTTTAATTACGTGTAGGTTGTGATATCATGTTACACGATACATTAATGCCACTAACGTAACAGATCATATGAGTCATTAATGCGCAGCAAAGTCCACATCTATATAATATTTCAAGGTTTTAAGGGAGACAATTTTTGGTGAGGAAATTTTTTTTGTTCTATAATAGGAAATTTAAGAGGGAAATTTAGTGCAATTTTTTCACCATGCATATATAAGTTGATGAAGCTAATTTTTTTAATATTAAATAATTATAATTTTTTAAACATAATGGTTATATTTTTTTATAAGTATTATTATTTAACTCGTGTGTAATACACGATTATTAAACCTAGTAGGGAATAAAACCTAGTTATACTATTAAGTAGTAATACCACATATTTCTTTTTTTCTTTTTTTTTTCTTGTATTGATTTCTTTCTTTAATTCTTTTATTTTTATTAGTCGTATAACTATTAAACGAGAGGGTTCGTAAATTCCAGTTTTTTTAGTTTTAACCCTCATCTTCAAATAATTATACTTTTGGTTGTCTTACTTGACTTTTCACATTATGTTTTTTTGACCCTGCCTATCTTGAACATATAAATTTTTTACCTCTAAAATTTAAATCTATAAAACGACTTCATTTTTTTATAGATTACATTTAGGATTTCAGACTACAACGTACGTGTTATTGTTGCATTCAACATGTAAGACAAACTATTTTTAAGTGTGTAATGATGCGACGATGTGCTGTAACGCCCGACTGAGATCAAAATTTTAGTGTGACCATCCTTTAGGATTTTACGTATGCGAGGCATAAACTTTTCTCTTACCTATGCATAAGTTATGTTAATGTCATGCCAATGTATCAGACAATACTAGTTTTTACGCGTGTGACAAATCAACGATGTCGCCATAACGCACGACAATGGTAAAAATCTTAATGTCATCATTCTAACTTATGTAAAGAACTTAAAAAAGCACGGGGCCCGACACAATCCTAGTTTTGTATTGGGTAGTAAACTTGGTGCTCACCTTTTAACTTTTTTCTTTCTTATTACCTCTTCTTAATTCTTTTATTTTTATTGTATTTATAAATTACTTTTACGACTTTACACCTTAATGTATTAGACATAATACGACAACGCCCTAACATACAACACATAATATCCTTTTTCACGAAGTAACAAAACGCGCCACATCGTGGGGTATGACACACTACATTATTAGAACTATTTTGTCGTTTCAACATTAGGTCATGTTTAGTTGTTTAAATATAGCGTCCGTCATGTATACTCTTTCTTTATCTAAAGAGTTAAGTGTCATTTACACGTTTGTAGTTTACACTTAAATGCACTTCACAATCCTACTTGAAATTTTAGAACGTTTACGATCCTATGCTTTTAAAAGTGAGTTAGTTTCGCTTTCAAAGTGAGTTAGTTTCGTTAAATTGACTGTCACTTGTGCGTATTTCAAAGGGTAAAAATAACATTTCTTAATTAAAAAAACTTACAACGACAATTTGCAATGCAAGCTGCTCCCACATAAAACACTTCCTTCCTTCTGTAGTTCTTCGTGAAACAATTTAAAATCGATCTATTCTTTGCACTAATACTTATCAACTCAATCACAGATTTTCAATTTTGGGCATCAATTTACAAAGTCAATGTAATATATACTCAATACTTGTCAATTACATTATAATGCGAGTTCATATATAACAAGTCGAACACTGCAATACTTTTCTGGAATAAAACAAGGGCTCCCCAACCTTTTCCCCAGCAAGATAGGGAAAAAGAGCCTTAGTATCAATATTTTTTAAAATAAATTTCCAAACACGTTTTTACTTCATAACTGAACATTTTTACTTCGTATATATTAACATTGTAACAAGGTCGAACAATGAAGATGAAGTGGAATTCATTCGAACGTGATCATGATTGCAGTGATGGTTTTATTAAAAAAAATAAAAGAAGTGTAAATAGGTATTTTTACCATTATTTGGATGGTGGTCAACTTAACAAAGGGTTGCAAACAACCTAAAATTTCATGTGTGGATTGCAAAATGTATTTGTGTGTAAACCATGTATGTAAAAATAACATTTAATTCTTATCTAAATATAACGGTTGCAGACATCATAGGCAGGGCTGGCCTTGAGGATTTTGGTGCCCTGTGCAAGACGAGAAAAAAGACCCCCCGCCCCCTCAACACGAAGCACCAACGCAGTCAATTATATAAAGTAAATTTTAATAAAAAAAGAAACGTTTGATAAATAAACATAAGAAAATCAAAGTATTCAAATTAGTGAATTACGTTTTTTGCAGCAGTGGGCTTCCAGTCTTCATTAATCCATAATACATTTGATTGTGTGAGCTTTTAGATGTTTAGTTAATTAGTTATAGTGTGTTTTAGCCTTTAGGTGTGACCTTTAAATCTTTGCTTATTTGTTACATGACTATTGACTAAATATAAGATTTATAAAAAAAAGTTATATAATAAATTTGGTGCCCCCATCACACAAGTGCCCTGTACGATCGCTCATGCCGCACACCCCTCTAAGCCCCCTATGTTCATAGGGTATTTTGTCACTATTACAACCAGCGTAATCAATTTAAAAACATTGGTTGTTATTATCTATTAAAGCATATATATATGTTTTGTGGCCTACCTGCCTAGTATTATGACTAGTACTCGTTAAGGAATATTAACATGTTAGTCTACGAATGCAATTGAAAATGAGATTCAACTTCTATCATTTATACATTATCATTTAAAAAATAAATAAAAAATTGTGGGTTTTCTTTTATCTTTTAATACTTTTCATAATCGCTTGGTAGAGCAATCGGTTCAACATACGCTCGTGTAGTAAAATAAATTTTCTAAAATCTATTAAGTTTTAAAAACCTAAAACGTGTTAGACTACAAAAGGAACTTTGAATGTTACTCAAATGAAATTTCATCACGTCTTTTGAAACAAAAATCAGTCATAACTTAATTTGTATTTAGACGTAATAAGATTTCAAATTCCGTCACATCAATGAAATTTCAACACATGGTAGAAGCGAAACTTATGAGTTGTACCTTTGTACGTTGCCATCCTCAATGGTTTTTGGGTTGAGAATTATAACACATTAAAAACTAGGTTTAATACCCGTGTGTTACACACGGGTTAAATAGTAAAATATATAAAGAAATTAGAACCATTATATTTAACAATTTGTAAATATATAACATTTAAGGAGTTGGCTCCATCAACTTGCATGGTGAAAAATTTAGCTAAATTTTACCTCCCAAACTTCCTATTATAGAAAAAAATCCCTCCAAAAATTGCCCCCTAAAAATTTGATTTATTAGATAGACTAGGTTTAATACCCGTGTGTTACACACGGGTTAAATAGTAATATTTATAAAGAAATTATAACCATTATATTTAACAATTTGTAAATATATAACATTTAAGGAGTTGGCTCCATCAACTTGCATGGTGAAAAATTTAGTTAAATTTTACCTCTCAAACTTCTTATTATAGAAAAAAAAATCCCTTCAAAAATTGCCCCCTAAAAGTTTGATTTATTAGATAGATATGTTATATAATAGTAATGTAACTCCTAAGTTTATGAATTGAAGTGTCTATTAGGTATCATTTATGTCAATGTATCTATAAAGGTGTGTCTCTTAGTGTAACGAAAATAGATACTTGTCTTAGACCATCAAATTCTAATAGGTCACAAAATTTTGTTTATAGCTGATCAAAGTATAAAACGATTCAAAAAACAATAAGTAGTCTGGACAAATGAGATAAAAAAAAAAAGTAAACACAAAACATTAACTAAATCTCAAAATACGTTAATGTACCTAAGAAAAAAAGTCGATGAAAAAACACGAAATTTAGAATTAAACAAAGATAAAATAAAGGTTTATTGTTTCATTTTCGCTTTAGGCCTCCAAAAGCCTTGAACCAGCTCTGTATCTACAAGACATTATATTTTAACTCTTTAATAGTGACCAGGGATGCATTTAAACTTGAATTCGGTGAGGGATATCCAAAACCGAGACAGTTGGACGAGTATGGGTAGTGGGTATCGGGCCGAGTTTTGGATTTTCTTCAGACATAGGACATGTACGAGTTTACGTGATATATGCATTTATTACCTGATTATCCGATCAGGCATACCCGTTTACCTTATTATAAGCTCAAAATAATCTTACTTATTTACTTATTCTACCTTTTTCTTCTCCTACTAAAGTACTCGGCGATTAGGCTATGGTTCTCCTTCGAACCCTAGCCATGACCGAAGAGTATTAGCAAGACAACAACAAAGAAATTTGATTGAATTCGTTCGAAGAGATTGAGCGAGTATTTTTGTGATACCAATACGTCAAGTATACCCAACGCTTATTTCTATAAAACTAATGGGCATACCCGTCGAGTTTTGGACGAAGTATATGACAATTTTCCAATCAAGTATGAGGTTAAAAATACTCCAACTAGTCTTTATAGACATTATAAAAGTATAAAATCTATATAATGTTTGAATTTGATTACGTTAACCAAATTTTCAATACATAGAGCTTTTACAAACCCGAAAACAAATAATCCAACAAGGTGATCCATTTTGATCTTCTTCTACCCAACACACCCAATGTGTCCATTTCGTCACTAGGTTTCGTTAATATTAACAAGCTCGTTTCAATCTTAACATATTACGTCTCCTATGTTAGATAACCTTAATGTGAATTCTAAAGCGCCGTGTAGGAACATATCTTCAAAACATGCGATAGTCTCAAGCCAGAGATGAATTTAACAAGTCCAAAGCAACGTACAAATATTAATGCACACGTACAAGTACCTGAAGCATCATTTTTCTAAATCGGTATAGAAAAAAAAAATTCCTTTACATAGGATGCTGTTTTTTACTTGAGAAATGAAAACGTAAAGCCCCAATCGGTGGTCACGTTGTCGGAAATTAATTTTATTTTATTTTATAATAATAAAATTCAAAGACCCGTTATTCTAAACTTGTAAACCCGACGTCGTTTCAATCCCAATCACAGACATAAATGAATAAATTCAAGATAGCCGTTAACACTCGCGATTTGAATCTTCATTCAAAACCCTTTTTTCCTCACCTTCAACTCACACACAAGTTCGAAATTTTCTCTCTTTGTTATACTCGATCTCTGAAATTGAGTAGTTGAAGATCTGATTCAGGCTTTTGGTGAGCAAATCATTCCTTTGTTAGAGTGTAATTTGATGTAATTTTGTTTATCAATCGTTATTTTGTTAAGTTTCCATTTAGGGTTTCTGATATAATCTGTTTGATTACAAATTGATGATTGTAATAGACTCGTATACCATATATAGATTGTGTGATTGGAGATCTGTGGTTTCTTTTTTTTTAATCGATGCCGAAAAATCCGTTGTGTATTGTGGAATTTGGAAGAGGGAATTATGGAAACAATCTTTGCTAAGTTTTGATTTTTTTTGTTAATAGCAACTGTTTTGTGGTTGTTGTTTAAGGTTTATGTTAGTTATGCATATTTTAAGTGGTTAATTGAAGTAACAACCGAATGGAAATGGAAGAATTAATTTGTAATAAGCATAACAGCAGAATTTAGCTGAACACAAAATGGGACTTTTTGTAGTGTACTAGGGCAGTTAAGAACGTTGGCTATTTGGTCTAACGGTACACGGGAGCTTTCCACTTGTGGAAGGGTGGGTTGAAGTCTCTCTCTGTGTGCTGGACCAATACTCCCTCTGAACTCTAGGTGGAATATAAGATACTCCTAGAGTGGCGGATGAGGGTCGCTTTCTGAACTGCCGTTAAAAAAAACTAGGGCATTTAAGTGAACATTCTGTAATCAGATGTTCAGTGATTTTATGAGATTATATTGTTCCACATCCTTAACTAACAACTGTACTTTGGTTTTAAGATTGTTACTAATGTATGATTGTTAAACTTATGGTCTGTTGTTTAGCTGGGATTAATAACGATGACAATAAAGAGTGTTCCTGGTACACCAGCTTCAAAGATTGAACGAACACCGATATCTACACCTGGAGGGTCAAGAGTTCGGGAAGAGAAAATAGTTGTAACAGTACGGTTGAGACCCTTAAATAAACGGGAGCAGCTGGCTAAAGATAATGTTTCATGGGAGTGCATTGATGACCATTCAATTGTATATAAACCACTCCCTCATGAACGTGTAGTTCAACCATCTTCGTTTACATTTGGTATGCGTTTCAGATGCCAATTTATGAACTTTATTGTTGATCATATAGTTTAAATATTGATCTATGAGCTAATGAACTCGTTTCCTGTTGTTGTAGATAAAGTTTTTGGACCTGAAGCTATCACAGAATCTGTCTATGAGGACGGTGTAAAAACGGTTGCATTGTCTGCGCTAATGGGCATAAATGGTAACTGGAATATCTTTTTAGTTATAGTTTTACTCTTTTGTTCAGATGTCCTTTGATTGTATATGTTTCACATAATTTTCAGCAACCATATTTGCATATGGTCAAACAAGCAGTGGAAAAACATATACCATGCGAGGAATCACTGAAAAAGCGGTTAATGATATTTACCAGCATATAATGAATGTAAGTTATGAGGGATAAATATGTTTAACCTCTTTCTCATGTATAAATTGTAATGATGCATTTTATTTTGGAAGAAAGGGCTAGATTGTTGTTAAACCACAAGTACTTTTTTATTACAGAATCCAGAAAGAGATTTCAGAATAAAAATATCAGGCTTAGAAATCTATAACGAAAATGTGCGGGACTTGTTGAATTCCGAAAATGGGCGCAATCTAAAGCTTCGAGATGATCCGGAGGTAATATCTAAAACATATATTTTCCCCAAATTCAGTCTTGCTGACTGTTGGTTGTAATGCAGAAAGGAACAGTTGTAGAGAAGTTGGTGGAGGAAACAGCCACTGATGATAAACACTTGCGAAACTTAATCAGCGTTTGTGAAGGTAAAATGGAAAATTCTTGAATTCTTTACTTTTGCTTATAGCTTTATTAACTCTTCTATGCTTTTGCAGCTCAAAGACAGGTTGGTGAAACTGCTTTGAACGATACCAGTTCCAGATCACACCAGATTATAAGACTGGTAAGCGTGTGCATTTTGATTCGGAATATGGTCTTCTTATGATTTGTATACATGTGAGGATTCATTCTAAATACTATAATCTGACAATGCAGACAATAGAAAGCACACTCCGGGATACCTCAGACTGTGTGAGGTCCTTTGTTTCAAGCCTGGTATGTTTTATTTTTGATACTTCAGTTTTAGGAATGTGCAATTATGTAAACTAAGGGTAGAATGGGAAACCTGTCTACTTGTATTGGAAGTGGCCTTTTTTTAGGACAAACTAAATGTGTAGGGAGTGTTAGTTATCATGACAAAGACTATAGACAATCAACTGTTCAATTTTGTGCAGAACTTCGTAGATTTAGCAGGAAGTGAAAGAGCATCACAGACAAATGCCGATGGTGCCAGGCTCAGGGAAGGTTGCCATATCAACCTTAGCTTGATGACTCTCACAACTGTGATTAGAAAGCTGAGGTCAGTATATATGTAGAATTGAAACAGTCTAATCATTAAATCTTGATGTGTCTTCTCTTGTTGATTTGTTTTACTCGCTTTTGATTTTATTTTCTCCAAATTCCTGTCATAGACACTTTCTGGATGCGTGTATTTTTAGTTCTTCATCAAATTTAATTATGTTTGATGGGATGAAAATCTGGTTAGTTCTATATCTGCCGTATATCTGCTAATAAGATTATGATGTTTGCAGTGTTGGAAAGAGAAGTGGCCACATACCATACAGGGACTCTAAGCTCACTCGCATCCTTCAACACTCGTTAGGTGGAAATGCCCGCACTGCCATCATATGCACTTTGAGCCCAGCTTCTAGCCATGTTGAACAGTCAAGGAATACCCTCTTTTTTGCTACCCGAGCAAAGGAAGTAACAAATAATGCCCAAGTTAACATGGTACATATACTATTCCCTGGAGATCTTATTTACCTCCTTCTGCACTTAGTCTTTTTCACTAGAGATGGCTAATGGGTAGGCTGCCTTTTGGTACGGCTCAAAACCAGCCTGTTGTGTGGTTTTTGGAGAAACCTTTTTTATCGACAGGTGGTGTGTCAAATATGATTACAAAACTCTTACTATTTCTATGATAGTATGTATTATTTTAATATGACTTAGGAGGTTTTATATTATTTATAAACAGTTAGGCATCAGATATGATTATGATAGTTATGTTATTATAATAAGAGTATAATTTGTGAGCTTGTGTACATTAAGAATAAACTTTGGATGAATTTCGACTCATTTCTTTTGGAGCTATCTATTTTCATTTAACCCATTAGTAAGTAAATGTGTCAGATATGATTATGATAGTTGTGTTATTTTAATAATAGTAAACTTTGCATGACTTTCGACTCATTTCTTTTGGAGCTATCTATTTTCATCCAAACCATTACGTAAATGTGTCTGAATTGCAATTTTTGGTTTCCACAAATATGTTAGATTACAATATTTACCTTCCTGTTCTCATACATATAAAATTGACTATCAATGGCACATGCTAAGGGTGTTGTTTTGTTTCTGAATTTTGATCAGGTTGTTTCGGACAAACAGTTGGTTAAACATTTGCAAAAGGAGGTTTCCAGACTAGAAGCTGAGTTACGTACGCCAGATGTATCTAATGATAAAGATTTAAAAATTCGCCAGGTATATACGAGATAACATTATTTGATTAAGTCAATGGAGTGAGGTTCTAATATTGATTTTTTTAGATGGAAATGGAAATTGAAGAACTGAAGAGACAAAGAGATCTTGCACAGTCACAGGCCGAAGAGCTACGTCGTAAACTTGAAGAAGAAGCAAAGGTTTTACTCCCTTCCTTCTCTTGTTCTAGATTAGCAACAGGTCAAAAGAGCCTAAAGTTTGTCATAGTGCAATTTCGATGCATAAAAACCTCTTCACTAAATTTATTAAGAAAAGTTAAATTAAAATAGTATTAATGGTTTAACTTTTGGAAAAAAGTTGCTTCTCATCCAATCTGATCCAGAAAGATTTCGTTCTCTTTCACTGTTATTGTAGATGTCAAGTCACTTGTAGAGTCGTGCTATGTATTATCTTTAATGAGTTGAAACTTACGCAAGTATATTTTGTAATGCATAGATCTCTTTAATGGTTTTATTATAATAAGCTGAGACCTTATTGAGGAAACTGATTTCTTCAACCATCACAGGAATTGAAGCCACAAGCATCTCCAGCTCCACTGGCTAAGAAATGCTTGTCGTTCTCTGGAACATTACCATCAGTCCTTGAAGGCAGGGAACCCACTCGTTTTGAGAAAACAAGAAACACAACAGTTAGACAAAGTATGAGACAATCATCTACCGCTCCATTCACATTAATGCATGAAATAAGGAAACTTGAACATCTTCAAGAACAACTTGGTGAAGAAGCCAATCGAGCCTTAGAAGTACTACACAAGGAAGTTGCGTGTCATAGGCAAGGAAACCAAGATGCGGCCGAGACCATTGCTAAATTACAAGCAGAAATCCGCGATATGTGTGCAGTGCGTACGACACAAAAAGAAGTTAATGTTAACCACATTGTCCTCGGGGTCAACAAAAGTGTTAGTGCAAATTTAAAAGATGAAATAACCCGACTTGACTCACAAGGAAGCAACATCGCCACATTAGAAGAACAGCTGGAGAATGTTCAGAAGTCGATTGACAAACTGATCATGTCTCTTCCTAGTAATAACAATGCTGATCAACAGTTTAAAAGTCCGTCAAAGAAGAAGAAGTCATCAGGTACATTGACTTCAAGCAATGTGATCAACAAACCCAGTTTTATAAGATCTCCGTGCTCACCCATTTCATCTACACGAGATGTAAGGGATGAAAATAGAGCTCCGGAGGAAGAAGAAGCATTAGTGCCTGAAGAGAAAGAAACGATGAATCCAAAAGGTGAGGATGGTGGAGACGTCTCATCAAAGGAAAATACACCGCATAGACGTTCGAGCTCTGTTAATATGAGGAAAATGCAGAAAATGTTTCAGAATGCTGCCGAAGAGAATGTGAGAAGCATCAGAACCTATGTTACTGAGCTTAAAGAACGTGTTGCCAAGCTGCAATACCAGAAGCAGCTTCTTGTTTGTCAGGTAAACACATGCAAAGTTATCTGAATACTTATTGTGTCAAATACAATAAGACACTAGTTTTCCAGTTTTTTTAAAAAACGTCCAGTACTTCTATAATGGCTTTCATTCTTTTCTTTTTAATTGGCATAACCTCCTTATTAGATTACTTATTTTCTTTTTCTGTGCATGCAGGTGCTTGAGTTGGAAGCCAATGAACAAGCTGGATATGATCTGGAAGCCGAAGACAATACAGCAGATATAGCAGAGGTGTCTCCGTTTCCTTGGCATATCAAGTTTAGGGAACAAAGGCAGACAATAATAGAGCTGTGGGATGCATGTTTTGTATCTATTATTCATAGAACTCAATTCTATATGCTGTTTAAAGGAGATCCTGCTGATGAAATCTACATGGAAGTTGAGCTCAGGAGACTTAATTGGCTACAACAGCATTTGGCGGAACATGGCAATGCGACACCAGGCCGTGGTGCAGAAGAGCCCACAATCTCCATTACATCAAGGTTCTCCCATATTTTCATAATTTTGTTTCCCAATAGCATTTTAAAGGCAAAAACCAGAGTTATACTCTCAACTTGCATTTATTAGTGCCAAAATGGGTACACGTTGGGTTGGGTTTGGTTAGAAGATAAATGGATGCTTAGTTTTACAGGTGAGTCTCATTTGGTTGACCCGAAACAACTTGACCTGGTTCTTCCTGGTTGTACCTGAAACAGTTTCGCTCAAAGTTTTTTTTAACCCTTTTTTAATCTAGTTAGTATAATTGATATAAGGGCTTTAACAAATTTAACTAGCCAAGACAATGGGTGAGTTTTGATCTCTTTTCGTTTTAAGCTATTATTTTTCTAATCTACATGGTTATATAATTCGAGTCGATTCAACCCGTTACCTGAACTAAAACATTTGCAAAATTAACGCTGACATGGTGTCCGGCACATTTGTGTGTGCAGCCTTAGATCACTTAAGCGGGAAAGGGAGTTTCTAGCAAAGAGGCTAGCAACACGTTTGACAAGCGAAGAGAGAGAACTACTATACATGAAATGGGATGTCCCTCTTGAAGGAAAACAACGTAGGATTCAATTTATAAGCAAACTATGGACCAATCCTCATGACGCTGCACATGTACAAGAAAGCGCAGAGATTATTGCAAAGCTCGTTGGTTTCCGTGAAGGTGGAAACTTGTCGAAAGAGATGTTTGAACTCAACTTCGTGCTACCGACTGATAATCGACCTTGGATTATGGGATGGAACCCGATTTCAAACCTTCTCAATTTGTGAAAGTATGAATATGACATTCTTTTTTTATTCTTTTGTTTTTATTGAATCTTGGTGTTTCCAAGTTCAGGAATTGGCATCTTGTTCAGGAATAACTTGTTTAAATTTCTTACTCTTTTATCCCATATATGATAATCATATTTGTCACAAGTGTTTTGATCTTTAAGAATCATGTTTATTGAACCTTTTCGATTTACATAACCAAAAACCGGTCCTAAACCAAGAGCACGTTTAACCAGAGCGATTGTAAGCATGTAAACATCAATGATGCTTGATCTTTTTATTGTATTATGAGTTACTACAAACCTGCAAGCTCCGAATGAAAATACAACAGCAGTACAACAGTGGATACGAAAACATAAATCATTTTATTCTTAGTAACATAACTCCACTCGTGTCTTGTAACACATGCTCATGTGTAATTCAACACTTGGGGATAGCAACCCTGCAAATCCTTGCAATTTTCTTAGCATTAGGGGAATTAACATAGTTTCTAAGACTCGGGTTCTTGATGTACTTGCAGAGACATGGTTTCTGTTGTTTTAACTTAGTGCAGCATAGTTTGGACGGTGGTGATGCTGCTGAGAAGGCGGATGCGCATGGTGCTAACTGGGTCGGGGCACATGTCACCGCCATTGAGACGTGTAACTCGGCTAACACTAGAAGGACTAGTGTTGCTACACATACTGCAAATTTTGCCATGCCTTCAACCAGCTCAAAACTAAATTTGGTTCCTTTTGTAGAGAATTAATGATGATAAAATGGGTTGGATGTGTTTCATTTCTCAAGCCTATTTATAAACAAGTTTTAGAATGAAAAACTTGAGGAAAATGAGAACAAATATGTATGAGTCGTAAATAAAGGTCGGCATGATATGGTGAGGACACGATGCATTCCACTTAAACCTCACTTTGTGTATGAGTTGGGTTGGTGAGTTGAGTTTTAATGCACATAACAATCATTAAGTCACTATTGATTAATCAAACTAACAACTTTAAAAGAAACATGGGTGTTTTCTAGCTCTACATGGTGAGTTATTCTTGTATTTTTCCTTGTGCTACGTCACATGATTTTTTCCTCGGGTTACGCGGTGTGAGTTTGGTCATTATTTGTTACATTTGGTCATTGACAGTTTCAGATTAAATTATTTGATGGTACATATCAAATGTTTAATCGAATAAGACTTAGAGTTTCTCAGGAAACGAATCTGATATCCTATGAGTTAAAAGAAAACTATACCACCCCGAAGTATTTTGATCAAATCCCTGTATTTATTTTTCAACATCCAATATATAGAATATCCAAAATCTAATTAAACTAACCGGTAAATCAAATGGCCCAACGAACCACATGAATCAATTACCACCACAGCCCAATTAAATGAGTTAATCGGGCCCAATATATAAATATATAAACATTATTTATATATACTAACAATTAGATTTATTAAATACACAAATACTATAAATAATATTAGTGATAGTGGAGTCCGCACTCCCGCGTTTCCTAACTCGTTTAATAACTAATACCGTCCATTTGGTCAACAAGTTAATCCAATAACACTAAAACCACTTTGATAACACTAAAATTACCAACATTATTGTCTCAGTTGGTCAAAGCCATAAAAGCGAAAACTAAAATAGATCTTGATAATATTAATACCAGCAAACCGATAACTATGTTTTTCGCTCATAACGTCTCGGTGCTGCAATGATAATCGCACTCGTTGCGATGCCAAAAGCTACTCAATATTCGGTACAAAACTACTTACAAAAAAGGTTATATTAGAATGTTTGTAAAAAAAAGTATAGCAGTGTAATCTGTTTTAAAAAACAGACGATAAGTAAAAGTTTTTTATAGAAAACGGAATTATTACAAAATGTAATTAACTTAGAATGTGTAGATGAAAATTTAGAAGAAAAAAAGCCCGTTAAGAGTTTTTGGCAAAGTTATACGAAATCAAACTTTTGTGCAAACATTAAAGGACACCAAAAGTCCAAAACAATATATTCCCCAAAGTAGAGGTGCACAAATCGGTTAATTTCGGTTAACTGATTATTTAATGCTCTAACTGGTTATTTTCGATTATTGAGAAAATTGGTTATTCGCTTTAACCAGTTCGGTTAATAACCAGTTTTATTTCAAAATTTTCGGTTATTTTACTTTAACCGGTTCGATTAATTAACCGGTTTTTTCTAATATTTTATTAATTTTTTCGAGTTTTTCCCCGGTTAACCTGTGGATCGGTTAAAATTCGGTTTTAAAAAACCGGTTAATAACCAGTTATTCATAAAAAAATCTCTAATCGGTTACGAACCTACGATTAAAAAAAATACCATAACCAGTTATTTCTCAATTAATTAATAACCGGTTACAATTACAGTTAATAACCGGTTTCAATTATTGAACTGGTTATTTTGTGTACCTCTACCCGAAAGTCAGCTTTAAAGCATATGTTGCATATGTTGGCCAACTAAAAACCAAATCCTCTGTAGCCAAACTGTAAACACCCTAAAGGATACAATTCCTTTTAATTATAGTGCATAGTACATGGGTGCTCCCTAACATGTAAAATAAACAATTTGACCCCTCGGTAGGGTTCTACTCTAAGTAGAGTTGTAAACCAATAACCAAACCGAATCAAACGAGGTTTGTTCATGTTTGTTTGTTAAATTATTAACGAACTAATGAATGGTTTACAAACACATAACCAAACAGAAGTTTATTTTGTGTTTGTTTGTTAAGAATTTGACATGTTCGTCTTTGTTTATGTTTGTTTGTTAAATTTGTAAATGAGCCGAAACAAACACAAATGAACACTAACAAACACAAACGATTATATATTAGCTTAAAAATACAAAAAAAACATTATTAATACAAAAAATAAGATATAATCCATGCTAAAGTACTTAAGTTAGCAATACAACTAAACAATAGTTATCAAAAAATAAACAAATGTTTACGAACACATTACCGAACGTTCATGAACACAAATGAACTAACATGGATCGTTTGTGTATCTCAACGAATATAAATTTGTTGTGTTTGTTTGTTTATTTAACAAACGTTAGTTTACGAATAGTTTACGAACAGTTCTTCAAATGTTTGGTTCGTTTACAACCCTAACTACAAACATAAAAATTATAAATACTTATATTAACCTTTTAAATAAAACAAAACTATTGCAACACAATACTAAAACCCCCCTTTTCACCCCCAAAATATGTTATGGGCTTAGATCTACCAAATGATAAGAGTGCCTCTGAGATTCAATCATAAACAACTTTGTCTCGGTTGCCTATAAACCCCCTCTTCACCCCTGCCCCCTAAAGTGGTGCTTTGAGGCGACAAAAGCGTGAAACCGTGAAAAGCAAAATATGAACGTTGTTGATAACATTTCTAAATTTTATATTAAAGATGACCTACCATGTTAAGGGGGCGTGAAACCTTAGAAAAAACTAACTATATGACGTCAACGCAAACCCACAAATTGAAATAGACGTTGGTAACATATGTAACACATATAAAAAAACAAAAATTTAATGTCGTTTAAGATATTAGAAGGTTATATAAAAACATCCTATCTTAAGAATTCTAGGAAGAAAAGCTAAATAACTAAATATATAAAAATTGAATAAGCTTTGACGCTTAACTTGAAGCATTATAATGCACAACTAGATTAGTACCTGTGTACTACACGGATTTTAGTTTTATAGGTTTTAACTCAATTTACATATTAAATTTATTTTTAACATATCTCTTATTAAATCGATTTGGATATTTACAAATATATTCATATAAAAAATCATATGTTACAATAAAGGATATGATTTATAATAGTTGGTAAATTTTTATTGGGACATATCGGGTTAGGAGATAATTCATGATAATTTTAAACTTTTTTATTTGAACATATCGAGTTATGAGATAATTAATGATAATTGGTAAAACTTTAATTTGAACATATCGGGTTAGGATAAATCATAATAATTGATAAGTTTTTTATTTGAACATATCAGGTTAGGAGATAATTCATGATACTTGGTACATATCGGGTTAATATATAGATCATGACAATTGGTAAATTTTGTATTTGAACATATCGGGTTAGGAGATAATTGATGATAATTTGTAAATTTTTAATTTAAACATATCGGGTTATTTAGAATATGGAGCATATCATGACCCGTCTAAAAATTCTCCATCAAATTAATTAGAACATGACACCTAAGCAAAATCTTATGTGAATTAGTTAAAATGATGACATGTGGATGTGTTACTCAATTATTAGAATAGGTAGATTTCATTTGGATTTTTTGCATATATCCCCCTACAAACTAATGTATTTGCGTATTTACCCAACTCAAATTTAATATTACGTATATACCCATCCTTTATGATAATTATTATGTTGACCAAATTACCCTTTCAAATACTAAAAACCCTACTACTAATCATCTAAAAAACACCATATAACCAAAGTCGAAGTCTCCTCCACCTCTATCGTCTTCTATGTATCACGCATACGTATCCATCCTTTAATTAGTATTAGTGTGTACTTGAGATTAATATTTTGGATGTTTTTGTTGTATTGGTGGTTTTCAATATGCAATTATGATTGAATATGCAATATTTTTATAAGCTAATTAAGTAAGGGTAAATTAGTCAATGTATAATTTAGTTTTTCCTAAAATATATCAAAAAGGGTAAATATGCAATATTATTTCCTAATAAGGGGAAATTTGCAATAAAATTTTTTTGTTGGGTAAATATGCAATTAATAAGGTTTAGAAGGAGGTATATGCAAATGCCCCATTTCATTTTGATTGAACTTTACACGTATATTAATTTAAGAAAGTATTAATGCTGTGTTAGAAATTCTATAAAACCTCAAATTGTAAAGATATTATAAGATAATTAAAAAAACGATGAGTGGTTCAAACAAAAACAAATAAATAGGTATAAAGTGTACTACAAAGTAACAAATGAACCTTTAATTAAAGAAAACACCTACTAATTTGAATATAGATCATTTTCAAATTTCTCATTATGAGAAAATTCATCTTATTATTTTTTATAACTTAACCTGAAATTTTATTTTTTTATGCAAGATCTCCTATTTTATAAAGTGTTAAGTACGTAAACCTTAGGAGCCTCTTTTCCTTCTGCCCATTGTTTGTTGTTCTAAAAAAATGTATGCGTAGGGTTTTTGTTTGCGCCTCAAAGATCACGCGCACAAATTTTCATCTGTAGACTTTTGTTTTTTTTTAACATTTTATTAAAAAACATATGTTTAAGCTCTTTTTGGTATAGATTTAAAACAACCAATTCTAAGAAATATTAAGGTCTACAGAGGGTTAAACACGAACTCCCACCACCATCCACTATCCTCCACCCATCACCACCCATCGTCCACCACCACCACCACTATCGTTCGTACACCATCATCAGTTTATAGACCTTAAAAACAAACAGACTTCTTATTGCAGGCTGCAAATGTTTGATCCACATTTTTTTTACAAATGTCTATATATGTAGTCCGTATATTGCAGACATATTAGCTTTTAAAAACAAAGTGAAGCTCAATAATCTCACTACAATATGTAGCATGTGCATAAAATATTTGCATTTGTATATATACAATTACTTACCAAACACAATCCACCGGTATTTCTTTTTATTTTTTTTAAACACAATACAAGAGCCGAAAGTGGTACTTGCAATGACATATATCCCTGCATTGATGTAATAGAAAAATGATGACATTATAATCTTTTCCTCTATAAATTCATACAATACTTCCCAACACAAACCAAAACACACAACACACATCCTAAGACTAAAAATGAGGTCAATTACATACACAACACTCTGTGCCACAGCAATCCTAGTGATGATCTTGGGTGCATCACAAACCGCAACCGCGGTGACATGCCAGGTTACACAACTAGCTCCATGTGCAGCAGCGATCTCATCATCCTCGCAACCATCAAAGCAGTGTTGTGCCAAGATCAAAGAGCAAAGACCGTGTTTGTGCCAGTATATGAAAAATCCGAGCCTGAAAGTGTACGTTTCGTCTCCTAATGCCAAGAAGGTTGCGAACACTTGTGGTGTTCCGATTCCAAAGTGCTAGAATAACGACTTCGTGTGCACTATATATGTAACGCTACTCTTATTTGTGTTGTTGTTCGCTCGGTTGGGTTGGGTTGGGTTGTCGTACGTGTTTGTAGTTGTTTACTTGTGTGTACGTTTCAATAAATTAAGTGTTTATGGTTTCGGAATTAGTAAACGCATTTGTCTTGTAACTTCCTTCCACATGTATTACGTTTGATGGGTACATTTTGGTTTACGGTTTAGGTGTTGAAAAACCAGATTAAACGGATTTTGTTCATGTTTTATGACTTCTACTCGTTCTGTTTAGTAATTTTCTTTGTTTTTCCTAGTTTTTATCATGTGTTTCGCTACGACAAGTTAAGACATTGTTTCCTAGTAGTTATAAAAACCAAAATCAAACCGTTTTAGCTGGTGTTGCTGAGTCAACCAAGCTGACCGGGGTCGATCACTTATTGTTTACAAAGTATAGATGATTGTTCTACCTAAAATTTTAGTTAAACGAACAATAATTAAATAAATACTACTAATGTGCTCTCAATTTTTTAGAAATACTAAAGATTAGAGGTATCGAATTTGACCAATTTATTTTAGCGTACGGACTATTCAATATTTTGTGGCTAAAGCCTAAAGGTCCATTAATAATGCTAAAAATATTGTGTTCATGCATGTCAACTACACCTGGTTCCGATTTATTTTGTTCTAACTAGATGGACTCATGGACATGTAGGGGGTGAGCCCATATATAAAGGGAATAACTGTTAACCTTAGAAAATTTTTTAGGTAATACATATGTGAAAATCTTGAACGTCTTTAAATGTAAATTTTACAATCACCGCCTTAAATTTAAAATAGATGAAAAACTATCATCCATTTATTGGAGTTAAATTCCTAAACCTATTATACGCGTGAGTTGATAGAGTTTGAGTGGAATACGACGGGTTATGTCATATCCGTAGTTGTTAGGATTTAATTATGGCATGGGTATTTCCATATTTGCAGTCTAACACGCTTGAGTTAGATCTACAAATATATGTCTTGGGTGGAGGCTTTGATTAAATGATTAATAGAAAATTATTGTAAAGCATTTTTGATTGATTTTTCACCTATAATAATAACGTTGTTCTTGTTTAAATTGGTCTTGAACTTGAAGTGGCATCAGAGTTTCGTCAAATAGAGAACCAAGTTATAAAGTGCCTAGAGGCTGGAGTTGATAGCAATATCCAAGCACGGAATTGTTGCCATTAACTTCTAACCCGATCACAAGCAACTGAAGTTGGTGGACCTAAGTTGACAATGGTCAAGTTGTGTCTAGTTTCCTAAAATTTAGCAATTCTAATTGTATTCAAATAGGTTCAGTTTTTAGCTATATATATATACTAATTCATGATTTACACAATCAGGAGAGTGGTTATAGATACTCAAGCTTGTGAGTTATATATCATGATTGCATTGTATTAAGTTTATAAGTAATTAATTCATAATCTCTTATATTCTCGTTGTATATCTAGTTTGTCTAGACATTAACCATCAACCAAATTTTTTTGGGTAGAATTTGGGTGTCGGGTAAGTTTAATTTCCTCCATTATATAGTTTTGGTATCATAAGTCAACATTGTCAGGAAATAGATAAAGGAAGAAATTGATATATGGTAGAATATATAAGGTCGAGTTCATACGGAACTGTGTTCCCACATAAGAAGGTTAATTTGGTACCAATGATGGATTATTGCTACAACGTACACATGAGTGATGATGCCACCAACGAAGTCAACGTCAAAGAAGATCAAAGTAAACAAGTCACTAAGATTTCGTGTGTCTTTATTTTTTTTTATTGCATTTGATGATCTTGATCAATAAGAGTTTTACAATTCATAAGGTAGTTGTTAACTATTTATAGATGTTTTTGAAGAATTGATTGTTCTTCTTAGAGTAAATTACACTTTTGGACCTTTAAGAATAGAAGAAATTTCACATTTTGTTCTTTAACTAACGAAATAACAAAAAGCGTCATTTATATTTACAATTTATTGACGTCACGTTCTTACAAGCAACGATCGTTAACTTTTCTGATCAAATCAGGTGCCTGTCACATGAGTATAAAAATATATTTTCTCTCTTTCTTATCATTTTACTCGTTTAATACCCTTCTTTCTCATCCAATTTTGAGATATGGTTTGAAACCCTAATTTGAAATAGTGGGGGTGACAAGAATAAATACATCGGGAATGACTGAGAAATATGAGTATTAAAATGAGGAAAGTGATAAGAAAGATGGAAAAGACATTTTTACCCTCATGTGACATGCATACGACCTGATTTAAATAGAATAATTAACAACTGTTAGTGGTAAGAACGTAACGTGCAACGAACTATAAAGATAAATGATATTTTCTATTGTTTTATCAGTTAAAAAACAAAATTTGAAATTTCCTATATTATTAAAGGGAAAATGTCACACAAATGTAATCAAGTTTAACAAGTGTTCTAATTAAATACCTTCAACTTTGTTTGTCTTTATAAAATACCTTAAGTTTGATTTGGTGTTCTAATACTATGTAATTACCAGGTAACCAAGTAAACTTATTTTTTAATATAATTAAAATATATATTAAACCCTAAAACTATCAACATCAATAAATAAAACGACTTTCTTCTTTATCGTTCATTGAAACCTTCAATGATAGCAACCAAGTGTCGTTCTCAACACAACCTTCTTCATCGTTCTTAATTAGCCGCCTTCTTAATCGTTCCTAGCAACTATCCTTCATAGGTATGTGATTTTATGTTAATAAAAACCATCCATTCTCATGGAATTAATTAAAACGTAACGTTCTCATGGCTTTGATTAAAGATGATATATGACAAGTGAATATATATTTCAAGTTTTAGTATGTGATTTTTTGTGAATTAAAACCTAAATGGATTTTTGTTTTAGTTATACAGTTCGATAATATGATACCCCTTTCAAGTGGATTTCAAGTTTATTAATTAACATTCATTATTCTCATAGCTTTTGTTTTGTTAACGAGTAGCCGGATTCCATGTTTTAATTGAGCTCCATTAATAATCTCATGGCTTTGATTATACAATAGTTAATTAATATAATTATAACATGACACAACATCATGATAACTTGGTAACCTAATGATTACATAGTATTAAAACACTAAATCAAATTTAAGGTACTTTATAGAGACAAACAAAGTTTAAGGTATTTAATTGAAACACTTGTTAAACTTGGTTATATTTTTACAAAGTTACCCCATTATTAAATGACAAAAAGTATATTTGACTTGTTCTTACTTATGCTTTGATACTCGTGCTTCAATTAATAAACAACAAAATCATGTCAAAGAATATAACTAATCCAACAATAGATTGTATTTTCAAAATTTTTTTTCATTTAATTTTGATTCGTTTGGTCTCGTTCAGTTTTATTCGTTTGTTCTCGTCTTATTTTAATTCCACTTTATTTTTGTTGTCTTTAGAAAAAGTCTTAAACACTTACTTTAATTGGTACTAGCACTACTCAAATACTCTTAAATATTTACAACAGTTATTTACATCTATTTTACATAAGGGAGTAGTCGATCACCAATACAACTCCCCTAAGCCACTGTTTAAAGGAGTGACGGCATTGACAAGCTACCTGAAGTATCTTACATACGTCCCCGTCACCCTTAAAAGACTCAAACATATCTGATGTTGCTCTCATTTTAACCAACATACATACAAACTATTTTTTTCTAAACTCAATTTACTAAAATAATCATATTAATTTGTCACAATCACAAATGAGAAATCCGTGAGCAACGATAATGATGATGATAATGATGGATATAGTAGCACATATGCATGAGGGAATGAAATGATAAAAAGATGGTGGAAACCGGTCCCATTATGTTGAAATTTTATTCCACTTATCTTATGACAAATTAATTAATTAAAGTCGTGTGATATCATCATATCCAATAATATAACATCATTATATCATATTGTAAGCATGCTCAACCTTTTCTTCTAAAGTAGACACCCCTACAATCATATGCTTATATCTCTTTTATCATTCGATCTTATAATTTATTTATTTTTTTGAAATGGATGTAAAGAGTGCCAATAATCTAATATTGGACGCTATCGGTTCCAACTACTAAAATATACGTTATCGGTTCCAAATGTTATTATTTTGACATCAATAGACCGCCGTTAAAAAAAATTATTGGCGTTAAGTTTTTTTCAAAATCCAGACCAACATTTGATGGCTTTGGTTGGAAAGAGATTACGAGTCAATTGTTGTATAGTTACCTAGAACCTGTGCTCCAACACCGTTTCGAGGTAAATTTTATGTCAGCCGACTCATATTCTTCTTTCAGTCAAAAACTCTAAAACGTCGATTTGGAATTCAAAAAAACTCAGCGTCGTTAATACTTTTAACGGCGATCTATATATTGATGGCAAAAACGGTAAAAGTTGAGACCACCAACATATATTTCAATAGTTGGAAATAGTAGTGGCCAATATTAAATTTTTAGGATTCTTTATATTCGATACTCATTTTTTATCCCCTTTGTTCAAGTAGAAAGTTGTTTATTTATAATGGCCTTGTCTATTCACACACCTTAAAATTCTATCCACACATCTGTTTTAAAACCAGGCGTCACGGATAGGCCTTGATGCGGCGCCTGAGTCACTTTTCTGTCAACGTCAACCGAGGAATGTCGTAAACGAGGTGGAATTCGGTCAAACCTGGACATATGCGCCGCATATATGACCTAGGCGCCGATGATGTTGTTGGCCACATATATGACCCAGGTGCCACGCCGAGGGCCATGCGCGGCGCATAAGGGTGTTGAAGCGTGATTGACTACGTTCGAGGATGTGTCTGGGATAAGAAGTAACCCAGGCGCGACGCCAAGGTTTATGTGCGGCGCCTGGGGGTGTGGGAAATAAAAGCATGGGGTGTGTGAATAGGATATGAGGTGTGTGAATAGGATGACCCTTTATAATTCGCACAAACACTTCAAAAACGTATATTATTCAAGGAATCTGATAAATTATAAAGCAATTTACAACAATACATTCTCAATTATAACTTGCTTTCACCGAAAAACCAAGTCGATCAATACATGATATAAAGTTATAGAGCATGCATTATACTTTTTAGATGATAATAATTTGTTTTCAGTGACCAATTAAAGATTATTGAAAGTTTGCTACGATTAATTAGTACTTAAACAAAATATGTAAGGGTGTGTATAATTAACTAGTGGGTGAAAACTAAAAACTCGGTGTTGAGGTGGCTGTTTCAATTTGTAAACTTCGATTTTGATTTCTCGTATATTAGTATTCACTTTGGGAAAAATTGACGTTGAATCGTTGATAAAATAAGCTATTTAAAATAGTAAATTGTGAACTTTTGAAAACATTAGGAATATTTAGCCGAGTTAGTAGGTTGCACTTATTCAAGAAAAAATGTCAAGGACAAGGAGGCAAATCAAGATTTTTATATCTTGAAATATGCAATCAGTATTGATATCAGAGTTATTTCCATGTTTCAATCTTTTCATTTTTTCCTCATTTCTAGGGTAAAGTCTCCCAACTATATTAGAAAGTGAATTAGGTTTCATAAAAATCAATTTCTTGTAGCCTTGCTTCTCTCTCTAAAAAGGAGAAAATAATTGTTTGCCAGAAATAGTTGGCTTGTTTGGTCCGACCAAGATGGCATGGGACTCTTTGGCCATTGCTTGGGTCGAGTATTACGACTAAGGGGGGAGAAGCAAAGCTTGCTAGACAGTTTCGCTTTCTTGTCGCTTCTTTCTAGTGACTAGGTTCTCAAGTGGCATGCAACCTCTCAACTTAACCTCTTAACTTGTAAACATTCTAGTTTGACTGATGAAACTTTTAACTTAAGCCCTTAACTTTCTAAAGTTCTCCCTGGAAATCTAGAACGATGGGTGGGCTATGTCACTAGACACTAGCATTGTTTGTGTTCATGGGTGTGAGTGACCTTTTGCTAATCGGTTTTCATGTGACCAAGCTTATAGTATTAGTTGGCTTAAAAAAAACTAACATGAAAAATCGTAAGTGTGACACTTGATAAGATTAAGGATGGTTCACCTACAAATTGGATTTTACATAAGTGTGACACTTTAACCACACAAAAAACATGTCAAACGAACTATAATTGAACTCACTCTTATGACTTTAGAACCACGTTGTTAAACACTCAAACCCTCCATCCCACCTCACCCACCCCAAAAACCTAACCCCCCACTACACCCCCAAAAACCTAAAACCCCCCACCCCCCTAAAAAACTAAACACACCCCAAAAAAACTAAATTCCCACCCTCAAAATAGTCTAAAATTTAAAAACTAAACTCTAAAGCAAAAACTAAAATATAAACCTAAACCCTATAGGCTAAGATGGTAAACTTCGACAAGACAATTTCAACACCACTTGATTGAGATCAACCAAAGTTTCTTTAACCCGATTTATATAATTTAAAACACTTCTCGTACTTTTTAAGACAAAGTTTACTTCTTATTTACCTTTCCTCTGATAAGATGATAATCATGAGGGTTTTGCAAATTTTTGTGGACCGAGAACTTAGTTAGATTAAACATGGGCCGATGAGCAATCAAATATGGATTGCTTGGAGATTGGATCAAGAAAATTTGATTACTTTTACGTTGGGCTGAATATATGGGCTGCACAAAAAGAAATTGATCGTAGATTTATTTGGAGGTGTACAAATCGGTTAATTTTCGGTTAACCGTCTGCTAAATAATCTAACTGATTTTTTTTATTGAGCGATTGGTAATTTATTAATAACAGTTTTTCCCAAAAAATTTCGGTTATGCACTTTAACCGGTTTTTTTATTTTATTACTTTTTCCTTTTTTCCCGATGGATAGGTTAAAACAAACGGTTATTTATTAAAAATATTCCTAACCGATTACGGTTTTGGTTATTTTGTGCACCACTAGGCTTAATCATGCATCTTAGGAGTTTATGTGGTATAAATAAAGGTTTTATATTTCTTAACGGTAATTTGAATCATTTGAATCACTAGTTCATTCGATCATTTTCTTTTCTGCATCAGGAAGACACCTATTTTAGGTGAGAAATACTATTGAAACTAATTTTCATTCATGTCCAATTGTTCAAACTCCGTTACTGAAAAAGCTACGACCCCAACATTTTAGCTTGCTTGGGCGTCCAATATTGATGAGCCACCATCGTCTTGACGTCTTCCCCGCATCACCTTCCAGATAAACCTTTGCCGCTTCCATATCACGCTTCCTAGTGAGACACTTAGTCCACCCTTATTCATCATATTTTTTCTATAGTGTAATACGGAGTAGTATTTAAAGGTTTAGACACTTAACATTACTTCTTGTTTACATTTCACATATAACACAAAATACAAATACACAATTCCAATGAATAAATAACTCTTCACATATAACACATCACTTATTGCAAACAATACCCTATCACACACATGACAAACAAACCACCTTTTAAAGCACCCAATACAAGGGCGGGTGGAGTTAATTTTAGGGATAAACTTCAATAACAGACTGATAGGCTTGAATGTGTTTAATAGTATAACGAGAAAACCCTGCTTCACGAAACATGCAAGACCATTCTTTCAAACTTCGTTCTTTACCTTTATTTGTATGAGCCATCATCACCATGTCCATCATCAACGCCACTTCTTTAAACGCGTGATCTTCCTCTCCTACAACCGCCTCTACGATTATCACCTTTCCCGTGTCTTGAGGAATCGCCTCTCGACATTTTCTTAGTATGTCAATGCATTCTTCGTCTCCCCAATCATGAAGTACTTTCTACAATTTATTATATATAATATCTATTAAAAAAGTTGTTTTCAAATGTTTTACGTGGGATGAAAATTAAAGAGTTTCAATATATCTGTTCATGAAAGAGCAAAGTAAGATGGCAATCATAGACTATATCAGAAATACGTGGACAAGTTAAGTTGGTGTTTGGTTTAAAGGTTAAAATATTAGAGGAATAGAATAATTATAATTATGGAAATTATGTGTTTCTAAATCTTTAAATGTTATTAAATTAGGTTTTTTAAATCTCAACATATATATCCTGTTTGATATCGTATCAGTTCTCTTTCTTATTTTATTCAAAGACTTCATAAAATGTGAATTGAAAGAACGAAGTTTAAGCCTCAGATAAAAAATAAGAATTTCACGTTTGGCTAAATGATTTTCTACTTTTCTTACGGTAAGACGAGGGACTTGTGAATGAGCTAAAAATCCAAATTGTTATTAAAATAATACATTGTATGCAACATTATATTAAAAATCACTTTTACTACCCTTAATCGACTAAATATTAAATGTCAAGTGTACGCATTCATAGGGTTGTCCAAAGCACTCGTCGGTCGCCGCATGTTCATATTCGCTCGAAAAATGCTCGTTCAAATTTCCGCTTAGTTCTAAGCGAGCCGATCGGCTCGGTTCGGTTTGCAAACAAGCCAAGCACAAGCAATTCAAGGTCCGCTCGGCTCGGCTTAAATTTTTATATACGTGTGTATACATTTATATATAGTTATACATTTTCAAAGTTTTATACATTTATATATAGTTATACATTTTCAAAGTTTTTATATACGGCTTAACTGGTTTAGGGCTTTAGGCCCATGTTTAATTTTAATTTCAAAAATTAAAATTCTCACACTCCAAAATGCAGAACATCTAACTTGGCCTTTCAAATTACTCTATAAGTCATCGTTATTTGTATATTTTTTTTTTTAAAAAATAGTTTGAGTTTGTTAAATGAAACTTGAAACTGAATGACAAACCAAGCCAAACAAAGTTGATTTGAATTATGCTGGTAATCAAAATTTTTATATAAATGCGAGCAAAAACGAGCAGAATAGAGCCGCTCGGTTTAAAGACGATCCGAGCATGAGTATCATTTTTCGCTCGCATTTGTAAATTTGATTCGATATGATCGGCTCGGTTTATAAAACGAGCGAGCATGAACAAACCTTCACACGGATCAGCTCGACTCGTGAAGAGTCCTACGCATTCGTAACTATGAGCATGTGCTTTGAAAAATTATGGCACCCGACAACGGAGATGGATTTACCCTCTTTAACTCACAATGGAGATGGATCAATTTAATAATGGGTGAATCACGACAAATTATGGCACCCGACAACTCTTCAAGCTGTATTTATTTTTAGAATCAATGATATATGATATGATCGAGGTACGCATTAAATTGTACTTCATTAAAATTAAAATCAGAAAAACAATGGAGAATATTTCTTCAAATAGGCAATCGTAGCGCGGAGACTTTTTTTTAAACGGCAGCGAAGATTTACATCAGCTACTTTTCGGGTTAAACTAGTCGGAGTCGAATGCTCATCAACCAACCGTCTAGAAATAAAAACCATGACATGAACCTTGAACATTTCTATGTAAAACCCTTCAGTACTCCAACTCAAACCCGGGTTACCCCAAGTTTAACTGTTATGTTACGGAACAAATGAGTAAAGGTGAGATTTGAACCTGGGTCCCTAAGGATTTCAATTATTACCTTAACCACTCCATCAAATGAACTTTAACAAGAGCGATTTATTTATTTATTTATAACTTTTTATTAGTTATATTGAACTTTAAAAAATGTATCATAAAATTACACATATACATGTACATTATTATATTTGTTTATTTGTTTACGTGCATTGTTATACTTCCTAATATTTAACCTCGATCGGTGTTTTGCATAGGCCAACCGCGTTTTGTCGCGTGGTGTTTTAATTTTTATTTATATTCACGTATTTACGGTTTTAATTTCCGACTTTTAACATTACGGTTTTAATTTCCGATTTTTATTAATTGTCATTTTAGACCCTGGTGAGTTTTCAACATTGATCTTTTACTCTACTTTGACATATAGTACGACTTTAACATTCTAGATTTGACTTGGTTATCGTTTTAACCTCTAAATTTTGATATTTTGTCGCTTTTTAATATGTGACACATCACGGTTTTGCGACATGACGTACAGGACATGAGACTTTTTTTTTATCAACGCCTATGACGAAACGTAAAACCCGACTGCGTGACTCAGCCTTAAATTTAGTTTGGAAAGTAAACGCAATAGAGCTGGTGACTTAAGGATAACTTACTTGTGTTTGAGCATTTAATATTAGGTTCTAGCTAACCCCACATGTGAGGGATAGGAAAGAGACGAGAGAGATGATGATGTAGATATGTGGTTTTGGCTAGGAACGAGTAAAAACAGACGTGTGAGTGGTAGGGAAGAGAGGAGAGAGATGAAGGTTTTTTGGTTTGTGAAAGGGTAAGAAAGAGAAATTAGGCCTGATTCTACATTACTTACGTTTCACGTTTTTAACTCATGTTTTTAACTCATCCTATTGGTGTGCTCTAATAACTAGTAGATCACCTCACTCCCATCCCTCGACACCCGCCACCAGGCACACCACCACCGGTACTTTTGTGTGAAAAAACAAATGAAATAGGACATACCAAACAAAAGATGCTTGTGTAATTTACAAAATAAAAAAGTGTAAACAAACTTAAAAAATGAAAGAGTAAAAGTGATGAAATAGACAAACCATGAGATAGGCAGCATCGGCTTTTGGAACATGATCAAACATATCTCCCCCAACTTGCTCAACCCCTTTGCATGCGGGAGCCACGGACACTACATGCGGGAGATCAAAATTAATCCCGCTGATCCACGGACAAGCCTCCACAATCAACCGTAGCGCGGTCCCATCACCGCCACCAACATCCACCACCGTCCTCAACCCATTAAACACCTCGGGACACCCTTCAATCATCGCCCCCACTGCCACCCGAGCATCACAAGCCATTGCATTGTCTATCAATTTACTATGTTCAGGATTCGCTGCCGCAAATGCCCACACGTCATCACCATGTGCCGCACCAAAAGCCGACTCCTCTTTTCCCGAAACTTTAGCACTTAGCTTGTGCCAGGGAGCCAACATGACTGGACTGCTCTCTAAAAGCACGAAATCAGCCATGTTGCGGTTTCCATGCCTCGTTAGAAGCCGAGACAAAGGGGTGTTAGAGTACCCCATCTCGCGTGTTTCTGATATTGGTTTTTCTTGAAATATCTTGTATTGGATCAAGAACCTCATGATCCGGTACAACAATGAGTTTGAGCATCCTAGCTTTGATGCTAGCTCGTCAAGCGTGATCGGGATCTCATGGTTTTCGATGATATCGGGGATTCCGAGTTCAATGGCACATTTGATGACAGCCATTGGAGTGAAACCAAAAACATATTTCCATATTTCTTGTTGAGCTGCTGCTTCTTCTTCTTTGGAAATAGTTTGGTCACTTTTAGTTTGATTATTCATTTTCTCCTTTGCTTAAATATTGTATGAATATTGTTTAACATCAATCTCTAGCTTTATATAGAAATATAGCCTTGTAGTTTGTATGTTAAGTAAAGAAGATTTGGGTGGAGTGCGTGGTAAATTTATTGTTTGATGTAATAAAGGTCTGATTAGGTTTAATTTTTATAAGTCTTATTTTTAATGATACTAGTTAATAATCCAGTTAATGCTAGTGAGACAAATAGATTTTACTCATGAGTTAGGTTCGATCATTATTAACGGTTGTTATGCCAACCTTTATAGGATTTTCCCTATGAGTGCTCTGTCAAGTTGGATGCTTCACACGGACCCAATTAAAATAACGTATGTTGTTGTAACTTGGTTTAAAGACGCTTATATGACCAAAACTTTGTTACATCCGTCACGGTTAGTGAAAGTCACCGTGTTAAAAAAAGAATTTTTATGCTGGGTTAAGTCGTCCCAACCGACTTTTTCCACACAATAAACCCGATGAGTTAATGTGGCTTGGGGAATATTCCGTTTGGTTAATGTTTTGGTTACTCCGTATTAATTTTGTACAAAGTTAGAAAAACGTTTTTCATGTTCTAAGAAATGATGGTTTCATCATTTATCTAAAAAACCGTGTAAAATATTATCTATGTTAATTTTCTGTAATAAATTTATTTCATTAGACTAATTGCTTTAATTTTCACTTAACAATAATTTAGTCTTTTTTTCTTAAAAGGACCGTTTATACAACTTCAAACTTAAAGAATCATTTATGTAATTTAATAATGTTTTATTTATTAAAATAGTTTCCTTATGTGATTTGTTAGATTATATATATATACGTTGGGGAAGTAAATACGATGCTTTTAAACGTGAAACTTACACGTAAAAATTATCAAAACTACATAATTATAATTAAAAACAAGTAATTACATACCCTTATTTTAATATATTAACTCAAACCCACCAAATACGAATATAAATAAAATCTACACCTTGTTGATGATTATGATCATCTTCCAATATCAAGGTATATAAGGCTGCAAATCAAATAAAGCTAGTGATCGAATAAGGAGTAGGCAAATTACGATGATGATGATTAAAGAATATTTTGAATAAGGGATTGAGATAAAATATTAAAATAAATGTATTTCGTTATTTCTTTAATAAAATGACATATTTTTTTTTATTTCACATGCATAACAGCATTTTATTTTACTTTTCTATATGCGTTTAACTTTTTCTATAAAACACAACATATATATTATTTAATTCAACTTAGTACCGCATTAATATTTAACATAATTTACAACCTATCATAAAAAAAATGTTTCTTATTTGTAAAAAAATATGTTCTCTTTAGACTCTTATTCGAATTAATTTTTAACAAAAATAAGTTTCCTTAAAATAAATTTAAAATATTGATAGACTAAATAAATTGTAAATTTAGTATTAAATTTTAAATTGTATAAACAAGAAGATACCCATCTTTTTACTATTTATTTACAATTTAAACTTAATACTAAATATACAATATATTTAGTATATTAATAATTCAATTTAATTTTAAGGAAACTGTTTTTTTGTTAAATACTAATAGAATAAGAGTTTAGTCATAAAGTATTCTTTTTAGAAACGAAAAGCCTTTTCTATATAATTTGAAGGATAAATTTTGTTAAATATCAATACGTCTCTTAATTTAATTAATATGTAATATATATATTTCTATGATATTATTAAAAGTTATTTTATTTAACAAATCTACTTATACTAATAAATAATAAATTTACTTATTATAAATTGCAAAATAAGTCATTGCCACATTCCACTTTTAAAACATTAATTGTGATACTTATCAATATAAAAATTGTAAAATATAAATATCGGAAACTTTCTTTTTTTTTTTCAAAAACTTAATACGTTATTTTTCTGAATTGTAATTAAATAGCCATTATTTATTAGCATATAATGTTTTGTATAACTTTCTAATATTTTAAATAATTTGTTTACTCGAATTCTTATTAACTAAATTATTTTTATCTATGTACGTTTTGCAATTTAATATCAAAACTAGTTAAGGTAACCACTTTTTATATAGGTCATATCTACCTTTATTTTTTATTTTGTAGAGTACAAAACAGAACGAGTTAAACTATTAATCTTTGATAAAGATAGATAGTAAATTTGTGAATAAATATTGTGTAAAAAAAGTTTAAAGATTTGAGAATTGTAATTATAAATTCATTTTTTATTATTGGTAATGTAATGTAAACATCAACATCCAGCACGATATGATATATTCATATATATTTTAGGGTTATTGGATTTAAACACCCCCAACTATTGGTCATTGGCCGTTGTCACCTCCAAGTATCACTTTGGCCAATAACACCCCCAACTAAATATTTTGGTGTCCGTATCACCAAAAGTTAACCAAATCACTAACGTCGTTAAGTTTTGCTGACGTGGCAAGGTGACATGTCCTATCTCTGCTTAGGTGGCACGGTGATGGCGGCCAATGATCAATAGTTAAGGGTGTTTAAATCCAATAAGGCAATAACCCATTATTTATCTATATGTAACTAAGAATTGACCTGTGTCACGTGATGCGACGACCGGGTTTTAGTTGGTGCATATGTCGTGTCATATTTGTGACTTTGTTACATGCGTTACGTTATTGATTATCTCATGCACGTTCTGGTGTAATATTATGTTTTGTACCTTGCAACGAAATGCCATCAAAGTAATTAAAAAAACTAACTAAAACAAAAGAATATACAAAGAAAGAAAAGTTTAAAAAGAAGAAAAAAACAAAAATATCCAGCCCTCGTGTAGATGTTCAATGCACATCATGAACACTTGATCCAATATGACACTGTTAAGTAGGATTTTTTTGTACAATATAATGGTATAAATAAATTTCCGCTTTTATGGTGTTTATGGATTAAATGTTGTCTTAATTCTGCCCAGTCATCAATTTTATTAAATAGGTCGCTTACTCGGAAGTTCACTTGAAAAGAGGATCGAGACAGAGCGACCCCCTTTCTCCCTTTTTGTTCTTGCTGGTGCTGGAAGCATTTAATTACTTTGACATGTTTCATTGCAAGGTACGAGGCATTATACTACACCAGAACGTGCATGAGATAATCAATAACGTAACGCATGTAACGAAGTCACAAATATGACACGACATATGCACCAACTAAAACCCGGTCGTCGCATCACGTGACACAGGTCAATTCTTAGTTAAATATAGTTAAATAATGGGTTATTGCCTTATTGGATTTAAACACCCTTAACTATTGATCATTGGCCGCCATCACCGTGCCACATAAGCAGAGATAGGACACGTCACCGTGCCACGTCAGCAAAACTTAACGGCGTTAGTGATTTGGTTAACTTTTGGTGATACGGACACCAAAGTATTTAGTTGGGGGTGTTATTGGCCAAAGTGATACTTGGAGGTGACAACGGCCAATGACCAATAGTTGGGGGTGTTTAAATCCAATAACCCTATATTTTATTATCCGAACCCGTGTAATAAACGGGTTTATAAACTAGTGCTATATATAAAACTGTACAAGTTGAATTAAATAATATATATTGTATTTTATAGAAAAGTTAAATGTTTATATATAAAATCTATAAAACATACAAGGAAACTATCTTATTAATCAAATTAAAATATAATCAAATTCTAGAAATGGTCCTTTAAGCTTGAATTTGCATAAATGGTCATTGTTAGGAATAAAAAGACTAATTAAATAGCCCTTAAGTTAATTGAAAAAGTTAACAATAGTTAGTCTAAAAGACCAAATTTACTATAATAAGTTAACATAAATGATGTTTTACGTGCTTTTTTAAGATAAATGATGCCTTCCCTACTATTCCTCCCCACTAAAAAAAGAGCGATTGAGAATCTCGAGAACCTTTCTGAACGTCTGTCTTCGCGGGGCGAAATCTACAATTTTTTTTTAAAACATAAATGACGTTTTTTTGTAATTTTATCTTGATTTTAATAATCTAAACTAATAATTGTTATCCAATTAATATTAAACCAAAGTAATAAGTTAACCAACATTGATTTTAACTTTTAATTTTGTTGCCAATAACATGCCAAGTCTAACTTTTCTTCTCAAGGTCCTATTTAGACATTTTACTTTATGAGTAGAATATTACTCAGACGCATGTCCCGAATCAGAAGAGCAACAAAAAAAATTTTGCGAGGTGGGTGGAGGCGAGAACCAACTCTATCCATACATTTGGGAAGAGTGAAATGATCGACACCCTCTCCCTTAAATGTCATCACCCACCAACTTTTATGATTTATAAACCCATACATTGATACACACACCCCACTGATCATCAATATTATTCATTATCCATAATAGTTTTCAATCAAATATCTCTAGCCGGGGTCATGTGTATTTATGATTCAAAGCTGTCAACTAATTCTGGGGTTTTTCATGTCGGTGGGTGTAAGTTGTAAGGTGTAAATTGTGAAAAAATTCTATCACATGATATTTGCGACAAGTCTATGACATTTTTTTAACAAATAAAAAACAAAAAAGACCATAATTTTCCGACAAAACAACCATAATGTATCATAATTTTTTCAAACCAAAATTAAGGTATAATTATCTAAGTTATAATATAAAAGCTACTTTTTTTTTCCTAAGTTGTCACAAATGTTACGACAACCCAGTTTTGTCGCCATTTTCTAGCTGAAATTGTCGCAATATAGTAAAAAATAAATTTGCTACGTGTTTTTTAGAAAGTTTGTTGGTACTTTTGTTTGGCGACAATATAACAGCTATATTGCAACAACTATGTTTGTCTCAAAAATTATAAATTTTTAATAGTATTATAGGTCTGAGGTTCAAAATCATGACAACGATTTTTTCCTCACTTGTTTAATTGATGGTTAAGATGATTCGCCTTATATGGGCTAGTTTTGCCCCGTTGAGATGAGATTGATTCTTTTGTAGTAATTGACGGTTTAAAAAAACACAGTAGCTTCCTTTTTTTAACTAGGCAAATTGGATTTGATTAAGCTCAATTGTTACAAATTGGATCAACTTATAATATTTTTACCATTGGTCCCTATTTCCAAGCTATTTTCTAACTATGGATATCCGTTAAAAAATACTTAATGGAGTTAAGATTTATCCAAATATAAACTGATGTTTTATGACATTTGATCAGAAATAGAAACAGTCGATTGATGTAAAATTTAATTTGATACGTTGCTCCAAACAACAATCAGATTGATTAGTTACAACATTAAACACCCGAATAAAGCACTGGTTCGATGTAAGTTTACATCAATCGACTCGTACCCTCTTTTTGATCAAAAGCCATATCGACTGGTACCCTATTTTTGATCAAAAGCCCTAAAATATCAACTTGATATTCAGATCAAATTAACGAAGATAAACTTTTTTAACGGATGACCATTATAAGAATATAATATGAAAGTAGGGTAATTAAAGAATATTCTTAGTTGGGATAGGATTCTTATTCACCAACTCATAATAGTTGTTATTATTAAAAAGTTATGTGATCTTAAAAGGATAAAAATGGTATAAAATATAAAATGGCATAATAGTATAAAAAAGACATAATAACATATAAAAAAATTATAAATCACAATGTAAAATGAATTTCAAAAACATGTTTGACACAATGAAGGTAAAACACACAATAAAAACGTTAATTTTTTTTATATTTTCATTTTTTTAAGATGACAACGGAAGAAACAAGACCTCCAAAACGCTTTAAAGTTTGATTTACATTGTGATTTATAATATTTTATATATGTCATTATGTTATTCTCATACCGTATATCAAAAAAACATATTTTTGAATGTGAACTATTCTAATTATTAAAATTTGATTTATCTTTGGGCAAATACTATATAAAAGACCAACACAATTTCTGTTTTTTTCTCATAAAAGTCACTATATATTTTTTTCACGTAATAAACCAACATAGTTTATATTTTTTCTCATAAAAATATCTTAATAAATTTTTAAACATTAAAGTCCCTGAACAAAATTATGTATTTTTTAAAAAAACAACGTACTTAGAAATTTGTTATGGATTTCGTACTCATGCATAAAAAGTTTGTATAAAAAAAGAGAATTGGTTTATTTGAAAAAATATATGTAAGTAAAACAACCGAATGTGTCGTTTTCAAGTGATTTTAAAAAATATATATTTCATAATTTTGTTTAAATTTTATATGTTAAGAGACTTTAATGTTTAAAAATTGTTGAGGGACTTTTACAAAACAAAATAGAAGGTATATTGGTTTTTTACATGTAAAAAAAATATATAGAAACTTTTGTAATAAAAAAACAGAAAGTATCATTTCTCTTTTAACTAATATCTAAACGTCAAATAATAATATCACTAGATAGCTGCTTTTTTTACTTATTATTTATTCATGAACTGATGAACATAGCTTTCAATCAAACTCTACAAATCATCAACCGGAAGCTTTATTTAACGTACGCTACATGCACTGTTTTAAAATAATCGTTTTCCGATTGTAATCATTTATTTATTTGTTGAGTATCATGTGAGTTAATATTTTTTTAATCAGATCAAGATAAACAAACATATAACAACGGCCTGGATCTAGTTCGAGATGAATTAAAAAATGGTGATAGTTGATCAACATCTGTCAATTCAATGATACACTATTAGTTAGTTCACTGAACATTTAAAATATTTGCTTTGTAAGCAGCTATACGATACATAAACATGAGTCACGTTAAATTAAAACTTGACGTTAGCTTAATGGTCAATGAGTTCCAAACTCTTATATCGTTAAAAAAAATTTTAAATAAAATTTCATTCAAACACTGTGCGAATAGTTTTTACAATAAAGTGGCATATAACATACAACAAGTTGTGTTCTAGCCGTCTTTTAAATAGTGAAACCGAGTCAACTAAAAACAAAACTTTGACCTTAGTTACATCATTAATGACATATACTCGTTATATTTTTTAGGAAATGCAAATGCTTTTTAAGTAATATCGGTTTACCTACTTAATTCATTTCTTCTAATGTGCATGTACAACGGTTATTGCACTTCATCTAAATATAACGGTTTTTAATTGTACAACCCGTCGTAATAAAAAACTACGTGTATAAATTAATGATACAGTTCAAAATCTTTAAGAGAGATAAAGTTTCTCATAATTAATCCCTTAAACCACAACGTAACAAATCATTGATGATCTATTGACGGCTTGTGAACCTACCAATCAAATATGGAACCGAATTTCTATTTGGATAAAAGCCCATCCCATCTTTGTTTTCTCCAGTAGGGACCTTTTCAACTTCTATAATTTTTGCCACTATTCAAAGATCGTAAAAAAAATCATTCATGCCATCGTTTTAACTACCGCTAGGTGCGTTTGGAAAGCCCGGAATGATCTCACCTTCAATGACAACCCCGTCATTCTTCAAAAGATTTTTCATGAGATAAGTGTCGGCACTTTTATTATGGATAAAGAATAGATCGTTTTTTAATTCTTTAATGGTATATTGGTTTTCACTGGTCCCAACTATCATCTTTTGTCTTCTACCGGTCCCAACTATTGAATTGGTTGTCAACGGTCTCAACTTTTATCATTTTGGCAACCACTGGTCCGTCGTTAAATTTTTTTTAACACCGTTAAGTTTTTTCAAATTCAAGACCGATGTTTTAGTCCTTTTGATCGGAAGGATAATACAAGTCGATTGATGTAAAAATTTTCTCTAAAAAGATCTCTGAACGATAAATTTTTTACATTCGATTGAAGCACCGTTAGGTTTAAACACCCGATTGAAGCATTATTTTGTTGTTCGGAGCGTCGTTTCAAGGTAACTTTTCCATCAATCGACTTGTATTATCCTTCCGAACAAAAGGCTTAAAACATCGGTATTGAATTTGTAAAAAAACTTAACGGCGTTAAAAAAAATTAACGACGGACCAGTGGTTACCAAAGTGATAAAAGTTGGGATCGTTGACAACCAATTCAATAGTTGGGACCAGTAGAAGACAAAAGGTGATAGTTGGGACCAGTGAAAACCAATATACCTTCTTTAATTTGGATAGATTAGTGTAATTATTCCATGTAATCTCCTTGTTTTCTTGTTGTTTCTAGCCTCTATCTTGTTGTTTTATGAAATTTGCATTAAAAAAAAAGCAAATCATTGATGATCGAATATGCTATTATTTTTTTACGATATTAATCTATACAAATCATTAAAAAAAGACACATTTAAAGATACCTCACACTTGCGATATTAAATTACAACTAGGTTTAATATCCGTGTGTAAATAATAATATTTATAAACAAATTATATAACCATTATGTTTAAAGATTTGTAAATATTTAATATTAAAGAATTTGGCTCCATTAACTTATGCATGGTGAAAAAATTGCACTTAATTTCCCACTTAAACTTCCTATTATAGAACAAGAACAATTCCCCCCCAAAAGATAGCCTCCCCTAAAACGTTGAATTATTATATAGATAAGTCGATTTGAAATTGCCAGCTACCACTATGGATCAATGAACCGGAGGATTACCGAATCATCATTGCAATTACAAATTAATTTAATTTTTACAACAAATATAATTTTTGGTCTTTATAATAACTCAAATTACGGATTATAGCATTTAAAAAAAATACAATGGACCTGTTATATAAATAAACTCTTGCTTTTTGGCCTCACTAGTACACATATACAATCTTTTAATGCATGAGAGCATTTTGATTATAACAAATTACATTTTTCTTCCTTTACGTTTACATGTTTTTTCACCAGTGGTCATTTTTTGCTAAATTTTTCACCAAACGTCATTTATGTTTATAAAATATTACAAAGTTAGTCCTTTACTCTAACCCCTGTTAAAAAATCCCGTTAAAGTGTCTCACGTGCAGATCATGTGAAGGCAATCATGTCTTTTCTCAACCCTTTTACAACTTATATTTGATATAAGTTGGGGTTTTAATCAAAACATAAGTTGTAAATGTGTTCGAAAAAGACAAATTTGCTTTCACATGATCTGCACATGACACACTTTAACAGGAATTTTTAACGGAGTTATAGTAAAGGACTAACAGTGTAATGTTTTTTAAACATAAAGGACATTTAGTAAAAAGTTTAGTGAAAAAGGACAAAAAAAATGAAAAATGGTGTAAACTTAAAGGACAAAAAATGTAATTTGTACTTTTGATTATTTTACAGTTAAAAGATCATTATTGCGACATTTTATAATAATAATAATTGGCGCGTATCCTCTTCCCGAATCGTATCCTCGTCGTTTGAAGCACCGGTTCAATATAACTTTTACTTAAACAGCTGACTTGTATTATTCTCCCATTTAAAAGCCCTAAACACAAGTTTTTTATAATACGTACCGACTATTTTTGGGGTTTGTAATTTGCTTTGAGAAATCAAGTTGTTTTCGTAATTGGTACTCTCCCTTATTAGTGATTTTTACCCTTTGACCCGCTCATTTCCTTATAGTTGTCTGATTAGCAACGGGTGGTGTTTCTGGTTTGGCCGGATGTAGCCGGTGTATTTATTTTGATTGTTACTCGCGATGTTTTTAGGGTGTTTTTAACATATAGTTGTGGCCACCGGTGAATGGTGACATGGTGTTTCTGGTATGCCTAAGTCTGTCTCAAATGTACCCGATGGCGGTGTCTTTGTGGTTTGGCTCGATCTAAGACTATTTAGTTACACAAACATTGTTGTGAGCGTGGTTTGTTTTTGTATAATCCGGTTGGTTAGAGAGATTGCACTTTTTGATATAACTAATAGTGAACAAAGCTCGCACGAGTTAGTGTATGAACCTAGTTTAATTTATCACGATACATTCATGATACAACTTCACAAAGATGATGTTTTTAGTTTTCTTTTTTTTTCAACAAAACAAGTAAACTCCAGCTACTTGAGGTAACGCAATAACAAAAGGCCGAGTATACTCACCAAACTATCAAATGATTTACATATAACTATACTTCATAAACTTATTTAACATTTTTAAATTAATTATTACAGTTTCGAAACAAAATAAAATACTCAAATCTAATTAGTTAATAATGTCAATTGCCACCATGTGTGTTTGTTTGTGTAAAGTAGGTCATGTAAAAGGCCAAGATTCTTATTGGAATCAATCTAAGATTTTAATGGCAAACATGTTAGAAATATTTATTTACATTAATAGCTTTTTAAAAGCAAAATATTTTTTCTATAAAGTTTCCGATTTACATTAGTATAACTATTTTTTTATAAAACACATTAGTTAGTAAACCCTTTAGTAAGGGCATTCAATTCCTCTCTAGTCTCTTCATGTTCACAAACTTTGATCACCTTAAATCTCTCTATATTTTCTCCTTTGCAAGACCTTTTCCCATTTCCGGGTTCAACGAAAAGAGTGAAATCGTCAACTGCCAATACGCCAATAATGCGGTTGTTTGGTCGTGAAAGAGCGATCCATGAAATACTTGGAGGTGGAAAAGGTACGTAGCAGCATGAGCTATGGTCATATTGCATAACGTGTTACCTAACCAAATATGTTTTCCAATTGTATTCTTTTATTACCATTTAACCGTTGTTGCGAGCCTAACCGTCATCTCTTCTCTCCACGTAGTTTGATCACATTTGTTATTTTCTGACAAAAATGATTTTATTCTTTTTTTTTTTTTTGCATCTGGCTAACTGGCTCCCCAAGGTTTAAATAAATTGTCATTTTCAACCAAAACCATTAACTCCGTTAACTTAAACCGTTGCACATCCATCGTTTGAAGGTCAATTATATAGGTTCCTTGTGAACCGTTGGTCGTGCATCCTAGAATTCTTCTTGATATCGAAAAAAGTAGGGTTCCTCTTCCTAGAATTTTTCTTGATCACAACCAGTAAGATGAAAAATTGATGGAAGAAACATTAACATAGTATAGTTTTACATAAACATTACATAATTGTCCTTCAATTGATAGATGTTTAACATTTTAATTGATAGATGTTTAACATTTTAACTTAAGGATGCATTAAATTTACAAATTTTTCAACCTTAGATAACAATCGGATGAAAATGACAAATAACTGGATCGTGTAATTAATGTAATCAAATGTGTTATTTCATTATTTTAGTAAGTTATTATTTGGGGTGTATTGAGAAACAAATATATATTTACAGATTGAATAAACTTGGTTACATTTATGAGGCATTTTTTCTATTTGTAATGGTTAGTTGCGGACGTTTTATTATGGAGGAAGAAAGGTGTAAGTAGTGCATATTTTATTGGCATGATGGCAATATGGTTTCTTTTTGAGGTGGCGGAGTATAACCTTGTCACAATTCTTTGTCACTTGACGATCACCACCATGCTTTTAGTATTTATTTGGTCAAATGGAGCTCGAGCCTTTAACTGGTAATTAATTCTTCCTGAGCGTTTTTCATATTATAACCGTATATTTTCACATTATAACTGTGCGTCTTCGCTTCTCATATGTCCTAAGATTTTCTTCCTTTTTACCGTTGTATTTTTCTTGTACCTAATCTCTTAAATTGTAATATTATACCCGTTAAAACTAATGAAAAAATAAACTTATATTGTAACACCAACTGAAATATCCAAGTTCCAGCACTTAAGTTAGAACTAGACCTAGAGCAGGTCTGGCCCGGAGTGACAGGCCGATGACTGCTCTATTCTATATTACTAGAATATCTAACACCATCCGTTTATTCTTTTTTAACATTAGTTTGTCACGGTGTATTATCTAACATTTCGTAAAAAAAAAAAAAAAAAAACTCGTTACAGGACTCCACCGAATATCCCTGTTATCCAACTGGAGGAATCGACGCTATACAAAGATTTATGTGAAAAATTAAATTTCCTTTTGTCGACTCTCATCAGCATTGCTTGTGGACATGACATTATACACTTTTGTTTGGTAATATTTTTGAAACATACTGATAAAACTATATCTGTCGTCGGTTCTCGCTATATGTTTTCATTGTTTTTCAGATAATTCTTGGCATTGAGTTGCTAGCAATGATCGGGAACTATCTCTCCACAGTAGATCTTCTTTTTATCGGTAAGTAATTGATGTCGTCTCCGGCCCTTGTATATTTATAGAAATTGTTGTGTGCGTATAGTGAGCTACACGAAAAAACAGCTTGCCGAAAGCTCAAATCAAGTCACATACGTACAAGCTGAATCGTGATAAATATAGGTTTAAGATGATACAAACTTTCTTAATTTGCTGAATATTAATGTTAATGTTACTTTGCAACTTTTTGATAACGTACTCTTGAGAGATAGCAAAACAATATATTAAAATTTGTTAACAAATTATTGTTTTTATGTGTTACTTACTTTAATATAAAAACTAGTTTAGACACATTTTTATATGTTTCTTGTAATTAAGTTGAGTCATTTTATCAATTTAATAGGTAACAAGGTATCACAATTAAAAAAAAAAGTGAGTGTTTTATGATGGATTTTTAAGACACAGCCATTTTCTTTACAAACACGTTTGCGACATATTTACGACAAAACTGAATTTTTCTCACGATTTTTACTACTCCATGTAAACCTGGGTAATGTAATTGATAACAAAAATGCATGCTATCTAACTTTTATTTAATAATAGAAAATTTATACTTATAATGTCTTCTAACAATTGCATCTACTTTTCAACAGTGTTCGTGTGCATGGGGACGTTGCCATATTTGTATGAGAAGAATGAAGTGGAGATTGATAGGTTGGTTGACATGATAAATCACAAGGTTTTCAGCATCTATGAAATGCTCTACAAAAACATTATATCCAAGATACCAAAATGGCCTCGCAAATCTGATTGAAAGCAAATGAACAAGATTCACAATTACATTTTACGTCTGATTAGACATTTAACATACTCGGTTAGTCGGTTCGGTCGGGTATGATACTTGTTCAGTGTTCTGCTTACCTATTTGGATGAGGATCCAAGAAAATCAAGCTCTTAAAAAGCCTATTTGGGTCAAGTGTGGTGTTTAGCCCAGTTACACACCTAACTTAACATAGCATACCTTTATATTAGACGTGCACAAACCGGGTTTTTTCTTGGACCCGGAACCGGGTACAAACCGGGTACGGGGGGCCCAAACCCGTTTGGAACCGGGTACAGGGTGGAACCGGGTACGAACCGGGTCCGGGTAGGGTGGGGGTAAAACCCCACCCTGTGGAACCGGGTAGGGTCGGGTTCGGGTCCGGTTCCTACCCGGGTCGGGTTCGGGTCCGGTTCCGGTTCCAAACCGGTTCCAGCGACAAAATCAAAAACCGGTCACGAACCGGCGGGTATTAAACCGGGTACACCGGGTTTTGGGCCCACCGGGTACGAACCGGACCCGGTTCCGGGTACAAACCTGCGGGTCGGGTATGGAACCGGTTTTTTTGAGCATGTCTACTTTATATGATCCTGATAAATACATAAAAAAATATCAAATTGAAAAGGAAAACAAACCCAAGCCTATTTATTATCTAAAAAGGCGAACCAGCATACCCAACTCTACATAATATAATTACATCAACAGTGTGTCTGTTTTCATGTTTAAAACAATAAGAGATTAAAAATACCCGCCTGGCAAGAAACTCGAACTCAAATATGCCAATCGTGGTTACTTCTCACCACACAAGCATCTTGCTGCTTGTAATGCGAAATAGGTGAGAATGATGTCCGCGCCAGCACGCCTCAAACACATCAGTGATTCCAGCATTACTTTTTGCTCATCGATCATTTTTAAGACGCCCCCTGCTTTTATCATTGAATACTCTCCTGAAACCTACAACCCGAAAAAAATGAAAAAATGACCATAAATAGGCAAGGCATTGATTATGCTGTGTGTTTTACAGGGATAAATGCGTAAAAATGACATGCTTTGAATTTTGATACTATGCAAAGGCTACAAAGGTCGGTCTAGGGGTGACAACTCCGTCGGGTGGTGGGTTGGCAAGTTGAAAACTTGAAATTGATAAAACCCAGCATGACCCTTGTATTTATCCATGTCAGAGATTTCACCCTAAACAGGACATACTTAAAACCATGTTCCCTGAATACGACGCCCATATAACCCGTTTATTATAACACTAAGGTAAATGGATTGCAATCAGGTAGCAGATGGGTTAAACAGGTCGTAAATAGGTTGTGATAAAGCCGTAAACAGGTTTAACGGGTTGGTGGGTTGAAATTGTAAATTACAATTTATTTATTTAAATAGTACAGTTTGAATACGATTGAAAAGTTGACACGTTATTATTTTCTAACAAAAATAAAATTTGAACCGAAGTTGTTCGACTTTTTATGCAACGAATCTGTTTTTAACTCCACTATACCTATCCGAAAGGCTTTTTTGTTTATCATTCTCAAACAGTATTTTATACACGATTGTCACAAATAACACTTTTTTAGTTATCATTTTAAACGGGACTTATCATTCACAAGCCTTGCCCATTTGATATAAAAATTAAAACTAAGATTACCTGATATGCAGCAATCGGTAACGGAGAGTTATCACGAAGCAACCTAATGACATCCAAGTAAGGCAAGCCTGGTTTTACCTGCAACCAATCAGAGTTTATTACAGTTAAAATATTATCCCATCGGTAAAACAATCAGAATGTGAAAAACAATACCAACCAGAAGGATGTCGGCCCCTTCAGACTCGTCTGCTCGTAACTCAATCAGGGCTTCTCTATAGTTTGCAGGGTTCATTTGGTAACTTTTGCATAAAATCCACAGTAAATACACTTTATCCCAACAATTGTCACATTATAAAACTAATAGAAAAGAAACACAACAATATGCATACGTTTTCTTGTCTCCAAAACGTGGATTCGAGTCTAAAGCTTCTCGAAATGGACCGTAAAATGAGCTAGCATACCTATACACATAAAAACAAGCATGTTTTGAGGAAACCAGCAAACTCAAAGTATATAGGGGTAGAGATGGCAAAATGAAAGGTATTTGGATAAAAAATTGTGCAAAACTTAACACCTCTTTACACATATTTATTGTCTCCTATTACAAAAAAAAAAAGTTTATTTCAATAATAATCAAACTTCTTTGAATAAAAGGAATTCAGGAGATTATATTTATTATAAAATACACTTCAGATAACTTCGGATATGCTGGACTCGCTCGACACCTCAGGCCTATTTTCTATTAGAAAAATCATTTTACCCTTTAGAAATCAAACACAACCCAAATTGACCCATTCATTAGTATTTGTATTGTAATTGCCACCTTTAGAGTATACTTGTGAGGTAGACTAGAAATTTACTTTGCAGTATAGGACATAATAGACACATGTTGGAAACCTTCAGCATCAAGGGCTGACCGAATTGCCCCTACACGACCATCCATCATGTCACTAGGGCTTACAACGTCCGCTCCGGCACGAGCCTATGAAAGAAAGCCAGGTCGCCAAAATTAAACATAGAAACACTTGGCAGGTCATATTACAAATGAAAATATGCATATACCAATAGAATGCATAATTTATATAGAGTAGATACAGTTAAAAAGATAAATACCTGTGAAACAGCCTGTTTACATAGCTGATGCACAGTCTCATCATTCATTATAACTCCTATATAATGTAACACCCATGAGTGCATTGATCATATTGCAATCAAGCATAATTTTTCTTCCAAAAACTACTGAAGACTTTTTCTTTCAAAACACATACATGACATGACATGAATTGAAGCTAAAAACACAAGTTTTAGAAGACAAAGACATGCTAATTTCATCCCATAACAGAAACATTTGATAAGGTTCAAATATTTTGTAGCAAGTGTATTTACCATCTTCTCTGACAATACCATCATGCCCATCCGAAGAATATGGATCTAGAGCAACATCAGTGTAAATAATCTGTCCACAAACATAAACCATAAACATTTCTCCAAAATTACTCAGCAAAAAGCACAAGCACTTCAAAAAGGTAAATGTTACCACTAATAAGGTAAAATAATATAAAGAATAATCAAGATGTATTCTTACAAGATCAGGGAATTTGTCTTTAAGTAGCCGAATAGTTCGAGGTACTAGTCCATTATCATTGTATGCTTCATCTCCTGTTGGAGTCTAAAGAACCAAAACCTCAATTATTTTACATTTTTTTGTGAGGGATGCATTGAATTGAAATAAAAACAACCTTTAATGCATCTGGGACTTTAGGGAAAAGCACAATGCTGTTTACCCCGACATCACGAGCCTTGGCGACCTGCACCAAATGACATCTTTCATTTTATACTTGTTTTGATTACTTAATGTTAAGATAGGTAAAGATGCAATCAAATCTAATTCAACCAACACTATGATATACTGGAACATATTCACATTAGGAAATCTTATCCGTACATAAAGATGATGGGCCGAATTTGGGTGTCAGTCACAATCCAACTAGTAAGTTGCAAAGAACCATAGCAACTGTTTTCAAGTCCGGCATTTTATTGGATGGAAGACAATTGGTTCCTTTAAAGTTCAAAATTATGTTAAACATTTTACATTTTATCACATGGCTTATAGAATCAGTATTTTGATCCAAATGTGATAAACAGGAAATAAGGAAATATTTATCAAATTTTTTAGAGATCAAAATTTATAGAAATAAAGATATTTAGGAAACCCACCTCAGCACAGATACAATTTCTAATCTAAGTTTGTGTAAAACCAATAACTCAATCATTAAATCAAAACAGATGGTAGTGACCAACAGAATTATTACAATACAAACACAAGCATTAAATTAATTAACTTTCAAGACCCAAACATGGTAGACATGCAATATGCTTGTATTTAGAAATAAAAAAAAATTATGCACATGTCACCAACCCTATAGAATCATACAGACACGCATGACACACATGATATAGGCCAGTTTTAATTTTCCAATAGCAGCACAAAACAAAGAACATAATGGAAAGAAAAATACCTCTTCAACAAGCCCATGTCTCCATCCAAGCCTATAGCAACCAGGCATGGCGCCAATAGGTGTGTCCTCTTCACCTGCAAATCCAAAGAAGAATAAGAAATCCACAAATAAAACAAAAAAATAAAAATAATTGAAGAAAAAGAAAACTAAGCATTAATTAAGACCTTCATGAATAAATAAAGGGTATACAAAATTTGCTGGAGACAAGTTTGTTTCCTGGAATGCAGATCTCAAGACTGGTGACCGACGATTACGACGTGGCCTGCGAGCAATATCCTTCAAGCAGGCATAAAATGTTAAGATTAAGAATAACACACTTTATAACTATTTAAAACCTAGCATAAATCATTTAAACTGAAGAGATGAAGCAGTCCGTAGCAAACATATCCAAAAAAATGCATTGTTGACAAATAAATTTGCAACAATTTGTGAGAAAATAGAAGTTTGTAAGTTCAATTTCAACCAGAGTGCATTACTAAAATGAGGATAGCCAACTCATCAAAACCAGGTTAAGCTTGCTATTCACCGGTCTTTTTTCTATAACCGTGAGAACCAGTCACCAAAAATGGCCCCAACAATACGTCACCGACCAATGGGACCAGGTAAATCGCAGCTTGCTTTAGGCAGTTTACCTTCAAGGGATTAAAAAAATTAAACAAGTGGAGACTGGATTGGAACCAAACACTTCTCCTAGAGAGAATCATGCTTCATAACTATTTCCTTTTTTTATAACTGTAAGAGTCAGCAAGCGAAAAACTCACGAGCCCCACCATGGCACCAATACACTTCTAACCAACAAGACCTGGTATAATGCAATATTGGGTAGGTGGCCTTGAAGGGGTTTAGAAGGCATAAGCCAATCAAAGTTGGATCCGAACCTAGGACCTCTTCTAGAGAGAATCAGTTTTTCATTAGTCCTTCCTTGCACACTACTGCACTAGCTTTTAACTTGGTTAAACTATAATATGCACACAAACACAGTATGAATAGGGGCATCCATTGACCATTACATGTAATTGTAAACCATGTCAATAATGTGGGTAAGTACATTAAATTTAAAACATAATGACAACAGTTTTCCTATCATGATTAAGTTAGCATAATATGAATTGTGTAAGTAAAAAATTTTGATAGTTGGTCACAAAGTATGTGATATCTGCCACATAAAGCAGCAAACAGCAAGCTGCTTAGTTCATTGTATTATAGAGAAGGTGCTAAACACGATTAACCAATTTTTCTAGACATATTCCACAACATGTCTAGGACTTTGTGACAATCATAAAAAAGCAGAACCACAGAAAACTTTATGCAAGGGGAATAAGACCTGTACATTTCTGCATGATAAAAGCTACCAAATTGTGTAATATGCCAATTGCTCTTGACAAGAGTTCATAAATTGACAAAAATGTCTTTAGCACGACACCAGTGTTATACTATATCTTGCCAAGTAGTGACAATAAAGTCACATGTCTATGTTTATGAATTAAGAAGAAAACACTTACAAATGAAGTAACCACAGGAGTTCCAGCAGGAGAGGCAGGAACGGGGGGCACCGGAGGCGCTTCAGGGACATTTCCAGCAACAACAGCAGCTTCACATTCGGCATCACTCAAACCCAACTTTTTTAACGGTCCATCACTTGCGGAAGCCTTTACTACAAGCATACGCCTATGTGGCAAACTAGCGATTGATGGACGAATTGGAAGGACATTCGGATTGAATTTTCCATGGCTCAGGCAATCAAAACCCTTAATTGTTCCAACATTCAATGGCATATTCACAATAGTGGAAGCCATAACTATAAATTCTGCAACAACAATTTCGTTTATAAAAATTAATTAGAGAAAACTTAGGAGGTTACTTTGCAAAAAAAAGCCTATAACTTTATTCTTTTATCCAATATCATATAAACACTTAAGTCTAAATTACAATCTCTAGGTCATTTCCGTCATACTTATCGTTTCCAATTCCCATGAAAAACAAAATTGAGACACAGAAACAAAAATTACACAAAGACAGGTTACAAAATTTCATTTGCGAATTTGCAATAAACAATCCGAGACCACAATTACACACAGGAAGATTGATACATGAATGTTTATCAAAATTTCATGATATCATGTTACTGTCAAATGCAGATTAATATTAATAAGTAAATAAAATTCAATTTAAACACAGTAACACATCAAGCCGCTAAATAAATGAAAGTTTATGAGTAGCAGGATTGATATATGATGATACCGGAAGAGTAGAGAAGCAGCAACGATCGAGACGAAAATGAAGGGGACGATGGTTAGGTGAGGATGATTGATGAATAATTCAATCTTTTTGTATTGAGATGAGATTTTGTTTCTATCTTTTGGTTTTTTTACCACAAACTCAAGTGCCACTAAGCTTTTTCTTTTTTACAAATTCAACCATTTACCAAGTTACAATTTAGACATCACTTTTTTTTTCCTGCTGTATGGTGTGTTTTTCTATTGTATAGACCAGTTTGACCATGTAAGCAACTAATGTGGCATGACAGTATCCCTTATCTATATTTCTGATTATAAACTAAAGGGCTCGAAGCTATATCAACTTTACAAATAACCATCTCTCTTATAATAATTTGCTAACCAATTGAACCACACAACACCACTTGTCAACACCATGTTCATTCTCAGCCATTTCGCGGATTTTCGGGTTGACCCGGTACAAACTCGCGGATCTTTTATAACTTCTTTTCTTCTCAAATGCTTATTTTTTACAATCCCAACCCTAGATCGAACCTTTCTCTCTGCCTTCTTCCGCCTCCATCAAAATTTCTTCCGCCTCTCTATTTGATAATCAATCATCATCTTCAAGTGAGATCTCTAACCCACAATCAAATATGATTTTACAACAATGTGTCGATGATTTTAGGGTAGACGATTCCTGGGTTCTAACAAAAACGATTGGAAGATGGTTTGTTGGATCGATCGTCGTTCTCTTCTTCAATTCCTTGGGTTCTAACAGATCAACGTCATCCTTCGGTCAGTTGGCTACCGCACTATCAACGACCAGATTCGGTGCTACAAATGGTGGTAGTCGTTGTCACATATTCATCAACATTTCTTGCTGCAGTTCCTCATCATGTTTGTTTAATTTATTTTAATTAATTCCGATTAATGAATTATGCAATCAAACTAATTTAACTTCACAGGTCCCTTGCGTTCTTTCTCTTGAATTATAAGCATATAAACTTAAATAGGAAAATTAACGACAAAGTGTTATGCACCTTTATTGTTTTATAAGCTTACAATGGTTCAATTGTGTATATGAATGTATTTATTATCTTCATTGTTTAACAAATATTTAAAACTTACAATGGTTCATGATCTTAGTAGCAAAATTTGATATTTTTGTGAATGTATTGATGCTACATTTGTTTCATGGTAATACCATATTTTAGATGCTAAAGAATATTACATTTGTTTCATGGTGACTCTATTTTAAGTTATGGTTAGAAATTTGTCTATTTGATAAAGGCTCTTTGATCGAAGATTGGATCAATGTTGTATAATTAGGTGTGGTAGGGCAAAAATTAGAACTGATATAAAGCAAGTCAACATTTGATCATTTGCATTATCAAGTAATTGTTTAGAAATTTGAAGAAAAAGATTATACGTATTAATGTTCATTCTAATTGATTAGAATGGTTTAGTTTCCCTGTAAGATTCTTGCATAGCTCGATCTGTCCACTCGGTTGTTTGGGTGCTCATCAAACCTCAGGTATCAATCTCCTAAATTCTTATATTCTTTTAAGTCCTAAATATCACCATTTTGCCTTTCCATGACACAAATTGGTGCTCGCCATCTTATACTTCCCTGATGGCATTTCCAATCACGCAAGTTATCATGTTTATAAAGTTCAACTATAATGTTGTTTAAGTTGTCATGTAAATACCATGAGAAACATAAAGGAATGGTGTCGAGGAACTGCAAGAGTTCTCAGGTTCGTATATTGTTGTTAAAAGATTCTATTTTTACTTATTTAGGTTGTTGTTATGTCTTCTTTATTTTATTTGTGTTTTAAATATATCATAATTGTTTGCTTTGTTGGAAGAGATGAGACAACAATGAGTATGAAGGGAAGTTTGCTAAGTGTGTAAATCATTTGATGGCAATGTTGTTGATAGATTGAGTTTAACAAAACAGGTATTGCATATGGTTCTTTTTAAATACTCAAATACCAGATGGACCAAGAGATAGCATATGCATTTGATGTGTATAATCTTATATGATCCAACGATGTCATATTCATATCATTTTAGATGGTTTTACATTAAATGAACAAGTTTTGGATATATGCTTTATTTTATAATATAAGCATACTCTAAAATGTTTAAGGGTAAAATTAAGTAAAATCATATGGACTAACTTTTGGTATTTAAGCCAGCTATTGTTAACTTTATATCTTGCTGAAAGTGGGCTTGACTTTGTGCAGCGGTTAGCAGTTGAGGCTTTTTTTAAAGGTTTTTATGTTGTTCAAGCAGCTTTAGGTAAAATTCTGGTTTGCATTGTCTATCATCTATTTTTGGTCAAATTAAGTAACAACTACAACATAAAACCATAATTCTTTTTAATGGCAAACTTGCATTGGCAAGTCTTATTTTGCGCTTTGATTTTAAAATAACACATTCAAATCATAGTGCTTTTTCTCAAATGAACCCTTGCATGGATCACGAGCGTCATTTTTATTAATGAAACTCTCATGGGGTAAGTCCATAAACACTAACATTTAAGCATGTCTTCTTACTACAATTTTAAGAAAAAAGTAACAACTAGTGTTGATGAGTTAAGTAAACCCGTTTAACTAGAACTCCAAGATGACTTCTTTAGCCAAAATGATTTTCATATCCCAACCACACCAATCTCCTCACTCCCCAGTTAGTTTTTATGCTTGAGGATGAGATTTACACCTTTAATGTTTTAGTTTATTTGACCACTTAAAGTTCTAATTTTGCACAAATTTTGTCCATCCTTGAAAACGAGGTGCATGTTGAAGGTCAGGGACGAATTAGTTAAAGCTCCGGGACAAAGGGACGTTGGAGATGCTTATAACGGATAAGGAGCTCATTCTACAAACATGACCACAAACTATATTTTTAATGTAATCATACTACGGAATATTTAGTAATGTTTTTATTCTCATCATTTTTATTGTTTTCATGTTAGCATATTGTTTTCCCAATTTTTCATATTCTCATACTTTACGTCGCATTGTTTAGATTAATTCTATTTTCAACAGTAAAACAAATAATTATATTTTATCGTTTCACCCCGTGGGTACCCACGGGTTTTAACCTAGTTCTTTTATGAATTTGTAACACAGTTATTTGAGCTAGGTAAAGTAAGACATAGTATATAGAGAAAACTACAAATTAAGTCGTTTATGTTTCTGGGTACCTGCAAGTTGGGTTCTTTAGCTAAAATATCTACAAATAATGTCCTTATTTTCATAGTTTTATACCAATCTGGTCCTTTACACTAACTAAAGTTAAGTTTTTCAATTAAGTAAAGGGCAGTTTTGTCTTTTTACATTAAAGGACTATTTTGGTAAATAACATAAAGGACTATTTTTGCAATTTACACTAAAATGTTATAATAACTATTATTTTGTAATTAAATATTTAATAGATGAAATACAAAGTATATATATTTGTAATATTTACGACTTAAACTATATATACTTTAAGTTTAATATTTATTTGGGAAACGAAAATGAGTTTTTTACGGTGGGTCCACCCACTTCCGGGAATACACAATTAAACGTTAAGTGTCAGTACGTCCTCCGAACGAGGTTTCGGAATATAAAAAATATTGGAGTAAATTGCCAAAATAGTCCCTGTGTTTGTATCGTTTCGACCACTTTGGTCCTTATATTTTATTTGTTGCCATTTTGGTGTTCGGTTTTGTAAAAAAATGCCACTTTGGTCCTTCCGTCAACGATTTCCGTTAAGTTTATGTTAAAAGACTAAAATACCCTTACTTATTAATTTAAAATAAAATTATCTATGTTGATACAACAAATTCAACATCCCCATCATCTTCATCCAACCACACCATCATCTTCATCAAACATCCACCCTCAAATACACAATCATCTTCATCCAACCACACCACTCCTCTTCACTCGCCGGAACCACCACTACACCACCATGACACAGCCGGGAACCACCATACCATTTCCAATACACCACAAACCCATCACCAATACACCAAATAACCTCACCATCACCATAATACCTAAATGGAATAGCCAAATCAAACACCCAAATCGGTTCTCACCTGCTAAACCACTCAAATCATTACAGTAGTAATTCAACACCGCCACCACTAACGAAAACATAGGTGACGGCAGCCAAAAATCCTAGCCGCCACTGCTGCAACACGAACACCACCACCGCCGTCACCTGAGCTTCTGCTTCTACCATTAAAACAATCGCAACCACCACCACCACCATCTTTTCAAGTCGGTTTCATTGTATTGTTGGGAAAGTATAAGTTTTCTTGAGTTGTTTAGTGATCTAGTAGGTGAAATAGTGAAAAGGAAGATGCAGGCGGTTGTTACGGTGTTGGTTTTCATCAGAGATGGGTGGTGAGAGGTGGGTGGCCGGTGGTTTTAGCTCGTTAGCCGGAGATGAGACATGGTGGTGGGTGGTGTTGTTTAGATCTTGAAGAAGAAGATGAATAGAGGGTTTGATGGTTGTTGTGGGGTTAAGTGGGTGGGTGGGGTATTATATTATTTTTATAATAATAATAATAATAATAATAATAATAATAATAATAATAATAATAATAACATCAAACATTATTATTGCCATTTTGGTCCTCATAGTAGTAAAAGGACTAAATTACCCTTGGAGGTAACCTGAATTTCTAACGGAGGTTGGACGGAAGGACCCAAATGGCAGTTTTTTTACAAAACCAAACATTAAAATGGCAAGAAAAAAAATATAAGGACCAAACTGGTCGAAACGGTATAAACCCAAGGACTATTTTGACAATTTACTCAAAATATTGATTTGAAATCAAGGGAAACATGGGAAACATGAAATTTATGTAATTTCACTCGAACATAAGAATCAAGGGAAACTGTAATTTCACTCGAACATAAGAATCAAGTCTCCGTAAATTTAAAATCACCACTTAATTACGAACGAACGGAAATAAATTTAGCTAGTGTGAATTAGGATTTAAGAGTATTATCTTTGAGTAGCATACGGTTGGGCCATAAACCCCAGGCGCTGGTTCTCGAACAACACAGATGAGAAATGAGTCAAGCTATGATAGGTTTTTGCAGCAGTTTACGCTCATCAATCATCTTCCCCAACGATACCATCTCCACCTCTATGTTTCCGATCAAACTCAACTTCCTCGCATTGCCTCTTCCACGATTCACACCTCGTCGTCGACTCATCTGCGCCGCTTCATCAACAACCAGTCCTGACTACTACAAAGTTCTCAAACTTCCTAAAAGCGCCACTTTGCAGCAGATTAAATCCTCCTATCGAGCTCTTGCTCGTAAGGTTACTTCTTAGTCTTAATCATGTATTATGAATCAAAATTTTGTTTCATTTGCTTTGGTAGAAATTGTGTCCAATGTTTTTTAGTTTGTAACAGAATTTTTTCGTATCACTGTATCAGGCATAGCTAGTAATTGTATGTTATGCAACAAGCTAGTTAGATAATTATAAGAATAATAGCCACTATTTCATTTGCATTATTTCATTTCTGTTGGGTTGAGTTTGATTTTGAGGGTTTCATTATACTTGATGGAAATATTGCTTATGGAACCAAAATTAAAAAAATTAGTTGGCGTTTCTGTAATTCAGCAAGGAGCTTGACATTCGACACAATTGGTCAGTTGGATAATAGAATACAAGTAAGCGGGTGTGGCACATTCAGAAATGCTTTTATTGGTCACCATCTATCAATTTTTGGATGCCTGAGGATCTTTTTTACCAGGACGTGTTACCGAAACTAACCAAAATAATGTTAATAATGTGCGTAGGATCTAGAAATACATACAAAGGTAATCACGTAAACAAACACCTAAGTCAACTCAAGCTAAAAGCCTAGAAGAATAAGTCCATCCCTTTTATTTATTTTGATATTGTGCACCTTTGCATCATCGTTTGGGTCATCCCGGGTTGTTTTTAATACGTGTCTTAAACAAACAAAATTTTATTTATGTTTGTTCTTTTTCTGACAAACATTTATGTCAGTCATGCGTCTTGGGAAAACATATTAAGCTACCATTTTATGATTTATGACTCTATGTCTACTATCTCTTGTCCTTTTGATATTGTGCACCTTTTTGATATTTTATGATTCACTTATCTCTATCGTTTCACGAACTAGTAATCACTGAGATCTCCATATCGGTTTCTAAGGATGTGACCTTTAGTAAATAATTATGAATATCAATTCTTATTGATATCTAGCTAACAAACAGACCACCACCACGTATAAAGCTTATGCTTGCTATGAGTAGATAAACTTGGTAATCAGTAATTGTAATTGTGATTATGAATTGTGTAATTACATGATATATATAGACTAGAATAATACGAACTAGACCCTATACAATTAGATACTATTTAATGTAAACTAATATTTGTCTAATATCCCCCCGCAAGCTAAGGCCGGGAAGCGACCCTTAGCTTGGACCTTAAGAGTAGGAATTTTGGGGAAGGCAAAGGCTTTGTAAAGACATCTGCAATTTGGTCATCTGTAGTAATAAATTGAACTGATAGTTGACCCCGAGCAACCTTCTCTCGAACAAAGTGGTAATCCACCTCGACATGTTTTGTACGAGTATGGAACACAGGATTAGCTGATAGGTATGTTGCGCCCAAATTATCACACCATAGTGTAGGAGGAGATCGTATAGGAACATGTAACTCTCGAAGGAGAGTTTGTAGCCATGTCAGTTCAGCAACAGCATCTGCAAGGGCTTTGTACTCGGACTCTGTAGATGACCGAGAGACAGTCTTCTGTTTTCGTGCAGACCATGAAACGAGATTTGACCCTAAATAAATAGCATAGCCCCCCGTGGATCGACGGTCATCCGGGCACCCTGCCCAGTCCGCATCTGAGAAGGCGGATAAGGTGTTGTGTGTGGAGTCCGCATAGGCATGTAAAACTGAGATGGAGTGTTGTTGGATGAGAAGCCCATGAGAGATAGTACCTTTAAGATATCGCAGTATGCGCTTGACAGTGGACCAGTGATTTACGGTAGGCGAGTGCATAAATTGGCAGACTTTGTTAACCGCATAAGCAATGTCGGGCCTTGACAAGGTGGCATATTGAAGACCGCTAACCACCTGTCGATATTTGGCAGGATTGTCAAATGGTGAACTGTCTCCCAAAGATAAGTTAGCCGTGGTAGTGATAGGGGACGAGACAGGTTTGGCATCGGAGAGGCCCGCTTTCTGTAAGAGCTCCGAGATGTATTTTTGTTGTGACAACACGATGTCCGTGCCCTTGGGGGCAATCTCAATTCCCAAAAAATACGATAAGCGACCCATGTCTTGTACAGGGAATATTCAACCCAAATGTTGAATCACTGAATTAATTGCCTGTGGATCATTACCTGTCAAAATTATATCATCAACATAGACAAGCATGTAAAGTAGTGTGCGACCCGACGAATAAATAAATAAAGACGGGTCGGTTTTAGATCCATGAAACCCAAGCTTGTTGAGTGTTGTAGATAGCTGATGAAACCATGCATGTGGTGCTTGCTTTAGCCCGTAAAGTGATTTATGGAGAAGACAAACATGATCCGGTTTAGTCGGATCAACAAAACCTGGGGGTTGTTGTAGGTAAACAGTCTCCTTAAGGTCCCCGTGCAGAAATGCATTTTCTATGTCAAGCTGTCGTAATGGCCATTGTTGTGTAACAGCCAAAGAAAGTACAAGACGAATCGTAGTTGCCTTGACAACCGGACTGAATGTATCATCATAATCAATACCGGACTGTTGTCGAAAACCTCGTGCACACAACCGTGCTTTGTATCGTTGTATTGCCCCTTTTGGATCGCGTTTAATCTTATAAACCCATTTGCAATCCACAACATTAGAACCAGGAACACGAGGAACTAGAGACCACGTCCCATTTCTCAACAGGGCCGAATATTCATTGGCCATGGCAGCTCGCCAATGCGGTATATTGTTGGCAATGGTAAAGGATGGTGGGACGGAATCTGGATCATGAGTACTGGTGTGAAAAGAGGTTGGGTTGAAATGTTGTGTAGGTTTGGGGTTGGGGCGTAGGTTAGATGGGCGTTGGCGGGGTACGGGTGTGGGAGTGGGCTGGTGAGTGGGAGTGGGCTGGTGAGTGTGGGAAGTGGCAGCGGGTGGTGGTGGGTTTAAGCTAGAAGGTTGTGGGGCTGTTGAGGGTGGGTCGGATGAAGTAGTGGTGGTGGGTTTTGGACGGCGTTGATAGGTGCGAAAGATAGGAGGTGGTGGTGGTGGCGGTATAGGAACAGACCCGGAGGGTGTAGGGGTCGAAGGAGAGGGTGGTACAGGGGGTTCATTGGTTGAGGTAGGTTCATCTGGTGTGTAAGGGTCCGGATAGGTGGAGATGTAGGGTTCGGGTGAGGGTGGTGTGGGTGAGGGATAGGTGGTTGGACAGAAAGGGAAGCACGATTCGTTGAACCGAACATGACGTGCAATGTATAGATGATCGGTTTGAGGATCAAAACAGCGATAGCCATGGTGATCCGGGCTGTAGCCTAAGAAGACACACGGTGTGGAACGGAACTCAATCTTGTGTTTGTTATAAGGGCGTAGATGGGGGAAGCATTGGGATCCAAATACTCGTAAGAACGAGTAGTCGGGTGGACGGTTGAAAAGGTGTTGGAAGGGTGAGACGGAGGAGTTGTTACGGGAAGGCATGCGGTTGATGAGATAGACCGCGGTGTCAAAAGCATAGTTCCAAAAACGGTGTGGAACATGAGAGTGGGCTAGAAGGGTGAGCCCGGTTTCCACAACATGGCGATGTCGCCGTTCCACAATACCGTTTTGTTCACTCGTGTGTGGGCACGAGAGTCGGTGAACGACCCCTAGGGAGCGAAAAAAGTTGGAGAGGTTTCGGAATTCACCACCCCAATCGGTTTGGACTTGTTTGAGTTTTGTACCAAATTGGCGTTCAGCCATGACAATGAATTGTTTAAATAATGTAAACACATCTGATTTTAATTTAAATGGGAAAATCCACATAAATTTAGAGAAGTGGTCAACACATAAAAGAAAATAATTGTGCCCTTCAATAGATGTCACAGCAAAGGGACCCCAAACATCACAAAACACAAGATCTAAGACATGAGAACTTTTAAAAGTAGAATTCAATAAATGTTGTTTGGAAGATTTGCCAATAGAACAAGATTCACAAAAGGAAGTATGACAATTTGTATTTAAAGGTAAATGATAGAAAGATAGCATGGACTTCAAAAGTTGTGGATGAGGATGTCCCAATCTTTGATGCCAAATGTTGGAGGAGGTCCGACTTGCTGAGAAAGCGACTTTAGGAACTGTTTGAGAGCATGGGAGGTTGAAGGAGTAGAGCCCATCATTGCTTGGACCCGTGAGGAGGGTAGTGTGTGTAGACGTGTCCTTCACACAAAAGAAAGAGACATGAAACTCAAAATAAACATGGTTATCGTAACAAAATTTTTGAACAGAAAGAAGTTTTTGTTTGATTTGAGGAACATGAAGAATATTACGAAGGTTAAAGGTACGGTTGGGTGAGTTGAAGTGTTTGGAACCAATATGTAAGATGGGTAAACCCTTACCGTTAACAACGTGAAGGTTGTCACTGCCATGATATGCTTCTGAATTGTCGAACCCGGAGAGATCTGGTGCAACGTGATGACTAGAACATGTATCTGGAAGCCAAGCTGATGACGCTTGTGACCTGTAATCAGCGTAATTAGCCGAAGGTTGCTGTCTCGACCGAATGGTGGTTGGGTCACGATTCGGGCACTGAGATGGAATGTGTCCAATGCCGCACCTGTTACAAGATCCATACACAGTGTTTTGATTAGATGCCCAGTTAAATTGATTTCGGTTACCTTCATTATTACGGTTGTTTTGTTGAGTGAAACCTCCTCGTCCACGGTTGTTGTTCGACCGGTTGTTGCGGTTATTTGATGAACGATTGGTGTAGAAGGCTTGGGGCTACGTGGGGACCTGAAGTTGCAGCCCTAGTTGAGCCGCAAGCTGTTGGACAGCCTGCACAGCAGCATCGGATGGTGTAATAGTCTGCACATTAGCAGTGGTTGCAGCAGAAGGTGGCTTAAGTGCTGCTGTGAAGGCTTGTGTAGGAGACATGGTGCTGCTGTCATTTTTCTTAAGCATGTAGTCATGGTCTGCAAAGAGGGCATGAAGTTCATTCAATGCTAGTTGTTTTGTTAGGGCCGCGGTCTTCAGTCCGTTGTATTCAGAACGAAGACCAGAGATAACAAGCATTACTATGTCCTTTTCCTTCATTGGTTCCCCTATATTAGCAAGAGCATTAGCATACTCCTGAGCCCTTGTCAAATAAGCAAAAGAAGATTCATCAGGTTTCATCTCTATTCGTAGTAGTTGGGTCTTCAATGTGTATTCACGAGAGGAAGTATGGGGAGAATAAGCTCGATCCAGTGAAAGCCATAATTCCCTCGAGGTGGTAGTACCTTGGGCATGTTGAATGGCACTTTCGGAGACCGTAGATAAGATAAGCATCCGCACGTGAGCGTCGTTGGTCACCCAAGCAGAATATTCTGGGTTCGGTTGGTGCCTTGTTTCGGTTGTCGCTTCTTTTTCCTTTCCGGAAGAAGAAGTGACCAAGATAGTAGCCTCTGGACATGGGATTGTGCCGTCTACATAACCAAACAGCTTGTTGGTTACCAAGAATGGTTGTATTAGGAGTTTCCAGTGGCCATGGTTGTCAGGTTTTAGGAGGAAGCTGAACTTGTGGGAGTTATGAATGGCTTTTTCTTTTTGATCAAAGGCTGCAATGGTGGTCATTGTTGTGTTTGTCAAGAACTAGGGTTTTTGGCTGGATTGTGGTGGTGCGACGGCTAGGGTTAGGGTTAGGTAGGCGGCTAGGGTTAGGGTTTTTTAGGGTTGGCTCTGATACCAAGATAAACTTGGTAATCAGTAATTGTAATTGTGATTATGAATTGTGTAATTACATGATATATATAGACTAGAATAATACGAACTAGACCCTATACAATTAGATACTATTTAATGTAAACTAATATTTGTCTAATAGAGTGAAACTCTCCTTGGACATCATATCTTGCTATTCTACTCTATAAGTACTTGTTAAAAGTTTGTTTATATGTATTCATCATATTTGACTTATTATATTCTGATAATGGTTGCTTTGCTTTTGGTAGTCTTTGAATACATAGCAATTTATTCATTTTCCATAAAGGAGCTGATCTGTTGTGCACTTGTGTCTAATGGAAATGACATCTCCACTCATATTATTTATTTAGTTATGCTCTAACATAATTTGGCTTCTATGCAACAGTATCATCCAGACATGAACAAGGGTGACGGGGCAGAAGAAAAGTTCAAAGAAATAAGTGCTGCATACGAGGTATTTTATGCTTGTCTAACACCCATAATTTAGGACCGTTTTTTAAACACTTAAATGTAATAACAATTACAGAAGACTTGAATTGCATTTATATGTAAATACTAAACTTGTTAATGGCTTCTAGCATTAGCAGTATATTAAACATAATGTTTTTCATTTATACAAGCTCTTTCAAAATACGGTGTTCTTGTTGCTCGCAAAGCATATTCCAGGAGGTACTTGTCATACTCTGCTCATCATCATATTACGAAAGCATATGACAAGTCTTCCCCTTCAACTTAAAAATTTTGTTGTTGCCCTCGTTAAGGGACTATCCTTCACTGAAATCACACATCTCACATGCTTTGGAATTCTAAGTGAATAAACCAATATTAATGCTATTAGTAGGATTTTGGGTAGTGGGTTCTTTACTTTGTAGCTGGGTCAGATGATTTGGATGTAGAAGAGTGGGTGCTTGAACCTGAATTCATTTTGATTTTTAAAACCCAAAAGATAACAGGAGACTAGTGAAAACATAAAACAGAAAACAACATGATTTAGTTACAAGAAGTGTCAAATAAAAGTTATAAACACTACATGATTTAGTTACAAGCTTAAATCATGTAATGTTTGTAACTGTTATTTGACAATAGTATTTGTGAACAATAAGTGTTCCGGCCTAGCGTAACCTGGAAATACATGTTTCAAGAAGTCCGGCCCGCTATTTTGCCACCTTTATGTAACAGGCTGGATTCATTCAATGCGATCGTCAACCTTTTATTGTTAGTATATAATCCTGTTAACTTGTTTTCTTTCTTGTGCTATATTTTATTTTCTGTTTGTTTAATGTGCATATAACTTTACCAAAAAACCACTTTGCTTTCTTTTGTAGGTCTTATCTGATGAAGAGAAACGGTCATTATATGATCGTTTTGGTGAGGCTGGTCTACAAGGGGAATATGATGGATCGGGTGTTGGCTCTCAGGAGGTATGGTTGTATCACACTTGGACAATAATTTCAGCATAATATTATTCTTAAAATCTTGTGATTATTTTCTTTTAGGTGGACCCTTTTGATGTGTTTGGCACCTTTTTTGGGGAACCAAATGGGTTTTTTGGCGGTATGAATGAATCAGGAGGAAATAATTTCAATTTTAGTAGCAAGGGAAGCCGTTCCCTGAACATTTGGTAATCATTCCAACTACAAGGTTACTATTTCTGCTGTTTAATCAATGCGTTAAAAGTTTAAGTTCATAAGAAAAGTTTGTTTAGAAAAAGGCCTACTTTCACTGTTATCTATCGCATCATTACCTTTCTGTAACATTATTTTGTGGCCATTCCGTTAAACAAACAAAAACAGTTATATTTGTGTTCCCATTCAGCATTGCCACATATGTTGTCAAAAGCTTAAAGCTTACAAGTTCTTCATTCAAAACATAATCAACCAAAAAAATAAAAAGCCTTGTATCCCTATCTATTCTAACCAATGCAAAGATAAACTAGGAAACAATGACGATAACATAGAAATATAAAATTCAAAATAATAATAAAAAAGTGGTCTTTCCACAATTCCACCTTTTCAAACGCGTCTCTAGCGGGTGTGGGTTCAGGCTCAGTTCGACTTCAGTGCTCTTGCATCCGGCTTTGGGTTTCAAGTGTTAAATCAGTTTCTTACAATGAAAATTGAATTGTTGATTTCTCTCTGACCTAATTATTATGATTCGATGATAACACGTGAAGCTGTCACTTCATGATCTTAAGGCATCTGTTTCTATTCTCTTTACTCCACATTGATTAACCAGTGGTTATTGTTTATTTCTCGCTTTGCCAAGTTACAGCTTATGAGGTTATTGACTAACTATTGTTCAGGCAGCATGTCTTTTTGAGCTTTGAAGAGTCAATATTTGGAGCAAAACGGGACATTGAAGTTTCCTCCTTTGAGACATGTGATAATTGTGGTGGAACAGGAGCTAAGTCAAGCAGTTGTATAACATCATGTAATCGTTGTAAAGGTAGAGGAGCAGTGGCAGAAACTCAGAAAACACCATTTGGGGTGATGTCTCAGGTATTTTAATTTTTAACCATAGGTTCTAAGAACCACAAAATGAGATCAGTTTACTTTTTCAGTTTGTATCTAGCAGTGGTCTTGTTGTTTTATGTTTTCTTTAACTGTAGGTATTAAGAACAACTACATATATGCACTCATTTTTTCCAGCGTTTCATAATCATGTCATAATTTTGATCTATTGATGGTGAATAGCTGTTAATACCTTTTTATATTAAAGGTATCTAGTTGCTCAAAGTGTGGTGGTGATGGTAAGATCATAACCGAACACTGTAAGTATTGTGGAGGCAAAGGTGAAGTACAGTCACTGAGAAGCGTCAAGGTGGTGATCCCACCAGGCGTGAATGATGAAGCCACCATGCGAGTAGAAGGAGAGGGCCACGTTGACAAAAACAGGTGTCCACCTTAACTGTAGTTTTTTTCTTTCATGTTTTTATATTGCCGAGGTTAGCCGTACTAGTTTTTATATTGCCCAAGATGTTTACCTGACCCTCCCATCCATTTACGTTACCCAACAGATAAAAAAATTTAATCCATCCATCCCTAAGATGTTAACTATCCCATAGGCCATACCTATGGTTAAAGTGGGCCCAAAATTGTTGAAAAACCTTCTCTTTGTTTCACCATTACCATTTTCTTATATCATATTGTAGTTTTACTGAATTAGGATTGTTTATTATTCATTTTGTTACTGTCAGATATATTTCCCCATGCAGCGATTCCTCTTATGCATGTATCTTTATACTTTTTGCTTAACTCTTTTACTGAATTGGCTGTTAATACTCTTGATCTTTGATGCAGGAATAGAATTGGTGATTTGTATTTAGTCCTTCATGTTGATCAAAAACAAGGAATAAGAAGGGAAGGGCTTCATCTTTACTCGGATATTAAAATTGATTATACACAGGCAATATTAGGTACTACCATCAAGGTAACGTGTGATCTTAGACCACTTTAATGCAGTTTTTGCTTTATTGACTGTGAAACAACTTTTTTGCGATAGTGTTATGCTAGCCTGGGTTATTACATTTAAACCACATTTTAATAGACTTGTGATTCAATTTGTATTTCTGATGCTGCTGCTAAATCTGTTCTCATACTATATTTAGTGCTTAGAAATTGATATTTTGGGTAAAATGTGGATTGTTCATTGAAGCTGTTACAATATGGTTTAAGATAAAGATAATCAAGATAAATATTGGAAGTCATGAAGTAATATGGCTTCTTGCCTTCTTGCACTATCCACATTCTTTTCAAATCACTTGGTGCCCCTTCGATGATAATTTTTTTTAACGGCAGTTACCGATTAAGATTTTATTAACAACTCTTGATCAGTCATTTTTAGATGCGTAGTCTACTATCCAAGCAGAAACATTTTTATTGATTATGAGATTTTATGTTAAATGTTTTTGCTTTGAAAATTAGAAACTGAATATATGCTTTGTAGTTCTGAGTTAAAAGTTGTTTCTAATATAGGTTGAAACAGTTGATGGTCTAAAAGATCTTCGTGTTCCTTCCGGGATTCAGCCTGGGGAAACCATAAAACTTTCAAAAATGGGAGTTCCGGATTTCAATAAACCATCTGTTAGAGGGCATCATCACTTCATTGTGAACATCCAGATCCCTAAATATATCAGGTAAACTTTTCTACTGAGCTTGTGTAACTGCTACCTTATTCATTGTTATTTTGGAAAGTTTCTGGATTTCTTTTAGGGCAAATGACATCCATATAATACATGCTTTGTTTTAATTTTCATTTTCGGAATCGTACTTTTTGAAGTAACATTAAAGGTCTAAAGTCTTACTCTAATCATATAAAAGGACTTCGGATAGTTGTATAGCCCTTAACCATTAACTAGTACTGATGCGGAAAATTATTCTATAGGTTTGGTGAGATAGAAATTTAAATGAGACGAAAGAGAATTTTTTACTCGACTTTTACAAATTACAAGCCTCATTGTCCCTCCTAGTCCCCAACCCTGCTAAAGAGACTCTTCTGGCAACTCCCAAAGTCCAAGCCCTGCCATTGACCCTTCAGGCATGAACAAGAATTAAGAAATGAATAAAGTGGTCCATCTTCTTTCTCTGATAACTGTAACTTATGAAACAAGTTCCAAATCTATCAAAACCCATTGGCAATAGGTTACCCAGATGGCCAGATCTCAATTTCCATATAGAGAGGCCTTAAAACACAATTAATCTACCAAAATCTCAAATGTAACAAAATTCCGTTCTAACTCATGTCCATGACATCACCATTCGGTTTACTAATTGTTAATAAGCAAGAACAGTATCGTGACCAATTAACCTCTATCATCGTTTTTCTCTGAGTCACTTATAAAGTGTTTAATTCGTCATAATGAACATACATCAAATTGTGAACAATGAAATGCACTACTTAAAGCAAAGTGCAACTAAACATTTGTCATGAACTCATGAAGTAACCATATACCAGAATCCAGAGTGTGCTTATGTTCCTGAGCAAAAGTAAGTGTAACTAAACATTTGTCATGAAGTAACCATATACCAGAATCCAGAGTGTGTGCTTGTGTTCCTGAGAAAGTGTGTGTGTTCAGATGGAAACTTAAAAATTCAAATCCTATCTTCAGAGTGTGTTCGGTTGGAAACTTCAAAATTCTAAACCATCTTCCATAGTATGTGTTATATGTAATAAAGTGATAACCTTTGTTCTAGAGTTTAGTGATTATATGGTTCTCTGATGTCATTTGTATATAAGTCCATTGCTCAAGAATAGGTGAAATAATCTACAACTTTGACTACGGATTGTCAAATGCGTATGTTGTATCATTAGCTAATAGATGATCGTTCGCATATGCGGTGGTTGTTTCTTCTATCATATTGTTCCAAATTTAACAAGTAATCTGATGTCCTTGACATGTCAGCAATGAGGAGCGCCTATTGGTTGAAAAGCTTGCAGCGATACGAAATTACATAATCTATGGTATGGTGTAAATGCTTTTTTCTTGTTTAGGTTACGACACTTTATGCTAAATAATGATGGCAATGAGTCAATTTAGTTATGGTATGTCCCTAACCAGTCAAAGGGGTCAAATAGTTTTAGCTGAAAGGGAAGAGTCAAATGTGTCCAAAGGGTTAAAAGTTTCGCAAAGTGTTTTTTAATAGCTATTGTACCAACGCTTCTTCTATAGTTTTATCGATATGCAACTCATTAACTATTTATAAAAATAAACAAAAAATCTTTGTGAGTCAGCCGGATATGTTTCACTCCTGACCAGCATCAACTAGTCTCAACACGTCACCCGGACCTGTTTTCAACCATCATGTGGTGGAAGTGCAACATAAAGTGGGTTCCATGTGCACCCACACTAGCTTCCCATGTCTCTTGATCCTGTATGTTGATTAGACTGCGAGTAGCTAAATCAGCTAGACATAGTGTGCTCATGCATACAAAATAGCATCTTAATTTCTAGAATATTGATAATTAATAGAATTGAATTTATAGGGGATATTTTCTTATTATCTTATACATTTCAATTCTTGTATTTCTCAGAAGGACTGGATACCAAGCATAAAACAGATATATCTTCAAGCGACCCCAGCAATAAACATGCTACGTCTTTATGGAACTCAATCTGGGGCCTGTTAGGGTAAGCTCTAATGTGCTTCTTAATTGTGAGTCGCTCTTTTCAGGTGCCCTAGTGGGCGATGGACCAGTTTCATAAATGTTATTATGATGTGACACGCATATAATAATTTATTATTGATGAACTCTTAGGTTCTCTTCTTATAATTAATAGATATGTTATATTATCTATTAGATAGGATGGATTTTTGATAAAGACTAGGAGTTAATAGTTTTTAGTCCTGTATTTATAGACAATGCTGTCAAATCCCAGATGGTTATGTGCACATAAGAGATACATGGTGATAAGGAATGTCTAATACTTTAATACGATCAACGATGAGCTCCTTGTGGGTAAAGCAGATAATTTTGGTAGGTACGAAAGCTCGGGTGTCACTATGTGCTTTAGTGCCTAGGTCATAAGAACATACTTAGTCTTTCCTTTTACTTTCAGACTATATTATTTGGGTCAGAGATCAAACAGACCTAGAATCTTTTAAATGTGTTATTGATGTTATATTTGTGGAGATGTCTTCCAAATATCAGCTTTTGGGTTTAAAACATTTCATTCTGTATATGTTAACACTACAGTATATATTTGTTTTCGTGACAGGCGTGGGCAATCTAGAGATGGATTTGCTTCAACAAGCATGTGCATGCCAGTGTACCGGTCACCAAGTTCTCCAACGATGCTTTTTGCGGCTACTGTTATCATCTTGACATGTATGTTTAGCTCTGCCCGTGATAGAAAACAAAAACGAAAATATTGAGATAAAAAGTTAGAAATTGCTCTGTAACCTTAGAAACCAAACATGTATTTTCATTATTTTTATAAAATCATAAGAAATCTTTTCTATAACCGCTCATCATCAACTAAAGAAACATACAAACAAATTATAACTTACATACAAGTATGAAAAACCTTAATCTACCAACAGTTGTATAACAATCCCAACAGAATAAAAATCCTGCTGAATCCCCCCCATACTGAGGTTTGTATAATCATCCCATCTGATTTCTTCTTGCCATTGTTGTCATCGTCGTCGTCATCGTCATCGTCACTGATATCTTTAGGGTGATCAAAGTTAGCCGGGACAACTGTGTCCGGCACTGTATCATCATCACCAGACTGTTGACCAACTGGACCAGGGGCTCCAGGTGTTGGAGTCCTCAAACTTGGTGGCAGCCCCTGCCCTTGGGTGACATTGATACTAAGTCGTTGTCCGTTCTGACACTGCTCGCCATCATAATCACTCGAAAAGAAATAGTTAGGCCCGGTCTTGACTAATGGGACAGCGACCGAGACCGGGTGCACAGTGGAGGCCGATGGGTCTGGTGATGCGAATTCGAATGTGTCGTTTTCGAGAGCATTGCTGTCATCGCAGTGGTTGTAGATGGTGGAGTTGTACGTTTGTACAACTGTGTGATTGTTGTCGGTGTTGAAAACTGCATAGATAATCCAAAAATAAACAAATTTTCAAAAGGGACGTGTTAACAAATCTACAATCAAATACCAATGATAAGAGTGAATAAAAATGTTCAATCACTATTGCATGTGGTACAACCAAGATACTTTGTTGTTTATAGCTGGCAATCATGAAAGCTGACACATAAACTACCCACACATGTCATGCCATATCACAAATCTTCTTGCCCACACGTCAATCATTGACCCTTATATTTTTTTTATTTTCTAGAGCACCGTTTTTTTTAAACGATGACAATTTAGGATAAATAACATGGGGCTTTTTATAGTCTGAAAACCGGCTTTTTATGGTCATAAAACCGGCTTTTTAAAGTCATAAACAAACTGAATGAGACTTTGTTCACGTTCTTTGTTAAGTTATTAGTGAATTAACAAACATAATTAAAAGGAAGTTTTGTTGAGTTATTAGTGAATTAACAAACAGAATCAAAAGAAAGTTTATGATTGTGTTTGTTTGTTAAGAAATTTAAAACGTTTGTATTTATATGTGTTTGTTTGTTAAATTTATAAGTGGGCTCAAATGAATACTAACAAACACATATTAGCTTAAAAATACAAAAATCAATGTTAATAAATAAGATACAACTCATGCTAAATTAACAATAGTTATCCAAAAATAAACAAACAGTAACAAACACTTTACCGAACATTCATGTTTGTTTGTTATCTTAACGAAAAAAATTTCTTTTTCGTGTTTTTTGTTTATTTAACAAACGAACTTCCCACAAAACAGTTTACAAAAGGTTCCTCGACCGTTTTGTTCCTTCATAGCCCTACTGGCTTTTACTAACGACTTTTGATTAACTTATTATTAATAGTTTAAAAGCACCCCGTGTATTTAATGGTTAGTTCATAACCTAATATGATTAAAATAACCCCAGGAACCTAAAAAAAAAGTTTAATGTCACTAACCCAGGAACGAAATTGATAAACTTTAACTAAATCAGACATGAAAATAACAAGAAAAAGGTCATTCAACATATGATGCTTTAATATCATTACTAAATTGATTGAACCATATAAAATTACTAAAGTGATTGAACCCATACAAAACTAGAGATACTAAAACAAAATGTCCTATTATCATTATCGTATGATGCTTTAATAAATAAAAAAACAATTCCCGAGTTAGTAAACCCCATGAATTCGATCACAAATCATGTGCCCTTTGCCGACAAAAGAAGTTACAAGAACTTATACAACAAGTACCAGCCTTATCTAAAACTTTCCATTTATACCCTTACCTAGAGACATTGAACCTTATTCACAGAATCCCATTAATAATTACACTCACGAATGTTACCTTATATATTCTAAATTTTACTTTAACTTCATCACCATCACAATCAACTTAAAATAAAAATAAAGATATAATAAATTAGTCCATCAAAATAAAACGGCACCGTTAAAAGTACACACCGGCCAATATGTTATTAGAACATCATATATATTGGATGCATTTTTAACCAAATTAAGTCTATAAAAAATGAAAAACAGAGATCGAGAACATACTGAGGAAATCACCAAGAGAGAAGGTTTTAGAAGAAGCCCATTTTTGATAATCGATTGTCGGTTTTTCGAGTTTGTCGAACCAACCAAGATCATCTCCAACGGTGTAGTTTTTGTAAGCTGCAACTGATGTGGGTGTGGTTATCATTATGATGATCACAATAACCACCACCATCGACACATAACAATAATATTGCTTCATCTCTACTCGATCAAGTTAAGTTTGATCTGATGGGTGGGTCGTTTTCTTGGTTTTTACACAACCAACACCTGCTTTATGCTCATCAAATTTACTATACACATATAAAGAAGATATATAGATCAGAGAGAGAGAGAGAGAGAGATACAAAATGGGACCATGTGTCTTTACAGAGAATATATCTTTTTTTATATTATTCTATTGTATGTATCATTTTAATATCATGCATATGTATTATTATATTATTATTTTATTAAAATGTCGGTGTGAATCAGTATGACTTGATGATTAGAGTTTCCTCACTGCCATTTAGATCTTATCTGATGATAGAGTGCAGGAGACTTCTGTTTTATTCCTACACAATTAACACAAAAAAAGGAATCGAAACTAAAAAATACTGTTTATGTTATACGTCTATTTATATGATAATAATTTGAGTAAAAAAAGGTTAGGGGGATGGTTTAATTAGGCCATCATTTGTGTTTCAAACAATAGGGGGTTTTGAGTCTCTTAAACACTCTTTTTAGGTTTCTTTTCTTTCTTTTATTTTTATTTATATATTAGGTTTAATATCTGTGTGTTACACACATGTTAACTAACAATATTTATAAACAATTACAAACATTATATTTAAGGCAAATTGGCCTAAAATAATCCCAACTAACACCTATTGGCCGAAAATAATCCCAACTCAGTTTATTCCCTCCAGTGGTCCCAAATCCAACTTTTTTTGCCTACAGTGGTCCGCCGTTAAGTACACTTAACGGCCGTTAACTTTTTTTCTATTTTTTTCGAATTTCAAACCGATATTTTAGGGATTTTAATCGGGAGGATAATGCGAGTCAGTTGATGTAAACTTACTTCCAATTGTTGCTCCAAATGGTTTAATTTTGATATCCGGTTAAAGCATCGTTAGGTTTTAAACACCCGATTGAATACCGTTTTGTCGTTTGGAACACCAGTTCGAAGTAAGGTTTACATCAATTGAAGCGTATACTCCTCCCGATCAATATCCATAAAACCTTGTTTTGAAATTCGAAAAAAATCAAAAAAAAGTTAACGGCCGTTAAGTGCACTTAACGACGGACCACTGGAGGCCAAAAAAGTTGGATTTGGGACCACTGGAGGGAATAAACTGAATTGGGATTATTCTCGGCCAATAGGTGTTAGTTGGGATTATTTTTAGCCAATTTGCCTATATTTAAAGATTTGTTAATATTTAATATTTAAGGATTTGCTCAATTACCTCATGCATGGTGAAACATTCCACTTAATATTGCATCCCAAACTTTCTATTAGATAGATTTATTTTCCTCCAAAAAAATGGTCGCTTAAAATCTTGATTTATTAGATAGATTTTTTTTATCTTTTATTTTGTTTTATTATTTTTTATTACTCTTTTCTTTGTTTATAAAATATTAGATTTTTTTATTACTAAGTTCTTTAACAAGTTTGTCGTTTCCGTTTCCGTATTACGCCATGTATAACTACAGCACTTGAGACAATATTTTTTTATGAATAGGTCTAATCATGTTATTTGAGGGTAGACAAAAGTACTTAAGTAGGTATGTGTTTGTGAAACAATGATTAGTAATCACTAATGAAGCATTCAATGATGAAGGCTTAAATTTTTTTTAACAATAAGCCAAATTTTATTAAAACTAGCAAGAAGCTAGAGACATGTATTAAACTGAATATCATTCCTTTGAAGAAAAAGATTTTTTTTTGTCTTCGTTCAGTTCCTGTTCCCCTGGTCACATTACTCGCTTCCGATCCCTTTTGTAAAGCATAGGTTGTACCCATGCCGAGATCCTTCTTCATGTCTCGAATACGGCTTCATTAGACGTGCACAAACCGGGTTTTTTTTTGACCCGGAACCGGGTACAAACCGGGTACGGGGGGCCCAAACCCGTTTGGAACCGGGTACACGGTGGAACCGGGTACGAACCGGGTCCGGGTAGGGTGGGGGTAAAACCCGACCCTGTGGAACCGGGTAGGGTCGGGTTCGGGTCCGGTTCCTACCCGGGTCGGGTCCAAACCGGGTAGTACGTGTAATTTTTTTTTTTTGTTTTTTTACTTTTTTTTTTGTTTTGCGTACAATATAAAGTTACTAAATAAATACGATTTATTTCAAGTGAAAAGAGTTAACCAAATACAAGATATTGAAGTTACGATACAAAAAAACTACTATTTTTAAACAAAGTCAATATATATATTTTTGAAATCTAAGCTTCTTCATTTTTTTCCTCTTCTTCTTTCGTCTTCTTTGAGTTCTTCATCGGATATTCCGGTTGATAGTCCCTCCTCAACCTCTTCATCATGTATTTTTGCCTCCGGTTCGATGTCGTCTTCTAAGCTCGTTAGGTGTTGTTTGCGATCAATCGCGTCCAAGTGATCTTTGAGACAAATGCACATCTCCACAGCCTCCGGAGAAAGTCGGGTCCTCCGTAAAGATATTACCCTGCCACTAGTAGAAAAAGCCGATTCCGAAGCTACCGTAGAAGCTTGGGAGCTTAGTAAATCACGGGCCATGGCGGAAAGAACCGGAAATTCCATTTTCCTTCCTCACCAAGCCAATATATCAAAACTCTCAATGTCATCGGCCGACATAGTGGAAGTATAATCCGTTCCACTATATCTACCGAGCTCGCTACTCGGAGCGGCACTCTTTTGATTTTTTGCCACGGATTCCCGAACGACATTTAAAAAGTTTTTCTTCGGGTCCTTCATCGGCTTACTTGAGCTAGCCTCCGATTGTGAAAATGGTGTAACCGTTGTTGGCCCGTATCTTAAGTGATAAACATCAAAAAGTCTTTGAAAATCGTGATTAAATTTTGCTTTTGCTTCCGTTGCGTGATTTGGGTTATCCATATGGATATCCAAATTGTCAAAAATTTCTTGAATTAAACATTCGACTCCCGTAATATTATAAAACGGGTTTAAAGCGGCGGCACAAGTAAAAACCGAAGGGAGCTCTAAAAAATATTTTTTAAATTTTTCTTTCATCGCCGGTGTCATTTCTTTAAAAATTTTTTATTTTCATGAGTTTTAATATTAAGAGACATTAAATATAATTCGTAAAGCACCAAACTACTAGTCGGGTAATAAACCCCCGATAAGTTTTTAGTTGAATTTTTAAAAACGGCAAGAAATTCAACAAATTTTGGTATAAATTTCCAACAATGTTCCGAAAACTCGTCGGCTAACCTGCCCGATACAAGACTACTATGAAAAACTTTCAACCCATCCCGTTGTTTCAAGGCACTCTCTAACATGTCGCATGTCGAGTTCCAACGGTGAGGTGTATCCCAATTCGCACCTAAATATATCGAATTCGTATCTCTACAAAATTGTTTATAATCTTGACAAATTTGCCTTTTAGCTTTAAAAACCGAATAAAGCATACATTTAAAGTTATATATATATTTGGAACATAATTCGGACCCTAGCCCGTCTTTCATTACCAAATTAATAATATGTGCGACACATCGACTATGAAAAAAATCACCGTTGCAAATCGGTTTATATTTTACCATAAGTTTATCAACCGCATTAGTATTATTTGAAGCGTTGTCAAAAGCCATTGAAAATATTTTGTTTTGTGAACCATAAATTTGTATTACGTTATCTAAAAGCTCAAACAAATCATCTCCGCTATGTGGAATCGGAAAAAGATCAAAAGCAATGGTACGTTTCATCATTTGCCACGAATCGGGATCCACCCAATGAGCGGTTACACAAAGATAAGACTCTATGCAACCGTGTGGAGCCGATCAAACATCAGTAGTTAAATTAACACCGGTTTGTAAGTTTTGGAAAAACACAATTAAATCTTTTTTACAAACTCCCCACAATTTCAAACAATATCGTCTAAGGGTCATACGACTTACATGGGTGTAACGAGGTTGAAGTGTTTCCCGAATCAAAGCCGTCAATTGCGGGTTGTCGAAGTGGTTGAATGGCAAACAATTTTGAATCACGAACTTCGCCATACGATCTTGGACCATATCGACGTTATAATGAAATATTTCGCCACCACCCCCCATATCGGCTTGATCGGACTCGGGGGCATTTTTCAACACCGGACAAAACTTCTTTGTAATATGCTTGTCCAAAGTCGAGTTTGAAGCCGCCCCCAACAAAGCTCCACAATACTTGCAACGAGCTTTGTGTGACCCGTCACTCATCTCAACTAAATCCCAATGTTGCCACACTCTTTGGCTTCGGTTATGTTGAAGAACTTGAACAACATTGGGGGCTTGAGAAGAACCGGTTGCGGATTGTGATGCCATTTCGAGATTAACGAAAATGAAAGTGATGAAAAGAGAGAGTTTTTTTGCGTTTTTTGCTTGCGTTTTTTAGTGTTGTAATCAACCCAAACATCAAACATATATTTATACTAGTTAAATGGGTGTTAGGGGGCATTAAAACACAAAAAAAACGGTCCAAAAACATCTCCAACGGCTATACGGGTAGGAACCGGGTTCGGGTCGGGTCCGGGTACACGTTATAAAACAGGAACCGGTGAGGAACCGGTGGGTACGAAACCGGGTACACCGGGTACGGGGTCCACCGGATACGAACCGGAACCGGTTCCGGGTCCAACCCGCCGGGTCGGGTATGGAACCGGTTTTTTTGTGCAAGTCTAGGCTTCATCAAGGGTGGAGAGACGTTTCCGATTTCGAATTGTGTGTTGGGCTTGATTCCATCTCATGTTAGTTGGCCGGGCTGTTATGTCTTTATCGGGCCTTTCTTTATATATCTGGGCCAGGCCTGATTTAAGGTTACAACTTACAAGTAACATCTGCATTATGTTTCATATTTGGCAGTAGCTTTTCATGATTGTAAATTGTAATGTGCTATATATAACTCACACTCACTTAGTCACTTATATAAGTCATGAGATATATATTCAGCACTAGTTTATCCATAACAATGTAGCATTACGTTTGAGTTTTTATGGATTGTTCTATTTTATAATTTCATTTTTTTTAGCAGCAAAGAAATATTCTAGTTTAGTACAAAAACCCTAAAATGATCCACATATATTGATGAGACGGGCCTGCCAACAACTACAAGATCGAAAAGCAACTTCAACAGCAAAATAAACGAACAACTTACAACAATAAACAAACACATAAGATGAAACACAACAACATAAAAAAGCTTTAAAAAAGAGAGAACATACCTGTAAAAAAGACAGAGTAAACAAAAGAAGAAGAACACCAAGGTAGACAACCAAATACGACCAAAATCAACACCCGCGGACGATGGCAAACAACAAAGCTGCAACAATTGAAACATACATGTAAATTCCTAAGCACCAAAAACAACAAATTGATAACAACAACATCAGTACCTTACCAAGAACCATCGCAAGTTACTAGATAGATAATAAATAAGAGGGAAAAACACAGCAATCGAACACCATAGCCAACATAGACCATCAACGAAGACCATTAATCAGAGAATGCATGCTTGATCGGCGTCCTGAAATGAAGATCGCTAATGGCGGCAACCAGAGAAATCACGCAGGGAATAAGCTTAAGAAAATGACCAAGAAATCAACTTAAGAGAGAGAGAGGAGAAGGAGAAGAGATGTCACGTGCGAAAACCACCGACCTTCATCTTTAGAAGGTTTATAAATATAAATTATAAATATAAATAAATAAATATAAATTATAAATATAAATATAAATATAAATATAAATATAAATATAAATATAAATATAAATATAAATAAATATAAATAAATTGAATCGTTCCCATCTTCTGAAATGGATGAGCAAGAAGAAAATTTTAGTTTTCCCTCATGTTGGGCAGAAAATGAGGCTTTGAACCAAAAGGTGAAATGGGCCCAAGAAGATATGCACGTAGAAAAGAACTTAAGAACGTGGCTGGGTAACAAGCCCAAAATGACGAACACGTAGCACGTAGACCCAAACTTGGACAAAGGCCTGTATCGTTTGTGTTCGTTTATTTAGCTAAATGAACGAACATAAACAAAAATTTTGTTCGTTTAGTTAAACGAACAAATACGAACACATGTTGTGTTCATGAACGTTCGTTTATGTTTGTTAATATGGGTTCGTTTATGTTCTTTTATTTAAATGCATTTATGTTTGTTACTTTATTTATGTTTATGAACGTATGCATTTCTGAATCTTAAACTAAGAGTGGAGTTATACTACAAAGTCCAATTTTCCTAAAAAGTCTAAGAAGCCATGAGATGATGACATGTGGCACTCCCTTAAAATTAGAAGGAAGGGTAAAGATGGTAATGTCTCTATATTTTAAGTTTCACCCCATTTTTTTAAACGTCCATAACTTTTACATACGATATTATTTTTTTAAAAAAATTGCACCATAAAAACGAGCATTTTCTTATCTTTAAAACGCGTATAATATTCATATATAAAAAACAAAAAAAAATCATGTTTTTCAGCTCAATGTGTTATTTATCAAGTCATTGTGTTATTTATTCATGTCATTGTGTTATAACACAATAACCTAATGAAATAACACAATGATCTGAAATAACACAATGACCTGATGAAAATATAACACAATTACCTGATGAAAATATAACACAATGACCTGATGAAATATAACACAACGACCTGACGAAAATATAACACAACGACCTGACGAAAATATAACACAACGACCTGACACAACGAACTGATGAAAATATAACACAACAACCTGATGAAAATATAACACAATTACCTGATGAAAATGTAACACAACGAGCTGATGAAAATATAACACAACGACCTGATGAAAATATAACACAACGACCTGATGAAAATATAACACAACGACCTGATGAAAATTTAACACAACGACATGATGAAAATATAACACAACGACCTGATGAAAATTTAACACAACGACCTGATGAAAATATAACACAACGACCTGATGAAAATATAACACAACGATCTGATGAAAATTTAACACAACGACCTGATAAAAATATAACACAATGACCTGACGAATATAACACAATGACCTGACGGATATAACACAATCTGAAAAATATAACACAATGTCTTGACTAATATAACACAATAAGCTGAAAAATATAACACAATGACCTAACGAATATAACACAATGAGCTGAAACTTCAAAAAAAAATTTCGTTTTTTATATATCAATATTATATGCGTTTTGAAGATAAAAAAACGCTTGTTTTTTTTGTGTAATTTTTATTAAAAAGTATTGTCGTATGTAAAAGTTATGGACGTTTAAAAAAGAGGGTGAAATTTGAAAATGAGACAAGACTAATATACCTTTGGCCTACCATTTAAAGTTCTAACTATTTACCATTATGCCACCTTGTGTTTATGAGCCATTGATCTTCATTTAATATTAGATCTAATGGTCCAAATTCCTTCTTAGACTTTCTAGGAAATTTAGACTTTGTATTTGAACCTAATTCCTTAAACTAAATATTATTATTATGATTTTGGTGACCCAACTTCATATTATAAAACAAATTAAAGTTGAAAAACTGTATACTAAAACTTTACTCATGAACAATTAGTTTTGTTTTTTTATTCTTTTAAACGGTTAATAAACGCTCCAAATGGACTACTAGCGAAATTTTGTTTGCCGAACCAATACTGGGGAAACCTTCTGCCTGGGCCGAAGCCCATTTGACACCCACCCGAAAAAACAACAGTGCGTAGAAGTAAAACCCACCTGTTAGATTTAAGATTCAAACCTGATTATCTTAAAAGTTAAAACCCAGGTCACCTCATCATCCCAGATGTCACTAGAGCAACGTCGCGTTGACGGAAAAAATCTACATGATTATATGAATTTAGTGCTAAACATATTCCTTTAAGAAAGCAAATACGTTAAAGTTTCATATTGTTAGATCATTAGATTACGTAGACTTTTAAGTTTTAGAAAACGACCTATCAAATACGAATGAGCCTAGTGCATCATCCATGGTAATTTGTCCTTAGTTGCGCAAAATCATTTGTGGCCTCACAAACACTTGTTGTAAGCGACAGTTTGTTTCACCTCTTAATGGTTTAGTTTAGTGCTTAATCATTCAGATTCAGCATTCAGAGCGTTTGTTTCATAAATAAAGAGCCTCTGAAGGGTTCAGTAAAGTGCTGAATGGTTAAGAGATTGAAAGATGCTGAATGAAACTGAATGGGGCATATATCAAACTTAACATCACCTGAAGTTTTACCTCAATATCTCTTTCATTTATAGAGTCTCTTCATGGTTCAGACCTCTTAACCATTCAGCACTAAAATGATTCAGACTTTGTCAAACAGCCCCTTAAGTGTTCTTATATTTCAAACTTTATCCATAGGTGTATTTTGAGACCATAAGGAAAAGTAATGAAAGCAATGGATTGAACAAGAAGACTTTGTGAATTAATAGACTTCTTCCCTACCTCAAGAAGTCATGGACCATTGAACATATCCTAATAAGGTTCTATTTATGTTAATAATAAATAGCAATAATTAAATTAACTTAGGTTACTTTTAAAAACTTCCAATAGAATATAATTGTAAGGTTTAAAAGTGAGGTGTAGGTCCCTAACAAAAGGTACAAATTGTGTTGGTAATTGACTTGTGTATGGGTGAATGTAATATTCCAGCTCAACTTAAAACTACTAAACAGACAAGGATAGAAGATGCCTATTATTATTTTCCCTTTATAACAAACAAAATTATATATATACTTTTTACTTTAATAATAAAAAGCAATAATATTCAATTCATTTAAATTGTTTTTTCAGGCTACTGCTGAGTCTGTGACTGTGGTTTATTGACTTTAGACCACCTATAAAAAGACAAAAATGGACCCCACAAAAGTATAATGTTTGTAGTGGGTACAATTATTTATAGAGGATTTAAATTTGTGGTTCCCTTTTTGCTAAATGTTCTTTTAAATATAAAATTCTTATGAAAAAATAGGATTGATGGTAAGGTATATGGTTAAATATCTTTTGGACTTCTAAAATTTAACAAACATACTTTTTGTAATTAGAACCTTGGTCTATGTACTAAAAAGCTATAAGTTTCAAGTGGTATCGGTAAAATTTTTATATGTTACTCTGTAGTGGTTATGTTTATACAAACGTACATAATATTACTTTTCTGTTAACGATACGCATAATTTTAATCTCACACACTTAATTAGTTACTAATATTCTATTAAATTGAGGGAGGTTAAAGGATGTTAAACGTTTTTGTTGTAAAATGTAAAGTGAAAATAATGCAACGTCTGCGTACAGTTAAGAGGGCATGGGTATACTAATGACCTAATATTTTAATATTTAATTTCATGGGTTAGGATACGTATCTTTCAAGGTTTTCAAGTTAATTGAACTTGGATTTTTTTAATAGTGGTCGAATTAAATTTGAAAAGCATATTAGTATTGTAATTTACATATAAAACTAGCAGGAATCAAATTTGAGAAAACATATTTGTATTTTAATGCAAAATCTACCTATTCTAATAATTAAGTAACTCATTCACATGTCACAATTTTAGTTATTCCACATATGATTTTGCTTAGATGTCATGTTCTAAATTAATTTGATAGAGAATTTTTAGACGGGTCATGGTATGCTCCATATTCGAAATAACCCGATATGTTTAAATAAAAAATTCACAAATTATCATCAGTTATCTTCTAACCTGATATGTTTAAATACAAAATTTACTAATTATCATGATCTATATCTTAACCCGATATGTTCAAATTTAAAACTTCCAATTATCATGAATTATCTCCTAACCCGATATGTTCAAATAAAATATTAATCAACTATTATAATATATCCTAACCCGATATGTTCAAATTAAAGTTTTGCCAATATCATTAATTATCTCCTAACTCGATATGTTTAAAGAAAAAATTAACAAGTATCATGAATTATCTTCTAACCCGATATGTTCAAATAAAAAACTTACCAATTATTAAAAATCATATCTGTTATTTTAACATATGATTTTGCATATAAATATATTTATAAATATCCAAATCGATTTAATAAGGGATATGTTAAAAATAAATTTAATATCTAAATTTAGTTAAAACTTATAAAATTAAAATCCGTGTAGTATATAGGTACTAATCTAGTGCTCTAATACATTAGAAAAAATAAGAATGTCGTTGCATTCGTAACTTATAAAATACTGTATACCAACAAAAAAAACTATATTTTAAATCTACATTTTGAATAATATTTATATTTATTCATAAATAAAACTATTAACTGAAAATTTGAGTTTTAATAGTCTCAAGTACTGACGGTTGGTCAATATTAGTCTCAACTAATAATTTTATAGTTATGTTATCAATAGCAGTCTCGGATTAATTGATTGTAATGATGTGCACGCGGAAAATTGAATTTTCGTTTTATAGGGCTTTTCGGTTGGTTTTAGATTTAGCCAAAACTGAAAATTCGATTTTTCTCACGCTAGGTAAATGTGTCGTATCGTAAAAAACTAACGGAGTTAACAATTAGTTAGTACGAGACTGTTGTTGGTAATAAAATCAAAATTTGAGACTAACAGTGGTCAAAATGTTAGTTGAGAGTAATATCGGTCAATAGTCTATACTCCATACTATTAAAATTCAGTTTTCCCTCTTAAGTTGATAGGTATTTTTACTTCTATAACGTGTGGGTAGTCAAGCCAACAACAACACGAACCCGGTAACATTGATTTATTACCAAGTCCTTCATAACTTCTTGTAAATGGGCTTCTCATACTTTGTTACAATGTTTCAAAAACCTAACCGATCGGTTGAACTAGAAACCCATCAGGTAATTGGTCTGGTTCACCCCCTTTGGATCGTTGAACATGTTTATTGGCTAAACCGGTTTTATATATATATTTTTTTAGTTTTTCTTAAACTTTTTTACATTTAATTTTTAAGTTATATATAAATTAATACTTCGGTTTTTAAATGGTTATGTTTGAAGTTTTACATTATTTTATATAGCTGTTTGTTTTATATTCTAAAATATAGTATAATAGCATCTGGTGTTTGATTTCGGTTCGACATCCGGTCTAGTTATTACTTTGTTACGTCTCCAACATCGATGCAACATCTAAAATGACCATCGCCACCATTTAAAAAAGTTTGTTTTTCCACTTCACATCCTTAATTTCTAATAACTAGGTTTAATACATGTATAGATATATGAGTTAAACAAAGCAAACGATCTATTATACGGAGAAATACGATTGAAAATGAGATGTAACTCTAAATTATTATATTAAAATCAATATTGGAAACTATTAAAATTCAAAATCACTTGTTTAGTCGTTTACGTTCAGTTATTCAATTTTGTGTTAATTTTACAACCCAAATATCCTTTATTTATTAAATGCAGAGGAATTGATTTTACATTGTTTTTAAAATTACTTTTGTTTATAAATGCAAGAAAATTTAGCTCTCCCCCTCTCAATTATATCATAAAAAACATTGATTTATTATATTAGATCGATTAGATAAGTTTCATTACATTCTTAATTTCTAAACTTTTATTAGGCTATGTGTAATGGGCATTAAGTGGTCAAATAACGCCCCACGTCCCACTACGTGGGGGCGTTACGTTTGAAAAAAAATTTAGACGTTTTGCTAATAACGTGGGTGCCCAAATTTGACCAACAAATCTCATCCAATCAATTCAACATTATCCAATCAATGCAATATCATCCAAATAATTGATTACTAGTTATGAGATATTATTCATTACGCCACTTTATGATATAATGTACTTGTTTAGTCATTATCCATATGATGAAAAGTACCCCAAAACACATTAATCATTACATGAAGTCTTAATATTGGTATCTTTCCCGCTTCTCTTGCTTTATCTTATAATTTTGTTTTCAAAATTTTTATTCCCTAAAATTTCGTTTACTAACTGTTAAATATTTTTTTATATAATCCTAGTAATAATGCACTGGTTTCTAGTTAAATAGATTAGTACGTGAAAGTACGTCGCTGTTAAGAGGCATAGAATATATAAACACATTAAATATAGATTTCGTTTCATGAATTTTTATGAGCTTGTTATATATATTTTTTGGTTTATCAGTGTATATATTTATGAAAAACAACAAAAGATGTATAATTAACAAAATGAGGGGTCAAAATAGTGGTACCACTATCTCCACTGTTTTTGTTTGTTTGTAACGTTTCCCTTTTGTTGTCTTTGTTATTCGTATTTAATCTTATGAGGTCCATATATTATTTATCGTAGATTTTTATTTAAGCAGACGTAGTTGAGTTTTAATTAAAAGGAAAAGTTTTCAGTGTAAATTAATGATTGTGTTTAAATAAAGATCTAATTTATCTAAAAAATCGAACGAGTTGTTTGGTAACATCAGAATAAGTGTTAGTTAGTAAGAGATCTAATTAAAAGATTTCGAGTAGGTTAGTATTGTTTGACTGAAAATCTGAATAACTATACAATATAGTTATTTTACCCCTCTAAACTATATTGTTTGGTTAGTTATGTGAATTCATTATAAAGGGAAATACACAACATTATAGAAAACCTAAATTACACATTATTCATTCAAAATCCGTGGAAGCATACTAAATCCATAATATAAGTAATATTTACGTATAGTTTTTAATTTAATCGTATGAAATTAGTTGACTATCTACCTCGTCATGCAAAATAGTCATATACGATGGTGGTGGCTGATGGTGGATGGTGACGATGGTGATGTTGAGTGGTAATGGTGGTAGTGGTTATACAAGAAAAATCGTCTATAGTGACTGAACCTATGGTGAAAACACAATGTTGTCACAAGAGATTGGTCTATGGCGACTACACATGATTGTCATAGGGTTTTGATAAAATCTTCTTGAATTGATTTATGGCGACGACACGGTGTCACCATAGGCCCATCTTTTAGCGACAAAATTTTCTGGTCGTTATAGAAGCAATTATGATGTCGCTATATCGTCAAGTAATTTAATTTATCTTTTCTTTTAATCGTGATAATATAAATGAATTTTGGCTTTGACCGGTCGAGACAACATTTCGTCGCCATAGATCTAAATGCACTTTTTTCCAGAAATTGTTCGGAGGAAAATTTTCCCACCATTATGAAAACCTTATGGAGGCAACATGTATATGGTGGGTGGTGGTGGTATGCAGTGGTTAGTGATGGTGGTTTGCGCCTTGGCGGGTGGTGACATGTAATAGTGGTGGTGGGGGTATGAAGTGGTTAGTGATGGTGGTGAAGGGTGAAAGTAGGTAGGGGTGAAGTTATATATTTTTCAATTCAACAACATTTTAGCACTTAATCATTAAAAGGGTTAATTGAGTTATTAAGAAGTGTTATTTTGGTGAAACACATACTAAGAGAGCTACAAAATAGTCTCTAAGAATGCTTTTGATAAAGCACCATATTCTTTAAATGCTGGTAACTTGAATACAGACCATCTTTTTAAGTTACACCATAAACAAGTTTTATTTCTTTAAAACACGTATAGTTCCACTGTATTCTTTGAATGCTCATGAATTTAATATACGTCATTCGTTTTTTATTATATTACGTGAGACCGAGGAATAGGATAAACATGTGAGTAAAAGAGTGGGTGGTGGGTGAGGTTGTGAATTTTCATATATTTATTAATTTTTTTGTTTAAAAAATATATTTCTTAATTTACAAGAGCACATAGGCGAAAAGTGTAATTTACTCCAAATTTATGTATGATGAAATCAAAATGCTGAATTAAATATGCCATGTTTACGCTCTCTTATTTACAACGTGATTACAACCCATTTTACATCATGCTATCATTTTTACAACCAACGATTCATTTAACTTGTTTAGATAAATGATAGACTGAGTTCAGATCACATCATGTCTTTAACATAATAATAAAAATACAAGTCATGTGATAGTCTATTTAACTTATATAACCCATCAACCTAAAATCATTATTCTTTTAACACAATTAGCACCTATAATATTGGTAACATACCTATCACCTCACCTTAAAGTGAGACTTCAACAACCTTCCAACCTTTTAAAGAATTTACTCATTCATTGAAGTAGCAAAAAAGATAAGTTGGAATATTTGAATAATACCTGAAAATGGATGCTAACAAGAACAATAATAATAACAAGTTTATTTAGTAAAAAAAAAATAGTTTCTTTTTTCTTTTAGATTTTTCTCAAGAAATTCAAAATCACACTCCACAACTTGTGATTCACAAGTACATATATACATTAAATAAAAAATGGAAGCTCCTATACGGACACCCGACTGCCTAGCCAGACACCCTAAATACGACTCGTATGACACAATACGAGTCGTATTACTGAACGTGTCAGACGACAAATTCTGCATGTTTTATTTGTCAGAAGGCACAGTAATACGACTCATATCAACTTTAATACGAGTCGTATTGACTACTTAAACGACTCGTATTCATCTTAAAACGAGTCGTATCTGTCTATTTATACGACTCGTATCACGTCAATATGAGTCGTATTAAAGTTTTTCAATTACAGAGTATCAAATGTACGAACCAATATAATTATTTGACACGATGTAATATTCCGTTAAAATTTCAATATAAACGCATAAACGATCGATCGATTCATTCAATTGAATATCAATCGTTACATTACACTGATTTTTTCTAAGTCTTCTTCTTAAAATGTCTTTCTGGGATAGTAACTATATTTTCGATGGTCAATTCGAGGGTGATAATTATTTTGAATACCCGGCTAATGACAACGAGCAATATGGCGGTAATTATTATGGTGGTGATGTCAACAGTGGCGTATTTTATGGCGATGACAATGTTGGCGTAGGTGACAATGGTGGCGCAGGTGACAATGTCGGCGTTAGTTTGTTTGAAGCTAATCAGGTAAATATTTACTAATGATCAACGTTTTGTAGCACAACATAAAGTTAATATTTAAAATAAAATTTATTTTTTAAGGTTTTCACTTCACGTGAAGAACTGGTGAAATGGGCTCAAGATATCGGTAGAGACAATGGTTTCGTTATAGTCACCCAACGTTCTAAAAAAAATGCATCGGGTGAGACGGTAAAAGTTCACCTTAAATGTGATCGTGGGGGTAACTATAAACCAGAGGGGGTAGACAAAAGAAAAAGTGGCTCCAAAAAAACAAACTGTCAATTCCAGTTAATAGGTAAATATGAAAGAAGTGTTGGTGGCTGGGTTTTAATTGTCGTTGATGATTCGCACAACCATGATCCTGCTCAACATTTAGAGGGTCATGCGTATGCTAAACGACTGACCCCCGCAGAATATAAAATGGTGGGAGAATTGTACAGTCAAAATATGGAGACACGTGACATATTACAAGCCCTTCGGCAGATGAACCCGAAGTGTGTGGCAACATCTAAAACTATAAATAATGCCATTCAAAAGATTAAGGAGGAATCTAATGTTGGTGAAACTCCAATGCAGATTCTTTTCTCCTTGCTTCGGTTAAAACAGTATGTGAATTCTAGTCGTTCCAACGTACATACTAACAGAGTTGAAGAAATTTTTTTTATTCATAAAACTTCACTGGAAATTTGGCGTGCATTTCCACATGTTATATTTATTGACGCCACATACAAAACTAACGTTTACAAACTACCTTTTGTTCAGATAGTAGGTTTGACATCCACTGACAAAACTTTTTGTATAGCATTTGCCTTTATTAGTGAAGAAAAAGAAGATAATTTTTTGTGGGTTTTAAAAAAATTAGACAATACGCTAACAACATGCATGAAGCCAAGAGTGATAGTTACTGACTGTGATAAGGCTTTAATGAATGCATGTGATAAGGTATTTCCAGACGCTACAAAACTAATATGCAGGTGGCACATACAAGAAAATATTGCCAAACACTGCAAACAAAGTTTTGATCAAAAAAGTTGGACAGAATTTGAGCGTCTTTGGTATAAATTAATTAACTCCTCAACATTTGAGTTGTATAGTAATGCATACAACAAGCTGTCTGCAACTCTTATGTTTGATCAGCCAAGTAAGGTTTCAACTACAATTTATTTATTTATATATATATATTTTAATTTAATAAATTATAAATATTTAACTTTTAGCGGTAATAATAATTACAGGAACGCTTAATTATTTGAACGATACTTGGCTAAATGAGTATAGATCAAAATTTGTCTCCGCGTGGACCAACCGGCAAATACACTTCAACCAACACACAAACAACCGGGTTGAAGGGCAACATGCTTTGTTTAAAAAGTATCTTCATGGTACAAATAGTACCTTGGACAGACTCGTGAGGCATGTTGACAAAATTGTTGACCAACAGTACATTGCGATAAAAGAAAGCTTTGAAAAAAGCTTGATCAAGAGAATGAGCAACCATAATTTAACTTTGTTTGATGAGTTAAGAGGTAAGGTATCTCATAAAGCTCTTGATTTGTTGGTTGATGAAATCGGAAAAATTAAAAGTATGAAAGAAAACAGTGCGACATGTAGTTGTCGCCTTTACACCGGTTGTGGATTGCCGTGCGCGTGTCGGTTGAATAAATGTAAACAAGCAGGTATTTTTATTTAAAATTTTAAATTAGTTTATAATACGACTCGTATTATGTTTATAAACTTTTTTTAATTTTTATACGTAGGAATTGTCATCCCACTTGAGTCCATTGATCCGTTTTGGAAAAAGCTTGATATATCACCTACGTCTAATGAGAAAACCACAATAATTGACGTAAACCGAGAGCTAGAACGAGTGAAGCAGGAGATAATTGTCGAACCAGAGCACGTACGAAAAAATATTTTTGACGATATTTGGGGTTCGATACTGCCGTGGAAAACAAAGAAAAAGGAGCCTGTTGTAAAAACAAATAATCGCGGTCGCCCTAGAAAAGATAAACAAAAGGCGATGGATCCTCCGAGATATAGCTCATTTGAAAACACAGATCGTGTGTCTACAGTGATCCCTGGGAGACATAGTTCGGCTGTGGACATGAACGAACCACTACATACTCCTAGTGTGCACATTTATTCTGGGAGACATAGTGTACATGGTTCCATGGATCATGGAAGGCGTGATTCATTTATTAACGTCAATTCAATTCCTCCACAAAAAAAGTTTTCTAAAAATCCAAGAAAATCACCTCAAAACACACCATTTTACCTATATAAACACACCACCAACAAGTTTCATCAAAAAAAAAAGTTTTCTAAAAATCCAAGAAAATCACCTCAAAACACACCATTTTACCTATATAAACACACCACCAACAAGTTTCATCAAAAAAAAAGTTTTCTAAAAATCCAAGAAAATCACTTCAAAACGCACCATTTTACCTATATAAACACACCACCAACAAGTTTCATCAAAAAAAAAAGTTTTCTAAAAATCCAAGAAAATCACCTCAAAACACACCATTTTACCTATATAAACACACCACCAACAAGTTTCATCAAAAAAAAAGTTTTCTAAAAATCCAAGAAAATCACTTCAAAACGCACCATTTTACCTATATAAACACACCACCAACAAGTTTCATCAAAAAAAAAAGTTTTCTAAAAATCCAAGAAAATCACCTCAAAACACACCATTTTACCTATATAAACACACCACCAACAAGTTTCATCAAAAAAAAAGTTTTCTAAAAATCCAAGAAAATCACTTCAAAACGCACCATTTTACCTATATAAACACACCACCAACAAGTTTCATCAAAAAAAAAAGTTTTCTAAAAATCCAAGAAAATCACCTCAAAACACACCATTTTACCTATATAAACACACCACCAACAAGTTTCATCAAAAAAAAAAGTTTTCTAAAAATCCAAGAAAATCACCTCAAAACACACCATTTTACCTATATAAACACACCACCAACAAGTTTCATCAAAAAAAAAAGTTTTCTAAAAATCCAAGAAAATCACTTCAAAACGCACCATTTTACATATATAAACACACCACCAACAAGTTTCATCAAAAAAAAAAGTTTTCTAAAAATCCAAGAAAATCACTTCAAAACGCACCATTTTACATATTTTGTCACCACCACACAAACGAATTTACATTTAATATAAAACGAGTCACAACCACACTATATAAAATGTAAATAAATACATAAGTTTTATATGATAACCAATACCAATCTATATAAATTGTCGATAAATACATATTTTTAATAGTATTACAAGTTATTTTGACCTAGTGAAACGTCTCGGATGTGCCCATTAGCGGAGTACTTGCCAGTGGGTGCAAGCGAAGTAACAAGTGAAGTATACTCACACTTCGTCTTTAGGTTTGATTTAGATAACCCGTTCTGCTAGATACGAAATGGTGCATGCATGGTAGGCATCGTTTTGTACCATTCCAGGACATGGTAGGGTTAACTATGCTGAATGTTCTCCAAGTCCATAAAGCTTTCACTTCATCTTTCGTTTTGAAACTTGGAGATTGACCTAGTGAAATCTCTCCGGTATAATAATACCTGAATGTTCTCCATCTTTCAACTACATCTTTCAGTGTACATCTTTCGATGTTTACCAAACCGAGCTGCTAGACATGAACCGTGTGTTAAACACATTAGTTCAGATAGCATTGCTAGTTCTGTAGTGGTGGAGTTAACTATGCTGAATGATCTCCAAGTCTATGAAACTTTCATTTCATCTTCAGACTTGAATCTTGGAGATTGACCTAGTGAAATCTCTCCGGTTTAATAAATGCATGAATATTTTTTACTTTAACACCGGTGTTATAAATAACAGATGTCTCTGTTTTTATATTATAAACCATAAAACGTGATTAAAAATATAATTTTGCAGTTAATTACAAATTATTAGACCTACGAAAATGTCTCCGGTTTCAATACTCAGTTTTATCTTAAACGAGTATGGAAACCGGAGACATTTCACTAGGTCAAATAATTTGTAACATACTCCAAAATTATATTATTTTTCACTATTTATGGTTTATAATGAAAAAGAGGAGACATTTGTAGTTTGTAACACCGGTGATATAGTTATAAAAATCATGCAAAACCATTACAAACTAACATAACTTTTATACGTATTACTTCTCATGGGATACCACAATCAGAATCATAACCCCGGTTTCATCAGTTATCCTTTTATTAGGAGACAGATGATACCGGAGCTATGATATTGCGGTATACCATGAGAAGTAATAAGTATAAAAGTTATGTTAGTTTGTAAAGGTTTGTTAGGCTGTTCTGGCGGCGTATATTTCATCCGCCATGAACCGTCTGAATCTGAGGCAGGCATCTTGTAAATTCACTTCTCGCCAGTCCAGCCCCCGATCTTGTACAAGCCTACGCAATAACATGCAGATTACTATCCCACCATCTGAACCTATATGACCAGCATTAGGTGGCCAAACAACACAGCTGGTCACAGGTATTTCAGTAACTTCACCTAAATATTGACCTGTGTGTTGCCAGTAGTTTATTTTTCTTAAAAACCATATGAAAAAATCTTCAAATTGAATATGGATTTGGTGAAGTCCAACGTGAATACATGATAAACCACTACAGCTAGTTGGAAGACAGTCGTATGGAAAAAAACAACGAATTTCCATTGTCCTTAAGTTAATTTCAAAAAGATACCATCTTACATCGTCATGGTTTATCGGTAAATACACCTACAAAAATTTTAATTATATTATTTTATGTAATTCGTCTACTACACCTACAAAAATTTTAATTGTATTTGGTATTAGTTACTAGTAATTACCGTATCAACCCCCCAAAACGGAGGATATAGTGTTTGTGTCCCGTCACCGTATTGCAAAGTGTCTTCGTCCTGATTGATTAACATATCATAAAACTCAGAAGGTAGGCACGTCCAACGTAATAGGTTTTCACCGGCTCTCTCAATTTCTTGTTTGCGCCAAACCATAAGTCTAGTAACCCAAACGAAATTATGCTGAAAAAAATAGAAAATTAAATTAGCAAGATATTAAAATTTAACTAAAAATAAAGGGTGCCATAAAACATACGTATGAAGAAATAAACCCGTTTCTCTCAAAACCTAAAAGGGTTCCCCACCAGCTCCGGTCAAGAACCTGCTCGTCAACGATGTAACCATTCTTACATTCCGGTTGGTCTCCGTTATAGTAAAAGTGCAAAACGTTGCGAGACCAGTTGTGATTACGAAAATTATGATTGTTAACGGGGGAAGGAATGTTGAGTAAAGCTGTGGTAGAACGCCTATTGGACATTTTTTTATGAAATCGGAAGAAACGATCGTTCGTATTTATATGAAACTGGCACGCATTTCGAGGCAGACATGTGATCTTTGCAAGATTCCTGATAAGTAATACGACTCGTATCAGTTGATACGAGTCGTATTAAGGGACAAATACGACTCGTTTTTAGTCTAATACGAGTCGTTTCACTGTGTGTCAGGAATCTTGACAGAAATTGTCGAGGCTATCCGAACACCCTATATACGACTCGTATTCATGTGTTATACGAGTCGTTTGATGTGTGTATACGAGTCGTAATTAATTTCATACGAGTCGTATCTCTGACAGTACAGCAATACGACTCGTATTGTCAATACGAGTCGTATTGACAAAATGATTGGGTGTCCGGATAGCCTTGTCAGGGTGTCTGACTAGACACCCCCTAAAAAATATGTTGAATTTGACATACATTAAATTATTAAAATACAACACATACATACATACATACATACATAGGGATGCTTGTTTATGCAACAACCATTCTCACCTCTTTCACACAATCTTTCTTTCCAAATCCCCATTTCTCTCTCTCTCTCTCTCTCTCTAATCTCATCTCTTTCACTACATCACCAACAACAACACAGTTCTTGAACAACAACAAATGGCTCAAGATCAACAAATTAGACACAAAAAACCCACAAGTCAAACAGATCCACCTTCAAAATCCACAATTTCATCAATTCTCTCCACTTTCTCCCCCAATTCCGATGACCCACCAAAGAAAAAATATTCAAGATTCAGAGGCTTGGGATGCGCAGCTCCGGCGCAAGTGTCGGTGCCGGCGATGATAAGAACGTCGGCGAATTGGGAGGGGAAGAAAGTGAGGAAAAAGAAAATGAAAATGAAGAAGAACAAGAATTGTGTTTCTTCTTCGTCAAGTGATGATGTTGCTGCTGATGATGATAATGATAATGATAATGATGGTGATGGTGTTGGTGTAATGATTAATACTCCGGCGACAGTTCCGGCGAGTTCCTCTTGTTTGGTTGTTCCTGATGTTTGGTGTGGACCTGGAATTGGGTTGTCAACTGATGCTGCTTCTGTTGATTGTGTTGTGTCAAGACGACCTGTTGTTTCTGCTAGAGGCAAATTGGACATTGATAAGATTAATATTAGGGAGGTATGTTTCTTGTTTTTTGTTTCCTTTTTTTTTTTTACCGTGTTTAAAACTATCCCAATATTCGAGTAAGTCTCTAGGCTATTTGATAGCGCTAAATAAGAGGCTGTCTTTTAATGGTTTAAAAGTCTAACGATTGAAAAAATATGATTTTTAGCATTTAGAGGCTATCCGCTAATTATTTAACATTTTTTTTCACTTAGTGGTTACGAGATTTTAAATTATTAAAATGAGCTTTAAGAGGTTACCAAACAAGCCCTGATGTATTTGAAATGACTTTTAATCTTTTTACATTAGTTATCTTGAGTTTGAAGATATCTTGGTGTGGATTTGATGTAAAGTTTGCAACTTGACAAGTGGGTGTTTGGATGTGGGTTAGGTTTGAGTGTTTGTTAAAAAAGTGGTGGTTATGATTAGTGTTTTTGATTAGTTAATTGTTGAAACATTTGGATTAGGAGAAGTGAGTAAGGAGTTGGTTTAGGAAGAAATTTATGATTTTTATTTTGTTGGAAAGTTATTTGAGCATTTGGTTATTTAATTCAAATTTTGATCATTAGAAATGGTACATGAATAAAGTGATACTTCTTTGTCTTTATTCCTTATTAGAATAACAAACAAACATACCCGGTTTAATTTCATTCATAGCAAAGCTATCAGTAATATGTACCGTTTGGGAAGGGTGCGATCATATAGACAAACCTTTTCTCTATCCCGGAGATAAAGAGGCTGCTCCGGTTAAGAAAAAAAACTTCTTTTGACATTTTATATGGATGATGTGAATGATTTTTTTTATTTTCCACTATTGGAACTTGGGTTTTTGTTAACAAAGCTTTATGTTTTTGCTTTTATTTTATATGGAATTAAAGATATTGTTTGAATTATTAATGGCAGAGAGGCTCATATGGTGGAAGGAGAATGGTGCATCCTGAAGAGCTTCCATTTTTTGAATCTGAATCTGGAATTTCACACCATCGATTGGACGTATTTGGATCTCGTCATCATCGCCATCTTAGACATCGTTCTCCCGACGGCCTCGCCGAGGTTTGCACACAAATAACTTTTTTCTTCTTCATACAAGTTTATAAATTGGGTAGTGTTTGCCACTTTGCTGGCTTGTTTTATGTTTATAAATTCCAAACCCGAATTATCCGAAAGTGTGGGTATGTGAAATTTTCGGGTACAAAATTTCAGATAAAATATTTAAAATAATTATTTAAAATTTTGATCCCAAATTTAATCGCAACCCTAATGTACCCTCCAAATAAATACAAGCTATAAATTCGGTTTCACATTCACATCGAGTGTTGATTGAACAAATCTCAATCTTTGGCAGGTAATTGATTAAGTGTGATATAATAATGTATTAATGTTCATGTTTCTATCAATCGAATTAGATCATAAATCTGAAAGCTTTTATGGCACTACATGATTTGTTCTACTCGTATATCCGAAATTTCAGATACGGATTCGGATAGTGAAACCTACGTCTACACGCGTAACAAATATTATATGGAAATTATTTTAAGATAAATTTATTGTTCATGCAGATTGTTATGCTCCAAGGTAATTTACTTATGGGGGGAAGATTAGGCCACGATCGATACAGGGACTGGAGACTTGACGTCGATAATATGACTTATGAGGTTTGTTTATCATTGAGTCACCCCTCGGTTTTTCGTTTTATTTCTATATTTTGTTTTTAACTATCTGCACCTGTTTTGAATGAAACAGGAACTGCTGGAGCTTGGTGACAAAATTGGGTATGTGAATACTGGTTTGAGAGAAGACGAGATACGTCGTTGCGTTAGGAAAACCAAGCCACCGAAGAACAAGTCATCGTCGCGTGCCCCTACCGAGACCCAATGGAAATGCACCATTTGCCAGGTTTTCTTTTTTTTTAAAAAAAACACATATTGATTTGTAGGAAGGGATTTGCTGAAACACTTTTCGTCCGTTCATAACTAGGGTGTAAACGAGTCGAACCTTGCTTGAGCTCGACTTGTTATGACTTGAGAGAGCTAGAGCACGAGCTTGAGCTTAGCTCGTTTAGAGCTTTATTTTTAGCTTGTGAGAAATTTTCCAAGCTCGGTTTCAGCTCGTTATTTAATATTTAACTATTTAAATTTATAAATTTTTATATATAATACATTAGGTGAAAAGCACATAAATTAAAGGCTCATTTAGATTTGTGAGCTAAATCGAGCTCAATATGTGAAGCTCAACCTCGTTTTAGCTCGGCTCGATTTGAGCTTTTGACTTGTTTACACGGTTACACCCCTAATAATAATCTGATTCTTCTAAGCAAAACCAAAATAGGAAGTTAAGTTACACTTGGGCTACTTTCAACCCGTCGTTTTTCTTTTTCAGCAACATAGTTTAATATACTCTTTTTGGGGTGAAACATAATCCGACCCATTATTTTTGTGGCTGCAATTTTACAGGAGGAACTTGAAGGAGATGATGAGATTGGTAAGCTGGAATGTGGGCATTTTTATCACATGTATTGTATAAAGCAATGGTTGGGGCAGAAGAAAACATGCCCCGTCTGCAAAGCAGCGGTTGAATCTCGACAGTAGGCGGGCAGGCAGGCTGGCTGAATCTATCTGTGCATAAAACGTAACAAAAGAATTGTTCTTGGGCTTTACATTCTCTTCTATTTTGCTTGCTTAACATGATTTTACTGGGGATTTGTTGAATTTGATGATGGTTATTACAAGGATTTGCTCGTCTATTCCGTGGTGGCATTGAAATGTCGTGGTTTTTTTTATAACAAGAAGCCTGTTTTTGACATCGTTCGAGTTTCATGAAATGTGTCTTAGGCTTTCAAATACATTTAAAAGTGTTCTACCTTGTTTGAAACTGTTATAACCAAACCTGATAAGTGTTTCTATAAGCCCTTTATCTGTCGCCCTTATAACATAAGCCGTGATCAACTGAGTTGATTCCTTGCTGTCAACTCGCTGCATGGTTGATTCGTTGTAGGGCTAAAATCAATACTAACCGTGGCAATTAAAACTAAATTCTCATCTCATTTATCAGCGTAGCAATTGAATGGGTTGTCGAAAGGGTACTTATATAATGTCTTCATAAACGACACTATACATATATTACACTTGTATAGGTTTCAACTCGGGACCTTTCACTAATGGTGTTTCTAAAGACAACGCCTCTACCACTGGCTACGAACCCAAGTGAACATTTTTTTAAGTCGATATATTCTCTCTCATCTATTTATACAACTTTTAAATTAGCAATTTGACCATCTCCTGCACTTCAAATATTTAAGAGTACTAAATACTTCACTGCTTACTTTCTGTACCTCTTTCAAAAAAGCAAGAGAAAATCAAACGACATATTACTTAATGGTACCAAGGGTTAAAATAGCAGTCTCCCTCCACAGTGGTGACTGTTTAAGTCTCATTAGGGTAAATGAAGTAAATGTAAAAGAGTAGGTATAGTGGGTGTGTTTTGCAGTTCAAAAAAGCAAAAGAAGATCAAACTAGTTTTGAAAGAGCCTTCATCCACAAATGCTAGTAAAAAAGCGTCTTACTACGAAGTGAGAGATCTGAAGAGTCGTGTGTTCATCGTTGAATTATGTTAGTTTAAAGACTGAAGAGGAGGCATGAGTTGTGTGTCATGATAAATGATACCTTTCTATATCTTTAGTTATAAAAATTAAGTCCAACAAAAACCAATTTTTAGACACAAAATACCATTACACTTGTTTGACCACCCAGGGATGATACCCACACATCAAGAATTCATAAATAAGTAAATGACTATGCAGTTTTCCATATACATCGCAATAGTTGTTCAATGAATACAGTAGGCATACATTACAATAACAAATACATAATTCAATTACATATAAAAATATATTATGTATTTTTCATCTTACTCTACAATCCTGTTCTAGATCAGCCTCACTGCGTAATGCTAGAACTGTATACATTTCAGTGTGCATTGTTAATTCCCGGTAGGGGATGTCATTCATCGCTCATGTGTTTATTGAGGTTGCTCCTGTATTTAGCTAAAGACTGTAGAGGTATGGGAATTATCTTTGTATAGGATATGGAGTATATGAAGACATTAAGTTGAGTCGTGAGCTATCAGAAACTCGATCACATATGGATATAACTGTTCTGGTGCCTGCAATTTTTTAAGGTAGTTAGAACTCTATGGAGAAGGTCCAAATTTTAAACAACTATTGTGCCTGCAGTTTTTAAGATCTGATACAGGCCCATGTTAATTACTATGTAAAAAACAAGTATGTGGCTCATAAAAAGAAGGGAGAGAGTGAATTCAAGTAATTTTTTTATAAGGAACAATTTTAAATTAGTTATGCTAGCTAAAATGAACACGTGTCCACAACCGCTTAGTTTCTTGGTAGAAGTTGACACAAAACACTCGGTCCAACTTTTATGAATTATATATGGAAAAACGGGTGGGTTGGATAATGTGTCAAATTTAAATAAATATTTAAACGTGTACATACAGACATCAAAGAGTATTACAATGAAAATCCATTCTTTTATAAAGGGCTTTGAGAGGTCGTATACTTTGAACTAGTTTCGACCTGTTTGAGCCCTTTAACCCATAGGACCAGTATATTTTCAATAGAATTTTTTATTCGACCAAAGAAACATATAACATGACCCGAATCCACCCATTAAGAAGTAAATGTTGGCATCTCTAACAAATGTTACAGGGAGAAAAAGATAATGAATGACATACCAAGCGACCTCCAACAAGATCATAGTGAGCATAGTGTGGCCCAGCTGGCTCACCAAAAACTTTGTACTTGGCTAGATGTTTAGGAACTAATTTGATTGTTTCTGTTTTCATTAGTTCCAATGAAGTCACGTTAATTACCAAGATTATAAAAACTAAAAACAGAAAGTATAAACAAATTTATTGGTAATATAAATGTATACCATATACAGCTTCAGGTGGACAAATCAGGTCAAGGTCACCAGCAATGGCTAATACTGGAACGTCAATTTTGTTGATATGCTCTTTGTAGAAAAAAGTTCCACTTCTGTCTCGTAATCCACCTTCTTGAAAGGCTGTTGTTAGCTGCAAAAGTAGCCTGGCCGGCACGGTACCTGCTCAACAATATAGCAACATCGGCATCAACCTTTCAGCAAGCTTCACTATAGTTGCATCGCCATATTTTCACTTAATACTGATGCTAGTGAATTGGGCTGACAATATACCTTTATTTAAGGGTATTTAGATATTCAACAGAAACATAGATTTCCCTTAAAGTATGTTTGCAATAATCATAGGATAGAGACGTGAGAAATCATGTTTTGTTTGCATAGCCTTCATTCTTGTTATTTGACCCCTCACAATTGAATTAGGTCGGTTTAATGCCTTAAATTGATTTTAAAATTGGTTTCATAAGATCGAAACTCTTTCTAGGATTGTAGGATGAGTTGAAGAAGAATGTCAAAGATAGGATTTTACATGCTATAACAAACAACCATACCATTATCTTATAAATAGCAAATTTAACCAATTCATGAAGCAGGTAGAAAACCCCCTTATTGTGGGTGAGAAAAGATGTTGAAAGAATAAAGGGGAAGATAAGCATTTCCACCTGATAAGAACAAAAGATAGTTAGGGAACTTACAGAAGTTGTTCATGACGAACTTCTCCATGAGCTCAGGATGCATCATATCCTGTGAAGTAATGAGACGATTTAACCATGCCATGACATATGGAGGACGAGAAGCAAGAGGATATGCTGCTGCAAGCAATGCACCTAATGGAACAGCTGGAACATTCAGCGCCTGAGCTGGATCCGCCTGTGCCTCACAAAAAACATAACTCGTCATACTGTAAACAAGTCCACAATATATAAATGGTCAACTTCAATGCCCAACTTCAATTGCAGCAGAAAAAAGCCCCTTCAATCTACTAAAATTTCCATCTATGGTAATCTTCAATTATGACAGCTGGTAACCGGTGTGATCATCATACCCAGGCAAAAAATCGATAACATTCTTTTTTACTAAAAATTTTGACGGTTTTTTTATTAAAAAAATTTGTAACTTAGGGTTTTTCTCGGTTACATGAAGAAAAATTTAAACCAAAAGTGGTTACCTTTTTAGGCAACTAGCCATATGTAAAAGTAATGGATGAAACCAAGGCAAACCTGTTAGTATTTACCAGGGGTGTTAGTAACTTCAGTGTTGATTTTGAAGTAGTGTAATCAAGTGAAGCCCCCAAAGTAACGATTGCAGCCAACTTGGAGTCTCTTCGACCATAAGCTTGTAAATTAACCATATTTCAGTACACAAGTGTTAATCAAGAAACTAGTATTTCAGAAGAATGAATTTTGTCTTCAACAAGTCTTTTATCATTGAAAGAAGATATAATTGCATAGTTTTTGCTTTCTAGCTTAATGCTAGAGCATCATTGTACCAGCACCTTGTTGGTTTTAGACCAGTAGTTAAGTTTATTCTCGTAATTCTGGTTTAGAAATTACAACTTTTTTATTTAATGGTTCGGCAGCAGGATTGAGGCTTTAATAAAAACTAATAAATATAACCTTTCGAATGTATAGCACATAATCTCAATTAAATAAATGTATCCAACCCACCTTTGCATATCAAAAGACGTAAATACAGAGGCCTTGGTGAGAAGACATACTAACACGAGGTAGATGAGGAATTGGTGTAGTTTAGCAGTTGAAGTAAAAAAATAACTAGATCTTGGTATTGGAAGGCTCTTCCCAAATGAAATGGTGGTGAGGATTTCTATTGGATCCCCATGGCATCTAGTGTGAAGTTATTAAATCCATCCATGGCCATGACAAACATGGTGGCTTCACTCTTCCACTTTCAGAAGAAAAAAAAAGGTAACGAAGAAAGGCTTATTTACTTGGAAAGCTATTTGAGTTTCGTGCTTTAGAAATGATTCAAACTTCATATAAAGACCAATAAGTGACCCCTTATTGTTATCCAATGATATTCTACTTTCATTTGTATTGTTTAATAGTAGAAGCAAAATAGCATCGTTACATTTGCCAGGATCGGATTTGTATTCAAGATTCGTTCTCTTTAATATTGTAGTAGTATTCTATCAGTTTTGCTCCTAGTGTCTTGCTATGACATTAACTTAACGTGCAAAGATACTTAAAACCAAACTAAAAATTTACTTAAGATAATTTGAAGATGACGAATAATGTAGCACCATATCTAGTATCCTATGATCTAAAGTCTAAACTAGGCATCACTCTCGATACTAAAGTTGAGCACATTTTACATGAATCAAGAAAAGATGACGAAACAGTAGACATGAAACATTTAATTCTACCTCCATAATACACTCCATCTAACAAAGCCATCAACACGTAAAAGCTAGGGGGTGTGGCAAAATTGCCGGGGGTACAAGTTGACAACGACTTAAAGCATAACTTTAACACAAGTAAAAAAAGGAGGTTGGCTTGGGACACCAATACTTTATTTTTCATATTGATTTTTATCAAAAAGATTAGTCTGTTAAGTATGATTACAAGATTAAACTTTCACAACAACACTTGGAAGTTTTCTCCATGAAACTATATATAAGGTTCTAAGCATTTAAATACAGTTTAGATAATTTTCAACCTATTTACCCATAAGAGATAACCTAAATTAATCCATTTGTAACTAGATGGTTCAAGGTTGACACCTCTTATTATAGGAGAAAATTATGCATATCATACCATTTCGAGCAAGCATGGAGTAGAGTAAGATGCCACCCATGGAATGGCCAATTGCAAGCAACTTGTCATCTTTTGGATTGCATTGTCTTCGTATGTATTCCATCTGTTTTAAACACATTAAGGAGATCAAGTGCGCATTAGATGGCATCTAACTGATTTAAAACTAAAACATGTTAATATAATTAATTTGTGACATTACCGCAGCAGGCACGTCCTCTTCCAGGTAGTGGTCGAAGTCCCAGTTATATTTCCCAAGGAGGTCAATTTGAGTTTGGAGGTTTTCAATGGTGGAAGAAAAGCGATCTAACAAATCAGTGACCGGTGGGGACACTGATCTTTGACCTTCTTCAATAACATCTACTAGCCTTTGACTTAAATCTCTTATTTGTGCAGCAAGAGTTGAATTTTGTAACGCGTCTGGAGACCCTGAAAGTTATACAGAAGAGCATGTGAGTTCAATAAAAAGATGCCCAGAAATAGAGGTGGCAAGATGGGTGGCTTCGATAATGGGTTTTGGTAGAAACAGGTTATTTGTTAGCATGCATCGAAACTTATCAGATTGACCCACCCCATGTTTCAATTTATTGCAAAAACAATATTTTAACAAAAGTAATCCAATTTTTTCTAACAAAATGATTAAGAAGTTGTTTGAATTAAAGTAGACATCCAGTGACACTCAATACGATTGGCCTGTTCTACCCGTTTGACCCATTCCCTAGGTAAAGTGTCTATTTGACCCGTTGGAGATAAAAGCAGGACCCCAATCGATCCAGTCATGAGTAAATAGATCGATATTGCCACCCTACCCGTAACACTTTCAATTGCAACATGATAAAAAATTCCTTATTGACCTTCCTTAATTAGGTTTGACAATCTCTCAGAAAAACGCTTAAAAGTTTCTGTAAATGCCATCAATAACTGTGACTGATCAGATTCAACAGTCTCTTTCTCTTCTCCAGCAGAAGAAATTTTACTTGGTGCAGAAGAATCAGAATCGATGTTTGGCAGATTTTTGGAAGTTGCATCCATCCGTTCAGAAGGAAGGCTGATTGGCTGCTTGACTTCCTTGGAGGCTACCTCTGAGCTTAACCCAGCTCCTCGAAATTCAAGGATCCATGTGTCAAATCCTTGGCTTGACATGTGACGTGCAAATGAAGACTGCAAGAGTTTATGACTGTCAACAGAAATGAAACCAAATACACTTGAAAAAAGAGATAAAATAAAATAATTGTCTAATAAGCAATATGTCATGTTGAATAGAAACTAAAAGCTTGTTAAATATGCAATGATATCCTTCCTTTTTTACCTAAGTTATCACTATCAGGTATTAGGAGAATATTCTTGTAATTTCTATTGAACAACAAACCAGGACCTTATGCAAGAAAGCGATACTAGGAAAGCTACTAAATGTTACTCCCTATGATTATGCTATGACAACTAGAACATGTGTACAATATCTACTACAATCCTCAAGTTAGAGAAAACATGTTATTCATGCTCAACTTGCCACATGTAAACCATTTGTAATTTGTGTAACCGATTAATGAGAATGTCTGCAACATGATGATATGTGTACCGGGCCTACCGGCACCATCCGCACAATGAACGGAAGGTTTGATTGTCTACCAACATCGTGGTCTCAACTCTCAAGTCAGGAATCAACTTCAATACGTTTGCTCCTCTCATGGAAGGCTTAATTCTTGGTGATATGAATATAATGAAACCCCACCAATTCGTCAATGCTCGCTCCAAGAAGCCTTATATCCCATGTTATCACACATGACAGATTTACCGTAGCTCTAAATTCTGACTCAACACTCGATTAAGAGACAATGTGTTGGTTCTTGCTTTTCCAGGAAACTAGTTGCCCACGACAATTACACAATATCATGTACAAGATATCTTGGTAATACGACAACCAACCAGAGAAAGATATTCTACCATCTCCTTCACTTAATATATCAACTCATCAATGACCATGATTGATATAAATTATTTCCAAGTTTGGTGTGGCTTATGCCTAGGGTAGCTAGAGCTCCAGCGTAGTTGGATATGGGGATTGACAGGGTTCCACCATAAATCTAGCAGGGTGGTTACGGTTTCTGACTCTCCAGTGACTCGATTTCGATACGTAACTTGATCTCAAATGATGGAAAATTTGATTATAATCTTTGCAATCAATCAAATTCAACATAACAAAACAATTCTCCTTAGCTTTATTTATATAAGAGTTAAAATAAGAATTTTAACTTAATCAACACGCTAACAATAATCCTCATCTAAAATTACACTAAAACTTATCTAATAACATTAAGTATTTAATAAATAGAAAACTACTAATACTTACTTATAAGATGCTATTAAAGATTAAGGGCATGCCGCCTATGATTGTTAAGGCTTAAAAGAACACTGATTATTAGGTATGCAATGTACAATGGGGAAGAGAAACGTAAATTTGAACTCACCCCAGGAGCAAGATCATATCCAATTGCATTAGTTCCAACTCCACTCAATAGCAGTAATGGATGATTCCTTGAAGGTGCCTACAAGCATGCATAAACAAAGTAATATATATAATCATATAAACAAAAATATTTTAAACTTATCTCTAAATTTATATATATACAGCATTATGGCATTTTATCATTGTCAATTTTGAGTTTTGACATCATTCTTAGTAGATGTAGTATCAACTAGTCGTTGACATAAAAAGAACTATATCACTCACGCCAGCTATCTTTTTTCTTCTAGGATTACGCTTATTTAGTTATTTGACAAAGAACGAGATTCTACATTATTCCCAATTTAGATTTGAACATGCAGTCTCTTTTTACAACACTCCAATCTTTTATGCACTTTCCATCAATATCCTTGAGTATGGGCGTATCTTGTATATAATCAAATAATACATAAATGTCAAGAGTACTCTATGAAGCCAAATTTTCTATATAAACGCATACCGATAACCAAATCCCATGTTATTGCATACTGCAATTCTATATCCAACCAAGCACAATAAAACTATTAAAACTAAAATAGTGCGGATTGAAAGCATAGCTCGGGGTTTTGTAAGAGTTATCTTGATGGTGATAAAGCAAATTGTAATGTTATTGAAATATACATCTTTCATGAGACATAAGAGATTAATGGTTTTGTTTAGTGTAGTGGATACACATACACACATAGTTGCATACATATGCATGTATATGAACTTTTTTGTATCTTGAATGTGCGGAAGTTTTATAACACATAGACACACATACACACAAAGACATGTAGATTTAATGCATATGTGAAGTCACAAAGATGAATACTTAAGAATATTTTGTAAATCTCACATGATAGTTTAAACACCCTTATAAAACCTTTTAAATCCAAAAACTTATGGATCATAGAAGGAGGTGGTTAGGTTTAAAACATGTTAGTGTTTTTACCATAACTATATATAGTAGGAGCATATATATCTTTCTATGTGTGTATGACATATGTAAACCCCAAGATCCATAATGGGAATATGGGGTCAGCCTATTATCTATGTTTAATCTCGTTGAATAACAGTTGCAATATTGATGATTGATATGAGGGCAACACGCTTTCTAAGACCGTATCAACGCGTGTTTGGTGAAGGATGTTGGAATGAATTTCAGAATGTGGTGTTCCATATACATCATGACTTTTACTATGAAATGAGTCATGCATACAACGAGTGTTATATGACAACTATAACAACGGAAAAGGAATATTTAGGGTGAAGTTGTTTCACATTGGACCGAATTCTGAAGGCGGTAGAGTATTTGATGTTAACTATTTTAAACTTTAGTTTAGTTTATGAATGTGTAAAACCATGTCTAGAAAGAAAGCATTACCTTTAAATGTGTTAGCTTCATGTGGTATATTTGATTACCTTCGCAAAACTAAGTTTTTATATTAACATATTCATAGAGCAAGCTAACTTTTTTACACTAAGACTGGTCTTTTAAAAAAAAACTACGTGCATCAATTTCCAATTCTCAATCAATAGAGCATTACACAAACACAAATTGCTAAACATTTATGCTACAATTAGATCAACATTAACGAGGTGAAATGACGTCACATACCTGCGGAGGAGGTTTATAACGCCAAAGAGCGAGGCGCCAATCGGAATTATGAATCGAAACGTAATGAAGTTCATCAGCAGTGCAGATCGGAGGCTTATCAACGACTCGTTCAACGGCCGTTGCATGAATCGGTCTCAGGCGTGATGGTGTACGGATAGAAACAGGTCTGTAAGAAGGTGATTCGTACCGGTTAGGGTTGAAATAGCAGAAGGTTGCAGCGATTTGAATCGCAGATCGAAGATCTGATTGAAGGATGAACATTTTTTAAATCAAAGGTTTAATGTTGTGATGCAAATGAAATTTGCAGTTTCATTTGTGTAGATATATCCAGATGTTATTAATAAAGTTCTTGTACGGGATAGGTGGAGATAGCTTTATTTTTTTTTAATAAATTTCTAAAAGCACATGCTCAATACAAAATGAAATTCAATATAGAAAAGTGATGATAAGAGAAAAGAAACGGATAACATATGGTATGTAGTGACATGACGGGAAGAACAAATATTTTAAGTTATCAAATATATAATTTTTATAGTTTCTTGTATTTTATATATATTCGTTGTTACAGTCAAATTCGGGTCGCGTATAATTATGAGGTCCGATTGAGTCAAGTGTTCATGATTCATTCTCGAGCATCATACATGCCTATAACCATAAAGAATATCTACGTCTGAGCTTAAAGCCCCAAAAGGTGTAATTGTACAAATTATTTACCAATATGGTGTAATTGTACAAATTATTTGTTGGAAAATAGTTCACTTTTATTAAAATAATCAACTTAATATTATAACGATGCTCTCGTTATACATGGGAAATTCACTAGTACATTACCGTGTACAAAGCCAAATCAGAAATACATGTAGAGAAAAAGTTACAAATGATACAAAACCATTGTGGTTAGTAAACTTCAGTTGAACAGCAATGTAAACGACAGTAACAACAATGAGATTGATGATCCTGCAAAACAGATATTAGAAAGAAAGATCCGGGCTTGTGTTTGACACAATTCCCTTAAACAGATTCGTCGTCTGTTCCCAGGGTACACCGGACGAAAGCAGCGTACTGCCGGACTTGATCACTTGCCTGAAAAGGAACCGAAGAAGATGTTGCAGATGAGATTATAGATATTGTGTGTCTTGCACATGTGTTCATGGTGTGTTGTGAACTCTCCATGTTTCTTGGTTTTTGGTGTTGATCAAAACTCAACTTATGTTGCCATGTTTTTGGTTGTTGTCTTTTTAGACAAAAGATTGCAAAAAGTCTTGCAACTAATGACAATTGAATTGTCATAAAACTTAGCAACTAATGACAATTGAATTGTCATAAAACCAATTCACTTAAGGGTTGGAAAACCCAATAGTCTCTTCTAGATGGTGGTAAAAAACGAGTCGGGTTACAACAACGCCAACCTCGAATTTCGGAGCTGCATTCGGTTACCAACCGACTACTTGAGAGCCGACCTCTCATTTACACAAAATATCCAACAATCCCCCACATAAATAGAGGTCGATCTCAAATACAAACATCATTCCGATTAAATTTCAGCAGTTGAATCTTGCATACGATAGGTAGGTGTTACCCTTTGAACCTTCGCTCATGAAACACATTTAGTCTACTGGCTCTGAGTAGAACGTGATGTCTTTGAACTCGTCTGCCGTTTGTGTAGGCGACAATACGCTTCATACAAGACTCTCCCTGACAAAGTCAAGTCCTCATTGTTATGTTCGTTATGGTCATGAACATTTTCCTGGTTCTGCGAGAGCTCTAGGAATTGTGCCCTCCAATTCCATTCGAAGCGACCCCACTTCTCTCTAACATAGGTGATTCATCACATGTGACTACATTAGTCGAATCATTAAAAGCCATAGGCTTAGCCTCTTACCTGTCACTTTTAGGAATGGACTAGGAAGATTACTAGATCCTTGTAGTAGACTCCCTTTTAAAAGACGTGGGCGTTTTATCAGTTTACTCTTCTTTATTAGTTAACCTCCCACAGTGACCTTACCAGTTCATACAAGTAGGTTATCCTATTGAACTCGGATCTTGGGATCTCCAGTCAACCGAGTTAGGTTTCCTTCATATAAACTTAGCTTTTCACGGGCTTTAGTCTCATTCCACAACTCAATCTCGCATTAACCCTCAGGTTCTTGGATCCAAGCTATTTTATTTGACTTCGTCAAGTCACAATAGTTTACAATCGAGATTGGTTGTCCGTCTGTGGTTTAACTCTTAAGTTAAACTTGCATATTGTCACTTTTAAAGACTATAACTTTAGGCCATTAGTTTTAGTCTTTGGTTTTGAAAATACAATATGCAATTTAAGTGAACACATCTTCACTATGCCAATAGGCAATTTTAGTGACCACCAAAATGCAATTTAAATGAATAGATCTTCACTATATGCTTTTGGTCACTAGATCATTAACTAATACATTGGCATTCACATGTTTGCAATATTAACTTGGATTATAAATTCCATATTGCTAAACATTCCACATTCTTATATCAAATGCAAGTAACCCCCACATTTAAGTGGTATTGGATAACATCAATCACCTTTCGGATCAATTACCATTTTCACATACCCTAAAAAGGATTGTTTCTTAAATGGCTTCTCCCCCACATTTCTTGTCATTTGATCAAGTTGTGACTTTACTTATGACACCAAGTTGATGATCATGATTTGATCAAGACCCTATCTTTGTATCACGAAGTTCATGAATGCTTAATTGACAACTACAAAGCTTAGATAAGCTTTTGAGTTAACTAAGGCAAACAACAAAGCTTTACATGAGCTTTTGAGTTAACTATAGCAACACATGCCTTAGTCATGAACTTTTTACCTGGGCCATAAGTTTTCCATTAACCTTCTGAAACTTAAATCCAAGTTTCTCATCTAGGATAAACCTAGAGACTTTAGTTCTCCTCAAGTTATATCATTTCCTTATAATGAATGAAAGTCATCATTTGATTTGTTTCCACAACTAATTCTTGTGATATGTATGTGAATGTTTCATGTTAATTAGTCTCCATAGAGCACCATAATTAATTAGTACTAGTCTAGCATGCTTTAGACTACAATACTCTAGCATGTGAACAGAAGATGCATCATTCTGATTTTCACAGCCCTAAGAACCAACATCACATACATTCCAACAAGAATTTCATTTCACAGTTTAGACAAATCATCATCTCAAATCTGCAGTGTTTGAGAATGTCTCATATGTATGTTTCTCAAACATACAAAACTTCATCATTCATTTAGGAATATAACATCTATGAGCTTGATATCTAGCGCTTCGCCACTGACTCATAAAGATTTTAACAAAGTCTTATTTTGAGTCACCTTGGCAAATAACTTATCATCAATGAATGGTTCACTGTTATGTTGAGATACAGTCATACTAGACTGATAACCATAACATGGAATTCACAGATTCTCATACGCGCTGTTCATTGTTGATTTGAAAATATATATACTTTGTATATTATTAATCATGAAGATCACATCTTCTACATAGTTAAATCAACATTGAAGATAGTAGACGCATCTACATGTACTTCATTTCTCATGATAAATCACATATTACATGTCACTCGTGAGTCCGTTTCAATTTATGACAATATATATATATATACATATATTATCATGTGTTACAATTTATACCAAGTAAATTTCCACAATAATATATATGTCTTCAAATTGATGTCTCACTTATGACTACATCATTTTCCATGATTAAACTCACAAGTTGCGGTTGTGCTTCTTGCACTACCCGTTTAAATAGACATCAATTTATTATGCATGTCACACGTGTTTCGATTTACTTCATTGTATTAACTGCATGTGTTATCCTAAGATATTGAACACATCAATTATACAATATCGAACAAATTAATCCGACCAAACAAGAATTTAATCATCATAATTTAATTGAATATATAAATGATTTCTAACAAATAAAATCATATTGTGTTGCAATCTTCAACACTTTCATCATCTTATATGACGATCACCTTTAGTGACATATACTCACCATAGTTAGTCGATACATCCCATCGACTATAATTCCAATAGCACGAGAGCTATTAAAATAATAACTATCCATGACACGTAATGATCCGTGTCATTTATTACATTCTTGGAATAAATCCAATGGCATATTTATTTGATTTTCAAGAGGTACTCCCTCAGTAAAATTTCATGCCGTCATATCCTCGTTTCATTTTTGAAACTATACTCTTGAACAGTCACTCAACTGTCCGGATAATAATATGTTGTGTAAATTTTTACTAATCTCAAGTAACAGTATTCGGACAATACAAAATATATATAACAACAACCAAGTTGTTAAAGATTGGTTATTTCAAAACACAAATTGTGTTAAAGGTTTATGCAAAAGTATTGTAATAAAACAATCTAAAACATTTTCCTTCTAAGGTTTGCAAAATATATAATTACAAAGCCTAGACAACTTTTATTTATCATTTTATTCCAAAATCAAGGTCTTAAACTCCAACCTTATATATATACATTTTTTCAACTTTCCACAAGCCAATAGTTTAACATATTTATTTGGAGTTATACGTTTACACAAAACGTACTAACAACTTGAGATTATGACATTATTTCTAACCCTCATGTTAGAAATGCAATGTTTACACAAACATCTTCCAAATATGTAATTATTTTATAAACATAATTATCTCACAATATTGAACCAAATGTTTACATAAAACATTTATAACCATATTAGTTCAATCATATCTAACACTCTTGTTAGATAATTAAACAAGATCTAACGAGCACGTTAGAAATTACACGTTTACATAAAACGTATGGTGAATACCAATAAATGCAATCTAACACATTTATAAATATTATAACGATTACATAATCGTTTTATATATGTTGATCATCGCAACAAACCGTTTCTAACACACATGTTAGAAGATAAACGATTAAAACATAATTGTTGAACTTTCCGGTTTATATAATAAAACCCACCTCTCACATATCAATTGCTCAAAACATTATTTATGTCATCATAAAACCAATTATATCTAAATGGTTAGAGACATGAACCATCTCTTAGATTAAATTCTTTAAATCATTATTCATGACATTCATAACCATTAAAACTCATTATATCTAAATGGTTATAGAAACATGAACCATTTCTTCATGTTAATGACTCAAATTATTATTAATGTCATTCATAACTATTAAGAGTCATAATTTCTAAATGGTTATAGAAATACAAACCATCTCTAACATACATGCTAGATGGTAAACTTTTACACACAACATTATTTACAAAACACATATTTTTCATATAATTAGTAATCACTAAAACGTTTGTTAGGTAAGAAAAAAACGTTTACACAAAACGTTCTTAACCATTACCAAAATAATATCCAACATTCATGCTAGATAATCAATCGGGTTCTAACGCACACGTTAGATAATTAGACGTTTATACCAAACGTTAATGTCATGTGGTTTATACATTAAATCGATTCCAACACTATTGTTAGATAACCAAACGTCTATCGAAACGTTTTTGTCATATGGTTTCTTAACTAAACCAATTCTAACACTCTTGTTAGAACACCAAATGTTTATCGAAACGTTTTTATCGTATGATTTATTAACCAAATCAATTCTAACACTCTTGTTAGAAAACTAAACGTTTATCGAAACGTTTTTGTCGTACGGTTTATTCACTAAACCAATTCTAACACTCTTGTTAGAAAATATACAATTAGCAACCATTTTAAATTCAAGCTAATTGAATCAAACCATTTGAATTGTACCACCCAAGTTAGGATTTTAGATTGTACTCCAATCTATATAGAATCCAAACACAAAATTTGTACTAACACAAATTATTTCCAAATAAAATATATTTAATTGATTTTAACTAAAATCTCAAATAGTTTTATATTTTAATCTTTTGTGAACCCAAATCCTTTTAAAGGTTTTAAAATTGTAACAAACAATTTTCATAAAATCTGTTTAAGTTTGTTGGAAAATAGTTCACTTTTATTAAAATAATCAACTTAATATTATAACGATGCTCTCGTTATACATGGGAAATTCACTAGTACATTACCGTGTACAAAGCCAAATCAGAAATACATGTAGAGAACAAGTTACAAATGATACAAAACCATTGTGGTTAGTAAACTTCAGTTGAACAGCAATGTAAACGACAGTAACAACAATGAGATTGATGATCCTGCAAAACAGATATTAGAAAGAAAGATCCGGGCTTGTGTTTGACACAATTCCCTTAAACAGATTCGTCGTCTGTTCCCAGGGTACACCGGACGAAAGCAGCGTACTGCCGGACTTGATCACTTGCCTGAAAAGGAACCGAAGAAGATGTTGCAGATGAGATTATAGATATTGTGTGTCTTGCACATGTGTTCATGGTGTGTTGTGAACTCTCCATGTTTCTTGGTTTTTGGTGTTGATCAAAACTCAACTTATGTTGCCATGTTTTTGGTTGTTGTCTTTTTAGACAAAAGATTGCAAAAAGTCTTGCAACTAATGACAATTGAATTGTCATAAAACTTAGCAACTAATGACAATTGAATTGTCATAAAACCAATTCACTTAAGGGTTGGAAAACCCAATAGTCTCTTCTAGATGGTGGTAAAAAACGAGTCGGGTTACAACAACGCCAACCTCGAATTTCGGAGCTGCATTCGGTTACCAACCGACTACTTGAGAGCCGACCTCTCATTTACACAAAATATCCAACATTATTTACCAATATGGTGTAGTTTGGAAACTATTTACCATAATGATGTACTTTAAAAAGTTAATTCTTCCTCACTCATATCTCCATTGGTTTATTTATAAAATTATTTCTAAATGGACTTTTAAATTTAAAAAAAGCTTTTAAATCTTTTAGTAATGATTTCACTTAAACTTTTGGAATGTATTTTAAAGAGAATTATTTTAATTTCCGGTATTTATTTTTCTTATTTTTCAAAGTGCTGTATTAATTTTAGGGGCAATTTCATATATACTCCTACAAAGTTGCATAATATCATATATACCCAAATCATGCTTATGCAACTTTGTAGGGGTATATATGAAATTATACCTTAATTTTAAATTTGATATTTCAATAGAACTTATTTTAATTCCTTTAAAACTTTATAAATAGACATTTTGCTAATTTATTTTTTTAACTTGTTTAACATGTTTTAAATTGTTAATCGACCTATTTGTAAATATATTAATAAAGTATATTTTCATTAAAAATTTATTTTATATTCATCACGATAAGGAAAACATGTATGACACGTATGGCGGTGGTGTCATTTGAAACGCGAAAATTTGAATATTTGTCAAGTTCAAAACTTGAGGTTCGGTTTATGGTTTGCGTTTTGATGAACTAGTGAGTACGATTCACTTTACAACTTTTATAAACGTTTTGGACGTTAACTTTTTTCATGGTTCAACAACACATACGTTGTGTTGTGTCCCTATATAAACGTAACGTTTCTTTGTGGTGATGAATATAAATAAAAAAAGTTAATTTAAAATTCTTCAGTTAAACATCTTACGAATAACTCGATTAAAAATTTAAAACATGTACGTAAAACAAGTTAAGGAAATTAAAATAAAATATTTCTACTTAAAACAATCAAAATATATTTAAAAAATTGTATTAACGATTACATTTTGAAAACGTAAAAAAAGTTATTACTGAAAACTAAAAATTCAAAGTTAAAATACATTTAATAAAAATAAATAAAATAATTTAAAAAAGAATTAAGAGTATGTATATTGAAAAAAATATACTAAAAACATATTTGTAAAGTAACCAATGAAGAGAGGAGTGAGAAAGAAGTAACTTTTAAAACTACACAATTATGGTAAATAGTTTTCAAACTACACCATATTGATAAATAATTTGTACAATTACATCATATTGGTAAAAAACTCTAGTTTCTTGTATTTTATATATATTCGTTGTTACAATCAAATTCGGGTCGCGTATAATTATGAGGTCCGATTGAGTCAAGTGTTCATGATTCATTCTCGAGCATCATACATGCCTATAACCATAAAGAATATCTACGTCTGAGCTTAAAGCCCCAAAAGGGCACTCTGATGCTGATTTTAGTAATGTATTCGGTATAAATAGACATATGAATAAATGAGAAGTGAATAAATACCTAAGAATAATAAGTTAATAAAAAAGAACAAGGTGACTGATATGACCGAACTTAAGTAAGGTTATGTGAGTTGGATAGAACCGGGCTGGTGAGAATAAATGTTGGTAGAACTAGACTTTAGATTAAGGATAACACTAGTAGAACTAGACCTGGTAAGATTTGATCCCTTTAGCAATGTTGTTTCGTCACAAATAAATATAAGACTTTCCCAAGGCAAGATGTGTTACAAAGGAGAAAGTAATTCTATGGAGACGGAGAAAGATGAGATGGTTAGTGATGGTGTATTCATTATAAAATGGAGCGGGTTGTTTAACGAGGGTTTTCTCTGTTTATAGAGAACGGAGACTCACATCCCTAATGGGCCTTGGACTTTATGGATCGGGCTAGCCCATTAAGTTAGTGGTAAAAAACATTTGTAAGGATTGGTGTTAAAGACGGATTCTACTTTTGGTCAGACAGGACTACTCTTATCCTGACCAGACATGGATGTATCTCAAATTCAATGTTACTTTTTTGTGTGGGATTCATGAAATCTTTATTTGCATGATGATCCAAGGGCACAAACATAATTGGACGAGCTCAAGTCGATATGACTTTTGCTCTGGCAAGTGTATCTTAGGCTATATTTGATTGTGTTTGCATGGTTCGTGCTTGTGGTAACTCAATTCGGAACGTACTTATATTTACAATATTCAAATCTAGTCATGTGATATATTAGTTTAAAGTAGTTTAAAAATAAGCTATATTTCTTCTTAAGGGGACATATTTGCAATATGTATTGAAGTTACCAAGCCTAAGAATGAATTTTAAATTCGTCTAGCATCAACTACTTACTATTTACATATTAATCACCGCTTCAAAATATTAATTATTCTATGTGAATTAATAACTAGTATGAACAGTAAGAAATAATGGAACATGTGTCGGTTTTAGTCGGCCCAAATTTTGTTTTCTTTCTATTTTTTTTATTTTGGTCTAGTGATTATTGCGAGATTTCATACCCATCCACCCAGATTTGATCCCTGAGTGGTATTTTTTAATGTTTGTAGGTATTTTAGTGATGGAAAACATCTTCTTACGTTTTTCAACATTTATTAAATCACTAGATTAGTACCTGTGTACTACACGGATTTTAGTTTTATAGGTTTTAACTCAATTTACATATCAAACTTATTTTTAACATATCTCTTATTAAATCGATTTGGATATTTACAAATATATTCATATAAAAATCATATGTTACAATAAAGGATATGATTTATAATAGTTGGTAAATTTTTATTGGAACATATCGGGTTAGGAGATTCATGATAATTGTTAATTTTTTTTTATTTGAACATATCAAGTTATGAGATAATTAATGATAATTGATAAAACTTTAATCTGAACATATCGGGTTAGGATAAATCATAATAATTGATAAGTTTTTTATTTGAACATATCAGGTTAGAAGATAATTCATGATACTTGGTACATATCGGGTTAAGATATAGATAATGATAATTGCTAAATTTTGTATTTGAACATATCGGGTTAGGAGATAATTGATGATAATTTGTGAATTTTTAATTTAAAAATATCGGGTTATTTCGAATATGGAGCATACCATGACCCGTCTAAAAGTTCTCCATCAAATTAATTTAAAACATGACACCTAAGCAAAATCCTATATGGAGTAGTTAAAATGGTGACATGTGGATGTGTTACTCAATTATTAGAATAGGTAGATTTTTTATAAGTACCGAAATTAAACCCGCACCGAACAATCTGAACACAACCATACCTTTTAATAATAGCCATATTAAAAAGTATGTTCTTTAAAATGAAGGGTGTTTAAGTAATGATATAGTTTAAAAGCGAGTGTGAGTTAGGGGTTCTTTGTCTGGCTTTGAACAGGTTGACCTCAGAATCGGTCAAGGTTTGTCGTGTTTGGCTGTAGCGCTGAATGGAACCAACCTTTGAATGGTTCAAAGGATGGCATCTAACCGATTCAGAGTTGTTGTGTTACTGAACGACGGCAAAAAAAAAGGTACGACACAAGTTTTTGGAGCTGCATTTGTGTCCGTAAGTGAAAGAATTAGAACCAAATTTACACCCCCCTGCGTATGAGTAGATGATAGAGTAAAACATAACATAAAAACTTAATATGTCATGAAGAGTTGCATACTTGCATATATAAACTACTATATTTTTGTTCATACACTAATGTAGGACAAAATAAATGAAAGAAAACTTTTGAGATTTGTTTGTTAATTTTAGAATCTCATTCAAAGTTCCAACCAAACATGTCTTTTTAACCCTTCAGCATTTAATCATTCAGACCTATTAACATTTAGCATTTAACATTCAAAAATTGCCAAACAAACCCTTAATCATTAAAAATTATTGTGGGGAAAAACTAAATGCTATGACCACATCTATTTTTTTTTTTAACGGCGTGGCCACATCTAGTCGAACCCCATAAATATTTGAAGGTGACTAAAGTAGAAAATTACCTCAAACTCACCCAATTACCTAGAGGTAATTTTTAGGTTCAAAGGAAAAATATACAATAAGGAAACACAAGTACACAACCTTAAATTTGTAGTTTCAACTGTAAAATAAACATAAAAGTAGAAACCCATCATGTTTAATAGTGGGCATCATATACCTGCCTTGTATTTAATTAACAAACTGTAACAGTTGATTCTCCATAACTTCCATGGAACAACTACCAAACCTTAACATAGAAATCAACAACCATATGCAGCAACAACTTGGTCTCAATCTCGACTCGACATACATGACGAGTTAGCGTCAAAAGTTTATTCCCCCACTTGAGACAACCTTGCAATGCTGAATCGTGATATTGAGGACTGTTTCGTATCTGCAAAAAAGGTAACATTACTTCAACCAACTGTCTATAAATAGGTTGATTTAGGTTATCTTTCATTTCTAACAAGTCACGGTTAAGACCCGTCACAAACGTAAGTCAGCCTTAGGGTCGAATGATCAAATAGGTTGAAAGTCATAAAAATGTACAGATTTGCATAGGACCCTCCATAATTGCAAATTTGCAATAGTAAGAACGCTATAATATTTTGGTACTAACAAGGTCTTTTTTTGTTAAGACTTGGCGTTTTAAACATTCTAAACCATTCTAACCGTAATGGAGACTACCGTATTTTATCCGTTACCCAAGCTGATCATTTTTTACGCCATACCCTAAACCAAAAAGATACTGAAAAATGAAAATATATCCAGATAGGGAACCCTCCTTAAGTCCATAATCCCACTATTAAGCAAGAAATATTAGTTGGTACTAAAATAGTTATTTTTTTGTTATAAAACTTCAACTATTTAGCAAATAAATGCTTGTGGATCGACCAGCCCCAGCCACTTTAACCACAATAAAGAAGACCCTTTTTCACCCATTACCCCACCCACTCATTTTCCACCTCTAACACACCCTAACAAAAAAGATTCTGCAGACAGTATTTAGGGGATAAAATGAAGTAATGAACTCTCAACCAGGCATGCTGTTGACCGTTAATTCAGATTGTTTGCAAGCATAACATACAAACCTTAGGCCGATCTCCTGCATCAGGAACTATGTAATTGTCTATCCAGAGCATTGTGCACGGCCTCTAGTGATATCCCTTCAACTACTAGAACCTTGTCCCTTGATTTTGAGCCAGCACCTAATGAAACTTGTCTCTTTTTGACCCCTAAAACCTATAAACAAGAACAACAAAACTAAATATAAATAAATTCATGAAAAAGCAAGTAGAGTGAATATAAACCTTGAGCATTAAAGTTTAGATTTTTAAGTGTGATGCATCAAGATGCGGTTTTCAAGAAATGTCTTAGAAACTACTAACTATTACGGTTTACAAAGAAACCATCTTTTATAAAAAATATGGTACCATAACTGTATCAAATTCATTATTTACAACATAAAGAACTACTATTATGTAACCATCTCTACTTATTATATGCAAGAATTGATTCAAAAACTAAATCTCACACTATCTCCAACGCTCTTCAACTTGGAGTAGAATCATGTTTAACTTGGTACAAATAGAATCGTTGTGTGCAAGGTGGTGCTAGATCCTGTTGCCCCTACACACTCTAATCATGTTGCAGTAACACTTAATAACCTGTGTATGTGTATTCCAACCTCTCTCCTTACCTACAACATTTTGCAAGACACGTCTGTCCTAACTAGATATTCTAGGTGTTTGATATGGAGATGGCATGTGTTTCATTGCTTTTCCAAGAGACTAGATTACCACCGACAAATACAAAATCCAGTAGTCGATCTAAGGAGAACAATGGTAGCAAAGCCAATCCGACCGAGCATCAAAATGAGCAGGCTAGAATCTGGAACACAAAACGATTCAATAAGATTTGGTTTCTGGTGAACAGAAGGGGTTCTATGAATACATTGTAAGAACAGGATGTCATTAAAGAGAATAGCTTCGTGAAGAAGTTGTGTGAACATTAGTGTCATGATAGTGGTTTTGCAGTGGCACTACACGGGTCTAGTAAGAGTGGTGGAGGCCAGGATTCCGCCTCGTGCAGGTACGACTTGCACGATAAATTAAGGCTCTGATACTCTAGTTTTGTGCATTTCTCTTGAGGTGTTGACTGCCATTTATATAAATTACCATGCATGAAAAGGGGACTACATTTCGAATAGTATTTAACAATAAGAAGTTCCAGATTACATATGAAAGCAAAGACCAACATCAAACACCTAGCCAGTGTTACTAACAAAGGTAATAAAATTTAAAAAGAAAAACATAATGAAACCTGCGAAACAATTTAACTTTTAGCGACCAAGCAAAGTCATCAGGAACTCACAATTAAAATGAGAATATTAATCTGAGATTAGAAGCTTCTAGCTTCATTATAACAGCACTTTCTGCAGCAAATATTGAAGGCTTATGAATTTAAGAACCCTCAATAAAAAGTTCACGCCTTTGCTTATTCTATCAATACTAACATGCACTAAAAAGATATAGTGATACAACAATAATTTAATTCTAGAGTTGTGGTACAAGGCTCACCGAGCTCATGTAATCAAGGAGTGCGGCATTAGCTTCTCCATCCTTAGCTGGTGCATCAATTTGTACTCCTACAGCTTCATCGTCAAAATCTAATTTTGCAAAAGAGTCAGAAGACCATAAATACATATATTACACCACAGGTAAAAAGTAGTTTATTAGAAACAGAATAAGGACCGGTGATGGTGGCAACTTTGGAACCAGGCTTGGCATGTATGGTGAGAGCAACAGATGACGGGGGGATGAAACGCATGCATGCAGGGAATTTGGTACTGGGGGGTGTTGCAGGTGTTACCTCCGTTGACTTGGCTTTAGTTTTGCCTTTTTTTGTGGGGGCCATTTTGATGATGTACAATAACAAATTGATCAGTGATCACCTGTTGTCATTTTGATAGGTGCAACAACAAATTGTTTATTTCTCATCATAAAAGAGTCATTTGAAAGCTTCATGTGAGCATAAACTTGATAACCCTAATCTCTAATTTCTTTTAACATTACATGAAGATTCATTTGCTTAAATTTCTCAAGATAGGTAAATATACTTTTTTGGGGACTGGAAGCGTAAAAACTATGGCCAAGTGAAAACTTCAGTTTGCACTAGTAAATATAGGTAAATAAAGTATGAACTACAATCATTTAACTACCAAACACGCAGAGGTTAGTAACAAAAGTGCATTGTCGATCTTAGAAGTTAAAAGTCAAGTGACTCGAACTATCGGGAAACTAAATAAAGCAACTGCCGAACCACAACCAGTTGCAAGGACTCAAGAATGTGAACAAGAGTTTGCAGTAACTACTTTGTTGTAAGGTCAAAGCCTACTTATGATTCACACACTGCATCATGGATACTGTGTCTATCTATATCAATGCCAATAATCAATTCTTTTCCTTGCTCTTATAGAAAACTTCACAGGTCTAACAAGGGAAGATGAAAAAAGGCAAAAAAGGTTATATACATTCTTTCATCATACAAAAGTAATAGCAATTTGAACTGTTCTACTTGGTCATTTGGTAGTTAAACAACCAACAACACGCTATTTATGCTAATAAAACCTAAAAATTTCAACTTTTGTGGAGCAACGAAATTAAAGATGCTACAAGATCGCAGGATTGAAAGATAAGATGTAGAATGAAAGTAAAAGAGTAAAGATGGATTGAAATACTTACCCGCCCCACAGTCGATCCCCTTGTAATCGAATAAGCAAATTTAACTCCTATTTTGCGATTGTTGTCGACGTCGCTTTGGTATTTTGATTTTAAGAAGCTGATAAAGATAAAAGGGAGAAATAACTTGTTTTTAAGACCGGTAACCTTCTTATCATCAAGCAAAAGACCTTTATGTAGAATATAATACCAAATACCTTCTGAATAAACAAGTTGGTAAGACCCTTACATTACGAGTTCACCAACACCATAAGGCTTGGAAACAAACTCACAAACCTAAGAGTAAAACTTTTATAGATGAAACTTTAAAGACGGCACTTATAAAGGCACAAGCTAAGTGTCTAATACCGAAAAAAAATAATCTCTCTATTTCTCATAATTTTCCTTGTTTTCCTTTCATTTAATTTTATTTATTGTGTTTCTGAGTACATTTTAAGAAAATAAGAGAAAGACAATGAAAAAAAAAGATAAAAAATAATTGTGTTCGAAACTTTTTTAAGGCATTGAGAAAATAGGAGAAATAGATGGAGGGAGTAACTTTTTTTAACAATAATTTATAGATTATCGAGTAGTGCATGATTTAAAGTTTACTCTAACACCTAATGTTTCAAATACAAGAGTATTATCAATGTTCACCACCGAATAAATTAAGTAAGAGGTTGTTTGTTTTAACATTTTAATGATTTAGATGTCTAAATGATTCAACACTTAATGGTTCGAACTGTTTCTTTCACGAGCAGATGTCTGAATGATTCAAACATTTGTCTCTGAATGGTTAAATATTAAACAGAGTCTAAATGATTAAGAGCTCTTATTTGAATTGATGAGACATTTGCCATTGAAAAGTTAAGCAATATATGAGTTCTTAATGGTTCAGACATCTTACTGATTCATCACTTAATTGGTCGAAACCTCTTATTGATTCAACACTTAAATGTTATATACACACTAGCTTATCATCTCAGCCTTAGTCATGGGGGTTGGTAGTGGCGAGTTATCACAGGCTCACAGCACGTCGATTATCATATTTGAGGAACTCATACGAGCTATGAAGAAAAACGACAAGTTCGTTTTGCGGTTAAAAGAAAAACTAAAAGTTATACATTGCTCTTCAACCCTTCACTTCAAATGAAAAGAAAAAATAAACCCCAAAACAAGTAAACAACCCATATCTATTCATTCCGGCCAAACACCCTCCGGCCAGATTCCGGCATCTCTTGTCACTAAAACCTTCTCCTTTCCCACCGGAGAAGAGATGTCATCTCCGGCGATTCAACGTACATCCGTTCAACGTCTCCCTACCTTCAAAGACAGAACCACATCCTCATCTACTCCATCATCTTCCTCATCACTCCTAGATTCATTCGCATCTGATCCAATTTTCTCCAAATTCCTCTCCTCCGACTTCGATTCAACTCGCTTCTCCTCCGACGCACTCTCTTCCGGCACCGCCGCTGCTCGCGCCGAGAAGATCCAAGACGGCATTCGCCTCCTCGAGAAACAGCTCCGTTCCGAGGTCCTGTCACGACACGATGATCTTCTGTCACAGCTCTCTTCCGTCAAGGATGCTGATACATCACTCACCTCCATACGTTCCGCTGTTTCGACACTTCAATCCTCTGTTCGACGTATCAGATCTGAAATCGCTGATCCTAACCGTCAGATCCGATCCAAAACTGTTCAATTATCTAACCTTCATTTCACTGTTGATCTTCTTCAGTCTACTGTTCGTGTTGTTCGTTTGTCGAAGAAGCTTCGAGATGTTATGGCGGAACCTGATGCTCAAAAGCTTGATCTCTCTAAAGCTGCTCAGTTGCATAGTGAGATATTGCGTCTATGTGATGAAAATGACTTATCTGGTGTTGCTCCTATCGACGAGGAGTTGAAATTGGTTTATGAAGCAGGACAGAGGTTGCGGTCTGAAGGAATGAAGGCATTGGAAAGAGGACTTGAAGGATTTAATCAGGCGGAAGTCGGTGCTGGTTTACAGGTGTTTTATAATCTAGGTGAGTTGAGATCAACTGTTGATGGTTTGATAAATAAGTATAAGGCTCAAGGTGTGAAGAGTGTGAGTGTTGCTTTGGATATGAAGACGATATCTTCTGGTGGCGGTTTTGGTGGTCCGGGAGGGATACAGAGAAGTGGAACACCGCAGATTGGTAGTGGGGGTAAGGCTAAGGAGGCATTGTGGCAGAGGATGGGTGTTTGTATGGATCAGTTGCATTCGGTTGTGGTTGCCATTTGGCATTTACAGAGGGTGTTATCGAAGAAAAGGGATCCTTTTACTCATGTGTTGTTACTTGATGAAGTGATGCAGGTTAGTTAATTCTTCTTATCAGTTTTCGCTAGGTGTTGAAGTTTATTGAATTTATATGTTGATTTGTATTATGTGTTTGATTGCTGTTAGCTGTTACTTTTCTTTGATGAGTAGATGTTCGATGGTTGTTTGTCGCTGTGTTGTTTAACAGTCATGCTCTTGTTGTACCTGGAAAGAAAGCTTGGATCATAAAAATATATTTGTTGAAAGTGGTTATGTGACATTTAGTAATCAGAATCAACTAATTTGTAGTGATAAAAAGGCCCGCAGGACATAATGTTGGGATGTGCTTCTTTACTTTTGTTGGTGTTGAGTGTGTGAAAACTTATGGTTATTTAAGGAAGTGATAGATAAAATATTGGACTAATGGTACAAATAAGGCTATGCAGTTATGTTTTATGTAATCCTTAATGTTACAACTTACACGTAATCCTTAATGGTTATAGCGTTATACCGTTATACAAGGTGGAGTATTTCACCCCTAAATAATCTGATGACCATAAGTAGAAGTAGGTTATGCAAAAACTAATGACTTTCAAAAGTGCATCTAAACAACACAAAACTATTTGGATGTACGATCAAGGAACCTGCAGTTGTGGATTTTGGTTAAGTTTAATATTAGTAATTGCTTTTGATGAAAATTTGATATTAGAGGTATCATGGAGAGAAGCCTATCCATTAGCCATATCCTTTGTTAATATAGTCTCTAACTCTCTATTGACTATTGTGGATCATGTTTAACCTGCAACTTGGAATGCATTATGTTTTTTGTGAATCTGATGCAAAATGATGTTGTTAGGACTTAGGAAATTCATTGTTTTAAAGCTAGAGAAGCAAGTAAAAGATGGTTCTTATCTAGCTAATGTGCTGAAATGCTATTGATCCAAGCAATTTGCTAGACATGGAGCTTAAATTTTTTCATGGCCTCCCTTTTTTTGAAGGAGTAGGAACTGGATGATAGTTTTCTCCAATTTTTCATCCAATTCTTTTTTAATGACAAGCTACCCTCTAATTAAAGAAATTTTTGTTCGAAATAAAAATCATTTACACCAGAAGGCTGAAGGGTTTATATGGCATTGGCTTTATAGCGTATAATCTTACCATATGATACTATTGATTATCGATGCGATACTATTGATTATCGATGCATCTACTTTTAACATTTTGTGCTTATTTTTATCTAGGATGGTGACCCTATCTTAACTGCTCGTGTGTGGGAGGCAATTGTAAAATCTTTTGCAAACCAAATGAAATCTACTTTCACAGCATCAAGCTTTGTTAAAGAAATTTTCACTGTTGGTTATCCAAAACTCTTGGCTATGATTGAAAATCTTGTTGAAAGAATTTCACGTGACACAGACGTTAAAGGGGTACTACCTGCCATAACAGTAGAGGGTAGAGATCAACTGGTTGGTGCCATTGAAGTGTTTCAGACAGCTTTCTTGGCTCTATGTCTGAGTCGGCTATCTGATCTTGTTAACATTGTATTTCCTATGTCCAATCGTGGTAGTGTTCCCTCTAAAGAACATATTTCTAGAATTATATCGCGCATCCAAGAAGAGATTGAAGCCGTTCAATTAGATGCACGCTTGACCCTTCTTGTGCTGCGTGAGATCTCCAAAGTCCTGCTTTTGCTTGCTCAACGAGCTGAGTACCAGGTACATTCATTTTTTAGTGTATAAATTAATTTTTAAGTCTGGCTGTTGCATGCATTTTGCTGTCTGTTTTTCACACAATATTTCCAAGTTGGGTAAGATTCTAGTATATAATATTTCAGAATATACAACACTTCTCATCAGCATTCTTCAGTTTCTAGGTTATAAAACTTGTTTTTATGCATTGTGCTCAATATATCACTATTAGAATGGCATCTCGATTTATAAATAGGCGAAATAGAATCCTGATTCTTCTTTATAAGTTCTTATCATAGTAATAAAACATAATTCTTTTTTATGTGTCATTTGAAATAACATTCTCAACGTGCACATTAAATCATCAAGTATTAAGTATCAGGTAAAAAGTTATTTAGAAAAAAAAGGCAAATCATTTATATTCTTCATTCTGAATCTATAATTAAGTTTATGAGCATATTTCAACCTTTAAATAAGCAAGAAATTACATCAGTTAGGAGTTCAATACCAAGATGATAATATTATCAATGGCAAAATAGACCGGTTAGGTCAGAATGCCCAATTTTTAGTACGGATTTGGCCGAGCCGCAAACTCTTTTTTGTTATTCCTATTCTTGAAAGTATTAACAGTTTAATATTTTGAATTATTATTAAAATCGTTTTTAATACAGTGATAATTTTACTTTTAAATATAATAAGTTCGGAAGTTACATGCATTACACTCTGGATGACAACTAACCCATTCAACCCACTTCTTCTTTTCAAGATGTTTGCAACGGTTAACTAACCATAATAGAACCTTTGATTGTAGATATCAACTGGCCCTGAAGCACGTCAAATATCTGGCCCTGCAACTCCAGCCCAAATAAAAAACTTCACTCTCTGCCAGCATTTGCAAGACATCCATGGAAGCATATCAGCCATGACAAAAGGATTACCATCAATCGCCTCCGACATCTTATCTCCAGCACTCAACACTATATACGAAGTTGCATGTGACTCCGTCACATCCTTGTTCCAATCCATGCTTGAGCGTCTCGAGTCATGCATCCTGGAAATCCACAACCAGAATTTCGGTTCAACCGACAACAACTCGTCATCTTACATGGAAGAATTACAAAAACACATTTCTCATTTTCGTAACGAGTTTCTATCAAAACTATTACCTTCATCAGCCAAAGTAATCTCAATTGGAACAGAAAACATCTGCACTCGACTAGTGAGAAGCATGGCCTCACGGGTTCTAATATTCTTCATCAGGCACGCGGCTCTAGTAAGACCCTTATCCGAATCAGGCAAGCTCAGAATGGCTCGAGACATGGCTGAGCTGGAACTAGCCGTAGGTCAGAACTTGTTTCCGGTTGAACAACTTGGTGCGCCATATCGAGCCCTTAGAGCATTACGACCCATTATTTTCCTTGAAACATCACAACTTAGTGCTTCACCGCTCCTTCAAGACTTGCCACCAAGTGTCATACTTCATCATCTCTATTCTCGAGGTCCCGATGAGTTGCAGTCCCCAATGCAGAGGAATAAACTTAGCCCGGTGCAGTATTCACTATGGCTCGATTCACAGGGGGAGGACCAAATCTGGAAAGGTATTAAAGCAACTCTTGATGATTATGCTGTTCAAGTGAAGGCAAGAGGTGATAAGGAATTTAGTCCTGTTTATCCTCTCATGTTAAGTATCGGGTCTTCTATAACAGAAAGTAATGTTGTTTCTAGGAAATCCAATACAATAAATTAAGATGTGGCATTGGATTTATAGCGTTAATTTTGTTATTTTTCAACAAAGAACTTATTTGGACAAATTAAGATTGTTGTACAAGGTTTTCGGTTTTCATTCTTTTAAAAAAGCTTTACAGTATTGATAGCCAGATCTAGGTAGGGGTGTTGATCGGGGTTCGGGTTAATTGATTTTCATTGATGTTGTATGTCAATCCAAATGATGACCCTTATAAGGATTGGGTTAATTAGTAATCAGGCTTGTTTGGGTTGGTGGTCTTCGGTAACGTATTACTTTAACCGTGAATGTATTACTTTAACCGTAAAACACATGATTATTACACAATACATAGTTGTTACCCGTCATCTCCACTATATGTTTTTAACAACAAATAATTACACTTACTTCAGTTTACACAGTTTTCTGACCATAGTAAATCAATACGAAGTCAGTAAAAATTAAAACCAAGCCATGACATAGTATTACAAATGATTTGGATTCAAGATGGTTTAAGGATTTGAGGTTATCGGAGTTTTATAGTAGTATATGATCAAAACAAAGAAGCAGCAATGATCTGACAACCACCCCACCACCACGACGGACGACGACCACCGCCTATCACCATGAGCCACCACCACCATCAGCACCTTAATCACGTTTGTATTTCAATTCTTAGCCTTTTACTATTTACCAAACAAACAAAAAAATAATAAATTAAATTCAAATATGACAACGGAATATAACGATTCATTATTACACTAGGTTAGTGACCTATGTATTACACAAGTTAAAATATTAAATATGCTATGATAAATAAGTTGATGGTAATTTGATGTTATACACGAGTATACCAAGTGACACATTTAAAAAAAAATATATCTCTTTCTTGTGAAAGAACAAAATTGCAAGCTTTGCTTTTGTAATTTATGAACATAAAGTAGATAATAGATTGTAATTCATCATTCTTTTGGTAATAACGAAGTAAATGATTGAAATAAAAATTAATTTATAACTTTCTTTATAATTCTAATATTGAAATGTATTAATATAAATTACGCTAACTTTATAGGTGTAGTATGTACATATGAAATGTTTTCTAAACTGAAAGACATGATTAATTGGAATAAATGACTAAAAATAAAATTAAGAAATTTTGTGCTAACGAATGACATATAAAGATCTTATATAACGATTAGCTAGATAATGATAAAAATATTTACTCGTTTATTACATAAACAAATCCAAATTTAATTTCATAAAACCTAGAGGAATAGGTGATTTTATGAATGGTATGAAACCGATTGAAACATTTTCGTGACTTAAAACATGGAAATGAGACGTGGATAGAAAGAAGCTATGAATTAAAACTTGATATTTAGACGTAGATAAAAGAACACGTATCCCTCTACAAACCACATCCGTTCCCTCTTTAAATCAATCATTCATCTCTCCCAAATTAACCTCCACTTTTCTCATCCTCATACTTACAGGTACCTTCTCTCTCTCTCTCTCTCTCTCACGCATACTCTGATTATTGTTCATTTCAAGTTTTTTTACTTCAATTTACTCTAGATTCAGTCATCAGATCTTGTTCTGTTTATATTATGCACGTTAAATCGATCTATTGTGAGCTTTTGTTTCCTTTTTTGTTGAATTAAGCCCTAACAGTTGTTGTTCGTATAGTTATCTACTATGTAAATTACTTGAAAGTAGCTACGGTTTTGTTTTAGGCATGATTGGATGTTAGTTAATTGCTATCATGCCAAATGATTGTTTGGAACTATGGATGGTTGTATGAGATGTTAACAAAAATATAGCTAAAAACAGGTCAGACAATTTCAAAGTCACTTATTAGCTATAACGTATTTAAGTTTTTATAAGGTACAACCCTCTATAATGTTTTTATTAACAAAATTTGGATCATTGCATTAATATACGTTTTTTTAACCATTCAAAGAAAAATCTATTGAGGAACTCGGAACAATAACTGTAGTGTGATGCCGATCTTTTGACAAACGAGGTGTATGTTGTTAATATCCTACATTTTTTTTTACTAAATGAAGTTGTTTGTTATATGCTTTCAAATATAGAACATGTTACCTTTCTAGTCTTGTTTTAACTGATATATTTTTCATTGTTGGATATTAGTCCTGAAGGTCTCTAAAAATGGCTGCATCCTCTGCATGTATTGTTGGAAATTGTCTATCCACGAAAAGAGACACGTGCAAGAAACTGCGTGGCAAGCAATTTCAGCTTTCTCGTAGCGTTCCATCTTTTGACAAGGTTCCAAAAACAGTTGTAAAATCATCTCTTGACAAGGATCAGCATCAAGGAAGACGAGGATTCCTAAAGTTATTGGCAGCTCCCGCTTTGTTAAGTAGCAGTAAAGCCTATGCTGAAGAACAAGGTGTTTCTAACTCAAGAATGTCTTACTCTAGATTCTTGGAGTATTTAGACAAAGATAGAGTTAATAAAGTTGATTTATTTGAAAATGGAACGATAGCAATCGTAGAGGCTGTTTCTCCTGAGTTAGGGAACCGAGTTCAGAGAGTCCGGGTCCAACTCCCGGGTCTCAGCCAAGAACTTCTTCAAAAGTTAAGGGAGAAAAACATCGACTTTGCTGCACATAATGCTCAAGAGGATTCAGGTTCCTTTTTGTTCAATTTAATTGGGAATCTTGCATTCCCTTTGATCTTGATCGGGGGTTTGTTTCTTTTGTCGAGACGTTCCGGAGGTGGAATGGGAGGTCCAGGTGGGCCTGGGAATCCTCTTGCTTTTGGTCAATCAAAAGCCAAGTTTCAGATGGAACCAAACACGGGTGTGACCTTTGACGACGTGGCAGGCGTAGACGAAGCAAAGCAGGATTTCATGGAGGTTGTGGAGTTTTTAAAGAAACCGGAGAGGTTTACTGCTGTTGGTGCCCGGATTCCGAAGGGTGTTCTTCTTGTGGGTCCCCCAGGAACGGGTAAAACACTGTTGGCTAAGGCTATAGCTGGTGAAGCTGGTGTCCCTTTTTTCTCAATTTCTGGTTCAGAATTTGTTGAGATGTTTGTTGGTGTTGGTGCCTCGAGAGTTCGTGATCTTTTCAAAAAGGCAAAAGAGAACGCACCTTGTATTGTATTTGTTGATGAAATTGATGCGGTTGGTAGACAAAGAGGGACAGGTATTGGAGGGGGGAATGACGAAAGGGAACAAACCCTTAACCAGCTTTTGACTGAAATGGATGGGTTTGAAGGAAACACGGGTATCATTGTAGTTGCTGCTACTAATCGTGCAGACATTCTGGACTCCGCCTTATTAAGACCAGGAAGATTTGACAGACAGGTACTTCATTTCATCCTTAGAGGTGTAAGAATGTGGGTACAACAGGGTTGGTAATGGTAAAGGGTTCTAGTCAAATTGGTTGGGCAGTTAGAGCATAAACACTATTTTTTTTTATCTAAAAAAGCTAAAATATTTGTAACCAGTTAATGTCCTTAGTATCCTTACTAACATTATAATTTGAATAAAGTGACTTAGGAGGTTTTATCATTAACTTTTACACTTTGAATGACTTCAAGTGTTTCCATTTAAGCTATTCTTTTTTATTAGTTTCAGTAGTTTGGCCCACTATAGATCATACATAAGTGAAATCGACCTGCCCATAAGTCAATGGATCCACCTCTACAGGCATTATAGATTGAAAATGCTATTATTAGCAACTTTTAATCTGATTCCTAGAGTGGTCAATGAACTTTAAAAACGCTTACTATTATTTGACATCAAATTCAATAATAAATTTCTGCTTTCTAGCATTTGGGTAACCCAATTTTAATCATTTAGGAGTTCATTTTTGGTTAGTAAGCTACAAAGCCTACAGTGAAACTGATCATAAAAGGGCACTTTGTTATAAACTGATTTAACCATTTTTTATCATTAAGTTACTCAAATAATCACAATTCACCAAATAATCAGTGCCATCAAAAGTGATTATTAATACTTTAAATAGCTGAGGCACATCTAACCATGATTTCCTATCACAATTTTTGTAAGGGCTAATTATCTGATTCTAGCTGTTCAATATGGCATTCACTTTCAAAGCACACGTCTGAACACCCTCCAAAAGCCAGTGTACTGTTATAATTGATTATTTTGGGTCATTACTCATTTTAGCTAAAACGTGTAGAATGATGATAATAATAGTGCCATTTGACCAAATTTAAAGATGGAGTGAAAAGGTGTTTCTATTATTTGCAATTTGGCCCACTATTAACTTTAGTTTGCCATATGCAGCAGTTACTAAACTTGAAAAATGTGGTGTCAGGTATCGGTTGATGTTCCAGATATTCGAGGAAGAACGGAGATCTTAAAGGTGCATGCTGGCAACAAGAAATTTGACAAAGATGTTTCTCTTGAGGTGATTGCTATGAGAACACCTGGGTTTAGCGGAGCTGATCTGGCAAATCTTTTAAATGAAGCAGCAATATTGGCTGGTAGGCGTGCCAAAACTGCGATTTCATCCAAAGAAATTGATGATTCCATTGACAGAATCGTTGCTGGAATGGAAGGAACAGTTATGACAGATGGGAAAAGCAAAAGTCTTGTTGCTTATCATGAAGTTGGTCATGCTATTTGTGGGTATGTGCAACTGTTAGTTCATTTTAGAGGTCGTTGATTTACAAGTTAAAAAAGTTCTAGAATGTTTTCTGGCGGTTTCTAACTCTTTATAACTTTTTACTGATCATTAGAGTGGGCAATCAGGGTGGGATGTTTAATGGGTCAGTAGATGGGCAAGTTGTTTAATGTTTTTTGTTTGGGTTGACCTGCAAACACTTTATTGTCCTTTTATTTTAATAAATAGTTAATGTGTTGATTATGATTAGAAGACAGCATTACTACCATGATAATTATTTGATTTAGCAGATTTTATGTATTAAAAAATGATTTTGGGCAATTGGGAGCTTGACCCATATTACCAGTTTCTCTTTTAGAACCACAAATTGACACATTCTTAAGTTAATTGGTCAGGCCATGTTCATCTTTACCACACCTAGTGTGGGAACTTAGCGGAAAAAATATATGTAAACGCATAAAGCATCATCAGCCACAACACCTTTACAAAAATACATTTTTCTCCTAAATATATGTTTAGACGAGAATGATTTTACTACGATGTTGATTATTTTCAACTTTTGAATAACGTGGCATATTTGGTTGTGATGCAGAACACTAACACCAGGGCATGATGCGGTCCAAAAGGTGACCCTAGTCCCACGTGGTCAAGCAAGAGGATTGACCTGGTTTATTCCATCAGATGACCCTACATTGATCTCCAAACAGCAACTATTTGCACGAATTGTTGGTGGTCTTGGTGGAAGAGCTGCTGAAGAAGTGATCTTCGGTGAGCCTGAGGTGACTACAGGAGCAGCTGGTGATCTCCAGCAGATCACGGGTCTGGCCAAACAGGTAACAAAATCATGAGTTCTCTTAAATAACATAATTATCTTATTTTCTGTTCATTTTATCTTGCCCTTTATAATAGTTTGACAAAAAAGCCTTTAAAAGGAAAGAGTTTTTCTACCTAAAGGTAGAAATCGGGTGGGCTGGGTAAAGAGTCAAAAGTCAAAACCTCTTGGATCGGGTCAGGTTGACCCGCTGCCCCTTCTTTATCCCAGTTTATTTATTCTAATTTTGAAATGAGGTTTAGATAAATAACGCTACATGTTTTCTTTTTGAATAAAACATTTTAGGAGGTTGAACGATTGAGTATACTTTCTTTTCCTTTCTTTGAACTATTCTTAAAGTCAATAAAAGCGTAAATCAAATACAACCATTCTCATATATTTGAGTACATATATCTGTAACTTACTTGTTTGTTTATACCCAACTGGAAACATGCGAAAATAGTGGTTGATTAACAGATTCTTTGCAGATGGTGGTTACATTTGGCATGTCAGAACTTGGACCATGGTCACTTATGGATGGATCTGGTCAAAGCCAAGATGTTATAATGAGAATGATGGCTAGAAACTCGATGTCCGAAAAGCTTGCTGAAGACATTGATGCTGCCATAAAGAAACTTTCAGACAGTGCATATGAAATTGCTTTGACTCATATCAGAAACAATCGTGAGGCTATAGACAAGATTGTCGAGGTTCTTATCGAGAAAGAAACAATGAGTGGTGATGAATTTCGGGCGATCCTCTCTGAATTTGTTGAAATTCCAGTTGAAAATCGGGTTCTTCCTGCAGCTCCAAGTCCTGTAAGTGTGTGATACACTTGTTAAGTTACACCATCATTTGTAATATAATAATTCATCACAGTTTTTTGTTGGTCTTTTAGTAGTAAGGTGTAAATATTTCAACTTGAAGTGCTTCATCCATATTATACGAGGCCTCTGCTTAATATCATAGTGTCTTCATTTCACGAGGCTAGATCTTTTGTAATCTGGTCCGGTGGGTTGAGTAACAAGTCAAAGGTAGGCAATTCATGGTTAGGGTCGGGTCGGTGCATATAAGATTTTAGACTTCCTATTATTAATCAGTGTGTTGAATATAATTACAGAGGTTCTTCTTTAAATAAGCTGGTTTAGGATAAATGTAGTTTATTTATCAGCCATCGGAACCTAATACAGTAATACCCACCCTGCTACTATATCTAACTGTGTCGTTCAATCTATGTTACTTTGTGTCGAGAAACGCACTTCCATCAGCTACTGCTATCTCCGGTTGAATTGGTGATGGGATGAGCTTTGATGATAATTACTTTCCTTATTCTTTTTTGTGCTGGGTGACCAAAAAGTGAGTTTTGATGATAATCACTTTCCTTGATTTTTTTTTGTCGGGTGACAAGTCACATTGTTGGAGTCTAAGTAAAAATTAACGCACAGTTTGATTTCGAACAAATCATTATTGAAACATGGATAAAAATAAGCATGACATAACGGTTATAGTTTTGTTATAAAATAAGCATTAAGAAACAACATAAGGGCAATTAAAAATATGCAATTCCGAGAGGGTTAATTTTGATTAAAAACTAGTATTGAAACATGGATAAAATATTATACTTTGATAGTTATATGTAAAAAAAAGAAGCAAAACCAGGTTTTAAAAGTGAAAGTCAAAAGATAAAAAGTGATGCTTGATAGGTGTGTGTATGACGTGGTTGGAGATTACGACTGCTAGCTTATTGAATAATGGATTGATTTGAATGTTAAGATAGCCGATAATGAGTAATGACTAGTTTACTGAAATACGAATTAACTTGGGTGTTAATTCTTTTACCGACAAACATGTTATATTTTAAAATATACCATATACACCCTATATTTGGATTGAATACATGATTTTAAATCTTAAAGTAAATGTCTCTATCAAATAAGCTAGTGTTACATTAGTGACTTTTTTTTTTCTTTTAAGAGTGAATTTGGCTGTACTAAAGTTATACATGCCAATTCAAATTACAAATTGTATGGTCTATTTGTGACACCTCAAATTATACAAACAATTTGGGTCACTCTTCTACAACCAAGCTAAACTAAAATATGTTGAAATGAACTTTTACCACTTGCCACCGCCTTCATCCTTACAATCACTTCCTCCACACAATCACCACCACCACCTCCATGTTTCCCATAATCGTCGCCATCTCCACCATATTTGATGCCACGACAAATGTGGACATCACCATCCCCCACTATGGAACAATATTTTAGTGTGGAAAAAGAAAATGGAACACTTTCGACTTTCACACTACGGAACAATATTTTAGTGTGTTCATTCTATTATTTTTGGTCCTTCCGTGCCTTCCATTATGAATCATAATAATACACAAGTCATCCAAAAGACAAGTAGATTTCCTAACGTATAAAGTATTAGCAGATATATATTACTTATGTTATGCATTAATTATATTTAGGATAGATTTGGTTTGGTTTAGGTTTTATCTCTTCCTTAATATTTGATGTATGCATTACCCTATTTAAAGGGGATTATTATCAATGAGAAGACATCCAAATTCAATACCATAAACACTTTTATGGTATCAGAGCTTTAAGGTTATCAACATGCAAAAGTGATTGTTCGGCACTTTATTTGATCATCAATTGCTATTGAATAAAAATCAACGGGTTCAAAGCAGGTTACGATTGCAAATACTATTAAAAAAAATATATTTTGTTCACAATTATCAAAAAGATAAAGTTGGTGAACAAGCTTTTCAAAGTTGCAGCAGGCGTGATTTTGGTTATTTGATTAATGTGTTCACACTCAATCTAGTTTGATTTGTTGAAGAGTCGATTCAAGACGGATTCGTCCAAAAGGCTATTCAAGTTTAATTTGTTCCAGAACACGTTCTAAGATTAAATATCAAGATCAATGGCAGCGGACAAAACGCAAAGTAGAACTCAGAATTTGCAAGATCGCGGTCAAGGTCAATCGCCACAAAATAATTATAACAATACCAACCAACAGTGGCAAGGTAATTGGGAACAACATGCCCCACAAAACGGCCGAAACCAACAACAACTTCACGGGGCTTATTACAGTGCCGGGCCTTCAGCCGGGCCTTTCTACCAGCAGCAGGTCACACCGCAATCAAGCCCACCAAGCCAAACAACATATTTTTGCGGGTATAATGGCTGCAACACAAATGACGTGGCTCATGCGATGCAACAGGTAAACATGTCTTCTAACGATCCTAATTGGTACATGGACACCGGGGCATCATCGCATATCACCTATGATCCAGGTAAAATTTCTACACCCTTGTCATTTTCTCCTGTAAAGTCTATTTTTGTTGGCAATGGCAATCCTATACCAATTGTTGGATCCGGTCACAATCGTTTAGGCCATCCGGGGGAATCTACTTTGAGTTTGTTACGTTCTCGTTTTTCCATTCCTAATAATAGAACCTCAGTGTCATCCTTGTGTCATTCATGTCAAATTTCTAAAAATAAAAGATTGCCATTTTATAATTCTACCTCGGTCACATTTAGACCATTTGACATTATTCATTGTGATTTGTGGACATCACCCGTACCCAGTAAATCCGGTTTTAAATATTATATGGTGCTTATTGATAACTATACTCACTTCGTATGGGTCTATCCTCTCAAGTTTAAATCCGAAACATTCACCAATTTTGAAAAATTTCACCGTTATATACTCACTCAATTTAATTGCAAAATAAAAGCTTTTCAATGTGCCATGAGGGGAGAATTTGATAATCATAATTTCAAAAATTTTGCGGATAAAAACGGCTTTGTTTTTCGTTTTTCTTGCCCTCAAACTTCCCAACAAAATGGGAGAGCGGAACGCATGATTAGACGTCTTAATGACATTATTCGAACCCTCTTAGCTCATGCACATCTTCCCCCCTCGTTTTGGGTAGAAGCACTTCATACTGCTACCTATCTCCATAATATTTTACCCACTAAACGTCTCAACCTATCTACCCCCCACTTTGCTTTATATCTCCGCCACCCATCTTACGAACACCTTCGAGTGTTTGGTTGCGCTTGCTACCCAAACACATCCACCACCACACCACACAAACTCCACCCCCGTTCACTTCGATGCATTTTTCTAGGCTACCCGCCCGACCATCGTGGCTACCGGTGTTACGATCCTTACACTGGTAAAGTTCTCATTTCCCGCCACGTTGTATTTGATGAGAATTGTTTCCCATACCCTAAACTAACCTCACCCAGTGCCTATAGCTTCCTGGAAGATTCCCCACTTCATTTCCACCACCCTTACCCAAACTTCTCAACAACAACTCCAACAGCCCAGCAACCCATCCCAGCAACTCATCCTAAAACCACCTCCAGAATCCAACAACCCTCAAACTTGAACCCAATCAACAACCCTACACCACAAAATACTACCCAACCCATTAATCCACCCACCTCGACCCAATTTTCCCCCACTACTCCACCGTCAAACACAAATCAACCCCCCTCTTCACCTGACCTGCCTTTACCACCACCCACACAACATCCAATGACTACCCGTTCTCGAGCCGGTATCTCTAAACCCGTTTCTCGTCTTAATCTTCACACCTCCACAATCTCTCCGGTACCTACCAATTATCACAACGCCCGATCGGATCCGAATTGGTATGATGCCATGACTAATGAATTTAGAGCTTTGCAGGTGAATGACACGTGGGAACTAGTTCCCCGACCGTCTAACCACCCAATTATTAGATGTATGTGGTTATTAAACACAAATTCAAGTCTGATGGTAATCTTGAACGTTACAAAGCACGATTGGTGGTAAATGGTAAATCACAAACAGTGGGCATTGATTGTGATGACACTTTTAGCCCGGTTGTTAAACCGGCTACTATTCGAACAGTTTTAAGTATTGCAGTGTCTCATTCTTGGCCTATTCATCAGTTAGACGTCAAAAATGCGTTTCTACATGGGGATCTCAACGAAACGGTCTTTATGCACCAACCCCCTGGTTTCGTTGACCCACAACGACCATCACATGTGTGCCGACTTAAGAAGTCACTTTATGGGTTGAAGCAAGCACCTAGAGCTTGGTATATGAGGTTTTATAACTATATTACTACTCATGGTTTTCGTCGCAGCATGTCAGATAATTCTTTATTTGTTTATAATCATGGCCAGGATCGGGCATATTTATTATTATATGTGGATGACATTGTTCTTACAGCTTCCAACCCACAATTGTTGAGTACCGTTATTAATACTCTATCAAGAGAGTTTGCCATGACAGACTTGGGGCAATTGCATCATTTTTTGAGGGTCACAACTTCTCGGAGTAGCAAAGGTTTGTTTTTATCTCAGTCTTCATATGCCAAAGATATTTTACATCGGGCTAGCATGTCAAACTGCAAACCGTGTGCCACACCTGTCGATACATCATCTAAACTTAGTGCAACGGATGGTGCACTTTTACCGGATGGAACTCTTTATCGTACTCTTGCCGGTGCACTACAGTATCTCACATTTACTCGACCAGACATTACTTATGCAGTTCAACAGGTTTGCTTGTTTATGCACGCCCCTCGTGACTCTCACTTTGCATTTATGAAGCGTATTTTACGTTATTTGAGTGGTACTATAGATCTCGGTCTATGGTTGGTTCCATCAACAACTACATCGCTCACGGCTTATTCGGACGCCGACTGGGGCGGTTGTCCGGACTCACGCAGGTCTACTTCGGGGTACTGTGTTTTTTTGGGGGATAACTTGTTGTCTTGGTCGTCAAAGCGACAACCTACCATCTCTCGGTCTAGTGCTGAAGCTGAATATCGGGGGGTTGCTAACGCGGTTGCGGAAACTACTTGGTTACGAAATCTATTATTTGAGCTACATGTTCCTTTAAGGAAAGCTACTATTGTTTACTGCGACAATGTTTCGACGGTATACTTATCTCACAATCCGGTACAACATCAACGTACCAAACATGTTGAGATAGACATTCACTTTGTTCGTGAGAAGGTAAGGATGGGTCACATTCGGGTTCTTCATGTCCCGTCCTCTGCACAGTATGCTGATATATTCACCAAGGGATTACCTAAGCCTCTGTTTCAAGAATTCCGTGATAGTTTACGCGTCCGTTCCACTACCGCTGCAACTACGGGGGCGTATTAGCATATATATATTACTTATGTTATGCATTAATTATATTTAGGATAGATTTGGTTTGGTTTAGGTTTTATCTCTTCCTTAATATTTGGTGTATGCATTACCCTATTTAAAGGGGATTATTATCAATGAGAAGACATCCAAATTCAATACCATAAACACTTTTATAAAGTTATATTTCATTTCTAAATTCCTAACGCTTTGGTATATCTTGAGCTCCAACCCCCATTGTTGCTTTCACCCATGAAAATGACAATCTTGTATATAGCTTCTATTTTGGAGTGTCAATACCACCTTTTGGCCAACCAACATTTTGCCACATGTCACCACCTCAATGGTAAAAAGCTATGGATTTTTTCCCATGATATTTAGATATTACATGCAAAAGTTTTAAATACATATCACAATACTTGGTTTGATCTGCTTGTTGTAGCACTCTTTTTTTTTATCCTAATACTTTGACAATTTACAGTTTAGGCCTCTTAACTTAACTTTGACATTATACCACTTTGACTCTCATACTCTACATTGACATATTTCCGACTTTAACTTATCATTTTTACATTTAACTTTGAATGTGTCTCCATCTTTTAATATGTGACGTACTAAGTCTTGACACCCTAACATGCGTGACATGAAACTTTTATATCAACACGTATGACGAACTTACATATAAGAGACTCGACCGCCACATCGCGTATTAAATCTTTCCTATAAGGAGTATTGGATATTAACGGACCTAACTATTAGTTTTTGGCCACTACAAGTCCCAACTTCTGAAATATGTGTTGGGCCAACTTTTATCATTTTGGCTATTAATGCACCGCCGTTAAAAAAGTTAAATCTCAGGCCGACGTTTTTTTGAATTTCTGAAAAGTTAAACTTTTTTTTTTGAAAAGTTAACTTTTTTTCTTTTTTAATTTCAGGCTGACGTTTTATGATTTTAATCGAGACAAAAATACAAGTTTATTGATATAAAGATAAACTTATTCCGTAGGAGCAAAAGTGTTTTAATTTTAAATCTGAGTATACTCAATTTTCACTAATATGGCAATATATCCCCTCCACTTTCACACATTTCCACTCCTTTTATGTAACATAAATCTTTTCTATAAATGCATTTAATAAAGTACGGTGTACCATTATCCATTTTAACTATCATATCATTCATTACATACAACCATAACAAAAAAACTACACACTTTATTCATCATGAACAAACCCTAACACCTCGGCTCAAACCAAACACACACACACCAAATCTGCAAATCCTTCATTTCTCACTCAACATTCGAGTTTCAAACCACTGCAGGTCACTCTCGCTGTACATTTACTCGCTCTGATTCGTCTCCGTATACTCTAATAATTTACTTGTTTATTGTTTTTATGATCTCACTTAGATCTTATCAAATCAGCTTCTCTTCTGTAGTTAACATTCTGGATGTTTTATTTACTTTGTTTGATATGCTATATGATCCGATTGCGTTGTAAAGTTTATTGCTTTCGTTCTTAATTGAACCACAACGATGGTGTTATTGTGTTTGTAGGTGTTTACTGAAATTGGGTAAATTTGAGAAGGTTTTTGTTACGAGTTATTGGCATCTTTTGGGGGTTTTGAGATAATAAGGACATTGAAGATGCAATCAAGGTCTTATACAAATCTTTTGGAGCTGGCTTCAGGGAATTTCCCTGTAATGGGCCGAGAACGGGAGAGACGAAAGATGCCACGCGTTATGACTGTTCCTGGAAGCATTACAGAGTTTGATGATGATCAAGCGAGTAGTGTTGCATCTGATAATCCTTCTTCGCTTTCTATGGATAGAATGATCATTGTGGCGAATCAGCTGCCTTTGAAAGCCAAAAGAAGAGTTGATAATAAAGGTTGGAGTTTTACTTGGGATGATGATTCGTTGCTTTTGCGAATCAAAGATGGGTTTCCGGATGATATGGAGGTTTTATATGTTGGATCGTTGAATGTTGATGTTGATCCTATTGAACAAGATGATGTTGCTCAAGTTTTATTGGATAGATTTGGATGTGTCCCGGCATTTCTTCCACCTAATCTAGTTGAAAAGTTTTATGATGGGTTTTGTAAAAAGCAGTTGTGGCCCCTTTTTCATTATATGTTACCTTATTCCGTTGATCATGGAGGCAGATTTGATCGCTCCATGTGGGAAGCTTATGTTGCAGCAAATAAATTGTTTTCTCAAAAAGTTATCGAAGTAATTAACCCGGAAGATGACTTTGTTTGGATTCACGATTATCATTTAATGGTCCTGCCTACCTTTTTAAGAAGGCGTTTTAATCGTTTGAGGATGGGTTTCTTCCTTCATAGCCCGTTTCCCTCTTCTGAGATCTACAGGACACTCCCTGTTAGAGAAGAAATTCTAAAAGCTCTTCTCAACTCCGATCTGATCGGTTTCCACACATTTGACTATGCACGGCATTTCCTTTCTTGTTGCAGCCGCATGTTTGGTTTGGAGTATCAATCAAAGAGGGGATACATTGGGTTAGATTATTTTGGAAGAACAGTTGGAATTAAGATTATGCCTGTTGGAATCCATATGGGTCAAATTGAGTCCGTGATGAAACTTGCTGACAAAGAGTGGAGAGTTGGGGAACTCAAACAGAAATTTGAAGGGAAAACCGTACTTCTTGGAGTTGATGATCTGGATGTTTTTAAAGCCATCAATTTGAAGCTTTTAGCAATGGAACAGTTGTTGAAAATGCATCCATCATGGCAGGGTAGGGCAGTTCTTGTGCAAATTGCAAATCCCGCTAGGGGTAAAGGTGGGATATATTTGGACGAAATACAGGCCGAGATAGAAGAAAGCTGCAAACGTATCAATGACCAATTTGGCAAGCCTGGGTATCAGCCTATAGTTTACATAGACACCCCTATGGGTATAAATGAACGTGTTGCTTATTACAGTATAGCTGAGTGTGTTGTTGTGACAGCTGTTCGTGATGGGTTGAATTTAACTCCTTATGAATATATTGTGTGTCGGGAGGGTATTACTGGTTCAGAAACAGGCTCAGATTCAAACGAGCCTAAGAAGAGCATGTTGGTTGTATCAGAGTTTGTCGGGTGTTCACCTTCTTTGAGTGGTGCAATTCGTGTGAACCCATGGAATGTTGAAGCAACAGCAGAGGCTATGAACGAGGCTATATCTATGAGTGAAGCTGAAAAACAATTGAGGCACGAGAAGCATTACCGTTATGTTAGTACACATAATGTGGGTTATTGGTCTAGAAGTTTCTTGCAAGATATGGAGAGAACTTGTGCAGATCATTTCAGGAAAAGATGTTGGGGGATTGGTTTGGGATTTGGGTTCAGGGTAGTGGCTTTAGATCCTAACTTTAGGAAGCTTTCTATTGATGATATTGTTTCTGCTTACATTAAGGCTAAAAACAGGGCGATATTGCTGGATTATGACGGGACTGTGATGCCTCAAAATTCTATTATTAAGACACCAAGCAGAGAAGTAATTTCAATCCTCAATACACTTTCAGGAGATGAAAATAATAAAGTATTTATTGTTAGTGGAAGAGGTAGAGAAAGCTTAAGCAAGGCATTTTCACCTTGCAGGAAGCTTGGAATTGCAGCCGAACATGGTTACTTCATGAGGTTTGGTTCCCAGTTTATGTTTCACTTCTATCTATAGTTGTTTCTTTTTTTTATCTGCAGTTCCATTGTTTTCATGTTACTGATAAAGTTGGTTTCAATTAGCAGTAGGAAAATGGGTGCTCCTTTGACAACACATTGAAAGACTGAAAGTACAAAATAAAAGTGGGTAATATGTTGCTGGGTTTGGGGAATATAATTAAAATAAACACATCCTTTTTTATAAAACAATAAAGTTGATAACTATGCTCACAACCAAAAGCAACCAAGCATTATATCATCACAAGTAATCATACGAAATGATATATTGCAGGGAACCCATCTTGATCAATGACTCAATATCTATAAGTTTTAATCAGCTTCCTCTTAGTTCAAATTACTGATATGTTTTTGCTATTAGAATATCCTTATAAACGAATTAGCCATGTAAATCCATGTAGTTTTAAGCCTATTTTTTTCACTTCTATAGCCTTGTCTCCATGGAGAGAAAGAAACATGTTAAAATTTGAATTTTATTCGAAGGTGAGGTTTCTCAAGTGTGTATTGTGTTTTGACAGGTGGCCTGGAGATGTTGAATGGGAAACATGTGGTCATAGTAATGATTTTGGATGGATGCAAATGGCTGAGCCTGTGATGAAACTGTACACAGAGTCGACTGATGGTTCTTCTATTGAAACCAAGGAAAGTGCATTGGTTTGGCAGTATCGGGATGCAGACCCAGGCTTTGGATTTGCTCAGGCAAAGGAGATGTTAGATCATCTAGAAAGTGTCTTGGCAAATGAACCTGTTGCTGTCAAGAGTGGTCAATATATTGTTGAAGTCAAGCCTCAGGTATGCCCTTTCATATCTTCATTCTTCAACCATAGAACTGGCAAAATGAGTGGATCTGGGTGGATGCCCTGCTATGTGTGATTTTTAGTACAAGTTAGGTTGGGTTGGTCAAGTAACACTTTTTGTCCCAAAATTTTAAATTTTTTTATCAACTATTATGTGTCAAGAATCTGATCGTAAAAGAGATACTATCTCAGTAAAGTTTTGAATTTTTTTATTAAAATGGTATAAAAGGAGGTTTATGTGTTAAAGTGCACTTAAGGCAACTTTCCATCTATTTGATCTGTATTCTTTTTAAGTTTTGATTTGGAACTCTTACCTGGATGAAATAAAATGTAATCCAATCGGCCCATTCATAAGTAAATTGGTCGAACTGCTACCTCTATGTTACTGCAATGCCATATGTTTTTGCATTCCTTGGTAATGGTGTTACATATAATTGCAACATACCTTGAGAATTAATTACCATAAGAGCAACACACTTTCATCTTTTACCAGCAATAGCAATACCAATAATAGCAACATACTTCGGTTTTGCATATAATAACAACATAATTTACCTCATCGCTGCTATGATTGGTGAAAAAATGGAACTTTGTTGGAATCTCTGTTAGATTTTAAAATTTAAAAGTGGATTGCTGTTGTATGTAATAGTGTTGAAGTTTGTTGCTTTTTTGCATAGTTATCCGTTCCTTTTTCTAATCAATTTATACAATATGTTCTTAGAAATGTGAGGTGATGATTTTGAGCCAATTTTTTCTAAAATGGTTAGATTTAGGTTATATCAATTCGGATCAAACATATATATATATGAAAAAGAGCGGAGGAGTTGAGACAAATTGATCAAAGCTGTCCCAACCGCACAACTGTATTCCAAGTGTTTTCAACCCCCTAAACTATTTTATTAGTATTAAAATGCATTTGATGATATAGTGTTTGTAATCAAGTATTTAAATATTTGGTACATTAAATATATATATATAAAAGTTACTGTGGGTCAACCCAACGGTACCTGACCTATTTTCACTTGCCTAAGAATGACCTATTTTGACCCATTACCTAACCTGACTATTTTGCCACATCTACTAGAAATAAGTAAATGTGCTATGTGATTTAGTTAGCATATAAAAGCTTGAACGTATAAGGTCCTATATGGAGGGGGCAGTTTCAACCATTAATGTGATAATGGGTGAGATAAAAAATCACTAAAAAACTGACTGATCTGGTCAAAATTCGCCAAGATTATCCCCAAATGTTTACAACCTTTTAACTTGCTTTATTTAGTATTTATATTTTGTTTATTTTAATGAATTTTTGCAATTGTGTTTGATGTATTCTTTTTATGATATCAAGTTATAGGCAAAAAACTGGTTGTGGGTAACCCAACCAGTTCTAAAGTATATGGATTTTTTTCCCACCTTGATCTGTTACCCATAGTGTCCAACCACCAATTTTCCAATGGTGATCTATCCCTTGGAAATTTTAATTTTCCCCTCCATGCCATTTTTTTTTATCGAACTTATGATGTCTTTGGGTTATGTTCTATCTCAAATGGGTGAACTAAAATATGTGCTGAACAGGAAACAGGTTGTAAGTTGCCCAGTTTGTTTTTATTAGCACACATAACCTTCCTAATTGTTTACCTACCGTTTGGATTATTATTTAACAATATAGTATTTTGTTTCATATATAACGCATCACTGCGTTAGTTATACATAAATATGGATAATGTGTAAGGAGGCCGCCCAATGTTTACGTTAGTTATACATAAATATGGATAATGTGTAAGGAGGCCGCCCAATGTTTACGGCCACCCTAGTATTTATTCAGTTGTCTATACCAAATATGTCCAAGCACGTGCTAATTGAGTAATTGACTACACTTCCCTTCAAATTCTTACTGTTCCCATATATTATAGAATAGAAATAGTAACCAAGTGTATTTTTGTTTTCCTGAAAGTATTAAGGTTGTATTCTTATCCTGCTTGTTTTTTCCGGGTTCGATTTAAACAAAACCAAATACATATTGGGGTGGCCTATACTGTTGTTTCAGGAGGTGGCCTTAATGAAAAAAATGAATAGCTGGGTGACTTCCTTATACATTATCCCACAAAAATTTGAATAGATCAACATGGAGTTTGCGGTCAACCTGACCCATTTCAAATCATGTTATAGAGTTTCCAGCTTTGACCAATTATTCATCACAACCCACCCATTGAGCTGCCACCTTAATTGTATTTGTTATCTTATAGAATGAGTTTGTATGTTACTTTTCATAGAAACCTATTAGTCTCCAAGTGTTTGCAACAGGTAATATTAGTCCTCATTTTCATGAAGTCATGGGATCGACTCACAAAAATGGCCTGTACCTTTTTTGTGCAACATAGGTCTTTAACTTAATACCGTTTTCTTTCTTGTATGTCTCCAGGAAGCCAGTAAAGGTCTCGTAGCAGAGAAGATCTTCACATCAATGGCTGAAAAAGGGAAGCAGGCTGATTTTGTTCTTTGCATTGGTGATGACAGATCTGATGAGGATATGTTTGAGATCATCGGAAATGCAATCTCAAGAAACATGCTTTCTGTCCATACTAACGTCTTTGCCTGCACAGTTGGACAGAAGCCCAGCAAAGCGAAATATTACCTGGATGATACCAGTGAAGTTATTTTAATGCTTGATAATCTTGCTGAAGCCACTGACTCTCCGGTCACATCTGAAGATGAAAATGAATAGGTCCCATTTATCTCTCATAAATTTATCCTCTGCTGATAAGATGTTTCATAGTTGCTAAATGCACATTATTCTTACTTAGGTCAGGTTTTTAGGCTTTAAGGTTATTGACTTGTTGACCGGATGGTCATACTTCATAGGTTTGAGTCAACTGAGGTGCCTTGGTGTTCATTCTAGTACTCATAAAGATGAATATATTAGTCTCGTCTGTCATTGGTTACCTGCCAGAAAGAGGTTAGTAGTTTACCGGGTGGCTGGCTTATGGTTTTGCAGGGTGGTGTGTTGAGGCATGGTAAAATGGCCGGGAAGAGGAGTCGGACATGGCCTTGTCATTTTGTTTGTTTTTCTTTCTCCTATTTCCATCTGATTGGACATAATTTGTAAATTCATTTGTTTGAGGAAGGTGGTTAGTTTTGTAGATTGTTGTACCTTGGATTCGTATTTCGTTTCTAAGATCCAACTGTATACTAGCATCTTTTGAAGTTTTGCTTTTCGTTTGATCTTGTATTGGTCGGGTTATGCCTATCTCAAAGTTGTAGGCATTCGCTCACAAATGCAACAATAAGGGTTCTGTTATGTATTTAGGGTTGAAGCAAACGGATACCTTATGTTAAACATACAACAAATGTTGCATTTTGTAGGAAGCATTTTCAAGTTTTCTAAAAATTAGAACACAAACTCGATTGATTTGTATAAACCTCTTAAATAAATTAAAATTTTGGTTTGGTACATATAGATTTATTGTAAGCATACTTGTACTATATAATATAATAATATATGTGGCTTTCCAACACAAGACGAGTTTAACATTAAATTCATGGTTTAAGGTTTAGTACAAACAAGTTCAAATGACTTTTGAGTCAAATCCGCAAACCAGCTGTGCAAGTCTTGTGTTTGGTTCAACCAAAAAGGTTCTCAAGTTGACCTGTTTAACCCGTATTTTATTTTTTGTACACGTTTACTATCATAAATTAGATTACTTGGGTGTTCTATTTCATATTTAAAACTAAAGATAGAAGTCGGCATACCATATCATAGTAAAATTTAATTGTTTTGGTCATTTATACGTTTTGTTGTATAATAGTAAATTTTAAGTATTAATATCTGAAAATAAATCTAAAACTAAAAAAATTTGAGTCAAATGAATCATGTTCGGGTCAACTCACGAATTTACGTGTCATGTTCGGTTCACATGTTTGGCACGATTCTCAGGTTTGGATTTGTGTCGGATTGGACCACCCAACCCGTTGTCCAGCCTGCGAACACGACTCGTTTAGCACCTCTAATAAAATAAAATATAATATGGATGAATATATAAACTAATAAAGTAAACATCCTAAAGCACTTTATATAATAAAGAACTTGCATACTTATTTTAATCTGTTACTCAACCTGCGAGACTTGACAGTTGACAGTATAGCATTAAGCAAAGACAACATTTATGGTTTATATGTTGAAATATATACAATGTACTACAAAAAGACGAATCAAATACTGTGATGAAGAATTATATTACCAATGATGATTTAACTTAACACTTGTATCATACACTTACAGGACTTGGAACCGCAGGGAGAACCCGATTTTCTTCAGGAATTTCAACAAATTCAGAGAGGATTGCCCGAAATTCATCGCCACTCATGGTTTCTTTCTCAATAAGAACCTCGACAAGCTTGTCTATCGCTTCACGATTGTTTCTGATATGAGTCAAAGCAATTTCATATGCACTGTCTGAAAGTTTCTTGATGGCACCATCAATGTCTTCAGCAAGCTTTTCAGACATAGAGTTTCTAGCCATCATTCTCATTATAACATCTTGACTTTGGCCAGATCCATCCATAAGTGACCATGGCCCAATTTCTGACATGCCAAATGTAACCACCATCTGCAATGAATCAGTTAACCAACCATTACATTTTTACATTTAGAATCAAGAGTGAATCATATTTCTCGTCCTCTAGTAATATACCAAATTACACATTTCTTATTTAAACTAAGAAAAAATAACAAAAAACATCTTTTATATTCATTTATTCCTTTAACTTCACCTTAAACTTCAATAAAAACGTCGTTCATTTTAAGCAAAAATGGCGTAAACTGTTTGTTATATTACCTTCGGTTAAGGACATAAGACGTAATTTGGTATATTACTAAATGATGAGAAATGTAATTTACTCTTAAATCAATGGAGATTACAAAAGATATTTCAAGAGTCAAGACCCGACAAGATGTACTCGAATACGTGAGAAGGGTCTATCTGATTTACACTTTCACGAGTAAAATTCAAAGAGTAGCTCAAAGAAATGAAATGGTTTAAATGGGCAGAGGACCTTGTGTTCACAATTTTTAAATTTCTTTTTCGGAAAGAAAAAATATATCATTGTTTATTAAAACTATCATCTTAATCATATTCAAGATAAGAAATGATTAATGAAATTAGAAAATAAAATTCTGGATAAAGAAGTGCTGCTGGGTAAACCAGACCCAATCCAACACATTTTGACTCTTTACCCAACCCACCTGTTTTCCACCTACAGATACGAGTACGGCTTATTTTGTGGATTTTGTGTTTCAACAGTATGCAAAGAGTATACTTCCACAAATTAGTTGACGCAATAATTTTTATTCATATATTACCTGTTTGGCCAGACCCGTGATCTGCTGGAGATCACCAGCTGCTCCTGTAGTCACCTCAGGCTCACCGAAGATCACTTCTTCAGCAGCTCTTCCACCAAGACCACCAACAATTCGTGCAAATAGTTGCTGTTTAGATATCAATGTAGGGTCATCTGATGGAATAAACCATGTCAGTCCTCTTGCTTGGCCACGTGGGACTAGGGTCACCTTTTGAACTGCATCATGCCCTGGTGTTAGTGTTCTGCATTAAAACCAAATACGCCACGTTACTCCAAAGTTGAAAGTAACAATTTCTAAAATTAACTAACAATTACACATACCCACAAATGGCGTGGCCAACTTCATGATAAGCTACAAGACTTTTGCTTTTGCCATCTGTCATAACTGTTCCTTCCATTCCAGCAACGATTCTGTCAATGGAATCATCTATTTCTTTGGATGAAATTGCAGTTTTTGCACGCCGACCAGCCAATATAGCTGCTTCATTTAAAAGGTTCGCCAGATCAGCTCCACTAAATCCAGGTGTCCTCATGGCAATCACCTCAAGAGAAACATCCTTGTCAAACTTCTTGTTACCAGCATGAACCTTTAAGATATCTGTTCTTCCTCGAACATCTGGAACATCAACCGACACCTGACACCACATTTTTTCAAGCTTAGTAACTGCTACATGTAATAAAAATCCAGTTTTTAGTGATGTAAATTGCAGTTGGTAGCAAAACATTTTCACTTCATGTTTGACTTGTTACCATTACCAACCCCGACGTACCCCCAATTCTTACACCTAAGGATGATATGAAGTACCTGTCTGTCGAATCTTCCTGGTCTCAATAAGGCAGAGTCCAGAATGTCTGCACGGTTAGTAGCTGCAACTACAATGATACCCGTGTTTCCTTCAAACCCATCCATTTCAGTCAAAAGCTGGTTAAGGGTTTGTTCTCTTTCATCATTCCCCCCTCCAATACCCGTCCCTCTTTGTCTCCCAACCGCATCAATTTCATCAACAAATACAATACACGGTGCATTCTCTTTTGCCTTTTTGAAAAGATCCCGAACTCTCGAGGCACCAACACCAACAAACATCTCAACAAATTCCGAACCTGAGATTGAGAAGAACGGGACCCCAGCTTCACCTGCAATAGCCTTAGCCAGAAGTGTTTTACCCGTTCCTGGGGGACCCACAAGAAGAACACCCTTGGGAATCCGAGCACCAACAGCAGTAAACCTCTCCGGTTTCTTTAGAAACTCCACAACCTCCATAAAATCCTGTTTTGCTTCGTCTACACCTGCCACATCATCAAAGGTCACACCCGTGTTTGGTTCCATCTGAAACTTTGCTTTCGATTGACCAAAAGCAAGAGGATTCCCGGGTCCACCCGGACCTCCCATTCCACCTCCAGAACGACTCGACAAAAGAAACAAACCCCCGATCAAGATCAAAGGGAATGCAAGATTCCCAATTAAATTGAACAAAAAGGAACCTGAATCCTCTTGAGCATTATGTGCAGCAAAGTCGATGTTTTTCTCCCTTAACTTTTGAAGAAGTTCTTGGCTGAGACCTGGGAGTTGGACCCGGACTCTCTGAACTCGGTTTCCTAACTCAGGAGAAACAGCCTCAACAATTGCTATCGTTCCATTTTCAAATAAATCAACTTTATTAACTCTATCTTTGTCTAAATACTCCAAGAATCTAGAATAAGACATTCTTGAGTTAGAAACATCTTGTTCTTCAGCATAAGCTTTCCTGCTACTTAACAAAGCTGGAGCTGCCAATAATTTCAGGAATCCTCTTCTCCTTTGATGCCGATCCTCGTCAAGAGATGATTTTACAACTGTTTTTGGAACCTTGTGAAGCGATGGAAGTTTCTTGAACACGTCTCTTTTAGTGGATACACAATTTCCAACAATACATGCGGAAGATGCAGCCATTTTATAGAGCTCTAGGATAAATATCTTTTAATGAAAAATATATTAGTGAAATCAATACCATGAAAGTAACATGTTCTATATTCGAAAGTGAATAACAAAGAACTTCATTTTAGTAACCATGTAGGATATCACTTAGTTTTGTTCAGACCCATTTTTTAGCTGAATTTTTGCTAACAACAGTAAAATATACATCTCATATCACCATCCATAGTTTCCAACCAAACTCCAGATTTACCAAAAAGTTTCTATATAAAAAATGATAGGAATAGTGATACATATAATTCACCAACATACTCCAGTTGTGGATGATCTACATTTTAAAAATAGAGTATGCACAGTATAACTGTAATTGAGCCGATCAGGGGGGCAAAGGTGGGCGATCGCCCAGGACCTCGTCTTCCCAGGGGCCTAAATTTTTTTAAAAAAAAATTATATAATGTATATTTATATTTTAAACGTCTTACCTAAAAAACAATGTTTTTAAAGCATTTAATTATCCCAACTAAGCCATGAATAAAACAAAAGGGGTCTACTAAACACAATATCGGAATCGCAAGTCGAGACCAAAGAAGCTGCTGCGAAATCATAAATCTGGTTTGGTTTACATTACAGGGGCTCAATTTTTTTAATCTCGCATGGAGCAGATACATTACAATAATAAATACCACTCATTTCTAGGGCTTATCAGCACCAACCGACCACATTTATCCACCCATATTGTATTTGTAGACTATTATAATATAATGAATTTAGAATGTTCTACTGCTGAAGTTGAAAAACAATATGAAAACGTTGCTATTTCAAGTGATTTAGAAAATAGATACTCATATGTACACAGGCAGGGTAACATTACGAACAACAACTTCTAGGGCTTAAATCAACAACAACAAGAAAAAAAGGAAATAAAGTCAGACAGTTGGTTAAACGTACATAGTAATAAGAGAATAAGATGAAGAACAAATTAAAGTTGAAATGAGCAATAATACCTTAAGGGAGGAGGAGGAGGAGGAGAAAAATGGTGTCAGTTAAGAGGATGTGGTTTAGAGGTGGATACGTGTTCTTCTATATCCTATAACTAACTAATGGTTGAGTTTCAAACCTTTAAATCCTCAAACTAGGTTCATGAACCGGGCCAACTACCGGATCTTAGATAGCATGTTTTCGATTTCTTCCGTTCTAATACTTTATCCGAGCGTCATCAGTATTTATCAAATTTGTTCTTCATATAGACATGCGTTAGTGATTGCACCACTATGGAGACAGGAACTCGTGTTTATGACTGAGTCACACGCATTGATAGAACTTTTTTTGTTTAAAGTGTAAACATCTAAAGTTGAATGTCAAAATGATAATTAGATCAAAAGTTGTAAATATGTCAAGTTGAAGAATTAAAGTTGTAATATTACTAAAAGATAAAATCATTAAATGATGGAAAAATTAGTGGATAGTGACTCTCTTAATTATTAGTATATATAATTAGGTACTAGTTTTAGATAGTGTTGTTTTTAATCTTTTTGTTTCATTGGTTTAGGTTATTTCTAGTCACGTTGAGTGGTTCTGTTGTTTACGGGTTATCTTTAAGCTAGTCACAAAAGTTGTTAATTTAAATAATTTTTAATAAGATTAATTGACCATTAAACGGACATCACATTCGTCAATGATCGAAGTTTGCCCCACATCACCCAACTGTGAGTATGAGTAATGACATTCTGGTCTAATGACATGAGGTGATGGTAAAAGCTTAAGATTCTTGAGGTTTTATGTTCTCAATAGCTTCCATATAACAATGGGCTTCCTCGTTGATAGTGTTCCTAAGTGAGTCAGGCCTGTAACGTCAAATCAGTATGAACGGTTAATATTCCACCAAATCAGTATGAACGATTGACATTCCGTCTGAGTGGACTCGTGTGGAATGCTCAAAGAAGGCTCACGAAGGAGAGCGTGGTGTTTCCCAGGAGCATGAGTTACCTCACCCACTCATGCTATCTTCTCACAAAATAAAACTAGATGTGTCATCAAGCCACATGATGTGGCGTCAGCTGTCAAGTCTCACATATATGACTTTGTTATACGTGATAAAAAGAGGTTTAAAGTGACAGTTCAAGTCAAGCTAAAGGTCTCAACATGAAAGAGCAATGCAGCTCAAAAACAATGTAAGCGCTATATAAAATGATTGTAAAAGTTGGTAAAGTGGCATGCCGTTTAACGTTACTCGACGAATTTAGTAAGGTTAACAACAACTTTCACTTTCATGGCTAAAGATGTGATTGGTAAAACCCAAAGACTATAAAGTAGTAAGCAACCATAAACAAGAGAGTTGTCAGGTTATGGGTTATGTAATTTTGAAAAAAATCCAATCCTGATATTACTTAAGTTTCACCTTTAAACCAAATAGGTTTGGGCGTTTGGCTTAACCCTAACACAACACCCTTATTTACATGTTTGAGCATTGTGAACGCCTACAACGTTGAAATAGGCATAACTAAAGGCAGGTCAAATGAGAGATAAAACTTCAAAACATACTAGTATACAGTTGGATCTTTGGAAACGAAATGTGAATCCAAGGTACAACAATCTACAAAACTAACCACCTTCCTCAGACAAATGAATTTACAAATTATGACCAAACAGGCAGAAGAAATAGGTGAAAAGAAAACAAAAGCAGATCAAACAAAATGAGAAGGCCACGTCAGATTCCTCTTCCCAACCATTTTACCATGCCTTGACACACCATCTGACTTATTTTCATGCTGCAAAACCATAAGCTAGCCACCCGGTAAGCTACAAAAGTTCGGGTAGGTAGCTCTCAAAGCCTGGGACAGACGAGACTAACATATTCATCTTTGTGAATACAAGAAGAATGAACACCAAGGCACCTCAGTTGGCTCAAACCTAAGACCATCCGGTCAACAAGTCAATAACCTTAAAACCTAAAAACCTGACCTAAGTAAGAATAATGTGCATTTAGCAACTATAAATCATCTTATCAGCAGAGTTCCTTAAAAAGAGAAATTTATGAAAGATAGATGGGACCTATTCATTTTCATCTTCAGATGTGACCGGAGAGTCTGTCGCTTCAGCAAGATTTTCAAGCATTAAAATAACTTCACTGGTATCATCCAGATAATATTTGGCTTTGCTGGGCTTCTGTCCAACTGTGCAGGCAAAGACGTTAGTATGGACAGAAAGCATGTTTCTTGAGATTGCATTGCCGATGATTTCAAACATATCCTCATCAGATCTGTCATCACCAATGCAAAGAACAAAATCAGCCTGCTTCCCTTTTTCAACCATTGATGTGAAGATCTTCTCTGCTACAAGACCTTTACTGGCTTCCTGGAAACATACAACGAAGAAAACAGTATAAGTTACAGACCTGTATTCCACAAAAAAGTAAAGCTCGTTTTTGTGAGAGTAGAATCCATGACTTCATGACAACGAGGAGTTACCTTATCTATTGCATAACACTTTGGAACCTAATTTATAAAGTAACATATAAATTCACTCTGTAAGATAAGTTGGATAACAGATACATTTATGGTGGCTAAACGGGTGGGTTGGGTTGGTCAAAGCTGGAAACTCTATGGCATAGTTTGATACAGGTCGGGTTGACCAGAAATTCTATGTTGATCTTTTTAATTTTTTTAAAGGGATAATGTATAAGGATGTCCACCTAACTATTCAACTATTTCCATTACGGGCTTAGGGCCGTCCAATGAAACAGCTTTATATGCCACCCCAATATGTATTTGGTTCTGTTTGTATCATAATTCGGAAAAACAGTTAGGATATATAACATAAAAAAATTTGCAAACAGAAATACCCTTTGGTTACATTCTCTATTCTATAAAGTAAGAAGGTAAGGAAAATGAAGAAAACTTTGTCAAATAGCATGTGTTTGGTCAGATTTGGTATAAATACTTCAGGTGCCATACATAATAGCTTCAACAATTGGTAAGGGAACAACGGAAGAAGTCAAATAGTTGTGCTGCCTCCTTATACATTGTCCATTTTTATATAAATAATGCGTAAATATGATTAAAAATACTATATTGTTAAAATAATAACTATATTATTGTTAATTCAATAATAACCCAAACTGTAAATAAAACTAGAGAGGTTAAAGGCGTTAACACAACATTTTGGGCAACTCTCAGCCTATTCCCTTTTCAGCTAAAATTTCATTGCAACCATAAGAGATGAAAAAATAACCCAGCTGGACCGCTTCGTAAGTACATTCATACATTGGATAAAAATTGGCACCTCCATAACACATAAATAAACGAGTGGTATGAAAAATCCATATGTGATCAGCAAGGAGGGGAAGCTCAAATCAAATTTTTAAACAGAGATCACAGGTCGAGAATTGGTGGTTAGCGCCTTGGGTAACAAGTCAAGGCAGTAAAAACTTCCATATATATTTCATAAACAGGTTGGTATGGGTTGGGTTAACCCACAAACACTTTTGCATTACAAAAACCACCAAAAAACAAACTACAAAATTATTAAAATACGCAATTTAGAAGGTTGCAACACTTGAGGATACTCATGGCAACTTGTGACCATAACAATCTATTTTCAGTAACTTTTTTTAATTTACCCACTTCACATAAGTGGTTTAAAGTGCCCCCTCCAATTTAGTTGCCTTCTAAGCCTCTAGCCCTTCAAGTTGCCTATCTCATTCATATAGGGAATGACCTTACTATGTCCAAGGCTTTAATCTCCAAACTAAATCACATTGGCACATTTATCTAATTCTGAGTAGAAGTGGCAAAATAGGTGGGTTTGGTAATGGGAACTAGGTCATTATTAGGCAGGTGAAAACAGATGGGTAACGTTGGGTTGACCTGTAGAAACTACTATATCCATATTTAATGTACTAAATAATTTAAAACAATCACTATTATAATATATTATAAGTTATATTTAATATAATAGTATGAGATTGTAAAAACATGGAATACACTTGCGTCATTGTGACAATTTTGACCTATTTTTCTTGGTTCCTTTTCCACTCTTTTTTTAGATACCTATATAACTCATTAAAGATGATACAACCTAAATCTACCCGTTTTAGAAACAATGGGTCAAAATCATCACCTCACATTTCTAGGAATGTACCATATAAACTGATTAAAGACAAAACCAGATAATTGTACAAAATAGCAACAAACTTTCACAGTTTTAAGGACGATAGCAACTCACTTCCAAAAGCAAACAAAAATTGTAACAAACTTCTATTATTTTCACCAATCATAGCAGCCATGAGGTAACTTATGTTATTATAATTCAAAAAAATTACGTATGTTGCTATGATTTGTAAAAAGATGAAAGCATGTTACTATTTATGTAATTCTCAAAGTATGTTGCAATTATACATAAAGGTGTAAATGCCTGTTGTTTTTTTGTACCATTTTTGCAAGTAAGGACCAAGGAATGGGAAACACATTGGCGTTGCGGTAAGATTAAAGTAGCAGATTTGAAACATTTACTTGTAAATGGGTCACCATTAAAAAAAACTTATGAATGAGTCGTCTGATTTATTTTTACCTCATCCCGCTAAAAGTTAGAACAAAAACCTAATTAGAATACTGATCAAATAGTTTAAAAATCGCCTTAAAAGCATTTTTAACACAGAAAGCTCCTCCTACACCAATGTAATAAAAAATCATATTTATTATACATATAATAGTCTATTAGATAATTTAAAATTCAGGACAAAAGTGTATTGAAACAACCCAACCTGACTAGTAGAGAAAATCTAACACAAAACCCACCTGGATCCACCCATTTTGCCAGTTCTATGGTTGAAGATATGAAAGGGCATACCTGAGGCTTGACTTCAACAATATATTGACCACTCTTGACAGCGACAGGTTCATTTGCCAAAACACTCTCGAGATGATCTAACATCTCCTTTGCCTGAGCAAATCCAAAGCCCGGATCTGCATCTCGATACTGCCAAACCAATGCACTTTCCTTGGTTTCAATAGAAGAACCATCAGTCGACTCTGTGTACAGTTTCATTACAGGCTCAGCCATTTGCATCCACCCAAAATCATTACTATGACCACACGTTTCCCATTCAACATCTCCAGGCCACCTGTCAAGACACCAATACGTATTTGACATTTTGACAAAACTCACCTATAAATAAAAGTTAAAATATAGCATGGTGTTTCTTGTTTACTCGTGGAGACAAGACATAACCTGGTAAAGCTATAGATGTGAAAATAAAAAGCTTAATATTAAAGGTGAAAGACGGGATGCTTTCCGCATTGAGACTTGTTTTCACCTATTTACCCTCATTTCTTAACACTAATTTTTTTTGTTTTACATTCCACGTTAACTCATTTTGAAATCAAAAGGTTAAAAGTAAAAAGAGCAGTGGAAGTAAAACATCTGGAGAGCCTTGTGTGGTTTTTAATCACTCTCACAAGTCACATAGTCACACATGCACCAAAGTTGATAGTAATAAAAAAATAGCCTCAAAATGAACTGATTTATGCCGAAGATATGCTACGGCATCCATATAGTTTGGAGGTTCAAGAAAATTTGAATATAGTGGACATCATTTCTTGAAACACCCAGCTCACATGTTACTGTGATATATCTTTATTTTTCTTCTTGTGGAGGTTACTAAAATAGAACAGACTGTTCTTAGTTTTTAAATAAGGATTGAGCTTTCGAGTTAGTTTGCTCTGATCCAGTCATATTAATTTATCAACCTTCTTAAATAACCACAGTTAGATGTTGTTGAGGATAAATAACAAAGAACTAGGGATCAACCGATTGCTTTTAGCTTTGCTTATATGTAAGTTGAAGGAAGCGATATACATTTGAGTGGAAATCTGCAACATAACTAATTTGTTGAGGGATATATTGATAGCTAAAAAATATCTGTAATTTGAACTGTGTTTTAGCTGATTAAAGATTTTATATATTTGGACCAAAATCTTATATTTTGTATGATTACTTGTGATGATATAATGATTTGTTTCATTTAGTTGTGAGCATAGTTATCAACTTCATTGTTTTATGCAAAAGAATGTGTCAAGTGCACTTTCAGCCTGGTATTGTCAAAGGAACTAGCATCCTAGAGTTGTACAAGCACCTTGAAACTACCGAATAGAAGCAAGGCACCATTAAACGATTCATAGGGTTTAGATGTTTCAAAAACACACATACTATATACTTTTTATCTGGCACAGCAGAATACATGTGAATCGCTCCCATGCCATGAGGGGATTTGATTTAACCTCATAACATATTATTCAAAAATATTATCATTATTGAAACAGTGTAACTTTTGTTGGACAATCCAGCTGTGTTGAGCCATACCAAGATTCAGCTTGGACCCTTTACCCGATCCACCCATTTTCCTACCACTAATTAAAAACCAACTTTATCAGTAAAATGAAAACAATGGAACTGCAGATATTATTAAAAAAAAAAGACAACTGCAATTAGAAGTGAAACGTAAACTAGGAAGCAAACCTCATGAAATAACCATGTTCGGCTGCAATTCCAAGCTTCCTGCAAGGTGAAAATGCCTTGCTTAAGCTTTCTCTACCTCTTCCACTAACAATAAATACTTTATTATTTTCATCTCCTGAAAGTGTATTGAGGATTGAGATAACTTCTCTACTTGGTGTCTTGATAATCGAATTTTGAGGCATCACAGTCCCATCATAATCCAGCAATATTGCCCTGTTTTTAGCCTTAATGTAAGCAGAAACAATATCATCAATAGAAAGCTTCCTAAAATTGGGATCTAAAGCCACGACCCTGAACCCAAATCCCAAACCAATCCCCCAACATCTTTTCCTGAAATGATCGGCACAAGTTCTCTCCATATCTTGCAAGAAACTTCTAGACCAATAACCCACATTATGTGTACTAACATAACGGTAATGCTTCTCATGCCTCAATTGTTTTTCCGCTTCACTCAAAGATATAGCCTCGTTCATGGCCTCAGCTGTTGCTTCAACATTCCACGGATTCACACGAATTGCACCACTCAAAGAAGGTGAACACCCAATAAACTCTGATACAACCAACATGCTCTTTTTAGGCTCGTTTGAATCTGAGCCTGTTTCTGAACCAGAAATTCCTTCCCGACACACGATATATTCATAAGGAGTTAAATTCAACCCATCTCGAACAGCTGTCACAACAACACACTCGGCTATACTGTAATAAGCAACACGTTCATTGATAGCCAAAGGGGTGTCTATGTAAACTATAGGCTGATACCCAGGCTTACCAAATTGATCATTTATACGTTTGCAGCTTTCTTGTATCTCATCCTGTATTTCGTCCAAATATATCCCACCTTTGCCCCTAGCGGGATTTGCAATTTGCACAAGAACCGCCCTTCCCTGCCAAGATGGGTGCATTTTTAACAACTGTTCCATTGCTAAAAGCTTCAGATTAATGCCTTTAAAAACATCCAGATCATCAACTCCAAGAAGTACGGTTTTCCCTTCAAATTTCTGTTTGAGTTCCCCAACTCTCCACTCTTTGTCAGCAAGTTTCATCACCGACTCTATTTGACCCATATGGATTCCAACAGGCATAATCTTGATTCCAACTGTTCTTCCATAATAATCTAACCCAATGTATCCCCTTTTTGATTGATACTCCAAACCAAACATACGGCTGCAACAAGAAAGAAAATGCCTTGCATAGTCAAATGTGTGGAAACCAATCAGATCAGAATTGAGAAGAGCTTTTAGAATTTCTTCTCTAACAGGGAGTGTCCTGTAGATCTCAGAAGAGGGAAACGGGCTATGAAGGAAGAAACCCATCCTCAAACGATTAAAACGCCTTCTTAAAAAGGTAGGCAGGACCATTAAATGATAATCATGAATCCAAACAAAGTCATCTTCCGGATTAATTACTTCAATAACTTTTTGAGAAAACAATTTATTTGCTGCAACATAAGCTTCCCACATGGAGCGATCAAATCTGCCACCATGATCAACGGAATATGGTAACATATAATGAAAAAGGGGCCACAACTGCTTTTTACAAAACCCATCATAAAACTTTTCAACCAGATTAGGTGGAAGAAATGCCGGGACACATCCAAATCTATCCAATAAAACTTGAGCAACATCATCTTGTTCGATAGGATCAACATCAACATTCAACGATCCAACGTATAAAACCTCCATTTCATCAGGAAAGCCATCTTTAATTCGCAAAAGCAACGAATCATCATCCCAAGTAAAACTCCAACCTTTATTATCAACTCTTCTTTTGGCTTTCAAAGGCAACTGATTTGCCACAATGATCATTCTATCCATGGAAAGTGAAGAAGGATTATCAGATGCAACACTACTCGCTTGATCATCATCAAACTCTGTAATGCTTCCAGGAACAGTCATAACGCGTGGCATCTTTCGTCTCTCCCGTTCTCGACCCATTACAGGGAAATTCCCTGAAGCCAGCTCCAAAAGATTTGTATAAGACCTTGATTGCATCTTCAATTTCCTTATTATCTCAAACCCCCCAAAATATGCCAATAACTCGTTAAAAAAAAACTTCTCAAATTACCCAATTTCAGCAAACACCTACAAACACAATAACACCATCGTTTTGGTTCAATTAAGAACGAAAGCAGTAAACTTTACATCGCAATCGGATCATACAGCATATGAAACAAAGTAAAACGAGAAATGAAACATCCAAAATCTTAATTACAGAAAAGAAGCTGATTTGATAAGATCTAACTAAGATCATAAAAACGATAAACAGCTAAATTATTACAGTATCCGGAGATGAATCAATCAAAATTAAATGTGTATTGAGACTGACCTGCAGTGGTTTGATACTCGATTGTTGAGTCAGAAATGAAGGATTTGGTGATTTGCTTGCAGGGTGTATGTGTTTATGAGGTGTTAGGGTTTGTTCTATAGTTTTATTATATTAATATGTGATGTAATGAAATTATGAAAATGAATGATGTTAAAATGGATATAAGGATAAATGTTTTTTGTACACCGTACTTTACTAAATACGTTTTAATAAATAAATAACTAGATAAATGCTTTTTGTCTGTATACACTTATAGAAATAAGCTTAGTTACATAAAAGGGGTGGGGATGTTGGATAGTGGAAAGGATATAAGTTTTGGCTTTTTAGATGGTATATAAATGGCTCTTAAACACCATCCGATTGTTATTCGATTAAAGTTTTGTTTGAAAGTAATATCAAAACAATTCATTATTTTTAGATCGTACGTTGCAGGGAGGTGAGAGAGCCAACACCACCTCTTTACGTCACATCATAATGCATGAAAAAAGATAGGGCGATACTTTTTTTAGTGTGACTCACTCTAGCGTCATAATATGATTTTTTTTTAATATTTAACCAATTAAAACACACTTTGTTTAATTATCACTATCGTTACTCCTTATCACTAATTCTAATTAATGTCGCATCATCACAACACATATTTACAAATAAAAGACTTTTAATAGTGCTTTTATGAAGATAAAAGCACATAACTTTCACTTCATTTACGTAATATTTTCTATCATTTCGTTGTGATATCAAGTCATTCATGTAATAATGTAACATACAAACTATTCGCACATTAATACATTATGAATAACCTCACCCTTGCAACGTATTCATAGTGCTCGCACACCTACCAGGGGTTTTGAATTTTCATTTAGTCCCTCTTCATGGAGTTGTCTTTAAACTTTAGACAATTCTATCATGACAAACTTCCAAGTTCACGCGCTAGTCTTCCTACGATTACTACGAGGTATTCATTAATTCGTGTGAGCATTAAGTACTCCCGACATTGAGTTATTGCCAAAACCCTTATTCCTTGCATTTAATTTCACGCACCGGTATTCCTATGATTACTACCAAGTATTCATTAATATGTGTAGGCGTTAAGTACTTGCAAACCTCGAGTGATTACTAAAACTCATATTCCCAACACTTTATTTCTTAAATTTGGGGGTACACAATAATCCCTGTCACACTCAATGACACACTGTATCATAGGTTGATTGAACGTCTAGTCACATGAACTCTTGAATTTTGTTTTCAGCTAACTGAGAAGACCAAGTTGTTTAAAGCTAGTTCCGAACCATCTAAACTCTCAAGGTTGTCTTTAAAGGTCTATAAAGCTAGGTCCGAACCACTCAAACTTAGACTTCATAATACTTATATTTAGTTCAATGCTTGTAGTCTTGTACTCTATTCATCATTATGATTTATGGTTTTAATGTTAAGCCATATTTGATAAAAAAAAGTATATAACAAATCATTACATACACTTTTTAGAGCAATATACAATAGACACGTGGTAGAACAAGTCTATGTTAATTTGTAAATTTGCAAGTCCTTATTAAACATATAATTGACATTTCACTAACCATTATACTATCTAAATATACGTACGCTTTTACACTTAAAATAAATCAATATCCAATGATCCATAACCTATATCTTAGCACTTTTTTCACATTATTCTAAAACATACAATTATTTAACCTTACCTTTCTAGCTTCCTACTTCATGTGTTTTATTATCCACTATAAACATTTTAATGAACCATGATCTCTCAACCTACCATAAGGAAAAAATTCTATAACACTTTTATAAGTCTTTAAAAGCACTATACTTAAACAATCATTTGTCGCTTAGGTTTATAACTAGTGATAAGAGTGAAAGATTTTCAAAAATGTCTATTTTGATTCAAATCTTAAACGGACGAGTAATTTACATAGTAAAAAACAAGATATAAAAATATCATTTCTTCAGAGACGTGTACCTCTAGAGCTCACGATTCCATACGTAAGAAGAAAAAAAATTAGATAGTTAATTGACCGGTCAGCGATCCAAAATACCGTTAAAGAAAATACAGATCCCCGGGAGGAATTTGGGTAGGCAATGAGTGGGTGGGGGTTAAAGTTGTAACTTCACACACCACCTTGATCTTCCCAGTATCTCTCCACACAACTCACGACAACAGTCACCACTATTTCCAGAACAAACAAACAAACAACTTTGAAAAAGATGTCTGGATACAGAGCTGAAGATGAGTACGATTATTTGTTCAAACTTGTTTTGATCGGTGATTCAGGTGTCGGTAAATCTAATCTTCTTTCAAGATTCACAAGAAACGAGTTCAATTTAGAAACTAAATCCACGATTGGTGTTGAGTTTGCTACCAGAAGCCTTAATGTTGATGCCAAAGTTATCAAAGCTCAGATTTGGGACACTGCTGGTCAAGAAAGGTCAGATCTTTTTCTTTTTTATCTTAAATTAGTCATACCCACTGTCAATTTGCTACATGTGTTATGTTGTTTGATTGCTTTTTATCGATTTGATGTTGGATTGTTAGGGTTTGGGTTTTGGATTTGAATATTTGATGTTGTTTGGGTAATTGGGTTTAGTGTTAAAGGGTTTGATTTGGTTTTATTACAACTTTTAAAGTTCAAACTTTAAACACCTTTTGTTAATTGTAAAGATTGAAGTGAGTTAACTAGTTAAGCGCACTTGCTACCTCCTTGACTCGGTTCACGAATCATGATCTGTCTTTTATTAAGTGGGTTGTGAGTGTGTATGTATGGGGGAAAACTGAAAAAGTATGTGTGATCACCAAAAAGAAAGCTGATTTCGTGACACAAAGAATGATACTTTTTTGGGTTGGGGATGCACAAGAACATGATCCGTTGGTGGGTCGAAAATCGAAATCACTTATGAGTATGTTGGTTTATAGCGGTGGATTGTTGATATTTTTATTAGGGGATGCACTAGCATAACAAATGTTTTAAAGGGGTGCTGGGTGCATATAGTAATTTGAAGGGCATGCATAAGCATACCAACTGCCCTGGATTGATCGTTTAGTGTGACATGATGTTTTTTTACTTTAAGTTGATTTGGAGCTCAAAATGTGTGATAAAATAGTTTTGTGCATCTATAACAAATACTATAAGTTACAATAAAGGGGATTGTTTTGCATTTGGAACTTACTAGATTGACATTAAAAATCATAATGGGGATCTTTCATAGCATCAAAGGGAGCATTATCGCCACATTGTGTTGAAATGGGGACCAGGGGAAAGTTGTTTTAAAGAATAGGGATGGGGAGGTGAGCAAAAACATCTTTTAAAAGAAGAACCACTTCTATACATAAAGAATTGACTTTAAAATAATGGCATGCATAATCGTTTGTTCAAGCTAGGCCCATCAAAACATAATATGGACTTAAAACGTCAAAAGGCAACACGTTTTCTCACGACGTTGAGATACTAGTGTAGACTTGCACTACTTACACTGTTGAGCCGTGTGCTTAAGTTGATAGTTGGGTAATTTTACACGTGTCTTAATTATAAATTTGAATGCACATCCAAACACATCGTTGATCTTATTTGTGATCATAGAATGAGCTTGTAGTTTCACTGCATGAAAAATTATGTGATATATCGTTATATTAGTTGAATATCAAATATAAAATGGTTGACAACAAGATCAAAATACGTATGACATGATGTAAGTCACAAGATCAAAAATTCTAATGAACAAATATACTAACATGGTAACTTAAACTTGAATCACAAATTTGTATATAAAATTACTTAAAATCTAAAAAGAAAAAAAAAGAACTTTAAACAAAAGTTAAAATTGATACTGACATCTTAAAACTATATGATTAAATGCTTAACAAGATCAACAATGTGTCAATGTTATCGAGGATAAACAATATGTGGATCAACCCCTTTATGGAATGGATCAAAAGTTCTTTCTCAATCTTTTGAGAAATCCATTTAGTAGTGCTTTTGATCATCTTTTGCTGTGTTTCTTTATTAAAGAAAATGTTCTTGCTCCATGTGTGCCTCCTGCTCACAAAAATCATAAAATTTAGACGTTTGTTATCAAGCTAATAAGATTTCATAGATGCAGAGGCCATTATGGTCATGGATGTCCTTATAACATTAGCTAGCAATTTAGTCTTTGATCAGAAAAAAATCCTACCTAGTATCAGATCTGTAGTCAGTAAATCAGTAGATCACATATGAACCTGTTGTCATCTTTTCACGTGAATGACTAAAATTCATTAATACTACTCGCTAGCAACTTGTGCATCAGGAAAGGAATCAAGGATATGATTGGTTGGCATCAATGTACGATCAATTTGCCTATGTGACACAAATAGAGATCTACTAGCATACTGATATGACACGTTCTGTATTTAGCCAAAAAAGCGTTCCTATAGGACCCCCCCCCCCCCTTAGAAATGGTGAAGCGTTTCAATCTATTTGGAGTCACGTCTATATCATATTATCTAAGAAATAATGAAATAGGTTGCCCTAAGTCGGGGAGTGACAACTTTATCTCACGGGATAGAGGTAAGGTTGCCTTCAGTATGTTGTTTGTTTACTTTTGATGGTGACTCGTTTTCTGTTAGTAGAGTTTAATAATAATCTTTGTGTCGAAGACATTTTAAGGTTTTTGTATTCATAACAGTTTTCACATGTGTTTTCTTCACAGGTATCGAGCGATCACAAGTGCTTACTACCGAGGAGCTGTTGGTGCTCTACTAGTATACGATGTAACCCGTCACGCTACTTTTGAGAACATCCAAAGGTGGTTAAAGGAGTTGAGAGACCACACTGACCCGAACATCGTTGTGATGCTAATTGGTAACAAATCAGACCTCCGTCACCTGATCGCTGTGTCAACCGAAGACGGGAAAACGTTAGCTGAAAACGAGTCCCTCTATTTCATGGAGACTTCTGCATTGGAAGCTACTAATGTTGAAAATGCTTTTAGTGAAGTGATTACACAGATTTACAGAATTGTGAGCAAGAAAGCGGTTGAAGCTGGAGACGAGGGTGGTTCTGCTTCGGTTCCTTCAAAAGGAGCAACGATTGATGTGAAGGATGAATCCTCGGGTGCGAAACGGTTTGGGTGTTGCTCGAATTAGGTGTTGGTTTGTGTTAGTTTGTACCTTTGGAGTGTTGTTCATGAGAATGCATAAAGGGGTGTTTTCATGGAATTGTTTGAGAATGTTGAGGTCAAAGGTTGTGTTATAGTTATGAACGGGTCGGGTCTTATTGAACTTGGGTTTTTATTTTTACTTGCTTACGAATTTGTTGATGTGTTTTATATTATGTCTTGTGTAGGTCTACCGGGTAAAATGGAAAATCCTAAAATGGGCAAACTTGTATATGAACTTATAGTCATGAATTTATGATGGGCAAACCTTTAAACGAACCGAACGTTCATGAATTGTTTAGTGGGAGGTTCACTATCATTCGTTTATTTAACATTTTGAACGAGCATGAAAAAATTCATTTCATTTACTTGTATTCGTTCAATTTAATGAACAAACATGAACACATATTTTGTTCGTTTATTTTTGTGTGTGAGCTTCCGTTCATATATTGTTTGTTTGAAGCGATAGGTGTTTTAGGTTAAAGTTATAACCGTTACGTAACGATATTTTTATGAAATACAAGATGCTCATTAAAAACTTTACAGGATTTCAATTCTTACGATTGCACGTTTTCTCAAAGCCAAATTCCATGGATGGTGAATAGATGGTTTTTTATGAGTCATTATGAAATTTTCGATAGCATCAGATTTTTTTATTAATCATGTAACTTGAACAACTATCTGATATATATTTTTTTCTAATTGTATATCTAAAATAACTTATGACATTTTCTAGTGTGGTGAAAGGTTCTATGACTCTAATTAAGGCCACATGTTCAAATTTCACTATCAACCAAATCTTGTAGCCATTAACGGGGTTGTTATTGAGCTCTCCAGGCAAGTCAATAAAGTTTGATAAGTCAAACGGTTTCTTTCTAAAAGGGGTTAAAGTCATCCCTAAACGCCATACTAACTATTGAAGATTGAAATAGTAAAATCCATTTGAGATATAAACATACTTGTACTATAAAGAAACATATTGTTAAACCGAATTGGCGAATTACAATCACGGTAAAAAAATAATAAAAAAAATTGTGTCATACATACAAAATCTAGAAGCAAGTATAACATATTAACATGATTTTTAAAATGATTAATAATAATTTTTTCTAGAATTAACCCAAAAAGAAAAAAATAACATATTTATCCACTTCTGTGTTGTTGTTCATGAGATTGAGTGTGGTGTTGGGAGGATCAACGTATTCGAACCAACGTTTGGATGAAGACGAACTTCTAAACCCTGAAATATCTCTGTCTTATCAATGGCGGAAGCTACGTTAATGGCGTCTTTATCTCTCCTATCTCCATTCACCAACTCTAGGTCAACTTCATCTCCTCGTCCCTCTTCCTCAATCCCTCGTTTTATCTTCGTTTCCAACACCACTTTCAGTCATGTCAGTTACCCTTTTCGCTTAACAACACACCACCGTATCTCCACCTGTTGCTCCTCAAAAAGCGATGACATTTACAGTTCCCCAATTGAAGATGATGAAGATGATGGTGAAGTTGTTTTGGATAAGGTTGATGACAACCTGTTTTCTCCTGATTTGCCTGATCGATGGGATGTGTTAGGACTTGGTCAAGCTATGGTATGATTCATTTTCATTGTATGCTTTGTTTCTTTGTTTTGTCAGTTGGTTGCTTAATCTTTCCTGCAATTTGTTGCTTTTATGATTCATTATGCTATATCAATAGATACTTTTGGTTTCTTTGTTTCGCTAATGCTTTGGAGCTACTTAGTCGAGTCTAATCATGTAATGGATAGTAGTGTTATGACCCAAGATTTATGAATGAGCTTAGTTTATAAAAGACTTTGTTTTGCTATAAAAAGAGCTAGCGACGCAATTGTTGCCTTTTTGATTTCTATCTTGATGTATAAAATTTGAAAATTTTAGGGTCATTTTATTTAGACACCCCCAAGTCCCCAACACGTGGATAATTCTTCACTCCTTAGAGTATATACGCCTCATATAGGCCTATACCGGTCGTATAGGTCCCTCGTATAGTCGTATAGCTTTTTGACAGCTCCCAGAATTTTCTTCGTATTCGGTGTAATTGTTGCTATACGAGATGTATATGGGTGTTGATTTATAATATGGGGTGTCTGACTTAATAGGACTAAAAATGTATCCTAAATCTTAATGGTTGAAAAAATAGATACTCTGCGGTTTCTTTTGTATAGCCCATTGATTCATCTGTTAATTTGCTTAATCTATCCCCGCTATTTGTTTGTTTGCTATCCTGCAGTTGATTGGTGTTATAATTCATTATGCTATATGAACAATGTGTATGTTGAAGACTAAGTAAATCATGTTATCTTTTTTTTGGTAATAGGTTGATTTTTCAGGCATAGTGAATGACGAGTTTTTGATGAGATTGGGATTAGAAAAAGGTACAAGAAGAGTTGTGAATCATGAGGACAGAGGTAGAGTTTTGCAAGCAATGGATGGATGCAGCTACAAAGCAGCTGCTGGTGGATCTTTATCGAATACCCTGGTGGCATTGGCTAGGCTTGGTGGTCACCCGATGGGTGGTCCTGCCTTAAATGTAGCTATGGCTGGTAGCATTGGTGGTGATCCGTTGGGCGGGTTCTACAGGTAGGCCATCGTCTTTCATGACTAGTCTGTTTAGTGTGTGCTTGGTATGCATATTCTATTTCAAAAGAGTTTGGATGAAATTTGGGAAAACGTAGAAAATAGAAGTTAAAATATGTTTTCTAGTTAGTTATGTATTAATCATGTGTCTTTCCGGGTTTATTTAAGATCGAGTAACTGAAATGACTGTACTAGGCAATTCTGAACCTTATAGTTGTAATTTGTGAAGGAGTCGGTTTGGGATGTATTTTGTTTCAGACGGGTCAAACCAGAAACAATCAAACAAATAGCTAAAATGGGTTAGGTTGAATTGTTTGAAGCTTCCCGGAATCTATAATGCATACAACCTTTTAAATCATATATATTTAAAGATTTAGACTATTATAAAAACAGTACTTTTTTAATTCATGATTAAGCCTTAAATGATGATTTATATATATTTGTCAATGTGTTTCATCATAAACAACCTTAATGGAGATTTGAACATGAAGAAGTGCCTAAGATCCTTTAGCATCAAATCTTTTGTCTTTAGCTTTTGATATACTGTCTCCACTTATCTAATTTAATGAGCAGTTTGATTGTAGCTAATGTCAAACGGATTACTCTCCTAAATAATCATAAGTAGGTTACCTGAACAGTAGAACGTAATTTATTCCATGCTTCACCATTGGTGTCTTATTTCTAACAACTGAACGTTTTGGTAATGTGTTGTGTTATATAGAACTAAACTCAGACGGGCCAATGTGAGTTTCCTTTCTGCACCAGTCAAGGACGGGACAACTGGGACGGTTATAGTCTTAACAACCTCAGACGCTCAGCGCACGATGCTTGCATATCAGGTAATTTCATATCCACACCAACCTACATGGTTGTGTATGTTATGTCCTTAATTTTCAGCAAGCTTCCATTTTCTAGTAAGTTTCTGTTTGTAAAATGGGTTATGGACAGTTTATTCGGTTACTTGGAACCATTGGCAATTTGGCATTATGAACATTTGTGAAATTTATATGTTAACCCCCACATGGCTAAAAGTGTTCTAGAAATATATTTCAAGGTAAAATAGTGCAAAATTTGCGAGTTGGATGGTTGGTTAATGAGTCAAAACATGAACTTTAAGTATTGGTGGGGCTGGGCTGACTCAAAACGCATCTTCCTGTAATGAGTGTCATATATAATTATAGAACTTATATCACTCATCTTTTGGTGAACATTTGAGTACAAAGATTCATGAATACTTACATTTCTAATATATTGTAATACTTGTATGAGGCAGGGCACATCTTCATATGTTAAGTATGACTCAAGTATGGAGAGTATAATTTCCAAGACAAATATTCTTGTTATTGAAGGGTATTTGTTTGAATTTCCTGACACCATCAAGACGATTAAGAAAATTTGTCAAGTTGCTCGTGATAGTGGGGCTTTGGTTGCTGTTACCGCCTCAGACGTGACGTGCATAGAGAGACATTATGATGATTTTTGGTAAGCTTATCATTACTTGTTCTAATCTGAGATGTAGAGCTGGTGTGTGTGTCGAAATGGGTTAGGATAGGCATCAACACTTTCTCTTTTTCATAAATAGTTAATGAATTAAAAAAGATTATAAAACTATATTCTCATACTAACAATCCTAAATGTTTTAAATAAAGTGATTTAGGAGGCTTAAACCATTAAAACACTTTGGGTGAGTTTTGATACTTTTGATGGGTTTTCGCTATACATATATTTTTTTAAACGAATGCACCACCACGTCCTGCAAGATTTGAACTCACAACCTTTTGGTTGTGAGATATATCATTTCACCACCAGAATTTCCCCTTAGAGACAATTAACAATTTCATTAATCATTACATACGCGCTTGAGTTTTATTGATGTCATCATGTGTCTTATTTCAAGGGAAATTATGGAGAATTATGCGGACATCGTGTTTGCAAACAGTGACGAGGCGAGAGCTTTTTGTAACTTCTCCTCAAGCGAAAGCCCGATATCTTCCACGCAATATTTAAGTCATTTCGTCCCTCTAGTTTCCGTGACAGACGGGCCAAGAGGGTCATACATTGGTGTAAAAGGCGAGGCTTTGTATATCCCACCTTCACCCTGCATGCCAGTTGACACTTGTGGGGCTGGGGACGCATACGCTTCAGGAATATTATACGGGTTATTAAGAGGTGCATCAGATTTGAAAGGCATGGGCACATTGGCAGCAAGGGTTGCAGCCACAGTGGTTGGTCAGCAGGGAACACGTCTTAGGGTTCAAGATGCTGCTAGGTTGGTTGAGTCGTTTGCATTTAGTGTCGACAGCCCGTCACTTCAAGCAGATGTTGGGTCAGACCAGATTTCTAGCTTGTAGAGTTAACAGGTTTGTATGTAGACGTTCATCCTCTCTATTTTTTATTTAATTTTAAGATGTTTTATTGAATTAGCTTGCAAAGAAATCATTTACTGCTTTAAGATGTTGATTGTACATAACAAAAGGAAGGAAGAAAAATAAAAATGAAGAGTCGAGCGCCTATCTTCTAGTCGTTTTTTGAGTTTTTAGAATGAAAAGAACCTGGTTTATCATAAACGTTTATAACTGTATAACCGAACTACGCCAAACATAACACAAGATTATACAGAAGTTAGGCTTAGTCCAAAACAAAGACGAATTAGAACATATGACTTGGCGTTGAGATTATTGCTTGTCATAACGCTATGTATTATATGTGCTTATGAACACCCGATCGGATTTGTCAAAAATGAGTTGACGACTACAGGGGAAGCGTTCTGTGTCTTTTGTTAGTGGGGATCTACTCCGATGCTTACTGGAGATAGACTCTTATGCTAAGTTAAGTGCTTTGTTTGGCTTTATGTGTTATGTTGTGTTTAGTTGTTTGGCTGGTTTATGTGTGTGTAAGCTTTTTATTGGATGTATTCCCATGTAACAAAATGCATGTAGTGCTGTAATGAAACCAACCCACTTTTATATTTGGGTCTCCGTAATTTTTTTGCATGTATCGATAGGATGAGCAGTGTAAACTATTTGTTTTAAAAAAGAAGGTTCTAAAACTTCTCTCTTGGCATTGCTTCGGGTATACTAACTTTCTTTAGTCTCTATCCTTCTATTAGCCGACTAGGAGTTAGAAAAGTCTAGCTTCACGCTTACATGGTTTTAAGATTCATTGTTTTTCTCTTTTAGCCACGGTCATACTTGACGATCATAGACCTACTTTACTACTTGAACTATCAAGCCAATTAATAACACAGGCTCCTTGTCCGACTAGGAAGGATATTTTGAATTAAAGAATCAAAACAATATTGAAGAATTTTTTTTAGAATCGATCGAAAAACTCAAAATATACTCGAAGGAGATTTTCCTTTGTAATTAAGATGGACTGAACGTTTGAATAAATTGAATCACAAAATGAGGAATAATATACAGGTATATAATCTCCTGGTTAGCCTCATAAATGTAAGAAAAATTACTATATCAAATGAATGAAATGAATCTGGATGTAATGAGGAGACAGTTTAAATCTTACACAATTAACAAAAAAAGGAATATTAATTATGGAACCTGCCCTTCCCCAGAGGAGAGTCCGTTCTAAGTCAGCCTTTTACTCTTGATGAGATGGTTTACGTAGCGGAAGTCTTATAAAGGGAACGTTGGATATGAGGGACACAAGTAGAGAGTGATTGTGATGCTTGTTTACAACACAAGAAGGAAGTTTGTTTTACTAGAATACAAGTACAAAGTGCTTACAGGTATGTAGGTAATGTGTGAAGTTTCTAGGTAATTACAAATGATACACACATCATCTATTTATACCAGTTTAACTAATCTAGATGATTCTAATCTAGATAGTTCTAATACAAACATCTAAGTGTATTTTTCTATAGAAATCTAGTATATAGGATATTTCCTTAATATCCATGATCTTCAAGATCCTTGTATCAAATATTTATAGCTGCATTTTCAAGCCAATTATATAGTCTTCCAAAGCTACTAAAGGTTGATTTTTGTAACCGGAAATGGTAGCCCCCGAACGTTTTCCAGCCCCTTACGGGTTGTTCTAGACCCTTTCGAAGGCACATGGTTGTCGTAAAATTGTTTGGGCTATTTCGGAGTGTTCCGGGTAGCTCTTGATGCAACCAAATGTGGCTGGAACCTTCCGGATTACGAGAATTTTGATTTAAAATTAGGGGGGTCGTGACAATAAGATCCAGGATGAGTATGCCCTGGATTACCGAATTCATTCTCGTCTTGATCCATCATGAGGATTTTTCAAAATAAAAATGATAGAAGAGGGCTCGTAATTATCTTTGAGGCTTATACGATTTTCATGATTCCGTAGTTAAATTTAATTATGCATTCAAGTTTTCTTGTATATTATCATTTTTGTAAGAAATAAAAAGTTATGTTCATTAATTCATCTCTGAACTTTCAAAATGGTATAATTTAAATATATACATTTCAAATAGTCAACAATGATTTACAATTTAAATTGCATGTGGTACTTATTATATTGCATGTATACTTTTATAACAATTACCAAACTAACGTTCCTTGACACCGTCAACAAACCCTCCTGTCAAAAAATTGACCTTACAAAATCCCTTAACTTACCCTCTCAACCAACGTCGCCTCCTCCATACCCATCGCCACCAAGTTAACGGTCAACCTAACGGTGTCAAAACGGGTTTGTGGCATCCTTGCTTCAGGGTAACCGCTTGCAACAACGTTTGGCAGTGATCCTTTTTTTTACGGTGGCGGTTTTTAGCGGCGATTTCTAACGGTGGCGGTTTACGACGGTGGCGGTTTCTTGAGGTGGTGGTTTCTAGCGGTGATGGTTGTTCTGACTGTGGCGATTTTTTAGCGGCGGTTTCTAACGGTGGTGGTTTATGACGGTGGCGGGTTCTTGCATTGGTGGTTTCTAGCGGCATTTTGACGGTTATCACACCGATTCAAAACGCATTTTCGTTGTATATAAATACTTAATATGCAACACAATCTTCATAATTTCTTCACTGCATCACAAAGAAGTGGTGGATGTGTCAATTTAAGAATTGATTGTCGCCAGAGTCATTACCAATTTTGCTTAAAAGAATTTATAGAAAAATAAATAAAGAACTAGAATAGAGAGGGAGAGTAAAATGACAAAGCAAACAACAATATTGACTACTCGTAGATCTGTTGCCATAGTCATTATGTAGATAATCCGATCTTGAGTGTGGAAGATACTAGAAAGAAAAATGAAGAATAACAATGCATTTTTTTATTATTTAGTTGGAGAAGAATAATAAATATGTTATCCAATGTTTAATCCTTCATCATTATTACGATTCTATTAATATATTTTTTTAAATTGTAATTACCTATTCTTAGAGTTCTTTTGGAATTTTTATTATTATTATTATTCTTATATTATGGTTATTATTTTTTTATATATGTCATGTTGGTTGTAGTTACTATTGTTTTATTTTGGTTATTAATGTTATTATTGTTTTATCTCGGTTTAAGTTTTTTTTGCCTACATACGTTATTTGGTTGGAATGATTTGGTTCAAGTTTTATTGTCAAACCCACAATTGGCGGGGATGATTGTCCCTCTAGATACGTTATTTGCCTATAATTGTTTACACTCATCTTCGAATAAGCTCTTCTCCCAGTCACTTGCCATCATCGTCGCTCGTGTTTATCGTCGTCGTCTTCTCTATCTCATCGTCTGCAACATTAAAATATAGAAAGCTTTTTGGGTTAGATGTGTAACTCGTGTCCAGCAACTCGAAAATCGTAACCGTTTATCTTTTGCAGCAATCACATTTGGTATTCTAATTCAAGTTATTAGTATTATAAGAACATATGCAAAAGAGGATTGTATAGCATAATGTTTATCTACAACAACTTATGTTAATCATGCCCATAACATAAAATACATAGCCCGGCGCGAAGCGCGGGTATCATTTCTAGTGTTACTACATTTAAAAAAAACTTGCTAATGATTGAAGGTAAGTTCTTATATATTCTATTAAAGTTTTATGTACCTTAAAAATCGTAATATTGGGTAGATACCTTTGTTATTGTATAATGTATGGTATTTCTGTAAAATTTGTAGTCCGTATTAATACAATATTGATACACAACTATAAAAACTTACTCATATCAAAAGTTCAAATCCCCAAGTTAACAGAAATAAAACACAAAGAACTTTCTTAGTGGCAAACGACATAATGCCTCCACACCCCTTTAATATGTTCTTTCAGCCTTCACATCCTTTTAACATGTTTTCTCAGATCACTCGCTATGCCTACTATAATAAACTTTAGATGGTTAGATTGTGAAATTTAATTAAAAAACAAGAAGACACTTTTAACCTGTTCCTTTTGAAAGAGTTTACAGCCCAAAAGTTGTGGGTTTTCCTTGCAACATGTCAAACGTTTCGTGGTTGAAAAATAAATGTATTCGGTTCTTTTTCTTTCAACCAATTAGTTATAAAATTAAATAAGTTTTGTCTAATAAAGTGTAATATATAACTTTAAAAAAATCCAAATACACAATCTTGTTTACATTTTTTCGCACATGTTTGTATAATTTTTATTAAAAATTGAGTTGTTTTGAAAAAAAAAACCTATTTTTTATATAAGTATTAAAAGTTTTTTATTTAACTTAATAATCATGTGTTATTATACTATTGGTGCGCCATTGATTTTATAAAACTTATCATCTAAAAAATATATTTATTAAAAAGTTGGTTAAGTTGAGTTGTTATAATATGTAAAACCTAAGTAATATTGGGTTACATACATGAAAAAGATAAATTACTTTTTAATTAAAGAATAGGTTGGGTTGGTCCACCCACCTCGTCCCTTTCTTAATTATTCTTTAATTAATGAACGAAATGTATTTGTATTTGTTTATTTATCTAAACGAATAAAATTATTGTTCGTGGTTGTTTGTTAATTTAATAAACGAACCTCTCATTAAAAGTTAACCGTTTGGTTCGTATATAATTCTACTTGCGAGGATTACATAATACTTAAAAATAGACACGATGCTCTGAAGAAAAATTAAGATTAAAAAAAGATGATTGTATACAATTGATGCATACGCAAATTAAGTTAGAATATTTATGATGGAATAAATGTTAGTCAATGCAAAGTCCCACATGGCATTAGAAGCTATTAAAACTTGATATCAATTTAGTGAGACAACTCAATAAAATGCGTTGTAATATGCTATTGAATACCATTGTTATCTTTAGAGGGTCTGATAAATAGAGGTGAAGTACAATAGTGACTACTCATTTACCTTAATTTTTTAATAAATGCATAAAAAAAATATGTTATGAGGGTCACCACGAGAACAATAATTGGCTTCCCATCAAAGTCAACTTCTTGCATTGGAGAGTTTTTCTCAAATGTCTTCCTACTCGTTAAGCTCTTATCAACAGGGGCATGAATGTTACAAACACGAGTTGTCCTATTTGTAGTCAATTTTCGGAATCAACATAACATCTTTTTGCTTATTGCTCGTGGGCTCAGGTGATTTGGGCCCAAGTCGGGTTGTGGATGCACCTTCCCATTCCTCCCTCATAACCTTTTGGAAGTTATTATAAACACCTTAAAGTATGGCTTAAAGAATGGTTCTAGTTGAAAAAAACTTGTGGAGACAATTCCAAAGATTACACCTTGGGTCATTTAGAAGACAAGAAGTGATTGTATCTTCAAATAACTCTACCCCATCTCTCACCAAAGAAAAGAAATTTGATGTGTAGTTAATATTAGTTTGAGTTAATTACACAATTAGGGCCTATGGTTTACCCAAAGTAACAAGGTTTGGGTAGTAAGGTTTTTTTGTTGTAAGTTTGGGTATTGGTCTTTTAAATTGTAACGAGTTTGAGTATTAACACTAACAAACGTCAGTTGTTATGTTACTTCAAAGGCATTTTAATCTTTTTATATTAGAAAGGCTATTTATGAAATTTATTATTTTTGATGAGCCTGTTTTGTAATTTAAGTAGAATATCGTAAGATAAAAAAATGAAAAACAAAACATTCATTTTTCTTACCATGATTTCTTTTATGAACCGCTAGTTAGCACCACAAACTCTATTAATAAGCCACCAGTTAGTACCATCCTAACCACTAAGTTGGAGTTGGATGGTGTCAATTAGGGTAACACGAGGTGTGGTGGTGCGATGAATGGTGAAGATGTTGCGAAATTGAGGTGACGAATGGTTTCAACTTTCAACGGTGGCGATTGGGTGTTTATCAAAGTTGGAGCTCGATGAATTTGTTGGTGAAGGTAATTGGGTTTTGTGATGGATGGTGGCGGTTCGGTGAATCGGGGTGGATGGTAAGGTTAGAGGGTTTCGAGTGGTTAGGGAAATCAGGTTGGTATGTCGAGGTGGTAGACGATTGGTTGTTGACTAGTTTTTCGATGATGATGAGGTGGGTGGGATTGGGTAGGGTTTTACTTTTGAGTTAGATATTCACATATATGGTCTCTAGATAATATAAGCCAAAACAACCCCTCACATAATTTAGTTACATAAGTAGTCAAAGAGCTTGTGAATTAAACAAGGTGGTGCTAATCGATGGCTTATAAATAAAATTAAAGGTGCTAGCTAGTGGATTGCCACATGAATTTATTAAGTTGAGGTTAATATCGGCCAATATACAAAAGTTAGGATTACTAAAATTTAATATCCCAAAAAATGATAATAATGTATGAAAAAGTTATGAACGTTTGAAGAAAAAAAAAGAAAATTTCCACAACTTAAAATGAGTTATCTTTTAAACCTTACCTACTTAATACACTTTGTAATTCAAATAGTTCTTGTTATATCTTATATCGTATATTATAATTATATTATATTATATTACATTACATTATATTATATTACATTACATTATATTACAATGATATTTAAAGCAAAAAAAAATATCATATAGTTCGTAGTATTTTCATTTTCCGCACATGAGTTTTCCTTTCGCTCATTGACATAAAGTTTAATTTTTGTTTGCTTTTCTTTCTTTAAATATTTTAGTTTTGAGTTTTTATTTAGGTAAATTACTATTTGGCCCTTATGGTTTGACACTATTTACATTTGTCTAATTTTTTTTAGGGTTATTGGATTTAATCACCTCTAACTATTGGTTATTGGCCGCTGTCACCCTCAAGTATCACTTTGGCCAATATAACTCCCAACTAAACACTTTGGTGTCCGTATCACCAAAAATCAACCAATTCAGGTCACTTTTGGTTAACTTTTAATTATTTTTTGGTTAGTTTTTGGTGTTACGGACACCGTATCACCAAAAGTTAACCAATTCAAGTCACTTTTTGTTAACTTTTGGTTAACTTTTTGTTAAGTTTTGGTGATACGGACACCAAAGTGTTTAGTTGGGAGTTATATTGGCCAAAGTGATACTTGAGGGTGACAGCGGCCAATAACCAATAGTTGGAGGTGATTAAATCCAATAACCCTTTTTTTTATTACACTCATAGCCTAGTAATTTCAGGCTTAGCTTCGATTTTAGTTTCAGTCTACACCCCTAACAGTGCTAGTTAAATGTAGATGAATTGACAACATTACGATTTGCATTAAAAAAATGGTTATTGGATTTAATCACCTTCAACTATTGATTATTGGCCGCTGTCACCCTCAAGTATCACTTTGGCCAATATCACTCCCAACTAAACACTTTGGTGTCCGTATCACCAAAAGTCAACCAATTCAAGTCACTTTTGGTTAACTTTTGATTATTTTTTGGTTAGCTTTTGATGTTACGGACACCGTATCACCAAAACTTAACAAATTCAAGTCACTTTTGGTTAATTTTTGTTAAATTTTGGTGATACAGACACCAAAGTGTTTAGTTGGGAGTGATATTGGCCAAAGTGATACTTGAGGGTGACAGCGGCCAATAACCAATAGTTGAAGGTGATTAAATCCAATAACCCTTAAAAAAATGATAATTATGAATTATTATATATTAACACTTCAATATAAATTAATATGTAATTAACTCCACCTTAATAAACACCGTAAGTGGTACTCGACGCCTCCCACTCCGCCATCGTCTTCTTCATCCTTCCAGATCGTTTGGAAGCCATCTCAGACAATCATCAACGCATGCCTACATCTACACATCACGCTAATGATTGCCACGATGTAACACCCTAGGCAAATCCCACATCGGTCGTGGACAGGAGAGATCTGGGATTTATAAGGGATGTCCGACCTTAAATACCAACAACGCGTTTTGAGCTTAATGCTAGTGGATGAGCGGAAAACTCCACAAATAAGCGTGCTCGGATGACAACAATCTTAGGATGGGTGACCATCCTGGGAAGGTTTCACCGGGCAACCCAAAAGCAAATCCGTGAGCTCTGATGTAGCAAAGAGAACAATATTGGTGGTATTAGAGGCCGGATGTTACACACGACAACCCCATTTGTTTTACTGAAAACCAAACCCTTGACTTTGATCCAAGAACAATTAAAAAAATGTTGCAATTCCAGCTCGTTAACACTTTGATAGGATATGAAATAGAGGACTAACTCTAGAAGTTATTATTTATCATAACTATCGAAAAGTTCCAAAGCCATAATTTGGGCATTTGAAGAATCAAGGGTGTTTTAATATAAGAAAATGTTAAACTTTATGCAATTCAAGAAACAATGTTCGTATGGAACTAAGACAACACGAAGATAAGGGTGTGGGTGGAAATCAAAGAATAATAAGCCATTCGATTTAGGGTTAAAGCCCCAATCGCACCATCTCTGTCTCCGATTTCAAACCCTAATTTCCCTTGTATTATTTAACTGAGTTATCAAGGTTTCTTAGTGGTAGTAAACGAGGGTGGTGGTGGTGAGATGCTATGGCGACAAAGTCATGGTCACATTCACGACACTCGTTTTTTATAACAGATAATAATGGTCACCAACCTTTTACGTTGAAATACACGTTTTATAACAAAGTATACTTTGACGAATTTAAGCCGAGGCAACGCTCACTTTAACAACCGAGCAATTGATATCCGCGTATCGATTAAACTAGACGAGTAAAAAACTAGAAAATATATATAGTTAAGTTACTCTTACCGTGTTAAAGAAAATAAATATTGAATCCGTCCCCCGCCCCTCTCTCTTTGTGTCTGTCTGATATTTCCTCCTCCTTCTCCTCCACCTCCTAATCATCGTTTGAATCTCTACGTTTTCTCTCTCTCTCTCTCTCTCTCACGAGACCTTCAATTCAATTCAATTAATCAAATCAAATCAAATCAAATCCGATTCACTTCGATCTCAATTGCTGCTTGATTCAAATCTCATTTTCACGCCAGATTTAATTCCTCATCTCCGATCCAACTTCTCTTCACTTCACTTGTCTCCGCATCTCACTGCAATTCACCATTTCCAAGGTTTTTTTTTCTCTCTCACTCTTCCGTTTTATCTTCATGTTTCAGATTTGTTGCTTCTATGTTTCTGTCTATTCAATTCAACTTAGAATCATCAAATTTGCGTTGCAAGGGTTATACTTAGTTTCTGATTTTGTTATTTGATGTTGATACTTGTCGGTGATGTATCTGCTTAGTGATATTTGGATTGGAAGATCTAGTTATATTTGCATTATTGATTTCTGATGATTTTGATGTGGTTTAAGAAATGCCTAATTATGGAATGTAACTAGTGTGTGTAATTGTATCGTGCAATGTGGTTGTTTTATTTGTGTAAAAGAGAATCTGTAGTCACTATCTGGCCCTAAATTCGTTTAATACATCGTGGATTGATATTGTTTCTGTTTCGAGTCGTTCGCTCCACCTAGGGCTGATGTCACTTTGGGTAGAGTTAACCGTTAGCGTGTTGGTGCTCATCTCTTTCAGTCAATCAGCTTACATATTGATGCATTGGAACATTTGAGATATCGTTTATAACGTTTACTTTATTAATCTCAATGGACGGTAAATTCAGACTTGTATTTTTTGCAGGTCACAGGACCGAGAGAATACGGGGCCAAAATGAAAAATTGTGTTAGTAAATGAGCTAAACAGTTTGTTTATGGAATAAGTAACAGGGTTGAGCTGGTAATGTGATCATCTTTAGATAGATATGGCAGAGACAAATGATGAAACGGGGAGCTCAGAACAAGGCTCTTCTAGCAGTACATGGTGGCCTTCAGAGTTCATTGATAAATTTGAATCTGTTTCCTTGGACGTGAAGAAAGAAACTCCATCTCATAGAAGATCTATGAGCAGCAGTACATATGACAGGTTTTTAGCTCAATCTCAGTTAGCATCACAAATCCTCTGGAGCACTGGAACGCTTTCTAGACCCATTCCAAATGGTTTCTATTCGATCATTCATGTAAGCACTAAGACTTTGCTAGTTTCCCTAGAATATCACTATCACCATTTCTGCTGGATCTTTGCGTACATGTTTTAATGCCATTGTGCTTCATGAAATTGTTTATTTTGCTATACGCATGTTTTACTAAGCAATGGTTATCTCTGCATAAACATCTTATGCATGCTCATTGTGAAGGATTAAGTTAATGATGAATAAAAGACATGTGGAAATGAGGCTGACAAATTGTGGGTGTATTTCACTTCTGTTTTTGAATTTTCTTTTCAGCAAGCATTTTTTTCATTGACAATAGTGAAATTTACATTATTGTCAGAATCTGTTGCAGACATATCCTTTGTAATTGCAGAAAGTGAAATAAGAACCATATGTGAACTAGATAACATCTTACTAAATTTCTAAAGCTTATACCAGCTAAATTTGTGAACCCATAAAAATCTCTTCTATATTTCATCTTTGATAAGCTTTTCTTGACACCTCAACTTTTGAGAACTGGTTACCAAAATATGAAGTTGAAACCTATCTTCTGTATTTGACGCATTTTATATGAATCATCTGAAAAACTATTTTAATTTTTTAAAAAAATCTATCATTTTTAGCTCTCTTTATCCTAAGATAGCACATAGTTTCCAAAACCGAACCACCGTTTTCTTTTCTTTGAAAATTCGCAATGCTCCCCTTGTGTCATGAGTAACTGTAATTACGACACATTCTTTTTGCTAGGGTGAAATTTATGTTTCTGAATCTTACTTACCTTAATGAAATACATTGTCATCTCATTGTTGATTATCCTACCTAAAATACAGTCAGCGAAACTCTATATATACATGTTTGTCTTGAAAGTAGTAAAATTGATTCAAAACCTTTTTCCATTTTTGACGAGTCGAGGTTTTTTCTTGCTTCCTTCTTTATAGACTAGCTTTGAATGAACATCCTTTGACCTAGTTTTGTTTATCATCCTGTTTTCTTTTTTTTTCCTTCCTATCTTAATTGTTTTTCGGTATACATGTTTTCTTAAATCTTTGCAAGGTTTGTTATTTCATCTCTGAAACTCAAGCATATGTTTTGTGTTATGCATTACTAGCTGTTTTAAGGATACAAGTCATGTTTTTCTTGAAGACTATCAAGCTAACTTTCTTTATTGTATTAATTACACTTGTCATGAATGCTTTAAGTGTCCTTTTTATCCAAACCTTGCAAGCTCATTTGGGGCGATTTGTGGTTGAACTTTCTTTTTCTTTATAGCATTTGGGGTTGGCTAATTTTGGAGTAATATGATCGTCACTTAACAAAAACAATGTGAATGGCAAATATTTTGGGTGATGAGTATTGGCAAACAAGATGTTCGTATTAACCTCCAGAATGTGTAGTGCGTGAGACTCACATCTAGCTTATAATGGTTAAGTTTCCATTTATTTCTATCCAACAAGAATTTATATACTAAAACTCTTATTCAGCATGACATACAAATTGTCATACCATCATTACCGTTCGGGGTATTCTAATAAAAAAAGTTGTAAATGGGAGGTCAAGCACTTAAATTGTCATGGAGTGGTGTTTTAGAAGATTGTTAAAAAAACTCTTTAATAAAGGCTCAAGCTTTAATGTGCTCACATTAGAGTGATGTATATTAATATTTGAGATGCTCGGGAGATTAAACCGTAAGGAAATATGCAGACATTGTACTACTTAGTGCATATTTAAAGTTCTTTGTCGGGTAAGACTTTAGTTATTAATTTCCAATTGCAAGCTCTTTTCTTGCTGATATAGAAAGTACCTCCACGTATTAATCATGTATGAACATCCACTATTAAATCTAGTTAATTTTTTTAAAAAGATGGAAACATTTCTAGAAAAATCTGCTTTAACTCTTCAATCTACTGATTTATGTGTACAGGATAAAAAGCTAAAAGAGCTTTTTGATGATATTCCTACACTGGAGGAGCTCCATGAGTTAGAACTTCAGGGTGTGAAAGCCGATATCATTCTTGTTGATTCCGTAAAAGATAAGAAGCTTTCCATGTTAAAGCAACTCATTTCTACACTAGTGAAAGGTCTGAACTCGAATCCTGCAGCTATTATTAAAAAGATTGCTGGATTGGTGAGTTCTAAACATTGCTTTTTTGCATTTTTTTTTGAGTGAACCCAATTAGCTTTTCATTTTATTGGTAGGATTCCCTTGTATGGAAATTATTTTTACTGTGTGCGATTTACTACTTTTATGTGAGTTGAGTGAGACTTGGATTGTAATATAACAAAAACCGCCAAGGGTGGCATAGACGCCTAGTTTGTTTGTTTCTAGAGTGGTGTGATAAATAACCGGGGGCACTCAACCAGTAAACATGCCAGTGCTAGTCATGTGTAATTGTTTAGACAAGCTTAGTTGGATGCAAAATACCAATTACATTTCCAATGGAGATGTGTGTTTTTTAGTTTTTTAGTTTTTTATAGCAGTGTAAACAAATAAACTCTTTCAAATTTACTTTTAAAAGAAAAACTCTTTCAGTTTTACATTTTGTAATATTCTACGTAGTTTAGAACCAAGTTTGAATTGCATCGCGATGCATAAGAATATCCAGGGGAGGGTGTGAATTCATAAAAATCAATATGTGTTAGTTTTGTATTTAGTGATCTACTATGCTGTCATAAATCCAGGACTTTGTACTTGTATATGTGAAAGCTTAGTTTGTTGTTTATAAAGGTGCATGGAATTTATTTTACAGGTATCGGATGTTTATAAGCGGCCACAACTTGATAAACCTACACTTGAGGATGCTTCTCATGTGGCTGGAGGTCGAGGCGTCCAATTGCTGGGGCATATTAAAAATGGTTCATGCCGCCCTCGAGCAATACTGTTTAAAGTTCTTGCTGATACTGTAGGTTTTGAAAGTAGACTGGTAGCGGTAAGCTTAAGTACCCCTTGATGATCTGGTGTTTAAAGGGTGTTTGGATGTGCTTTTTGAAAGTGATTATCTCATTTTGAATAATTAGGATCAATCAATCAACTTTTGAAAGTATACTGGCAGGGGTATGCTTAAGTACCCCTAGATGTTCTGGTGTTTAAAGAGTGTCTAATTGGCCTTTCTGAAATTGATTATCTCATTTTGAATAATCAGGATCAATCAATCAACCTTTTTTTAATAATGGATTGTAGGGGATAGTGTTTGGATTTACTGTAGCATTTTGAGTGTTATACTAAGCTGTTTGGTTTTTTGGCAAGTTCTGAATACTTTTTTCAGAACTCATCCATTAATGACCAAAATAATCATTTTATGAAGACATGAAATAGGTCCTGTGATTTGAGAGTTAAAAGTCTCCTAATTTAGGTTATTAAAAGAGGGATAATTAGGTGATATATTTTACCTGTTGATTAATATCTCATAGGTAATAACATAATTAGAAGCAATATCTTTTTACTCAAATATCAAAAACTGATTATTGTGGCAAGAAGTGGCAAAAATCAGATAACTGGTTTCAAAACGCAAATCCATTTGCCTCTTTAGTTGATAGTTGATACTTGGTGGCATATGATCAGAAATAAAGTGTAGCATCCTGAAAGTATGCAACACAAGTTTCCAAACTTTAAGTTCCAGTATTTGATTTCAGGGGTTACCTGATGATGGAGTTGGTGAGTGTGTAGATTCATATAAGCATATGTCTGTAGTAGTTGTTCTGAATTCTGTAGAACTACTTGTTGATCTTATGCGGTTTCCGGGTCAACTCATACCCCAATCAACAAAGGCTATCTTTATGACCCATATTTCTGGAGCCGGAGAGAGTGATTCTGCAGAAAATGATTCTTGTGATTCACCGCTAGAACCAAACAGCCCTTTATATGGTTTTTCAGAGAGGATGGACACTGACAGGTTTAGATTTTTTTTAGTTTTTCCTGGAATTCTTGTAATATTTATATTCTGCAGCTGCTGAAAAAGGCAACCTTATTGTTTCTGCAGTTCAGAGAAAGATGATAATATGCATCACCATAGGAGATTGGAATCATCTTTGAATGCCCCTGGACCCTCATTGAGGAGTAAAATGATGCGTTCTGCATCATCCATTGATGGAAAATGGAGGTATTCTTCCTTATACTTTTAACTAGTGCTCTTTCACTGGGGCTAGGGGTGTTCAATATTCAAATCGGATTCGTGAAACTTGAAATTTGATTCAAACTGAAAATCATCGTTTTGTATCGAATTTCAAGTTTGTGATTTTCGATTCGATATAGAAATATATATGTATATATATACATATATATACTGTTTGTGTATACTTATAATTTTTTTTTTGGATTATGAATATATGAAATTAAACTCGGAAGTTATCATTTTGATTTTCAGTTTGAATTCTGAACTTTTTATTATTGTATTTGTTTATAATATTCGTATTTGGCACTGGAATATTTTGTATATTACAATAATTTTTTTTTATTTCCATCATTTGAATGTGAATCTTTCGTGTGGACTTTAAAAATATTATCAGATTTTCTATTTTTTCACCAAATACGAATCGAGCATTTAAATCCTGCTTGAAAATTTCGAACTTGAGTCGAATTCGACATATTTTTTCTCAAATTCGAATCATGTTTCAAAGTTTTAAAATTCAACTTATTTGGTTAACTCAAACTAATTTGATTCGATGAACACTTTTAACTGGGGTTGCATTTTTTGTTTTATGAAATGTAAAACGAAATATATTAAATATATAGGAAACTAATGCATACTGAGAAAGTATTAGCTTTTAGTTTACCGTTTCTATATTTTGTCATGCATCAGTTTATCCCGTAGTGAACCAGATATCGCTGCTTCTTTTTGGCGAAGGAGCCGAAGGAAGGTTATAAACGAGCCAAGGACTGCAAGTTCAAGGTTTCTCTCAGTTCTCATACTTTATGTTTTTTTCATGTGATTTTTGACAACCTTTTGTTGAAAGCTAGCATTTTCTACTAAAGATGCTATAACCCTGTCTTATTGGGGTTTTTCTTTGCCCACATCCTTTATCGTTGTTCACTTGTTTGATGTCTGGGTTTCAGCAAGTAACCATGAGATTTTAGTGATCTTTGTTTTTTAATAAAGGCGTTCTAGTATTGATTTTACAGAATGCACGGTCTTACCTAGTTATTATGGATATGAGGTGTAAAGCATATATGTACCTTACAGAGCTTGGTGTTTTTGTCACCAAAATTGAAGTTTTTTTTATATTTGATTGTTCATAAAGCAGTATGTTTTGTATATCAAAACGGATTGGCAAAAAGTGATACGTGGACACATGGTACCTACCGCATAACTAGTGCATTGTCATAGGATTGAGACATCAATAGTTTGTTACCAAATTCCAATTGCTAGAAAACCAAACATCTTAATTCTAATTGCTAGTATAGAAATTTTCTTGAAATTCGTACAGTTTGCCTAGCATATCATTTACCTTTGTAAAAGGAAAAAAAAGATAAGAGCGCATAATGAACTTGATATGCAAATATGTTTTGAGTATTGTAGCCCAGAGCATCCTTCCTTTCGAGCACGTGGGCGATCCTTGCTTAGTGGTGATAGGAGGTCATTTAGAGATTATCCTGACGATATTGGTCCATCAAGGTTCTTACAACTTCTAATTTTGCCTTCTACGTTTTTTAACCTTACATTTTTTATTTTAAACTTGTCTCTTATGTTTTAATAAAATCATTGGTGCATATTATGTTATGTCTTTTCCTGCCAAGTATTACCTTAATAACAAACCGAAAGTAATTTAAGGCTATTGTCCTCGAGTGTTGTGCAGACATTTTTAAAGAGATACGGTAGTTGCATGTTCTAAGGGACTTACCACTAAAACATGCAAAGGTTGTCCCTTTAGTGTTTGTAGTTATCTTTTCACATACTACTTGGAGTAAACCTACCAAACTCTCATAGGGTTATGATCTCACTTTTTTTTTTGCAAAAAGTTCTCTTCCGTGGTAGAAAACATACATGCTCAGAACTTCAAAGTTATCATGTAATAGAACTTTGCGCCTTAAGTTTGTCATAAAAAACTTTTACTTAGTTCATCAAACACGTTTACTTATTTGATTTTTCTAGAAAAAAGATTACTTGATAGATATTACAAATTTATTTGCATTGTTAAGTACTACGCAAATCAAACGATGGAATTTGGTCCAGGTTAAGGCTGCCAATGTCGTTCCAATAAAAACTTTTTTGCACAAGGTATTGTCACTTTAGATGAAGTTAGGTTTAAGTAGAATTGAATAACTATCATGGACCTTGTTTAGGTAAGAACTCATAACTTATAGTTCTTGAAAGCCTTGATTTAACAAAACAAAGAAACATATGACATTCAAAACGTTACCTAGTTAATTAGGTGCCTTTAAAATGGAATTCGTCAACAATTTCGGTTAAACAATATGGTGATTGATAAATAGCTGCAAACGCTCATTATTGTTTAATTATATATCCGTCCAATGTAATGGTTTGCATGTAATACCTTTTGTGTGATGATTTTGAAAGTTGAAGCAAGAATATCCTACACTAAAAAGCAACTATTCCCTCCTTTTTGTTTAAAAAAAGCTAATCCTGGAATTTTGAATTTGTATGCCACAGGTCTGAAGGCACATCAATGTCTGAACATCGTAGAAATCGAAGAAGCATTAGTATTACTCCAGAAATTGGCGATGACATTGTTAGGTTAGTAATTACAGAAGTTTAACTAGGAGCATTTGCTGTTATAATAGATAGTTTCTTAACCTTACGTGCTTATGCTTTTTTGATGCTTTTAGGTGATTTTTCATGTTGTTCTATCGATAAGTTTACATATTGGTATGTTAGTTTAGAAAGTTTCACAATTGATAATATTTTTCATGGTGAAACCCTAAGGGCCCATAGGGCTACATAATCTGACAAGGGCATTCGACTTATCACATATTACACAGTTAAAATTCAATTGTCTTACCGCAGATGAAGTATATGATGAATCCACGGAGAGTATGCTGTACTAGTCTATTTTATTCAGTAAACTATTTAGTTAATACTTAGTTACGTGCAATAGTGGCCCAGCGTCAGGCACATTGACAAAACAATAGAAACCCAAGTTAGGTAAAAGTAAAACACAGATATCTCTATCCCAAAGTAGAGATGAGCATTTGGTACCGAGTACGGAACTAGTACCGGCCCAAAGGCATGTTAAAAGATATAATCCTTCAAGCTCTGTGAATTCTTTTGTAAGTTGACACTTTTTTCTTCACATAATGATTGAAGAAACAGAAAAGACTTTTAAAGCTTTCTAACATAAGTAATATTTTTTGAGCATTTGGTACCGAGTACGGAACTAGTACCGGCCCAAAGGCATGTTAAAAGATATAATCCTTCAAGCTCTGTGAATTCTTTTGTAAGTTGACACTTTTTTCTTCACATAATGATTGAAGAAACAGAAAAGACTTTTAAAGCTTTCTAACATAAGTAATATTTTTTGAAGGCGGCATACATTTTTTTTGAACAACAATAATGAATAAACTTTATTCAAAGAAAACCTCGACACATTACATGCACCAATATCAACAGAAATAAACTAGTAAGAACTCGGAGCTAGATTACGCAACTACAAATTGACCATATGTTTTCAATAACACGCAGGGCTGTACGTGCGATGAATGAAACCTTAAAGCAGAACCGATTGCAGAGAGAACAGGTGGAGAGTAGGTTGCAGGGTGCAGACCTCAAGAAAGATGTATGTGTTTTGTTTTTGTATTTCTTTTTGTGTAAACTGTTCCGATCCAAGTTCTGCTTCTCTTGTAGTAGGTACTTTCATATGTCTGGTACTCTGGTCCAGATGTATATAGTTGTGGCAATTTAACTTGTGGGAGGTAATTGTTTGAGAATATGTAATTGATGCTAGTATGTTTAAGAGCTTAGGCAAGTGGAAAGTAAGGTTGCTCTAGTAGAGAGGTTAAATGTAATCCCTTTTGTAGAAAATACATACGTTATACACATATACATTCATATATAGCTTTGTTTGTGTGTCTATAATACATTTATAATTCATACCCATTACCCACTCATACATGCATATGGTCCATATAGATATGTCTATTTGTATGCACACACACCTCTACACACAAGTCTTTAGTCTTTATAACGCACACCACATAAAAGCAAATACACACACACACATGTTCTTATTGTACACATGCATACTTGCATATGTATGTTAGTAGATGCATTTGTGTGTTTGTATGTACATTAATCTATACATACATACACATGCGTACATATACACCCACCCCTACACATGTATATGCATATATACAATCGAAGTAACACTTGTATACCACATGCACATGCCTATATACACATTATTTACACACACATACACTATGTAGGGATTGTAGGCATATGCATATAGTTGTGTGTATACATATATGTAAAATGATTGTATATTTGTGTACATATTAGTATGTAGCTGTCTTAGTACATACCTGTACTTGTATGTAGGTGTGTGTGTATACATATATTAGTACACCCATATGTTTATGTGTCTATACTTGCAAGTATGAATGCGTAATGAGTGTCATATAAGAACATAATTATTTTATGAATACGTACACATACATGGTATATTTAGTTTCATACATTTATGTTCTTGTACATATGTATGTGCTTTTCTGTGTATATATGTGTCTTGCATTATAATGAACCCTGTTTGCTGCTGCATAATAGAAACATGATGGGAATAACAATTTTTCAGCTGTCACGTAGGTCGTAGACTCGTAGTGTACACATAAGGGAAAAATTAATACTACTAACTTTTGTAAAATATTCTTTGGCAGAGAGGACCGCTTTCCTTCGTTTTTACTTTTGGTGGCTGATTTTATTTTTAGTTTGTTGAATCTGTTGTTCTGCTCACCTTTTCCTATTCAAGCCATGGAACTTGTGTTTTTCCTTTACATTTTTTCCTCAATAGTCTCTTTTTCTCTTGTTGATCTCTTTTTCTCTTGTTGATTTTTTTCTTCACATAACACTTGTATTAGTGTTTAACTCTATTATTTGAGCAATTTAGCACAAACATTATAGATTGTATGTACCAAAAGGGTGTTCTGACTTCTGAGTTGAGGGTTATAGGTAATATGGGTTAGGAATGGCAATCAATGAGTGTGATTGGTTTTTTAATAATGGAATGTTTCATTACTTATGGGAAACGAACAAGTTTTTTTGTTTTTTTTTGTTTTTTTGGGGGGGGGGGGGTGTATTAATTACAACAATCTACTCTGCATAGACTTTTTGTTTGCTTCTATTAAATACACGCATATCTTGCTGGTTTAACCAAATCCATTTAAGAGCTAATTGTCTTTCAAATGTGTATTATTGTTAATAACGTGACTTGATTTGATGGTGTAGGAGTCGGAGCTTGAGCACGATGGAACGTCTTTATATTCTCTAAAAAGAGAACATGTGAGCTCTCAAAAGGCAATGTCATTACCCACATCTCCTCATGAATTTAGGAATCCAAAAGCTTCTGGTGGTATTTCAGATGTCATGATTCGTGATGAAACAGTCTCAACATGGAACAAAATTCTCGATTCACCCATGTTCCAAAATAAGCCTCTTCTCCCTTATCAAGAATGGAATATTGATTTCTCTGAACTTACTGTTGGCACTCGAGTCGGAATTGGTAAATATTCATTTCTAGTAGTTTGCATTTTCTCTTACCAAAAACTTCAAAAAAAGTTTGTAAGTTATTTTAATAAGCTTAGTGGAGTTAGTTATAAGATAAAATAATTTCTTCTATGGACATACTGGTCTGTCTGTTCCAGTTTTTGCATAAAGCTTGTTTCTTGCTTCTAACAATGTTACCTAACATCCGGATGAGCCTATGCACTCCCAAGATCTAACATTACATATGATCAATGGTTTTTGTTGACGCCTTTTGCTGCTTCTGTTTTTGTCAACATTATCATTGCTCTGTGTTTATCATTTCAGGATTTTTTGGGGAAGTTTTTCGTGGAATTTGGAATGGAACAGAGGTAGCAATAAAGGTTTTTCTAGAGCAAGATCTCACGGCTGAGAACATGGAAGATTTCTGTAATGAAATATCCATTCTCAGGTATCTATTAGTGAAATTCATATATTTATCTATCTATATAGACCCATCTGACCACTTTCATCTTCTTCCTTTTTGGTTTTTGACAGTCGCCTTCGACATCCAAATGGTATGTCCTTTATTCTTTACGTATCTTTTTTTTTATGTTTCGAATAAAGGTACTTGTATTAAAACATCTGAAATTACTCCAAACCTATGTTGTCAAAAGCGAGCGCTTTTGCGCCTAGGCGACCAAAAAAAGCCCAGCGCAGGCTTTGCGCTTAGATTAGCGTAAATTGGAAAAAAGCGATGTTTGTGGAGAAAAAATCGGTTTTTCTGATTTTTTTTAAATCTTTTTGTTTTCTCTTGATTTTTTATTTATTTATCAAGAGCTGATTTTAAAGGATTTCATATAACAAGTCATATTTACTCCATATTTACCTAAAATACTAGAATTTTGCTATATAAGCTGCTGTTCTTGGTATGGTTTTTGACTTTTTGGTATTGATTTTGTTGTTGGATTTGAATGTTTGGTATTAGTAGTGATTTTGGTATTGGTTTTGGCATTAATTTCTATTGCATATATGTTTTTAAAATTTTTTCTATATGCGCTTTTTTTGTCTCAGGCGAGCGCTTTTTTTGCGCTTAGGCCCCAAGCAAGGTCATAGCGCCTTGAGTGCGCCTATCGCCTCTGACAACATAGCTCCAAACAATGTTACATTCTGGTTAATTACAAGAAATACTTCTATGGAGAAGTTATAACCCTTTGTAGTTAAAGGGGTGTTTGGATTTGTGTTTTGAAACCGATTCTGATTATTGCTCTTGCTGTGACAATAATCATTTTTAATTGTTTGAATAAAATAGATTTTGTTTCTCATTAGTTAGGGGTCTATTAATCAGTCTCATACCAGATTACCAGCCGCATCAAAAGTGATTATCTGAGGGTAATACAAATTAACCACTTTAGTTCTTTATTTAAACATAAACAGAAGACTTATTCTCTCCATTCATAAGTGCCCTTACTTTCTTTTCACAATAACATCGTTTTGGTCATATTTTGAGTTGAATTCTTAAATAACCAGAATTTTTCAAGTACAAACTTTCAATTTTTGATTATTACAACTTCAAACGGTAGATACACATCCAAAGACTATCTTCTACGACCCATTTATTATATAGTTGTTTTTCTGATTTGATTATCTAATATTTCATTATCACTTCCAATTTACACATATACCCTCCTCCAAAAGAATGTGATTAACATGCACAAAGAGTGAGTATTTTAAACAGCACACTCACATTTCTTTTTGTATATCAAGTTAATGAAATGTAGAACAATGAAAATAGCACAACTAAAACATTCAGGTGTGCACGTTTTCACATTGGCATGCTGCTAACTCAACTGGTAACTTTTTATTTTCAGTTATATTGTTTCTTGGTGCCTGCACAAGGCCTCCACGCTTGTCGATGATTACTGAATATATGGAGATGGGTTCATTGTATTACTTGATCCATTTAAGTGGACAGAAGAAGAAACTCAGCTGGCGAAGAAGACTTAAAATGCTTCGTGATATATGCAGGTTGGTCAATTCTGCCCTAACAGTTTGAAAGGATATTTCTTCAATGGCAATGAAAAGAGTAGTAGTTCATCTTCATAGGATATTAGATTGCTGCCCAAATAATTTCCAATATAGAGAATAAAAGTCTTCCATTATCATGGTTATGTAACTTCAGTAGCACAATGCATTTCTGGAGCTTTTAAAATTAGGTTTTGTAGGCTTGTGCAGTTATGCTAGATATTAGGATAGCGGATAGCCCTTACGGATTAGAAACATTGTATTGTTTAGATGAAGCACTGTGATAGTTCTTTCTATAGATGGCAACTTTAACCCATATTATATGAGTTAGTCGATTTGTGTTGTGTTATATCGCAAGTAAGTCATAAAAAATTGCTAAAAGGGGAACAGGTCAAACGGGTAGAAGTTGTTGAAAGGTTATTTATAATGCATACTCTCTCCTAAATATACTATTTGAAGTGTTAGATTGCAATCATATTGATAGATGATGATTTTTCATGATTACCAACACGTGACATGGCATAGTCTTATTGTTTTTCTTTTCTGCATTTGGTCAAATGATAAAGAGGGTTGATGTGCATTCACCGAATGAAGATTGCTCATCGTGATATAAAAAGTGCAAACTGCCTGGTGAATAAGCATTGGACTGTAAAGATATGTGATTTTGGGCTGTCTAGAATGATGACAGAATCACCTATGAAGGATACCTCCTCAGCAGGCACCCCTGAATGGATGGCTCCTGAACTTATCCGAAATGAACCTTTCACCGAGAAGTGTGATATTTTTAGCCTTGGAGTCATAATGTGGGAGCTATGCACTCTCAGTCGACCATGGGAAGGTTTGCCTCCTGAGCGGGTAAGTTATCTGATCCGCAGTTCGGGCGTTAATGGACAAAACAGGGTAATTTTGGGCAGGGGTCTGCAGTCTCTAAACAGATTGTGTTGGGTCCGAAACACTTTTTGTTTAATTTTTTAATAAATAGTTGTCAAATATGATAACGAAAGTTATATTATTTCAGTAACCATCTAAGGTTTTTAAATAAATTTATTTGTGAGGTTCTATGCATTAAAAATACACTTCGGACAACGTTTGGCCCTTTCTAGCTACCCTTTTACAACTTCGTGTTGTGAACTAAAGGTTTTATGGAAAATAAATAATGTATCTGATTGTCTTTAGGCAATACTTGTGGGTATCCTTTTGAAACAAGATAGGTTGCGTTCTTGATGTTGAAAGATGATTTAACTTTGGTCTGATGTGTTATTAATGGAGGCTAATGCTCATTGTATGCTGTTTAGGTTGTATATTCTGTCGCCAATGAAGGTTCACGGTTGGACATCCCTGAAGGTCCCCTCGGCAGGCTAATTTCTGGTACCTTTTCTTCATTTTTGGTTCCTGTGAATGTCTAGACTTGAACTTCATGATCTGAAATTCAATTATCTTTAAATTTTCAACAATTAAATCTGTTTGGGACTATTTGTGTCAAATTGCTGTGTTGAAACTGCGTCCTAAAATAGAAATGGTCTGTCTGTCTTATATTTTGTTGACATTCTTGCAGATTGCTGGGCAGAACCACACGAGCGACCAAGCTGTGAGGTCATTCTCACTCGTCTGCTAGACTGCGAATACACCCTTTGCTGATCAAATCTATATGTAACCGGAAGGAGACTTTAATCATTTTTAAAAAAACAAAACAACAAAAAACATGGTAGAGGCTTTACAAAATGTTTATCGGCTTGTTGAGTACTTTATTTCTGTATAAATCCAATTATTTGGATCAAAATCAGTGGCTACATTTAGAATTTTCAATCACAGAACTCTTTCAAGACTTGCTCAACGCCTCAACATATTCTGTCGTCCTCTGAATTGTTGCACACACACTATCTTTTACTCCAGCATAACACTTTGTAAACATGTTGGATTAGAGCCATAGGTACCCATCCATAATCCATTTTTACTCGTTTTATGTTGCAATGGCAATTTTGAAAACACATCATACTCCAAAAGTTGAGAGTAAGATGGAAACAAAATTATATAAGGTCTGAAACTATAAAGAAGTTTTGATGAATTTTACAAGAATTTCCAAACTTTTGTCAAAAACTTCATATTCTAAAAGGCGTGAGTAAAACAAAAACATTACCGTAAAAAGTTTGAAACTATAAAAAAGACTTGATGAATTTTATAGCAATTTCAAAACTTATATCAAAACATCATACTCTAAAAAAATGCAGAGATTAACACAAAAACTAAAATGTAAAACATTTTAAACTCTAAAGAAGGTTTGATGATTTTAACATTTGCCCACATTTTAAAAGTTACAGTAGAAAAGGAAATAAACAGTTAGCGTGTCACATTTGTAACATAATCGGTTTATAAGAGGAAAAAGAACATACATTTAGTCTATGATGTAAATGGTAAGTTTCATTGAACTTCAAAGGACTTGAAAATTATGCATAAAAAGAAAATAAAACAAAATCTTTAAGTTTCAGGGATTCTATTAAGAACTGTGCATAAAAAAGCACTATTAACGTGTCATACTAATTAATATTAATTAATACATAAGTATGACTACAAAATGTAGTATGAGTCCCACTTGATCAAAGCTTTTGCATTTTAAGCTTAAGGACTTAAGTTCAAATTTGAAGTTGAATAAGTTTAGGACTGTTCTTTGCAAATACAAAGCAACATGCGTCAATTTTTCTTAACATAGAACAACAACTGACAAGGATACAATTAAAATCTTAACACATAACAACAATTAGCATTACAAACTTGTTTCACATATCCGGTACATCTTATTCCAAGACATCATCATCATGTACCATTGATTTCAGTCTTTAATCCGGCGCCTGTTCAACGCATCTTCAAACCGGCTACACGAGTCTGCTCTCATTTCAGTACTCATATCATTCTCGGGTGCAGGATAATAATCTTCCCTCAGCTGCACGTCTCTCAAATTCGGGATCCTCAAAAGAAACATCAAAAAGTGTTCATGAGTCGTTCCGTGGATGAACAGTTTCCTCAACTCAAGACATTCTTGCAGCAACCCAGCTGCAGGCAACGACAAACTCCGCTGGTTAACATCTCTATCTTGCGGCGGCCAGTAATCAAGTTCAACCAGATTCAAATCGCGAATCCCATACAGATAAAACCGCTCCCATAAACTCAAATCCATCTGACCCGATGGCGCAGTGTGTGCATACCCAATTATGTCACCACAATCCAACTGCATCTTTGATAGTTTAGGATACAATGCTAACGATCTCAACCCGAACTCCCTTTGTGCAGGTTTCGAAAAGTGTCTGCAATCACCTTCCACTTTGATGCAAATGTTCTCTAGATTAGGGCAATCTTCAAGCCCTAATGATAACAATGGTGTCAAAAGCTCACCAACCGAAAACCAAAGCGATAGATGCTTGAGTTTCTCCCATGTTTTCTCCTGAAACGCGTTGGCTGAATCATTCAAATCGAAATCAAGCTTCTGTTTTTTTCTCTTGTTACCCAATTCATCATCAGCCACATCAAGATTATCAAACTCTTCAAGATTATCCCAAACACAATCAATGTGAAGCTTTTGAATCCGCTCCTGGACCGGCTCCAACGCTTTCAAAGACGACTTTGCACCTAAATTCCTGCAACAAGATATCTTCACTTCCGTCAACGTCTGATTTAGCAAACAAGCAAAAGTCCTCATCCCTCGAACTGTAACGTTCCTGCATCCTTGAATTTCAAACTTAGACAAGTTACAACACCCTCTAGCAATAGCAATCAACCCAAAATCATCCAAATCCGCCACATTTCTAATCGACAACGATTCAAGCCTATGACACAACGCAACTCCATCTAACTTTGACTCAACTGGCATCGAAATCCCATGAAAGTTCCCAACTTTCAACCGCTTCAACTTCAGACATTTCGAGTTCAAAACCTCAAAAACAGGACCACTATCCCTAACATTATTACACACATCAAACGTAAGCTCTTCAAGCAACGTAAGTCCCGAAAACACCTCAATCAAACCCGCAACCGTAACACTCGCATCATCCTGCGCAAAACCCTGCGCATCCGGATCAGCTCTAGTATTCACCAAAGCCGCCGGATCCGCAAGATGAAGCACCCTCAGCTTACTACAATTACTCGCAACCGAAACCAACGTTTCGTCACCAACAAACCCAATATATCTCGTATCAAACATACAAGCTATCAACAATTTACTCAAATTAGGGCAATATTTCGAAATTTCTTCCAGCTCTTGAGCTTTAAACCCTTCAGGAAACGAAGGATTTAAAAGATTAAGAACCGTAAGCTTAGCTGCACTCACAGGGTACGATTTAAGCACAAGAGGAACATCATCCGTCCAGCAATAAAAAGACGACAAATCAAGCGACTCAACATCTCTCCAGTTTTCAAAAACCGGAACCAAATCAGCACCTAGAGGTAACTGAGGTGGCCGTTGATGCCACCTAACAAGCTTAACGTGTTTTAGGTCCGGCCATTGAGGAGCTAAAGCGTGAAGAGCTTCAGGGTTACGTGAGTAAATAACAAGTGATTTAACGCCGGGAAATGATTGACGAAGGAGTTGAGATAAAAGCGAAGGAGAAGAGGAGGAAAAAAGAGGGTGGCCCCAAGGGGAAAGAAGAGAGAGGTTGAGGTGAGTGATGGATCGGAAACAAGAGGGGAGAATGAAGAGATCGCGGGAGTTGCCGCGGAGAGTGAGGGAGGAGCGGGTGGATCGGTCGATGCAGAGCCATTTGCGGGAGACTAAAGAGGCGGAGTTGCGGGAACGGGTGTCGGAGATGGAGGAGATGATGGTGACAAGGATGACGTCAGGCAGGTCGTTGATGGTGGTGATGGATGAAGAAGAAGACGACATTTTTTTAGGTTTGGGAAGATGAGTTGAGATGGACAAGATTATGATGAGAGGATAATATCGGCAACTTTTTTTTTATTTCTATAAATAACAGATTTTTTTTAAGATAAAGTTCCCAAAATTGTTTTATAGTGTTTTCTTTTCGATCATACAGTAATTGCTAATTTTTTGAACTTTAAATATTAATAATTTTTTGAACTTTAAATATTAAAGATCATGTAATGTAATTTCAGAGTAAACTTCGTTTTGTCTCCCTGAGGTTTATCTAAAATAACGGTTTGCATACAACAGTTTTAAATTACGTTTTGTCTCTCTGATGTTTACCTAAAATAACGGTTTGTATACAATGGTTTTAAAATTGCATTTTGCCTCTCTAAACTTACCAATTTGTCACTGTTTGCTACATCCAGATTAATTTTATCAAAATCAAACGTTAGTCAGTCCAATGTGTCTCTCACGTGAGGGCACTTGTCATTTTCAAACATTTTCTTTTTCCTCTTGCTTAAATGGGTTTTGGCTTGAAAATGATTAAAGTGCCCCTCACGCGAGGGGCACATAGACTGACTAATGTTTGCTTTTGACATAATTATTTCGAATGTAGCAAATGGTGACAAATTGGTAAGTTTAGAAAGGCAAAACGCAATTTTAAAACTACTGTATGCAAACCGTTATTTTAGGTAAACCTCAAGGAGCCAAACGCAATTTTGAAACTATTGTATGCAAACTGTTATTTTAAGTAAACCTCAAGGAGGCAAAATACAATTTTTGAAACTATTGTATGCAAACCGTTATTTTAGATAAACCTCAGGGAGGCAAAAAGAAGTTTACTCGTAATTTTATTTGTGTTAGCGTGGTAAGATGACTTGGGTTTTTTTAATGTTATTTTTGGTGGATAGAGGTAATGCAACTTGGCTCAAGCTACCATTCGGCTTCGTGTTCAAGCCTAAGGGTTTTACGTGACATGGTTAAAGGTTTCTGTCTGGTTTTTATCTGTAATAGTTGATTGACGAGTTTCAACTCCAATTAACTTTGCATGTAAGAAGAGTTGTGATGAACCTTTGTTCGCAGTAATGAGGAGCCTCAGTGCCGATAAAAAAACACTTATTGGTGTTAAAGGTGGAGTCTCAATCTTGATATTTACACCTATGAGTGCATCAGTCATAAATCGTTACACCAACTATTATTCTAGAACAATATATAATATAATATAGATATAAAATATAAAAAATCTAGATATTTTAAAGATAGAAATAGGGAAACTAGTTTGGATGCTCTTATTAAATATACTTTTAAGTACTAGGAGGAGTGTTTTTAAAAGTAGTATAAACTCTATCCAAAGTTCCAAACACAATTTGAAACCTCATTTTCAATTTGAACCCAAACTATATTAAAGAAGGGCCGAGCGTAGATAATCTGTAGAACTTTGAGAGTCTGATCCTTTACTAGAAGGTAATTTCTCCTATGTTAGATATTTAAACTTATACTTGTGACACTGGGTCATAATGTCATAATCCATTGATAATAGACTACTTATTAAACAAAAGTCCTAGTTTTTATAGGATAAACAGTAAAAATCACAATTCACTTATCATTCAATACCCGGATACTTGCATCAGGTTTTCACACTCAACTCTATATCTCTTCACTCTTACTTTCACAATTCACTTATCATTTAATACCCTGGATACTGATTCTCACGGCAGAGGTGGATCGCATGAGTCCTCATCTTGCGGTGAGCTCATGATTATTTTTATCTTAACAGGTCCCAGACAAAGAATCTCAAGTGTCCAACAATACTTAAATCCACAATAAATAGGTGGTTAGCATCTTTATCCAGACATACAAACTCTTTGTAGCAACAATATTTAAACCATAGAACTTTTTATTGCGAGATACATCACTTAACCACCATAATATCCTAATAATATTAATAATAGAAAAAAAAACGATAGTGAAGAGTACATGTAACTTCCTTATAAGTGGGCTAGATTTTTAATCACATGATAAACATTCATTTTATTAGTGAATTTAAAATGTGAGTTAGCCCTTTACGCTAACATCAAAACTAAGACCTATTATACTTCTATAGTAAAAGTACAATGAACCATATACATATTATTTCGAGTCATAGATGGTTGTTTTAATACATGGAGTTATTTTGGCTACAGTGAGTTTATATAGGCAATATATATGGGTGGACACAACATATAAAACAATTGCCTATGTAGTAACACAACAACACGAGTGGACGAGCGGAGTCACCCACGACGACTTAACCAGTGTTTTGCATTCCAGCTGCAATACCTTTCATGGTCAATATAAGCGTGTCCTCCAACCCGGGCCCGTACTCACTTGTAGGGTTAAGCTTCACGAGTTCAGCAGTCGGTTTACTCGATTCCATTATATCCTTGGATAAATGTGGCCTCACCTTTACATCATAGCTTGGGTCTCGTATCCTCTTTAACGTGTATGCTTGGAGAATGTTAAGAGTTGTAATGTACGCATCACGCAGTCGGAGTCTCTGCTTCAAGTAAGGATACCCTTCTAGCAAATGTTTGTGCCCAGCAATCTGGTTCAAGTAAATATGGTGAGATGGGTCAGGTTGGGTAACAGGTCAAAACGTACCATTGATTAGGACCAGCATAGTCGGGTAACATTTATGAGGTTGCATACATTAAAAAGTACACTATGACTTGACCTGTTTGACTCATTTGATCATGTTCCTTTTTAGCCAACTATTTTCCTAACCCATTTAGCTAAAAGTAACCCAAATTGACCCATTGTGAAGTTAAGTTACCTGCAGGAGAAGGTTTTTAGTTTCTTCATAATTGGCCCTCAACCGCTCGCCAAACGCTAAAAGTTCTTGAGAAACAAGGAGTTTGTCATACAATGCAGCAATCCCCGGGTTCCCTTTAGCGAACACCATTTCGACTAGGTCAATAGTTACTCTAAAGAAAGGCCACTCGTTGTACATCACTTTCATCATTTCTAGGTTCTTTGAGTCCTTTTCAATAGCATGCTTGAATGCGGCTCCAAAACCGAGCCAAACGGGAAGATGAAACCTTGTTTGGGTCCATGAAAATATCCATGGGATCGCTCTAAGTGATTCAATCCCACCATTCGCCTTTCGTTTTGATGGACGACTCCCGATGTTCATGCGACCGTACTCCAACTCAGGTGTTGCCTACATTAAGAATTAGTTTAGAAAAAATAATAACATGAGATTAAACATTATAAAGATAAACTGAATCACTCCTCAAAGAAAATGGGTCAAACGAGCCAAAAACTGAGTATATGCTAAAATGCATAATGACTATCTATTTGCTAGAATATAGATATGTAAATAGCGATTATATTACTTACAAGGCGAAAGTATTCGACAAATCGCGGCTCCTGAAAAACAATGGAACGATATTCATTCGTAGCAATGACAGCCAACTCATCCATAAGTGCACGCCATTCGGGTTTGGGGGAGATAGGTGGATGCATCCCATGTTCAAGAGTAGCCGCTGTGAACCGTTGAAGTGTTCGAAAACATAAATGTTCCTCCCCAAACGACTGTTCAATAACTTCACCTTGAACCGTGACCCGAAGAGAACCATGAATAGTGTCAGGTGGTTGAGACAATATAGCCAAATGGGTCGGACCACCACCCCGGCCCACGCTCCCTCCACGCCCATGAAACATTGTGAGCTTTACCCCAAACTGTTTAGCAGTTAGCATAAGTTCCTCCTGTGCTTTATACAGCTGCCAAGCAGCAGAAAACCGACCTGCGTCTTTTCCAGAATCCGAGTACCCGATCATCACCTCATGTTTACCGTTGATCCGGTTTTTATACCAATCTATGGAAAACAAGCGAGCCATGGTATCGGGTGCAGCCTTAAGATCAGCTAGTTTTTCAAATAAAGGAACAACTCTTAACGGGTTTTTTACATGAGACTCGCGCTGCAGAAGTTCAACCGCAAGCACATCAGACGGACTCATGGCCATTGAGATTATATAAGCACCAAAGTTATCTGATGGGAGTTCAGAAATGACCCCAAACGTGTCTAAAACATCCGCCATTTCTTCGGTTTTGGGAAGATCAGGCCCGAATAAAGGGCGTTTGCTCTTAAGCTGGGCTAAAAGCCATTCTTGTCTTTGTTCCTCTGACCAACTTCTATAAGAACCTATTTCTAGATACTTTGTGATACTGTCAATAACATCGGTGTGACGGTCGGATTCTTGGCGGATGTCGAGTCTAACGAGTGAAAGCCCAAACGTCGAAACTTGACGAAGAAAATCAAGAAGGCTTCCATCAGCGATTGGCCGATCACCACATGCACATAATGATCTGTAACAGAGCTCAAGAGGCTCAAGAAACTACAAGATAGATCATCATATAGAAACATTTAGCTTCATAACAAATCTAGATATAAATGAATGTTAATTGCATAAAAAGGTAACCAACCTCAATCCATTTCATTCTTTTGTGTGACCATTTTGACAATTTTTTTCAATAACTAAATAACCATTTGACCAACTTTTATGTCGACAGAGAGGCCGGTTTGGTCTTAAAAATAAAAAAATGGCACAGCTGAGCAACTAAAAAATGTCATCCAATGCATTTTGGGTTAAAAGTTGCCTACATTTTTATGCAATTAACTCATAAAAGAACCTCAAAAAAAGTTATTAAGACATGAAGACCTGTTCAACAGTTGTGAAAGTTGTGTCTTCGGGAACATCAGAGACCCCATTGGCCAACAACTGACGAGAACGTTCACGTGTATGATACAGTTTATCCCTCACGTCACCAAGAACAATACGATACGGCTCGTTTGGAGGAATCTGCTTCCAAAATTCTGGGCCATTTGGACCAAATGTGAATGTTATAACTTAAGAGATCACACAGTTGCAGAGATATGTAACAAACTTTCAGTCATTTTTTGTTTTAATGAATGTGTTTTCAAATTCAACAACTTAAGGACTATATATAAGTTTATAACCAACAATGCGACCGGTTGCCAACATGGATCCCTATCTGTGTAAATATTTATGAAATAAGCCCTTAGACGCCGTTTGAAAGTACATCCTTTAAAATAGAAAATGGCTTAAGTATGTTCCTTTTTTCCTAAAAGATACTAATTGAAAACAGTTAACAGGTGATATACCAATGTAATGTTTCACATCCCCCTTTGAGGTTCTATGCAATTCATCAGCACGCGTGCGTAGTTCATCATTACACCGCCACATAGAGAGCTGCCATACGTGATCAATAGGACATACAATAAAAATGTTTAGACCCATTTTTTAATAATAGTGATATGGGTTATTATTTATCTGAAACGGGTCAAACAAAAAACTCCTTAATATAAACGGGTTGAATGTCATGAATTAACCTCAACCCGCCCTAAAAAGTAATATGTTTTGACGTGTTACCCAACCTGTAGTCAGATGAGTTCATTACCTCAAACATGAGATCTTCTATTTGAGAGAAGTAGAGATTTGCAGCCATCATTCGGGCTAGTAAACATACGTCCCTTGTAACTTCAGGAGTTACCCTCGGGTTTCCTGAAACGTGATAAGAGTTTTGTTTTCACTTTTCGGTTACTGAATATACATATGTAAGGGAACGATAGTTACCATCACGATCGCCACCCATCCAAGAAGAGAACTGAATAAGAGGCGCATTATACGGAACCCGTTCATGAATCCCAATGTTCTTTAAAGCAGTATCAACACGGCGTAGGAACTTTGGTACGCCTTTCCAAATCGTTTCATGGAAATAACTCATTCCTGCTCTCATCTCATCTTGTGGAGTTGGAGCTGTTCTCCTGATTTCATCAGTGTGAAATGCAGCTTGTATCTACAACACCAAAACGATAAAATATTTTTGTTTACGTTGTCAACCCCCGAATGTGTGTCACATGTTCGGATTCATTTGCTTTATATGTTTTTACATGTACCTCTCTTTGTAGAGCCTCATCAAGCTCCTGTCTATCACTTGCAGTAATGTCTTTAGCATACAATTGCGCTAAACAATTCCGAATCCTACAAATGATTCAAGAAGAAAAAAATGCCTATAAAAGTCAGCCAACTTTGCATAGTTGGGTGGTTTTTCTGCAATAGTGTCATCTATCTACATATTTTACATTTCGGTTATTAATGATATTTAAGCGCACGAACCTCCCATGTTTCTGAAGCAAAGACCGACGGATAGATTGAGTAGGATGTGCAGTGAGGACAATATCCACAGTTTGGTTCTTCAAAGCCTCAAAAACTTGTTGAGGAGATTTGTTGAGTTGACCGACGAGCCTGTGTAACGTCTCTTCAATATTTGATTCAGTTGGTGCAGACGCCTCATCGGCTAAATCGCCTTTTTTGAACTTGGTCCTTTGCCTATATGCTATCTGAACTTCTTCAGCTAAGTTAGCTAAGTTAAGCATTTGCGAAAACGACTTTGCCATAACAATCGAATCCCCTGCATCCAAACTTGTAAGCAATCTCCCAAGTTCATCTAGCTTTCGAGGATCCATGCTTCTTTCGTACTCGGCTGCAAGTTCATAACACTCTTGTACCTACAACCACGCGACACAATAAACCAAAGATCAGATACGTTGTAACGTCAACACTTTTTAGCATTGTATGTTACATGTTATATATGTGATGAACATATAAATATTATATACCGTTTGACGTATATCATGTCCATGCAAGTCGTGAAGAATATGAAGAAAACGATCCAACAACAAAGCATCATACTCAACCAGTTTATCATCATCAGAAACTTTAGCAGGTGCTAGTAGCCTCAGTTGTGCATCAATCGAACCCATCTTCTTCAGTTCCATCATATCAATCTCTAGCTAATGATGGATGGATGTTTTTAAAGCAACTACGTACAATCACGGGTTTAATTGGCAGAAGATGAAATCTCGTGATAAAGATTAATTAAAGAGATTGATTTTCACTCGAACTCTCTCGTTCATTCTTTCTTTTTCTTTTTTCTTTTTTCAATAATTTTAAAATTTTTGTTTCTTATTTTTAATGTATTAAATATTAGTTTATTTTCTTTCCAATCTGTTATGACTTATCATATACTAGTTTAGTGTCCGCGCTACGCTCGGAGACACAACATTCAAGTGATGTTTTTAAGGATGTTTATGAATGCTTTATTTAGTTTTGAGACAAAACCGTAATAAACGTACCGGAACACAGAATATATTTTTAAAAATTAGATTTTTAGTATAACAATATTATACTCAAATTAAAGAGAATAAAGTGTTTGGTTTTATGGTGTAGTTTATTTTAAAAAAATCGTATAAAATGTTATGTATATTTATAAAACACTGAGGTCTTTAATTGTATGTTATTATTAACTTTATCCATAAATTTCATTTTTAAACCCTATCAAATATAAATCGACTGATGTACAAACCTTATAAGTAAGGGTTAAATATATAAATACTTTTAAATGTTTCAGAATTCTCCAAAATATTAGAGGACCAAAAATGTAATTAGTTTTATATGCATTTAACCCTATATAATATATTTTATATAAATATTTCAAATAAAAAAATCATTATTATGAGATAAACTCTCAAATAATGTCACATAAGCTAAAAAATTTAAAAAGATGCCACATAAGTTTTTTTGTTTTGCTATATTATATAAGGATGTAAAGAGATTTTATATATTACCTAGATGGTGCTTACTAGTTTGAGTAAAGAAAAAACATAAATATTAATAACTAGTGGTTAGGGTTTTTAATTTTTAATTGCTTATTATATTTGAAAATCTTACTTTTATAGTTTTAACACTCCACATACATTATATGTCTCGACTAAACCTATACACGATGTATTATATAGCAGTATGTCGTACATATAAACATATGATTGTGTCTTGAATTTTGTTTGTCTTTAGTGTCATGTCATATTTTGCTACATGTCTCGTATGGTTTTCTATGAGACGTAGGGACCTTTTGTATTGAGTTATATGAGACGTATAGCTCTTTAAGAGCCCTATGAACCCCCATTGTCTTTCGTGCCAACTTTTTTATATGCTTTGTATAGCCCTATACGAGATAATAACAAATGTCAGAATTTCAGGTGGCGTGTTAGAATAGTAAGACCCTTATAAAGCTATAGTTTTATAACGAGTTTAGGTAGTAAGGCTAAAATTTGTTAATTTTTGTTGAGTTTATCAAAATACTCTTTTATAACCAAAGAGAACATTTATGTAATTTAACTATATTGAATTAGAAAATTCATGAATAATGTATTATGAGTGTTGTGATGTGGTGTATGGCTGTTGGTTTGGTTTGGTGAGATGGTGGCATGTGGTGCATAGTAAATGGTTTGATTTGGTGAGGTTGCGGTAACCTTTATTTTATTTTTTAGTTTTGGATGTTTTGTTTAAATAACATTTTGACAAAATAGATATGATCAATGATTTGGATGTTTTAGTTTTTTGTTTGACTTTGTTTTAAGTTGAATGACATTTGTTTTTTCGTAGATTTTATATGTATGGTTTTATCGGTTGTGATGACAGAAAGTTTTCAATCCAAACCACTAATAAACGGTATACAAATGGCTCACACAATAGTATAATCTTATTTACCATATTAAATTATTAATATTAAAAAAATTGTCACATGAGGTTTGCCGGTTTTACACATTTGAATTTTGATTGACTTTAATTTAATTTTCACCTCCAATCAAATAATTTAATGTAACATTTATTGTTGTTTAACTAGACATATGTCAATTGAAATATCAAAGCTGTCACATGAAATTGAATTTTGGTACACAATTAGGCCTTAAGTGAGTTTGGTTTAATTGTCAAATCCAATCAGATAACTTCATAATATTGATGTTTTACGAACATATCAGAAGTTGTCATGTGAATCTAAGCATGTAATGTTAACTGAAATTTCTTTACACTTCACTCGAGTTTAGAGATCAGTTGCCACATGAAGTTCGACTTTTGTATGTATTTGGCCATTGAGTGAATTTGATCTAATTGTCATTTCCAGTGAAATAATTTTATATTATATTTGATATTTTGTGAATTGATAAAGAAGTTTTCATATGATCAAGACATATAATATGATGTGAACTAAAATTTCAAAGTTGTCACATCAAATTTGCATTTTGTAAACATTTGGCCCTTGATGTTTTAAATATGTCTTATAAATTTACGCATATGATGGGAATTAAAATTTATTTAAAGTGCATATGAATTTGAAGACATTTGCAACGAAGGATTGTAGCTCTACTTAGGGGTGTAAACGAGCCGAGATACTCGCGAGTTACTCGAGATTGGATCGATAAAAAGCTCGAACGAGCCGAGCTTTTTCGAGCTCGAGCTCGAGCCCGATCCTAAGAAAAAAGCTCATTAAGCTATCGAGCCCGAGCTCGAGCTTTACACATCGAGCTCGAGCCGGCTCGCGAGCCTTATCGAGCTTTTTATTTATATGTTTTTTTATTTATTTTATAAATATATATTATTATTATTAGTTAAAATATATATAAATTACAATTAAAAATATATAATATGTATTTTGTTATGTATAAAATACATATAATTAAAAGTTTATATAAAATTAAATATAAAAAATAAAAAAATATATATAAAATTAAATATAAATAATTAAAATTAAAATAATAAATCATCAAACGAGCCGAGCTCGAGCTTGAGAAGTTTGTGACGAGCTCGAGCTCGAGCTTTGAAATTAAAACTTGAATCGAGCCAAGCTCGAGCTCGAGCCTGGTTAAACTTAAACGAGCCGAGCTCGGCTCGTTTACACCCCTAGGCCTCTACTCGTAAACTTTATTTTAACTTTGATGACTATTTTGTAACTTACTCTTAAAAAAAACACTATTTCTATGTCGACTTTAGATAAGTTCGCTTAGCAAAATTTTAAATTCTTACAAATAATAACAAAATTATTAAATTAGAAACAAGCATTTGTAGCCAGACGAACACTTATAAGATGTGTTCTTAACAACCTTTTACACTTGTTTAACAAGATATTTGTTTCACTTCACTAGAGATCATGCTCAATCAAACAATATTCACTTCAGCTTAATTTAAGACGTCAAAAAAACCGACTTCAACGAGATCAAGTCAAACATAAATATTAAATACCAACTCGTTAGCATTAGGTCCGAGCCCTCTTGGAATAAGCTCCAAAACATCTGATTAGAGAATATACGAACGAACATGAACCTAAGCACATGGCAGAGAATTTAGAGTTGATATCTGGGACAGAAGACAAAAAAACATAAACAGCTTACATCATTTTTAATCCTGCCATGTGGAACTATCTATCGCGATAAGGGATTGTGATATAAACTAAGACAGGCTCCAACCGAACTGTTTCTTCAGAACATAAACACTAAGTTAAGTTTTACCCCTTCAACTAAACTAAACCAGATGAACCATGTTGTTACATAATCTATGTGCATCATATCCACTCTTCCAAAAGCCTCAACTCATACTAGTCGAGTCATCACTTCTGTACAAATCTGCAGATGAAAATGTTCCATAACATCATTAGAATTCCATTACACAACATTAGACGAAACCAACTAACCACAATGAACATAATACAAAGTAGATGGAATAATTTTATGCAATTACAAACTGTTGGACCATAAAATTTGACATTGGATACCAACAGCCGGTGTGTGCACACGTGTGTGTGTGAGGGTAGAAAAAGAAAAACATAAGGAAGAAGAAATTGCAGGTACAACTGACAAAAGTAATAATGTTAAATAAGCAAAACACAAGTATTTTTTACATGGTTTCAAGCTATATAACATGGAACCAAAGATGACCTGTAAAGGGCGTAGAGTCATCAAGCATAAACCAAACTCAGAAGGTTAAAACCAGATGCATCAAAACTCAATAATCTATAAAAATTTCAAAGTGTGAGCTGTTTTCTAACGCCTAGGCAAAAGGCACATCAAACCGATTAGAATACAACGTCACCTTAGACATGCCTAGGGCTTTCAAGTGAGGCGCTTTTGTCCCCCTATATATTTAATATGCTTTTTGAAGCTCATATAATTTTCCACTTGTGTACAGCATGTGTGCATTTCCCTCTAGCTGCGGCTCTAAGACGTGTATCACCTCGAAACACCTCATGTTTTTAAAACACAAAGCACGAGGAAGATGCATTGTAATATTAAGTACACAACTAACATGTGCAGGATCACAACATATAACTAGATGACATAAGAATAACTTCGGTTTTTATTTCAAGTTGGGTCATTTGATTAGATTAGGCTATTTGTCTATATGTATACAAATAATACAACCCATTGAATTTGGCAATTTGCAGTATCTAGTTTTCTTCATCCTCCATTAAAATGCCATAGTACTTACTCTAGTGACTACATAGATGGTGGGTATTGCAGGAAGAGCATGACTAACTATGATGACTGCCAGCCATCAAAAATATATCTAAAGACACATCTGTCATCAAGCCAGCAGTCAGAGCAGAAGAATAAGAAATATAGTAAGTTTAAAATAATAACCAAGAAAAGCTTTTGTTGACGCTGCATACAGGTACACTAATGTTTGAACCACAAGTCAACAAACAAGTTTCCCGTAAATAAGAAAACTATAGCTACACATAAGACTAAAAGATAAAGAAGAACATATATAATTATATCCAAAGAGGATCCATAAAGGTAAAATTCACAAAAACAAAAGAAACCAGATAAGCAATGACATCTCATAACCCTTTGTAGTCAAAAGCACACAAGCAGGCGACGACATTGCTCTAGGTGCAAAATTGTTCCTTTAGGGTTATGAACATGACCACTCTGCTCATATTTATGTTGATTTATGCATATAGATCTAAGGATGATCATACAATTAAGCTTATATTTGCTCACGTTTCTTAGTTTTGTATGTCTATTATATTCTTCAACCTTTTCCTATTAACATGTTTTCTTTATCTCAAATGTGAGCCTTTTTGGGCTGTTTTTCTGTGTCAACACAAAAACCCTTTAACGCCTAGGTGCGCCTCAAGGGCACCATGAACACTAAGTTCCAATACCCAAATTCGTCATAACCTAAACAAATATGTAACACACTAACTAAATGTGAGATAACAGTTATCAGATGACATAAGTGTAACAAATGATTGAATCATAATGACGAATCACGAGTTAAACTTACCAGGTTCTGAATTACTCTTTAATCGCTTCAAACTCCCCAGCTGCACCTGTGACTCCATTAACAACTTCATCCTTTCAAGTTCCAAATCCTTAGTAAACTGCATCCTCTGTTTTTCCAATTCAATCATCTGCCTTTGTTTCGCTTCTTCAACTCTCTTATACACATCAGCAAATTTCCCTATCGCTTCCGCCAGTTGCTGATACGGATCATCGATAGACGACAACGACACATCATCGTTCTTCTCCACCGGCACTTTCCGATTCTGGTAGCAGATCCTGTTTCCGTTTCTGTTTCCACCGCTAGACAACGACGTATCGGAATCAAACTCTTCACCATCAATCGCAGCAGCAGCAGCCGCCATCACCGAGAAATTCCGCCGGAAAAACGAACTGTCAGTCGAAGGTTGATACACCGGCGGCGGAGGACGTTTCGATCGACGACCGACGGGAACAGATGAAGGCGGAGGAGGAAGCGAAAGTGAAAGCGACGGTGGAGACGAGATCCGGATCCGTTTCCGTTTGGCCTTTTGCGTCGTCGGTTTAAAACCGGATCCGATGAGCGAATCAAGCGGCGCGAAAAACGGCCATGGGGAAACGTAACGATCAGCACCTAACACTAAAGCCTTTTCAACCTTATACTTCTTCTTCAAAGTATCAATCCTGTTCTTACACTGTACATCACTCCGGCGAGCTTTTTTGACGTGACCGTGACGTGCGTTGACGGCGTCGGCAACTTCTAACCAATGTTTCTGACGGAGACTGCCGCTGTTAAGTTTGAGGATCCTATCTCCCCAAGCTTCGATTAGCGTAAACGTTGCATCCTCCGACCAACAGTCGTCTCTGACCGGAAACGATGTGGTTTTGGTTTTGGTTTTAGAACGACGTGGTGGTTGTTGTAGAGGCGGTGTTGAGTCATTGTTGTCGATGAGGGTGAGTTGTAGCGGCGGTGTTTCCGATTGGTGACTGGTGGTGGAGTTGCCGTCGGAGGAAGGGTGAAAGGGTGGTGAGACGGTGGCGGAGGGTTTGAGAGGCGGTGAGTTGTAGCCGGAATGAGAGGACATGTTGGGGCCGGAGTACGTGTGGGGTTTCTAAGAGGATGTCGATTTTAAATGCCGGTCCGGTGACAGGGTGGGTGTTTAATGTTACTTTTTCACTTCTTACATTCTTCAATTAACTTTTCATTATCATTTGGGTAACTTTTGTAATTACTTATCTTCTTTAATTCTTTGTTTTGTGACTATTAAACAACTAACTAATGATTCTTTAATTGATTGGATAAGTAAGATGCTATATGCTAGTATTAACCTTGTGAGCTAATTTTGATTCTAGTCTTTGCATCTTAAGTTTTTACGGATAGGATTTTTAAAATATTAAATCCGACTCATTCTTAGACTTAAAACTCAGTTTTTATAACTTAAAAATTTATCTGGGTAAAGGCCCTAGTAAGATTTGAAACTAGGCCTCAAATTAACCTCTTGAATGATTTGATTTAGGAAGGGTAATTAGGGTTTCATAGTCATATAACAGATTGTAAATAATATATAGTGTAGTTGTTGTCTTTGTCTTCGCATTGTAAAACAAAAAAAAAAGATTTTATCGAAGCCATCATAGCTGGAAAACAACTCGGGAAAACAAAATCTTGGGACCCTAAGCCCATAATACTGAATTTAGATTATCTATATTTTTAAAGTCCACTAAATCGGGTTGACAACCGGGTTCTCAGTGGCTACATCGGAGGTTGCAAGTGAACACCGCCCTGCCAAGGGGTAAACCTCAACAAAAGTTATCGTCAAAAACAAAAGCACTATTTGGAGTTCATCATCTCTTATCAAACTAAAGAAATATGAATATGGAAAGGGAGGGTAGAAAGTTTAAAGTGCATAAAACCTTGTTGGTCAAATTAGGCAACGTAAACAAATCATGTTCTCAGTTCTCACATATACTTGTAAATGAACATCGGGACTGATTCAGCAACCGAAATTGGTTCTTAGAAAAATCGGTGCTACAAGAACCGAACCAGTTTCTTGGAAAAACCGATTCCTAAAAGAACCGATCCCGTTATTACTTATTTAGTACCCCCTCCGTCCCATTATAAGTGTCCATATTGTCTTTTTTAGTTGTCCCAATTAAAGTGTCCACTTTTAAAATATTGGTAAACTTCCAAATTTGCCCTTAATAACATAAAACAAACAATATGATGGACCCACAATAATATTTATTGTCAAGGGTATTATTGTCAAATGACAAGCAAAAATACTCATCATTTAATGTGCCTAAAACTTTGTGTTTTTCAAACTATGACACTTCTAATGGGACGGAGGGAGTATAAAATAATATAAAAAATTTATAACCATAGACTCTAAATAAAAACCCAATGAACAGTAAAGATTTGTAGCAGCCCAACATTCCTACTCATCCCATAAAAAACCGTTTTTTCAGGAACTGGAACCGTTTATATAGGTTCTAGTTTTTACACCAAAAACCAGTTCTAAAACCGAACCAATCTTGTAAAAACCGGTTTCTTTACAGTTAACAAGAACCGGTACCGGTTCTTTAAAGAAAACCAATTTGTGCACCTCTAGCCACCGCCACTCTTGTGAACCCCTGACTGTTGCCGTCGAACCAAAATTGCTCTTCGAACTCCCCCTTTTCAATCTTTAAAGCTTACTTCTTTTGTTCTTGAATTGGGCCTTAAGCCCATTTACCATTCGTAAGCAATTTGTGTTTTTCAATCTTCATCGTAGCTGCAACTTTAGTTTTGAACCTTCATTTCCACAAATGAGTGAATTGTATGGGCTTGTGTTGTGCTTAATGTGGACTCATAATTGTTTCATGTCATTTCTTTAAAGTTCTTAGTTCAACAATATGAAACTAGCGCTTATGAATTTTTGATCTCATAAAACTGTTTCACACATATTATAACTTAACAGTTTACACTTCCATATTTTTATTTTTATCTAAGCTTAAAACATGATGTTTTTATACTTCAAGTTTTATATAGCATTTAGATAAATGTTTTAACCATTCCATCGGCCTCAACTTTAGACAAAAAACACCAAGTTCGCTCCTTTTATTTAAACAATGTTGGAGTTAATTTCCTAAACCAAATCTACATGTTGGTAGAGTTTGAGTATGATACGACGAGTTATGTCAAATCCCTAATATTTAGGAATTAATCATGGTTTAGCTATTTGTATTATAGTCTAACACGTATAGCTAGGTTAGAACTATAAATATAAGGCCTTAGGTAGAGGCTTTGGTATGGACGAACAATAAATAATTATTGTAACGAGTTTTTGAGTGAGTTTTCTCTTGTAATAATAAAGTTCTTATTTGTTCATCGATCTTGTGCCTTAAAACAAAATACATGTTTTTAGCCCATTGTCTTTTAAAACCCGGCCTGCAACACTAAATATGAACCAATTTTATGACCTACAAACATACATATATAGCACTTAATAACTACTCGCTCATTACCCATCCACCCAAATGACTAAAGTAGAGTGGTGAAAAGTTCCTTAATGCGAACCTTGTGTGTTCATTTTAAGGCTTTGTTGATTTAAGTTGAAGTTTACCAATTTTTTTACTAATGGACTTTCAGCCTACATATCCAAGGTCATCCAACCGTTAGCCTAACGACTTAGTCAGTGTCTCTGACACAGAAAACCACACGAGAATTAGGTCATGATGAGAAATAACAAATCATGGTTGTTTATATTTTTAATTGGCCTTTAGTACCACCTTAATACCAAAATGAGCCTTCGCAACACTTGATGTACGTCAACCATCTATCCTGATTTTAACGCTCCGATCAGACTAATTACTCGGGAACACAATCAAATTAAGAAGAAACCCATCATTGTGGGAAAACGAGCACCTATTGAGTCAAGATTAGAACCTGAGACGTCAAGAATCTAAATCTTTTACCATCACATGATGTATATATATTATGTCATTCGACTAGAATGTCAATTGCGTTTATGTATTAACATGAAAGCAAATGCATATATAATTAATTACGATTAGTGGGCAACAAGTGTTGGGATTAAAAAATAGAGAAGGTAGCTTGATGAGGGTTGTAGATGAATTAGTGATATAAACTGTAAAGCAGCATATATATAAGAAAGAATAATAGAGACAACACATGGACCACATGTGCATGGGAATGCTTTCAACTCAAAGTAACTCAATGAATCGATCTGCAAACATTTCCACATGGCCATTTCATCATCATCACTCTCTCTCAACATTTATTGTTATTTTTGTGTTCGATCTGATATATATATGTATATATGCACGTCAACTATATCTATATATATTGTGAGTTTGTGACTTACAAAGTAGAATAAGAAATTAAGTACGAATAAACAATGGCCGGGCTCCTTAAAATTACTCTCTTTATTCTAACAACGTTTCGTCCCAGGGACAACCTGTGCGCTCGTACAACACACCATTTCTCAGAGGTTTAATGTTTAAAAAAAACAAATTCTATATATTACATATATGAAATTCTTTTTATAAAAGATAGTTACACTAACTTTTTTTCTAATACTTTGATTTTGTTATGTTTATTGATAAAACGTTTATCTTCTATTTAAAAAAATTAGTTGTTATAACTTATTTGATAGTGCCCATGGGTCTTTTTGTACGGGTCGAACAGGGCAATACGACATGCGTTGATTGTTCCTATTGAGCCCACCTTCTTTAACATTGTAAATCAACATTTGGGGTGACGTCAAGACGTGGATAAATTAACAAATGTTTAATTAGCACTTGTTAAAATCGGTACATAGTCTTCAAGTCCTCATGCTTTAAATTGTGGTTGTTTTGTTAGGAAATTGTAGATAAAACTTAATGATATAACTCATATCACTCTATATATTGGGTAAAATTAAATAATAGAAATAAAAATAATAAGACTAAAAAAAACATATTCTGAAATGCACATGGGAAGGCTTTAGTGTCTGGATATATACTCATATCCAGAGAGATTGCAGCTTGCTTGTTCTTCATCATATCATTGCTGTTTTCATATTCATTCATTCATATAATTAATGGCACATCTTCCTCCAAAAGTGCCACAAAACTGGCCGGAAAACTTCAACCACCACCAAAAACCACCCTCCACCGACCACTTGCCACCACCACCCTCCTCCTCAAACACCCAAATGGATCCTTCATGGGTTGATGAATTCCTTGACTTCTCATCAACCAAACGCGGGACCCACCGCCGATCTGTAAGTGATTCAGCAGCCTTTCTTGAGATCCCGGTGCTGTTGACTGAATCATCAGCAACGGGATCAAGAACCACCAGTGGCGGTACTACTGGTGGTCATGTGGCTGCTGATCAATTCGACAGGTTTGATGAGGAACAATTCATGTCGATGTTTATCGACGATGAATCAGGGACGACGGGTCCCACGGTTTCGTGCTCGAATCCTTCGTCACCGTCGGATCATAATAGTTTGAATGAGCAGCAGCAGATTGAAGAGGAAGAGAGTTCATGGAAACAGGAAACAATGTTTAATACCCATGCAACGATTATGGATAATTCAAATGACAAGATTTTTGATCCCAAGAGGATAAAAAGGTAATTTCAAGTATTTGTTTATGATTATAAAAACATATATATAATTGTACTTTTGTAAATTAAAAATGTATTTAATTAATTTGTGTAAAGGATCCTGGCAAATCGACAGTCTGCTCAACGATCACGAGTGAGGAAATTGCAGTACATATCAGAGCTTGAACGCAGTGTCAATTCATTACAAGTATGTATCATTGTATCATATCATTACTATTCACTTTTATGCATGTTAGGCTATCTGGTGTACCATACACCCGGGGAGTTAGGATGCCACATCACCCGTTAACAGGCGTAAAACAACACCACTAGGGCGTTAAAGAGATGTCCATTTGGCCGTTAACGTGTGAAAAAGGGCATTATTGTTTTCCTTTTTCGTCACACATAATAGGTATACATATATAAGTATTTATATAAGAGGGATCAAGGGGCGTTAGCCGTTAGGGGGTAAACCATTTTTGCCAAACGAGTTAAGTTAAAAAGAAAAAAAGTGTGTAATGTGGAGTTGAGGTAATATCTGGGTGAAATTAAAAGGGGGTTAGAGTACATCACACTTAGCCTTATGAACTCTGATTTGAATAATTGATTTTATCAGTTTGATAAAAAATATAGCTAGGTTGAACTGTTAACTATGATTGCTCAATATGTAATGGTAACCCAAACTCTATACATCTTGAACAAGTCGTCCTTTACTTAAGTTCGTAGACAGTTCGATCATTTTTAACGATTTATGAACTCCAGTAGTTACTACATTGGTAAAATTATTCGCGCATTAAATATATAAAAGAAGTGATTTCTATTTTTTTCTAAATGATCAGGCAGAAGTGTCAGTGTTGTCACCAAGGGTAGCATATCTGGATCATCAAAGATTGGTTCTAAATGTGGATAATAGTGTTCTCAAGCAAAGAATTGCTGCTCTCTCCCAGGACAAAATTTTCAAAGATGGTATGTGCATGCATGCTACATTAATTTATTTCCATTATCTTTTGTACCATTTTTTTAAAATATATAAAATTTTTAAAATTATATAAAATTCAAGTGCTTACAAAAGTAAGATCTAGAAAAAACTATAATTCACCATTTTGTAATGTGGAAACTATAAAGCAACAATAAAAACAATGTTCTGTGTTTAGATGAAGAATATTATGATCAAAAGCTGAATTATGTTTTGAATAAAATAAGAACCATAAACTTGGAACTAAATATATATATATTTTGTTCTACTTTAATTTATATATATATTTTAAAAGTAAAATATTAAAAACTTTAGTGTTATGGTCATGCATTGCATGTTACTCCATGATACATTTCTGATTCCATATCCAATATTTAATAGACATACACAGGCTGCTATATCAACTTGTGTATATTATTATTAATTTATATATGTGTTTTTTTTAAAGTTGATTTTGGAAAAATGTTTTTAAGTATAAAAATGAAAGTGATTATATTAATTTGTAAATGAATATTGCAGCTCATCAAGAGGCATTGAAAGCAGAAATAGAGAGGCTTAAGCAAATGTATTACCAACAAAACATGCATAAGAAAATGGAAATTAGTGGATCAAATGCAACTCATCACCATGACTCTCCCATTGCTGATCATGCTAATGCTCAAGAGCAACTTATGATCAACTAATAATTAAATCTTGCATCTTCATCATCCGGCCTTCACAACAATCTTCTCCGTTAATTGGTAAGATCAACATTATTTCGATGTTAGCTAGCTGCTTGTTAGTTGTTTTTTTCTTGATTCGTAGATGTACTTAATTACACCATCACGAATCTAAACACCATTTTCTTTGAATAACAACCGCGGGTTTGTTGATCATGTTCAAAAGTCTAACCTAGCTAGCAATTATGGCTAACAGGATGCATTTGAATATTTGATGAAGCTGCTACTGAACTAGACCACTCCAATCATGTGATCATCTCATCGTTTGATGATGACTAATTCTTGTACCTTTTTATTATTATTTAAACAAAATGTAATTAATTTGTCACCTTGATTTTGTTTAATTCCCTCCTTTCAATTGTGTATTACTCTATTACATTATAATTAATAGTAAGAATATTAACTTATGACAATATACTTCAATGAAATTTAGTTGAACTTTTTTAAATAACACCAAAAGTAGAGTTCTAAGTTATAAGAGGTGAGGTAGTATAAATAAGAGCAAAAAGAGTGATACGTAAACCTATCAATTGATGCTTTCATTGAACCTTAGCCTTCATGGCTTTAGACGAACTTGAGGGGTCCATGTTTTTATCTCGCTTCACCGGTTTCAATCCCGCCCGATGGATTTTTGTTGCTGAAAAGTTCTTTTCCTTTTATGCAATTTATGAGGAAGAACGATTTCCTTATGTTGTTGAGTCTTTTGATGATGAACCTTTTTCTTGGTTCAATTCATGGTATCGAGGACCCGAACACCTCACATGGAAATCTTTCACCACTGCAATGCTTCATCTTTTTCATACCAATAATGGAATTCCACCACCGTCTTGTTTTCCCGCTCGACCACCACCACCAAGCCCCATACCACCACTGCTATCGTTACGCCATGTGCCACCACCAACACTACTACAAAAACCACCACCAAACCGGGCACCGTTACAAAACCTAATGATACCGTCTCCCGCAAACACAGCTATATTTTCAAAAAAACTGTGGTGTCTTCCCCAATTCATCTGGTCTGTGCAATTGACCAATAAAGACCGGGATACCTCCATAACACGTGAATGGAGACCACCGTGGCTTTATTTGGAAACAGGCCCAAATGCAATTGTACGACTCGAGTGGCAACCGCCATGGCTAAGCAAACCCGTCCTTGAGGACAAGGATGTTTTTTAGGGTGGGAGTATTGATACATGCATTGATCCCACGTCACCCATGTCTCCATTTATGCATTTGTTTTCTTTTGTTATTGCATTAAATTAGGATATAACTACTCACGTTTACATTTAGTAAGTAGCTAGTAACCATTTTCATTGCTATAATTTAGGAACATGCATCTTTGTCTTTAAGTATTTAAGTTTGTAATATTCATTATAGGAAGAAGAATAGAAAATTGATGAATGAAAAATATTAAGAAACTTGGTTCAAGTTATTTCTCTTCTCTAATTCTTGAGAGTGTTTGCCTACTACAAAAGGCTAGGAGATTTATCTACTCTACAGATCTCTATCAAAGAGTTTAAGTTCTTATGAAAAATATGAACTTCAGGTTCAACTTGAATAGATTAACTCAAATTACTTTATGACTTTGACTGATTCAATATGATTCTAGATCGATATGAAAATATATACAAGAGTTTGTGTATTGTTTACGTTTACGTTTTCAAGGTATAGTCGACCGGGTATAGTCGACCGACTGTTTAATCCACGACCAAGTTAATTATAAAACATTAAGTATGGGTATTAAATTTAAATTGTAAACATAGTCGGGCGCCTATAATATATAGGAGCCGACGAACATGGTCGAAACAACCAAGAAATTAAAAAAAAAAGGTAATAGTCGCCGGCGTCTCCGACATCGATGTCAGACGGGCGTTGTTGACGATAGGGGGAATAGTCGTTGTCGGGTAAACTATTATAGTCACCGACTAGTTTGGACACGTGGGAAGGTGTTATTTGCTAGAATATGTAGTCGTTGACTATGCTTTGTATAGTCGAGGCACCCACAAAACAGAGGTCAAAGAGACGTTTTTAAAATTTTCCATAGAATTAAATTTGGTATTGTGTACGAGAGATGTTTGAGTCGATATTCTTTAAACACGAATATATATTGTAATTCTTCTTTGATTCGTATTGGCACTCGATCACTCATTACAACATCGCACTTCGCATGTGGGAACTCTTACAACCCAAATGGAACCCCATATCCATGTGAAAACATCCAATAATTTCCCATAAAATTCTTTATAATATAAAGATGTGTCCTACAATACATATATGAAAATTTTTCATAAAACGGTTTAACTGCACCTAAAGTAAATAATTGGATGAATAAATTTTTAAATCTATCTACACTAATATAAATAAATGCAAATATTATCAATAGTTAACACTTAACATCATGAGTCATGTGTCATCTTTAGATTTATTATCGGCTATAATACAAATATAATACTTTGTGGTTGTCTTATTTTTATAATCAAATTATTCTATAATTATTTTGCAATTTGAAGACATGTATATTTGCAATTTGAAAAATGAACTTTTATGATTTATGTCAATCGAGAATTTAATAACATTTTTAAAAATATACGTTCTCTCTACAATTTAGTTGTCTTTTTATTAAGGGTTATTGGATTTAATCACCTCCAACTATTGGGTATTGGCCGCTGTCACCTTCAAGTATCACTTTGGCCAATATAACTCCCAACTAAACACTTTGGTGTCCGTATCACCAAAAGTTAACAAAAAATTAACCAAAATTAACCAAAAGTGACTTGAATTGGTTAAATTTTGGTGATACGGTGTCCGTAACACCAAAAGCTAACCAAAAAATAATCAAAAGTTAACCAAAAGTGACTTGAATTGGTTGACTTTTGGTGATACGGACACCAAAGTGTTTAGTTGGGAGTTATATTGGCCAAAGTGATACTTGAGGGTGACAGCGGCCAATAACTAATAGTTGGAGGTGATTAAATCCAATAACCCTTTTATTAATCAAGTGTATATGTAGCTTTTTTATTGCTCATCACATTTCCTTATTTAATCAGATAAATTTTACGTCTTTTTATATCAAAGATAAATGATTTTTTGCTTTGTTTATTAATCCGTATTTTTAGATTTAAATTATCCCTCTAGTTTAATTAGGTCGGTTTATTAATCACGTGTTATGTTTGCATTTCCTTTATCAATCCGATTATTTTTACATTTTTTTCATATCAATGATTTGTTTCGTTAATTTTTTTTAAAGTAATCAATCCCTTATTTTTTGCTATTCAAATATGTATATGATAATTACCTCTACTATTTATTTTTCACAATTCTCTCTACATAGCCAATCAATATCTATCTATTTTATTCTTCTTTTATATTTTCGTTATGATTCATTTATATTTTCTTACTAGATTAATACCCATGTATTACACGGATTTTAGTTTTAAGGTTTAACTCAATTTAAATATCAAATTTATTTTTAACGTATCTCTTATTAAATCGATTTGGATATTTACAAATATATATTCATATCAAAAATCATATGTTACAATAAAGGATATGATTTATAATTGGTAAATTTTATTTGAACACATCGGGTTAGGAGATAATTAATGATAATTGTTAATTTTTTTATTTGAGCATACCGAGTTAAGAGATAACTAATGATAATTAGTAAAACATTATTTGAACATAGTTACGATAAATCATAATAGTTGATAAGTATTTTATTTGAACATATCAAGTTAGGAGATAATTCATGATAATTGATACATATCGGGTTAAGATATAGATCATGATAATTAATAAATTTTATATTTAAACATATCGGATTAGGAGATAACTGATGATAATTTATGAATTTTTAATTTAAACATATCGGGTTATTTCGAATATGGAGCATACCATGACCCGTCTAAAAATTCTCCATCAAATTAATTTAGAACATGACACCTAAGCAAAATCCTATGTGGAGTAGTTAAAATGATGACATGTGGATGAGTTACTCAATTATTAGAATAGATAGATAGGTAGATGTGTACTACTAAACAATGTCACAAATCAAATCATCATGTTAAGCAACTTTATGTTTTTACTATCACTGTTCGCATTATAAGAGTCAAGGAAAAAAGAAGCAATCAAAACTCTAACATAACATATTTTATTGAAATAATAGTGACTGATGATGAGGTAATATTTGTTTGTTTTTCTTATGTATATTAATCTAAATGTTTTTAAATACTAATAATATTTGTTTTAAATTATTTTTCATATATAACAATACCCATTAAAGTGTTGTTCCACATAGAAAATATTTAAAGCTTTTAAAATTTAAACGTAATGGTCAACTTACAAACAAAAACAAAAACAAAAACAAAAAAATTGTATAAAAAAAGAAGTATTCATCATGCCGTTTTAAAGAAAAAAAGAAAAGAAAAAAGAAGTATTCATCATTTTTCAAAATATATCTTTACATTATAATTAATTATTGTTGTAGGTAAGTTTTATTATTTATTTGTACACATGTTCCTTCATTTATGTTGTACATTAAATCTACGGTAACTCATTGTATAACAATTAAATCTAGTTATAACTCGTTGTATATATAACAATTAATATATATCACACGGGGCACTAACCAAGTTAAGTTATGTGATAACATGCTTACTACCAAAACTCAAAATATTTGGAAATGGTAATAGAGTATACGGTTATGAGAGAAGTCTTTCTTTTTTAAGAATAAGACGAGCATGATATATATTAATTAGCCATTAGGTGATACTTAGTCCGGTTAAACAGTATACTCGTTGAATACACCAAAATTTTTATTTTTAGTGCTATGTAACATTGTTATATCACCGAGTATAACAAGTGATAGATCTACGACAAACAACTAGCTAGCTAATTGAAGAAAAGTCGCAGCAAATGCAATTTTACAACAACGAAAACTGTTTAAAAGCGCACATATCAATTGTTATTAATTTGAATCTTCTATATAATATAGCAAAATCATATTTGCTTATTTGGCATCATTTGAGATCCATTTGTTTAGTTGCATTATTTGAGAAATTTTCTCAAAATTAATAATATTGTTATATTTAAAAACTATATATCTATCTATAATAATTTATTATAATAATATTAATTTTCATTTGATCCCCTAATATTTAGCAAAGTATTTAAAAAATTAAGACTATTTACATTTTCAACCCTCTCCTACTAAGGGTGTGTTTGGACAAGGTTATATTTATTAGGGCATAAAAATAGAACTTAGAGATAAAATTATTAATAATATACAATTAACTACATAATTATTTTTTAATTATACACAACTTTTTATACGACATTGTTTTAACAAAAACTACACCATAAATCCGTACGTCTAATTCTCTTTAATTTGATTATAATATTGTTATACCAAACAACAAAATTTTAAATAAATTTTGTGTTTCCGTTTTACCACAATTTTATCTAAAAATGATTGGAACCGTTCATATCCATGAATATCTTTAAAATCATCACATGAGTATTATGTCCCGAGCGTAGCGCGGACACTAACATAGTTTGAAATATATAAACATATGTCATCTTTGAAAACCTTTTGTCCTTTCAAAATCTTTTTTAGCACAAGTCAATATTACTCTTGAAGAATTATATTTAATAAAAAACAATTTATAAGTAATTTTCAACCTAATATATATGTAAATATAAAGTTTATAAACATGTTCACCGGGAAATATATGCATGGGAATTGGGAAGAGATTTTACTTTGTTGTATAGGAGGAAAGTAGGGATTAGACCGTCCACAACGCATCATTCATAGAGCCATTTGCGGGTGAAGGGCAACGCCCTTGGGGCAAATGACGTTGTAGGGGTGAGATTTGTGGGGGTGATTTTGTGGTGAAGGGCGGCATTTGTGGAGGGAGAGGTGGGCCCCTTTGTGTTTTTGTTTTGTTTTTAATATGTTTAATGGTTGATTTGTGGATGGATGGTGTTAGGGGTAAAAGTTGATTTGTAGAAGGATGAGTGAAAGTTAGTAGAAAACTGATATAACATGCTAATTAGAATAATTTTTTGAAGGATGACTTCCCAGTGTTTCGGATAGTCTTATGTATCCTGTAACCTAAATAGAACTAAATTATAAGTTCATTACCTCATCTATATATCCTTAATTACATTCAACCAATAAAGATCGACCACCTTAAATATATATTCATCTACTCTAAAGTATCATAATAAATAGCGCGCACCACTACCTTCAAGACTTCAACTATACTCTCTTTAATTAAAATCATAACTAAATTACATTAAAAAGCTTTCAACAAAAGTGCAAAAACCAACTACCCGATGCGGGTTTTAAAACCTCTTAACATCCACACAACATGAAGCCGAGGAGGTGACAGCGGTGTAGCCGTAATTACCGTCACTAACACAAAGCCAAGGAAGTGACGGCGGTGTAGCCGGCAGCCGTAATCACCCGCAAGGTTATCACTCCTTTCTCACAAAATATGAAATAGATTCGTCTTAATAATTACCCTTCTATTGAAAGATAAGTTGAATTGAACACTGTGACTCAATCTCTATGATCATAAATGAGAGTAAGGTCGACCTGTCAAATATGCAGTAGAAAACCACAAAATGGACATTTTTGTAATTTTCATGTGCTTTAAGGATATAATCTAAATCATCTTTTTTGCACACCCTCACACCACTGCATATATATTGTGCTTTAATTTTTTTATAGTAGAGATATCAAAAAGTGCTTTTTTGCACAATGATTGATCGGCTCCCATGCAACTTCGTATCTATAGATATGTAAACATTTTGCACAGTACCACGACGTTAGCTAACGTCAAGTGTTTCGTTTGTTTTGTTTTGTTTTGTTTTATTTTTTTTTTCTTTTTGCATTTTTACGTTAAATTTCGCTTTCGTGCTTTCCAATGAACCGTGTCCATAACCATCAAAGTAGCTTTGAGCATGGGAAAAATATTCATTCAATGTTTACCTTGAAGTTGACTGTTATATAATGAATTAATGATATTTTACTTCTAGCCTTAATACGTAAGAGTTATACTAAATCTCAAACATGAACACATGAGGTTTATCTAACGCAACACGCAAGTTAAAATTACAAGTAGCTTAGCGTAAATATAGCTCGTGCAACGCGTGAGCCGCAAATACAACTAGTATAAATAAAAATAAAGAGTAAATGTTCATGGGAATAGTTAATTATTTTTCTCGTCGTTTAGGCTATTTGTAAGTACAAGAAAACCCTAAAATCAATCTTATTCAAACATGAATTATTAAAGATGTAATATATTAAAGTTGAACTCAACATGTTAACAATAACACAAAACTCATATCGAAACGGCCTTTTACTCTAAAATCAATGTTCTGAAAACCGAATCGGCGGTGGGACCTGATTCGGAGCCTTAGGTTGTCCGGTTAGGGAGGTCTGAACCATTTTGAGCCCGAGCGACTGTCGTACCATAAATGTGTGTTTGAACCAGAAAACCTGGTGTTTGAATAAAAAAAAGAGGTCAGACGCGGAATTTTTCTACGTTACATATATATTCATATTTAGGGGTTATTTGTTTCAGCATCTTAATGGTTCAGATGTATGAATAGTTCAGCATTTAATGATTAAGACTGTTTGTTTCACAAGCAAATGTCTGAATGGTTCAAACATTTACCTCTGAATGGTTAAGCATCACACAGAGTCTGAATGATTAAGATCTCTTATCTAGATTGGTCAGACATTTGCCTTTGAATAGTTAAGCAATATATCAGCTCTTAATGGTTTAGATCTCTTATTGGTTCAACACTTAATGGTTCAGACCTCTTACTGGTTCAACACTTAATCATTCAGACGTTGCCAAACAGCCCCTTAAAATATTCATAACATCATCCTTTTCTTAAATCCGATCCGACCAATCCGACTACTATAACCGGTAAGAAAATCGAAAGATTGCTAAAAATAAATCAAACATTAAGACTTTTGTTGTCACACCCCAAACGATGGCGGAAACATCGAGGCGCGAGACGTGATAGATTGTTCAAAGACATCATAGCACCAATGTTGCGATATATTAATATTAAATTACTTCTTGTCATATAATCAAACTAGCCATACATGGTTCAAAGTAGAAATACAACATTTTGGAAGTTTCAAGTCTAAAATAAAACAAAACACAAAGATAGATTAAGCGTGTTTCTAAGTCCACCCTAAATAGATTTCTTGTTAGCTTCTCTAACATTTCCTGCAACATGTATAAAATATCCGTCAACACAAAATTATGTTGGTGAGCATACCGGTTTGATTACATAGCATAGTTATAAATAAATCTCAAATCCACATGTTTAAAGTATACCAAATTGTGTTTCATACTAGCATGCAAAGACTATAAATCAATCCAAAGTGTCCACTAGCGTATCCTTAACACCAAAGTGACTAAGGCCGTGTGCGTACCCTTATCACCGAAGCAAATAAGGTCGTAAAGAATAACTTAACAAAGACCCAACAATCAGGGCGGATGTGCTAGTCCTATAGCGCTATACTTGTTAAGGGAGGCTTGCAAAGTTAATGATAGATAGCTTGCATATGAATGTTTGCATGTATTCACAAATAGTATAACAAGTAAGCATGTTTAAAGGATTGAGTTTTAGAGTGAGTTTGATTGAATGTGTGATTTAGTGTGTTTAATAATGGATACATGTTGCAACCCAAATAGTGTTTAAAGCGTAAAAAGGGTATAGTATGACTCACGTTTTTGTGAAGTAATATCCACAAAGTGAGAAAATAAGCTTGAGAGAAGGAATCACCAAGGTCACCCTATATTGGTGAATAAGGTAAGTATAAGTATAAGAATTTGTAATTGATAGTGAATGAAAATATGCATATGAAAATACATAAAAGTATATACTACTTAGACACTTATTTGGACACTATTACTTGTGTGTGTTTTTCATGAGTGTTAAACACTCATTAGAAGCCCAAAATAAGGAATCATAAGATTAGTATATCGTACACCTTAACACATAATATTTAACCATGGATTGGGTTAATATTATGGTTCGGAGATAGTATTATATGTATATATATATATTATCAAGTATAGTCATGTATTGTCAAGCATGGAGGTATTATAACCTCAAGTGTTTCACCAATGCACAAAACCATCAACATAATTGATGATTCGGATGGTCATGAGTACAAGAAAGGAAATAAATAAAATGACTTCTTTGTTTACTAAGTAATCAAGTGAGGAATGGCGGAAATTTTAGTTGTAGAACCAAGGTCCTCAACATCACCATTTTTATACCATAACACAAGTCCTCCAACATAGTTATTTGGGAACATGGTTCGGTTCCACTCACTTCTTATTTATATATTACTTAGTGGTTTTAAGAAAGATATAAAAGAAGGCATATGAGCCATAAGTTTTTGGAATAAAACCTTAACACAAGTTATACAACATAATATTTGTTGGTAACATGGTTTGGTATGAATATATTCCGAGAAGCAAACAAAACAACAAAAAAAAAAGAATTAGTTTTATAAAGTTTTTAAGAGAAATAATCCTAACTTGAACCTCGAAATGGTGAGTTACCAAACTTTATTTACCTTGGCAAATATATGGTAAGTCCAAGAGGATGTTTCAAGTATTTAGGAAGAATAAATAATGAAAGAAGGAATTAAGAAAATCAATAAAGAAAATTCGAAAAAAGAAAAAAAGAAAGAAGAAGAAAGAAGAAAAAAATAAAAATTTAAAACTCACAAGTTGTTCTTGGAGATTTCTTGCAAAGAAAAGATGGAATTGTTAGATGGGTTGAGAAAATTTGAGAGAGTGTTTGAGGGAGAGAGTTTAGAGAGATGTGAGTGATTTAGGAGTGATTTGAGTTGGTATTTATAGGAGAGAATTAGGGTTTGGCATTAAAGAGGGTGGTTGGCCAAAGTTTCAAATGTGGCCCCTCAACTTATTTATTAGTTGTTTTGTACCATAAACTTAGATGTAAGTATGTTTTTGGGTAATTTTAACATAAGAACCATAGATACTTATAAAATCATATCTCGAAAGATATAAGTTTTGATATGTTGGTCGGTTTTGCGTTTAAATGTATATTGGAAGAGAGAAAAAAAAAAGTATTCCGACCATGATCAAGTACGTTGCAATGGATAAATAAAGAGCATGATTTTATAAATATATATATATATATATATTTATATGGGACGTTACAGTCTCCCCTACTTTAGGGAATTTCGTCCCGAAATTATTTATAGGAAGAGGATTATGCAAAAAGATGAGGGTACTTAGTCTTCATTTGATCTTCACGTTCCCAAGTGAATTCGGCTCCACGTTTTCCTTCCCAACGCACCTTGACAATGGGAATACGGCTACGCTTAAGTTGTTTGATTTCACGATCCATGATTTCAATAGGCTTCTCAATGAAGTGCATAGTCTCATCGACACGTATGTCATCAAGCGGAATTTGAAGACCTTCATCACTTAGGCACTTCTTGAGATTTGAAACATGGAAAGTCGGATGAACATTGTTAAGTTCTTGCGGTAGGTCGAGTCGGTAAGCCACTTTACCAATCCTTTCAAGAATCTTGAAAGGGCCTACGTAACGAGGAGCAAGTTTTCCTTTCTTACCAAAGCGTACTACTCCTTTCCATGGAGATACCTTGAGGAGTACGAGTTCACCGACGTTAAATTCCAACGGCTTTCGTCGTTTGTCGGCATAACTCTTTTGACGACTCCTTGCAGTAAGCAAGTTGTCACGAATTTGCAAGATTTTGTCCGTAGTTTCTTGTATAAGCTCGGGACCGGTGATTTGTGCCTCGCCGATCTCGTGCCAACAAATAGGAGAACGACATTTGCGACCATAAAGGGCTTCAAAAGGTGCCATTTTGATACTAGAATGGTAACTGTTATTATACGAAAATTCGACCAATGGTAGATGTAAGTTCCAATTGCCACCGAAATCTAAAACACAAGATCGAAGCATATCTTCGAGAGTTTGGATCGTACGTTCCGTCTGTCCGTCCGTTTGAGGATGGAAAGCTGTACTAAGATTTAGTTGGGTGCCCAAAGCTAACTGGAAAGTTCGCCAAAGACGGGAGGTGAAACGACCATCGCGATCAGAGATGATATCAAGAGGAGTACCATGACGACTAATTATCTCTGAGGTGTAAATACGAGCCAATTTTTCAACGGAATAGTCCTCACGGATAGGAAGAAAATGGGCCGATTTGGTCAATCGATCAATGATTACCCAAATACTGTCATGCCCGGAAGATGTCCGTGGAAGTTTGGTGATAAAGTCCATAGCAATACTTTCCCATTTCCACATTGGGATTTCGGGTTGCTCAAGTAAACCCGAAGGGCGTTGGTGTTCGGCCTTGACTTTTGAGCAGGTGAGGCACTTAGCAACGAATAGAGCAATGTCCTTTTTCATTCCTGGCCACCAATAAGTACCACGGAGGTCTTGATACATTTTGTCCGCCCCGGGATGGATGGAATAACGCGATTTATGTGCTTCATTCATCACAAGAGCACGTAGTCCGTTACGGTTTGGAACCCAAATACGATTGAGATAGTGGAGGATTCCATTAGATTTGGACTCAAGTTGACTTTCAGCACCACATTGCATCTCGTTATACAAATTGTTTTCGAAGACCGACGAGTGTTGTGCTTCCCGTATACGGGATTGAATATCGGTTTGGATTTGCAAGCAACGAAGGCGGTTCGTTACACAAATGTTATGAGCCTTGGCATGACTCTTTCGGCTAAGAGCATCGGCTACGACATTTGCTTTTCCAGGATGATAGCGAATTTCACAGTCGTAGTCGTTCAATAATTCAACCCATCGTCTCTGACGCATGTTGAGTTCCTTTTGGTTGAGGATGTGTTGGAGACTCTTATGGTCGGTAAAGACCACACATTGAGTACCATAAAGATAGTGTCTCCAAATCTTTAGAGCGAAAACAACTGCACCGAGTTCGAGATCATGAGTGGTGTAGTTTCTTTCGTGGGTTTTGAGTTGTCTTGATGCATAGGCAATGACTTTTCCTCGTTGCATAAGGACGCAACCGAGACCTTGATTGGAAGCATCACAGTAAACAACGAAATCGTCGTTTCCGTCGGGAAGGGCTAGGATAGGAGCATCGCAAAGCATACGCTTGAGAGTTTGGAAAGACTCTTCCTGTTTGGGACCCCAAGCAAAAGTTTTATCTTTTTGGGTCAAAGAGGTGAGGGGTACGGCGATTTTGGAAAAGTTGGAGATGAAACGACGGTAGTAACCCGCCAATCCAAGAAAAGAACGAACTTCCGTAGGGGATTTTGGAGCGATCCAACTTTTGACAGCTTCAATTTTTGCAGGATCAACATGAATACCCTTTTCGCTTACGATGTGACCAAGAAATTGAACTTCCTTTAGCCAAAACTCACATTTGGAAAATTTAGCGTACAATCGTTCGGTTTGAAGAAGTTCCAAGACTAGACGTAAGTGTCGTTCGTGTTCAGATTTGGTTTTAGAATAAATTAAGATATCGTCAATGAACACAATTACGAAACGATCCAAATAGGGTCTACACACACGGTTCATCAGATCCATGAAGGCTGCGGGTGCATTAGTCAAACCGAAAGGCATAACCATGAACTCGTAATGACCATACCTTGTGCGAAACGCGGTTTTTGGGATATCTTCTTCGTGGATTCGAAGTTGATGATACCCGGAACGAAGATCGATTTTTGAAAAACAAGTCGCTCCTTGGAGTTGGTCAAATAGGTCATCAATGCGAGGTAAGGGATAACGGTTCTTGATGGTGAGTTTATTGAGCTCCCGATAATCGATGCACATGCGAAATGACCCGTCCTTCTTTTTAACAAAAAGGACTGGAGCGCCCCAAGGGGATGAACTAGGGCGTATGAAGCCTTTGTTAACCAACTCCTGAAGCTGAGTAGATAGTTCTTGCATCTCCGAGGGTGCTAGGCGGTAGGGTGATCGGTTCATTTTAGATGAATCTTATTTCATATTAATAATCCATTAGTTGTGTTAATATGACTGCAAAATATATTACATTGTGTCGTTTTTATGTTTTGTAGATGACAGAGAAAAACAAACTAAAGTAATGCAATTGTATCAAGTTGAATCGAACGAGCCAAATTGAACAAGTTGGAAAATATGTTTCAAGTGAATCAAGTGAATTAATTCAAAGTGTGAATTAATTAAAATGAAAGTGAAACAAAGAGGCTGCACGTATGAAAAGAAAAAAATAACATTGTAGTTTAAAGGAATCATGTGCACTTAATAGTTGGGCTCGTTTAATTAAATGGATGGATTGAAGGTTTAGTTAAGGGAGCCCACAAGAAGAAAATGAAGTGAAGAAAAGGGGGAAAGTGGGCAACATCCAGGGACAATCATCATCATCTCATTTTTTTTTGTTCTTTCTTTTGGGGGGTCGCACAACTGCATCAACGGCAGCACCTTATCCATCTACTAACATCCTTTTCTCAATCTGAGACACATTCACACACACACCATCAACAATCTCACGCACAAGAAGAGTTCATTTGTTTTGGACGAGATTTTTGGACACCAACTACGGGATTTTGGAAAAAAAAAATTGAAAATCAAGTCTGATGATTTTGATAAAGCGTCCGACAAAAGCTCTGGTGTATTCAAGTCTCTCCACAATGATCGGCTAATCGTCTCGTAGTCACATCGGTATGAGGGGTTTTTGATTCTAGTTGTTTAAACTTATATATGTTTAGTTTTCATTATTGAACCTATGATTAGTTGTAAACTTTGACATGTGATTGTTTATAGCTAGTTATATGTGTTTGATTTCACGTTGATTCGACAGACAGTTTATCATACGCCACCCGAACGTGCCCAGTACACCCTAGTTAGCTTAGTTAAGGAACGGACGTTTGGTGTGTAAGTATATAAATTGTGCTCTAGGTTAGTGGTGAACTTGAACCAGGTTATGTCTATGTAACCGGATCAATATTGAAAACGACATTAACAAAACAACTTTATCCCAAACCCCGACACCGGAAGTGACTACACTATCTCCAAATCGTAACAACTCTTTTATTAAACTTTATTTTTTTTATGCAATTAGTTTATAAAACAACCAACCAATCAACTTTTACAATTTCCTTTTTGATTAATGAAAGTTAGTAGCTAACCACAAACACTCCTCGTGGATACGATACTCGTACTTGCCCTATCTAGTTAAAAATAGAAAAGGTAAGGAAAATCTTTATTTTTGGCCGGGACTTCGACACCGGTCAAATTTTGGCGCCGTTGCCGGGGAGTGAGTGCGCTTAGTTTAGCTAGTTTTTATTAGTCTTGTACTTTATTTACTTTCTCTAATTTATATATATATATAAATCAAAAAATGCATATATAGTTGTTTATTTAGTTTTTTTTGTCTTTTCTTTACTACGCTTGGTCTTTTGTTTTGTGTGTGTAGGTAACGATTCAATATATGCATACAAGATATTCGGGAAGAAGATCACCATTGAAGTTTGATCCAGAAATAGAAAAGGCTGCAAGAAGCAATCGAGCTCTTCAACGAAATCAAAAGAAAACTCAATTAGCAACACCATCAGGAGCATTGAATTTTGAAGAGGTAACACTTGATTCATCAAGCTCAGAAAGTGAACATATAGAAATGGAACCACCATCACCACCTAAATTTTCTGTTGTACACGAGTTTGGGGGAACCTCAAAGGCACAACCTGGTAACCAAACTCAAAACCCTCCAAAACTTGACATTCCACCACAAACAACAAATCAACATCCCTCACCAAATATACCAGAGCCAAACCAACCTGTAACCAACAACAACAGTCCTCCAACTGATGAAGATATTGTTAACTGGGAGGATGGATATTATCATGAGGATGAGTTCGAAACTAGAGTTCGTGGTTACAATGATCTATTTGGTGGTGGAAACTTCAATGAAAATCAGAATGATCAACATGGAAGAAGAATGCCTCATTTCAGGAACCGAAACAACAACAATGATGGTGGATACTTTTATGAGCCAAGGAACAATGATCCGCCATACATGCGGCAATACATGGGGGATTACAACAGGAGACAACAAAGGGGTGTTGAATCATATTTTCGTCCTACAATTGTGCAAAATCCCTCACCCGTTGTTGTACCTGAATGGCAAGGCCGTCACTTTGAGATTCGACCTCAACATCTAAACATCATTCCAACCTTTCATGGATTGTCTTCTGAAGAGCCATATACACACCTTCAAGAATATGCAGCAATATGTGGCACAATAAGTGGGCAAGGTTTCACTCCGGATGAGGTAAAACTTCACCTTTTTCAATTTTCTTTGAAAGATAAAGCAAAACAATGGTTCATATCTCTTCCTCCGGGTAGTATTTACACGTGGGACGAGATGCAACAACAATTTTTAAACGAGTATTATCCAATGAGTAAAACAAGTGAAGCCCGAAGTAATATAAACTCTTTTTATCAATATCCGGGTGAATTACTTCATGAATCTTTTGCTCGTTTCAAAGAAATGCTAAGACTGTGTCCTCATCATAACTTTAAAAAATGGGATTTGGTTAAAATATTTTGTGAAGGTTTGTTAGAAGATGACAGAAAATTTGTTTTGGCAAGTAGTAGTGGTAAATTTTTAACCCGCCCCCCAGATGTTGAATGGGATTTTCTTGAGTCGCTAAGTAAAGGATCTAAAATCCAAGCTTCAGCGAATCGACGAAAGCCACCTTCATCTGGGAAAGCTGTGCATAATGTCACTACTTCTCAAAATAATGATAGATTAGATGTCATAGAAAAACAGATGGCTATGCTAATGAGAGGTAGAGAAGGGTATTTTTCTAATGTGTCACAGGTGGAAAATATATGTGAAGAATGTGGGAATGTTGGTCATACATCCGATATGTGTTCTGGAATTAATGGTGGATTAGAAGAAGTGAACGAGGCATATGGAGAAAGGAGGCCATACAACATGAACTCAAATGTGTATCATCCAGGATTGAGAAATCATCCAAATTTCAGGTATGGTAATTCTTCTAATCAATTAAATCCTAACTTTCAAGGTTCCAATCAACAGGGCAACTATTCCCACCAATTTCAACAACAAGGGATGAATCGACCTGCAAATTATCAAAGAAATTACAACCAAGGACCAAATCAGTATTCAAGTTCATCTCAAGGTCAACAAAATCAGCAAGGTCAAGGTAGACAATCTCCTCAAATGGCAGACAGCGTGGCTTCTCAACTTTTAGAGGAGATCAAGAAGATGAATCAAAAGTTTGATCAAAAGTTCGAGCTTCAAGAAAAGACGAACATCTCTTTAGGGAAACAAATTGGTCAACTGGCGGAACAACTTGCCAATCGTGTACCAGGGACACTACCCAGCAACACACAAATGAACCCCCAACATCAAGTGCCAAAGCAAAACCAGGCAAGTTCTAGCAATGCAGGGGTAAATGAGGTACGTATACTAAGAAGTGGTAAGACTTATGAAAATCTAGTTAAACCTCCATCAAGCCCAATTGAGGGTGAGGTGGAGGATTGCACATCTGAAGATGATGAACATGAGTTGGAAAATGCACCTTTAAATGAAAACAAATTTAAAAACAAGGAGAAAGCACCAATTTCAAAAGAATCTGAAAACTTGAACAAAACGAAGGATGAGGACCAAAGTGTGGAGAATAATACCACCCCTTATCCATCGGCTTTGAATCAACCAATTAGAAAAAGTGTTTTTGGTAAACGAGGCCCACAATCAGAAGATGTGTGGGAAACATTTAAACAAGTCAAAATTAATTTACCACTCCTTGATGCAATTAAGCAAATTCCAGCTTATGCAAAGTTTTTAAAAGATCTATGTTCGCATAAACGGCACCACAAGCTTCCTAAAAAGGTTGACTTGACTGCACATGTTAGTGCTATTTTGTCGAACCCTTTGCCACTAAAAATGAAAGATCCAGGTGCTCCTTTAATTTCCATTCAAATTGGTGAATTCAAAATCTCAAAGGCACTCTTAGATCTTGGGGCAAGTGTTAACATACTTCCCGGAAGCTTATACGACCAATACGACTTTGGTCCATTGCAAAAAACCGATACCACCGTGGTGTTGGCAGATTTATCTCATAAGCTTCCGAGAGGGGTGTTAGCAGATGTCATTGTTAAAGTGGCTGATTTTTATTACCCGGTTGACTTCCTTGTATTGGATTCTGAATGCCAATACACTGATAGACAACCCAATGTGATTCTTGGCCGACCATTCTTGGCAACCGTAAATGCCCAAATTAATTGCCGAGAAGGGGCGGTGGATTTCACATTTGGTAATAGAAAAATTAGATTGAATGTTTTCAAGCATGCTCCTAACGCTCCAATCAATAGTGATTGTTTCATGGCAGACATTATTGATGGGTGTGTCCATTCTTACACATCTCGTGTAATATCGGGCGATCCCTTGGAGCAGTTTCTTTTTGATGAACAGGTTAACATGGATGAGGATGACACCATGAAGCAATTGCAAGAAGAGTTTGTAATGGGTTTAGAAGAAGACCGCCCTCCATGGACTCACAAAGTTGAAAGCTTACCAGATCAGATTGACAGTGATTTGAAGCCATCATTAGAAAGCCCACCTCAGTTGGAGTTGAAGACATTGCCGACCCATTTGAAGTATGCTTTCTTGGGAAAGAATGATACTTTACCAGTTATCATTGCAGCTGATTTATTGGAGGACCAAGAAAAAGCACTCCTCAAGGTGTTAGAAAAATACAAGAGTGCAATTGGGTGGACGATAGCAGACTTAAAGGGAATTAGTCCATCTATATGCATGCACAGGATCATCACTGACTCAACAACAAAACCAACTCGAGATGCTCAACGAAGATTGAATCCGAATATGCGAGAAGTTGTTAAAAAGGAAGTTCTTAAGTGGCTGGATGCAGGAATTGTATATCCAATTTCAGATAGTGACTGGGTCAGCCCCACTCAGACTGTTCCAAAGAAGGCCGGCATTCAAATTGTCAAGGGTGAAGATGGACAACAACTTGTCACCCGCCCGGTAACGGGATGGCGAGTATGCATTGACTACCGCAAGCTCAATGCGGCGACATCTAAGGACCATTTTCCTTTACCTTTTATTGATCAAATTATTGAAAAGTTGTCAGGTCAGAAATTTTACTGTTTTCTTGATGGATACTCAGGTTATAATCAAATCGCAATACATCCAGAAGATCAAAGGAAGACTACTTTTACTTGTCCTTATGGTACTTTCGCATTTAGGCGAATGCCGTTTGGATTATGTAATGCTCCCGCCACCTTTCAAAGGTGTATGATGAGTATCTTTTCAGATATGGTGGGAGAGTCTCTTGAGATATTTATGGATGATTTTTCAATCTTTGGATCCACTTTTGAAATTTGCCTTAGTCAACTTGAAAATGTTTTGAAAAGATGCACCGAAACTAATTTGGTTTTAAGTTGGGAGAAAAGTCATTTTATGGTTAAGGAAGGAGTTGTACTAGGCCATGTGATCTCCGAGAGGGGACTTGAGGTTGACCCGGCCAAAGTACAAGTCATTTCTACACTACCTCCCCCAACAAATGTTAAAGGTGTAAGGTCATTTTTAGGACACGCTGGTTTTTATAGGCGATTTATCAAAGACTTTAGTGCCATTTCTAAACCTCTTTGCAATTTACTTTCAAAAGAGGCACCATTTGTCTTTGATAAATATTGTCTTGAAGCTTTTAGTGCATTGAAGAACCAACTCATAACGTCCCCCATTTTACAGTCACCTGATTGGTCACTTCCGTTTGAAATTATGTGTGACGCAAGTGACTACGCGGTGGGGGCCGTTTTGGGTCAACGGGTGAATAAAAAGCCTGTTGCCATTTATTATGCTAGTAGGACCTTATCGGATGCACAACTTAACTACACCACAACCGAAAAGGAACTACTAGCGGTGGTCTTTGCATTAGATAAGTTTCGTTCTTATATTTGGGGTGGAAAAGTCATAATTTATTCAGATCATAGTGCTATACGATATCTAATGGAAAAGAAAGATGCAAAACCCAGGTTAATCCGTTGGATATTGTTACTTCAGGAATTTGATTTTGAAATCCGTGATAAAAAAGGGTGTGATAATGTGGTTGCGGATCATCTTTCACGCATACCCAATGTGAATGTTGAGTCTAGTGATGAAATCTTAGATAAATTTCCAGATGAGCAATTGTTTTCTATTTCTAATGTACCTTGGTTTGCTAATTTGGTTAACTATTTGGCTGTAGGTAAAATGCCGGAACATTGGACTAAGCAACAAAGAAAACATTTTATATCACAAGCCAAGCAATACATTTGGGATGAACCGGACTTGTTCAAGATTGGACCAGATCAAATAATCCGACGATGTGTTCCAGATGATGAGATACAAGAAGTTTTAACTCATGCTCATTCATCTGCTTGTGGAGGTCACTTGAGTGGAAGAAAAACTGGTCATCGTGTTCTTGCTTGTGGTTTATTTTGGCCTACCATTTTTCGTGATTCAATTAATTTTGCAAAACAGTGTTTGAGGTGTCAACAACTTGGGGGTATTTCTAAACGTGATCAAATGCCCATGAACCCTATTCTTGTTGTTGACATATTTGATGTGTGGGGAATTGATTTCATGGGGCCATTCCCCACCTCATTTGGCTATCTTTATATCTTGGTGGCGGTCGACTATGTTTCTAAATGGGTTGAAGCCGAAGCCACCAGGACCAATGACCATAATGTTGTGTGTAAATTTGTTAAAAAGAATATATTTTCACGACATGGTATCCCTAGAGCTATTATTAGTGATGGGGGTTCACATTTCAAACATTTTAGATTTGGCAAATTACTCCGACATTATGGTATTAATCATCGAATAGCCACACCCTATCATCCACAAACTAGTGGACAAGTCGAGGTTTCTAATCGTCAAATAAAAGAGATTTTACAAAAAACCGTAAGACCTGATCGTAAGGATTGGTCTTTACGTCTTGACGATGCTTTGTGGGCCTATCGAACGGCTTACAAGACACCAATTGGGATGTCTCCTTATCGACTAGTTTATGGAAAGGGGTGTCATTTACCAATGGAACTTGCTCACCGTGCTTATTGGGCAGTGAAAACTGTCAATTTTGATTATGATGCAGCAGGTGTAGAAAGAAAGCTTCAGTTGAATGAGCTAGAAGAAATCAGAAATGAGGCTTATGAATGTGCAGCAAGCTACAAAGCCAAGATGAAAGCAGTCCATGATGCCAAACTGCGGGTCAAAACATTTGAGATTGGTCAAAAAGTGTGGCTTTTCAATTCACGACTCAAATTTTTCCCAGGTAAGCTCAAAAGCAAATGGACAGGTCCATTCATCATCAAACACATCAACAAATTTGGAGCTGTAGAAATAGAAGATATGAAAGGTGGTCAAAGGCAATTGGTCAACGGACATCGACTGAAACCGTATATTACTGCAGTTGACCAAGAAGGTGCTAAAATTGATGTTGTGAGTTTTTGTGTCGACTCACCCATGTACCAAACCACCTAAACCTCACAGGTAATGTCGGGCTGCGGACATTAAACGTAGCGCTACCGGGAGGCAACCCGTGATTTACAACTAACCTAATCTTTTGCTATATTTTTTTTTGCAAGTCCCTCCCAACAATTATATATAATTCATTAGGCCAGTTTTTTGAAAGGTTCAAAGTTGGGGAGGGCATTTTGGTTGTCTAAATATACATAATCAAGGAATTTTTAACTCATTTCCAATCTTTATGCATTGAGGACAATGCAATTCATAAAGTTGGGGAGGAGAGTTTATTTTAAAGTAACTATACGGTAAATTTTTGAAAAAAAAAATTTTGATAGTACGGTTTAATTTTGTAAATTTACAGTTTGGTTTCGTAAATATGACCGTAAACTTGATGAAACTGAAAGTTTTTCAAAACAACTGTAAAATTACGATCTTAATCAGTAAAAAAAAAAAAAAAAAAAAAAAAAAAAAAAGCTAAAAAGAAAAAAGAGTGGAAGAAGAAATATATAGTGTCAAAGGCCCTTCTACATTTTCAAGGAGTACGAAAGCCGTTGTTGTATCATCCGCTAGTTCATACGACATCAAAGAGTCATCAAGCAGTCGTCCAACATCCGTGCGCTACCTCAAGACAAAGATTATCAGCTGCTCGACGTCATCCATCAGGTTCTTTTGTTCCTTTTATGCATCTAACTTGATATTTTTGTACTTATAATAGTTAAAAAAAACATTAAATCAAGTTAATGCTAGTTTGTTATTAGTATAGTGAACTAAACTGATATGAGGTCCTTAGATATTGGGAGAACTTTTGACTAAACCACCATTGCATGTGCAAATGAATATGTGTCAACTAATCGGTTAGATCTGACAGTTATAATACTATGCTTTCGTAGGCTATGTTTTTGTTATGTGAAGGTTTTGTCTATCATAAAGCCCTAGTGAGATATTGAGCCTTTCATGACTGACTCATACATAATCAGTCTAATTTCTTTTCATGAGGGTACTTTTCAATTGAATTGTTATCTAGAACTTGCATATTGTTTCTTCAAAATTACAAGTATTCAAGCATATGGATGATAATGGCAAATTAGGCGAGCCTTCTTGTATATTCCTTTCAGTTTTTCTCTTACCCGTATATATATCCCTTAGTGAGCCCCTTTGAGCCTAATCATTAATTCCATCTTTTTGTTCTAACCCAATTAAGCCTAGCCCTTTCAAGCCTTCTTAAAGTTTGAACCCTTAATTATGCATGTGTAATGGGTTGGGTTGGTTTGTGACAATACTGAAGAAGGGATATCAATTTTCAAGTCAAAAGAAAGGAAAAATTAGCCTAAAGTTAAAAAAAAAGGGGGGGGGCTGCCAGTTTAAAAAAAAAAAAAAAAAAAAAAAGTTCACAGCAGAAAAAAGGGTGTTGCCATCAAAGAAGTTCAGTGATAAAGAAAAAAAAGAGGGTGATAGTGATGATAATGAGATCAAAATCTAAATGAGCAACAAGTGTTAATGCAAAAATGGGAACAAGTGCGAGGGGAAAACTAAATTGGGAATTACCATGCTTAATTAACTGAGCCAATTTTAGCCTTTTTCCATACCCTTAGCCCTGCCCCATTATAACCCTTACAAAGACCATTTGACATATGTTTGAGTACAACTTTGTAGTGGAGAATTGAAAATTTATGCAAGCCTATGGAACGCAATTCTTTTGAATTGATGAGTGAAACACTAAGCCCATAAAAATATTGAGAGAGTGAGCATTCATGAGAGAACTTCTTATTTGATAGATGTCGTCTTCACATAATAATGCATCCACATGTATTATAAATTGTTATGATATGTGTTAGTTGGTACTTGAAGTTTACAAGCCTTGGTGCGTTTCATAATTTTGTTCGACCAATTTCTCGGGACGAGAAAAAGATAAGTTGGGGAGGTTTGATCGGTTCATTTTAGATGAATCTTATTTCATATTAATAATCCATTAGTTGTGTTAATATGACTGCAAAATATATTACATTGTGTCGTTTTTATGTTTTGTAGATGACAGAGAAAAACAAACTAAAGTAATGCAATTGTATCAAGTTGAATCGAACGAGCCAAATTGAACAAGTTGGAAAATATGTTTCAAGTGAATCAAGTGAATTAATTCAAAGTGTGAATTAATTAAAATGAAAGTGAAACAAAGAGGCTGCACGTATGAAAAGAAAAAATAACATTGTAGTTTAAAGGAATCATGTGCACTTAATAGTTGGGCTCGTTTAATTAAATGGATGGATTGAAGGTTTAGTTAAGGGAGCCCACAAGAAGAAAATGAAGTGAAGAAAAGGGGGAAAGTGGGCAACATCCAGGGACAATCATCATCATCTCATTTTTTTTTGTTCTTTCTTTTGGGGGGTCGCACAACTGCATCAACGGCAGCACCTTATCCATCTACTAACATCCTTTTCTCAATCTGAGACACATTCACACACACACCATCAACAATCTCACGCACAAGAAGAGTTCATTTGTTTTGGACGAGATTTTTGGACACCAACTACGGGATTTTGGAAAAAAAAATTGAAAATCAAGTCTGATGATTTTGATAAAGCGTCCGACAAAAGCTCTGGTGTATTCAAGTCTCTCCACAATGATCGGCTAATCGTCTCGTAGTCACATCGGTATGAGGGGTTTTTGATTCTAGTTGTTTAAACTTATATATGTTTAGTTTTCATTATTGAACCTATGATTAGTTGTAAACTTTGACATGTGATTGTTTATAGCTAGTTATATGTGTTTGATTTCACGTTGATTCGACAGACAGTTTATCATACGCCACCCGAACGTGCCCAGTACACCCTAGTTAGCTTAGTTAAGGAACGGACGTTTGGTGTGTAAGTATATAAATTGTGCTCTAGGTTAGTGGTGAACTTGAACCAGGTTATGTCTATGTAACCGGATCAATATTGAAAACGACATTAACAAAACAACTTTATCCCAAACCCCGACACCGGAAGTGACTACACTATCTCCAAATCGTAACAACTCTTTTATTAAACTTTATTTTTTTTATGCAATTAGTTTATAAAACAACCAACCAATCAACTTTTACAATTTCCTTTTTGATTAATGAAAGTTAGTAGCTAACCACAAACACTCCTCGTGGATACGATACTCGTACTTGCCCTATCTAGTTAAAAATAGAAAAGGTAAGGAAAATCTTTATTTTTGGCCGGGACTTCGACACCGGTCATAGGGCGATTTTGCAATAGGTGTAGCACCGGGTATGAGGTCAATTCGAAAATCAATGGAACGAGCGGGAGGAAGACCGGGTAGGTCTTCGGGAAAGACTTCGGGAAAGTCCCGAATAATTGGAATGTCTTTAACATTCTTTCCTTTGTCTTTTTCCTCCACAACATGGGCTAGGAAGGCAATGCACTCCTGACGTAAGCAATTCCGAGCTTTTGTGCAAGACAGGAGGTTGAGCCCTTTTGAGGGTCTCTCTCCATAGATTTTCAATGTGTCGCCGGAAGGAAGCGGAATACGGATGTATTTTTCGAAGCAAACAACTTCGGCACGAACCTTGGCAAGCCAATCCATGCCTACTATGACATCAAAACTACCCAACTGCATAGGTATGAGGTCGATTGGAAAGTTATGCTCATTAAGGTTAAATATGCAATCGCGAAGAACAGAATCAACGGAGACGGATTTTCCAGTTGCGACTTCAACAGTGAACGGTTTCGACAGTTTAGAGCGTGTATATTTTAGCAAGGGTTCAAAACTCACAGAAACAAAACTTTTATCCGCACCCGTATCAAATAACACAGAAGCATAATTTTCATTTATAAGAAACGTACCATTTACCACGTCATTGTCATTTTGGGCTTGGTGCACATTAATGTTAAATGCGCGTCCTCGGGGCATCGGCACTTGGACTGGGTTGTTGCGAGGGCATTGGGGGCTAAGATGGTTCGGGTCCCCACATTTGTAGCAAGCACGAACATTTATATTAATCGGAGGTCTTTGGTTACCGGATTGAGCCTGAGTTGGGTTACCTTGCTGTTTAAGACCACTTCGGCATACTGAGGCAAAGTGTCCATAACGATTGCAGGTCGCGCATTGAAGGCACGGGGAGTTGGATGGATGATGATATTGACAAGTGTTACATTTGGGAAAAGAACCGGTGTAGGGTTTCTTGGGTTCTTCATGATTTGGTGGGGTTACCATTGCATAATTACGGCTTTGAAACTTGCGTTTCTTGCCGTGGTTGGTATTTTTAGATGTGATTTTTGTATCTTTAGCTTCCTCGGGATTTTCAGAAATGGCTTGGTGAGCGGTTTTAGGGAAGCCCTTAAGAGACAAGGACCCGTCTTTTACTCGGTTATCGGATAACGTAGCTGCCAACCGGATGGCTCGTTCAAGGGAGAAAGGTTCGGCTACAGTAACTGAGTCACGGATGATAGAGGGAAGGCCTTTAATGTACTTGGCGATGGCTCGCTCGGTGGTATCAACCAAGTGAGGGACAAGGATGCTAAGCTGTTTGAAGCGGGTGGTATAAGCTAAGTTGTCACCACTAATTTGTTTAAGGTTCCAGAATTCTTCTTCAAGCTTTTGCATCTCATGAGGCGGGCAAAACTCTTCTAGCATGAGTTGCTTTACCTCCTCCCATGGCAGGGCTAAGGCAACCTCGTTTCCACGAGTGCTCCTTTCGCTTTTCCACCATTCGAGTGCCCTTGACTTGAAGACACCGGTGGCGCTGCGAGTTCGAAACTCTTGGGGACATTCACTGTTTACAAAAGTGAGTTCGATGCTATCGAACCATTCGAGCATTTTGGAGGCACCCTCATCACCCGTGAAGGGTTCGGGGCCACACGATTTGAATTGCTTATAGGTAAAGGATGAGGTTTTGGTGGCAAGGATTCGAGAATCCACCGAAGAGTTTGGGCTTGGGGTGGCGTTGATTTTTTTGACAATATCGGGTATGACTCGGGCCATTTGCTTAGCCATGAAAGCCACCATTTTTTTGTTAGAGCTTTCCTTGGAGCTCCGTTTTGAGTTGTTGAAACGAGAATTGTTAGTCATCTACAAGGTAGGTAAAGAGAATGATGAGACTTGTTCAATGTTGAAACGAGACTTTTATTTTATTTTATTTATTTTATTATTTTCTTTACACAAGTAGAGTATGAAAGCATATCACATGAGAGTAAGTTTGAAGTGTATAACCACACAAAAGTTTGTAAATTTTTTTTTTTTTGTTGGTGCTTGGATTATTGTTTTTGGGTGCGAGATTAACTTGCTTGGTGAATCCAAACTTGAAGGGAAGAAAAGATTGAAACATAAAATACATGAAATAGATTTGGTTGAGTTTGAATGTTCCAAAATGGAACTAAGACTATCCAACGTATTCAAGCGTCTCTTGAGTTTGGGAATCATGCTTTGGTTTAATAGGTTGGAAATCACTCATATCTTAACGGTGTAATTTCATAAAAACAATAATAGCGAATTGAAAGTCGTCACCAACGTAAGGGATTCACTCCTATTTTGGTGAGGTCGTTTCATGTGTGAATTAAGTATGAGTGTCTTTGTGGCGTTGTTTAACTTCACCTTAGGAAAGGTATATATTTTGTTTTTGACCAAGAGATAAAATGGGAAAAAGATTTAGGTAGAATTGAGTATTTTTGAGAATAAACATGAGACAAGTCAAATAAGGCATAAGTATAACTAATGGGAGTCCTTAGTTATAGTCTAGGTCAAACATGGAAGGTTTCCTAATTCCCTATAACTATGGCTCTGATACCAATCTGTCACACCCCAAACGATGGCGGAAACATCGAGGCGCGAGACGTGATAGATTGTTCAAAGACATCATAGCACCAATGTTGCGATATATTAATATTAAATTACTTCTTGTCATATAATCAAACTAGCCATACATGGTTCAAAGTAGAAATACAACATTTTGGAAGTTTCAAGTCTAAAATAAAACAAAACACAAAGATAGATTAAGCGTGTTTCTAAGTCCACCCTAAATAGATTTCTTGTTAGCTTCTCTAACATTTCCTGCAACATGTATAAAATATCCGTCAACACAAAATTATGTTGGTGAGCATACCGGTTTGATTACATAGCATAGTTATAAATAAATCTCAAATCCACATGTTTAAAGTATACCAAATTGTGTTTCATACTAGCATGCAAAGACTATAAATCAATCCAAAGTGTCCACTAGCGTATCCTTAACACCAAAGTGACTAAGGCCGTGTGCGTACCCTTATCACCGAAGCAAATAAGGTCGTAAAGAATAACTTAACAAAGACCCAACAATCAGGGCGGATGTGCTAGTCCTATAGCGCTATACTTGTTAAGGGAGGCTTGCAAAGTTAATGATAGATAGCTTGCATATGAATGTTTGCATGTATTCACAAATAGTATAACAAGTAAGCATGTTTAAAGGATTGAGTTTTAGAGTGAGTTTGATTGAATGTGTGATTTAGTGTGTTTAATAATGGATACATGTTGCAACCCAAATAGTGTTTAAAGCGTAAAAAGGGTATAGTATGACTCACGTTTTTGTGAAGTAATATCCACAAAGTGAGAAAATAAGCTTGAGAGAAGGAATCACCAAGGTCACCCTATATTGGTGAATAAGGTAAGTATAAGTATAAGAATTTGTAATTGATAGTGAATGAAAATATGCATATGAAAATACATAAAAGTATATACTACTTAGACACTTATTTGGACACTATTACTTGTGTGTGTTTTTCATGAGTGTTAAACACTCATTAGAAGCCCAAAATAAGGAATCATAAGATTAGTATATCGTACACCTTAACACATAATATTTAACCATGGATTGGGTTAATATTATGGTTCGGAGATAGTATTATATGTATATATATATATTATCAAGTATAGTCATGTATTGTCAAGCATGGAGGTATTATAACCTCAAGTGTTTCACCAATGCACAAAACCATCAACATAATTGATGATTCGGATGGTCATGAGTACAAGAAAGGAAATAAATAAAATGACTTCTTTGTTTACTAAGTAATCAAGTGAGGAATGGCGGAAATTTTAGTTGTAGAACCAAGGTCCTCAACATCACCATTTTTATACCATAACACAAGTCCTCCAACATAGTTATTTGGGAACATGGTTCGGTTCCACTCACTTCTTATTTATATATTACTTAGTGGTTTTAAGAAAGATATAAAAGAAGGCATATGAGCCATAAGTTTTTGGAATAAAACCTTAACACAAGTTATACAACATAATATTTGTTGGTAACATGGTTTGGTATGAATATATTCCGAGAAGCAAACAAAACAACAAAAAAAGAAGAATTAGTTTTATAAAGTTTTTAAGAGAAATAATCCTAACTTGAACCTCGAAATGGTGAGTTACCAAACTTTATTTACCTTGGCAAATATATGGTAAGTCCAAGAGGATGTTTCAAGTATTTAGGAAGAATAAATAATGAAAGAAGGAATTAAGAAAATCAATAAAGAAAATTCGAAAAAAGAAAAAAAGAAAGAAGAAGAAAGAAGAAAAAAATAAAAATTTAAAACTCACAAGTTGTTCTTGGAGATTTCTTGCAAAGAAAAGATGGAATTGTTAGATGGGTTGAGAAAATTTGAGAGAGTGTTTGAGGGAGAGAGTTTAGAGAGATGTGAGTGATTTAGGAGTGATTTGAGTTGGTATTTATAGGAGAGAATTAGGGTTTGGCATTAAAGAGGGTGGTTGGCCAAAGTTTCAAATGTGGCCCCTCAACTTATTTATTAGTTGTTTTGTACCATAAACTTAGATGTAAGTATGTTTTTGGGTAATTTTAACATAAGAACCATAGATACTTATAAAATCATATCTCGAAAGATATAAGTTTTGATATGTTGGTCGGTTTTGCGTTTAAATGTATATTGGAAGAGAGAAAAAAAAAAGTATTCCGACCATGATCAAGTACGTTGCAATGGATAAATAAAGAGCATGATTTTATAAATATATATATATATATATATATATATATATATATATATTTATATGGGACGTTACATTTGTTGAGTCAAGTTGAATCAAAGATTGTACTCCTTTTTCTACTTTTCTTTTAACCCTAATTTACCTTTATAGTAAATTTATCCATTTCTTTCTTTTACACCACACACATTTTCACTTTTACACCAATCGCCGGGAAACACCAAACGCCGGTCATCACCATGGTTGTCACCGGCATTTCAAAACCCAATGAACCACCACCACCACCACCACCACCACATTCTGAAACCCTAGATACCTCAAACACACATCAATTGCATCATCATCATCGTCATCAATGCGTTCAAACCCTTCAACAATCATACAAACACCCATCACCACCGCCAATGAACCTCCGGCGCCGTTCAAAACGGGGCAAGAAAGGAAGCAAACGAAGTATCAACTACACACGTAACTGGTTAACTAAGATCCTAACACTAACCGAGTCACTAAATCCGATACCTTTTATACCAAAAGCGTTAGATCTTCGTAAGCATGAGGATGTGTTAAAGCGATTAGGGTTATTTGAGTTTAGTAAAATCGAGTTTGATCGTAGCATTAGAACTGATCTTATTGTTCAGCTGATTGTTAATTATGATTCCAAAAAAAGATCTAGTTATGTGAATGGAAAGAGGATTTATGTTAATAGGGCTGATTTAGCTAGGGCTTTAAAGCTTGATTGTAAGGTGGATGAGGTTGATTTGGGTTGTGATGTGTATACTGATGAGGAGATTGGGTTTATTGAGGATTTTGTTTTTAACTGGTTGCTTTTGCATGAAGAGGCGTGGGTTATGCCGAAAGTGATTGTGAATTGGACTAGGTGTATTAGAGATGGGCATCCGGAGAAGTTGGATTCGGCGAGTTTGGTTTGGTATAAGGTTGAGAAAGAGTTGAGGCAAAAAGTTAAACTTGTTGATTCTTACTATGCATCACATTTGCAGTGTTTGATAAGGTCACAACATGGTGAGGTTTTTGAGGAAGATGACGGTGGCGGTGTTGATGAGAGTGAAGATGATGAAACAATGGTTGGTGTTGAAGAATGCAAGGAGGACGAGGATGTGAAGGAGATGGAAGAACTGGTGAACTTGAAGAACGTGTTGGGTGATGGTGGTGGTGTTGATGAAGAACACAAAGAGGAAGTATCTATAGTTAAAGAAGATGATGTTGAGGAAATAGTGTATCCAGAGGTTAGCAATGATGGTGAAACAATGGTTGGTGTTGAAGAATTGGAAGAGGAGGCTGGGAACGAGATGGATGAACTTGTGAAGTTGAAGAACGTTTTGGGTGATGGTGGTGGCATTGATGAAGAACACAAAGAGAAAGTATATGTAGCTCAAGAAGATGATGTTGTGTTGAACTTAGGATCAAATGTTGAGCAAATAATGCATCAAGAGGTTAGAAAAGATGATGAAATAATGGTTGGTGTTGAAGAATGCAAGGAGGAGGAGGCTGTGAAGGAAATGGAAGAACATGTGAACTTGTACAACGTTTCGGGTGATGATGTTGTTGCTGATGAAGAACACACTATAGTTCAGGAAGATGATGCTGAGTTGAATTTTGGATCAAATGTTGAGGAAATAGGGCATCAAGAGGTTAGAAAAAATGATGAAACAATGGTGGATGTGGAAGAATGCAAGGAGGGTGAGGTGGAGGATATGGAAGAACAAACGAATTCGAAGAACGTTTTGGGTGATGGTGGTGGTGCTGATGAAAAACACAAAGAGAAAGTGTGCATAGTTCAAGAAGATGGTGTTGAGTTGACTTTAGAACCAGATGTTGTGGGAATAGGGCATCAAGAGGTCAGAAAAAATGATGAAACAATGGTGGATGTGGAAGACTGCAAGGAGGGGGAGGTGAATGAGATGGAAGAACATGTGAATTTGAATAACGTTTTTAGAGTTGATGAAGAACACGAAAAGAAAGTATCTATAGTTGAAGTAGATGATGTTGACTTGACTTTAGAACCAGATGTTGAGGAAATAGTGCATGAAGAGGTTAATAAAGATGATGAACCAACGGTAGATGTTGAAGATTGCGAGGAGGAGGTGGATGAACAGGGGAATTGGAAGAATGTTTGGACTGAGCATATCTTGAAGCGTTGCCAAAGTAGTGGTTTAAATGTTTATAAAGAAATTAAGGATGAAGAGGTTGAAGACGATCAACCAATCGAGATTGAAGACGATCAACCAATCAAGGTTGAAGACGATCAACCACTCGAGGTTGAAGATGAACAACCAGTCGAGGTTGAAGACGATCAACCAGTCGAGGTTGAAGAGGAACAGCCAGTCGAGGTTGAAGATGATCAACCAGTCGAGGTTGAAGATGAACAACCAGTGGAGGTTGATGATGAACAGCCAGTGGAGGTTGAAGATGAACAACTAGTGGATGTTGAAGATGAACAAATTGAACAAGTGGAGATTGAAGATGATGAAGTAGAAGTAGACGTAGAAGGTGTGGTTGACAGGTTTGTTGAAGGTTTTGACATGGAGGTGAAATATGATTCGATGGATAGAGATGGATTGACTGGTAATTTTCTACAGGGAGTTCAAACATCTGATATTCCCTACGGTTCTCATGGGGCTTGTTCCATGGATGTATTTGAATCGAGAGACGATTCATTCATGCCTCATGATGGTTCATCTTTCTTTAATAACGGTGGTAAAAGAGCGATGAAGCCTGAAGAAGACATGCACCATCATGATGGGAACAGTAAAAGGTTAAAACCCAACGAAATGTGGGATCAGAAACAAAATGATTTTGGTTCTTGCATGGTGCAAATGGAACAATGGATGGAAAAGGCTAAGATGATTCACGCTTCAAAAGTAGAAAGTTATGTAAAGTCAAAAAGCTATCAGGAATCAGCAATGGATGATCTGCAAGGACGTCAACAGGTTCTGGAAATGATTGTAAAATTAAGGGATGAAGAGATAGCGAAAAAGAACGATGAGGTATTTCGGCTTGAACGTGAGCTTTATCTGATGGGGGATCTTTTAGCAGGTTATAGAAAGGCTTTGAATGATATGCGGTTTAAATTTTCAGAGTACAGAAGGCGTTGTGTCATTCAAGAAGAACCACTTTATAAGGATGCTGGCCCTGGTGGTCTGGTTCTGAGTACACGAGAACTAGAAAAACAACGGCTAAAACAAGAAGAAAACATGATGAAGTTGCAGACTCTGTTAAAGAGTTTTGAAGCACAGCATGTTTATCTATTGGAAATCCAAGGTGAACGAGCTTTAAAGATGGCCGAGAAATTGGTGTTTGTTGGGAATGAAGTTGAAAGACTCAAAGAAATAGCCACACAGCGCAAAGAGACTCAGAAGCCTCGGGATGAGCTAGAATTATCTACCAAGCCTGAAAAGAATCAGAAGGATGATGATGATGTTCCCGAGAATTATGCAAATATGGAAAGTATGCCTCCTGATGCTGATGTATCAAAGGTATGAACAAACACTGGTAGAGGGTTAAATTTAATAGGATGAGGAAATAAGTGAATAAGAAATTACTAAGTGCTTATTACAGAACAGTAGATGCGGCTGATTTGAGGATTGGGACTAGTGAAAACAGGTTTGGGCCATGTCGGGTTGATCTGCTTAGACTTTTTTTCATTTCAAATAGGGGTAACTTTACAGAAATGTAACCAAGTTTGTTAACTATTCCAAGTAAATACCTGAAAATTTTTTTGTCTTTCTAAAGTTACTGAAGTTTATTATATGTTCCAATCCAATGTAATAAATTCGTTTGAATTTTTTAAAATTTAGTTGGGCAAATGGAACGAATAATGATCATTAATCATGTAAACACACCTATGCATATTCATCCATTTAGGGTGGTTAGCAAAACTTGATCGAACGTAGTTTGAAAACAACATTTGTGAACTGAAACTAGAATCATTTTGACAGTTGATGCTTCATCTGTTGCAGGAAAAAGGAGGCAGTGAAGAACACTGATGGTTTAGCGCAGGCTTTTGTGTATAAAAGATGGTAGTTACTGCTGGTATATCTTGCTTTTGTTTCGCACCCTTATTAGGTGGCGAATAATACTGATGATTTTGTGCATGGAAGATGGTAGTTTTTAGTGGTATATCCTCCTTTTGTTTTATTGGTAAACACAGTATCTAATGGCAGCAGGGTTTTCTATTAATTTTCTTTTAAACTGCATCTTTTTAATGACTCATTGTTTAGTCTATTAACAAGACACACTAGGGAGCGGGCAAGAGGTCGTCCTTAGCAAGGACAGTAACACGCCTTAGCAAGCATAAGTAAACCAAACAAAATTCATGTATGATTGAAATAAACAAAACCATCCAAGAAAACAAACATATTTTGAAGAGCATTATTGCTTCAAATCCTGCAAAACTAATTCATATAACCATAGATCAACCGACTCCCTATACATGGTTTTAAGCATACATCAAGGAAAAAGTTGCACATAACCAGTTGCTACCGCGATACCTAATATGACTACAGGAGGTAAAAGCACGAATGCTCCAATCGTGGCAAAGAAATTTGTATCGTTCCTCTGTGACACTTCATTTAGATATGACTGCCTTCTTATATTTCTCTTTTGTGACACGGTTAAAAGCTTTGGTACCTTCATATTTTTCCCCAGTCGCATGCTAAAATCATCGTCCCTGTCACCTACCAACTCAACCAGCTTTTCACGGATTGTAAGTTCTGCATAGTTTTTATCACTTCCATAACCTGGCAGCAACAAAATGTATGTGTCAATTTAGATCCATAAACATATCATCAAAGTGTATACAATAATCATATTCATATACAAATGGTTATTGGCATACCACTAGGAGATGTACTTGTGAGCTGTCCCAAGAGATCAAGCTGCGTGCGGGCAGAAGCAGAAGCTGAAGGTGAAGCTGCTGCTTAATAAAAAGTATGAAACCAAGTTAGAACCTAATTCACGATGCGAAAGTAAAAGTTGGATCTTTGAAGCTTAGTCTAAAAGTTAACTTGTATTCATATGACTTTGCGATCGTGAATTTGTTCATATAGAAGCAATGTAACAATATGTTCTTGTAAAGCTCGATAAATGATTCATATGTGCTGCTTATAGATTAAAAAAGACAAAATTTTAGCTTCAAGGGCCATATGAACTACTACAAGTGCATCATTTGACACAAACTTATAGAAGATTAACATGTTCAAATATTCAAACTCATAGCTCAATTCGACGGTTAGGACTGTTCAATTGATGATCAGATTTGAAAACTCAGACCCATTCCAATCCATGATCTAATTTGTGCAAATACAGGTTAACTGTATGATGCTCACATGAAACCATATCACGCATCAGAAGCGTCACATACGCATCATACACATCAACTACAGCAATGCAATCACATAATCGCATTATGCTCTTGCTCGTTTCAGTGATAAAATATCAAAGCCCTTAAAACAGTTACATGTATTCATTCTCAAACTTCTACATTGCTAACATTAAAAAATTTCAGTTCTCAAAATCAAAATACTCTTATTTATCCACATAACCTAGAGACATGATTTATATGCACAATAAACAATTAATTAATTAATTCTCCCATAGATGCAGTTCAACTCGCTTTGCGAAGATAAATTTCAATTGTTATTTACTTTATAAAATCAATTTGTTTTGTACTTCAATAAAGTAAGTTCCATATATATATACCTGAACTGTTACGCCGATCATCTTCTCCATCTGTACCTTTTTCCGATAAAGCGGCCACTGTTGATGAAGGGGAAGTGGAGGTGAGTTTGGTTTGATGAGGAAACAGAAATGAATGATTGTGATGGATACAAACCCTGTAGCTGTTCATCAATGCCATTTCCCCTTTCACCACCACCACCACCTGGTTTTTGCATTTCTTGTATGTTCATATTTTGCTCAATTGTCCTTTTGCTGCTTTTTGTGTGGGTGTTATCTTGTTGGGAACACATTTTATATGGGCCACAAATAATTCAATACAAATTATTTTTCCATAAGCTTTAAACTTATTAGCTGCAAAGTGGTGTGACGGTAAAAAAATTTTGGTATGTATGGCGGTTCGTGAATGTCTTGCGTGTTGTGCGAGACATGTTTGCTACTTGTTTTTGGTTGCTGGTTTATAAGGTGGCAGTCGCTGATTTTCTACTAATTGAGAATTTGTATCTATGCACGTGATGTAACATGACTGTAACATTATTACATGCGTTGAATCTGTGACGTTAACGTATAGTGTCCGCACATGACGCACCATATAAAAAATACTGAATTTTGCTTCTAGTAATACTAATACCCACAAAATATTTTTGTTTATAGTCAATTTACTATGTCACAACAGCAGATGCACTCGTTATAGCCCATGATATAAGGATTCGAAATCAAAACAATAAATGTATTTAGTATTGTCTATGATAAAAGAAGTATATCTTGGAAATGTTGACAAAAAAGAAACGAAAGAAAACCATACATTTTGTTTCTTTAAAAATACAATTGTTTCTTTAATAAACCTAACAAACGAAATTTATCATAGAATATTAAAATTATATAAAAATAAAAAAAAACAACTTAAAAACTAAATTACCTATGTTTGAAAAAAATCAAATGCAATTTATCATATGTATCTCTTAACATAAACGGTAAAATCAATCGTAATGACAAATTTTGAAGGCATTTTGATCCATTCTTTGTTAATATTTAATAAAATAATAACTAGAGTTAAGTGATAAAGCTTCAAACACATATAAAACTGTTGTTTATTTTTTTATTTTCGTATAGTTTTTATTATATCTTTATCACTTTTGATCATTTTATTATGTGAACCCACTTAAAAAATAATACAATATGTAGCTCAATTAAGTATATAAAACACATGATATATCAAACTTCCCTAAATGAAACGTTTGCTGTGGTAGTAATATTAAATAGGCTCGTCTTTTTAAAATTAATTTAACGATATAAGTTTTTTTTTTCTATACTAATAAAAAAATGAATTTTTATCAGATTGTTTTTCGCAATTAGTTATCTAACGCATTGTCATATCACAAATCAAGTGTTACTCTATTAAACCTTTTCGCTTTAAAATTCATTTTTAATAAATATTAATTAAAATTTAATTTTGTCAAATTTTCCACATTTGCTAATCATTTATGACATTCAAAAATTTGTAGCATTATCATAATTTAATGCTTTTTTAATGGAACTTATACTTTAATTCCGATTAGTTAGTACTATTAGTATATCTATCTGTTGACGAATAATTTTGCTTTGATTGTTATTTTTTTATTTCTTGTAATAATACTTATTTATTTACTCTTAATCTTCTGATGAAAACATGAATAACACAATATTAAATTTAATATTTTATTTTTTAAACCCACGATTTTCTATCTTAGTTATTAAACAAAGACCTCCAAAAAAATTCAGGTTTAGAACATACATCACCTTACCTTCAACTGGTTAAATTGACATCCATCAACTCTATTTATGATTTATTAGTAAATTACAAATTATTTCTTTAGTCGTATAGTAAATGCAGATTGTCTTCTTTGTCTTAAAAGAATTATAACGTATGTTTTTATCAGAAAACTTTTGCACGTTTTCCGGTCATTACAACTATTTTTGGTGTTCACGTTTTTTCTAAGGTAAAGGTAAAATTAATCATTTCATACAAAAATTGTGTAGTTTTCATAAGTTTGTTTTTCTTTTAATTTTTTTTTTTTCACTTTTATATATAGATTTTTCTAATTTTATAACTATTGCTTATTTGTTTTATAAAACTTTAGTTATTATATACTTATTTATTGTCGTTTGCTTAATTAAGTTATTTACTTTTCTCATTTTATAACTTTTATAAATTTTGGTTAGTTAAAAACTACTCAAAGGAAATATGATGATGATTTGCATTTTTATATGTTGCTATAATTTTGGTATTTTGCCAAATAGTCATTTTACATTTAAGTTAACAAAATAGTTAAAGATAACTAGCGAAGGTTGTTTCAATTAAAAGATGGGAAGTTTGCGTAAAATAATTTCATTTAACACATGTTAGGTTGAGAATAATAATTTTAATAAAGTTTATTTTCTTTACCGGTCAAAATTCAACTTTGTTGGCATCTAGTTGTCCGTCATTAAAACTCTTTAATACTGTTAACTTTTTTCAAATTTCAAATCAATGTTTTAGGGTTTTATTCGAGATGTGGAAACAAGTCGATTGATGTAAATATTACCTCGAATTGGTGCGCTTCAAACGACCGTTAAGTATTTTTAGCGACAGACCACTAGAGGCCAACAAAGTTAAATTTGAGACCACTGAATGAAATAAATTAAGTTGAGGTTATTCTTAACCAATAGACGTTAGTTGTTATTATTTTAGGCTAATTTATCAAGAAAACTTAATTATTTTAGGCAAAGTGTTACAATCTCAATTATAAAACATAATATAAATATTATTTATTTATTATATATCATGTATCTAATTAAAAAATAATCTATATTTTATATCTCAAGCTGTTTTGAGGTATTAAATAAAACTTTTAAAAGGAAAATGATTATATAAAATAACATGCATCCGCATGAATTTAACAATCTCCTGCCAATCCAATCCGCATTAATTTTATTCTATAATAAATCCAAACCATATCTTATTTTATGAATCTGTCCAACAACATTACGCTTAACAATCAATTCAAATTTCACAAGTGTGCATGCATGAACCTTGGTATGATCGATAGATAATTCGGTAATGAAAACAAGATATAATTATATAACAAACAAAACTTGTAATAAAGTTAGAGGTTGATCATGAACATCAACACATCTCTAAGGTTGCAATGACCCATTAGCATCCTTAGATGATGTTCTCTTTACATATTTCCTAGCCCATACATGCTTCCCATTGATATAGTATTTCGACTTCCCATCGGTGCCATCTCTATCAACCACAACGCTAACCATGGAAGTTGAGCGAGCCACAATCCTAGCGAAGAGTGGTTGGTTCTCTGGTTCGACCGGTTGCATGAAGATGCTCTCAATGAAATCCCCGTACATTCTAATCGTATCAAATAAGATGTAGAAAGAATAAAGAAAACACGTTAACATAAAACATTAAAGGGGTAACTTTACAGAACAGTATTTAATATAACGAGAAATTTATATATAAATAAATTAAATACCTAGTGAAGTAGTCTTTAACTTCATTTTCAGAAATTGGGTACCCTTTTGAAAAGGTTAGAAAAATGGTCCGATTTTCTTGTGGTATCTCCTCTTTTGATTCTCTTACGACACATGACGAATTGCCACGAGCATACAAACGATCGATAAGTAAGTTTCGTTGACGTGAATCTTCTCCGTTAGCAATATACTTGTCGGGTGTAACGTAACAAAATCCATTACCATTAACCTCATGTGGAGCATGTAACACCAAAGGCTCACCACACCTTGTGAATCTTACCAAGATGTCATGAAATGCCTTGGTGGATAACTCATTCGCTACGCGAGTCACCTCATCAAAAATCAAGTCCCTATCGCGATAAAGATCATCTAGAAGCATGCATTTCTTATCAAGTAAACATTGAAGCATTGATATGTCATAGCTTCCTTCGGAAACAAACTTGTTGGATTTTTTTGCCAAGAGCTTGAGGCATATCACGGCCTCATCAGCGACACGATCGATTAAATCAGGGGTTAAAGAGTTTATAATGCTTTCAACCAAATTCTTTGATGTGTAACCTTCTCTTTCAAGCCATAAAAGAAACCCCATCACGAGTATCGACTGGACAACTTCGCGATGGAGAACAACAAGCAAAATGGTTAACAAAGATCGGTCTTTTTTGTAAAAGAGATGATAATCTTCCTTCGAGATCGACGAAAATGAATTCGTCAATGGAAAAAGTGCAGGTTGATTTGGTGATACAAAAATATCAGACATTTTTTGATGAGTGAGTGTTAACTTAGAGGTGAATTGAATGTGTGAATTGTTTTGTTTATGCTGCATGAATTTATAGACAAGGTAAAGAGTGTTAAAGTGTTGTGTTTGAAAGATGAAGTTAATTAAACCTCTAAATGGCGCAATTTTAAAGTTTTTGAAATCAAGGCAAATATGTTATAAAAAACATTAACAAGTTTGGTATTGAATAATAATAATTTTATTACTTGTTACAGTTAAACTAAAAAGATTTGGTGATTGAACATATTAAATGTGTATTATGTGATCACCTTCTATTTCTTTTTGTATACCTGAGTTTACCAAAATCTAACCATTTGAAACCTAAACTTTAAATTCGTTTGTTTGAAGCCTGACTTTTCACTTTTGTTTCTTTTTGTATACTTGAGGCTAACTCCGTTAGCCGGTACAGTTAACAGCCCTTCCCCATGAGGGGTAACTTCGTCATTTCAAGTCTCTCTCTCTCTCATCCCTCTATTAAATACCACTATCCAAACCATTTACACACACCATCACCAACATTCTCTCACACTCTCTTTCATCTGTATGTCTTCCTCTTCTTCTTCAAACCCTAGGATGAACCCTAATCAAGATGTGGCTGTGGTGTGTTCATGTGGGTCTGAGACTACAATTCGTACCTCTTGGACGCCAAGAAATCCAGGCCGGAAATTTCATTGTTGTGCTCGAATGGTTAGTTGATTTTCATCTTCTTCTTCATCTTGATAGTTGTTTGACCATATTCCTTTTAACAGGGGTCAAGTTGTGGTTTTGTGAGCTGGGCTGAAGCTGGTTTGTCCCCAAGGTCTAATGATATCATAAATGGTTTGCTACGATCCAACAACAGTAAGCAAGAAAGGATAAGGAGGTTGGAGATTCAACGTAGAAGACTTTTGATTTCTCTAGGTTTTAGTTTGGTTTTGTTTGTAATCTGTGTCATGTTTAAGTGATCTAAGTATGTTATGTTTTTAGTTGGGTATTTTGGCTGAAACAATGGTAACAAGTTTGGTGTCTAATGTAATGCTATGTTTAAGTGATCTAAGTATGCTAGTGGTTATGCAGTAGTTTCCCTTTTTTTGGTTTTCTATGTAATGGGTCACTATCATTGTATTTTGCAGTTTGGTATCTAATGATAGTGGTATTTTGGATGAAACAATGGTAACAAGTTTGGTGTCTAATGTAATGCTATGTTGGTTGAAATAAAGTTTGTAAACAAGTTATATAAAACATGTTTCAACACACATAAAGTACCAAAAGTGCAGGTAGGTAAATATTCATAAAACAAATCCAAGTCATTAAACTACCTGCCATTGTTCAAAACACATACCCATAAAACAAAGAAACATACTTAGAGCATTGTTCAAAAGACATCCCATAAACAAAGAAAACATAGTTCAAACAAACCCATGAAATTACTGACTTGCTCTTGGTGCATTTTGTGAGACTGGTTGTGAGGATCCCTGACCTTCTGATCCATTAGGAGCTGATCCCTGACCTTTGCATGTCCTCTTGTTGTGTCCTGTATTCCCACATATCCCACAAGCCACAGAATATCCTTTCTTGAGCATCTTACCATCTTTAGCCAATCTCATTTCATCCAACTCCACAGCAGACTTTCTTCTTTTCTTCTTTGGCCTCCCAACTTGAGTATGATGCTTAGGGGCAGTTAATCTTGTTGGGCAACTTGATGGCCTCCACATAAGTCTTCCATTCATTGGTTGAAGATTGTGATTGTATACTTCCTTCCAAGTTTCAAGCCAATACAACTTATTCATCCATGCTTCAGGAATTGATTCATGTTCATCACCATTATCACCCCTTGACAAATCCCATATGCATGCCACAGCATGCTTACAAGGCATACCTGTAATCTCCCACTTCCTACATACACATGTACGGTTAACCAAATCAACACAAACCTGATCCTGCCATGGCCCACTTACCTGATACTTTCCACCTCCTGCCAAGATCACCTTGTATTCAGCAGCCAACTTCTTTATGACTTCAAAGTTCTTAGTTGCAGCTGGTGTTAAGGGTCCTGGACTATTTGCAATCAACTTATGAACACCCACTATCCTTTTCAACATGTACTCTCTGATATACTCTAAGCATGTGATAATGGGCTTATCTCTACCCCCCACCAGTTGCTTATTAAATACCTCACAAAGGTTATTCAATAAAATATCAGTATTTGCCTTTCCTGTATCACATGTTATTAACCAGTTAGTTACACATGTTCTTGTTTAATTAATAACAAAAACATCCAAGAAACATACCAGTAAAATGTGATCTACTCCAATGTTGTGGTGGGATTGCTTTTAACCAATCATACAAAGCTGCATCTTGTTTCCTTACTGTTTCCATGTGGTGTTCAAATTGTGGCACTGTTGTTGCACTTGCACACTTCCACAACAAATCCTTGAACATGCTTCCTCTCCATTTTAGTTTCATATTTTCATGGATGTGTCTGAAGCAAAACCTATGGTCAGCATCAGGGAAAACATTTTTCACTGCAGGAAGAATCCCCTGCAAATGAGACAATTACACCAATAAGTAGCAGATCTATAGATAAAACAAAACAAGTAAACATTACCTTTTGTCTATCACTTATGAAAGTGAAATTTAAACCCTGTTGTAGATCTAGATCATCACCCAGAATTTCCAAGAACCAAGTCCATGAACTAATGCATTCTGACTCCACAACTGCATAAGCAACTGGGTAAATGCCATTGTTGGAATCAACTCCAACTGCAGTCAAGATCTGTCCTGGATAGGGACCTTTCATGAAACATCCATCAAGTCCTAAAATGTTTCTCCCACAAGCTTTGAAACCAGCTTTCAATGCACCAAAACATACATAAATTCTTCTGAACTGCCTGATTGAACTACTAGGGTCACATTCCCTTTCTACATCTAACTTGACAGTGGAACCAGGGTTGGATCTCAAAAGCTCATCACAGTAATCCCTCAGTAGTCCATACTGAGCCTTGTAATCACCTTCCAACTTCTCAATGGCCATTACCTTTGCCCTAAACACCTTTTGATAAGAGATCTGAACCTGATTCTTCCTTTGAAGTAGATCTTGTAGTGCCTTGACTGGTATAGCAGGATTTGCCTCAACTAAAGGTTCCAATTCCTTAGCAATTACAGAAACAGTGTAAAGCCTCACTTTTCTTGTTTGCAAGCATGTATGTTGATCTTTAAAAGTCTTCACAACAAATAATTCTTTTGTGTTGTTCCTTGATACATGTAGGGCCCAAGTGCAAGTGGGAGTTGGATATCTTTTTTTTTGTTTTTTCTTTAATGCACTACCACCAACCACATTAGATGCTTTACCTTTTAAAGATTCTTGGTTGTGATTGGACCCACCAGGTTGTGAAGAATCCCCAAAAAGCCCTTTAGTACAAACAGATGGGTTAACACCTTGACATACAGCACGAATCACTAAGGGGGAACTTTTGGTAAATACTAGTTGCCTCCTTGTCTCTAAAGCTACACCAGAAACTAAATCTCTAATTTTTTGTTTGGTTAAAAAAGTTTGACCAACATAGAAGGGTGAACCTGAAACTGCCTTCCAACTTTTGTTACTCCTGTTAACCTTTCTAATTGCCCTCTTCATTGCATGATCATTATCCTCATCACTTGCACTATCAAAGTTGTCTAAATCAATCTCTGCATTATCATTTTGATCAACCACATCATCTTCATTAGGCATGTCATCTTCATTCATCTCTACATTAGCTCTATATATTTCCATGTCCACTTCAACATTCTCCAAGATGTTGTCTTTGTCTATAATGTAATCAGAATCATCATCAGAACCCCCTTGTTCATCATCAACATGTTGTTTTTCACCATTCAGATTCTGTTGAGTTTCATCTTCTTGTTCACTTTCATCTTCATCAGTAGAGTCCCCTTCCTCATCTTCTTTTTCACTTTCAGCTTCAACTTCTACCTCATCATCATGTTGTTGATGATCTTGAACTCTATACTCATTAATAAATTGCGCCAGAAAGTCTTCATTATTTAGAAGTAAATCTTCCACATGCTCATTCATAAAATGTTGTTGATGGTTTACTTGTTCCATATTCCCCTCCATGTTACAATTCATACCTTCATTAACTTCTTGGTCAACATTAACTTCTTGGTTACCTTGTGCCACTACATTCACCTCTTCCACATTAACATCCTGGTTACCTTGTGCCACTACATTAACCTCTTCCACATTAACATCCTGGTTACCTTGTGCCACTACATTCACCTCTTCCACATTAACTTCTTCCTCGTACCAACCTAACTGTAATTGTCTTCTACATTCACTTGTTGTAACATCAGAGGGCCCAACATCATCTATCTCCTCAATAACCACTTTAGAACCCTGATCAGGTGACTGGAAATAAGTATTCAACTTTGTTTCCTTGTGCTCAATATAAACTTCCAAGAGCTTAAACTTATGAACATATTGCAACAGATTAAGGACATCTTTGTCATTGCCTAGAGCTCTTAAACCATAATCTAAGTCCATATATGGAATCTTAAACTGGTAGTATACTACCTCATCACTTGGATAACCTAGTTCCTTAATCATACAATCAACATCATGCACAGAAAACACATCATGATCAACCAAATCCACGTACGCAACTTTACCCCTAACATATTTTCTTCCTGGGAAGTTGACAAACTCTCCACCATGATGAATTTCAAGCGTGAATAGGCTAGGTTCATTAGCTGTCAAAAAAATGAAATTTATACAACATTATGAACAATGTAAAACCATTAAACAAGAACACAGTTAGGTTGATTTTAGCTGTACAAAACTTGAAATTGATACGAGATTTTGAACAACAATGTAAAACCATTAAACAAAAACACATTTATGTTGATTTTAGCTGTATAAAAACTTACCGTATACTTCCGTTGGATCAAACCCTAGATCATCAAACTGACGAATAGCCCATATTGTATACACCATCTTCAACTTATTGTTTAGGCAATATGTGAAGAAATTAAAGATAAGACACAGGTTTGGGTTTTGAAGGTGAAAGGTTTTTCTCAGAAATGGATAATTAGGGCTTAATCTTTTGGAGGGAAATGGTATTTAATAGAGGGATGAGTGAGAGAGAGGGATGAGAGAGAGAGACTTGAAATGACGAAGTTACCCCTCATGGAGAAGGGCTGTTAACTGTACCGGCTAACGGAGTTAGCCTCAAGTATACAAAAAGAAACAAAAGTGAAAAGTCAGGCTTCAAACAAACGAATTTTAGGTTTCAAATGGTTAGATTTTGGTAAACTCAGGTATACAAAACGTAATTTACTCAATATAATATTATATTGATATTGATGTATCACGTATAATACACCTATTCGCTATTCACACTTAACTAGCACTAACATTTTATTGGAAATTTTCTTAGAAATTTTTATTTTTAAACAAATTTTGTCATCATGCCTCTCCATCAAAGATTAGTTAATTTTCATAACAAATCATTCGTTTAGTATTTACTAACAATCAGTTCAGTAACTAGCTAAAGTTAAGGGTGGCAGTTGAAACTTACTCAAACTTCAGGGACTACACTTGTACTTTTAAAATATGAACGCTTTTTGTTCAAGTTCCACTTAAAACATAATAAGCAAGGGTGCGTTTCTTCCTATGGCCCTCGTTAAACCAACTCTTATATTATATATATTTCTAATTTTGAAGGTCGGTGATTTCAACCTTCACAATTACAAGTATATCCTCAACTCAGCTTTCTAACTTAGTCATTTTAGTTAGTAAATTTTACACTTCAAACTCTTCAAATAAACTTTGACATATTTACGACATTGACCTCTTATTTTATTTTGACAAATTTATGACTTTAACTCTCTATTCTATTTAGATATATTTACGACTTTGACTCTTCAGTTTTTACTTATTCATCATTTTTATTCAACTTTAACATATTTATGACTTTGAAACTCTCATTATACTTTGACATAATTTACTACTTTGGCTCTCCGACTTTGACATTTAAGTTTAGATGTATCGCGTCTTTTATATGTGACACATTACAACTTTACATTGAGGTGACAAACATGAGACCCAGTCGTTGTAACGCGGGCCCGACACTTAAACCTAGTTTGAAACTACAATATAATAGAAAACAAAATCATATTCAAAATCTATATAAATCTGAGTCTATATCTATACTACCTGATAAATAATAATAGTGTTAAATGAATTGTGGCGTGTCCCACCTATCCATGACCCCGTAAATTTATTCGCTTGGAACGGAAAATCCTGTCGGAAATCTGAACCCAACACCACATGAAAATTCACGAGTTGACATGAACATGGGTTGTTTGACCCAATTTTTCAACGTTTAAAAATTTACACAAAATGATACTTTAAATTTACTATTTTATAACAAAAATACAAAAGTGTATAAAAGAATTATATTATAGTAATCAAATCTTATGTCAATTTTTCTTTGAAATATTGAAATAAAAACCCAACAAATTTAATTTATGACATTAATTATTTAAAACATAAAATAAGTTATAATGATTAAATGAGTCAACGCATGAGCCGTTTGAGTTGACCCGTACACGTCGTGACTAGCTAAATAGGTTGGCGGGTTCGATAAGAAACTAAGTTGAGCCCTTATACAAATTAACCCTAAAATTTGATGTTATGTTTTGATCGTGTTTTCGTGTGGTGTCAAAAATTCAATTACTAATAGACAACTTAAGGTAAGGATTCTTTCTTGGGTCTTAGAAAATTGGTTTTGTCGCGTCTATCTCCTATTAAGAAAAATAATGATAAATTAATATATAATTTTAGTATATAATATAAAGGAATAACTTTCTTTTTTTTTTCTACTGGTCTCAATTATCGAATTGGTTAGTAACAGTTCCAAGTTATTTTTAGCATTTTAGCAACCAACAGGTTGTTAAAAAATTTTAACGGCGTTAACTTTTTTTCGAATTAAAGCCCGATGTTTTAGTGCTTTTGATCGGAAGAAGAATACTAGTCGACTGATATAAAAATTATTTCTAAACGACGCTCCGAACGATAAATTTTTACATCTGATTGAAGCATCGTTGGGTTTAACACCTGACTGAAGCACCGTTTCATTATTCAGAATGTCATTTCAAGGTAACTTTTACATCAGTTGACTCGTATTCCCCTTCCGATCAAAAGCCCTAGAACACTGGTTTGGAATTCGAAAAAAACTTAACACCGTTAAAAATATTAACAATGGTATGTTGGTTGTTAAAGCGATAAAATTTGAGACCGTTACCTGCCAATTCAGTAGTTGAAACTGTTAGAAACCAAAAGATGACAGATGAGGTTGTTTAATATCAATAAACCTAATATAAACTAACTATTATTAGGAAAAAGAATTTATGAAAATGACCTCGTTAAGGAAAATACGAGAAAATTAGGAGGGAAATGTAACCAAATAAGAGAGGAATGATCTATTTTATTTTATTTTACTAGGTTTAATACCCGTGTGTTACTATGCCTGGCAAAACGGGCGGGTCGGGTCGGGTTTGTTCACGGGTCAAAAACGGGTCCGGGTCAAGATGGGTCCGGGTCAGAATGGGTTGATCTAAAGACGGGTCATAACGGGTCGGGTCAGAACGGGCCAAAGTCATGACGGGTCGGGTCATGACGGGTCAAGTAAAAAAAAATTCACAAATCTCTTTTTTCCAACAAAATAAAAATATGTAACTATAAACATAGCCCATAATAACAATTTTTATGACATATAAATTTGTGCTATAAAATTTGCATAAACTTTGTTTAGAAAATACAATTAACTCAGTATAGTTTTATATATTTGAAGGGGCAAAAAAGTTGTTGCAAGAAAGAAAAAATACATCAATTTTATAATAATATCTTTATAAATAAAATAATAAAAAACCAAATATTGTTAGGTTTCCATTCAATCCTTAAAACCATCTCTGTTTAATATCTTCAAAAACCGAAAAAAAAGCTCTCTCTCTCTCACTCTCAAATCAAAATTGTTCGCTCTCCATTCAATCATTAAAACCAGCGAATTCACCATTCCAAAATCGATCCCAACAGTAGCGATACACCAGTGCGACGACCACGATGACGACTACGGGACACGGCGGTAGATGGTGAGCAGTGACAGCTGCGGCGGCGGCGGCGGCGGACTATGACGGTGATCGGAAGACGACCGGACTACCCATTGTAACCCATCTTCAGTTTTACTCCAACCCATCCTGACCCGCCGTCAGATTCACTTGTGTCTAGGTTAACCCATCTTGACCCGTTCTCAGATTTCTCCATGTCCAAGTTGACCCGCGTGTTTATTATGACAGACCCATATGAACCCAAAACTTAACATACGGGTTGACTTTGCCAGGTCTATGTGTTACACACGGGTTAAATAGTAATATTTATAAAGAAATTATAATTATTATATTTAACAATTTCGTAAATATATAACATTTAAGGAGTTGGCTCCATCAACTTGCATGGTGAAAAATTTAGCTAAATTTTACCTCCCAAACTTCCTATTATAGAAAAAAATTCCTCCAAAAATTACCCCCTAAAAGTTTGAATTATTAGATAGATTAACTAGATTTAATACATGGTTGTGCGGTCGGGTCTCGCGTACGTTGACTTCGTCACATGCATTAATAAAATAGGCTATGTCTCGTATATTATGATGTAAAATCGTAATATGTAATATATTAATAGAAAAACAATTATTCAAACTTAAATATTAAAACGATAACCAAGTCAAATCGAAAAGGTTACGTGCAAAAAGTTAAAAAAGGTGTTTATAAAAAGACGAGTGGCAAGATTATAATTACAACAACTTGGATACTAAATGTGCAATACTATTATATAAAATAATTTAACTATGGATATTGGATAGTTATTATACATTAACTGACTTTCAATTCTTATTTTTATATGTATTCAAAGATTTATTATTTATATTATATAGTTATATATTTTCTAATTGAGAAGGTCGGTGCTTTGGATCGGCTAGTCATATGACGTCATGTTGCGTTTTAATTTTTATTACTTTAACGTATTTATGGTTTTAATATACGACTTTTAACGTATTTAAAGTCTTAATTCCCGACTTTCATTAATTGTCATTTTAGCCCCTAATGAGTTTTGAATTTGATTTCTTATCTTTACTTTGACATATTATACGACTTTAATATTATTATCATTTTGACATCAAACTTTTAATGTTTTATAGTTTTTTTAATATGTGACACATTATTACGGTTTTGCGTCGTGACGTACGAGACATAAGACTTTTTTTAATCAATGCATGTAACGAAGTCACATACGAAAGACCCGACTGCGTGACCCAGCCTCTGCAACGCGCGACCCTGTCTTAAAGCTAGTTTATGACTAAAGTTTACGTTAGAATAAATATTCATATGCATCCATGAAGTTTGTCGATTTTAATCATTTGTTCTCTATAGTTTTAAAATATCATATTTCTCTTTTATGTTTTTATTTTGTCCCCATTTGCATTAAAATAACAAATTTTATTAAATTTTTTAATTAACTTTTTGCACAAATAATCAGAAAAAATTTCTCATTTTCATTTAAAACTGTTTTTTATAAAAATAAATACCTATTTTTCTAAAGTTGTTAATTTTTATTAACATGCTTTTTAAATCGTTTACCTTTTATACTTTTTATTTAAAACACTCAGTTTAGTCCATTATGTTTTTAAAGCGGTTTTTAAAGCACATTTTGTATAAAAGCATTCATGTTTACAAACAGTATTTTCTAAGACCCATTAGTTTTATAAAAGTCTTTTTGAAATCATTTGAATTATAACATAATTATATAACCTTCTAAAGTAAAGGTCGGTGGAGAAACCCACCAAACACTTCTTGACACATGTCATCCTCCTATTCGTCTAAAAAAATTGACTTTATTTTCCAGAATTTGAGTTGATAACTAAATTTTATTTCAACATGATTCTCAAACAATGACTTAGACTGGCTAGCCACGCTGCATCTCCTTGGGCCGAACCGGCTGGCCACACTGCATCCTTGTGCCGAACCAAGGCCTCAAGTTCGAGTTCCTGCAGTGGACACTTTTTTTTTTGCCAACATGGTTGATTTTTAAAACTTTGTTTTTCGAATGAGTTGTTTTTTTCTTTATGTTTTATTAAAATTTTAAATTTCTTATGAAATTTTATACCTAACGACGTTTTCATGAACGTAATTCGTGTAACGAAGTCACAAATGCTAATGTGACCATCCATTGTAACGCGGGGACACCACACTTGGTTATTGTTTTTGAATTGGTTATCGTTTTAACCTCCAACTTTTTATATTTCTTCGTTTTTTAATATGTGACACATTACGGCTTTACACCGTGACGTACGAGACATGAAACTTTTTTTATCAACGTATCTGCCGAAGTCACGTATATGAGACCCGATCGCGTGACCCGGTCTTAAATCTAGTTGTATACTAAACTTTTTTTTTGATGATATACTTTGTACCTACAATGATACACTCAAAGCCCAAAGGCTGTACAAAGTCAAGAAACCAAATTCCAATTACTAGTTTGAGCGCAATTAGACAACTTTAAACCGAAACTTTAACACCCAACCACATCTTCCACTGCAACGTACTCATCGTACAACCTTCAAATTTTCGAACATTTTTGTGTTAATTACTCGAAACTTATAACTATAAAACATAACTAAGCATCCTTTAATCCAATTAAAACTAATTAACAAAAAGCATTCAAATGGTAAATAAGTGATTATATATATTGTTTATGTATAAGTAAGATCGAGCATATCAAAACACGTTTAAGAAAGATATAAAATAAATGGGTGATAATATTTTTTAGACGTGTACGTTCATGGTCACATTAAGAAATAAAAAACTTAAGGCACACATTTAAACGAAACAAGCCTACGAAATTTACGTTTATTTTCCAATCATATCACGTTGCGTAATATTTTTAAATAGAAATAAATTTCCATAGAAAGGGAAAGAGTGAGACACATAGGGTACATATAGAGATAAAAAGTCAAAAATACAAGAAGTACCGAACGTATAAATTGTTTGTAGATACACGATTTAAAAGCTAATGGTCTTTTGTTTTAATAGTCAAGTTTGAGATAAGATGTTTTATTTTTCTTATATTGAATACAAATCCAAACGATAATAATTTAATGATAATAACTTGATGGTACTAAATTTTAATAACTAACATATTGTTAAAAAAGGATACACTGTTTAAAAATTAGTTTCAAAAAATAGAAAATAACTAGATTAAAACCCAATTTTTATGCAGGTTCTTCGATAAAAACAACATACTTATTGTGTATTTTTTTATCTGCGAAATATTTCATTTATTAAAAAGAAATTAGCAAGAAGCTAGAGACACATAATTACATAGAAAAAAATTGCAATCATTTTGTCCATTGATATCTGCTGGTGTGGTGTTAATCGGTTTCCTCCTAAAACAGGTTGGTGACATCTTTTCAAACATCAAACTAACAATTAACTGTTGAAATCCAGTATGAAATATTGACATAGCTGAACTATAAAAAGAAATAACGGTGAATCTGAATTGTCATCATCATTAAAAGAAGTTACATAGAAAAACTATAGTATTGTTTCCACCTTAGGTAACCCAATTTCCCTTTAGTTTTTATCAAAAAACGAAAGAGATTTTGTGTCATCTATAATCTCTTGAATCAACTTATTAATATCGTTAAAAAATACTCCGTATATCATTTCGAGTTTTCCTGATACACAATAACGATGAATGATGAGAGGAAAATGGCCATATGAAATCTTCTTGATTCGCAAAATTAACTTAAATTGCTGGCAAGATTATTTCAGTTTATTCCTAAATTAGGTAATATATTAGTTAATACTATTCTACATGATATTTTTGCATAACTCACCAACCATATATATACGAAATCAAATAAATTATAGAATTAAAATAATTGGAGAGAGAAAAGTCAATATTCAAAGTCAACTCCTTAGAAACAAGGTTCCTTGTGTTTGAAAAACATAACCCAACTGGCCACGCAATTCATATATTTTTAAGTCAAGTTTACACACTAATAAACCAACTTACACGACACCTTTATTGATTTATATATATATCACTTCTTCATATTTATTTTAGACCTTCAAGTTTATAAACCCATTTTTCCTCACGGACCCAACATCATGTCTAGTTTCAGTGATCGACATGACGACGACGACGCAAATTCTATGTTTTCCAACAGGACGGAGGTTAATAGCAGGATCTTGTTCGTTGCAATTATAGTTTTATCGACAGTTGTTGTTGTTGTAACCATGTTACACATATACGCAAGGTATTTGCTTCGACGTCGAATACGCAGCCGAGGGTCTCTTCAAGGTATAGGGCTTATAGCCCGCATCCACTCTGATGTAGTGGCTAGAAGAGGACTTGAACCCGATGTCATCACGTCTATCCCTATACTCATGTATAAGGACCATGATCATGGACAAGAAGTCAACTCAGAATGCGCTGTTTGTTTAAGCTCATTTGAGGATAATCAGATGATTCGGATTTTGCCAAACTGCAAACATCATTTTCATGCTGAGTGCATTGATAAATGGTTAGGCTCACAATCTAGTTGCCCTATTTGTCGTCATGAGGTGGAGTCAGGTGAGTCAGAGCCCACCATTCCTCCTTTGCCTCGCGAGCCTAGTACTAGGCTAGGAGATGTTGTGGGCCCTCCCTCTGCTCCACCTCTTGAACATACTGTAATTGTTACAGTAACTAAAGAAGGGACATCAAATGATCAGATGGTACAGTCATCTTCCAAAGTCGGTAGAACGAACTCTAGATTGGGTTCTTTTAAAAGGATGCTAAGTATGGACCGTTCTTCACGACGTGGTACACAAGATGGAAGTGAAGATCTTGAAAGACAATAAGCCGATCAATACGTACTACAAAGTTCATTAAGTATACGTAACAGTAAAGTTTTTGTTTGATTTTGTTAAATCTTTGTGTTAATATATAGTATGGGTAGTTACTTTGGTGATCATCGCCGGGAAACTTAAAAACGTTGTCTAAGTTTTGTTTGAATTAATTAATTAATTAATTATTTCTTTGAATTGGTATGTTAATTGGATTCCTTACAATGAAGACTTTCATGTTGTACATTAAAGTCGTAAAATATATAGGCCAGTAGGTATGCTTAGTTAGTTAGTTTATTTATCTATTTATTTATTTTTCTCTTTATTATTTTTATATAAGTTTTGGAAACTTTGGATTTTTATATTTAAATTGGTAGATATTTGCGATGAAACACGTCTCAATTAGAATTTTACATATCCAACTCACCTACACTTTCATGTAGTAGTGATAATTTTTATTTTTAACAATGAATTTATTAAACATGAAAAACGAGCACTATCATTAGAATTTAGTAAGGACTAGCTAGTAAAGAACTACTATTCTTATACGGGACATGATTATCTTTTTATCAACATTATATCAATAGAATTCACACAATATAACCATTAGATGGTAAAAACCTAATTACGTCGACTGGAGTGAAATTTGGGTGGGAACAGCCCCAGTGTTGACCTTGAAAATTGAGGTGAACCTCTCAATACACAAATTCATGTCTTCTTGTAATCACTCCTTCACCCATAAAGACAAAACTCAACCATAAACGAATGCTTAAGAAATGAATTTGTCGAGCAAATGATTACATGCTTCATCTGATGGTAATGAAAGTAATTTTTAAAATCAAGTTTTTGAACAATATAATCAACTAAAGGGAGGTAACAATTGAACGATTCATCATAGTAATTCAAAGTTGAAGCATTTGAACACTCAAATTTCTAACTTTAATCAACGGTAGACAACTTGATTCAAGACAAATTGTTAGGGCCTGTGAGATATTAAACTATATGTTTTTGCTATTTTAAATTATATATTACTTTTTTTTTAAGTTATACCCTTTCTGGTTCTTATTTATTCATTAGTTGTGATTGCTTTTTATTAAGTAAAATGCTGAAGTTTTAAAAAAGTTTTAAATTAAAATTAAAAAATGGGTTGGAGTGGTTGTGGGATGAGGTGATAAAGTGTAAAAGATTGGGATGACGTGGGATAGATTTTCCTTACGGCTTCACTCTTATAAAACAACACGAATTTACCAATTATGAGTTCTTAGATACTGTTAACACACTTTAACTGTATATTTTTTGGCTTTAGTTTTATTGAGTTTCAGGGAGACTTGTGGCATTGGGAGGGGCATTGAGGCAATGAAGAAAAGTCTGTGGCAATACAAGTTCGATCTCTTAGCCGAATGGGTTGTACCCAATCATTGACAAGGTCCAAACACTAGGTTGTTGTCGTTTTTACGGGCGGACAGATTAGTGTTTTCCACGAATTGAAGTCAAGTTTTCTTAAAATAGATGGCTTGACTACTCAGGACTATATTTTCACAGAGTGTATGAGTCACCTTTTGCCACTATGTTACCCTTGGTACCTGGATTTTATTTCATTGTAAAAAATAAAGTAAAAAAAGTAGCTAAATAATATAACAAACATAGAAAGTGAAAGTTGAATAATTAAAAATATTAGAACCAATTAAAACGTAAAATATTTAACAAGTAATAAAAAAAGGAAAAAAATTAAAGAATTAATTTTAAAACCTAAACGGGCTAGATGTAACGCCCCAAAAACCGAAAGTTGTTATTTATATGTTACGTTATAACATTATATGTCTTTTAATATGTGTTTGGTAATATAATTATAGTATTATACTATAAATGACATTAGTTGTTTGCATGGATTTAAAAGAAAATCATGTCTAAAGTTGAGGGGTTAAACATGTTAATTTGAAAGTTTATATGAAAGGAGAGATTTTATAGGGGGGTCATTTGACATAGTTCCAATCTCCTCTCTCTCTCTCTTCGATGTTGATCAGGAAGAAATGGGTTTAGTGAGAAACTCATAAACTTGTCAAATTGAACATTGGAATGAAGGTTTGAGTCTTGCATGATTGAAGAATTGTGATCATCTAGTAATTTCATACATGAGGTAAGTGAAATAATTTCTTTTGATGATGGTTATTGGCTAGAGACTCAATGGATGGTGTATGAATGAAATTAGTTGTGCTTAGGGATGAATCTTAGCCTCCTATGTGATTTCTAGTAGAAATTGTGCTTATAATTGATGATTGTGTGTTAATTTTATGAAATTAATATTTTGAATGATAGTGTTAGAGTAAGAGATAATGGGTATAGCCCATGACCATTTTTGGTCAAGTTGATGAATAGATTACAAGATTTTGATATAGTTGCTATGTTTAGTGATTTTGGAATGATATCTACTTGATCTTATACTTGAGGCCACAAACTTGGAAAGTTAGGCATGAATGACTTGTGTATTATATTTAGATGGTTGTATGCACACCAAGTGTTTGATGAAATGCATAGATGAAGATAGCATGTAAAGATTGGATGTTAAAACTTGACAAACATGAATGGAATGTAATAAGGATGTAATTGGTTATCCCCGAACTAGGTGTATTATATTTGCTTTGGAAGTCTATTTAATATGTTATGTTTCATAGTTGAACATAAGAAGGTAATTTAGATCGGAAGTTAATCAAAATAATATATAAAAGTTGCTAGTCGGAGAATATAACATGCTGATTGGACTTAATTTAGCTTCTGTCCTGTTTTTGTAAAAATCATATTAAATCATAGAAAAATCCGGTGAAGGAGTGCTATATATGGATGAAAAGCTCCTTGAGTCTACTACAGTTCATATTTGAACATGAAAGGCTAAATAAAATTGTAAGCTGGTCAATAGAGTTGATTAGTGCAGCTATGCAGAAAAGTGCTGCACAAAAGCAAGTTTTCTTAACATAAATAAAAGTAGATGTTCGAACATATTTTATTTAAACATGAATGGTTGGTCATATTTGATTATGTGCACCTATATGGGATGTATTGGGAGTATCTAAGATACTTGAAAATGGGTTGTATAAGTATTTACACAAACGGGTCAAACGGGTTGGAATGTGAATAATCGATTCTATTGAATCTCAAATGTTGCATTATGATGTATGGGATTAAATGTGTGAATGTATGTACCTCAGGGATCATAAGTTTGTATTGTCCTACAACATGTGAATGTAATGCATGTGGTGTAATTAATAGTCTAGTGTCTTAATATGGACATATGTTCCTAAGTTGAAAGTTTGTATACATGAACGGATGTGGGAATAACATGGTTAGATTTCCCACATGATAGTAAGATTAGAGAGATCATGTGATACATGTTAGATTGTTTATGTGGCATCATATGAGATGGCAAGTTGAATGGATTGAATTAAAAACAAGTGATTGTTTGTTCATGTCTTATGCATGTTAGTGATTGAACAATGAAAGCTAACATAACGTAGAACTTGGAAATGCTTATTGTTATGAATGGGCATGTATGCTAACAATATTGTGAATGTGATAGCATGAAAGGGAGATATACATGTCAAAAAGGACTCAAGCTTGGAAGGGGCTATCGGGTCAAGATGAGGCAAGTAAACAAGCAAGGACATGGAGAACTCGAGGTAAGTGACTTATGAACCCAACTCTTGGATTGTTAAGTCATGTTTATGCAAAATGTAGAATGAGAATTAGAATGAATTGTTAAATTATTGTAAGTCAAGGGAATGGATGATGTTAGAGAACAAGTATAGTAAATACAACAATGTAAGTAGATGGAATAATCTAGTTTTCTTTTATGGCCACAAGATAATATTGGTGGAAAGCTCAAGAAATATATTTTTGGTTGTAAATATGATACGGATGGTCATTTAAATGTGACCTAAGTGGATTTTTATAGTTTTTGATGGCCGCAATGCGATATTGGTGGAAAACTCAAGAAACAAGTGGAGTTTTTGATGTTTAGCTTCTGACATGGCCATGTCTGGTTGCGACATGGCCATGTAGTGCCTGAGAAGCCATTTTTTTAGTAACATGGCCATGTTACCTGACACGGCCATGTTCTGCACATATTTCCATTTTGTTTATATAAGTCATTATTTCTAACTTTTTATGGAACCCGCAATTACAAATATAATATGAGCAAGAACGTTAGTCACCTATAAACACGTATGTGTGAAATGGTTGAGTATGTAATGGTTGTGTCATGATATTACAATCATGGGAATGATATGTATGCATGTATTATAATGTTGTTAATAGAATCGTTATGTCATGGGCAATGAAAGTGCAGGTATACTAAGGAGGAGCGCATGAGAGGTAAAAGTTAGAATATGGGACTCGGGTTCAAGTTAGTAACCAGAATGGATCCGAACTTGTAGAGACAAGTTGTCACGATCATGGAGTGTTCTTTAGATGCTATTTCTTTACTATTCAAATAATGAATGAAGCCACTTGTTTAACTAATGACATGATTATGTGGTGACCGCAGGTACTTAGGGTCTCACTCTTACGAAATGAGGAATGCTTGAAGATCGAGTTAGGACTTGGATTGTACGGGGTCGTGGTCATGTAGTATTTAGACGTCGTGTTTTAATGCATGTTAAAAAAATGAAAGACGTAACTCTGGAAATGTAGTATAAAATGGTTTTCAAACGTTTATGAATGTTTTATAAAGCAAGAAATTTTCCGGTATGTATTTTCCGCTGCATGAATTTGTTAAAACGTCTTAGGACCTTACAAGTTGGTATCAGAGCCCTGGTTTGAGTGAAACAAGTACCACGGGATAAGTACTTGAACTCAAACTTGTGCGCTCTTGTGATTAGTGACCCGTACAATCCTAGTCTTGAACAAAACCCGAAAGTAGAATTGAACGCGAGCTCTCATCTATGATGAAGCTAATTTTGATGCTTATATTAATGTGAGTTTTAATGAACGATGAAAATGTATTGAGGACATGGTATATGGAAGATTTCAAGGCATGTGGATAAGACAGAATGACCACAGGTACGTGATACTAGCATATATTATAACTGGTGGGTGAAAATCTCATTCATGATGGTAAACTGTAAAATGGAACACAATAATGTGGTGTAGAGAAAGATTTTGAGAGAATTTCATGAAAGTGAACCTCACTACCTAGGCTTAAGATAATGATTACATGAAAGCACGTGGCTAGTATGTGGAATGCGCGCCTGGCCAGTGCCCAAGAAGCATATGATACACGTGAGGCCATGGGAATCATTATTGGTATGCCCGGTGAGTGGGAAGTACGTGATATTGTGGAAATAGTGATGAAAGAAACTTGCAAAGGGGTGAACGTGAAGGGTGTTCACTAAGAAGGTTTAAAAAAAAAGAGGTTCTCTTTTTAACACGTATAAACTTGCTCTTGTAGAAAACCTCGAAACTTTTATAAACTAACTATGGTGATGTATTAGAATGCAAATTAAAGATGGGTTGTGGATTAAATGTAAGGCTCCAAAGTAAAATAGAGCATTATGTATAGAATGGAAAAAAATTTGTGTTCGTAGTATGTACGGATAGAACATGTATGAATGAAATTTTGAGTCCATAAGTAAGTATGGATCAAACATGTATAGAATGGAAAAAATTGTGTTCGTAGATATGTACGGATAGAACATGTATGAATGAAAGTTTGAGTCCATAAGTAAGTATGGATCAAACATGTATGAAATGAAAAGTTTTGTGTTTATAGATAAGTACGTATATAACATGTATGAATGAAAGTTCGAGTCCATAAGTAAGTATGGGTCAAACGTCTATTGAATGGAAAGTTTCTAGCGTGTTTTTAAGTAGGATCAAACATCTATAAAAAAAAAAGTGTATGTCCATAGACAAGTATAGATTAGACGGGGTGAAGGAGGAAAGATGTTTCCTCTCTAACTAAGATAAGTATGAATATTATCCGTGCCTAATGTTAATAAAATAGTTGGGATACACATGTTGTGTGATTAACAGAATGTTTATATATACATATATATTGCATGAATGAATATAGGTAAAGATGGGCTTTAGCTAATTGTGGAAAATAGTTATGGAAAGTCTACTTAAGAATGTTGAAAGTTTGATTGTTTCGATAAGTCAAACGAGATAAATTGGAAGGTATAAGGCAAGTATTAATAAATTGCATGAAGTATTTATTGTATGGAATGAACGTAACTATTTGGAATATGTCATTGTGGCAAGAAAGTTTAATTGAAAGAAAAATGTATTGAATGACAATACATTTTTGGCATGTAAGTATGATATCAATTTATGAGAGTCGGGGTAGCTAAAGAGCTAAGACCCGAGTGAATCACTTAATAATTAACAAAGAGAGAAAAGTATAAATGCGTACTTGAGTCTATGATTAATGGGAATTAAATAGATTAGTGACAAAATATCAAAATTTAGGTAGTGTGGAAGTTTGACTTTGAAAGTCAAACTACAGAAAATTAGCAATATAATGAATGAAATGTAAGAATCCTATATAGGAAATAAAAAGTGTGATATGGTTTAGCATCTGATTAATAATCTTGTGAAAGAACTTTAGATAACTAGACATACTGTATGTGAAAGGAACTATGAGTGGACTTTTGAAAATCTAATGTTATGGAATGCAAGTATATGCCTAACTTTTGATTTTGTAGATACAAATGACTGAAGTCTTCATGTGATGAAACCACTAAAATCAATGAAAGGTTGACTCTTAATAGAATTAGTCATATGGATGAATGGGACTAATCCAAGTATAGCATGGGCATTGGGATTTGGGCATAAGCATGTCGCTCCGGCTTATGGATCCTTGACTAGTGTGATGAAAGCAAGGTTAGTAGTTATTGAGCTTATGCTTGTTAAATAGAAATTGGTAAAATTGATAATACTTTATATACGTATGAAAGGGAGTCAAATACAATGTGATATAGAAAGTTGGCTTTCAAACTTCAACATCGGGATGATTCTCAACTCGGATTTGTTGTTATTGAGAGTAATCTCATGAACTTGAATGGAAATCTTTAGTCAAGATGGAGTATTCGTATGAAACACTTGAGACAAGTGAACATGTATCAAATACAAGTAAAGTATGAAACGAACTAACAAGTAATTGGCATGAATGAAATAATTTGAAATTAACCTTAAAAGAGACATACGTGGAAGTTGAAACAATAAGCGACTAAAACTTTGGTCTAACCTTGAGTTATTATGAAGGAATGGGGACAAAATAGCAATTATGTTATGATAATGGTTCAATGGTTGGAAAGTGTTTGTGATATGTGTACATTCATAATTGAATTATATGTGTGTTAAGGAAAGTAGTTAGAAAGAATGATAATAGTATAATGATGAAGTAGGCTCATGATGAGCACTGCTATGACTAGCACAAGAATAGAGAACCATGTATGGTTGGAAAGTTGGAATATGGTAATGATTTTCATAATGCTTGGCAATTGTTTGTAAGTTCTTTTGATAATATATGAATGCATGAACAAAACATACAATTTTGCTTGTTCACACATAAAACATTTGTATATGCCATTAGTAGGTTCATGTGTTATAGTATGTATTTTGAAGGAATTGAAAGAATAAATAGGAAATAGTAGTGTTATAGTATGTATTTTGAATGAACTGGAAGAATAAATAAAAATAGCGTCTACAATTAATTTAGTAAAATACATCAATATAAGATTTACATGAGTTCCCAAAGATGAATAATGCATAGGGACTCGAGATGTGCATTGTTTTATAAGGAAAGCAGTTTCACACGAACCAAAGTATGTGTTGTAACTTGCCACAGGAATGAATAAACAACTGTATGGTAAGAGTAAATATGGATGAGAGAATGAAAAAGGTTTCGGGGACGAAACCTTCATTAAGGGGGGTAGACTTGTAACGCCCCAAAAACCGAAAGTTGTTATTTATATGTTACGTTATAACATTATATGTCTTTTAATATGTGTTTGGTAATATAATTATAGTATTATACTATAAATGACATTAGTTGTTTGCATGGATTTAAAAGAAAATCATGTCTAAAGTTGAGGGGTTAAACATGTTAATTTGAAAGTTTATATGAAAGGAGAGATTTTATAGGGGGGTCATTTGACATAGTTCCAATCTCCTCTCTCTCTCTCTTCGATGTTGATCAGGAAGAAATGGGTTTAGTGAGAAACTCATAAACTTGTCAAATTGAACATTGGAATGAAGGTTTGAGTCTTGCATGATTGAAGAATTGTGATCATCTAGTAATTTCATACATGAGGTAAGTGAAATAATTTCTTTTGATGATGGTTATTGGCTAGAGACTCAATGGATGGTGTATGAATGAAATTAGTTGTGCTTAGGGATGAATCTTAGCCTCCTATGTGATTTCTAGTAGAAATTGTGCTTATAATTGATGATTGTGTGTTAATTTTATGAAATTAATATTTTGAATGATAGTGTTAGAGTAAGAGATAATGGGTATAGCCCATGACCATTTTTGGTCAAGTTGATGAATAGATTACAAGATTTTGATATAGTTGCTATGTTTAGTGATTTTGGAATGATATCTACTTGATCTTATACTTGAGGCCACAAACTTGGAAAGTTAGGCATGAATGACTTGTGTATTATATTTAGATGGTTGTATGCACACCAAGTGTTTGATGAAATGCATAGATGAAGATAGCATGTAAAGATTGGATGTTAAAACTTGACAAACATGAATGGAATGTAATAAGGATGTAATTGGTTATCCCCGAACTAGGTGTATTATATTTGCTTTGGAAGTCTATTTAATATGTTATGTTTCATAGTTGAACATAAGAAGGTAATTTAGATCGGAAGTTAATCAAAATAATATATAAAAGTTGCTAGTCGGAGAATATAACATGCTGATTGGACTTAATTTAGCTTCTGTCCTGTTTTTGTAAAAATCATATTAAATCATAGAAAAATCCGGTGAAGGAGTGCTATATATGGATGAAAAGCTCCTTGAGTCTACTACAGTTCATATTTGAACATGAAAGGCTAAATAAAATTGTAAGCTGGTCAATAGAGTTGATTAGTGCAGCTATGCAGAAAAGTGCTGCACAAAAGCAAGTTTTCTTAACATAAATAAAAGTAGATGTTCGAACATATTTTATTTAAACATGAATGGTTGGTCATATTTGATTATGTGCACCTATATGGGATGTATTGGGAGTATCTAAGATACTTGAAAATGGGTTGTATAAGTATTTACACAAACGGGTCAAACGGGTTGGAATGTGAATAATCGATTCTATTGAATCTCAAATGTTGCATTATGATGTATGGGATTAAATGTGTGAATGTATGTACCTCAGGGATCATAAGTTTGTATTGTCCTACAACATGTGAATGTAATGCATGTGGTGTAATTAATAGTCTAGTGTCTTAATATGGACATATGTTCCTAAGTTGAAAGTTTGTATACATGAACGGATGTGGGAATAACATGGTTAGATTTCCCACATGATAGTAAGATTAGAGAGATCATGTGATACATGTTAGATTGTTTATGTGGCATCATATGAGATGGCAAGTTGAATGGATTGAATTAAAAACAAGTGATTGTTTGTTCATGTCTTATGCATGTTAGTGATTGAACAATGAAAGCTAACATAACGTAGAACTTGGAAATGCTTATTGTTATGAATGGGCATGTATGCTAACAATATTGTGAATGTGATAGCATGAAAGGGAGATATACATGTCAAAAAGGACTCAAGCTTGGAAGGGGCTATCGGGTCAAGATGAGGCAAGTAAACAAGCAAGGACATGGAGAACTCGAGGTAAGTGACTTATGAACCCAACTCTTGGATTGTTAAGTCATGTTTATGCAAAATGTAGAATGAGAATTAGAATGAATTGTTAAATTATTGTAAGTCAAGGGAATGGATGATGTTAGAGAACAAGTATAGTAAATACAACAATGTAAGTAGATGGAATAATCTAGTTTTCTTTTATGGCCACAAGATAATATTGGTGGAAAGCTCAAGAAATATATTTTTGGTTGTAAATATGATACGGATGGTCATTTAAATGTGACCTAAGTGGATTTTTATAGTTTTTGATGGCCGCAATGCGATATTGGTGGAAAACTCAAGAAACAAGTGGAGTTTTTGATGTTTAGCTTCTGACATGGCCATGTCTGGTTGCGACATGGCCATGTAGTGCCTGAGAAGCCATTTTTTTAGTAACATGGCCATGTTACCTGACACGGCCATGTTCTGCACATATTTCCATTTTGTTTATATAAGTCATTATTTCTAACTTTTTATGGAACCCGCAATTACAAATATAATATGAGCAAGAACGTTAGTCACCTATAAACACGTATGTGTGAAATGGTTGAGTATGTAATGGTTGTGTCATGATATTACAATCATGGGAATGATATGTATGCATGTATTATAATGTTGTTAATAGAATCGTTATGTCATGGGCAATGAAAGTGCAGGTATACTAAGGAGGAGCGCATGAGAGGTAAAAGTTAGAATATGGGACTCGGGTTCAAGTTAGTAACCAGAATGGATCCGAACTTGTAGAGACAAGTTGTCACGATCATGGAGTGTTCTTTAGATGCTATTTCTTTACTATTCAAATAATGAATGAAGCCACTTGTTTAACTAATGACATGATTATGTGGTGACCGCAGGTACTTAGGGTCTCACTCTTACGAAATGAGGAATGCTTGAAGATCGAGTTAGGACTTGGATTGTACGGGGTCGTGGTCATGTAGTATTTAGACGTCGTGTTTTAATGCATGTTAAAAAAATGAAAGACGTAACTCTGGAAATGTAGTATAAAATGGTTTTCAAACGTTTATGAATGTTTTATAAAGCAAGAAATTTTCCGGTATGTATTTTCCGCTGCATGAATTTGTTAAAACGTCTTAGGACCTTACACTAGACGATCAACTGGATATGTCCCATTCAACTGTTTCTTTACAGGTTAAACTTAGATTATTTTCTTGTTGTCATGTTCCATCGTGTTATGAGTCGTTCAACTTAAATCTTATTGAACCTTTAAGTTTTTTTTTTAACAACAATACCTTGATTTTTTTCAAAAAGAATTACACCACAACCTGCTTACATTAGGATTAAAACCTCTGACTTAGTGCTCATAATACAAATGTGTTATCAATGGGCCACTAGCTTTATTGACTATTGAACCTTTATGTAGATTCAAGCTTGCATCGACTCGATAAAACTTGGGCTTGTTGTTTCGAATATCAAACCATCTTGAATCTTGAGGGGCTCGGTTCATTTGCACCATGGTAAGTGTTACAAGCCGAAACGATGAAACTTGACCCGCACAAACAAGATTGACTAGAAGCGATGTAATCAATCGTCTTCAACCCACAAACAATGCTCTCAACCATCCTGCGCTCATCATCTCCCACCATTCACTCTTTCAAATTCAAACCCATTTCATGTTCCTATTTCTCTTCTCATCAACCACTATGGTCTGGTCTCCAGACTTGGAGAGACACTTCTCTCAACCATAATCGCCTCTGGGGACCTTCTGGTCCCCAACCCGAACCCACAACATCGAACCCATTTGACCCACAAGTGGGTTCGATCACATCCCTTGCAGAAATTGGTGCTATGGTCTTGTCTACACCTGACCCTTTAACAAAATCGAAGCTTTCGCATCTTGCTTACTCCAGGTACTGTAAAGAGAAGCTTCCTGTTGGTGTTTATCAACCGCCTCATACTCCTGCTCGCCCTACAAAGCCCCAATTGGTACGTTGTTGTTTTGATTGGTTATAACTTTATATTGATTGATCATGCGTTTAATTTGAAATTTGAAGATTGAATTTAGGATGTTTTATATGTATTGAGCTTGTTAGATTTAGGGGTTTTAATTGTTTTTTCTCCCGATGGTTTAATGAAATGAAAGAGGGGTTTAGGGCTATCTTTGATCGTTCCTGTAACCACATTTGATGTTTTAAAATGCCTATGTTAAGAATGTTAATTGTAGGAGATACATTGATACTCAGAGGTGTCGTAATCGGTTCTGGTTATTGACTTTGTGGCTGCATTGTAGAATGTTCTTGGGTGACAATTTACATGTTTCGAGAGAAGCTTAACATGGTTCGTTTGTGATAATGAGTGTGCTATATATAGGGAAACTATGAGGGCTAGTTATAATAGTTCATATGTATACATCAACTTCAACCTCTTTAACAGCCTTATCCTCACGCTTCAAAAGCTTAATTTTCAGGTACATTTTCAGGAACGGTTTCAGCCAAAAATTGTTCAAACAAGTCTGCAACAATTACACTAGCCCTAAACTAGCCTAGAATTAATCTAAAAGAGCCTAAACTAGCCTAAAACAAGGCACATCCTTTACGGCTTGAGTGCGCCTTGCACCTTCAACCACTATGACTTTAATATTCTTTCAGCTTATAAAATCAAAAAAAGAATGAGGATTGTAAAGGTTGAGACTTTATACAATAATTGGTGCAGTTAAATAAATGTATATGGTAATGTGTATATATGATTCGGTAGGGATAAACTTTCAAGTCTTGATTGGTGTAGTTTCTTCAATAAATTTCTACCGTTAATTTGAAGATTTGAATCCTTCAAGGCCTTTTATGCTTTTGTATTAGCATCGATGAAGGCACATTCATTTATGCTTTGTAATATATTTCATGAAACAATGGGTTTTTCTACTAGTGTAAGTGGTTTAGATAGGGGAATGCATACTGTTATTTTAGACGCTTATGGTACGCATTCATAATATTTGTGTAATTTGTAAGTTCAGGTGTCTCCAAAAGAAATTCCAGCTCCAAAGAACTCTGGCTTGCCTCTCAACGCGTATATGCTACACAATCTTGCTCATGTGGAGCTAAATGCAATTGATTTGGCATGGGATACCGTTGTTCGGTTTTCACCATATAGTGAGCTTCTTGGAGATAGGTTTTTTGCTGATTTTGCCCGTGTGGCTGATGATGAGAGTCGGCATTTTGCTTGGTGTTCTCAGAGACTGGCTGAGCTCGGGTTTAGGTGACTATATAACCTTTTTAATACAAACATACTCTTTTTAATAACCTTGCGTAAAACTTTCTGTTTTGCAAACTATCCTTTTTTGTTCATGCCAGTTATGGAGACATGCCTGCCCATAATGTACTGTGGCGTGAATGCCAGAAATCTTCGGATGATGTTGTTGCTCGTTTGGCTGTGATCCCACTAGTTCAGGTGATTATCGCATTTATGAATTGTGATGTAAGAAATGCAACTTTAGATTAACATCTTAGTAGTTATTTGCATTTAACTTTTACATTAACAGGAGGCCAGAGGACTTGATGCCGGGCCTAGACTTGTGCAAAAGCTTATCGGGTTTGGAGATAAAAGAACATCAAGTATTGTGGCTAAGATTGCTGAAGAAGAAGTCGCACACGTAGCTGTTGGTGTATACTGGTTTGTTTCCGTCTGCCAGCAAATGGGTCGTGCTCCTTGTCCCACATTTAGAGGTTGTTTTCATCTTACATTCCAAATATGATGTTGTTACACTACTCTTACTTTATGCTTTTATTTCAACAGATTTACTAAAAGAGTACAATGTGGAGGTGAAAGGGCCGTTCAACTACACTGCTCGTGAAGAAGCTGGGCTTCCGCGCGACTGGTATGATCCAGTAACAGAAAACAAAGAAGATACTGAGCGGCTTTCTATGGTATGTAATGCTTGTCACATATTTCATGCTTAATATAGGGTCGATTAGTTACCGTTGAAAGTACCAACGCGTTTTCAGGGGACAAATGTTTTGTTAAAAATGGCAGGTTCATGATAGGTTGGCTCACATAATATCCATGGAGAAAGAGAACTCGAATTTGAACTAAGAACGAGTGATTGTTCGATGCCAAAGCAAAGCGAGTGCACATATACATTTTAACCTTGTAAGTAGCGATTCTATGTACCGATGGTCTGTTTAGTTATGAAGGTTGAAGTTCTAGCAAAACAAAATGGGCATGCTCTTAAGCGTATGTTTGATCTTCGATGGTCGAGGATTAAACCTTTTAATCTATTTTTAGTCTTTTGAACCATTGAGCAACCCTTAAGCACATACAACTTCCATGATCCGTTCGACGTTTGAACCGACACATACCAATGTGGAAGTATCATGTATTCTTTCATCAGAGATTTGCACGTTTGTTAAACATGTTTGACATAACGATCAACTTCCAACCAAATCTCGGTCTTGATAACATGTACTTGCAAGTTGATGCAATTAGGCAGCCAAGTTATTATGCGTAGCTTTTTGGTACCTAGATTTTGATGTATTGATTAATATTACGAAGCCTTTGTTATGTTGTTTTTCCATGCTTTAATCACTTATTGGCAAGTTGCTATCTGAGACCGTTATAATAGTGTCACTTAAACTGCACAATAACGCTAATGAATCGAACATACACAATTTCACTATGTATTTTAACCGACTTAAATTATGTTCATATAACAAACTGGTATGTTCATGTAATAATAATTGTTAGGGTGATGGTTAGGTTCATGCGCATGAAATATTTCTCATACAAACTACTACAAAAAAACTACAATAAAAAAAAAACGTGTTGTGAACTGATCCATTACATATATCTTAAAAAAACAAAGAAACAAACATACATTCAACATATACACTAGAGCACCGTAAACCAAACATCATCAAAATTCAAAACCCAACGACATACATTATTGTTATTATTATAATCACTATTATTATTGTTTAACCTTCATACTTGTTCCTGCTTTGAGTCCTGTCGCCAAGTTTCTCCTCTTCCTCGTACCCACCTTGCCCCGGCATCAGCATATCCTTCGTATTCTGCCCTATCTCCACCAACGTCTCACCAATCGCCCGCATTACACCGCCTGCCACCACCGCTCCGCCGCCACCGCTCTCCTCATAACCACCTTCCCCTCTATTTTCAACACCACCACCTTGTTGCATGAAACCGCCACCTCGATTCTCCACACCACCACCTTGCTGCATATAACCGCCACCAAAACCACCTTTTTGCTCCGTAAAACCGCCACCACCAGAACCAAAACCGCCTTCACCTTCCCCACCAACCCATTCACCTCCACCCTGTTACATTCACAGCTGAAAACATTATTATTATTATTATGAGAGAACTAATTTGACATTACAATTAATAATAACACTTGGATCATAAACTTTACCTTTGCATTTTTGGCTTCCAACTCCCTTTGTTTTTCAGCTTTTTTCCTTGCAGCAAACTCTTTAGCACTCTCCTCAGTTGACACAACCATATCCTTCGTTTTCTTCCCTAATCCCACGACAACATCCTTTGTTGCCACAGCCGTATTTCCAGCAAAACCCGCAACCCCAGACGTGACATTCGCCATCGTCTCCGTCGCACCCACGGCCGTATCACTAGCCAACTCAGCCGCACTCCATCCCGCGACCACCGCCTGATCTTTCACCACCTCCGCCACCTTCCCAACGTACCCCGCAGTTGTTTTACCAGCCACAAAAGCCTTCTCTCCGATGTAACTTGCACCCTTTTTGCTGGCATCAACCACTGTACTAGTTATTCCGGATGTTTTTTCTGCCACCACATCCTTAGCCTCAACCGATTTCTCCAGAGTGTAGTCTTTTGCCAATGCTGCCTTCTCTGCCGCGGTTTGCGCGGCAGATGATAGGCTCTCTTTCGCCTGCTGACCGACTGCTTGACCCTTCTCCACTGTGTAAGATGTTGCTCTAGCAGCCTTCTCAGCTGCTGTTTGGGCCGCCGACGATACACTCTCCTTAGCTTGTTGACCCTTCACGGCACCGTAATCAGACACCCTCGCTGCATTCTCAGCAGCTGTCTGGGTTGCACCAGAAAGTTTTTCTTTCGCCTGCTGCCCAACTGGTCGACCACCTTGACCAGTGGTTTGGGTTGCTGCCGAAGCCCTCTCTTTCGCCTCCTGCCCGAGAGATCGACCACCCTGACCCGTGGTTTGAGTTGCACCATAAAGTCCCTCTTTCGCTTGCTGTCCGAGTTGTCGACCACCCTGACCCTGATTGGCGGTTTGTGTTGCACCAGAAAGCCCTTCATTCCCCTTTTGTCCGAGGGGTCGACCACTCTGAGTTTGTGTTGCACCAGAAAGCCCCTCATTCCCTTGCTGTCCGAGTGATCTACCACTCTGACCACTTTGACGGGTGGTTTGGGTTTGAGTTGCACCAGAAAGCAACTCATTCCCCTGTTGTTGTCCGAGTGGTCGACCACTCGGACGGGCAGTTTGGGTTTGAGTTGCACCAGAAAGCCCCTCATTCCCCTGTTTTCCGAGTGGTTGACCACTTTGACGGTCGGTTTGGGTTGCACCAGAAAGCCCTTCTTTCGCCTGCTGCCCAAGTGATCGACCACCCTGACCAGCACTTTGCTGATGCTCAGTCGATTGTTTGGACTTCCGGTACTGCTCCTCGGCCGCTCGAATAGCGTCCATGGAGTTTTGTTGTGCAGTTCCTCTATACTTGGAGATCTCATCAAGAGAAGGTGTTTGGTGTTGTTTCTGAGTTTGCTCTGGTATACCTCCAGCTGCACCATGCATGGTACCAATAACATGTTGACCCACTGCAGGTTGATCACTTGAACCTTCAACAGTGATTGATTCAAAGTGACTGGTTATTTTCGGGACTTTATCTTTCTCAACTTGAGTCTTTCGCTCGTCGGTTTTGTTCTCTCTCCTAAGCTGCATTGAATCCATGGTATGAATTGAAGTACGTACGTCACTAATGATGATGAAAGTACTTTTGATACTGATTGTTTGTGATACTGATTGTTTTGTGTTTTGTTTGTGATTGTGAATTGGTTGAAGATGTGACGTTGGATTTAAAGAAGTGATAGGTCGGTTTGACGAGGATGATGAAGCCACGTGCATAGAACGGGAGAGAGGAGTGGGTGAGTCAGCAGATTAACGGTTGCTGAGGGTGGCGGACAATGGTACACGTGTACACATGTAGATTGAGATTGGTGTTGAACCTAAACTATGTCTCTAGAGTCTACACCTTCATTTTGATAGCTACAAAGCTATCCATTCGGTCAATCGGTCCCTAATCATAAATAAAATATTTTTATTAACTACTTTTAACGCTAAACTAATTTATATCATCTTGAACTATTAAGTAAAGGGAAAAGCCATGTTAGATGTGAAAACTCTTATCTCAACCTAATTTTTTTTAAAATTTGAATGAGATTTAAACTCATAATTATTTAGTTTGAGTTTATGGTTATGCATATATTACTTTAATGATATTCTGAACGGTAAAATTTTTATATCTGATTGAAGTACTGTTAGGTTTAAACACCCGATTGAAGCACAATTTCATTGTTCGGAGTGTCATTTCGAGGTAATTTCCATCATCGACTTGTATTATCCTTCCGATTAAAAAACTTAAAACATCGGTCTTGATTTTTGAGAAAAACTTAACGGCGTTAAAAAGTTTAACAAGGGACCGTTGGTTGTCAAAGTGATAAAAGTTAAGACAGTTAACAGTCAATTTAATAGGTTTGATAGAAGCCAAAATGTGATTGTTTGGACAAGAAAAACTAATTTATCAAAAAGAAAAGAAAAACAAGACATATTACATGTATATTAATATATGGCCATATGGGCTGTAAAAGTTCATGGACCTACTGAACAAAAACCATGGCCCCAATATTTGTGGGCTGTTCAATAACGTTGATTTGGATGGACTTGAAAAATGCCCATTTAGAGTTTTAGTTTGATATTCATTAATTCTTTTCGGTTCATCGAGAACCAACTTGGTTTTGGTTCTCATTTTAAGACTTAGTTTTAGCGTTAGTTTATTAAGCGTGGCAAAAGAGACTTGTCGGGGAATGGTCATATCAAGTTCGAGTTAGAAAAAGGCGACGATATAGAGAAAAAAAAAAAGCTTAGTTTCATTCGGATGAAAGATGGTGCTCAAAATATGTTTGGAACAAAATAGTTAGACTCAGACACAACTTAGAGGCCTATGATCCAACTCCATTGACAATGTATGATGTATGTATGTATGTATGTATGTATGTATGTATGTATGTATGTATGTATGTATGTATGTATGTATGTATGTATGTATGTATGTATGTATGTATGTATGTATGTATGTATGTATGTATGTATGTATGTATGTATGTATGTATGTATGTATGTATGTATGTATGTATGTATGTATGTATGTATGTATGTATGTATGTATGTATGTATGTATGTATGTATGTATGTATGTATGTATGTATGTATGTAGCTCAAATTAAAAACAATGCATCATCCTCTTTAATAGACCCTTCCGTGACATGATGGAGGATTTCAATTGCTTTGCCAGTCTCTTTAATGCCACTCTATTTAATGCTAAAAGGCTTATGATCACAGGAAAAACAAAAAAGAGATAAATACACTTTCAGCTCTTGTGGTTTAAACTCAAATAAATAAACCATTTTAGTTACATATGTTAGTAATGTATAACAAAAAAGAATAAGTAAATAACCATAGTATTTCCAATACAAGTAAAGTTACCCACTTGTCACAAGTACTAGCAAAGTGAATCAGTTACTATTCACACGGTATAGATACGACTTTAAGCACAAGTTTGAGTTCGTTCCGGTCAGTAACAATGTATTCGACTTTGCAAGGAGATTCATTTTTTTAACAACACTCACATATCAACTCCACCTCCATCAATTTCATGGACCTTCGAATTGCAAACCCTAATTTTTTCGTCACCAAAAACCATCTCACACGTCACCGTTGATTACCACTCGCCAGCGCAATGCATGGTTTACGTCAATGTCTCGTTTTATTCATCTTACATTTCAAGTGAGAATCAACTTGCTTGTGTGTTTATCAACGTTTGGACATATGTTTTTTTGCACGATTTAATGCCAATGTCGCATTGCGTGTGTCTTAATAACTCGTTATTTGCAAACATTTTATTTTGTTACTTTTTATTTTTCTACAATTATAACATGCAGTTTTAAATTAAACAGTTTACTATCTATCATAAATTGATAATACAATCAAATGTCAACTATTACAAATGAATTATCAGCGTATTTGATCGTTTATTCAACAAGCAATTAATTACCAACCAAATTAAACGTATAAAAAATGGAAACTAATGGAGCCATTAAGACTATGACCAATTAATCACACACCCTAACACCATGAATCCTAAGAAAACAAACAAACCATGTTTGTATTATTGGTTCATGTACAAACCAATTCTATCCTAAGATCCACCTTTTTTCCAACTTAGCCGGACAAAGCTGCATTTAGAAGTATGTTCCAAGTATCAGGTAAACCAGGAAGACACCAATGGCTACAATCTAGGCCAATGTGGTTGCCACTATAGTACGTCGGGTGAGCATCCTTTCGGTATTGAGAAAGTGTCGTGATGTCGAGTAGGTACACTGGTTTCTTGACTCGGGCTAACACTTTGTTGAGTACAACTAATGCCATTGGGGTACCTGCAGGATACCTTAAACCGAAAAATGGTTGAGTTTCACCCTTGCATGTTTTTGAAGGCTCGTTCCACTCCCTTCCCCTGAGCGATTCACAACAAAATATGAGTTCAAATTAGAAAAAATTTATAACCAGACAAGTCATTAAAGTGGCTCATTTGATGATACACTGGTGTATCATCAAATAAAAAAATATTATAGATAACATACTCATAATGGACTGGTGAAATGCCTTGAAAGAATACTTTAGTTTTCGAAGGGTCAACAAAGCGATTGACCCATCTCGACCATGTTGTCATCCCTTTATAATAGGCCACGAGTCTATTCATATCTTTGTATTGTCTTCCTCCCTCTCCTATGTAGTCCCAACTGCATTTGAATAGTTTTCAATTTAAAATATGTGCTTAAAGTATAATGTATGACTATTGATACCATATAAAGATCATACGGTTGGTCACGCCCCGTGTGAGTCCACCAATGCCATGAGTTGAAGATCAACATGTCCGTTCCGAGCCACGCTTTCCCTTGACTAATCGAGTCTAGTTTTAGTACCCGTCCTTCCTTTTCGTTCACAATGTCGACTAGAGTAGTTGTACGATATATTGATATTTTTAGTCCGTATTCCTGCCGATAATTAACAAATACGTTAAATATAATATACGATACACTTATCGTATATCATTAGGTCTGTATTAACATCCCTCTCTATACACATACGATAAAAGGAGTAAAACACGATTTTTATTATTTAATAGTTTGTTTAATGTTTTAATTTACATTTCTATTTAAAATAATATTAATAATTTTGTATTTAAAAAAATTGGAAAGAAATACATGAAGATGAGTTGAAAATTAGGCAACAAATCAAGGAGTGAATGATGCATATTCAACAAGCATCATGATGTGATTTTAGTTAAAAGTAAACACTAAATAGTACATCATGCTTAATTGATAATGCCCGCCTTTTTTGAGTGACAAGTCAAAACTCAAAACACCTTTCTATATAACAATCTTTGTGTTAAATTATTTTAAATCAAAATATTTTTAGAAATTAAAGTGAATCCCACATATTTTTAATGTAACATGTAAGCCTTAAATGTTATACCTAATAACTTATTTAACCATTTAATTCTCCTATTATCCATGACTATCTTCAATGAACAACTAAGCAATAATACTATAGACTTAAATTACTTTCATTTCCGACACCTTAATACTTAATACCGTCAAACTTGTATTTTACGGTCGTAAATAAATAAATAGTTGCTCAAATGATTTCCTTTTAGGTTAAAATAGTTTTATATTTTTGAAAGTCGGCCCTCCGTGAGTACCATAATTTAAGCATAAAGTACAAACCGTAACTTAGACAAAGGGACATTAAACAATCAAAGGCGTGCATCAATTTCCTACCAATCATTTCACTATTCAAAAAAATTTTGAGTAATACATATTCTTTCTTGTTACACATAAAGTTGAATTTTATCACTATTTAAAGTCCAAGTAATAATTAAATATGTTATATCCACTCAACTAAAGATCATAAAGATGACTAGAACTAATTTTGTAAAATACGTACTATTTCTTAATTGTATAAAATTAATACTTTATATGTTTTGTCACAAGACTTTCTAATAATTGCTTTTTAATTTTTTTTAACGGCAAAAATTATCCAAAAGGCCGCTAGCGAGACGCTAGAATAAAAAAAAACACCATACAACCGTATTACACCGAAAATCTAGAAAATAAGAAAGTATATCATTTGTGCCAAACTAAGTCCACCTTATTTCTTCTAATAATAACAATTATTATTATTATTAAGTTAAATAACAAAGTTGAATATTTAGTAATGACAAAAGTTAAAGTATCAATTCAGAAATAACACTTTACAATACTTTCTAATAATAAGTTCAATACACAAGTGGAAACACACACACACACAAAAAAAAACCATGTGAAAATATATATAGAAACTCAAAAAAAAGAGCCAATGTGAAAATTTATCAGAAATTCAAATTCCACATTATATAAACACAGTCGACACCCAACTCAATAATTAAAAGAGAAACTGTTATTAACTAAATATGATCATGTTACTAACTATAAATATATAAAAATACATAAATCTATCTCGATCCAGATTTTGTCTTAAATTATCATATCACTAGATACACAAATTATTTTAATTTAAAGTTAAGGAAATAATTCAACAATAACAGAGAAAAACGTGTAGGTGATAATTGACCACATGAAAAAAAAATATTAAATTGAAAAAAAATAACAACAAACTGAAAACTAACCTGAAAAGTAAGATCAGTAAGAACATTTCCAGCATATTTGACAAGTGTATACTTAGCATTAGGCAACCATGAATGAATGATGCAAGTCAATGAGATCCACATGTTATAACTCAGTGAGTCACCCACAAACATGATCTTTTTTCCTCTCCATTTTTGCACAAACTCAATACCATTAAAATTTGGAAGGTTGCATCCAAAAGGCTGCCACCTATACTTAAGATATGATCTGTCTGGCCTGCCGTATTTCACACAATTAAATTCGGGATCTATAAACGGGCAAGTAGCCGGGTTGTATAACGGGTATGATGGATCATATACCCATTTGCCTTTGAACAAGTTACAAGAATTGATTTTTGAAGAGTTGAGAAAAGAAGTGGCGGTGGTGGCATTTATTTGATAAAAAAACAATAATAATAATAATAACGATAACAATGACAAGGTTAATATGGTTGATCCCATTTCTTGGTTTTTGATCCAATTTAGTGGTGTTGTACTAGTGTGTTTTGGTGTGTGTATATATATACATATATATGGTGAGAGAACATGGGATGAGAGAGATAGAGAGAGTGTGTGTGTGTGGAGAGAGACTGAGAGAGACGAGATCAAGTCTGTTATTTATATTCGCATAATAATAATAAAAATATATATGTGTCATATCATTATCATTTCAATATTATGTTATTTTTTTTATTACCCTACTTTGATTAAATGTGCTAATTCGTAATCAAAAAGAACAAAAGTCTTTGAGTTTGGTATAAAAAAGTGTTAAAAAAAGTTTAAAAAGATGAGCTGTAAAGTGTAAATTGCCACAAATGAGTTAAAGGAAAATATGAATATGGGTTTGGTCGAATTGTTTTATGGCTAAGCATAAGAGTTTGATGTGGTATTGTAAAAAGTTTTTATCATGGTTTTTCTTCTGTAACGATTGATTGACGAGTCTTTGTCTCCAACCATCTTGGCTCAGTAAGGGTTGGGATGAACCTTCATCTGCATTGTGAGGAGCCCTAAAAGTGTCACGTTTAAGCGCCCATTAGATGAAGGCAAACCAAAGTTTCGAACTTAATCATTGCACTTTATTTTAGTACAGCGATCTTTTAGTAATTGTCTCGATCGTCGTTCTAAAAAAAAATATACTCCGTTCTAAGAGTAAGGGTATATCAATTCTAAAAAAATTCATATGCCTACAGAAATGTATTGCCAAGAGAATAACTAAAAATAATAAAGGAATTTCTTATACTTTTAAAAATAATATATAAGTTTTCGTTTGTTCTTTTCTATTACTTAAAATAACTGCTAATATTTCTTTGACCCAATATATGACTGGATTCACTAATCGAAATGAACTTTTACCCAGCCATAAAGTCGCTGATTAAAATAACTAACCGAATAAAGTGACACGTTTTTAATTTATTTTAACGGTCACTACAAATCAGGCTCAATGGATTCTATTTCCATAGACTATATGTAATATGTGTCCATAACTCAAACGGGATATTAACCTTTAATCATTAGTTTAACGTTCGAAAATGACGTTAGTCTGTTCCTAGAGAAAACCGACAAATTCGTAAAACCGCTTGACTTGCATATGTTTGATGAACTTAATGACAACTTTTATTAATGACTGTAATTCTATCTTCAATGAGATTTTAACTTGTGACATTAAAACCAAAGAGATGCTCACCACAATAGAAAGTAACAGTGAATCAAATAACCACCAGCTAACATACTTTTAATCTAACCAATCATTCATACACTAGTATATAACTAAAACATTAGTAATTATCGAGTTTTAGCCCGTAACCGAGCCAAGTCCACACATAGTGACTATCTCTATAAACTGGTTATCAAGGGAAGTAAGGTTACATCAAAGTCATTGCAAGTGTTACAAAAAGTTAGGAATAGTGGGATTACAAGTAGCCAATATATTGTCACCTGCCCAAATGGGCCGCTCTCCAAACTTTGTTGACCTAACACAATAGGCCCCAGCCTTCTTTTTCATGTTTACAAACCACAACTTTAAGTTTAACCCACAAATTTTGAATATTTTAAAACACTTTAGTTATAAAAAGATAATTGGTTAAACTAGTCAAGTTTATTTACACATGGTAATTTGTTATCAAATATTTTCAACTATTTTTTGAAACGAATTAGTTGCTTCATAATAACTCCTTTGAAGAGTAAAGTTTGATTAAAATGTTTGGTGAAATTTGGGTCCACCAATGATAGTTCATAGACACATAAAGTGTCATTATTTAAAGGTAACCTATGTAATAAAAATGCCTCTCAAACATAAATCTAACCAAACAAACTAAACCAAAACTTGGTGCATATGTCCATTGGATAAGAGGCCTAATTCCATATTTTCTTTTTCTAAATATACCCACACTCCTAACCCTATGAAATTATGACCATTTAACATTGTAGTTGCCATTGGTCTATGGTCTACTACACATAATGTCAACCAAAACATGTGGTGATTATGGTTAGCTTTTGAGAAAAATCTTTTTTTTAATGCATTTGCATTTCAAGGTTTTACAATGATCAATATGTCTCATAATACCGAATTAAACCCTTATATTGTTTTTCTTTCCAGAAGTATATCAGTTAACCATCATGACATCCCTAACTAACTAAAACAACAAAATAAAAACGTTTCAAACACCTCATGATATATTTTGTTTTTTTTATTTCATTTCGTCTATTTCATGATATATATATCGCACCACCCTCCCATTGGTGTAGTCATAATTTATGATTTGTTGGGTGATTAATGTAACTAAATTATTAAGTGCTAATTTGGCAGTTAGTTAAAGCCTTTGGATGGGTTTAAGGTATATGTGGGGGAGATTAATTCTCAACTATTATTCCATGACAAACAAGCAAGTACCAATTCACCTTCTTCAATCGCCGGCCCCTTACTGCACGTTATTAAATTATTGTTTTCTCTCTCCTATTTTGGTACGAAATAATAATATATGTATATAAATATTCACTGAATTAATTGGTTAGTCGCTCACTAATAATATATATGTGTTAGGAGCATTATGTTAGGATTTCAGACCTGCTATCAACATGTTATGGTGTATTTCTTTTTGAAAATTAAAGTGTTATTAATAAAAAAAATTTAATGTTTAAATCTCTAGCATATAACCATCCAAGGTGTAAGTAAATTATATCTAAATGCATTTTAGTGGTTGGCAGTTCAAGTTTTATCATAATTATATCTAAATTATGATACCTTCGAGCGAACATTTTCTTTTTAAAACACCCTTAAAATCATGTTCTAGATCCTTCACTGATCTAGCTTTGTCATTTAAAAAGCTTACAAACCTAAACAATGTTTCGGGAGAGTGCACCTGGTAGGTCTTGGCTTCGTTGTTGTATGATAATGGCATAGACTTAACCAAATCCAAAAATATCCTTAGAGTAGAGCATTAACATGTAATTTTGGTCCTTAAGTTATTGAAAAGTTTTACTAGCTTATAATAAAAATCACGGTTTATGTAGTGAGTTTAATTACGTATTAAGACAAACAAAACAACAAGCTAAACTTTAGTATTCGTTCGGATGACCTAGTTTGTTTTTTAATTATTAATTATAGAATCTTATTATAAAAACCAAATAAGCACAACTATTATCTAAATTATTATGAAAGTAATTGATTTTGAAAAACAGTACGTTCACATTTTTAGATGTTTTACAATTGACAGAAATAAATAAATTAATACAAATTGTCATATTAAAAGACACAAACAAATAATGAAAGAATTCAAGAAACTATATATACATTCAAAGAAGGTATGGTTGCCTTTTTTTCTTCCAATTAAAAGGTTTTGAGTTGACTTAAAAGAAGGTCTCATGCTTTTTGTTTTTTATTTAAGCCGCCCCGATTTTTCATCACGACAACAATGTGATTTTTTAATGAATTATTCTTGATCCGTTTGCAATTAATAAAAGGTTTATTTTAAACTAACTAATTAATAAAATCACAAGTTATTTTATTATTAAAACATGGACGTCACTACTAGCTAATTAATTTAAAAAGATGTTACCACTTTAGCTCTCAAAGTTTAAGGGCTTTGTACGTATAATAATAAGATTTAAGTTCACTTTTTCAAATTGTGTATATGAAGACACTTAAAATGAACAATCACCATTCATCGATTTACGAATTTTCACTTAATGTTGTTGGTGATATGTAGTAGCTAGTGTTTGTTGTTATATTAATTGATTTCGCGAACCACTTCAAGAAAAATGATTACCAACTTGTATTATTTGATTTTTCTGTGTAGCAATATTCATATTATTGTTTTCAATGGTTTAGCTTTCATTTAACGTATGGTTCATGGTAATTGGTAACAATATAGACCGGGTGTCCTAAAAACGTGCTGGAGGAGTGATCGCATGTGACACTTATTTAGTTGTTCTCATGGCACAATTTAAGAAATATATATATATATATATATATATATATATATATATATATATATATATATATATATATATATATATATAGGAGAGTTATCCTACATAGTGTTGGAAATCTAAGAAGGCTAAGAAGGATTTATGACCTTTAGATCTTTTTTTTAATGGTTGAGATCAATTTGTAGGAAAAGAAATTGGTGGAAGGGTACATTAGTCATAGCCACTTTTGTTGACTTTCTCTCTCCACATGCAAGGCACATGCCAATTCCCCCACTTTTTTTAAAACTTTCATAACTTTTGGATACGATATTATTTTTTAAAAAAAATTACACCAAAAAAACAAGCGTTTTGTTATCTTTAAAACGCGTATAATATTGATATATAAAAAATAAAAAAAAATTTCGGCACTTGTCTAGTCCTTGTGTAATATCATGTGATTGTGTTTTATTATAACTAGTGAAATATCACTTTTATAGGTTCATTCTTAAGTCATTATATAATATCATCTTATTATAAATATTTGTTGTGTCATATTATGTGTTTAGAAATTATCACCGTGTCACAAATTGTTAATATGTGTTTGAGAAATATTCAAAGACAACGTCATTTTTTGTTACAAAGTGTGAGAATGACACAATGGTAAACAAAGACACAATGACACTTTTAAAAAAATTATAACTCACAATATAAATCAAATTTGAAAAAAGTGGTTCGGAGACCTTGTTCCCCATGTATTCCTCTTTCAGAAAATAAATAAACGAAAAATTAAAAAAAATTAAAAAAATTACCGTTTTTTTATTTTTTAAATTAGACACAATGAAAAAAGACACAATGAGAAAATAGTAGTTTTTTTAAGTTTTGTTTATTTATTTTTTAAGGAGGATGATGTGAGAGCAAGATCTTTGAAATACTTTTTGTGTTATTGTGTAATTATTATTAGATAATTGTGTAATACTTGTCAAATAAGATTACACAATGACCCGATGAATGACACAACAACCTTACGGATGACACAATCACACAATGACCTGATAAAAGACACAATGACCTGACGGAAGACACAATGACCTGACGTTAGACACAATGAGCTGAAAAATTGTGAAAAAAAAGTTCGTTTTTTATATATCAATATTATACGCGTTTTAAAGAGAAAAAAATTCTCATTTTTATGGTGTAATTTGTTTAAAAAAATAATGTCGTATGTAAAAGTTATAAACGTTTTAAAAAAGTGGGGGAATTGACATGTGACTTGCATGTGGAGAGAGAATATTTAAAAAAGTGGGCATGACTAAAATACCCCCTCTCCTAATTTTCCTAGATGCCACATGTCAATCTCTTATTGCTTCTTAGCCTTCTTAGATTTATAACACTATGTAGGTGAACCTCACTCTATATATATATATATATATATATATATATATATATATATATATATATATTTACATGTATATATAACTGCTATTTAAACTAAAGCTTATATGAGTAATATATATAGCATTAATTGAAAGGGTTGATACGTCATTAAAACATTTGGGCTAATTTAGTTCATTAGTGCCAAGGTTTTTATTTTCGCCTCGCACTAGCTTGACACCAAAATTCACATGAACCACCTGGTTATGATCAGTTATTTGTTAAATTAACATATACAATTGCGCGAGTAGTAAATTACTAAATTGAAATATCTTATTCGACCATAGTTGATATAATATTTAAATCTTGAAAGTCTCTGTATTTTTTTACAACGGCGGTTTTGGTGCAACGATTTATAACCGAATCACTCAAAGATACAACGACCGAAATCAAAACCTTATATTGGACTTTAAGAGTCACCTTGTATCCCTTTAAAACTTATTCTATTTTATGTGCTTAATTTTTAGCGGCTAACAAAATTTATTAAAAAAAACTATCAAAATGCTAGAGTATAATATTATACATTACAAACCATGCAACATTATTTTATTTTATGTTAATGGAGTAATATGTGATAGTTTAAGGTCATTAACTCGTCACATATTGAAGGAGAAATACACCACAACTCGTGGTCAGTAAGATTAGAACCCCTGATCTAGTGCTTATAACACAATTGTGTTACCAATGGGTCACTAACCCCATTAGCACTCGTCATATATATATATATATATATATATATATATATATATATATATATATATATATATATATATATATATATATATATATATATATATATATATATATATATATAGGTTTAATTAATTTAATGTTTAACTTCATGGTGGTTGATCATATTCATTGAGTGAGAAGCGAGAACTAATAAGTAATACCAGACAAATAAAATGAACCTTCATTTAATTAATTTGTTTATATATGTTGGTGTCTTTTACCCGATTGTAGGCCACATGACACCTGCCAATTGGTTGGATTATTTTCTTTAATTTCTTATACGTACGTACGCAGTGGCGGCTCAAGGTTTTTTGAGGCTTAAAACGAAAAAACATCTGAAGGCCTATAGTTAAAAATCTTCCTTTTTTTACCCGAGATGATTTATATTGTAATTAATCATTTATTTGAAATCGCAACCGAATATTAAAGTTTTAAAAATTTGGGACCTATGAAAAATTGAGGCCTAAAGTAAGGGCTTATTGTTTTACTATAACCAGCCGGCTCTGTACGTACGTAGTAGTATCTCTAATATAATAAAGCAAAATCAATTTTGCTTAGGTGACATTGTTTAAGGGCTTCAATGCTTATGTGTCATTATTTGAGATTTTATCTAATAATAATAATTTTTATTTAAAAAAATGTATGTATATATCTATAATAATAATAATAATAATATAATTTAATAACACTAATTACATATTGGTCCCCTAATATTTAGTAATTTTAACAAATTTAAGAATATTTATATTTTCAACCCTCTCCTACCAGGGTGTGAATGTGTATAATAATATAATTTAATAACACTAATTACATATTGGTCCCCTAATATTTAGTAGAATTTTAACAAACTTAGGAGTAGTTATATTTTCAACCCTCTCCTACCAGGGTGTGAATGTGTCAGTTTATATTTGATAAGAAGTAAAACTTTGGGATAAAGTTTGTAATTGTCTACAACTAAATACATCTGTATTTTATAACCATAAATAATTTTCTTATATGAAATTATATTTTATAAAAAAACTACTTCATAAAATCAAGCATTTATTTTTCTATAAGTTGAGTATGATATTTTTATACTAAATGAACAATTTTTTTAAACAAATCTTGTGTTCCGATTTTACAACGGTTTTGTTTTAAACTAATTATAACCGTTCATGCCCATATAAATATTCTTAGAATCAACAATTGGGTGTTGTTTTTCAAACCATATTGCTTCTTTCGTTATGACTATAAGACTCGTGGACCTTATTCGGGTCAAAAACACTACCCGCATATATTTTTAATATAATTAAATTTATATTTTTATGTATTTATCTATTTAGTTTAAATCTTATCATATAAGTGTTCAAACTTAAGTTTTTAAAATATTTATTTATCCATATTAACCGGTGGATTACATTGTAGTTATATTTCTCATGAGATTCAAATTCTATATTACGTATATATTACAGTGTTTTAAAAAATATATGTTTTATTAAAGTTTTTTTTTACTCAAACCCGTGTGTCACGCGGGCACTATCCTAGTTATATATATGTAGCTAGAAATAAAATCTAAGTAAGGTAGATGAGCTCGTTTGGGAATGTTTGGCCTGCGTGATATGTGGCCTACATATATATATATGTATCTAGTTTTCAAAGTTACTCTGAATATGTTTGGCGTACGTACGTACGTGCATGGTTGAGTCACTCTTAAAACTAGATATACATATATAGTGTATAGTCACTAATATACTCTAATTATACATTCAGATCACTCTTAAAACTAGATATACATATATAAGTACACATAAGAAATTAGCAATGTTGATTGATGTCACCGTTGTAACCAGGTTAATTCGTAGTATACATAGATGTCCCACGGCAACGCAGGGGGAACTTTCCTCATCTTTTTTAAACTTAAAAGTTATACACAATGGAATAATCCTTGGATGTAGGAGTGTTTGTTTTGTTTTATTTTTGTTGTGGGCTTAGTGTCTTGCTACTGCCCGGTTTTTTCTAATAAAAGTGCAGTTCAAAAAATAAATGATAATTCAGTTCCTAAGATAAACCATATATAAAATCTAATTTCTAGATCCTAAAAACTAAATTGTGAATTTCGATCAACCAGTTCTAAGGTCGTCGGGTAATGAGTTTAATTAAAGTGGTAGAATTGTCACATGTAATTTTTTTAATACAATTTTAGTTTTTTTAAGGCAAAATGAACTTTTTATTTAAACATGCCCATGGATGAAGACTCTAATATTATAAGTGTGTGTGCGATTTTGGTCACGTTAAATCCAGCAATGATGATAAGTCAGTTTTTAAATTGTTAGCATGCAATAATTATTTCTAAGCATATTTGTAAGCACACTTTAATATAGGGTTATTGGATTTAATCACCTTCAACTATTGGTTATTGGCCGCTGTCACCCTCAAGTATCACTTTGGCCAATATAACTCTCAACTAAACACTTTGGTGTCTGTATCACCAAAATTTAACAAAAATTAACCAAAAATTAACCAAAAGTGACTTGAATTGGTTAACTTTTGGTGATACGGTGTCCGTAACACCAAAAGCTAACCAAAAAATAATCAAAAGTTAACCAAAATTGACTTGAATTGGTTGACTTTTGGTGATACGGACACCAAAGTGTTTAGTTGGGAGTTATATTGGCCAAAGTGATACTTGAGGGTGACAACGGTCAATAACTAATAGTTGGAGGTGATTAAATCCAATAAGCCTTTAATATATACCATCGTGCACTTTAATATGTTTTTAACTATTTGCGTGAAGGCTCGAGCTAGTCCAACTCAGGGAATATTGAGGGAGTGAATAAGAATCTTAACCTACTAATTATTGGTTAAATGAGGTTTTAATATTGCGGACATTAAACTGTTGGAATATATATTAATTGAAGAATAATACTTTTATATTAATTTTGAATATAACTAAAAGTTTTTCTCAATAACCAAGGTAAATTGGACTTTAACAAGTAGCGAAACTAGCTTAAAACTAGCTTGAAGGGTATTTTTAAATTTTTTTTACCGTACATGTATATTAATAGTGGTGATTTTAACTTTTTTTTTATGGATATCATTAATTATTATATTAAGATTTATAATATACACTAGGTTAGTTTTTTTTTAAATTCAAGAGTATCCTTTTAAATTTTCAGAGGTAACCTAAATGTAAAATGGGAAATCAGTTTTTTTTTTAACTTTGACGTGAAATTTTGAGCCGTAGCCCGGCTCAAAATTTAACCAGTGGTGAAATTTTGAATATAACTAAAAGTTTTTTTTAACTTTGGCCCTTGACTTTAACAATTCATACCGTCGTCAATCTATTTGCTTAAAACAATCTCAACTCAGTTTTTATCTCACAATGGTTCCATTTTTAAAATTATGTTCCATGAAGTGTGTGCTAGAGAGAAATCAAATGCGTGTCTACCGATCACTGTATGAAGTCACTTGTTAGAGATGAAAAAAATAGTTTGGTATTATGAAAGTTTTAAATCACTTGATATATAGATCAAGTAGTCAAGTTGGTTTGAATGACATGTAATATACACTCATTATATGTTTCTGAAGTATAAATCTTTAGTAGTTGCAAAGATAAATCATAAATGTAATATCTATATACGCCTAGCTTGCCAATCTACTAATTAAATGATAAAGTTAAGGTGTTTAATTGTAGGAATGTTTTTAGAACATAATTGGTTATTTTATAATTTTATATAAAAGGTTGCTAGTGTGGTATTAAATATATAAACATGGAATAAAATTAATAGTGAGGATTGTAATGTTGTTTTTCCCTTTGGCTTTATTTTTTTTGACAATAATGTCATATATATTTGCTACGTATATTTTAATGATGATCGATGTGAAGTATGGATTATTGAAATGAAGGCAAACGTAATGTAACAGCTTTTAATTAATATTTAATTATTTTTTTCTTAAGAAAAAGTTTCATCAGTGAGGTTTTAAAAAATGACTTTTTCTTTGTCGACAAGTGCATTTTTTAAATGGAAACACCTTGATATATAGTTTTATGGCTTCTTTGGGGTTTTAAAGTTTTATGGCAAAGTTGTCACGAAAAATACATACTTTTATCATTTTTTATGGAATGATAGAATGAACTTTGAAATATATATTATGAAACTAAAGTATAAATCAAAGTTGGGTGATTTCATTTAACGGTAACATTTGGATTTATAAGATAATTTTATCATATTTACAAAGTCGAGAACGTAACTCTTAACTTTTTTAATTATAGGTCACACTCGCCACTCGTAACTAATTACCAATTTACCATCTGTACCTAAACACGTCAATAACATGTGAAAATAAAGCAAATCAATTAATACGGGTGCCATTTTCGTTTAATACCCTCGTTGAAAGGAGTTGATGGTCAATGTCATTTTGTCTTTTGGATGAGTGGGTAGTGTTACATGTCGATATGTCGTGTGTTTGGTGAACGCCAAAACTTGTTTGACTATCTTGCTTGGTAATGTCACATTCGTATGCATTAAATAAAATAAATAAATAAATAAGAACTATTCAAAAAATCTAAAATGTTACCCTTAAGCTATGTGGTACGGTTTTACTGACCATTTTTTACTCCACTTAAGCATCACATCACCTTCACATCACTCATCTTTTTCATTTTGACTTCATTTACTTGGTGTAAATGATTTAACCCTCTTTACCACTCTTATATATCTACATATAATAAATTGTTAACTTGCTTTCACGTGAAAGCAAGTTACATCATAAATTCTATTTGTCACTTCCTCATTTCATCTCAGCACTATAACGCAGAGCAACCATGGATCACATACTTCAAACAAAACGGATCCTACTAATAAGTTAATATCGGTCCCATCTTTCACAATTGAAAAAACAAAACCTAACCATCGTTCCTCCCACATACTAACTATCATGATGAACTTGTTCAACTCAATAAATTTTGCAAGCTATCTATTACATATTCAAAAATTTTAACTTTTTTAATAGTGTAAGAGATTCCTTAATTTAAGTAAAACTAATCAAACATCCTTAATTTATGTATGCTAAAAATACCAACCAGTTAATGATTAAAACTACAATGTCAAATAATGGATATTTTTCAAAAACTAAAAATATCTCAATTATATTTTCATATTTCATTTGATTGGCTTTAATACTTTCCAAACTATTGCTATTAACTTAGATAATATTTTTATTTTCTATAGCAAGTCATCTAATAAAAACAAAACTGTCAATTATAACTGAAAATTTGATTGCCTTAATTTTCTTTTATTTTTTAAAATATATTTTAAGTTAAGAATGATGATCAGATTTTCTAAACTTTTCAGTCATCTTAACTACTTTTGATTGTCAAGAAGACAAGATGCTTGAACAAAAGGCAAATTAAGTGTTTTTATTAATCTTTACAAACTATACCAATAGTTTTTCTTTCAAATTTTATTACTTTTGTATTCTCTTTTATATCAGTCGTTGAACCAAGTGAAATGTTTTAATAACATGATACATTACGAATTTACACCTTAATAAAACTTTTATTATCAAAGCGTGAGACGAAGTTACGCAATTAATCTTTTATTATTAACGTGCCTCGATCTGATAATAAAAGTTTCAATACATACGGTGTAAATTCGTAATGCGTCACATATTAAAGACATAAACATACCCAAACTTAGTAATAAAATGATAACTACGTCAAAGTCGGATAAATATGTCAAAGTAAAGTATCAGGTTCAAATTTTATTACTTTTGTATCTCTCTTTTATATCAGTCTAACTTGGCTAGGTTCTCAAAGATCAAAATTATAGTAAGTTAAAGTTCATGGGATAAAACCATACATCAAAGTTTAGTTGAGGGATTAAAAATGACATTATATGAAAGTTTAAGAATGAAAAATTAGTTGGGTCACGTGATAAAATCTAGTTATCTAAATTAACGTAAGTTTAACTCGTGTTTGACAATTTGTATTATTTCTGATAGTCTTTTCATTTCAATTGTATTCAGTTGTGTACTATGTAATATTCTAGATAGGAAAATTGATAAAGACAATAATAAAGTTTAATAAGTTAAATTTTAAGTAACGAATTGTTTTCCCTTTCTCAAAACATATAATCAATTTAGAAAAGAATTTAATGTAATTAGTTCAGATTATAGAAAAAAAAATAGTTAAAGTCATCACGATAGATTTCAATATGACATGATATGTCATAATCAAGTCAATTCAGAACAAGATGACTCAATATATTAAAATTTATGTTAATTTTATGTTAACTTTATTTATTTAAGGGGTAACTTTATAAAAACATAAATAAGTTTAATTTTTTTTATTTAAGTTATTTAAATTTTATTTTGTTTCAATTAGGTAAGTTATTTTTAAGTTTTGTTTCAATTAAGTCACTAAAACTTTGATTTGTTTCAGTTAAATAACTTATCTTCAAATTTTATTTCATTGAAGTCACTCAAATTTTATTTTATTTTAATTAAATAACTTAAATTTACTTTGATGTTTCAATCCTATGAATATTATGTTTTTAAATTGTAACTTTACAAATTCTAACAAAATTTAAAAAATGGCAAAACATGTTTTTTAATTATAATTTGAGTGTTAAAAATCAATTTTACATGTTATACAAGTTAATTATTTATCATAAAAGAAAATTTCTAAAGTAAAGTAACCTAATTAAAACAAAACTTAAAGACAAGTTACCAAATTGAAACAAAACAAAGTTTAAGTGACTTAATTGGAACAAAACTTAAAAATAAGTTACCTAATTGAAACAAAACATAATTTGAATGACTTAATTGGAATAAAATCAAAAGTTAGTTATGTTTGTATAACATTTTCCTCTACTTTGAAGTGCCATTTTACACTCTGGAACATTTTTTTTTGAGAAATTAACAACTAAAACACACAACATCTTGATATATAGACCTTGTCTTTTTTTCGTAATTTAAAAGTTGTAACTATGATGTGACATCAAATAAAACTTTAGGGGTCTTGAGGGCAAAAAGTTACTATGCATGACTCGTTAAACTATGTTCTCTAGTCAACACGTACACATGCTACTCGGATTGCAGGCTACAACTCGTCTGCATGAAGCCTGAATCGCTAGTAATCGCCGGTCAGCCATACAGTCGTGAATCCGTTCTTGGGCCTTGTATACACCCGTCCGTCACGCTATGGGAGTTGGCCATGCCCGAAGTCGTTACCTTAACCAGAAGCCTCGTTGTCCCTCCTAGTTCGGCAGCAAAAGCATTCTCAGCTCCCGAAGATGAAGCTAGCGAGATAGGAATTAGGTTTTTTTTAAACATCAACATCTTGATTTTTAAGATGAAATACACCATAGTATGTTTATAACAGGATTAAAACTACTAATCGGTGCTTTTAACACAAGTGTGTCATTAACAGACCACTAAACTAACTACATTAACATAAATTAGGTATCATGTAAAATCATTAAAGGGCCGATCAAATTCAAACTTTCAAAGCACCCAATACAAGCACTAAACTTACGTACACTTTTCTGTTAGGTGTCATATATAAATAGTAATGTTCTTATTTTTTATAAGTTAAACATGTTGGATAAGTAGTCAAATCATATGCTATGAACCAAATAGAAATTACGATCGATATTGTCATTTTAAAGACCTCTGTTACGATTTGATTTGCACGCCATCACTAAAAGAGCAAGGCTGCATATATAAAAATTTTCTTTGTATGAGTTAGTGAGTTACGAATTAATAATACACGTTGTCTAAACTTCATAGCTTAAATGGCAAGCTCTAAGTACTCACATACGTGAAAAAACTCGATTAATCACAAGCGCTTGTCGTGTATGTGTTGAATTTTTTCAGTTGAAAGCACATTGTTGACATTAACGTGCAGTTATGACATTGACATTAACGTATGGCGCTCTCGCATTACGTTGGTCACATTACCATGTGATGCATGTATAAATTAGTAATAACAAAAATCACAAAAGAAATATTCAAGTTAAAAAAAATAAAAGAAAATAATAAAAACAAAGAATATAACTACAAGGCAAAAAGAAAAAGAGATTTTCAAGTACAAAAAAAAAAAGAAAAAGAAAAAACCATTTTTTTGTTCCACCGACTTAGATTTAGTTTTTAGTATTATAGATCGTGACTAATCTTGAGTTGTTGGTAGATGTTCAAGTGCGCACATGATTAAGTTGTGTACATATATGTATACATTCATGTTTTCCTCGCTTGTTAGTATGAACACTTTGATTTTATCACGTGTAAAATTATACTTATGACCGTTTGATTATAAGAATTTATTTTTACACTAGACCTCAACATGTTTGGTGTGTTCGAGACTCAAAATGTTTGGTATGTTTATCTCAAGTCAAGCATATATAGTGCCAAACTCATATAAGATTAATGTAGTTAAAATAACAAATGATATCTTTAAACCCGATTTTAAATAATTTAAGTGGAAAAATGCAATGTACAAAGAAAAGAACAATGCCATGTGAATTAGAAAAATTAATATAAAGCTAAGATTCCTACAAGAAGCTTACAGCAAAAACGGAAAAATCATAGAATACGTCTTTTTAACGATGAATTTCATTAATTTTTACCAACGTAATTGTCTGACTCATGGGTTTCTAAACCAAATCAGACAATCATATACGATGTTTTAAGCAGGCCCGCATGATGCATTTAACTTGGTAAAGCTAGCGCTCACAGAGAAAACTCCACAAAGGTCGACGTAGCAGCTGTTAACTAGGATTGAACCCTTGCATTTAGGTAAAACATATTTGTCTCAATAGCATTAACTGTATCATCGACAGATATTGTAACATTCCACAGTGGTTGGGAAGGGAAATTGATCTTCCTACATGGGGATTGATATTTTCCCTGTCATGACGGATTGACGAGTTTTAAAACCCTGAGGTGCTGATGGTTCATCCTGGCCAATATAGACAATATCATGGTAAGGTTATACTGGGATGTTACAGGTATCACTGGAAAAATATAAGGGTTGTGGGAGTCGAACCTAGGACCTTATGTACACCATGAAACAATTTTATCACTCCACCCAAATTTCTTTGATAAATAATAAGAATATTTTAAAATCGGATATATGTTAATATAGATAGAAATTTTGTAAAATAGACGCCGAATATGTGTTTTTATACGAATGGTCTTTTTCGTATCAAGATTATGATGAACCAAAATAAGTTCAAGACGATTGATATTAGGATTAAGTGTTGTTGGAATTTTGATTAAAATGTATAAGACCTGAAATGTTATTAGTTTGTTATTGGAACAATTAATTAATCGTCTTGTGCATATAGCAGATCAACACTCGAATCACTTAATTTACACGTTAATTATACATCACCAAGAAATAAAAAGTTTTAATTGATACATACACCGATCTATTGTTAGGCAACATGTTATGTTGTTATCATTTTTAACACTAATTTGTTTAATCTTATGATCTCATTAACTTTTATTTCTTAAGGATTTGAACACGTCACTTTTGTATGGAACAATCACAATAAACTAGCACGTACCCATCGGAAGTTATTGGGCATATATGTTATGTTATGTTCGTGACGTGCTATTTGCCACTCTCGATCTTTTGTAAATTATATTGAAGATCTAAAAGGATAAGGCCGGCTGATATTTTAGTGTTTGGTTGGACGGGGGGAAACACGCTTGTGTGGACCTTACGGGAGTGTCCCCCTTGGTTGCGCTCAGGGACAATGGATTTGTTGCACGACAGGCAGGGTCAAAGGCGGAATCATGCAAGATCGCCAAACACGAGAAAGCATGCCTGGAGAATCAACATGTTTTTATCCCATTAGCATTTGACATATTTGGCTTCCTAGCCACTGAGGCAGTGAACTTCTTGACCAGGGTTCAGCGAGTCATTCATAGCAATGTTTCGACACCTAAGGGCCAAGGTTTTGTCTTTAGTAGGCTAGGTTTTGCTATTCAAAAGGGGGTGGCGGCACAACTTGTTGCCCGTTTACCTGCCACTTTATTGTAAATTCTTTGATGTTTAATATATTTTAATGTACGTTCTTAATCCGTCAAAAAAAAAAAAAGATTACACGTTATTTGTAATATTAAATAAGAACAATAGATAATTTTCTACTTGAAGCCCCACTAGCTACCAAAGCACCTAAAACAACAATTTGATTAAGGCACGTAAATAATTCAAATAAATACCATGCATACAGGTACACATGATCATGATTGAATATTATGTTATTTTCTTTCATGATGCTGAAATGATACGATTATAACGTAAATTAATATGTATGACTTACCTTCTAATCAAACTAATCATGATACATCCATTGAAATGTTTTCATCACTTCGTTAAGTCACATTCATTCATTAATTAACTAATCACCTTTTCTAACGAAATATATTTAACTGTTGGAAAATTTTGTAATACACAAATTATATTTTGTGAAAAATACAAAATAATAAATTAGTTGGTGTTATAAGTTTGAATATTTTGTGGGTTTCAACTAATTATTTGTGTTGAATAGATGTTTCAACTAATAATTATGTTGAATATGTTTCAACTCATGTTTATGGACAATGAATGAGGAGTTTCAACTCATTCTTGTCCTATAAATACCAAGGTAAACCTTGGTTGAAAAGACAAAAAAAAATATAACACCAATGCACTCCAACTTCTCAAATTCTCTCATCCTTTCTCTTCTATTTTTTCTAACATGTAGTTGATCTTCTTCATCTCTTTTCTTTAAAGTATAATTTGGGTTGTGTGTCAATCCCGGCAGTACATACTGCTTCGGCTGTTGTACCCTGGGAAACAAACGAGTTCTCTTGGGAGACTCGGAATTTGTTTTAAGGGACCCGTGTTGAACACGAATCCTCAGCCACGATTACAATTCTGCTTCTACTCATTTCTTGTATTTATAATTTTTTAGTTGTAATCATATTGTAATTTACTTCTTTTCTTTATTTTCTTTGTATTGTAATCGAATTTATAAAAATATTATTAGTTTTGTACGAACGGTTCCTACATTAACAAACCTTGTTATTGTAAATTAGAACTTATTGTCCATTTATCTATCATTTTATTGTAAATTCATTTATTCATATATTCGTTGACAAAAAAATTTAAGACTTATAAGGTACAATGACAAAATGATTAAAACAAAAAAGTTGAAAGGGATATGTCATATATACGCATTGTGATCCAGTTTGTTAATTTTCGTGTTTTTTAGTCTTGTAGCCTTGTTTATGCTTTTCTGAGTATCTTTATTGTAGTATCATACTATAACTAGATTTAAGACCAGGCCGTGTGTTACAGTGATTGGGTCATGCAGTCGGGTCTTGCGTATTTGACTTCGTCATATCTGTTGAAAAAAAAAGTCTCATGCCTCATACGTCACGACGAAAAAACGTAACGTGTCACATGTTAAAAAACGATGGAATATCAAAAGTTAGAGGTCAACAAGATAACAATATTAAAGTCGTACTATATGTCAAAGTAAAATAAGAGATCAAAGTCGAAAGCTTATCAGAGGCTAAAATGACAATTAGCAAAAGTTGTACTATGTGTCAAAGTGGAGTAAGAGATCAAAATCAAAAACTTATCAAGAGCTCAAATGACAATTAGTAAAAGTCGGAGACTAAAACCGTCAATGCGCTAAAATTCGGGGATTAAAACCGTTAATACGTTGAAGTACGAAAAAGTTGAAACGCGGCGTGGCAGGACGGGAGAGACCGGTGCAAAGCACCGACCTTCTCTATTAGTAATTATAGAAATAGAAATATAAATAAATATATAAATTATAGAAAAGGAACTTAAAAAAAGAGTATGCAAAAAGAAAAGGTAAAAACTCTCAAAATTAATTACTTAGTTTTCTCGTTATCACATCACAATCATTTTATATTCCAAACGAATTAAGACCCTTTTTCAACAGATAAAACAAGTCAAACAAATCACTCTTACTAAATAACATAATTAGCAAATTGACATTAACAAGTCTTCACAAATCAGCAAATCAACACAGATAAAATGTAATGAATATTTGCTGGAACTTTAACTTTATAAAACAATAATCAACTTGCTATAGTTTTAAGCACAAGGTAAAGTAGAAAAAGATGTAGAAATTAGATACAACTTGCTACAACTTTTTTTTTTTATAAAATGTGAAAATTATAACAACTTGCTATAATTCTAGATACAAGGTAAAGTGGAAAAGAAAAAAAAATTAGACAATCTCAACAACATCCACTATACCAAACAAAATTCAACAACATAAACTAATTCTTCTCACCTTTTTAAAAGTCTTTCTTCAAATATAATTCAACTATATTTATCTAATTTAATTCGGTTACTTTTTTAAAGGTCTTCCTTGTAAAATAATTCAACTATTTATTTAGTTAACCCTAATCCGACATAAGCCCGTTTTAACCACGGGTTGCCTGACCCGCATGCCTAATCCTTCATGGCTTTTTGACTTTTTGTACAGCTATTAACTTTGTTAAAAAAAACATATAATCCATCAAAAGAGTGGAGAAGCTCTTGCTGGTTTTTGGAATTCGACATCAGGAAGTGTTTTCACACCATCGACCAACATCAACTCATCCCCATCTTTAAGGAAGAGATCGGCGACCTCAAGTTCTTTTACCCCATTCAGAAAGTATTTTCTGCCGGACGACTTGTAGGGGTGGAGAAGGGCCCTTAAGTTAAACACGCCGTTTTAAAAACAAACACATTTAACGACTTGTTATGTTCAAACTATTGGCTCGAGCATCTATTCTCGTCACACGTTAGCACGACTCAGGGGCTGTTTGTTTACCTCTTAATGATTCAGTTCAGTGCTTAACCATTCAGCATTCAGAGCGTTTGTTTCAGAAAAAAAAGCCTCTGAATGGTTCAGTTAAGTGCTGAATGGTTAAGAGACTGAGAGATGCTGAATGAAACTGAATGGAGCATATCCTAACTTCATACTCATCTGAAGTTCTACCTTACATCCCTCTCATTGATGGAACCTCTTAATGGTTCAGACCTCTTAACCATTCAGCACTTAATAATTCAGATTTTGCCAAACAGCCCCTCAGCTGTTTTGCCAGTCCTAACTTTTAGTAGCTTCAAGAAGATCAAAACATTGTGACAAGAAAAATAAACCATAAAAACATGCAAACATCTTTAAAGCAAACACATATTTTTACCTTTGGGTTGCTGCACACGGCAAGTTCACACTACTTATAGAAACCAGAGGACAGAGGTTCGCTTAAAATCCATAACGAGAATTTACCAAAGGACCAACAATTTCATGTACATAATAGTTATTACGAAGTTGTATAAAGATTAATCTCTCCACAATCAAGACTATTAACAGCTCCCTTGCCACGAATCAGGGGATCATCGGGCTTTTTCAAACACAATAACGTTGGATTGTGATGAAAAGCGGGCTGAAAGCAGACATATATATATAGGAATATATTTACGAAGGCATCGATAATGGCACCTAGAGAAGCTCCCATTCCGAATCTAGTGAGTCATGAGTTGCTAACTTAATGGCTTTTACACTTTCCGAAGGAGCACGTGCAAGCGGAACTGAAATCACCTTGTCCTTATTTCTGTTTGTTTCTGCATTGACAAGGCTATATTGTACAGCAAGTTGCTTGTACTCCTGTTTCCTAGTGGATTTCTTTTTCAGAAAAAATGCGTTCTGAATCTTCTTCTGCGGTACACATGTGTTTAATCAAGAAAATGTAAAAAAAAAAAAAGAGACAAAAGGTAGTTTTCTTAACCAAAATAATGTTTTGGGTGGAGCCGCTTAATAATGTTTACAAAGGAAACCAGCCACCAAACAGACCGGCCAGTTTTAAAAATTTGAACCAAATTCATAACCCTTAGTTTGTATGAAAAGTTGTAAAATAAAATAAGATGGGTTCAAAAAGATAATACATATACAAAACTGAATATTCCAAAAATAGAAAAGAAAAAATAATTAAAAAGGTTAAACATCAGGTTCTGGTACCAAACATTGACTAGACCACCAAAACCAAACAGTAAAATTTTCAAACTAGCCAATCTGGTCTGACTTGGGTGGTTCGGTCGGTTTTAAAAGTTTATGAACACCACTAATTAAGGGTGGCAAAATGGAGAATTAGGCATATATGAGACAAAAAGGGTATATGTTTGGATACAGAACATGTTTGGTTGGGTTGACTTTAAAAAAAGTTTGTCAAAATTAAGCTAGTTTTCTTACTTTACTCTTTTGACCTGTACAGAGATCAAGCATAACCCATTCACTTATAAATGGATCGAAATTGGTTCCTCTAGCTTCGACACATGCTCAGGGAAAAAAAAAGAGGAAGTACAAAATACCTTGTATGACCGTCTAGTTTCTTCTTTATTGTTTCCAGGAAGACAATCATTTCCATCCACTAAAACACACATTTCCTCGAATCCTGATTCAGGTTCATGTCCGCTAGGTTCAATGTTTTGCATCCTAACATCATTTTTAGTTTCCTCTGCTATATCTGAATCACAGTCTACTGAACTTCCTACAAAATTTAATTAAATAACATTAAAAAACAAAAATGTAACTGAGCTGAAAGACTAAATTCTAGAGCTTTGTTGATAAGGGAGTCATGCAACTATATCAATGCATCTAAGAATTCAAAAGTTGTTTTAACTTAGCAATTGGCTTTTTATATCACAAGCCAAAAATATCGATTTAGGTGGACTGGTCTCCCTTTTTGTCCAACAATGTTAAATTTCTTATACAGTATGCCAAATATGATTAATGGGTTACAAAACTGCTTTAAATCAATAATGTTCAAAAAAATTTAATAGAATGGTTTAAGAGCTTTTATGCATATATGCATTTTCGACCCATCCATCTATAGAATATTAAATTCAATATATTCGTTAACAAGAAACGTTGTTTTACAGAGTAGGTTACGTAATCTTTATAGTGATATATTTTCTGTAAATAAAGTGAACATAAAATTTGTTCATATGGAGTTGGGGGGTCTCAATGAGAACAGCCTCTCTATCTCCTAGGATAGAGAAAAGGTTTGCTATGAGTGAGATTTAATGCAAACGTACGTTCGTTTGTTTATTTAAATATGTGTTAAGCAGAAAGCTCAAGGCACATGGGTTGATAGCCATGTGCCAAGAGTCAAAGATTGACTCTTTGAAAACGACCACAATTGAAATCGCCGTATGAGGTACTCTAAATAAGATGTTCATACTTCATAAGATCCAAGTTAGTGATAAAGTATGTGACAGAAACCTATAAATTGCGATAATTTGAAAGTGATTCTGAATTCCCTAGTTATTCAACAACTGTTACTGGAATATCAGAGAGAAGTTCTAGTAATAAGTTTTGCTGCACCTCCATTACCTGAATGAGGCCTAAAGACATCATCACCAACAGATTGCCCACACTGAGCATTAACAGCAACATTTGAACCTATCTGAGATGGACAAGTATGCCTTTTATTTTCAGACAAATCTGAAATCCAAAGAGCAAAACAAACAATATAAATACTGGAGATTGAAATTGAACTTCCAAAAACAATCATGATACAAATATTTAATCAGGTCGCTATGAGATGAAATATACGCATACTGCAACAATTATGTTAGGCACACACAAACCTCATCCCGAATGAGTTTGCTTTAAAGTTTAAAATATATAGTCCATTTTAGATACATAACTATGTTATCACCTGAGTTATAATGTTCACATATAAGCAATTATGCTATTTCCTTAGTTATCATATTCTATATATGATAAAAAAATAACTTAATAAGTAGTCATGCTTGATTTGAAATTAAATTAGGTTCGAGTTAAATGTGATTGAAATAGGCAGGTGCCTCTTTAAAGCACCCAGCGTTTGTACTTCCCTTGTATAGTTGTATATCCTTACTTTCTATATAGATACTGTTCGTTTTACCAAGTTAGTATTTTCTAATATCCCACATTAATTCAAATGAGCAACTATTGGTTCAGTTACAAAAAAAAAGTTAACTCTTTTGACCATTTGTCCCCCAACGGTAATCATAACACAATTTTGTTGTACTGGTGTTATCCCACAATATCTACTACTATATTTGGAAACCAAGGTTCATAAAATGCTACCTGTATGGGATAAATCTCCATCAACAGATTGACAACTTGATTTATTAGAAGTAGCCTGAGAATCTTCATGAGAAACCAACCGACTACTTTCACATGTACCTACAGCGTACAGCAGATTACAAGAGGTATGTTGAAATATTTGGATGTAAGAGAAGACGAATTTATGAATGAGTACCTGTACATTCTTCTCTTAAGATGTTGCTAGAGGAAACACATCTGGATCTTTTCACTATCTTTGCTCTGGATTTAGCACATATAGTTGTCACAGGAGTTACATTTGATGCTTGCATAGAAATCTGGTCATGATCTTCTTCCTCTTTATCACTTGTTTCCCAATTAAATGATGCAGCAGACCAGTCTTCCCAGACATCATTGCTGAAGTTTGATTTATCCTCAGAAATACCCTTGATACAAACAGGGTTGACACTGATAGCATCTTCCTTGACATTTAACACTGGTTTCTTGTGTATTCCGAATTCGAGATAAGGGTTAAGTAACAAATCAGCACTAGCAACTCTAGAGAGATCCTTTGATGATGGAGGAAGCAAATCCTGCATGACATCAGAACAGAACCTTTTCATACCTGCACCGACAGTCTGGACTTGATTGTCAACATATTTAGCTGTTTCCTGTGAAAAGTGGTCACACATGTTAACTTACCAGGGAGCAAAAGAATGAGAACTTAAATAATGAGGTTCAAGCAAATACGAGGGTGTTTGAAGTTTGAACAAGCGTATTGAGTCGTTATACGATACTCAATAATCAGCTGTAATATAACGAGTTTGTAGTAAATGAAAACGTTTGGTATTCGCAGAAATCTAATTATTTAGAAAATTAATAGATAGAATTACCACATTATGTTAAATATGGGAGTAAAATTTTCCCAATTTAGGCTCTCAAGGTAGGTAAAAACTAAAAAGATATATCTTGCTTAATCCTTAATTATTAGTTTTCCTGCATTTGGTATAAAAGTGATTAACCAAACTGATAATTTGACAACCAAACATTCAGATAACCATAAGGCGGAACATGTTTATCTGAATACTAAAATAGGAGTATTGTGGCGTCAGACAATCATTTCCCAAGTTTATGTAATGACAGAGATGTATATAATATACATCCCACATCAGAAAAATGACAGAGCAATGGCGCGCATCTTGAATTCACACTTTTTTCACAAAAGAATGGAGAACAGACTAGTCACACCAGTGTAAATGCAAATTGCAGTTGAAAAGAATAGAGACAATAACAGGCGATACTGCTGCTACGGCCTACGTGTGCCAAAGTGTTTTGCATATCAAAGAAAAATAGTAAGTGGTAAACTGATTATACCTGACACATCGCTTCTTCAACCTCCAAACACATAGCTTCAAACTTTTGGTATATATGACCAACCCATGCAATACCTTTAAGGTCCATGGAATCCATATATCAACTTTATCTGAACAAGAAAAACTTTGGTGTAGCTTTGCTTGAAAAAGCTTCAAGATAGTACCTGCAATAAAGATGATGGTTTCTATATTGCTTCCGTAAAATGAACAAACTACACTAGAAAACATGTTAAACACAATGTTATATGGACAAAGAAAAGACTCTCAGATACAGATTAGCAACAAGCATAACAGTTAATTGCTATAACTACCAACTACCATGTGGGGACTCAAAAACTCATTCATTGATTTTCCCTCAGTATATTTCTGGCAACATCTATTTTCTTCCTCGCACTTAACAAAATATTAAATCCACATGCACCTCCATCCTAGATTACCAGATATACACATCGTTTTAGCCTATGTTGTCAAAGGCGATAGGCGCACTCAAGGCGCAATGGCCTCGCCTGGGGCCTACGCGCCAAGCGCAAAATAAGCGCTCGCCTGAGACAAAAAAGCGCACGAAGAAAAAAAAATTTATAAAGCATTTATGCAATAGAAATTAACCAAAATCAATACCAATACTAAACATTCAAAACCAACAACAAAATCAATACCAAAAACAATACCAAACATTCAAAACCAAAAGCATATAACTAGAAAAGGCGATAGGGGCACTCGAGGCGCAATGGCCTCGCTGAGCTTTTTTTCCTCGCCTAGGGGCAAAGGAGAGGTTTTAGCAGCATAACTTTATAACTTTCTCATCTTCCCTCAACGTTGAACGTGTGACATCCTAATAACTTGAAGGCATTCTACTACAGGTCAAACTACCATTGTAACTAATAACTTAAAAAACCCTTTCTCAAAACCAAAGTAGTTAAATCATCTCCACAATCCGGAGTCCCGAACAGAGTTAGTTTGCTTATATACAAATTGTGCTGTTTTTGGCAAGTCTTCTAGTTAGACTATTTGCCAACACAAGTACATAATCTTCATATCTGCATTAGACACTCGCAATAAAGTACCCCCTACGCAGTTTAAACCCAAAACATCAACTTTGCTATCCAATTACTCTATTCTCCCATTGATAACAATACATATAAACAGAACATAAGAGACATCCTAGTATCCTAAGATGGGACTAATTATCACAGAGATAAACATGATCAAACGCTACAAAACCAAACCTAAATCCCCATAAGTTCCACGTCCATATTAATAAATTTATCTTCAATTAGATTCATCAAACACATATAAAAATCATTTATTCTAACAAAAGGCGTAAAATTTCATGACATAAACAGTAACATCACAAAATTAGGTCAAACTATGATCATCGCCACTGCATAACAACATACGTCTGTTATACACATAATCGAAACAAACAATAATAATAGAATTAAGAAACGTGAAAATTGAACGAATTATGCGTACATGTAACCGATCAATGGATGTAAAATTAAGAGCGTAGATGCCCTTACTTTTGGGCGATGATGAAGTTCTAAAGAGCGAAGAAAACCCTAGCGTAGATGAAGAATGGGTTTAGAGGGAGAGTTTGAGTTTGAGTGGGGGAATAAGAAACGTAGATACGGAGGAGATAACCATGGTTTAGTTTACGTTTCTTTAATAACATCTTCCTCTACTTGTCCACGTGTTGCATTCATATACCCTTTATCCCAAGTTACATACATACATACATACATACATACATACAAGGCTTTACTTTTTAGTAATGTTTTTTTATACCGGACCGGATGTTTGAACGGTTTTTTTTTAGGTTTACTGGTCGAACCCGATTAGAAATATGATTGTTAACGCGTTGAAAGGTTAGAAGAGAATTATGACCCGTTGACGTATTGAAAGGTGAGAAGAGAATTATGACCGTTGCACTAGCCGTTAGTTATTTGTTGGATTTGAATTTCAAAAAACGTATCAGATATTTCTCTATATATAGATGTTGTTTTATACCATTTTTACACCACATCAAATTATAGTTTTTATACTTTATACTAAGTTTTCACTATACAAAGTCATGAACCAACGCAACGAGTACGGGTGGAACACCTCAAGAGCTCGTGTTCCTAACGTTTTCGGTTTCGTGGAAGATCTCTATAAGCCGTATCGTGATCCCGAAGAGTGGCCGGATCATCAAGAAACAGAAGAACCACTCTGGACTCAAGCTCCGCAAACACAACAAGATCCTCAAACGCAATTTGTTCCGCAAGCACAACAAGATTCACAAACACGACAACTGACACAACCAATGTCTTCGGGTGGAAAAAGAAAACATGAAAAGAAAGCGGTGGTTCTAGGTCTCTCAGCATCGGCACCGAGAACCAGTTCAAGTCGAAACACGTTAAATTGGACTTCTGAAGAGCAAACCACTTTGGCGCGTTCATGGATCGCCGTTTCCGAGTATCCTATCATTGGTAAAAATTAAAACTTTAACTAATCTTTACTTTTATAAACAAAATACTAACTTTAAACTCTTATAGGGAACGTCCAAATTAAAACATGTTTTTGGGATCGTGTATGCTTCTTATTTCACGAGCAACTTCAGCGTCAACAGTATCGGAGTGTTGACAGCCTTTGTGGCCAGTTTAGACAACTTAGGCAAAAAACTCTCAAGTTCAACGGAGCGTTCTTGGAACAAAAACGGCTTCAGCAAAGCGGCAGCAGTGAGGAAGACTGGATAGACGCGGCTAAAAAAATTTATACAGAAGAAAACACAGGTCCCGCACCAGTTGAGGTTTGGCGAATCGTTCGGCATTATTCCGAATGGTTTTGTGTTGATATTGTTGCCTCGAGCAAAAAGTTCAAAAAGTTCATCAATAAACAATGTTAATGAAAATGCTGGGAGGTCCTAGGCTCGCACTTTTATGATCTACATGTGGATGTCGTGCCAGACACAGTAGAGCCCGAACGACCTAGAAGGTGTGTAGCTAAATGTTAAATCTCGAATAGTACACAGACCGTGAGATTATTGAGAGTTTTCATTCAAAACCAATAGATTATGAAGAAATAAGGTCTTAAAATGTGTTTTTCTTTTTAATAGTATTATGGTTTACAATTTTAGGCTTTTATGGTCCGATTTATTATAATACTAGATTAAACCCCGCGAGTTACACGGGTGTAAACATAAAAAACACAATTTTAAAATTTTAAGAAAAAAGTAACGTTTGAAAATAAACTACACATTACATTAAAGATATATGAAAATAAAAACACAAATTGTATTCAAATTTTAATTTTAGCCTTGAACAAATAGATTTAAACTACAAATACATACGTACGTAGTACCAAATTAGATATCGAAGCTTTTAAATTGAGTGCCTTATAAATCTTACCAAATACAGAGTAATTTATATGAAGATCAAGAAAAATATACATACAAATAATCTAGATGATAAATATCTGACAAAATTCACAGCGACACTAATATGTACCGGCTCGAGCGTACGGGTCGGCATGTATGGGTCTAGGTCGTAAATTGCGATGAGCTATTTTTTTAAGTTGTTTTTTTTCCGTTTTCACAATAATTTATAGGATTTAAATAAGGTATATTGAAATTTTGGAAGAGAAAATTATGGGTGATTTAATGTTATCGATTTCTTTCCATACATAGCTTAAAAGAGAATATTCTTAGTTTTAAGCGGGAAAATGCTCCAACACCCTCTCCAATGAATGACACGTGTCCTTCAAAACCTTTTTTTATTAGAAGGTATAGATTTGTAATGTTTAAACTAATTAATGGTGTATTATTTTTTATTAATTTTTGTATGTATCTAAATGTTTAATAAATCAATAAAAAGTTGGTGGTGTGAAATTAATGAATGTTAAATAACAATCATAAAATAAGGTGGAGTTAAATTGGGGAAGTGGATGAAATGACACATATTTGGAGTTAAGAGGCCTTTAAGGTACATCCGTCCTCATGGACTTATACATGTCCCATATTTTGTGGGATGTTAAATTGTGTCATGGTTTGGCACTTTTGCTAGACAGTCTTGGTTAGGTGACGACTCCGAAGGTTTTTCGGTTAGTGAAAAATTTTTAGACTAAATCAGCTACCAGTCGATTGCCCTCTAAATCAGTACTTATGGGCTCCTATTAAGGTTAATGGTTTTGTATGGAAGGATAGACTTAACAAGGTTCCTTTTAAAGCGGCTTCTGTTACACATTGTATCACAATGCTCTTATAGACTATGTTTTACGTGTTAGAAATGAGGAAAATACGGATCGTTGCTAGTTTCACCTTTCATGCCCAGTCGTTGTTTGCAATTTATCTAGAATCGCCTCCTGGTGTCAAGTCAGCTACGTTCATGTCCTTTGTCCGATATGCTTTAATGCAAGTGGAATGGCAGATGATTTCTAACCCAAAAAGAAAATTCTGCTAACTATTTCCATGACGGCTATCGTTTTTTTTTTTTGGGAAGCCAAGAAAAGAAAAAAAATTAAAGCCAAGCATGCTCTGGTGCTAAAATAATAGGAGAAATTAAGGTCAAGTTGTTTTTATGGATGAGATATACAACAAGGCTAGAAGACGTACTTTGACACACTTTAGTAATTGTGTTTCCTCTTAGTTTTGTTGTATTTTGTTATTTTGACGTGACCCTAGCATTTTGTTAGTAGCTTTCGTTGAATAATATTTGCTTTGGAGTCACACATATACTTGAACCAATTGGTCGATAATAATCCTAACCGATTTTGTTCCATATAGCAGTTCTGTTTTTTAAACACAGCACCTACAATGGTCCGCTATTAAAAAATTAGCGCCACTAAGTTTTACCAAAATTTCAAACTAATGTTTTAAGGACTTTCGATCGAAGAAAAATATGAGTCCGAGTTGATAGATGTAAAACCTACCTCGAATCAATACTCCAAATGACGAAATGGTAAAACTTACACTGAATGAAGTACCCTTTTGAAATCAGTTTGAAATTCAGATAAAACTTAACAACATTACGGTTTTTTTAAACCGCAGAAAAAAAAAACTCAATTGGAAATATTATAACCAACTACTAGCAATAGAGATTATCAAAACACCTTTTTAATTTAGAACAACCAAACACCTTTTTGTATATATATTCATTCCCGAAAATCTATGTCAAAAACACTTAAAATAATTGATATATATGAAAAAATTCTTCATTTACCAACCCATAACAAGAAAAAACAAACAAACATTCATGACACTATGCTGCTTGAAAATCCCCAAAATCATCATCGGGCACTTCTTGAGCAGTCTGTTTTTCAACAGGATGAGGTTCATTTGATTGCAGGTCAACCGAGGTCGACGATTTGTCTTTTGGACTTTCATCAAGAGCCAGCTTTGAGGGTGGTTCTAGAGGGGACTTCACAGCATTAACCGGTGGTGACAGTGGGGATGGAGGTGGTGGTGGGAGTATACCTGTAATTGCAACCTCCTTCTTACCTTTTTCCTTTTGGTCTTGGGGATTATTTAGTCCTTGCTCGAAGAACTTTGACCGAGGGCTTCGACCACCTTTCTATAATCATAACACAAGTGAACCACCATAAGAAACTACTATATCACTAAACTAGGGTCGGGTTGGGTTAACCCAAATACTTTTTGTCATAATTTATTGAAATGATCACTGCTAAAATATAATAACAAGATTATATTATTTTCGTAACAATCTAATATTTTGAATAAAAAGATTTAGGAGGGCTTTTATGCCTTAATAATACACTTTGGGTGACTTTCGACTGCTGAACCTATTTGAGCAATTTCCTTTTAAGCTGCTTTTTTTATAATCAAAACTGAAAAAACATATTGTTTATATACAACATATTTTTATCCATGAAAGTTGCAGCAATTGACTTGCACATAGCATAAGAAAATTATTCAACTAATAACAATTTACTTGTAATTGTTCTTTCATAATCCTAAGATTTTTTTAATAATTTTCTAGGAATGAAGAGGGACTGAGGGAGTATTGAATGAGAGGATTTCACCACACTTACTTAACCACGTGCTGATTTTAGATGTATTTATCTCAAAGGGATTAAAAATCACTTCAATAAGGAATGGGAAAAACTGGACGAAGAGCTAACATCTATTTTTAATGCAATGTCCGCAATCGTTTTTATTTTTACTCATTAATAACTAACTATTATAAAGTTATAAGAAACAGACAAAATAATACTTGCTGGTCAATCCAACCCGATCCGTTTCAAGTTTTAACCCATGCTAAAAAACAACTCATTCCAACCTGAACCCATTTTGACCCATTAGTGATCCGCCCATCTTTCTACTTAGATTTTGAATCCAAAGGTACTAGATTTGAAACTCTAGAATTAAACAATGTAACTAAAGATCAGTCCAGACAGAAGGCAAACAAAGTTGAAGTTAGCTTACATTTTTCAGTTGAAGCACTATGGTTTCTCCATCTTTTAAACTGTAATCAACCGAAGAGGTGTGCTGAAACTGCTGTTCCATCTCTTCAGCAGTTTTCTTCTTATTAAGGTACCTTCAAGCAATATATGAATTTATTTTTCAGGGACAATTTCATATATACCTTTGAAAACTTGCATAATATCATATTTATCAGACAAAAAAAACTAATACTGACTATCCCCTTCTCTTTCTCTGTACACTTCAAAGTCCAAACTGTAATACCCTAATGCAACTTTTAAGGGAAGGGTATAATGTCATAACTTGAAGATGAGTATAATTTATGTTATGATTTTTTGTTGAGATTATACCAAGTTTTGAAAAGAATATATTAAATTATCCGTTATTTTTAATAAACACTCAACACATATATAATATAACTAGGTGATAAACTGAAAAACCTTAAATAAATAAAAGGGGGCTAATGTTTAATGAAAAGATTAGAGTAATACTTCATATGATCATGAAGAGCGGCTTGGAAATCATAAGCTTGAGGTCGTTCTCGAAACCCTATACCAATGAAAGCATGGCGAAGGCGGCCACCTGCATCATTTTCAGATAACTTATGGCTTTTTCTAAGTAATCATAAGTCAAAAGTGAAAAAACCGGCAGTTTTTTGGTGCCGATCAAAAGAGGTGGTTGGGTTTGGTTGGGTGGACCCATAAGACTTATATATTCACATTTTTAAGTTTATGTTCGGTAATGTTTTGTTCACTTGAATATTTGGGTTACTATCAACTACTTTGACTCGTTTTCCTTTAAAATTATTATTGTCAAAGCGCATTGTACTCATCGAAGATTAAAAAAAATTAACCATTTACACCCATTTGTATAAGCAGGTCAAATCTGGCACCTCTAGCTAACTCTTGTACTGTTTAAATGTGAGAAAAATCATTGAAAGCATGTAGATTTACCAATGTTCTCTTCCACACGTAAAACAAAATATCTGCAGAAAAATAAAACTGTTAGTTATAAGCAGTAGAGATGTGGCATTGATAATTATTGCATTTATTATGAGCTATTAATGCTACTTTCAAAAGTCGCCATGAATCAAAGAATGAATTACCGGCTGCTATCTATTACAGGCTCCACAGGATGAGGTTCTCCGTCTCTCAAAAATGCCCGTGCATAGAGCTCACCTACATATTAAGACAGGTAATGATACATTCCTTAAAAGTAGTAAATAAATAGTGGCAACTTCAAGTGCTGGTCAAATTGGCTAGCATTTGATTAATAAATGGTTAAATATTATTATTTACTAAAAAATGAAATGGTCGAACAGATTAACAAAGTCAAAGCCACTAAACATGCCATTCAAATGCTTACAGCGTCAGTTTATTCATTTTAAGTTATCAAACTGATATAGTTATTTTAACAATACAGTTTGATAATCACATAAAATGCATTAACTATTTAGGATGTCAAGAACGTCCAAAATGTGTTGGTGGGTCAACCCAATTTGACACGCACATAGACGTTATCTAATTAGGCCTGTTATCCAATCCTCCCAGCCCTGCTCATTTTCCCGCCTCTAGTAACATTGAACAGCAGAGTTTTGTCACCTGTTTCTTTATCTTCAAGTCTGATAATACACTCTTCTCCCTTGCTCACCACTTTCATTGTTCCCTCCCATGCCCATTTGTTTATATCCCATTCATCAGCCCTATAACCAGATAAACTGATCAGGATGGCTTTTTTTAAAAATCATAGTATAAAAAGATTTAAAAAGAATCTCATATGTGTATACATACAAGGATGGCTTTTTTTATGTATTATAGAGAAAGTAATTGACTACAAGTTCAATGACTAAAACCCTAACACTTGAACTCTTAAAGTAGTTTTCATGACGTAAACCAAACCACGGATCACTTGAAATAGTTTCATTATGCACCATATGGAAAGATAGAGCGTAATGAGAGATTCAAATCAAAGTCAACTGTCACCAGTCCAACGAGTCCAAGAAAATGGGGGTAGTGGGGGCATTACCAATTGTAACATGGGTTAGTGAAGAAGAGTTTTCATTCCAGATCATGCGACCTTAGGTACCGTAATCAATTTTTAAGGTAATAGATGAAAACATACATGATTAACTTAGTGTGAGATAGTAACAGAAATAGAAGTTGCCATGTCGATCCATTTGCATACAAAGGGTCGATTACATAACCATTATGTTACATCTCAACGGATTATATGGGTCAAACAAGTTGAAAGTTGTCCGAAGTGTATACTGAAATTGGGATGTATACAACCTCATATATTTACTTTATATAAACATTACATATTTATTGCCAATACTATAATTTTTGTTATCATATTTGATACACTAATTATCTACAAGAAAACGCAGGAGAATGGACTAAAAGGTTTTAGTTAACCCATCTGACCCATTCCACACCATACAGAAAACTAGTGGTTTAGACCAATTACCCAACCTGACCTGTCTCTTTTGCAACATCATTCACAAGTAATAGCATTCTCTTGAAGCTTAGCCCATGCCCCATGAACTCAAGCTAGTGTGACACCATGAGAACAAGTTATATGCAACATTAACTTTCTTAACCAATGAGCAAGTTAAACCCTAAGAATTCAATATGTGGTATAGTATAATAGTACTGACAAGTAATATTGGACAAATGTACATAGGCGTAAAGGAAAGTAAAGATGCTTCGGTAGACTTCCGTGTTACTAGGTAGATGGAATGTAAGGTTGTCAACAAGCTATGCTACGAATTGCCATTGTCACAATTTTATCTAAATTTCATTCTAGTTGGTAATGACTTCGATATTTTTCCTTTTTGTTCCATATTGCTGATATAGCGTCTTAAGTCTTAGAGATTTGTTGCAAAACATGTTCTATAAGTTGTGTGCAACCAAAAAGATCTTATGGTTTTAAGGAGCATTTCCATAAAATCCTAGTTCATTTTCTCATGGACTTTTCCTACACTACTGAACATAATAGAGTTTACGCATTTTAATATAAGGAAAAGGAACTAAAAAACTACGTAGCATCAAATGGATTAAGATTGATGTTAAATATATTATTAGTTCAACAATTAGAGTTTATTAGTATTTAGCCCAAGAACCCATTTTAAAGTTTGTAATAAAACCTAAAGTGTTTTTCCTTGTAGTTATTTGATCACACTTGTTTAAACTTTGGGGGCACATAAGTATACCTCCTCAATAGTTACATATATCATAGACCCTAAAACCTAAATGCAAACAGTAAATACTAACACTAAACTCAAAACCCTATACACAAAACCCTTGAATGGGTAAATTTCTAATTCTAAAGTTTGACTGGGGTTATGTGTAATTATCAAAGTTAATAGAAGAAAGGGTATAGTACAATGGTCCTAGAAATGGGGATATTGTATTTTTGAAGTTTGATTGGGGATATATGTACTTATAGATAGTGTATATAGGGGGCATACACAATTCTCCCTAAATATTATTAGGTTTTATATGTAGCCTACGAAGTTATGTTGGAAGAGGCACACTATGTGAAGCTGGGCATTTCCATAAACATCCAGTCATTATTGTATCCCCTAGCAGCACCTCTTGTACGAGCACCCTTGATAACTCATAGAAAGACAAACAAAAGAAATGTATATATGTAAGAGACAAAATCAATGACCGAGGGGAAAACTAAAAGTAAAAACAGAGATGTGAACTACAGGGTCAAACTGAAACTTTTTGTACGTGTGAATCCATTCGATTGCTTTACTATAAAATATTAAGCGCGAAGCCCTGATGTCAGGTGAGACACGAAACCAATATAAGAATATATAACAAGTCTCAGCCCTCAAGTTACTTTTCATTCCTAGAAGAAATCATTAAGGATCATTCTACCATCCATATGATGAATAATAATTACAATACCTAACTCACAGAAATATTTTATTCTTTTGGCGTCCCCAAATAAATAAGCATGATAAAGCACTTGACACTTATATCAACACAAAAACCCGACTAAGTAATAACAGATATCAGCTTGCCAAAGAAATTAAGAAACTCAAACATATATCACAAAACAACTCAACAATTCCTGTCATTTTCACAAATCATGCAAACTTGTTTGCTAGCAAACATTTATGGAACAACTCAATTACAGTCAACTGGATTACTGGACCAGACGATGACGTTTTTTAAGCAGAGACATAAGATTCACATTGAAGAAAAAAAATGAATTCTGAAGAAAAGAGCATAAGTTCAGAAATTTGATAAGAACCTGTAGGAAGCTGCAGTTTTCCGTGGAGGTATCTGCACATAAACAATTGTATGTAAATAGCCTAACGTTTATTAAATATCCAAATAATCATTTTGAAATTGAATATTAGTTGATGCATATATTTGTACCAATTAAGACAGCACCATTATCCTCCACTTTTACAGCCAAAAAAGCTAGTATCCTAAGCCGGTGTATGGGATTGTGTTTGACTATCAGTTTAAAAGTTTACAAAAACAGAAATTCATCCTCACCATCTACCACCCTAATAGCTCTACAATTCACACGAAGTTGCATAAAAGATGGACAAACATGAAGTTAAAATCAATGATCTTTAAATTATGCATCAAGTTGCATTAGCCAGTTCTAATACTCCCTCGAAATCAAAATCCAATTTAATAAAATAAATAAAAATAGTTCAAATGCTCATCATCTAATCATGTATAAAACAACACAACTTACTTAATCTAACCACAATAAGTTGCATTTAACCATAATCTTCTTCCCAAACTACATAAACTTGAGTCTAAAAAACACTAACATACATGTATAATTGCAGGTGTGTATAATCAATCATTAGCTAGCTAACAAAAATCACAAATCAAAAAGCACAAGTAATTTATCACCAACCCTAGAAACCAAGTGTCTAAAACATGATGTGGTAAGTGATGAATTGCTTAAGTTGTAAAAGAAGAAATGAAATAGAGATAGAGAGAGAGATAGAGGGAGATGTTACCAAATAGACGTAACATTCAGAGACTTGAAAGAGAATGAGCTCAGCGGGTTCAATGTCTCCGATTATATCATCTGAAGTTGGAGGATTAGGATTAAGATTAGGATTAGGATTGGTGTTGTTTGATTGCTTCACTTGTTCTTCGTCCATGATCTACAAAACGGATCAATAAAAACTGATCATGAAAATCAAGGAGATGGTGAGATTGATTGTTCGATCTGATTCAAGCCCTCACTATGATTTTAACTTTTTTTATTATTATGATTTTTGGAGGAAGGTTAAAATACATAATTTCATTTTATAAATTTCTTATGTTGCTTGTATTTTAAGTTTTCTCATTGGAAAGGATTTTATATTGATGATTTTTCGAAGAGTTAATGGCCAAAATGGTCCCTGAGGTTTATAAGGTTTTGCAGTTTTAGACATTTTTAAGAATTTTTGCATAAATAGTCCCTACAGGCCAAAACCTGTTGCTAAATCGGTCCACGGCACTAACGGTATTAAAAAAATTTCGTTAGTTAACAATGAGATGACTAAAATGCCCTTAGTTATTAAATTTAAAAAATAAAACCCACCACCACCACCTATCATTCTCTACCCTTACCACCACCAAATCCTCCACCACCACCACCACCACCACCACTTTCTCTTCCACCGGCTGCAACTCATCCCACCAAAGGCGACCACCAACGAAATTTGAAAAATATGTTTGTTGATGAAATGATCAATGTAATCAACTCCAACAGCTTTGAGTATCTGCGCTTCAACAAAATGTCCTCTCCACCTCCATCTTCAACACTTCAACCACCACCACCACCAACCACCAGAAATAACGTTGACGTAAGCAACCTGCAACTCCGTTCTCTGAAACCGCTGCCCGATCCTCTAAGACCGCCGCCCGGTTCTCTCCCGTCGCCGGTCCACCTCCACGGATCTAGTGGTGTCTTGGAGAAACAGGACCTGTGGTGGTTGGCGATGATGGTGGTTTTGAACTAGAAGATATGAATAGGGTGAAGGGAACAATGATGGGCGGTGGCGGTTGATGGTGTTCGGTCGCCGGTGATTGATCTTCGTCGGAAAACAACTCGAAGGTAGGGGTCGCCGGCGTGAAGGTAGGGGTGGTGTTGGTTGCATTGGCAAGGAAGTATAACTTTCTCTGGTGTCGCCGGTGATTGATCTTCGGGGTGGTGGTGGTGGTTAACTGGGAACAAAGTGGTGGTTGTGGTTAAGTGGGAACAAAGTGGTGGTTGTGGTTAAGTGGGAACAAAGTGGTGGTGGTGGTGTGAACGTGGGGATGGGAGATGTGGGGTGGGTTTATTTTTTTAAGATTTTATTATTTTTTTATAATTACAAAGGGTAGTTTAGGCATTTACAGTAAACTAACGGAAGTTTTTTAACGCTGTTAGCACCAGGGACGAAAATGACAACAAGTTTTGGCATATAGAGACTATTTATGCAAAAATTCTTAAAAGTGTCTAAAACTGCAAAATCTTATAAACCTCAGGGACCATTTTGGCCATTAACTCTTTTTCGAAAAACTAATAAGTTGATAAGTATTTTTAAAAGTCACAAAAAGTTTTGTTTTTTTAATGATTTATTTGCTTTACAAAATCAACAAATAAATATGTTACTAGGTATAGACCCGTGTTAACACAAAAACTATAAAATAACATTTTAATAACACTATTTTTGTATATAATTAACCCTTAATATATATACACATATATATATATAGGGATCCATTCAAATGAGAACACTTTTAACTTTAGAACAGCTTAGGAATCGTTTTTACTGTTGTATTTATTATAATATAAATTGACCAAAATGCTTATAATTAACAAAATTTTAACATCTATTAAAAAATATATGATTTGTGAAGTCGTTTGTTAAAATGCATATATGCACCCACATTACTTGTACACAAACACACATTGTGGGTGTATATATGCATTCTAACAACGACATCACGAATCATATTTTTTTAAATAGATGTTAAAATTAGTTGAATTGTAAGTATTTTGATCAATTTATATTACGAAAAATTCAATAGTTTGACTCCCTCTATGATTCGTTAAAGTTGTACTTTTTGTACTCAAGTTAAGAGGTGTTCTCATTTGAGTTATATATATATGTGTGTGTGTGTGTGTGATACGATATTTGACCTTATTTGACCTTTTACAATTGGCTCAATATCCACAAAAAATGGAAGTTTTATTCGTATTAAAAACTTAAAAACACAAGTCACACAAACCAAATGGGATCACAATAAAACTTTTTAACTAATCTGTATGAGATGCACAATAACTTGGCACATTTGTATTTAGTTGAAATTGTGAAATTATATGTTGAGATTCATCACTAAAATTTGTCAAAAGCCATTAAGGGGGTAAGTTCACATATTAGTAAAAAAAACTTTGAAAGTAAGCAAGTACATAATTCCACTATTCCTAAAGCCTTTTTATTTCCAATGCTTGTATGAAACATATACTCACAAATATAATTACAAAAAGAATAATAACAAACATAAATGGACTTTAATATGTGATAAAACCTGCATAAAATAGAAATAAAATAATTAGGTTTGAATTCATGGTTTAACTTCAAAAGTCAAGAAGAAAAAGAAAGTGATTTACCTTTCTAGATGCATCAGATGTCTCACTTTGTAAGATTGCATACATTCATGTAGAAAATTTAGACGAGTTCAGCTACCAGTACGTTCTTCAAATGCTTCAAAGTGCAAGAACCATATATCATAAAAGATGAAACAATATCAATAATGTATTACAAATCTCTAATTAGATCTTACAAAACCAAGATACCATGAAAGAATCACACCAAAAAATACGATCTCACAATTAAACCGAGATGCCATGAAAGAATCACACCACAATATACAATCATACAATTACACTCAATTGTATGAAGCCTAACATCTAACATTGTCGAACTCTGTTTCTCGTGGTACTCTTTTGAATTGTCTCTCTATGAAGCTCACATACTCAAGGGAGTCCCTATATTCAAAGCAACAATTTAAGTGGTCAATCTTTCTAACCTGCACATGGTATATTTAAGTGCTCACTCTATAACAATAAGAGTGCAATACCAAAACAAAATATGGTATATTGTCACCTTCTCAGCTTTAGCAGCAGCATTTGCAGACTTCAAACAGCTCTTCTTTATCTTTCAAAGACTCTAAAAAAACATATCAACCACAGAATCCAAAAGAAACAAAACTTAAACAAATAGCACCCAAAAAATCAATAAAGTACTATAATGACTCCAAATCAGCACCTTCACCCCTCTGGTACTTCTTCACTTTGATTTCAAACTCATCACAAACATCCTAGAAACAACATAATCAGATTAGAACATGCAAAACAAAGAATGGCTACTTATATCTTCGAATTAAACTCAAACAATCAACAATGATACATGATTTGTATCTAGTAGATGATAAATTAATGATTACATGAAAGAAGGTTAAACAGTTGGGTTGAAAAGTTGGGTTAATGTTAGGATCTTAGTGAAACAACAAAAACACTAAAAGTATACATATGGGAAGATCAAATGATGCAATCTGTCACAGTCCTATATGTAATGGTATCTTTATAAAAGATCAATGGACAATATGCCACACTTTTGAAAGCTTTTTAGAAATAGCTTTTGCAATAAAACGGGTCAAGTGGGTTTAAGGTCACGTAAAAAGTATTTTTAAACCATACAATTAAACATACCAAAAAAATTATCGGCCAATTCAACCCACATAGCTCTAATGAGTGACATGTTTCAATCTAAAATGTATTAAACAGCCATCAAACAGACATTCACGCTAATGAGTGACATGCTTTAGCTTAAAATGTACTAAACGGCCTAAACATTAAGCATACACCAAATGAAGTAGCTAACGAAGTTGAAAATAGCAACCTTGGATGATTAAAACACATACTACATAGAAAATTACACACGGTAAGGCATGTTATTTGAATATGTTTAAAGGTGTAGACAACTTACATAGATTATAGTTATAGTGATATGCTTAAAAAGTACAAATAAACAAAAAAAACTTACAAAACTGATGAAATGATTAACTATTTGAGTTGGTAACTTGTAACTTTCTTAGTATTGACCTCCTAGAAGTTTCATATCAACAATAATTGTGTTATTTAAAGGAACCTATACATTTTTATTCAAAGTATTGCTTTGGGTTTATCTGAAAAGTAAAAAAACAAGACATAAGCAATGAATTGATCCTAAACACACTTGCGATATGTAAATTCACAAAACAAATTACATGGAACATAGATAGTGAACAATCTGAATACACTAATGAACTGAAAATATAAACATTGTACAATATAGTACTAAAGTTAATAGAGAATGATTCAGTTAGTAAAGAAAGTGAATATATTACATGACACAAATTAACTATATATATTAATGTATGAGTGAACTCAAAAAACCTTTTCCCTAAAAGATCCGGGCTAAATTTCTATCGTTCGCACTTTTTCATACCAATTAAACCAACCATTTTTAGTGTTCCTTTTTCATTAAACCTACATGTGTGATTTTAATTGAAACTCAACATACAGGTTAGATAATACGAAGTCAAACTCTCGTGACTATATGTACCTAATTCTAGTTTTATTTTGAATACAGCAAATAAACAATTAATGTTCTGACCTAATATCATAACTGTTAATAATACACCAACACATATATCTTACAGGAGTAACTTCCAAATTCCTAGTGGAAATTAACTAACAAACAAAATTTGTTACATACAACAGATATAAAATGGTCAAAACAGACCAAATTAGTTTCTTTTTATACAAATACATACAACTATTGTGAGACTTAGATGAACAAATACAGTCAAATAGAACATACCTTAAAATAGTTGGTAAATGAAGATATGTACCCAATATCCTGAAAATGAAACAGAATAAAAAACATAAGTTAGTTTTTTTACAGATCTAAAGAAAAAACATTACAAAAAGTTAAAGAAGCAAGAAACATACCTTTGGATCTTCGTTAAGTGAAGGTGTAGCAAGGATCCAGCAAATGAACCAAAAAAAAGTTAGGGTTTTTTACCGAGCTAAAGAAAAATATGTAAAAACATACCTGGTGACTACAAAAAAGTTAGGGTTTTTTACCGAGCTAAAGAAAAATATGTAAAAACATACCTGGTGACTACAAAAAAGTTAGGGTTTTTTACAGATCTAAAATCGCATGAATACACCTGATGATGAATTGAGTACAAAGAACTAAAATAACCAGGAAACATACATGGTTTGAATAAGAAGCTAAAACAAACAAAAAAACATATTCTACAAAAAAAATAACTAAATCAACACATTCTACATACCTGAATCGAAAACAACAGATGTAGAAAAAAGAAAATGAATTAGGGTTAGGCGAAATTGATACAAAGTGAACAGAATCATGGGAAAATACCTGGGTTGGCCTGAATCGTTGATTGTTGAGTAATAAAGACAACAGATGAAGCAATAAACAAACGATTAGGGTTAGGAAAAATCACAACAATACAACGGATCATGAAATGAATACAAAGAACTAAAGAAGCAGGAAAAAATACCTGCTTTGAAAAACACAATGTTGGATTGTTGAGAGGACTGAAGTAAAATGCAGATGAAGGTGAAAGAGAAGAGGTGAAGGGTAATAATCACGATTTTGAAATCGGATTTTAGAGAGAGAACTTTGTGGTTTGAATTTCAAACCTTTGCTTGGGTAAATGAACCGATGGAGAGATTTAGGCGACATAACAACCCGGATTCAAAATTGGCTGACCTCATCAATTTGGAAAAAGAGTAGACGTGGATAGGCTAGCTGTTTGACACGTAATATTTCTGACATCAGCACTAAGTCTCCTTTAGTAGTATAGAAAGATTTACAAACTCAATCTTGATCAGAACATTCTCACGTATGAATCATATAGAAAATACTGATGCATCAATCCTAGTATCTCACATTCTTCTAAGATTTTGTTTCAAGCGAATCTTTGGATCCATTGTTATAACTTGCTTACAAATCCAACAAACCATAATTGCATGCACATTCTGCCTTGGTCTCTTTGCACCACCGCTTCATGATCCATTAGTTGCTCATATCGAGGTATAGATAAACCTTAGATGATCGAATCATTGTTCTCCGCACCACCCACGGATCTATCAATGACGACAGTTCAGAAAAACTCTCGTAATTTTTAGCATAATCACTTGCATTAAGATATTGAAATACTTTAGACAAGTGGTTTTTAAAATTTCTTTAGTGTATTTCATGTATCTTTCGCATTTGGCTTGTTTGTTACATTATTTTCATGAGCACTCCTAGCTAGTTGAATATGGCTTTGATATTTGAACGATACATATTTGACTTTTGATAATCATGCTTTTCGAACACTTAATAATTAAGTTAGTTTACAACTTTTGTCCTCATACATATGGACGATGGGATTTGTCGCAAAAGATTTTAAATACTATGCGTCAAAAATAGCTACAGTTGAAAACTTTTTAAAACATCATGTCAAAATCCCAACACATCCACCACTTCGGTCCCCACTAGCCATCTCCAGCAGGCTGTCAGACCTTTACTAAGGTTTGCTCAGGGCCGGCCCAATAGGCCTTCAAGGTAATTTTTGGGCTTTAGGCCCCCACTTTTATAAGGCCCCCAATTTTAAGGTTTTTGTTTATATAGGCTTATAATATGGACTTTTTCTTATATTTTGGGCTCAAATTTATTAACCGGGAACTTTGGAACAAGAGGAGCACTAGAGGCTAGGGCGTGAAATCTGCAAAGCGTGAGATTGTGGGTGGAAACAAGGCGGCAACTTTGCAATTCCCATATCTTGATTGGAACTGTGATTACATCAATGGATCTCCAACTGTAGAACAGTATATTGAAGGTAAATGAGTCCTTAACCTACCCGAAATCAAAATTGTACTCTTTCAGCCTTTCATCCTCTTCTTCAAATTGAATTCGAAATCCAAATTGTTGCAAGCAAAAAACGACCCTGTGGGTTGGGGTGCAGCATTGTTGTTTTTTTACCGGAACTTCAGAGTTGTTGCTGTGTTTATGTGTAAGTTGTTTGTAATCAGAACTATTGTTGTGTAGTTGCTGTGTAAATTGATGTTGTTGTGTTGATCAGAATTTAAGGAAGATTTGAACTGTTGATGGGATGTTGCTGTGTTGTTGAGTTGTTTTAAAGCATTGAGTTGTTGCTGGGCGCTGGCCTTGTGTGTTGAAATCGGAACAGAATGGCTTGTTTCTGAGACGAAATTGTTGTTGACCAGGTATTTTAAGCTCTCTGTTCTCTAATTTTTTAGCAGTTTGTGATCAATTTTGGGTTTTAGGGTTTAGGAGTTATTTGTTTCTGAATTGGTTATTCAAAAACCTAATTTAGGTGTTGATTTTCGACTTAGCAAATAGCCACTTAGGTACTCATTTTGGTTTAGTTACACCTTATATCTTTAGACATGTCAAATCGTATTCGAAAAGGTGCTTATGGTTCAGCACACGACAAAAAAAACAAGACGAATAGCTTTTGAAGAATCACTATTTAAATTTGTAACCAAAAGAACAAATACGACCGACAACATTTGTTAAAAACCTTGATAAATATGAACATATAAATTTAAATGAAACTACAAATGTAAATGAAGATAAAACTAACAATTTAATTAGATGAAGATGAAATTACCAATTTAGTTTATTGTTTCTAGTATCAACCCCGAAAAAGAAGAAGGGTTTAATTAACTTTGTAGGGGAGGGCCCCATTTTGATGGATCGATTGAGGCCCCCAAAAACCTTGAGACGGCCCTGGGTTTGCTCCATGCCAGTCTGCATTCGTGTACACCACCATTACCCACTGACTAAACCAACGTCATTTCTCTTCATTATTTAAAAAAAATCTTAGATAAGAATGTACCGGAAATGTAACTTTAAACTGAATGGGAATGTGTACCCGAAAGGGTGCGATCTTGTATATGACATTCATCAAGAATGAACAATACTAGTAAAGAATTTCGCATATCCACTAGAGAATAATTTGAATATGAAGTTTTGAAAGAATGTAAGGAGTATGCAAGAAAAGGCATGGAAAGAGCCTTTTGGTGTGTTCGGAAATGATACAAGGTCCAACAAGATCCACAAGCTTACCAATATTAGATAATCATTTGGAAAGGATACATGTTGTGTCATAACTATTTGGCTACCTGAAGAGTAAGAACATGAACTACCAAGTTACAATCCTGGAGCACCACAATCATTTCAAACACATTTTTAGAGATTTAAGAGTTAGTGGTGGGTGGGGAGTTTAGTTTTTTTAAGAGGGTGATTGTTTTAATTTCTTTTAGTGGGGGTGGGAGCGAGAGTTTATGTTAATCCAAATGAATTTTTGAAATGTTTGATAAGACGGTTACAACGTCGTTAAAATAAGGCCAACCGAAATGCCTTTAACCACCTTATGACTTTGTAAATTCAAAATAATTTTTTTCCCGGTCTAATAACATCACCCTAAAAAAACAAGATATTCATCAATACAATACTTATATACAACCACATATTCCAAAAGCCAAAAACTATACAGATATTCAGATAATGCTAAAAGTTAAACAAACGTTCCAAGTTTCAAACTCGGCTGAACCATAAAACAAAAACCCGCTAAAACCAAACTGTTGATCTACTTTGAACAATTTTAGTCGTCACGAACGGTTAACAACACCCTAGAAGAAGGCTGGTCTTACGCAAAGAAGACGATCACCAGGATTAACAACAACCATGAGATGGTGTCGAAGCTTTTATGGTCCGGCCTTTTTCTACACTAAGTGATAAGTCTCGAATCAGAACTGAACCGAACAGGCTAATAGAACTGGGTTTTTCAAGAAATATTTATTTCTCAAACTTAAAGTCAATTCCAGACAGCTCAGCTAAACTCCTTACAAAAGCATAGTATGCAAGAAGCAAGATTTAGGACCAAGCTGGAAAAAAAACACTAATACATGTTTTGGGCCTGGTTCGGTTCAATCTGATTTAATCTCAGTGAGCCATGAATCGAGCCATGGAAAAAAAACCAGCTGCATTAGTCACATCATTACCAGATCATATTAAGATATGTAGTTGCACACTGCTAAATACAAAACATGAGTTGCAATATAACTACTACTACCATGCATATAAACATGGAATATACCTGCATCGCATATCAACAAAGCCCGACCAGATACTACTTACTACCATAACGGTGCAGAATTCTCCAAAGAAAGAAGCGTGCTCATATGCGGAAACGCCATTCTGAAACTAAGATTCCCATCAACCGACATCTTCTTCATTTCCTCTTCTTCTGTATCATATTCATAAACCGCCTCTTGCAACAGCTTGAAGACCATATATCTACCATTTCTTGTCATGAATACAGGAACCAGACCCGTTATGTCATAATCCATATTGATGGTGTATCTTTTGACCCATTGATTCACACATTCATTCGTCTTCAAAGCCCATACCTGAATTCGGTAAACTGTCATTTGTGCAATGAAGTTCAACAAACCTTGGTTTTCCATAATTCTATCGTTTAAACCAGTACTATCAACCGGGAGAGTCTTACTGACAAAGTTTTCATCATCTAAATCCATTGAGACCAAGTAATTGACATCTTGGCCTCCTGGCAGCCAATACAAGACCCCCGAGGCGGCAACTGGTTTGTGATTAAAGTCTCTAAAGAGTCCAAAAGCAGGCACCTTGCAACCCCTCCATGACATTGTCTTCAAGTTCAATATCTCACTGTCTATATGACCAGACTCATCACGAAGCAGGTGCACAACTTTATATTCTCGTGCATGATGGCAAAACACAAACCCATATGACTCCTTATGTGGTGGAACTATGGTTCCTGGTTTAACTGAAAGAAGCTTGCGGGTTGTTGGGTTGAAAACTAATAAAGTTCCTAACTTGTTTGTTGCCAAAAGTAGACCATCACACGCTGCAAGAATATCACCAAACCCGCATATTTTTAAATCACTAATCTTGCTATTTCCATCTTTAAACTCCATTAAAAAGATATGACCGCTTCGTTTATTAGCTGACGATGATGGCTCAAAGAGTCTAAACTGGCCATTATTGCCATCAATAGAGAAAGTATCAGGCCGGGATTCAGGGAAATGATTCAGAAAGGTAAGAACGGATTCACAACGACTCATGTGAGCTTCGACAAAATTTGGACTGTTAATCAACCTATGCCATGCTTTGCATACGAGACTTAGCCTCAATAGTTCTTTTGCAGGAAGCAAAAGAAGAATTTTAAAAATCAAGTCATAGGGAAGGACCGAGATCTCCATTGCACTCATCTTCTTTGGTATGCAACTCATCTGCTCCTTCGATACCAGAAACCAAATTCAACAATTATGTCAAAATTCTACTCACACAAGCCTGAAAAATCAAAATGGAGTAAATGTGAAGCTCGATTCTACATGCATAACCAGTTACCAGAGACAAAATCTTTGTTAATTAAGTCTAGATTATTAGTTATTTTGACCGAATATATTACATTTCTCAAACAATATCTATTTCATTTAAGGTTGTAACTAATGTGTTAGTTACTTAGACCTTGAATGGAATGAAAAATATATCCTATTTGCTAAACTCAATCAATATAACTAATACTTTAGACATAATCAAACCAAAGAATAAAAGCCCCAATCCAAAATAAAAACAAAATTCATAAAAATCTTTGTTGACGATTCTTTAAGAGTTATTGACCCGTTTCACCATTCTTTTCCACATTCTAACCAACCCACATTCAAGTCAACCATCCGCGTTACAACATAAAGACACGCGGCACACTGCAAACACATCCGCGCTAAACTCTAGGTTCAATCATGTAATGGAATCAACACAAAATCAAACTTTAGGCCATTTGGCTAATGGGTGTGGCCCCTAAGGTGTTAATAGCATATTAGCATACATGAGACCATAAACACAAACACGGTAACTTCTTCCACAATTGTAAATTCAAAGAGTGTTTTCTATTGCTTAACATAATCATTGATTATCTACTGTACCAAAACCCTGTAATCAGATCAACAGCTTCAACATTGTAATTACAATCATACAGCTAAAACCCTATAATCAGATACTTTTTTCCCCAATTGTCAATTCGTAACAATTCAACACAAATTTCAGACCCAATTGTCAATTCGAAGATGATCAGGATGAAACAAATACCGATTGACGATTAGTCGATCAGATCGTGACATTAATCGAAGAAATTACAGTACCTTGTGGGTACAATCATGCCGTCGTTGATTGACGGAATGTTCTGAACAAAGACGATGGCGATTTGGGGACAGAATTGGGAGAATAGATTTGATTTTATTTGATGATTGATTAATCTACCAACCACAGAAAAAAAAATTCTACGGTTGGTTTTGGGAATTGGGACCGTAGATTATTGATTTGTGTTTATCATTGAAATATAGGTACATTGAGGTTTTGCACTTTTGCCTTTGGTCATCTTTTTTATTACAAAAGTCATTGCACTCACTGTGTTTATCTGGAAGTCATACGCCATTAAATCATGTAAGTTTGTATTTCTTTTTTTGTTTTATTTTCTAGGATCAAAATGTTATGTTGAAGCGGAAATGAAAACTAATTTCAACAGGTGAATTGAAATACGACTTCAAAACCGCACGGTAACACCAACAATAGATGGATTTGGGTTAGAGAGTCATTGAAGAAGCTTCTACAAACCCCATTAGCAGAAGATATCTGAACGAAATATAGATAGAACAATTGGATTTCCTTAAAGACTAATATTTTTACTGGAGAATCGTTAGAGATCGAAACATCAACGGCCACCAGATAGGCCATCAGCAAACGGGGCATTCCTATTGAATTGACTAGTTGCCCATTATGCGAGTTTAATGAAGAAGACATGACTCGCCTCGTAATTGCTTGTGAGCTGACCAACGTTATTTAGTACTGAATTGCTTCTTGGCTCAAAATTCTTTCCGTATATGCTTTCACGTGGTTTGCAATTCATTGTGTTCTTAGTAGTTGAAGCAGTGGGTAATCTTCAAAGTAAAACCATTCTTGTATTTTGGATGAGAGGGATGTCGTCAAGGGGTAAGGGAATGTGGATTTGTAATAAAATATTAAATACTAGAATAACCGAACTACATAAATACAAACACAATTTAAAAAAATAATAATGTGACCATCTAAAAAATGATTTCTTTTTTTCTTTTTCTTTGGGCCTTTTAATAAACAAATGTGGTTAACTAGGTTAGCGTCTCGTGTAACACACGAGTTGGATAAAAAATATGATATTAAGTTAAATTTCTAATAAAAAACACGTATGATATAGATGTGATATAAAATTTGAATCCCACAATGCTTATAATTACTATCTAATACACCGGTTAATATAGATAAGAGTTTATTTTAAAAGTTAAACTATGTAGATAGAAATATAAAAAAGATAATTTAATTATTTAAAAAAGAAATGCGGGTACTATTTAACCCGAATATAATTCGTATGCTAAGTTAAAGGAGAATTGCCACATAGGATTTTTCCCCGCATAGGATTTTTCTTATGTGATATATCTAAGATGATGACAACTAGACACGTTATTTAATTAATAGAATAGGTAGATCATGTGGGCCTTAATTGCCCGTTAGGAGACCCCAACTAATCACCATCATTTACTTTATGCAAGAGTTGTTTTTTTTACCGCAAGCCAGTCTACTATATTGTTAGTTATAAACCATTTTAGACTAATGTAGCAATGTTCTGATTTGAGCTTGTCACCTCTCATCTAAGAGGCAATAGTTTTTGTTATAAGAACTATGCTAATCAACCTAACAACCTCGCACACTCACAAAAATACCCCATAAAAAGACAATTGTGAATGTTAGGGTTTAAACCACGGTCGCTCCAGCTTTGGTAACGTAGGGAAAACCAACTCCATTGAGGCCTAGACTCTTTATGAAGTGTCCTCTAAATTATTTAAGCCATATAACCAGTTACACATGTTACATTAGTAACAGTAACATGTGGTGTCCACACGCATTACAACACATTCGTCTTAAACACTAGAAAATTAAGGGTTTTAGTTGAAAGATTTTTTGGTTGAGCTTGAAAGCTTACAAAGTTAAGGAATAAAATTGAAATGTTGAAGAAGACGCATGGTCAAATTATAAGGTAGAAAAAGCCGAGAGGCAAACTTGTCAATTAGCAAAGTTGAGAGGCCAATTAAACATGTCAATTAGCATGATCATAACGACCAGACTAGTTGACTAGTTGTTATATATATATACAACAGCATATATATCCTTTATATTTTATAAATTATTTAACTAATAATAATCTAAACATTATTTAGAAAAAACTTGCCCGAAACTGGCTTGCTTACAAACTGAGCCAGCTTAGATCGTTTATAAACCAAGCTGAGCAGAACTTGAATATGTCAATAGGGCACGGTCGCAGTGAGAGTCCGGTGTCTTGGATCCGTAAGAATTGTTTGTACATTGATGAACCCAGCTTCCTTTACAGTTTTTTCCAAATCCAATAAGTAGTATTCATCCAGAAATGGTTCAGTGCTCTTCATTAACGTAAACAAAACAGGCGACAACTCCTGTAAACATAACAAATGCATAAATCATAATAACTAGTATTTCAACTCATTCACATAAACAAATTATACAAGTCATGTTCATGTCCCGTGGTTTTAAGTGTGCATGTGCATAAGTTAAGGTTGATGTTTTTCACAGGCTCATCAATTTCAACCCGCTAACTCGTTAGACAAACAGGTTACATGTGTCGTGTTAGTGTTTCATGGTTTTAAGTATGTCGAATCTAAGGTTGATGTTGACAAAAATAAGTATACATGTTGTGTTCGGGTTCATCTATTTCAAAACAAATTACACGGATCATGTTCAGGGTCCATCAATTTTAACCCTATAGCTCAAGTCACCATCTCCTTAACCCCATTCATAATCAGTTGAACCAACTAAATATATATATTCAAGAACAAAGTGTATAAAGGAGTTGTACCTGAAGTTTCTTAGATTTTGGCTGCAAAGAAGACATGAAAATATTAGATTGTAATCACCAAATGTTATATCGAAGCGGAAAAGAAAACAAACAGGAGAGGGTAGTTACCGAGTTATCTGTCACAACAAATGTTCCACCCGGTCGAAGCAGCCGAAATGCTTCTTTTGCCAAATTTATTGTAGCTCTTGCTGGGCATTCATGAAGCTGCAAAGAGTCAAAACGCGTTGGGAGTTTAATGAATACAATCTCCTAAATCATAGGTTGTGTATTGTTTAATAAAATGTACTATTTACTGGAAACTAAATGAGCCATACCACATAGGAGATTGAAACAATGTCAAATGATTGTGAATCCAAGCCGGTATCTTCACCATTTGCATGTATCCACTGGAATGAGTTTGAACTCTTAGGTCTTCTCTTTTCTTTATATTTAGCAACAGCTAGGAAGTATGGTGATAGATCCAAACCCTGTAGCATAACATGACCGAAAAATAAATACCCAAACCGTAAGAATTTGCTATCATAAGTTTTACAAAATCAGACCAGAAACCAAATGCCAGAAATGACATCCAATAATAATAAATTAAGCAACCATTGCGAACTATAACCAATGATGTTAATCGGTAACAATGAAAAAGAGCAATTAGGTAACTTAACTTACGATAACCCACAAAAAAGAGATATTATAAAATAACACGCGTAGGAATGTTAAGGAGACATCCAACGGTTATATGATCTTTTAAAGGTCTAATAATCATAGTTGGATATAAATTTTCATACCAGTTGCAACAAGGGATAAAACAAAGGTTTATATGATTATATCACAATCATATACAAAGTGCACATTCAAATACCCCGTAGGCCTTAACTCCAATCATTTGGCCTTGATTCAAATTCTTTGTGTTAATACCTTCTTAAGGGCCATGTCCCTTGGTATAAAGGCCTAATGTTTAACTCATGCATACAAAAGAAGGTGTTATGTGGACCTCATGTAGTAGTTAAGTCAAAGGTTCTAGTGTTCTAGATACTATGGTTAATCAAAATCAAAAAAGAAGGAATATTTTCAAGCTATACATACTTACAGTTAGTTTAGCAGAAGGAAATTTATCAGCAAGAAATTTTGTGCTAACACCTATAGAGCACCCAATATCAAGAATGTCTCTGACTTTCAAGTTTCCTGAATATTGTTGATGATGTTGCTCAATAGCATTGAGCCAGTTTCCGCGAACTATTTCATTTGCTTCCTCGAGTGAAGAAGCATCAGGTATAGCCCGTCTCACCATTGACATAGTTGCAGCCTCAGCTTCTGCAGCAGCCTAAAATAAACACAGTGGGCTATTCATTAACAAGATTGCTGAAAAAGAGCGGTTAGAAACAACGTAATGTCCTATGTGGATGCTTACAACCCTAAAGTTTTGAGTTCAGGTTTCTTTTCAGACATTGGTGTATAGGTTATTTACTTCCAGAAGAAATAGAAAAATAACTCAAGAGACAGATATCATGTGTAATAGCTATAGAATTAAGATATGCAACTGCCGTCCACATAAATGCTAAAAGAGAAGATGCAACAATCTTATTTACATCTCTATAAATTTAATGTATTCTAAATGTTAAAGATGAATGTGTGGAATGAGATAATCATATGTTACCAGCCAAGAAAGGTTGCCTTCATCATATGCATGGAATGGATTGAGATAATCTGTTTCAAATGACAAATCACAGCATATATCATAACATGGTTGACATATATAATATATTCATTTAAACCTAAGTCAATCTTCCCTAAAGTAGCAAGGGTGGACCATTCAAGAAGCAACACAACAAGTCATTACTGAATTAGTCTTGTCCTTTTTGCTATGAACAGAGTTATACAATTCTAGTACATAAACAACACGTTTTCCTAGCACCGAATAAATTTATCACAAAAATAACTTATCTTTCCTATATACCGACCATTTGTTATCAGTTGAAGGTGTTTTTCAAAATCTAAGGTGTGATACGTCTATCAAGGTTTGGCATTGCCAATTTGAATTTGGTAAAAAAACCAGGACAATAACTTATGTATTGAATCAGAAAGATCTTAGGGATTCAAACTTATCCCCTTTATAACTTGTATAAAAGTAGATAAACCTGTTCGTCTGATAATACAAGTTTGACATTCTGATTATCTCTGATTACATGTCTACATACGCCTAAAGGTGAAACATTTACACTCTTTCTTAACTCCTATGCATACGTCAAAACCCAAAGTATGCATCTATGAAAAACTTGCACAGTGACAATCACAATGCATGATGAAGTGGCATCAATACAAGTTAAATTTTTTTTTTGAGGTTTTCCGGTCCCATTACCCAGACCTGTGACATCCACAAACATTAATGCAGCTCATCGGGTGACCCAAGACCAACGAGTGAGGTTCTAACTCCTATCTCTGTCCGAGTCAGCTCAGCTCAGCTCATACACTGGTTTAGTCGCCCCAAATCATCAATATAATAAGTATGAGGGGGAAACTTACAGTCAGGGTATGTTATGGACATATTCTGTACGCTCTCCATTTCCTTATAAACATCCGATTCCAAAATCTCCTTCGTCATTTCTCGCCATGGCACATTTGTTTTCTCCGCCGTACTGTTCAAACAACCACTCAAATCATCCCAACACATAAACCAACTAGCTACTAACGGAACTTACCACAAACAAACCTGATGAAAACTTGTCTAGCACCAAGTTTAAGCAGAGAGTAAAGAGGTTTGAACGAAATTAGGGCACCAACGAGTCGCGAAAGTGGAGTTTCACCGGTCCAATTAGGTTTTTCAAGTTCTCCTTCTTCGTACGACGCTAATTGTCCACCTGTTCCTCCGCTTGATGCTGTCATCCGTACAATCATGGCGGATTTATTTTTACTCGTCTGTTGAGTTATCGATGTTCTGTGAGAATGAGAGTGATAATGGTTGCCGTATTTTGCCGGAGGAAGTACACACAACGCCATTAATGGTAGCTTGATTGTTGTTGTGGTGGTTTAACGGTTACGGTTATCGCCTATCGGAGCTACTGAGCAAGTGAATGCATTTTGGTGTTCATTTATCTTCATCTTTCATAATCTGGTTCAGCCATACAGATATTGACATGTAAGCTATAGAGTGCCACGCTGTCAGTGTTTAACGTGCTTGGTAAGTTGGTACTTGGTACTTTGGTAGTTTGTGAGTGGGTGATAAAATTCTATATTTTTTAATCAATCCCGTTGCAATAATTTCAACTAAAAGGATGTGTAATTGTATGTAATTAGAAAAGTTGTGGAGAAATATGTCATTCTCCATTTTAAAATTGTTTTTTAAGGTAATTACACAATTGGTACTTCTCGTTTTTTTTTAATATATAGAGACTCATATTAAACATTAAATAATTTACAACAAGGTGACAGGTAAACGGACAACAAGTTGTGCCGTTTTAAATAGCAAAATCTAGCTTACTGAAGACAAAACCTTGGCCCTTATGTGTCGAAACATTGCTATGAATGATCCCTGAACTCTGGTCAAAAAGTTCACTTCCTCAGTGGCTAGGAAGTTAAATGTGTCAAATGCTAATGATTTAAGCGAAAATCACATGTTTAAAAATTATGCGTATTATTAGTTTTTAGGAAAGATTGACTAAAACCAGTGACTTGTAACTTACACTTTTTTAAATGTGAGGCTTTCTTCTTTTTACGATTTGTTTTGTTAGTCTTACAGAGAATTCTTTTATAAAATAATGTATATTTAGTTTGCATCTATAATGAATATATTAAATTAACTTTTTTGAAAAATGTCGAGCGGTCACAAAACTAACCCTGCTCATGACATGTTCAGAGATGAGTCACGTGATTGGATACTCATTAGTGACCAATACCATACGCCGGAAAAAAATTGCTCGCTGAACCCGTTGAGCTCACCACCACCTTGCTAGGGTGCTCTAGATTGGCTAAGGATTCTAATTTTTAAATATATTTTTTTATAAATTGCAATAGTCTTGTTATAAACTAACACTTTCTATACGGAAGCATATGTACATATAGCAACCATCACACTAAATACGAGGAAATTCAGGGGAATATTAGATTAGTTTATGGGCTAGTCAAATTTCTATACGTCTCATATAACTCTATATAAAAGCTATGATTTTTATACCAAAAATCATACACCGTGTATAAACCTATACGAATTATATAAAATTTACCGGTACGAAAATAAAATCCAAAAATCTTCAAATAAAACTTAAGAATCTACATATTCTAATAATTGATGGAGAATTTTTAGACGGGTCATGGTATGCTTCATATTCGAAATAACCCGATATGTTTAAATTAAAAGTTCACAAATTATCATCAATTATTTCCTAACCTGATATGTTCAAATACAAAATTTACCAATTATCATGATCTATATCTTAAGCCGATATGTACCAAGTATCATGAATTATCTCCTAAATTAATATGTTCAAATAAAAAAAATATCAATTATTATGATTTATCCTAACCCGATGTGTTCAAATTAAAGTTTTACCAATTATCATTAATTATCTCATAACTCGATATGTTCAAAAAAAAAATTAACAATTATCATGAATTATCTCCTAACCCGATATGTTCCAATAAAAATTTGCCAACTATTATAAATCATATCCTTTATTGTAACATATGATTTTTTATATGAATATATTTGTAAATATCCAAAGCGATTTAATAAGAGATATGCTAAAAATAAATTTGATACGTAAATTGAGTTAAAACCTATAAACTGTGTAGTACATGGGTACTAATCTAGTGAGTGGAGTTATACTACAAAGTCTAATTTTCCTAAAAAGTCTAAGAAGCCATGAGATGATGACATATGACACTCCCTTAAAATTAGAAGGAAGGGTAAAGATGGTAATGTCTATATATTTTAAGTTTCATCCCATTTTTTTAAACGTCCATAACTTTTACATACGATATTATTTTTTTAAAAAAATTGCACCATAAAAACGAGCATTTTCTTATCTTTAAAACGCGTATAATATTCATATATAAAAAACAAAAAAAAAATTCACGTTTTTCAGCTCATTGTGTTATTTGTCAAGTCATTATGTTATTTATTCATGTCATTGTGTTATAACACAATAACCTAATGAAATAACACAATGATCTGAAATAACACAATGACCTGATGAAAATATAACACAATTACCTGATGAAAATATAACACAATGACCTGATGAAATATAACACAACGTCCTGACGAAAATATAACACAACGACCTGATGAAAATATAACACAACAACCTGATGAAAATATAACACAACGACCCGATGAAAATATAACACAACGACCTGATGAAAATTTAACACAACGACCTGATGAAAATATAACACAATGACCTGATGAAAATATAACACAACGACCTGATGAATATATAACACAACGACCTGATGAAAATTTAACACAACGACCTGATGAAATATAACACAACGACCTGATGAAAATATAACACAACGACCTGATGAAAATATAACACAACGACCTGATGAAAATTTAACACAACGTCCTGATGAAAATTTAACACAACGACCTGATGAAAATACAACACAATGACCTGATGAAAATATAACACAATGACCTGACGAATATAACACAATGACCTGACGGATATAACACAATCTGAAAAATATAACACAATGTCTTGACTAATATAACACAATGACCTAACGAATATAACACAATGAGCTGAAACTTCAAAAAAAAAATTCGTTTTTTATATATCAATATTATATGCGTTTTGAAGATAAAAAAACGCTCGTTTTTTTGGTGTAATTTTTATTAAAAAATATTGTTGTATGTAAAAGTTATGGACGTTTAAAAAAGAGGGTGAAATTTAAAAATGAGACAAGACTAACATACCCTTGGTCTACCATTTAAAGTTTTAACTATTTACCATTATGCCACCTTGTGTTTATGAGCCATTGATCTTCATTTAATATTAGATCTAATGGTCCAAATTCCTTCTTAGACTTTATAGGAAATTTAAACTTTGTATTTGAACCTAATTCTGTAATCTAGTATCCAAATAAAACCGTTAAAAAATTAATCATTAATTTCATTATATATATATATATATATATATATAGAGGAGAGTTATCCTACATAGTGTTGGAAATCTAAGAAGGCTAATAAGGATTTATGACCTTTAGATCTTTTTTTTAATGATTGAGATCAATTTGTAGTAAAAGAAATTGATGGAAGGGTACATTAGTCATAGCCACTTTTGTTGACTTTCTCTCTCCACATGCAAGGCACATGCCAATTCCCCCACTTTTTTTAAAACTTTCATAACTTTTGGATACGATATTATTTATTTTTTTAAATTACACCAAAAAAACAAGCGTTTTGTTATCTTTAAAACGCGTATAATATTGATATATAAAAAATAAATAAAAAATTCGGCACTTGTCTAGTCCTTGTGTAATATCATGTGATTGTGTTATATTATAACTAGTGAAATATCACTTTTATCGGTTCATTCTTAAGTCATTATATAATATCATCTTATTATAAATATTTGCTGTGTCATATTATGTGTTTATAAATTATCACCGTGTCACAAATTGTTAATATGTGTTTGAGAAATGTTCAAAGACAACGTCATTTTTTGTTACAAAGTGTGAGAATGAGACAATGGTAAACAAAGAGACAATGGTAAACAAAGACACAATGACACTTTTAAAAAAATTATAACTCACAATATAAATCAAATTTGTAAAAAGTGGTTCGGAGACCTTGTTCCCCATGTATTCCTCTTTCAGAAAATAAATAAACGAAAAATTAAAAAAAATTAAAAAAATTACCGTTTTTTTATTTTTTAAATTAGACACAATGAGCAAATATTAGTTTTTTTAAGTTTTGTTTATTTATTTTTTAAGGAGGATGATGTGAGAGCAAGATCTTTGAAATATTTTTTGTGTTATTGTGTAATTATTATTAGATCATTGTGTAATACTTGTCAAATAAGGTTACACAATGACCCGATGAATGACACAACAATCTTACGGATGACACAATCACACAATGACTTGATGAAAGACACAATGACATGACGGAAGACACAATGACCTAACGTTAGACACAATGAACTGAAAAATTGTGAAAAAAAGTTCGTTTTTTATATATCAGTATTATACGCGTTTTAAAGAGAAAAAAATTCTCGTTTTTATGGTGTAATTTGTTTAAAAAAATAATGTCGTATGTAAAAGTTATAAACGTTTTAAAAAAGTAGGGGAATTGACATGTGACTTGCATGTGGAGAGAGAATATTTAAAAAAGTGGGCATGACTAAAATACCCCCTCTCTTAATTTTTCTAGATGCCACATGTCAATCTCTTATTGCTTCTTAGCCTTCTTAGATTTATAACACTATGTAGGTGAACCTCACTATATATATATATATATATATATATATATATATATATATATATATATATATATATATATATATATATATAAGTATCATGTGATCAATTTATATCCATACATGTAATTATGTAAACTCTACATCAAAGCATTATATACGCTGTCATAATCATTACACATCACCTGCAAATCATTCTTTAAGGTGAGGTTTTCACATTTTCTTTGCTGTCGCAGATTAATTAATTACCCACATAACTAGGGACTTTTTTTTCGCAAACTGACGTAGTTAGTAAAATTATTTACCAAATAGGTATAATTTGAAAAATATTTATTAAAATGAATGTTTTGGTATATTTCTTTATTTTAATTAATCTATTATATTTTTTCTCACTCTTATTTATTGTGTAAATTTATATCATTAAATTGCTATGACTTTATTATATTTCTGCTTATTTAATTAAATACGGAGTACTTATTAATCACTTTTATTTATTTAAAAATAGAATCAGTTGTATATATGCATAAATTTAAGTTTGTTTTGAAAAACTTACGCAAACAAATTAAACCCTCATATAGTAAATCGAAATATATTATTGATTCAATTGCATATTTACCCCTATAAACACCCCCTAAATGCATATTTCCCCAACTAAAAAAATCAATTGCATATATACCCAATGTTAACTAAATGTCTTTATTAAAAATGAGTATATTTACAAATTAAAGTTGTTTATAGGGGGAAATATGCAATTGATTTTTTTTTGCTGGGTAAATATGCATTTAAAGTGTTTTGGAGGGGGAAATATGCATTTAGAGGAAAGATCAAATACAAAATTGATTTTGCCTAAAAAGTGTGAGAAGTGACTTAAATCACATCAAAACTGGGTCAAACGAACTCCGTTTGAGCTCATTCAAGCGGCGTTGGAACCGTCTCGTCGAGCTTTATCATCTTAGCTTCTAGGGTTTAACTTTTAGGGTTTATCTTTAAAATTTAGTTTTTACCTTAAGGTTTAGCCTTATGGTTTAACATTGGGATTTAGCTTTTAGGGTTTAGTTTTTAGATTTTAGGCTTTTATATGGATGGGGTGAGGGGTTTAGGTTTTTAGGGGGTGGGTGGGTGGGGTTTAGGTTTTTGGGGGGTGGGGGTTTTAGGTTTTTTGGGTGGTGGGTGGGTGGTTTTAGGTTTTTAGAAGGTGCGGGTCGGGTGATTTAGGTTTTTGGGGGGTGGGGGTGGGGGGTTTTAGGTTTTTTGGGTGGTGGGGGCGGGGGTTTGACAACACGGTTCTAACGCCGCAAGAATGAGTTCAATCGGAGTTCGTTTGACCCGGTTTTGATGTGTCTAAATATCAGTTCTCACGCTTCTTAGGCAAAATCCATTTTGTACGATAACCTTCCCCTATGCATTTAACCCTATATTATTTTATTTTTCTTAATATTACATGTATTTTAACCATTAAACAACTATATATTAATATAACTAGTTTAGTGTCCGAGCTACGCTCGGAAATACAACATTTAAGTGATGTTTTTAAGAATTTAGTTTTGAGACAAAATCGTGGTAAACCGAAACACATGATATATTTTTAAAAATTAAATTTTTAGTATAACAATATTATACTCAAATTAAAGAGAATAAAGTGCTAAGTTTTATGGTGTAGTTTATTTTAAAAAAAAAATCGTATAAAAATATTATGTATATTTATAAAACACTGAGGTGTTTAATTGTATGTTATTATTAACTTTATCCATAAGTTTCATTTAAAACCCTATCAAATATAAACCGACTCATGTACACCCCTTGTAGTAAATGGTTAAAATTATAAATACTCTTAAATGTTTCAGAATTCTCCAAAATACCATGGAACCATAAATGTAATTAGTTTTATTATAATATATTTTATATACACTTTTAAATAAAAAAATCATTATTGTGAGATAAACTCTCAAATAATGCCACATAAGCTAAAAGCTTTAAAAACATGTCTTTTTTGTTTTGCTATATTATATAAGGATACTATTTGTTAACTCATTAACTACTTACTAGTCGATGTTAATTATTAAAATATATAAAAATAGCCGTCCTTAAAAATGTCATTGCTTTTTATTAAAAAATATTGTAAAATGTCACAAACTAACGTAACACGCGCAACTAAGAAAACACAAATATGTCATAATCACTACACGTTAATGACACCAATGTACACTACAAGAAAACACAATTATGCCGACGAAATACGTGTAACGAAGTAACAGATACGTCGTGCCTGGACAGTACTGAAAGGTAACAAAGTCTAAACATGTCACAAAACGTGTCACATTGCATGCATGCCAACGGGTCTAACAAGTTCTTATTATAAAACATCTTGTATTTAAATTGGTTCTAAACTCTTAATAACTTATATAAAATTGTTTTATAAATGTTTATTTTCATAATTCACAAATCATACTCCGTATAATATAGTCATGTAGATAAAAAAAATACAAGAACTTTTGATTTATGTTCGTATGCATACATATAGTTTCTTCCATATGGTGCACTTAAATATATTACAAATATATTATGATCATACACTTGATTATATTTTTAACAAATATAAAGTGATTAATTGATAACTATTTATAAAATTAAAATCAAATGAATAAAGTAGTATTGAATGAGTTAAAGTTACTCAATAAGTTGAAGAGTGAGAAAAATAATATATTAACTAAAATAAAGAACCATACCAAACTACCCATTTTAGTAAATACTTCTCTAATTAAACCAATTTAATAAATAAGTTTTTTAAGCACCTCTAGTTTGAGAAAAAACTTCCTGACTAGATATGTTTTAACTAATTCACAATATAACACATGATCATCATTTCAACATATACTAATTAATAATCACATATACACACAAATTAATCACAATAACAATAACCTAATCTCTACATCACTTTCCTCTGATCAACAACCATCAATGGCGTTATTTCCAGTGTCTTCATCAAATCTTCATCACCAAAAAGCTCAATATACAATCAAAACCAACAATATATCATATGCATTATCTCCACCTTACAGCAAACTTGATTGTATTTATCAAAAATATGTCCACATTTTAAAGAATGTTAGTTGTGAAATAAAACCCGGAGACATCACAGCAATCACCGGTCCAAGTGGCGCCGGAAAAACAACACTGCTACAAATTCTTGCCGGAGTTATTCCTCCGTGCAGAGTCTCCGGTCAAGTAGTCGTTAATAACCGGCCAATGAACCCGACTTTGTTCCGAAAAGTTTCGGGTTATGTTACTCAAGAAGATCTTCTCTTTCCGGTGCTTACGGTTGAGGAAACGCTCATGTATAGTGCGTGTTTTCGCCTTCGTGGTGGCTATGATAATGCAAAAAGAAGAGTGAGTGAGTTGATTGGGGAGCTTGGGTTATGTAATGTTGCTCGAGATAGAATTGGTGGGAGTGGGACCTACCGAGGACTTTCGGGTGGTGAAAAGAGACGGGTGAGTATTGGGATTGAATTGGTTCATGATCCTGCGGTTTTGGTTATGGATGAACCGACGTCGGGGCTTGACTCGGCCGCGGCTCTACAAGTGATGTTAATGCTTAGGTCGATGGCGAAAGCGCGATGGAAAACTGTTGTTGTAACCATTCATCAACCCGGGTTTCGGATACTTGAATTGTTGGATAAAGTTGTGTTGTTGGTAGATGGAACTATGGTCCATCATGGCTCCCTTGATCACCTCCACCAACGAGTCGAATTAGCGGGTCATTTAGTTCCTCGACAAATCGACGTGCTAGAGTTTGCCATCGATGTGATCGATACCCTAGCTGTTGAAGTCGAATTAGACTTGGATTTTGGTCTACTTGAAGATCAAAAGCAATGTGATTGTGTGAACGAAGATGATCATTTGATGTATGCAAATTCGTTATACACCGAGGTTGTGGTGTTGAGTCAAAGGTTTTGCTACAACATTTTCAGGACGAAACAGCTTTTCGTAGCGAAAATGGTTCAGGTGATGCTAGTTGGGATACTATTAGGGACACTATTCAAGAACATTAACCGGTTTCAAATGCAAACTCAAATCGGGTTTTTCGCGTTCAACTTAACGTTCTTACTCTATTCATCAACCGAGGCTTTACCGATTTTCTTACAAGAACGTCGGATTGTCATGAAAGAGACATCGATGGGTGCATATCGGGTTTCATCGTACGCTTTAGCCAACGCTCTAGTATTCATACCATTTCTTTTGGTCGTGGCACTTGCATACGCCATCCCAACATATTGGCTAGTTGGGTTACGAAATGATCTAGACGGGTTTCTCTATTTTGCGCTAGTTGTTTGGTTGGCTTTACTAACGTCGAATTCTTTCGTGGTGTGTTTTAGTACAATTGTCCCAAATTACATAATGGGGATGTCGTTGGTGGCAACGATACTTGGGTCGTTCTTTCTGTTTTCCGGGTACTTTATATCGAACAATGAGATACCCAAACAGTGGATTTTCATGCACTATTTAAGTCTTTTTAGGTACCCGTTCGAGTGCTTTTTGTTAAACGAGTTCGGGGGATCGAAGGGAAGATGGAGATGTGTCGAAAGATTCGAAGACGGATGCTTGGTGAATGGTGAAGAGTTGTTGAAGAGCCAGAATTTAAAGGAGACACAAAAATGGCACAACTTGGGGATCATGTTAGTGTTCATTTTTGGGTATAGGTTTATTTCGTTCCTAGTGTTATCTTACAAATCTTACAATTGTAGAAGTTGAATAATGCTTCGAGCATTTTGTGCTAAAGCTTTGTTCAAGACACTTTTATGTTAACTTTTTTAAATATTAGTATTCAGTATTGACGGATTAATGAAATGGTCTATTGTTGTTGGGTTGCTCAAAGCTTGACAATTCAAAAAGGGGTTGATTTTCTATGAAATTTTTTAGAAAAATATAAAAAACGGGTTGATTTTCTATGGAATTTTAAAGGAGTAAGATGGTTCGGAAATTGTGTCCTCATAACTGTTTGCTATGAGTTGTTAATGAGAAATTTGAGGGATCATTTGGTTTCGCCACAAAAATAGATTGAAGACTTAAGTTTGATAGTGAATATGTGTAAGATGGTGATCTTAGGGAGGGTACCTAATAAGGTGTGGTAAGTAAAACATCAAAACTAATAAAGGATCGGAGCATAGAAGAGGATGACCAAGGTTCGAATCGGAAGAAATGCAGTCAAGGTTGACTAAACAAATGATGTAATATGATTAGGGATGAGCTTTTGGTACCGAGTACCGGTACCGATACCGGTATCGTCCAGATTAAACATAATCGGTACCGGTACCCACTTTTTCTAAAATTCAGTACCGGTACTTACCGCTTAGTACCACGTTGGTACCGGTTAGATAAAAAAGTTTTTTTAACATATTTTAAGTAATTTGTGATGTTATAAATGTTATGTATTAGATGTTCAATGTTAACCATCACAAGATGGCCTAGTGGTAAAAGGAGTTGGTGTAAAAGCTTGGTGTTCATTTCGGTTTAATGTCTCCAGCTGATTGCTTCATGTGTCTTGCTCTTATGACGTGGGTGTCACAGGCCGGTTAGCGAGTCCGGTATACTCGTTTTTTTAGATGTTCAATGTTATAAATTATTTTCTTTACAACTTTGAGTAATTTTGTAAATTCTTTTAGATTATTAATTTTTAAATCGAATGAATTTGATATAATTCTTAATTAATTAATTAATTAATTTGTACCGTATTTTATTTATTTTTCTTATATTCAAGTATATTATATTACAATTATATTAAAAAATATTAAATAAAACCGAAAAGCAATTAAATTTTACTAAAAAAAGATAAAAAATTAAATCGGTACCAACGTGGTACTAATGCCGAAATACCGGTACCGTCCCGCTAAATTCGGTACCGGTACCCAATTTTCCTCTAACTCGGTACCAGTACTAGCTGGGATGGTACCGGTACGGTTCCTATTTCATCCCTAAATATGATACCATATAAAGCCCTCACATACCTAAATGAACATGAGACCTTTGGTAAAATAAGACTTTTACCAAACACAGGCATTTTGTCCAAGTTTTTTTATAATCAAAATAGACAACTTTTTTTTAGCCTACATCCTTATGATCATTAACTGATTCAAACAATCTCACCTTTCATTCAATAGATATCAACTATATTGGCTATGGGTTTAGCCGACTTCTCTGACACAATTCCTATACGTGGGTGCCTTCTGCACTCGTGTCGTAGAAAGCTGCACGTTTCTCCCAACCTTTATCTAGCCGTTATCATATGAGATTAGCCAAAACTTAAAAACACCCATAGACGTGGACTTAGCCCTAGCCAAAACTTAAAAACACCCATAGACGTGGACTTAGCCCGATTCTTTTTCAAAAACCATCACCACCATCAGGTATTCCGATCATCTTCCCAATTTTCTGATGATTAAAATAAAGCATCGTCGGATTTTAGTCTCAAATTAACGCTTTGTGTATATCGACTCCCATTCTTCCGCACTTTATGTACCAAAATACAAATATGATCAAAACGAAATTCGTACTAGAGATTTTTACCAAAAATACAACACAACAATTAATGTACAATTTATATACACTAACAACTACAAATACAACACAATAATATACCAATAGACACTAATGACCGTCAAAATCTTGTACCAACATCAATAAAGACTTAAATCATGAAACATAAAACCTGTCCGTAAGTGTAACAAGATTATTCGATAGTAGTAATTTGGTTGTATGTTAAATGAAGATCAATTACTACTAATTATCAACACCTTTCTAAAATTGTTTGTTAATGGCATAGTAATTTGGTTAACGATCGATCCATGATATTGGACGGCTATGATGAGGTGTGTGTGTACTGATCCAGCTGATGCCAGTTATGGAGTGGATCATAATTTATAAAAATCAATTCAATAAATACATACATACATACAACCAGCTCACTCATATTCATTCTTTGCTTTGCTTTTATATATATCACGAGATCTCCATCTTCTTCCTCTTTCTTCTCTCATGTACTTTCAAACTCCCCATTTTCTCACCATTTTCATACATCATACTACTTAATTAACAACACCCACAAATCCATTTCAACTATTTGCTTCATAATGGACCATGCCCGTAAGGTGTTTGATGAAATGCCTCTTCCAAATGTGCTTGAAAAAACATCTTCTCTTGACCAGAACAAGCCTGATTTTAAAGAATTGGATCTTGGTCCCATCAGTTTAACTTCCGGCAACGCTGGTAGTGGTGGCCGTGGTGGTGGTGTAAGATCTAATAGATCACATTCCGGTGAGCTTAATGCTACTAGCAGCAGCATCCCTAATTTCACTTCGCCGGAAAAGCTTCGATCTGGATTTGGAGATGTGAATCGGAAGTTAGGTCATCGGAGATCGTATTCCACCGGAGCTCCGTTGATGTATTCCGGCATTGGAACCGTTAATACTACTAGCTCAGGCAGCACTACTACAACCACCAACAGCGGCGGCAGCGGTGGCGTCGGTGGTGGTGGTGGTGGCAATGTAAGTTCGGTAAACTCTCCGGTGACAAATTTATACCCAACTGGCAACATATGTCCATCAGGTAAAATCTTGAAATCGAATCTGAATGCTCGTAATTCGACAACTCGAACGGAGAAATTGGGATTGGGTATGGGTACTGGTAACTATGGCCATGGAAGTATAATCAAAGGTGGGGGGAAATCAGTTGATTCAAATGGGGAAATTGGGATGATTATTAAAAAAGCAATGATTAGCCATGATGTTGAAGAGGTTAAAAATGCTGGAAATGAGTTGTATAAAAGAGGTAATTTCGTCGAAGCTTTGTCATTGTATGATCGTGGGATTACGATATCGCCGGATAATGCAGCTTGCCGGAGTAATAGAGCCGCAGCCTTGACTATGTTGGGGAGGTTGGGGGAGGCTGTTAGGGAATGTGAAGAGGCTGTTAGGTTGAACCCTGGTTTTCAAAGAGCTCATCAAAGATTAGCATCTCTTTATCTCAGGTAACTTCATAAAACCATAATCTAATCAATCAAATGTTATTGATTTCGTATATGTGTTTGCTTGTTTGTTTTCAGTTTTCACTTAATCGCGTATTGGATGTTGGCATTGTTAGATCATGATTTGCAAATAGCCAAATAGCATACATTAGATCATGTTGGAATTGTGTTGTCCCTATATTGTTTGAAACTCATGTGAATAATTATAATCCATTTTGTGTAGTTATTTAGATCATGGTTTGCAAATAGGCAAATACGATACAGTAGATCATGCTGGAATTGTTTTGATCCTAAATTGTTCGAAATTTATGATCGTAATTATTCTCAGTTTTATGGATCTATTTTGATCATGATTTTGTAAATAGCCAAATGCTATACACTAGATCATGTTGGAATTGTTTTCTTCCTAAAATGTTAGAAATTTATAATGTAACATAATCAATTTTTCAGGTTAGGACAGGTGGAGCGGGCCTATCACCACCATCTTTCTCATGGTCAACACAACGATCTGACCGAGAAGCAAAAGTTACAAACTTTGGAGAAACATATTAACAGATGCGCGGATGCTAGAAAGATCGGTGATTGGAAAGGAGTACTTAGGGAATGTGAAGCAGCCATGTTAAGCGGAGCTGTGTCATCTCCTCAAGTACTCATTTGGTTCTTTTTATAATTATTATTTTCTAGAGTTTAATGGTTAAATTTAGATTGAGTCAACTTGATGGTGTGAATCTGCAGATAATTGCTTGCAAGGCGGAAGCATTTTTGAAGCTCCATCAACTTGAAGATGCAGATTCTGTTATTGTTGAGTTACCAAAAATAGAACCTTTTCCCACTACATGTTCTAAAGTCAAATTTTTTGGAATGTATTGTGAAGCGTATGTGTTTTACGTCCGAGCTCATGTTGACATGGCGTTTGGAAGGTTCGCTTTTGTTTGAATCACTTGTTTATCTAAATAATAATTATTTTTCACTTTCGTAACCATGAGATCTCTGTCAAAGGGGAATCCGGCGCTTATCACTGCCCCCTTGTATGATTTAAAAAATGGTTAATTGTACCTAAATGTACAACATTTGTGTCAATTTCTATTTTAGGCTTAAAATTTCAAAGTTTTTTTACCAAATAATCAAATTAGAAAACCATCATAAGGTTTCATGGTTTGTTTGCTTCAAAAAATTGTTTTATAGTGGTGATGATGAGCAAATAGGTAATGTCTCAAAAAAGAAACTATTGCAGTTTTCATTGGACAAAGGGAGTGTATATGATGAGCTAAAGAGACCGATCAATTCATGGTAATGGCAGGTTTGAAACAGCAACTGCATTTGCAGAAAAGGCTAGCTTGATTGATTATGGAAACGTGGAAGTTGGAACGTTACTAAAATATGTTAAATTAATAAACCGAGCACGTGCTCAAGGAAAAGATCTGTTTAACACGGGAAGATTTTCAGAGGCGTGTGCTGCTTATGGTGAAGGGCTTAAATACAACTTGTCAAACTCGGTTCTTTATTGTAACAGGGCGGTTTGTTGGTCAAAGCTTGGTTTGTGGGAGAAATCTGTTGAGGATTGTAATCTAGCCCTTAACATCCATCCAAATTACACAAAAGCCCTTATGAGGAGGGCTGTCTCAAATGCAAAGGTGATTTAAGTCATTTAGTACTTTGTTTATTTATTGTTTTTGTTTAGATTATAGGTGGCAAAATGATTGGGCTGTGCGGGTTGAGTAGACGATTAAAATGCGTTTAGGGAAAAAAACCGTTTTTGTTGATTTGACACTTTATTTGTGGTTTTGGGAAATTTTATATATATAGTTAACTAGGTTTAAAACCCTTGTATACACACGGAATAAATCTAAAATATATAAATAAAAATGATAAAAATTGAAAATATAGAACACAATAAATAAAGCTTCAACAACCGGATTGATTGAACATGCTATCAAAATCGAATACTGATTATACACCATACTGAATTTGAAATTAGAGTTTATTTATAAGAAAAGAAACAATAAATCAAGCTTTAACAACCGGATTGATTGAAACCACAAACTTATTACCAAAAATATAGAACACAATTGATTGGAAATCATTGAGTGGGTGTTGCTGTAAATAGCGATGAAGTTTTGGAGCCCAATTTGCCCACTCAATAAATGTTCCCTCTCAAATTTGCCTCCAAAAAACTCTAAAATATTAGATAGATGCATTAGATATGAATATAAAAACTAAATTGTTACAATAATAGTCCAATTTTTGAATAAAAAGGCTTAAGAGGTTGAATGGAATAAAAAGGACACTTTGGGCAATTTTGGACCCTTTTTTTTATCTAAATTCTTTTGCTCAATCCTCTTTACACATTTGAGATAGAACATCACAGGTCCAAATTGCCATTTCTATATTTTTTTTGAATTATTACTATAAAATGTTGGTAGTTTTATTGAATTGATTTTGGAAAACATTGTTTTATTGGATTTGTAGCTTGAGCGGTGGGGTGAAGCTGTGAGAGACTATGAAATGCTGAGTAAAGAACTTCCGGGTGACAGTGAGGTGGCCGAATCACTATCTCGAGCTCAAGAAGCATTAAGATTGGCCCGAGGGGAACCTTCGAGTGTTAATCGTGTTAGAGCTTCGATATATTCATCAGGTAACTTTTTGAACCTTTGCCTCAATCTTTCTTTTGGTCCATTAATATGATTTTGATAAATAAATAGCATGCATAGTAGAATTACAAAAGTAATCTAATCTGTATTGAGAAACAGGTTTACGAGGTTTTCTTTTTAGCCCGTTTGACTTGTTGACCCGTTTGCTTTTAATTAATCCTTTTGTTTAACTCATTTTGCTTTAAAGATAAAAACATAGCACTTATCAGCCCATTTGTATATTTATATGAAATTTTCATCTCTTAACTTAAGGATGCTTATGTCATTCATCACATATTTTTAGGTTCTACTTATTTTGGTTGTCTGTCTTTTTATTTTTGAAGTATGATGTTATATCTTGATAAAAATTGAAATTTGATTATGGGTCATCTATAATTTTGGGTAATGAATATCCCAACAGATAACTTTTAACCACATAAGTTCAAAAACGAATATAGGACATGGTTTTATAACGGGTATGCAACTGAGAGTCTAAGATTACCAAAGGCCATCCGGTACCTGGCCCCATTGCCATACCTAGACGCTATTATTTTGATCTAGAGTTACCTTGGCACAATTCGATGACATCTAAGGTATCTTGATACTTAAACATTGCAGTTTTTATAGGACAAAAGCGTGCTTAATGAAGTTCACATGATAACTCTTGTTTTATATTCAACTTTAGATGCTTAAACAATAAGATGAAAATTTGAACCACAAAGCATGTTTTGTTTGATTAGGTGCCTGAACATTATGACCTATGAGGTCAAATAGACCAATTTCAGCTTCAAATTATACATTAATCTTCAAATATTTTTACAACATTTTGTTCCCCGCGTAAAAGCTAAACATAATTGTTACTTACTTGCAAGTTCTTACAATGCCGCATAAAAGCTAAACATAATTGTTACTTAAACACAAATCAGCACATTTGACCTCAAAAAGTCAAACGACATAAAACTTTCATTTTTCCGCATGAAGCAGAGGTTACCCCTAGCAGCATCAAGAGCCGGAAAAATTGAGTCTCAATCCACATGGAAATTGTTGTGGATCCCACCTACGCCCGCATGGCAATTTTCAATGACTATGAATGTTCTCAAGCGCAAGTGCAGCCGTACAGTTTGATGAACATAATGCCTTGTCTAAAAGTTTCAAGTACCACTGCTACTACACCCTCCCTTGATATCAGAAAGGAGATTTACTTGAAATAAATTCATATATAACAATTTTTTATTATTTATTTAGTACAAATATTGTGAAAACATTGAATATTGTGATTACTTTTTTTTTTCAATTTACCTCAAGGTATTTGTGTTTCCCTCCTGTTAATGAAGAAAAGATTGAATTATGTACGGTCCTTTTTTATCCACCAATCTTTTTATGTTCTTTTACTATTAATACACTTTTTTTTTGTTTTTAGTAGAATAAAAGGAAAGAACGGGTTTTTATCTCAGGATAGAGATATTATATGTTTTTATCTTTTCTTCCATAGTCTGATAGTCCTTATTATGTGTTTTTTTACTGAAGTTTAAACCTACTAACAAATCCACGTCAATGTATTTCATAGCACTAGAACACTCATTTTGGTTGATTGTCGGGTCGGGTCGAGTCGTTGGATATTTTTTAGCGGATTAAGATGGGCCACCAAAGCATTATGGGTTTTTGAGCAATAGAGATCTAACGTCTCGTGTTTATTTTCGAGTAAATTCTCATTTTCATTATTATTGAGGTTTATTATTTTTTCTAAAAATATTATTTATTCATTTTCATCCGCAAGATTTCTAAAAGATTATCATTTTCATCTTAACAGTTAGCTCTATCATTTTTAACATTAAACGAGGGACAATTATATAATTTTACGATTATAGTATGAGATCATTGCAGTAGAGCCCTTTCATGAGCGGGGGACCCTAATCTAGTTCTACCATGTTCAAATCAATTAGACTTTTCGGTCTAGTTCTACGACTATACATGGCAAATAGCTCTCTAACTATGTTTTTTAAATATTTTAATAATTTATTTTATTTTATAAAACTTATGTATTTTAATATAAAAATAATGTTGATAGAAAATGTTAAAATGATAAATATCAAATAAAAGTTTTAATAATTTTATTCAAAGTTTTTAAAAGTTGACCAGATTTTATAAAAGTTTACATAAAACAATAAGTACTAAATAACCAAGAACAATTTATATTATTTAAATTGTATAAAAGTTGACATTAAGTTTTTTTAATATCTATAACATATACGCGTTGTATGGTGGCTTATATCATAAAGTCTTTTAATTTCTGACAAAAAAAAAATTATTTAAAACTCTATTTGTGGTCTATATCTAGGATAAACACCGCATATACGCCAACCGCCAGACATAATTGATACGTGACATTTTTGTTGTAAAATTTGTACTTTCTCAATCAATTTCTTAAAGAACAACCAAATCACTCTAGAAATATTGTAATAATAGTTTTTGTATATATGACTTCAAATGTAGATCACCAAATAATTAAAAAGTAAAGAATCACTTTTACAAAAATTAAGAAAAAAAGGTATTTTTCTTTTATATAAAATTGTTACTATTAAAATGTAATGTAATAAAAAGTTGAAACAAATATAATGAAATGATAGCAATAGCATGGGTGACGTAGACAAGAGACATTTATGGGCAAAGCATGCTTGCTATGAGAACATGGTTCCAACCCACCCCAGCTGTCCCTTAATTTTGGAGCATCCTACAACTCAATTATTTATTTATTATATTTATTATCTATACACATTCAATACCCTAAAATTAAAATGCTTTCTCAAGGAAATAGATCTTTCATGTCACTTCGTAACACTTCTCAGCGTGTTGTTAAAGATACACTTCTTATGTTATTTGGGTACATTTTATTTTTGCTGTTTCAATAATGCAAATGAAGTCTTGATAACGTATAGAGGTGTCCAAATAAATAATCATTATCATTATTAATAAATATAGTAAATCTATAAATATACCTTGTAATAAAAAAAGGTTTTAGTCCCATTATCATCACTTTGGAAGGGGCAAATGGGGGCAATGAAGGGAGACTTGTGGCAACACAAGTTCGATCTCTGAGCCAAACGGGTTTTACCACTAGCTTGTCGTTGTGCCTACAGGCGGACGGGTTAGTGGGTTTCCCCCGAATTGGAGTCGGGTTAATAGGTGGGTTTCGGCTACCCAGCGCTGTCTGTGTTCGCAGAGCGTTTGGGGTTGCCTTTCGCCATTGGGGTACCCCGGGTAGCCGGGCTTTATTCGTTTCGCTGTCCAAAAAAAAAAAAAAGGGTTTTAGATGACACGTGTCATCCATTGGAGAATGTGTTAAAATATTTTCCCGCTCAAAATTAAGAATTTTTTTTCTAAATTATGTATGGAAGAAAATCGATAATATAAAATCACCCATAATTTTCTCTTTCAAAATTTCAATCTACCTTATTTCTATCTCTGAAATTATTGTGTAAACTTAAACAAATAACTCATCACAGTTTACGACCCATGTTTTTCTTAGTCTTTTTTTAAATTAATTGGTAGGATTTATATGACACCCAATTAAAAATCGTCGATATCTAATTTGCAGCTAATAGTGTGTTTGCAGTTTAAATCTATTTGTTTAAGACTCAACTTAGAGTTTGTATGCACTTTGTCTTTCTATTTTCACAGATATTTCATGTGATGTGTATTATTTTCAAATGTTTTTTTTCTTTGTAGAACTATGTGTTTTTTTATGTTTTAATCTGTGTTACACACAGGGTTTAATCTAGTTATGAATATAATCATACAAATTTAAGACATCGCATAAATGTGGTGATATTTAACAAATTATAAAGGCCTACATTATAACTTTTGTGTTAACATGAGTCTCATTTTTTACTGTATAGCATCCTACATTATAACTTTTGTGTTAACATGAGGCTCATTAAGCAACTTGAAAAGTAAAATTTCAATCAACTTGATTATTTCAACCATTACAAATATCAAGTCATTAGAACTAAATTATTAAAAACTACACCTTGATCCAAACCCAATATTTCACTTTGGCTAAATCAATACCTCTTCCTTTTAGAATTTATATACTTCAAGTTCGAACATAACATGAGGTATAAAAACGTTCATGTTACTCGCAAATATTTTGTACACTGCTTCTCGAGTCAGCGTTACCTTATTAAGGGGTCATGGTACCAACACATTTGACTTTATATAACCAGTGCAAGTTCCTTAAAGTTTAGCAGGGCTGCACCTGTTATAGCTATATGCTGCTGAATTTAAGCAAACTTCCGCAATTGACTTGTCATCATCAAGAATTTGAGCATCACTCAAAGGATTTTGCTGCAAAAAATTCATCCAAAAGAATAAACAAACAAAGAAAATTATACAGACATGTCACAGATGATTCATAGGTTACTATATGCAAGGTTACAGTTTTGCAATGAGACTGACTATTTAGTAAAAGTGTTTGTATTTTAGTGAAATGGCTAAAACACCCTTTCAGTAACAATAGAACAAGTAAATCAATAAGTAAGTTACCTGGGTTTGAAATCCCCTGATATAACCAACAAGTGTTACTTCAATTTGCTGATCACAGATTTGCTCATTGTATTCGTTGATAAAGCACGCCTGCTGAAAAGAAAGCGACAAGTTACTATATGTTGTAAGATCATGAATAAACACTGATTTTACACCCAAACGTAGCATCTGACCATATTTTGGTCTTACTGCAGTCGAATATTTGACCATAAATTACTTTTAGTTTCTCCGTAAATAAAAGTCCATATAACTGCAACTTTCAAGCTAAAATTACTAAATTTCTCATTCTTAATGGTATAAGTTATTAATGGTATTGTAAATCATTGAGAAGATTGTTCACTTATACTTTAGGTCATTGTAGACATTTGACTAGTTAAACAGGTCCCTTGACCAACAATCTATAAATTTAATGAGGCGGTTTAATGAGTAAGAAGAGCATAGATATATAGGTTGAAACACAAATTACAATACAAATCAATAAACATAAAACAATGGATTGACAGTTCAGTTGAAAAGCATATTTGGTTGGCTCATGTATTGGTTCTCATGCTAACCAAAATGTGATCTAACTATTTAAAAAACATTTTAGGAGATTGTAAACAGTTGAGTAGGCTATGAGTGACTTTTAAAGCATTTTACTGACCCATTATTAGTGAAATAATGGGTTGAAATTGTCACGTTTAATTAGCCTTTGAAGAAGGTTAGCATATTTCATAATAATTAAAAGTCTTGATGATGTATAGATTCTCACGATGTTTCTCTTGAAAGAGCCACAGTTAGAGTCCCATCTGATGCTAACGACAATCTTAGATCTTTCATGTGAGTCACAGTCAACCCAACCAAAATAGACACCCCAAGCTTGACCCGGAATATCAGAAGCACCGTCGTCATCTGTATAATCAATAAAGCATGAATAAACGTTGCTCAAAATATGCATAAGAGAGTCAGAATGAAAAAAAGAAACAAACAGAACGTGTGGTTTTATTCAATATATAATGTGTTTCTACAAAGAGATGGCATTTGAAACATATTGCTTATATGGGAAAAATTAAAGAAAAGGCAAATAATAAGAAAATCAGTAGAGCGGTTCAAAAGTTGCTCCCAGTGGAATTTTAAACGTATGCAAGCTTAAAATGTCGCTGTATAGAAAAAATAGATTATTTCATGAATGATTATTTATAAAAACTTGGAAAAGAAGTGTTTCATTTTCGCCAAGCCTGAGTTGAGCCTTTTTTAATTTTAACGCGCACCAAGATACTCGTTACCCAACCCACCCATTTGGTGAACCTTAATCCTTTATAAAAAATGCGATTATAATGAACTGTAAACCTGAAACTTCTTCAAGAAATCCATTCTTGTATGATCCCTTGAAATGAATTGGATCAATTGGCAATGCTTTCATCACCCCTGCAACCACAAAAGTTAATTGAACAATTTGAGTAAAGAAAAATGATGGTTTTTTGGTTAGGAAACATACAATCATCAAACGGTGGGAGTCCCCATAATTGCGGCTGAAAATCTAGGAAAGAATGAATCACATAATCAGCAATTGAATATTGATCTGATTCAGTTTGAATAGATGGCACTGCCACCACTTGCATATGCGCAGCTTTTCCGGCTTTTATCCCTACCCTGCTTGTTGATATAATCACCTCATTAACCATTTCAGAAACTTAAATTCAAGAACTTCAAAAGTTGCAACCCAGTAATGAAAATTTTCACATAAAAAACTACCAAAAAAAAAGTCTTTACATGAAGATCATAAATATTTTCTACAATGTGTAGAAAAGTGAAAACAACCACGATTCACTTACAAAGAATCTTCTATCACGAGACAGCAAGATGCATCCACACCCATTCTACTAGCAGCCTCCAGAAATCTGATGTTTAACACATTTCACGAATGTCATAAAAGTAAATAACATAAAAGTGTTAATTAAACAGAAATAGAGTTGATTTGGGTTATATTTTATCTCCATAACATCACGTAAATTAAGCTAAACGATTTAATTAAGAGAAAACAAAGTTTATTCTTATGTAAAAGTTAAAACCACTTTATTAGGAAAATACTTTGTAACAGTATTCAAATTTAGCAAACTATTCAACTATAAAACTCACACCAATATGTATGATTTTTTTAATCATGTAAAGGTACAAGTAAACATTGTAGTAAGAGACTAAGAGCTTACAGGTCTGGAGAGGGTTTCCCTGATTTGACCTCATCACTTCCAAGAATTACTGAAAATGCCTCTTCCCAGCCTAGTGGAACCATATCAAACTGAAGTTAGTATTAAATATCAAGCAAATAACTCTTTAGACATTAACATTAGCTATTTAGCTATTGAGATAGTATACCAAAAAAAATTTTTGGATGAAAACAAGTAGAATGAGCGAATGAATATACCACATTAACACCTCTTTTGTGCATATTGCAACTAACAGATATATTACTGAGAAATATAATCCAAAGTAGCTGAGACGATTATATTTATCTAAGAAAATTTTTATACAAGTAATATTAAATAACATATAAAAAAAATAAAAAGACTTTTTTTTCCAAGATTCAGCTTTGAAGAAAGAGTCCAGTCCAAATACAAATCAGCATACTTCAGAACATTCTGTTTTGTTTTGTTTTTCTACAATTGCTATGCACAAAGATAAAGATTATAGGGGTAGAGAGGGTAAGGTTAGGTTAAGAAAACAACTATAGAACTCACAATGGGGGGTCGGGCAGGTTTGGTAATGGGTCTCAACAGGCTCAGATTGAAATGGGTCAAGGCGGGTCGGCCAAAAAAACAGCTTTTGACTGTTTTGTTTTATAATTGATCGTTGTAAACTTGTAATAAATCTGATTGACAAACCTACACAATTTAACTTTAACAAGGATAATCTAATTTTCAAATAAAAAATTTACAAGCTTTATGCAGTTTACTCATAAAATGCTCTTTAAAGTGACTTTCAAACCATTTGACATGTTTCACTCGGTCAAATTGATCCGTTTACTCATAACTGGGTCTAAATAGCCACCAGTTCTTTTAGGTTAACGTGAAAAATAATACGCAGAGACGTAAAGGGCATGACCTTTCTGGGAAGAAACTTTGACTAGTACATTCTTCTTTACAGAATTTGAAGCGAGCGCAAATGGAATTCCATGGTTTTGGAGATGTTTCATGAGGCGATTAACACCAGGAAGCGGTTTGGCTTTCAACCACCTACAAGAACACAAATTGCAACAAGAATTTAAAGCGATCGCATTAAATTCATTTCCTTAAAACATGTAAATTTTATATAACTCAAAAAGGAAGCTGATAATTGCAGCACTGCATTCTTTCATCTGTAAGTGGTTTGGCTTGCAAAAATATTTAAAAGCGATCGTAGTAAATTCATTTCATTCATTCAGTTGTTAGTAGATAACTCTACACTTTCATGACATACAAAAACTTTTGTTAAACATCAAGTTTGAATTTTTGAGACCTCACTTTTGATGATACATAGGCATGATACTTTGAGAGTATTGTTGAGGTGTAATGGGAAGATCATAGTCTTTAACGATTGCAATCGCTGCATCATGGTGTATCATTCCCATTCTTTTGTTCTCCTTCTCCATATCCACCACTTTCCCATATCCAACCAGAAACTCCTTCAACAGATCCTTTGTCACTTGTTCTTAATATAATAAATAAAAAACAAAAACCCAAACAAATGATAAACATGGATGATTGAGAAGACATATTCATGAACCAAATGACGAAACATATATTGAAGATGTGAAGTTATATATAGCAGTTGTACAGCTAATAATGACCAAATTGAAGTCATGAATAAATATTAAAATGAGGGATCGGATAGTGAAACAAGAAATGATAAATGTGAAGTAGGATGAATAGATACCGGTGTTGAGAAGTGTGCCGTCCAGATCAAAAATAACGGCGGAGATGCCCATGGCGGTGGTGATAATGGAAGATGAAGATGAAGAAGAAGAAGAAGAAGAAGGATTTAATGCATCAAATTAAGGGAGGGTTTTTGATGGAGATTGTGATGGTTTGTTTATTCGCATATGAATAGCATAACGAAACGATGTTCGTTATCTTTTTCAAATTCTATTCTATTGCTTCATTCAAAGGATGCCAATGTCAAATTCCATTGGTTATTTCGTTATAGTCTTAAAAGGATGCCAAATTAAATGGGTCCATGTTTATTTAGACGGCCCCATATGAAACCTCTTATACGTCTTGTTCTTGTATCTATCATAGATATGAGAGTGTATCGAAAGGACTCCACTAAATTCCATTAATAGTCAAGGGTTGTTAGCTTTTAATCCTTATATAATATAGCAAAAAAGAAAAATTCTATGTGGCATATTTTCATATCTTTTAACTTATATGGCATTATTTGAGAGATTATCTCACAATAATAATTTTTTATTTAAAATATGTATATAAAATTTATTATAATAAAACTAATTACATTTTTGATCCCCTAATATTTTGGAGAATTCTGAAAATGTTAAGAGTATTTATATTTTTAACCCTTTACTACAAGGGGTGTACGTGAGTTGGTTTATATTTGATATGGTTTAAAAATAAAACTTATAGATAAAGTTAATAATAAAATATAATTAAAGACCTCAATGTTTTATAAATATACATAACATTTTTATATGATTTAAAAAAATAAAATAAACTACACCATAAAACTAAACACTTTATTCTCTTTAATTTGAGTATAATATTGCTATACTAAAAATCTAAATTTTAAAAATATATCATGTGTTCCGTTTTACCACGGTTTTGTCTCAAAACTGAATGAAACATTCATGAATACCTTTAAAAGCATCACTTGAATTGTGTTCCCGAGCGTAGCACGAGCACTAAACTAGTATACTCATATAGATATGCAAGGGATCAACACGATCTCTACAAACTTTCATAGTGTTGATTGTTAAAATAAAATATAAGGTTGTTTGAATAACCCAACTCAAAGAATAATGTTGTGTATGGTCATTGTTGGTGGTGAGTATTTTGTGTCAATTGGACACATCCAATATAGTTTGTATGAACACTAATTACTTCCGTGTACAAACCTTAGATGAAGGGTCAAGATTTTTCCGCGTTATCATGGGCGGAATGACCGGATTTATTTTTATCAAAAACACATTGACCTTAGTTTTGCCAGTATGCTACATGTGCCTCGGCCATATTAAAGGTCGTTCGACCTAATCTTTTATGAAAGTGGTCCTAAAAATTTGACCCTTATCTTAATGAGGAAACAAGCATACCTCGATTAGCCTGGTCGGTATAACATGTTGTTCTCATGTAGCTTAATAACGATTCAACCGACTATATAAGGTTTTTTTTAACGGCAAATGTACTATCCTGCTTCAGAGTATAAGTGTTATTTTAATCAGGTTCACCTATCTGTTTCACAACTGGGACTGCACCCCCAAGACCCCAACCCTCACCGGAGGAAACCCGCCATTAGTAAGAAAACCTCCTAATCCAACCAAAAAGGAAATTACACTTTTCGTCCTTTAACTATTGCTTAATTTACATCATATGTCCTTTAACTTTGATCATTATAACACTCGTCTTTGATCTCAAAACTTGTCACTATTTTAGTCCTTTATACTGACCTTCGTTGCAGGTCTCGTTTTCCCTCCAAGTTCCCACTTAAATCTTCTTCTGTGTAGTTATCACATTTGGGTTTTCATTCTCCATTTTGTAACACCTCACATGAAAACCGCAAAAAAGCTAATTAAATCAACTTCAACTTACAAACCATTATACAAAACAACGCTTAATCAGTCAATCGTCGACACCCTTTTGCTTCAATGCCAACATTTAAACCAATTCAACCAAATTCTTTCTCAAATGATCGTCACGGGCTTCATCAAAGACACATACGCAGCAAGCAGGATCCACACCTTCTCCACATCCCACTCTTCATTCATCAATATCCATTACTCCCGTAAACTATTCGATCATATAACAAACCCAAATGCCTTTATTTACAACACCATGATGCGATCGTACTTGCAGGTTAATAATCCAAAAGAAAGTTTGTTTCTTTACAACTTAATGTTAAAGAACAAGAACAGTGTTTATGTTTATCCTGATAGCTACACGTATCCTTTGTTAGTTCAAGCTTGCATTGCTAGAGCTTCGGTTTTGGAGGGAAAAGAGGTACATGATCATGTGGTGAAAGTTGGATTTGATTCAGATGTTTATGTACGGAACACTTTGATTAATATGTACGCTGTTTGTGGTGAAATGATGGATGCACGCAAGGTGTTTGATGAAAGTCCTGTGAGAGATTTGGTTTCGTGGAATTCGATTCTGGCGGGGTATGTTCAGATGGGTAATGTAGAAGAAGCGAAGTTGATATTTGATACGATGCCGGAGAAGAATGTGATTGCGTCGAATTCCATGATTGTGTTGTTTGGTAGATGTGGACTTATTGTTGAAGCTTATCAGTTGTTTGTTGAGATGAAGGAAAAAGACATTGTTTCTTGGACTGCAATGATTAGTTGTTATGAGCAAAGAGGTTTGTGTCAAGAGGCTTTGGTTATGTTTATCGAAATGAATCAAAAAGGGATTGGTATTGATGAAGTTGTTGTTATTAGTGTTCTTTCTGCGTGTGCTAAATTATCGGTTCTTAAAACAGGCGCATCCATTCATGGATTGGTTGTAACAAGAGGAACATCATGTTATGTTAACATTCACAATGCTTTGATTCACATGTACTCGACTTGTGTAGATATAGCATCTGCTGAGAAGCTATTTAATTCGAGTACCCACACGGATATTATTTCTTGGAACTCTATGATCTCTGGCTATTCAAAATGTGGTTCACTCGACAAAGCTCATGAAGTGTTTGATGAAATGCCTGTAAAGGATGTTGTCTCATGGAGCGCGCTAATATCTGGGCTTTTACAAGGCGGTATGATTGAAGAAACTATAGCATTGTTTCAAGAGATGATGGTTCATGGTCAAATTAAGCCCGACGAGACCATTTTGGTAAGTGTGATCTCGGCGTGTACACGTCTGGCTGCTCTGGAGCAAGGTACATGGGTTCACACGTATATTAAAAAGAACGGCTTAGAGGTTAATTCTATTCTTGGTACTACGCTTATAGACATGTACATGAAGCTAGGGTGTGTGGAAAACGCTGAAGAGGTTTTTGATAAAATGGATAAAAAAGGTGTTTCGTCTTGGAACGCTTTGATTCTAGGGCTTGCAATGAATGGCCAGGTGGAAAAGTCGCTTGAAATGTTCTCGGAAATGAAAAGATCTGGTGTAGTTCCTAATGAAATAACGTTTGTGGCGGTCCTTGGTGGTTGCCGCCACATGGGATTGGTGGATAAGGGGCGCCATCACTTTGATTCCATGATCAATACATACCAAATTGAACCGAATATCAAACATTATGGATGCATGGTTGATCTTCTTGGGCGTGCCGGGCTGCTGAAAGAAGCCGAAGAACTAATCGACAGTATGCCTATGGAGCCAGATGTTGCTACATGGGGTGCATTGCTTGGCGCGTGCAAGAAACATGGTGCCAATGAAATGGGAGAAAGGGTCGGGTTGAAACTGATACAGCTTCAACCCGACCATGATGGTTTTCATGTCCTGCTATCAAATATATACGCTTCAAAAGGAAGTTGGGAAAACGTGGCTGGTATACGAGGGACAATGATTGAAAAGCGTGTTGTTAAAATGCCCGGTTGCAGCATAATTGAATCCAATGGCATAGTGCATGAATTTGTAGCTGGGGATAACAAACACCCTCGAATTGACGAGATTGAGGAAATGTTGGATGTAATAACCGAAAGAGTGAAGATGATTGGTTATTCCCCGGATACAAACGAGGTTTCTTTTGATGTCGACGATGAAGAGAAGGAAACAACACTTTTTAGGCATAGTGAAAAGCTTGCAATTGCTTTTGGGTTAATGGTTACCGATCCCCCAACTCCAATTAGAATAATGAAGAACTTAAGGATATGTAATGATTGTCATGCACTTGCGAAGCTTGTTTCAAAAGCGTTTGACAGGGAAATAGTGGTGAGGGATCGACATGTATTTCACCACTTTAGGCATGGTTCGTGTTCATGTATGGAATATTGGTAGTGACCAGTGACAGCTTATTTATAAATGGGACAATTCAAGTTATATTTCAATTTGGGAAAAAAGAAGTTTTACCCGTTAATGGACATGTTAAACTACTCACTTAGAGGAGAAAAAGAGCGCATTTACTATGTCTAGTAAATAAATTGTGATGCAAAACATCTCAAAGGTAAATAATTGTTCTGTTTAGTCCTAAGTAGGCACATAATGTATTTGAAGATATTGTCTGACCATTGATATTTTTTGCCAGATCTGCATGATTCTTTCAGATTCGACTGCAGCTGATTGTCTTTTCGGCTTCGAACACCAGTTCCAGAATTAAGGTAACTGAACCTAACCTCATGAGTCATGATCAATTACATCTTGAGCTTAACTTTTGTTCCTGTTTAGTTTCTGTATCATTGACTGGCTGACCGATCGACACATGTATACTCGTGGAATATGTTTGATAATTATGTGTGTTTATTTTCAGCAAAAAGGTTTACTGGTTTAACAAAATTGTTACTTATTACCTTCTTGTCATTAATAATTTTGAGAACGTTCCCGAATGAATAATTCCAGATCCAACATGTTCTAAAGATTTTTAAATATGTTTGTTAGTTGCTTGTTATGTTTCAGGCTGTTGAATTGTTTTAAACTTTCATTTTATTTAGTCTTTAAATTTGTTTACAAATTTATCTCGTGAGAGCCTAGGTGGCTCATTATCCACACATGAACACCGAGCCCTTCTTTGCGTTATCAGTGAATTCACCTCGTGAGAGCCTACGTGGCTCACCATTCCTCCCCTGTGTGAGTGGGTGGATGGGTGGGTGAGTGAGAGGGTGGCTTGCGTGGCTGTGGCGCCTACATGGCAGTGAGTGAAATCTCACTATCACTCACCACACCACAAATTGGCGGTAGTTCAAAACTCAATGATGGCAATCAAGTATATCACATGAAAACCATGAAACAAGTTTGCGGTAGTTCAAAACTGGAAGTGAGACAATATTGCTAACATCGTGAGCTTAACAAGGACCGATATCTAAAACCTAACGAAGCAGTTAACCAAAATTTAAGACCGAGAACCAAACCGATTCACCAAGTAAGCATAATCGGTCAGGTCCTGGGTCAGCCCTGGTCTTGTACATGGGTTATTATGTGCTACCCGAGTCCCTCTTAGCCCTACCTTATATCCCAACTTGAGTTACATTGGTTTGCTCTACCATGTGTCGACCCAACACTCGAAGCGCCTGATACACAGGCTCGATCTGCGAACCACACCCGTCTCCAGCAACAAAACTATAGACCTGATCATGAACCTCCAACCAACTCGTACCCGCAACTTTCTTCACCCCCGCTTCGTCAACTAGAGTCCTCATTTTAGCTCGATCGTCCCATTTACCTTCAGCAGCGTACATATTTGCCAGCGTAACATAAATTCCTGACCCTTTTGGCTTCAAATCCAATTCCTGGCAGGCAGTCACAACGGGCTGCCCGTGTGCCTTACATGCTCCAAGAAATGCTGCCCAAACAGATTCATCAGGCTTAAAAGGCATACTGCATATCATATCATACGCGTCCTCAAACCTTCCACCACGCGCAAGCAAATCAATAACACACGCATAAATTTCTTGACTCGGGCTCGTTTTGTACTTGGTGGTCATCAGTTTAAAGTAACTTAACCCCTGGTCAACAAGTCCAGCATGACTACAAGCAGAAAGAATCGCCATGAACACAATTGTATCCGGTTTTATTCCTGAATTTACCATCTGATTCAATAACTCAACTGCCTCAGTTCCATATCCATGGCTCCCAAATGCAACCATCATTGAAGTCCAAGAAACCATATCATGACTACACATTTCACTAAATATTCTTCTAGAATCTTGAATGCTTCCGGACTTTGCATACATGTCGATTAGGGAGTTTGAAATTGGTAGATTCTGTTCAAGGCCATTCTTGAAGATCCTGCCGTGAATCTGTTGACCACAGGTCAAAGCTGATAAATTTGCAGAGGCAGTTATTACACTTGAATATGTGAAGCAATCTGGAGTGCACCCCTGCAATTCCATTTGCAAAAACAAGTGTAAAGACTTCATTGGATCGGGCTTCGCGTATCCTGCAATTAATGTGTTCCATGTAATGTCGTCTTTTTCGTTCATTTCATTGAAACACTCCTGTGCTTCGTATAAAGAATTACACTTGGAATACATGTCTAGTATAGAATTCATTACTGGAATGTTAAGGTCAAACCCGAGTTTGACCACCAAAGCATGTATTTGTTTGCCATATATATGAGATCCAATTCCTGCACATGCCCTGATGGCAATTGAGAAACTATATGGGCTTTGTTCAGATTCCTCCTGTACACCAAAGATCAAATAAATCTTAAGAGTTAGTTGTAGAAAGACGCTGAATTGCGGTCACAACACAAAAATAAACAGATTTTGGGTCGCCATATCTAACCCAGATAACTTGTTTAACCTGTTTAATTAAATGAGGCGTGTTCTGGTAAACATGTTTAACCCGTTTAACTAAACATGTTGACCTACTAACCAATTTAATTAACACGTCAACCTGCTAGCCTATCTACGACCCGTTTAACCCATTTATTACAACCCATTTAATAATTTGCCAACCCTTCAACTCATTTTACTTGTTTATACAAATGGGTAAAATGAATTGTGTGCAAGTTACATGATTTTAAATAAATCCGGACCAGAGTTGATGCCTTTGACACAATTAAGTATATAGGCCGTGTCAGGGTTCAATGACTCAACCCGTCAACTTGTGATTCACAATCGTAGTTTTAAGTTGTGAGAATTTAAACCAACTTCCTTATGAAAGGTCTTATTCTGGTTATATTTTGTCAAACATGTTTTATTGCACCCAATTCTGTTTATGCACATACCATGAACATTCGTCGAAACACTTGAAGGGCAGCAAGCCCGTCATCCCTATGCGTGAATCCAGTTATAAGTATAGTCCAAGACACCTGATTCTTCACAGGAATATGTTCAAACACCAAAAGCGCACGCTCCATACTTTCACAGCAACTAGCATACATATCCAAAAGTGCATTGTCAACATATATACTACCACCAACAAAGCCATGTTTGAATGCCAACCCATGACCAACAGCACCACAAGAAAACGACTTCATGCCTTTACAAGCCTTCAAAACACTTGAAAAAGTGAACGCGTTTGGGCGATCCAAACTTTCCCTCATCATGTCATTAAACATCATCCACGCGGAGTTGTAATGTCCACAAGCTGTGTAACCAGAAACCATGGCTGTCCATGCAACTACGTCTGGGTTAGGCATTTCATCAAACAGTTGGCGTGCCTGTTTGAGTAACCCATTGTCAAAGTAAGCTTTGATGAGATTAGTGGATAGTTTTTGTTGTAATGGTGGTGGGTTTGATTGCGTTTTGTAATTTTTGGTCCACTTTAGAGTGCTATGAATTAGTAGAGGGATTTGATTGTGACGACTCATTCTTGCAATCTTCCCATCTCCATAGTGACCAATTTCGTGTGAGTTGAAATTTGTTTTTTCTGCATATAAGTATACTTGCAAGTGCAGGAGGAGAGTAAGAAAATTTTAAAAAGGGTGAGAAGCAAAAAGACGTACAGTTATAATGTCAAAATGGATAGTTATGATACGTAAAAAGCGATTATAGTTTGGTCCGAAAACGCATTGAGGTTTTTGGAAATGAAAAGTGAAAACGCACAGTTATAATATGAGAGCATACGGTTAAGATTTTCTTTTTTAGCCTTCGTAAGATTCAATTTCTTTTTAACTTTCGTAAGATTTTCTTTCTTTTTATTGAAACTCATTCCTGCAAAAGTATATATGCAAGAAAAAGTGAAGGCTGTATACAAATTCGAATATCCGAAGTATCAAATTCGAATATCCGAAACTTTGGATTCGGATGAGGATTTAAAAAAACGGATAATTCAGATATCTGGTATTTGAATTTTTTGTTTTAAAAAAGAATAAGTAAATATTAAGTATGATAGAAAATCTAAATTTAATGTTTTATCGTAAAAGGTTTTCTAAAAAAGTAACGTCCAACACTCATTAGTTTAACACATCATATTACGGTTTTATCTTCTCACTTCTCCCTGCCGACCAAACATCTTCCTCAATCTCTAATCTCTTTTGGCTGTCCTTCATTCATGATTCTCTTGTTGTGTAGTTTTGCTCAAATCGAACATGAAGATAATCAAATTTGTTGTTTGAAAACCTAAGTTTGAATGCATTTTTGTTTTTTGTGATGCAAGTTGGATTTTAGTTCATACAAGAAGTGGATGTTTTTTTGTTTTTTATTTTTAAATTCAGATAATCCCTTCAATATCCGAAAATTTGGATCCTCGGATGTTGAAATCCACCATCCGTGAATAATCCGATTTGAACACCCCTTGGTCTCAACATATTGTTTATTATGTATTATTCATCTGGTAAGTTTCAACTATATTCATTTCTAATTTTCGCAATTTAATGTTCGAATCAGCATCCGCTGGCTGATCCAATCGATGACTAGTGAAGCCTTGTAAGCTTCTCATTTTCTCATGGTTATAAAAGCTGATATTACAGAGCTATCAAGAGTAAATCAAAACTAAAACAAATACCATATATTATCAACTAATATAAGTTTTGAATAGTACAATTTGAATCATGGACAAAAACCAGAAACAATACATCAAGATCATAAAATCCAATTTGAAAAGAAACAATAAAAAAGTTATGATTTATACTCGCTCACTTGATCAAAACTCGCCTACGAAGAACAACATCCCCCTTTCTTCACTGCTGACACGTCATCCACATTAATCGTCTGCCCTTTTGGCAAAGCCGCCTGATCATCACCGCCATCAAGTGCTTTTCTACTAACAATATGATAGATTTGAGTAAGAACTTGTGTGAATGCATTTTCAACATTTAGTGATTCAAGTGCAGAGGTTTCCATGAAGTAAGTGTGCTCTTTTTCAGCAAATGACGTGGCATCTTCAGTTTGGACCGCACGTAAATGACGTAAATCAGCTTTGTTACCAACAAGCATAATGACAATGTTGGAATCTGTATGATCCCTTAGCTCCTTTAACCACCTCTCTACATTCTCAAAGGTGACATGTCGTGTGACATCATAGACCAGCAATGCGCCAACTGCACCTCTGTAGTATGCACTTGTAATTGCACGGTACCTTTCAAAAGAAAATGCTAAGTTTCTTATAAATGCAAAGCATGATCAAACAATGCACTAAACAAGATGGACAAATTTAGGTGGGTTAAATGAGCAATGTTCCCGACACGAACCTGAAATCGTGTAAAACACACAAACCTGAACAACATGACTCGCATTTTCACGGGTTGACAAGTGCACGGCCCATTTAACTTACATACTTTGTTTTATATTCTTTTGCATATTAACACTCCAAAAGTATATGTTTACAAGCAGAAATATTGTTTGAACTATAAATCTTTTACTTTTAAAACAAATCTTTTACTTTTAAAACTTTGGTATTACCCCCATCAGTTTAAGTTATGACAAACAAATCTTTTTAAAAAAAGATACAAGGAAAACGGGTCAATGTGTGGAACCACCGGTTTAAACATGTCAACGGGCTAAACCCAAAACTAACTGTAGCGCGTTTGAACACAATCTTGAGAAGTTCATACTAAGTTTGTGTGGTCTAATGGATTCACACCCTAGTTATATTGTACTACCATATAATGTTCCATAAGTATTCATGGTTGCAAAGCAAGATGTGACATTATGATCTTCTAGAGGTGACAATTTCAAGTCATTTACATATAAGTCAAATCAGGTTGAATTTAGTGATGATGGATCACGCAAAATAGAAGACAAAGCTACGAACTATCAGCTATGGAAGATCAAAGATGAGTCAAATTGGTTAAACACATCGGAAGAAGCCTAAAGTGTATTTAGATGCTTACAATATCATAGACACAAAACTGTACCTAGTAGATACTCCATATCTTTTACTAGAGATTTATTAAACACCTTGAGCCTATAAACTCTAAAATAGTTAAAACTCAAAGCTTTTTGGTGTTGGCGAACGACCAACCAACCAACCGTCCCTTTTTATATTTTTCTTTCAAAATCCTTAGTTCGAATCAATGCTTTTAAATTGATAAAGATGGTTCATGACTATATAATACAAATATGATAAAAGTTAACCACTAGTTCTAAGTTCCAAACCAGAATTATGAACTGAACCGCTCGGATCTCAAACGAGCCAACTTGCTCCCCTATCGCTAAGCATAAACATTAAGTATAGAAATGGCCCTCAATTTCAACAAAACATAATACATCCCACATATATCACACACCCAACTTCAATTAAAGCAATTGAAAAGATGGAAATTAAACAGCCTAAATCCAATGCTAAAATGCAAACTTCAGATCTGATAGTAGAACGTAATTCAAACATAAACACATGATACAAAACATTGGGATCTAATAAACTAAGCCCGCTTCAAATGAAACCCTAAATCGTAGAAAAACCCTAGTAAATGAAGAGAAAATTGGTACCTTTCTTGGCCAGCAGTGTCCCAAATCTGAGCTTTGACAACTTTATCATCGACACGAATGCTACGAGTGGCGAATTCAACGCCGATTGTGGATTTAGACTCGAGACTGAACTCGTTTCGTGTGAATCTGGATAAAAGATTTGATTTTCCGACGCCTGAATCACCGATCAGAACCACCTTGAACAGATAATCGTAATCATCGTCTGCTCTGTATGCACCCATTTCTCTTTATTTATGCAATGATCTTCAAAACTAAATGAAAAATTGGTAAGAATTGTTGGTTTTGAAGAAAGAAAGATTTTGCAGATCTGCAGGTTGGAAATGGGTTTAAGTTGGAGAGGGAGAAGAAGCTTTTCGCTGCTGGTGATGATTTTGTTTTTTCTTTAGAAACGATGTATTCATTTTGGGACAAGGTATGTATACGCATTGCACACACCTATTTTGATTTTTGTTACAGAACACATTGTATGGGTCGTATGCTCTCCTACGACCCATAACGCATTCATGCATGGCCGGCTATGAGGGGGTGTACTGTGTGCGACCGCACAGGGTACCCGCTCGACAAGGGCACCGAATTTTTTTAAAAAAATTTTATATTATATAAAAATATATATTTTTTTTATAAAATTTATGTGTAGGCTAGAAAACTTGTCATAAAAGCCCATTGTTTTTTTTACTTTCAAAAGCCCACTAGTTTCACTAAAAGCCCACGTGGCCATAAGTCCACAACAAGTCCACAAAACTCTTAATTTTATTTTTGTTCGATGTTGAAAAAATATGACAGCAGCGGCCAGCAGAAAAAAAGTTCAATTTTTTAGCAGAAAGCGTTGGATCTTTGGAGACAAGAATTCAAGAAACTAGAGAGTAAAAAACTAAAAATAATTGGTTTATATAACTTAGTGCGATGGTGCTTGAGGAAGAGGATCCTTTTTTCCTATCCCGTACAGGACACCAAAATCCTTAGGACCGGCCCTGCATTCATATTATCTATATTCTTGAGAGGTATATATACTCTCATGTTATATGTAGTTTTTTATGAATTTTTTTTAATTGACATGATGTAGTATTCTTTTGACATGTGAAATAACTGTAATAATGATATTGTTCTTTGAATATACAATAACTTGGTTTATGAAGAGTTTTTTTTGTTTGAGGGACCTAAATCTAAGTAATTCAAAGGAGTTTGCATGTTATGATGTTAGTGTATTAATGGTTTGTTGTGATGAGTTATGATTGTATCTGTGTTATGGTATGCATTTTCTGCCTCATTGTATGCATACACGTGTTATTTATCCATGCACCACTATTATTGTTAGCAATAAGTTGTTTTTATATGTATTGTATTATTTGTATGTGTGATTTGTTTTTGAAGTCAAATGTCTCTCTGGAAGCAATCTCTTTTTTATAATGATCATTGTGGATTTGAAATAGGAATAGAGATAACATATTTCTAAAATTGGCAACTACAAATAGATCTCTTTTTCCTAATCAATGTGGATTTAGAATAGGAATAAAGATAACATGTTTCTAAAATTAGCACTACAAATAGACCTTTTTTTTCTAATGATCGCTCTGGATTTGGAATAGGAATAAAGATAACATGTTTTTAAAATTGACAACTACAAGTAGATCTCTTTTTCCTAATGGTCATTGTGGATTTGGAATAGGAACAGAGATAACATGTTTCTAAAATCAGCAACTACAAGTAAATCTTTTTTTTCTAATGATCACTGTGGATTTGGAATTGTAATAGGAATAGAGATAACATGTTTTTAAAATCAGCAACAACAAGAACTGAAAACTTGAAATAAGATTAAAAACCATTTAGTTCGTCAAAACAAACTTATTTTATCTTAAGCGGTGACAGATCGAGAGGGCTTGCACCGAGAAGACGTAACATGAATATATAACCAAGGGTAGACACTTGATACGTACAAGTGACAAACCCTAAAAAAGGCCTGTATCAACTCATACACTATGAGAAAACTAAATCCAAAATATAACACAACTATTGTCATAATGAAAATATTCCCGATTATATCAAATCATTTAGTTTGTATATAGATATTGACCTATTGTCATAATGAAAATGTACAACTAACTACTGCATATGATTTTGTGAATTGATACTCCATGAATGTTACCAATCTATATGAATGATTAAAAGCAAGTGCTACACACTAACAGGGACATTATATTCATATTTATCACCTACCTATACAACTTTTACAGAAACACCAACATTGTTCCATTCTGCGTTTGTAAACATGCATAAGTAAATTGACCAAATTTGACCAACTCAACTGTTTTGGATAAGCTGGCTGCTACTGTGAGAACCAGGGACCGAGACATGACCAAGTAGGTTGGTCATGGTGCAAGAGTTGACGTTAGCACTGACCAATCATTATATAAAAAGGACTTGTTTGGTGTGGGTTTAATCAGTTTGAACATCATTACTCACAACAGTAATTGCTTCTTCAATCGCTTGAGTGAAGGTAGCAATCTTGTATGTGAAAAATCCCACTAACATTGGAATCAACTCTAGGTGCATTAATCCATATTCAGGAACTACGATCCTGCAAATTCAACGAAGGAAGATCATATCAGCATTCACTATGTCAAATTTGTGCAAAAAACACTCAACCTAACTTTGTATATTAATGTCCCTAACATGTCAAAAATACTCGAAAAAGTTTTCCGGAAACGCTCCAACCCAGTCTAACCCGTTTTGAGCATCATGCCCAACCTGCCCTTTTTACCACTACATGGCAAATCATTACTCCTGGGTCCATAAATTTATAACGTCTACAATTACATAAGCATGCGTATGATGCTTCCTATGTCCCATGAAAATTGCAACATTTGAACCGAAGGTACAACTAACAATGCATGAGGTACATGGATCCATTTCCAAATACAAACAGTTAAAGTAGGAAGAAAGTCTTACCCGTTCCACCGGTTATAGATCATGACTAAGGCAACAGGGACCAATAATCGCGGCTGCCCAATTGCTCCCCTGAAAGTAATATCTCTCATAAGTTGAAGAAAAAATATGAAAATCACAAGTTTCACTCCACAATGGCACAATGTTTGACTGTTAATCAAATGTTTGAAGCGCCCTTAAATAATGACATAATAGAAAACTTATGTGGGTCAAAAGTGATATATGTAATATCAAATCGACTTCAATAAAAAAGTCAAAACATGAGAGAAAAGATGAAACAAACGAGCTTACTTGATAACCCCTCGAGCACCATCTGCCATTCCATCAATGCTATTTCCAAGCATCCGCATATATACCAAAGAACCAACTAATCCAGCACCATAACTGAATACATAACATTAACTTTTCATTCTTCAGGTTTGATAAATGTTCAAATATAGAACCTACTAAAGAAGTAGTGAGGGATATATGTGGTTAGAAGTAAAGCATATACATTATACATACAACAAGAACACAAGTCTTGAATAATACAATTAAAGGATGCTCCGGTATGTTTGGAAGTTTGAAATTGAAGCGTTACCTTGCTGCAATTTCTGGAGTGTATGAAACATAAGCTGACACTAGCCCAACACCACCTATGGCCAATGTTAGAAACTGCATCTTGTTTTTTAGCTGGAAGTAAAATACAAACGAGTGAAAAGCAGTTGTGTCAGTTTACAAGATCATAGGTTGCTTTAAAGAACTTGCCAAATTAAAACAATATATTAACCTTGGTATATTGTTCACGTGATTTAGAAGCCAGCAGTTTCGGGTCCCCTTTAGGACGTCTCAATTCCTTGAACATCACATCCTATACACGAGAGGATTACAGTAACTAACTCTAATGATACTTCTAAAAGAAATTAAGTAGAGATCACAATTTCAACCAATTTATGTGCAAAGGGGTCAATTTAAGCTAAACTCCAACTATGCACGGGACAAATGTATAAACACTTACAATTCAGCTGAAAGTGGAACGGGTCAAGATGTTTAAAAGTTTACCATTGTATAATGAGCCATTACAATTTTCTGAAATTATTTAATTCATAGAAACAGGGTCAAACGGTTGAGCGTTGCCCAAGTGCCTAAGATCTATTTTTAAAGCATAAATCTTCTAAATCATTATTCTTTCAAAGACTTGAGTATATTATGATTTAGTGATCATAATATACAAATCAACTAATGATAAAGAAAAAGTAAAAAGAAGGCATACACTGCCTCCAGTTGCGGCTTTAGTTGCTCTATCCCATTTGTCTTGTTCACGACGTGTGGGTGCTGGTCTCCATTTTCTTGACACGGTGTTGGCACCCTAACATCATTATAATCCACACAAATTATTAAAAAGTAAAAAAATAATAATATGCACATAGAACTGCATATTAACTTACCTGAGAAGCCTTAACTTGCTTCTCTACGATTGGATTTGAAGTTGTTAACTTCTTGCTTAAGTCAACATCCATACTACAAATCAAGAATATAATTAAGTCAAATGGATCAACAAAAAAAAGGTCACATTTTTATTGAAATAAAAAATATGGTATGAGGGTCACTCTTGCCTGTCGAGGCTCATCGATCTGTTTAAGCTCAAAAACCCAGATGGCTCTTCCTATTTAAAAATAAAAAACAAAGCAACAACATGATGAGATATACATACAATAACTCCTAGAGATGGCAAATGACAACTTCAGCTTATGTACTTAAAAACAAATTAATGTGGGTTGTGTTTTCTCTCTAATGGTTCAAATTTACACAACATATCATCATAAACTAACAATTTGAGATAACAAGAGTCAAGAATAATGTATTAAAGTGGATGAATTGAGACCTGAACAGGGGACAAACGAGGGTCAGAAAAAGGATCATCATCATTATCACCAATCAAACGTTTCATATGCGGCATGAAATCTCTGTTCCAAATGAGTTCATCTGAGGTGATGGGATCTTCTTTTTCACCGCCCCAATACTTACGGAGCTTGGTGGTGGTGGGTGGCCCGCCATAATCTCCGGGAGCAACTCCGGTGGACCATTTTTGGGGCTTTTTGTTGGGCAAGATGACCTTGGTGGGTAGAGTGGAGTTAGAGTGTTGATTGATGGGTGTTGGTGTTGCTGTGCAGGTTACTGAAAGATAATGGCAATTGATGGTTGCCATTGTTGATTTTGTTGGTTGAATGGAATGAATTGTGTCGGAAGATGATATAGAGTGAAGAAGACACAAAAATATCTTACAAGTTGAATGAATTTTGTGTGGAAGAACCGAATCCACACGATCTAAGTGTGATTGTCAAAATTGGGTGTTCCGGATTACTCATTGCGGGTCGTTGCGGGTTACCGAGTCGTCTCTATCTAGACTAACTAGAGTCTGATTGTCGAGGATGAGACATGCCACACATAGGTAGGGTCGGAGAGAAGTAGGTTGCGGGCTTAAACTGAGGTTCTCACATAATATTGACATTATACTAATTCTACCTCCTAAGGTAAGAATCAAGCATGCGTCTCTTGTGAAGACACGATAGATCTAACACTGACCCATCTTAAAATTGTTTTGTAATTGTCTATGAAGTATCAGAAAAATGATTTTGCTAAAATAGTTGTTAGACTTTTGGGTTTACAAGAGTGTCCATTTGACCGAGTTGTATTGCCCCCACATTACGTTGTATTTTTATAACATTCTTTTTGGAGTAATATTGTTAGGTGATACACATGTCGGAGATGTGGGTATCCGCCAAAGATACGACCATAAATATCTTAATTAACCACCACACATGATGATATAGGTTGCGTGCTCGAACCAAGGTTCTACACATCTTCCAAGACCTTAGTTTGACACACCTTTAAAACACTTGTAATTGCATATTTCCTCAACTAAAAAACTCAATTGCATATATACCCAATGTTAATTGAAATTTTAAATATGATCATACTAAAAATGGGTATATTTACAAATTAAAGCTGTTTATAGAGAAAAATATGCAATTGATTTTTTTACTCGGAAAATATGCATTTAACGTGTTTTACAGGGAAAAATATACATTTACCATTCTTTTCTTATAGAAAAGACCCGAAATTTAAATTTCGTTTTGTGGCCGGAAATAAGCCCTATAGATGAAGCCTCTTGAACACAAATTATCTAGCAATCTTTCAATTTCTTTACATTTATCCATCTCAAATTATATCATACAAACATGCATCTTCATATTAAGTGGCCATCTTTTACAAATCATAATTAACACTTACACTTCATTGACTCAAATGATTTAGCAAGATGATTAAGAATTTTTTTTTACTTATCCTTGATCAAATGCCAACAGTCCTCCATTAGAATCTTTGACCCTGCACAAAGTCAACAAAACCTTTCGTAATCCTATCGACGACATCACACCAACTCGCGCTATAGGAAGTTAATTATTAAAAGAAATTTTCTTGTAATAGCAAATGTAAGATTGTTTGACCCTATAAAAGTCACATTATCAGATGCTGAAAGCTAAGAACATGTTTGGTAAATTCACATTTATGAGCATTTGGACTCCATATAATCAAAGCTCATGCTTGTTTGTCATGTAACTTTAATAATAGCATATCCTTATTTGAACAACAAAATCAGAATAGTTTACTCAAACACATTAATGCCAGTATGCTACTATCATAATCTTAAGATATTTAATTTAATGTTTCTCCATTTCATTTACTATCATCATTAATCATTATAAGTGAAATCCAGTGGAAATAAAACATAAATATGTGAACATTTATTACTGTGATTGTCTTGGTAACAAAAGTGAAAGTTAAGATTAATATTGGCTAAATTATTAGTATGGATTATTATCGACCAATGAGTCATAGATCAATTGGTTTGGAAGGAGGCACCCCATGGCCTTACAATGTAAAGAATTGGGTTCCAGTCTCACTTGGGGCAATATGAGTCAGGTCGCTTGTTTGTCTGTGTTCGTAGGACGTGAGTATCCTTTTGCTAGTGGATTTACCTGGATGGCTGAACTTATAGTATCAAATTTCCCTACTTTAAACCAATATAAAAGATCAACATCATACAGGTCTTATCAAGGCTCAAAACTGAATAAAAATTCAAACACCACTTGAAGAAACTTAACATTTAATCACCTATGATTAAGAAAATCAGAAGAGTTAACTCAAAACAAATGATACCTTATAATAATTTGGAATAAACCCAAACACCATCTACCCAATCTTGATGAACTCTTAAATCACTAAACTTGTACTCAATCTCTTCACCTGATGTCTCAAAATGCACCAAATATGTTGACCCATTTTTCTTGACAACCTTTCCAACCCACCACCCATCGTTATGATAAGCATCAACATCTTGCGACAAACAAAAGTCAGTTGATAAAATCTTGGGTGGCTTTGGGCGTATTTTATCGGTGGATAAAATCTCTCTCAAGGGGCGTGAACCATCGGTTTCTAAAAGGGTTGTGTACTGGACAATGTAATCTTTTCTGGAGATATGAGAGATGATGTTTGCTGAAAAATATGAACCTTCGAAGCCATCTTCTTTGTTTAAAACTTCAACTTCATCGCCCCTTTTGAAATCCATAGTGATAGCTGTCGATTGATTAGTGGAAGATTTGAGCTTCGACGAAAATAAAGTAACTTTCTTTTGCAAACGAGCTCACTTGATAAGTTCTGTTTTAGGTGGACTAGATGTTTATCACATGTTGGGTGGTAGGTTTTTCATAGATTAATGTGCGAGTCAAGTCATCAACGTTGTATGTATTTACGGGTCGTGAATGACACCTGCTAATAAGATTATTCGGGTAGCCGGACTTATAGTGTTTTTAACCTTGGTTGTTTAAAAAAAGTTTACTTTCATTATATTTATTCAAATTTATTTTTTCTTTCTTGTTCTCAAATATTGTGCAAATTATCATGTTAACAAGATAATGTTTGATGAGAGGTCAAACAACTCTTATATTTTTTTCCCTGATGTTGATGCGTCAAATTATCAAACACGATGTGATTTTTTTTATAATAAATGATTAATAGAGGGGCTCTTAAATGTACACCTTACATATTAGTGTGAGATATTTTATACGACTCATAAGTTTTAGTCAAACAGATAAAAGCTGCACTGATAAACCAGTCAAAACAACTAGTCATACGACTTATTTTATCACATATGTGGCATTATATATGAATTCCACAGCGTGACACTATTTACGCTACATGAGTCGTGTAACACTATGCGAGGCGTATAAGGTTTCGCATTTTGATGATATGACACAACATTTCTTCATATACGTGCGAATTATTTGACATGACGTAAGATTCCTCTATATATACGTGCGCTTCATTCAAAAATTCGTTTAAGTAATATGTTAAAAGCAAAAGATACTCATTTACTTTGAGTTAATTTATCAATCCAAACAAAAACTGGGCTTACTTGAGGGAAAAGAAACTATATACACACAAAATACTCTATTATTTACTCGTTTGATCCTAGAAATATATTAAAAGCAAAAGATAATATAGATTTTAAAAATCTGAATTTTTATGTGTTGACCAATAAAAATTCCAACTAAGAAAATTATTAATTTACATCCCAACTTTCAAATATATTCCTTTAAAAGTCCCCATTAAAAACTTGCCACCAATAAGATTTTTTTTTAACTTCACACTAATTTTTTAAAGCTTTTAATCAAAAGAAGACCGCAAATTGACTGATGCAAAATTCACTTAGATTTTTTTTTTAACTTCACACTATTTTTTTAAGCTTTTAATCAAAAGAAGACTGCAAATTGACTGATGCAAAATTCACTTAGATCCTGTGCTCCAAACAATAAAATGGTTTTATAATACGCTAAAACTTACATCAATTGAAACATTATTTCATCATTTGATAATAATCGAGTTATTATCTTACATCCGTTAGAATTTTCCCTTTTACCACCAGAGCCACCTATAGCCGCAATAATAGAGTTATTATCTGTCTATGATGATAACACAAGTGAAATAGAGGATAACTTCATGTTCACAACAAACTTGCATATAGTTTATTTCAAGCGCATTAAGTCATTTGATAAACCAACCAATTAGCATCATGTAAGACGTCATAATACATGATTCTCAAACCTAAACGTAACATACCAAAAATATCCACTTGGGTTCAAGAAAACCATAAAAAGAAAGCCATTCCATGGGTGTATGTAGCATTACTACTTCTTTTCCAGGCTCATTTCCTGAAGGTTGAGCAACAGATTATCAGCATTCAAGAGAACCTTGTTAGAAGAATTGGCCATTGTTGCTGCGATTTCACGAGCAGCTTCGATTTTCCTCAGTGTTATAAATGCTGGATTGTTGGCAATTGCTTGACCTATCAGCTGGGCACTTTTTGCTTCTCCCTGTTATTATTATTTTCCTTTAGTTATGCTTTATCTTTAACCGGTAAAACAGAATATGAACTTAAAATGCATAAATAAAGTCTCTCCAGAAACCTATATTTGGAAATTTTGAGACATGGTTGTAACCATACTTAACAAGATAATTACTTAAAAATTAAAAAAAATTTGGAACACAAAAAAGTTCACTCATAATAAAAGTATCCATTTCCACCTTAATCCAACGCCCCTTCCTCTCCTACAAGTCCTATATCATTTACTGAAAAAAAAATAAAAAGTGTTACCTGTGCTCTAATGATAGCACTGCGCTTGTCTTGCTCGGCCTTTTCGACAACAAACTTGGCCCTCTCAGCTTCCTGTGCAGCAACTTGCTTGGCTTCAATTGCAGCAGTAAACTCTCTCCCAAAAGTAAGACTTGTGATGGATACATCATCCAAAGCAATGTTGAAATTGGCAGCCCTCTCTGTCAGTATTTTCCTTATCTCCCTACTAACAGCCTACACAAACACGTTTTAATATAAATGTTGCTACTTACAATTTGTAAAAAAAGCTTCATTGTCAGTCCAAAAAAGTGCTCACAATATTAATTAACAAATAAGAAACTCCTAATACCAAGTCCAGAAAAAATATAAGAACATATGCAGGTATGATAAGCAATGTTATTGAACCCGATAAACCAAACAGCAAACCATTTGTCTTATAAGTCCAATAGTCGGGTCAGTCGAAGCAGACTTAAAAACCGGATGGTGTCATAAGTAACACAAAAATTTAAGTTATTTATATACATCTAATTTAGAACAAATATGAAAGTACTGTGTCTTTTGGTGTGGATTTGCAACATGAACAAAATGTTAGAACTTAACAACTAAAACATGGATTTTGAATAAATAAAAAAGGAGATTTTGAAAAGTGGGTGTAAAGAGAAGCTAAACTATATAGAAAGAAAGATTTTGAAAAATAAATATTAACAAAAAGACAACTGATTTTGGTACGGTTTTAAAAACACTGGTAATAAGTTTCAAAACCAGGATTATGTATTTTTAGGAAAGGGAGTTGTGGTGCGGTGTTTAAAAGTCATAAGGAAAAGCGAGCCATCCTCGAAGTGAGAAATTAAAAAAAAAAAGTCAAACAAAAAAAAACTCTAGTATTATATTAGATCGACCAGGGTGAAAGCCAAAACGAACTGATAGTAATTATTAAATATACCTTTAACATAAAAATGTGTCACCACTCATAAAAATGTGACACAGGGTATGTAGCATACCTCTCTCTGAGTGATAAGCTGGCTAGCATTATACTGTGCAACCACAGCTTTCAACGTTTCATGAATAATTGAAGGCAGAACTCTCTCGTTGTAATTCTCACCAAGAGTTCGATAAACAGCTGGTAGTTCATCAGCAACAGGACGAGTAAGCACTCGAAGACCAATTTTCACCTGATTCACACAATTCAACTAATATTCAGCAAGCAAACATAACTCCACATATGTGTGTGTCTGATTATTGAAGATCCATACAAAATTAAATATATTTATAAAGCTCATATACATTGCTCCATTGATAAAAACAATGATACATAGTATTGAGATAGTTACAGAGAAATACCATCTGTAGATCACGGCTACCAGAAGTGCTTTCTACGAGATGGGGTCGTGCACGAACATCATAGATGACTGGTCTTTCAAACCAAGGGATCATGATGTGAGTACCTTCTGGATAAACCTATATATTGAATATGTAAGCAGTTAGTACAGTATAATACTACTCTAAAGCACAATAAAATCATAGTATTTGCATCACCAAAGCTTTTTAATGTATAATACTACTCTAACAGCAAAACAAATGTAGCCTAAGTTCCATACAATATAACATTACTTCAAGCTTGATGAATAACAGGTTTAAGCATAGGTGAGTGGTAACTAACTTGAATTGCAGAACCTTGCACATTGAAACATAAACCATTATATAACTGTATAACGGTATCTACTAATCTACTATACAGCCTCTAACATTCGCTGATACATGACTGAAGTGAACTCAAGCATAGAGAACAATATAATAGCAAGCCTGCTTACTAATAGGAGGCCAATACAACCCACAGACATATTAAATCGAAGTGGTCTCTTGATCCTTATATAACTAAACTAGAAGCTGTCACTTATTCACCATTTGACATTGGTGAATACAATAGTCAATGTAGCGAATATATTAACATAGACAACATGGCAGGAATAGGATACAGCTTTGAGACAATTATAATATACATGTTGATAACTAAAAGCATAAAAAGGCACGATAAGAATAGCAGATGAAATAAACCTTGTCTTTGACACCAACTATACGGTTGAAAACAATAGCACGATGACCTCCCTCCACATTGTACAGACTGTTACCAGCTGCATAAAGTCCAATACCAAGAACAGCTCCGAACTTAATCAATGCAGAAACTCCACGGCCATCAGGCATCTTAGGTACCTTCATATTGTTGAGATTCATCTTTCCTGCCATAAAATCTCAAAATCATCATCGTATCAGTTCAATATACAAACATTATGATATTCAAGCACTCTGTTCACATTTCATATCATATAAACCACATAGACACATATAGTTCACTATATCTTTCATATAATAGGTATGGTTCACCTTTTCAGGTAAAAAAAGTAGGTTTCAACTTCAAACCAGAAAAACAAGCTCAAAACACGTAATAACAACTTCATTACACCTAACAATCAACTGTTATGAGTTCAAAAACAGCTGATGAGACACTTTTCAGAAGACGAACACATCAATAGTTCTCAAATTCAAATGTAATAATAATAGGTTTGACCTACAAACGTAACAGAAGATCATTAGCACGAAACATGCTCTCCCTAAACATTAAACCTAAAAGGACGAATTACAGATCTTAGAACTTGTGAAGTGTCATCACACCGTTCCGGAACAAATAAAATCACGAATCAAAGAACTTAGAACAAAACTATAACCTAAAACGAGTGAAATCGAAACAATCGATCACGCAAATTGAGAAGAACAGAAATTACAACAAAAATAGCAAGTGAGATGATTGTAGGTTTGCGAAATCAAAAGATAGATAGAAAGATTGAAGATATTATACCTTGATCAACGATTCAGAGCACGGCGGCGATGGTGTGATTGAGCAGAGGATGAAAAGAAAGAAAGCGGAGGGTTTAACAGCTGTTGAGGGTTTTGCACCGTAGAGTGTTCTCCAAGAATCGTCCCCAACCCTATTGATTAGTTTTTGGATATTCTTTATTTTTTTTTACAATGTTACAACTTAAGGCAGGACTTGTAAGTTTTGACGTGGAAGTGATAACACGACACGATATATATACACGCATATGACGTTAAACAATTGATGGGTTGGGGCTAAACTAGTTTTGTGTTACATACAAGTTGATATGTTTGTTATATTGTAACTTTTGATGTGGACTTATTAACACGGCACGATATAATAACTGCATTAAACAAGTGAGGAGTTGGGGTTACACAATTTTTGTGTCAGAAACATGTCGATATGTTTGTGATACTATTTTCAACGTGATTAAAATTGTGGCTAAAAAGGTCATAAAATTATGACATAATTAAAATAAATTTGTTTGTATTATTCTTAGTTTGTTTACAATAATAAAAAAACATAATAGTCATATCAATTATGACTAACTTTTTATTGATGTATGTTCGGATATGCCGAGAATTACATTTGAAAGATAATATATATTGAAGATTGTAAATATAATGGTTAGTGACTTTTCTTTTATCTTATTAAAGATTGTAAACGTGAAAGGTGAAAAAGACAAAAAAAATGCATCACGTCAGCCACACATACAAAAGAAATCAATGGTGGGTTTTTATACCGTGAGTGTAACTAACGTGATTTGAAACGATTCTTAAAAAAAGACACATTCATGTAAGTATTAAAGTTAAAGGACACATGAAGCCATTTGAATATAAATTAAAGGAGGAAATTTGTAATTTACTCTATATAATATGCACATAGTTCCATTCGGAACAGCGAGACTATTCAAACTTGGGAAATGAATCTAGGCTCAATCTTGTTTAGCACGTACGAGGGCTCAGGTACGTTTAAACTCTGTTGGATTCGAAATATTAGAAAGCATATCTCAACTAATTAAGTTGCAAGTTATGTGTTGTTGTACCAATGATCCTTAACTCAAGTGTTAAGGTGAGGTACCCAAGACATATAAAAGTGGAGAGATCTTGGGTTCAAGTCCCACTTAGAACAAAAAAAAAATAATAATAAAGCTTCTAGGTTAGGCCATGAGGTTTCTTATCAAATGTGAGTTTTCTCATGTGGGGGTTGAGGGTGTGGTCCCGACTGAGAAACGGATAAATAGCCCGATTAAGATAACATTTATCCTTTAAAGAACCTATATTTGCACTTAAAAAAAGTTTAAGTGTTCTTGTAATTTTATAGCTGAAATGCAAATAAAAACATTTCACTTAAATGCACAACTTTATTTCACAACCTTCTCTCAATAGAAACAGTCAAGAAACAAATTATAACGCTCGATCTCCTTTTTTGTCTAATCGCTTATTTTCAAACCCCAAAACAAGTGTTGCATATTCATCATACATTGCTACAACACATCTATGATATCCAACACCCTTAAATTCCTATGAATTTCAAGCATAAATTAACCTCAAAGTACACAAGATCATGAACAAACTCGAAGAACAGTCCTTGTTGGATGGAAAACCAAAGAAGATATTGACGCGAAAAGCAGTCCGAAACGCATTCAAACTCACAGCTCACCTAGCCAACCTTCTTCCAACAGGTTCAGTCCTCACATTTCAAACGCTAGTCCCGGTTTTCACCCATGCAGGCACATGTAGAACCAAATCGAGCCAGGTTTTAACATTGATCCTATTGGTTCTTTGTGGAATCTCATGTTTCGTGTTGTGTTTTACGGATAGTTTTCGTGATAGTAAGGGTAAGGTTCGGTATGGGATAGCAACCTTTTCAGGTTTGTGGGTGATTGATGGATCGAGTTTGGTTTTGCCTGAGGGGGCAAACATGTATAAGCTGAAGTTTATTGATGTGTTACATGGGTTGTTATCGTTGGTGGTGTTTGGGACGATCGCGGTTTTTGACAAGAATGTTGTGAGTTGTTTCTATCCAGAACCATCAAAGAATATGGAGAATTTACTGTCCATATTGCCAATAGGGGTTGGAGTGTTGTGCAGCCTCTTGTTTTGTGTGTTTCCAACAACTAGGCACGGGATCGGTTTTCCACTTTCGGAAAAGTAGGCTTCATTGGTTTGGTTTCAATTCGATGTTACTTTGTTTTTAAAGTTGATACACGCTCGATAGATGTAGATCGCGCATGAGCTTATACAAAAAATCTTACATGATGAAAGTAGACTCATGAAAGAACTGTGAGAACTAATCAGTATTGTTAATTTGTTTAACTTCTTTGTGTCACATTCATCATTTTGACGATCAATAATCGTTGATCAATCAAAACAATTCAAGGCTTAGCTAGAACAAGATAGTTTTGATCACATCGATCACTGGTTTACAAAAAGATATGATAAAGGGAAAATCCTCAAAATGTCCCTTCTGACCGTTGACTTCCCAAAATGTCCCCTTTTACTTCGCCATCCATAGGCGTCACGACTATAGTCGTTATAGTCGACACCTATAGATTCTAACAAATAACAGGCTTACACGTGTCCCAAGTGGTGGACGCCCATAGGCGTTTTCCCGACAACGCCCATAGGCGTCCGCCCATTCTGACAACGCCCATAGACGTCCGCCCATAGCACAATAAACATGCTTCTTATTTGGATCAGTTTGGATTTGGTTAGGCCCCTGAAATTTTCAAATTCAAATAAATCAGTTCAAATAGATAAACACCCTTAAATTAGGTAGCATATTTAATCAGGCAACTACACCATTGAGTTAACTCAAAACTCAAAATCCAATAATTATTTATGGGCCTACTACATGTTGATTTTCATTGAATTATCATAATCTCATATATTCACGTTTTCAATCCATAATGTGTGCTTCATGATTTTTTTGGTTTAATAAGGACTTTAATTAGCATTAGCATGTATCTGAGATGGATACACATTTAAGTGAGTAGGTGGGCTAAATTCATGTCTTTAGTCTTTTAACATCATCATATCATGCTGGGCCTTTAAATTATGCACTTCAAACACCAACTTATTTATTCCTCTAATTGTTGATGAATATAATTTGAGCTAACAATCTTTTATAAAATATAAAGTCTTTCAATATATTTTTTTTAATCTTTTGAACGCTTTACAAAATATTGTTTGGAATAGTGGTGTTGTTACGCCTACGGAGTCGTCTATTTTTCACCCAATTAATCTTTCAATTGTATGTCTTTTAAATCATTCATCTTTCATCTAATTAAACCTCAAACAACTTTAAACCTTGGAAATGCATTATTCACTTATCTTTTAACCTTTTTTTGTATTTTTTATATTTTTAATCTTTATTTTTAAAACTAAAGTATTTCGTTAATAAAACTAAAACTACAAGTAATAAAAATTTTAGAAATACAACTACCAAGTAAAGTAAAATAAACTAAACTACCAAGCAAACAATACCAAATAGAAAAATAAAAATACTATTAGTCTAGAGCTGGAATGTGTGCGTACTCGGTATAGTCGACGAGACTGAGTCAAAAATTATCATGAGTACGTGTTATTGTCTAGGATCTTCAAAAGTACTTCATCGTAGTCTTTATATCCATCGAACGATCTTCAATGTGCTCGGGGCATAACATCAAACCTTCGTCTTTTTACATTATTGTGTAAAATAATACAAGCTTGCATGAATTTTCTATTGTTATTTTTTATTTCATGCGCGTGCCAATAGACAGACTACACCCAATGAGATTTTAGGATATCGATAGCTCGTTTGACATCCTTCCTTGCGGTTTTTTTTGCCGCCTTATATCGTATTCGTTTGTCACCGATTGGATAAGAAGATTTTTCACCTAATCTTGCCCATCGGGGGTATATGTCATCCACTAGCTAATATCCATACCTATATTCATTTTTATTTACCACAATGAAATCTTTGGGGTTGTTCCATTAACAATATTGTTGAATAATAATGATTGATTCAATACATTGATTAATAATGATTGATTCAACACGTTTGGGTCGTTGTTCGAACCATCGATACAAACAATGAACACGAAAACCAAGTATTTTGTGATAACACCTCTTAACCATAATAATTGAAATTGGTGGTCACTTTTCATGTATCGACCATGCAAAGTCGTTGGACATTTTTTCCAAACACAATGTGAACCATCAACTCTTCCTAAAAATCAAGCATAGAGTAAAACTATTTAACACTTAAAACTTACAATCCATAAAATTACACCAAAACAACAACAACCATATCATAAGAAGATAAAGTGCAAAAAAGTTAATACTTAGTGGCCAAACATACAATCCACACATTTTGTATTCAATACACTTCTCTATTATATATAATACTAGATTAAACCCCGTGTGTTACATATGTAGAAATATAAAAAAACACAATTCTAAAAATTTACTAAAAGTTACATCTGAAATAAATTACACATTACATGAAAAACAAATGAAAATAGAAACAAAAATTACATTCAAACTATGATTTGAGCCTTGAACAAACAGATTTAAACTACAAATACACTATTAGTATCAAATTTTTATATCGACGCTTTTAATCTGAGTGTCTTATAAATCCCCCAATTAATTTAAAAAAATTAAGAAAAACACACATACAAATAATCCAAATGATATTATCTGGAAAAATCACGGTGACACTCATATGTACCGAGTCAAGCGTACGGGTGGGCATGCATGGGTCTAGGTCGTAAATCGCAATGAGTTATTTGTGTAAGTTGTTTGTTTTCGGTTTTCATAGTGATTTCAGGTATGTAAAGAAGCTAGATTAGTTAAAACTTTGGAAAAGAAAATTATTGATGATTTAATGTTATCAACTTCCTTCAATACCTTAGAAAAAAAGATTCTTAGTTTTGAGCAGGAAATTGCTCTAACATCATCTCCAATAAATGACACATCTCCTCAAAAGCCCTATTTTACTACTCACTTCGTCCCATTATTAGTGTCTATATTTTATTTTTTAGTTGTCCCATTGAAAGTGTCTACTTTTAAAATTTATTGGTAAATTTCCAAATTTACCCTTAATAACATAAAACAAACAATGTGATGGACCACATAATTATTATTGTCAAGGGGTATTATTGTCAAACGACAAGCAAAAAAAAGCAATCATTTAATGTGCCTAAAAATTTGTATTTTTCAAACTAAGATACTTTTAATGGGACGGAGGGAGTATAAGGTATAGATAGATATAACTCCAAAGCTTCGTCTTTTTACATTATTGTGCAAAATAATACAAGCTTGCATGAATTTTCTAATGTTATTTTTCATTTCATGCTCGTGCCAATAGACAGACTACACCCAATAAGATTTGAGGATATCGATAGCTCGCTTGACATCCTTCCTTGCGGCTTTTTTTTGCCGCCTTATATCGTATTCGTTTGTCACCGATTGGATAAGAAGATTTTTCACCTAATGTTGCCCATCGGGGGTATATGTCATTCACTAGCTAATATCTATACCTATATTCATTTCTATTTACCACAATGAAATCTTTGGGGTTGTTCCATTCACAATATTGTTGGATAATAATGATTGATTCAAGACATTGATTAATAATGATTGATTCAACACGTTTGGGTTGTTGTTCGAACCATCGATACAAACAATGAATGCAAAACCAAGTATTTTGTGATAACACCTCTTAACCATAAAAATGTTGGAAATTTTAGTGAAAATTGGTTTATCACTAAATTCGGACACAAATAATTTAATGTATATATTAGTTATATATTTAATTATTTATTGGTTTATGTAAACCGTGTCCAAACCGGAGTTAAGTTGAATGTGATATCGATGCTCGTAGTTGAGTGGTTGGAATTAATATTGCTAACTTGGATGACTCTTGTACAATTTGTTGCATATTTAGATTTAATACCAACAAATTTTGTCATAAAGCAATATTGATGTTTTGGTTTAAACTCATAATTTAATGTCATGAATAATATGGTGGTTTTGGTCTTGTATCATAAAGCCATATTAATCTAATTTTATTGGGGTTATTACAATTAAGTGTATAAATGAACATCTTGGTTCATGCTTTTGTAGAAGAAAGAATTATACATTCAACACCACAACTTCTTGGAGTTCATCTACATTCATCTTAAAACAATTTCCAACAATTTTTTGTTTGTTCTACTCTTTTCTTCTCAAGGTGCATTTTCGGGTGCTAGAGTCCTCCCCGGCTGTACATACAGCTTAGGCCGTTGTACCCTGGGAAACATTCGAGTTCTCATGGGAGACTCGGAATTCGTTTTAAGGGACCCGTGTCAATACACGAAGCCTCGGCCATCTTTTGTTTTCTTCTTATGTACTCATTCATTTCTTTATTTTAGTTGAGATTCTCGTATTGTAATTTACTGTTTTATTTGATTTTTGTATTGTAATTGAATCAATAAAAGTATGTTTAATTTTTATGCGAACGGTTCCTACAATCTTAAAACGAATTTTTTTTAAACACCGTTCGTATTAAAAAAAAAAGAAAAAAAAAAGTCATTGTTCGTCTCTCAAAGTTGGACTTAGAGAACTTACACGTGAGTTCTTTCTTATCAAATGAAGTGAATCATAATTTTCTTACCTTTTGTTGGTCGTAATCGAATGTTCATATAGCTTGAACTTCAAGTTGGGTCATATTAGTTATGACTAATAAAGTAATAAAGATTAAGTTAACAAGTTTTGTCTTCTTTTGTGTGAATAAAATATGAACTTTAAGATTTATCTTATTGAGTTGTAGATATAGATCACATATTGGGAAAAAGAGAAAATGATTTTTGTAATCATTTATGTCTAACAAATGTGTTAGAAAAGGTTTATATTATATATACATGCAAAGCTTTATAATGATTTTTTGTAATCATTTATATGTAACAAATGTTTATATAAAACAACAACACTTTAAAATGATATTGTAATCATTTATATGTTTTGAAAAATTGGAAGAAAATTGATTATTTTATAATCAAACTAAATTTCATTAAGTATGAAATTAAATTGAAACTCATTAAGTATGAGATTAATTTGAGTGTTTATGTTATAAACACATAAGGCTTAAAAAATGGTTTTTGTAACCATTTCTATTTAACGATCGTGTTAGAAATAATTTATTGTCTAACAATATGACGCTCTAAACAAGATTTTAAGCAATCGCTTAATTTCTAACAAGCGTGGTAGACCCGATTTATTTTATATAAATCATTCGAATGTTATCAAATAACTCGAAAATGTGGGGGGAGGTCATACTTGCGGTCATTTATCTTTTAAATAAGATAACCTCACAAGAAAATGGATGAAAACCCTTATGAGATATGGATGGAAAGAAAAACCATCATACAAATATTTGAAAGTTGGGGTGTCTAGCAAAGGTATGTATACCGGAGCCCAAGGTTCAAAAGATAGGACCTAAAAATTGTTACGTAACCACAATAAGGTACGACAAGTACTCTCAACGGGGTTATCAAAATTGACTATGTGAAGTCAAAAGATAACATTGTGAACCCACTTACAAAAAGCTTAAGCAGAGAGTGAGTACTTAAGTCGTCAATTGGAATGTGGCTAAAGCCCATGAGATAAGTGAATGCGAAGGAAAACCTAACCTATGTGACTGGAGATCCCAAGATCTAGGTTCAATAGGACAACCTAATTGCATAAACTACGGTCACTGTGGGGGTTCCCTAAACATAATAAAAGGGAGTTAACCTTAACACTTCCTAGCCCATTCCTATAATGACCAGTGACATGATGTGAGGATAAGCATAACAAATGGTTATTGATCTAGTGAAATCATTATAAACTTAATGCTTTTAATGATTTTTGATAATCACCTATGTGAGAGAGAAGTGGGGTCGCTTCGAATGGATTTGTGGGGAGCGCAAATCCTAGAGCTCTTGCAGAACCAGGCTAGTGATCCACGACCATAATGGACACGACAATTGTAACATCTGCCCCAAACCCGAACCCGAACGTCCGACTTAAATCTGAAGTTATCAATCTATTATTGCATTTGTATTTAATTTCTGAAAAATGTAATGTTTTGTTATTACTAATATAAATAAATATGTTCAACTTTACATTTCCCGTCTTTAATAAACCAATCGAATTCTTTGCGTTAATATCTAAGCTACTATTGAAGCATTATCTATAATAAATAAATCTCATGAAAATATGATTTATAATTTATAAAAAAAAAAGATTTAATGAATATTATCAAAGTTAATTACTTATACGCCTCAATATAACCATTTAACGTCCTCAATAACTTAAACAATCAAAAACGTCATTATATATAGAGAACGGGTAACGTAGTTAAGTTGGTTAGTTAAAATATATATTAATTAACTTTGGGTTGAAATTGTCAAGTTTCAAACTTGAATGAAAACTTATATTAACTCATTTTATAACCAGCCAAAGATAAAGGACCAGAACTGTAAATATTTAAAAACCCAAACCCCTTCCCCTTCTCTCTCCCCGCTTTTCCGATCAGGTCGCCGGTCGCCGGCGACGAACTCCGGCGAAGCACCAAAACCAGTTTTTACTCACTTTTAACCCATTTAATCCTATGTAAAACGATCGTGAACAAGATTCGAACCCGTGACTATCTATTAATTTGATTTTACAACACAATTGAGTCCGTAACATACAAATCTTGAATGCTTCGGTTTGTGCTCAAGACCCATTAAACCCAATCAATACAAAACGCTTGCAAACAGTAATTTGACTTAACTGAAACGATCATCTCAACGGTTGGAACCTGTTTGCAGCAATTAATCGAGCTCTAAACACCTAATTAACATCCAATTAATCCGAATTATATCGCGAACTATCTCGAACCCATTCATCAGTTTTCTGTCAAAACCAATTCAATTAAATTATACAAAACACTCTCCCGAACTCGATTTCACTATCTGTTGATCCAATTTGCAATCAAAATCATCAAAATCTCAGTCTTTGATTCCCACCTGTCGCCTTTTGTTCTCCGCCTTCATCGATCCAAATCGTCAACAAACAAGTAAGTTTAATATACCAAAATGTTCATTATCGTTCACTGAATCAAAGCCCTATGTTTAATCGTTGCATTTCAATCGATTTCGGATCCAATTTGATGGTTCATGCGTCTAGGGTTTGAATGGAAATGGGGGTTATTGTTTATTAAAGGTTAAAACAATTTGCAAATGAGTTTATTAACAAAAACATAATCTGGTCTGGTGGTTAAGTCATGGGATTGTGATCTGGGTGACCCGGGTTCGAACCCAGGGGTGTTCATGTTTTTATTAAAATTGTTCAAGCATATTACTAGTTAATTTCTAACAATTTTCTTAAAACCTAAAACCAATACCATACTAAATATTTTATAACATCCTATGAAATACAAAAACCGTTATTTTATAAACTTAGTTTTATAAAATCTAATTATTACAAATACTTTTTAATACTATAAAAAAATACTATAAAAATGTGATAGACTTTTGTATACTTTAAATTGGTGAAATGTTTTAATTTATTTCCAATAAGAATATCACATTTTCCGTTACACTATATGAGTGTGGTTAAAAATATATTATTAGAAGTTATGTTGTTTATTAAAGTGATTATTGTAACTATTGTCATCGTTCCGATTAAATTAGTTTTTATATATTTAGTCGTTTAACGAGAAACCCCCAAATCCCAAATCCGGAACCCTAGATTTTCTGATTATGATTCTTGTTGCTATTGTTTCGTTTTCTAAGTTAGGATTGTCATTTATTTAGGTGATTCTAGTATTTGACGATCCTCGGTTCAATTCATACTATTTACTATTTATTTCGAGCCCAAGTTTCGAGGTGAGTAAACTCACTCCCCTTTTTCCATTTTACTATTTTGGGGCTGAAATATGTCTTTTACTATATTGTGTTTTCTATTCGTTTTCTAAAAGAGATCATACAAATATGTTAATCTAGTTCGCGGCTTGATGCAATCTTATGTGTTAGTTAAAAGTAGTTTTATTGCTTTGTAATCCCACCGGTACAATGTTAGCGCTAATGGTTTGACAAACCCACCTGCTTGTACAACATCGATAGGTGATTTAAACCCGGCCTTTCTAATTCCATGTTTACTATGTTGAGATGCTATGTTGCTATACTATGTTGCTATGCTATGATGCTATACTATGCCATGTCCCTAAATTGCTAAATGATGACTTATATATCGAGACGGTAAACGACGGTTATTGAAAGTCATCATTATTTATTACATGAGTGGTTCTCATGACAAATGGCTAAACGAGATACTATGGTTTCTATTGTGGTTGGTGTGCTATTCTATACTAGGGGTCCTGGTAGGGTGATATTACGAAATTACTATACATGTGGGATTGCGCAGCATATCTTGTTGATCTCAGATTTCAATACTATTACTATTCAATTTGGGTTTTACTCACTAGCTTGTGTAGCTAACTTTATTTTCACATATTTCAGGTGATGCTTATGATTATTTTGCTGCTTTTGCCAAGACATAGGATTGCCTTGGACCTAGTTTAATTAATAAAGACGATTGCATTTACTGTTTCGGTTTTATTACTTTTGTCGTATCCATTTATGACTGATGTTCTAAACTTACTATATCATTATTAAACGTAATAAATAAATACCATGTGCTTTGTTTACTATGGATATCCAATTCTATGACAGCCCGGTGTTTTCCGCCACCGGGCGGGGTGTCACAACAATGAGGGGTTGACCAGACCAGGAATAGTATTGTGTAATGTGTATTGTCGTCTACATAAATGGTGGTTGGTTCAAAGACATCGCGTCTACCAAATCACTAGGAGGCTAAGTATGCATCACAACGGAAGGTTCAAAGTTAACCACTACCTATCCGGCAATATTAAACTGTTGAAAGCGTATTTTGAGATTGAGAGAGTGCGGATCGATCTCCATTCATGTGGGGGATTGTTGGAAATTTTAGTGAAAATTGGTTTATCACTAAATTCGGACACAAATAATTTAATGTATATATTAGTTATATATTTAATTATTTATTGGTTTATGTAAACCGTGTCCAAACCGGAGTTAAGTTGAATGTGATATCGATGCTCGTAGTTGAGTGGTTGGAATTAATATTGCTAACTTGGATGACTCTTGTACAATTTGTTGCATATTTAGATTTAATACCAACAAATTTTGTCATAAAGCAATATTGATGTTTTGGTTTAAACTCATAATTTAATGTCATGAATAATATGGTGGTTTTGGTCTTGTATCATAAAGCCATATTAATCTAATTTTATTGGGGTTATTACAATTAAATACAAAGTTATGAGTTCAAGTGTATAAATGAACATCTTGGTTCATGCTTTTGTAGAAGAAAGAATTATACATTCAACACCACAACTTCTTGGAGTTCATCTACATTCATCTTAAAACAATTTCCAACAATTTTTTGTTTGTTCTACTCTTTTCTTCTCAAGGTGCATTTTCGGGTGCTAGAGTCCTCCCCGGCTGTACATACAGCTTAGGCCGTTGTACCCTGGGAAACATTCGAGTTCTCATGGGAGACTCGGAATTCGTTTTAAGGGACCCGTGTCAATACACGAAGCCTCGGCCATCTTTTGTTTTCTTCTTATGTACTCATTCATTTCTTTATTTTAGTTGAGATTCTCGTATTGTAATTTACTGTTTTATTTGATTTTTGTATTGTAATTGAATCAATAAAAGTATGTTTAATTTTTATGCGAACGGTTCCTACAAAAAATTGAAATTGGTGGTCACTTTTCATGTCTCGACCATGCAAAGTCGTTGGACATTTTTTCCAAACACAATGTGAACCATCAACTCTTCCTAAAAGTCAAGCATAGAGTAAGATTATTTAACACTTGTGGTCAAACTTACAGTCCATAAAATTACACCAAAACAACAACAACCATATCATAAGAGGATAAAGTGCAAAAAAGTTAATACTTAGTGGCCAAACATACAATCCACAAATTTTTGTATTCAATACACTTCTCTATTATATATAGTACTAGATTAAACCCTGTGTGTTACACATGTGGAAATATAGAAATCACAATTCTAAAACTTTACGAAAAGTTACATCTGAAATAAACTACACATTACATGAAAAATATATGAAAATAGAAATAAAAGTTGCATACAAACTCTGATTTGAGCCTTGAACAAACAAATTTAAACTACAATATACTATTAGTATCAAATTAGATATAAACGCTTTTAAACTGAGTGTCTTATAAATCCTCTCAATTACTTTTAAAAAATTAAGAAAAACATACATACAAATAATCCAGATGATATTATCCGGCAAAATTCACGGTGACACTCATATGTATCGAGTCAAGACTACAGGTGGGCATGCATGGGTCTTGGTCGTAAATCGCAATAAGTAATTTGTGTAAGTTGTTTGTTTTCGGTTGTCACATTGATTCTAGGTATGTAAGGAAGCTAGATTAGTTAAAACTTTAGAAAAGAAAATTATGGGTGATTTAATTTTATCGACTTCCTTCCATACCTTAGAAAAAAAGATTTTTAGTTTTGAGCAGGAAAATGTTTTAACACCATCTCCAATAAATGACACATCTCCTCAAAAGCCTTATTTTATTATAAGGTATAGATATATATATAATATGTGAGTTGCCATTCTTAAAACACATCGCTCATATTTTTTAACGCTCATTTTATTAAAAAAAACAAATAAAAGAATACACATAATAAAAAAATAGAATGCGACATCACAAGTATTAACATCATACCATCTATGTCAAGACCTGAATTTAGGCCGATTAAAATTGTCATTTTAAAAACAAATCGCTATCGCTAGTACTAAATGACTTTTGATGTATTACAAATTAATTACAATAGAATCTTAATACATTAATTATAAAGTCCTAAACTCAACGAAAGAGACAATCCCCTAACACGATGTGTATGACCCATCCATCGTTATTTGACTTAGAACCAAAATTAAAAGCTTACGTTTTTTCTTAATTTATCTTGTGAACAATCGGTGTCATCATAGTACGACAATGATTTATGAGTCAAAAGAGGCACCTAACGTTGGAATTATAATATCACGATAAAATTATGTTTGCATGTTTTGTTTACCGTTGTTGGACATTATACTTACTAATGGTCGTGTCTGTTCTCCCTTAAATAGTACTACAGAGTCAACAACTGCAGACCCAACACATTCTATTCTTCAATCATAATTAAGTCATGATATCATACTTTACTTACAAAATAAAAGTTTAATTTCTAACCAAATGTGTGAACACTCATTTTTGACATCCAAAAAGCGTTTTATGTGGAAAATACCTTCCATCAATTCATCTTGTGACCAATTTTCTATGCATTTTAGAAACTAAAAAAGGGTCGTGTAGGACGTTCTTATCAATGACAGATCCATGAATTTTTATCAGTGGATTTATAATTTCTAGGTGCTTTAATTTTAATGAAATTGAACATAAAAATATCCGGATAGGTTCAATGGTTCATATCGAGTTAGTGGGTTAGGTTTATCACGTAATAACAATATGAGAAAGATTTTACATTTGGAGTCTTAGAAATTAAGTTATTATTTGACGAGAGTTTATATACTTTTACTTTCTATTGCATTTTCTTACATTTTACTTTTTTTCTACTTTTATTTATAAAAGGAAAGGCTCATTAATTCATATTAAATATCAAAGAATTTACAACAAGGTGTCAGGTAAACGGATAACAAGTTGTGCCGTCACCCCTTTTGAATAGAAAAACCTAGCTTACTGAAGACAAAACCTTGACCTTAGGTGTCGAAACATTGCTATGAATGACCCGTTAAACCCTGGTCAAAAGTTCACCGCCTCAGTGGCTAGGAAGCCAAATGTGTCAAATGCTAGTGGAATAAAACCATGTTGATTATCCATGTAGGATTTCTCGTGTTTTGCGATCTTGCATGATTCCGTCTTTGCCGCCGCCTGTCGTGCAATGTAACCCGGGTCACATGATGCGACAACCGAATCTTAGTTGTCACGTTTCTTTTTCGACACGTGTCATGTGTAGCGGTAACATCACGTTTTTTACTGCGTTACACACGCTATATGGTTATACTAATGTGTGTTGCCTGCACCTAATTTATTAAACTCGCAAGATGCGACACGTCTTGATTTCGTTATACACGTCATGTTCGTAGCAATAACATCGTTAGATTTTGATAAAAAAATAATTATGTTTAGTATGTTAATGCGTAAAATTGTAAAAGTAATTTTAAAAAATCAATAAAACAAAAGAATTAGAAAAAAGTCAATTTATTTACCGACTTTCTGTATGGTTAACTTATATATATAGAAACAATTATTATCGAGAGAATAGAAAGCACTAATTTACATAAAAGATAAATGTGAATTAAGTCTTATAATTTCAAAAAAAAAAGAATCTATTAGAGAGGGAAACGAAAGATATTTTGTTCTATCATAGAAAATTATTTTATTCTTGCCTTTCAAAGAATTTCCATGATACACAAGAACAATCTTTTTAGGATTTTTGGAATTTAATGATACCTAAGAACAGATTCACCCCTTATCTTTTATTTTCTTTTAACTTTTAAAAGGATCTGTTGGTTTTTAGGTGCAGTCATAATAGTAATAAAAAAAATAACAAATAGAAAAGTGTTTTACATATGTGTATATTTAACATAACTAAAAAATGGTTGTGTTTCGATAGTAAAATACTCATGTCTAATTTACACATATGTAAAGAAAGTTTAATACCGTCAACATTATTTTACATGTACGTAAATCAATGGTTCTGTAAGGATCTTAACCCTATATTTGTCATGTTTAATTTCCCAACGAAACCTCTAATAGAATTAAAATGATTTTTTTATTGATGGTCCTGGAACTCTCACACGTCGTGGGCGACGAGTTTTGATCCTATGCCTCTCACACACAAACATACAAGCTTAACCAATTTGCCTTTAGCTAAACCTTTCGACTAAAATCGTTATGCATATAAACGTAACTGGAATTTTGGTGCAAATGTGCCGGAAACTCAGACGAGCTGCAACAAAAAAATTATATTAAAATAAGTAGAAACATTAGTAAAAGAAAAAAAAAAACAAATTTAGAGTTACTATTGAACAACTACTACCGACTTGTTAGTTGTTACCATGGAAGTCGCATTGCTACTAATCGATGACCAAAGTTGCTACATGTCATCAAAATTGGCATATTGCTGCCAAGCTTTACTTTTATTACCGAAGACGTACCCATTTACTATTGATTATTACTCCTCCCATGAAGTCTTGATGTAATCTCAGCAACGACGTAACATCATTGGGGGCCGGGAAGGGCCACTGCCTTCATTTTTTTTGGGTCGGCAATGTACAGTAGCTTGAAACGATATGATAGTTTAGAAAATTGATCTCGGGCCCCAAACTTTTATTAAAAAAGTTTTTCGTTCTTATATAAACCTTCAAGTTTCGCCACTGAGATTCTAACCTCTAGGAATGTTTAGAAAAGTAGCAAAGTTAGAGACTTGATTTTATTCAAATTATTCCTTCAATTTTTTATTGCAATTTAAATTACTAACAGATCACTAGCCCACTTGATCACTTTCATTTCTTCATCAGGAGAAAACACACTTTATTGTGAGAAACACACCAATATGAGACTTGAACTCATTACTCCTCATAACTCCTTAATTTTTTAATTGTTACTGAGATATGATTTTTCTTCTTCGTTTGAGAAGCGTGGTCCCTTTAGGTTGGATTCCAATAATTTACTACCGTATATTGACATTTGAGACAAACTCCAATTTGATATTGATGCAGGAGCATCAAGATTAAGATTATCTTTTAATAATTTGAATATTTTATTTATAGTTATCATATCTTTTTATTTTTAATGTTTATCTCTTAGGGTTATATGTTTAGTATAAATAGTAGGGTTGTTTTCATTTGTAATCAGTTTATGTTTTGAGTTGAATTATAAGAACCTTTGAGGTTTTATTGAAGCTTTTGGTTACCATGTGTATTTGAGCCATTTGATTGCATAAGAAACTGCATCAGTTGGTATCAGAGCTCTGGTTTATCAGATGGCTCGTTGTAGAGGTAAGTATCTCAATCGTAGAATCGCCGACAGAGGCAACGATGGGGGTTCTTCGGATATGTTCGATCTTGAGATTGAGCATGATCGACGACTTGCACGACTTATCCCTGGATTGGGTGCGGTTGAGTGGGTTGGACAACTACAACACCTAATCCCTGGATTGGGATTAGTATCCACGTCGTTGTTGAAGGAAACCAAACCGGAAAGGCCCGTCTGGGACGAGTATTTTGGGGAGGAGGAGTATCCTTCAAGTGGCGATTTGTCGACATTAAAGGAAACGGAACCGATAGAATTCGTCTGGGACGAGTTTATTGGGGATGAGGAGTATCCTTCTAATGACGACTTTATATATGATTCTTCACCTGTGTTCGATGAATACGAGGACGAGGAGTGGTATTCTTCGATACCCCGTAGTTCGACTATTGAAGACGATCAGAGCTTTTTGGGTGTATCGACGATTTATATGATGATTAATGGTGTTAGTGGTCAAGAGAACGAGCATATGTTTGATGAATTATGGAACAAAGATCTTGAGGAGATCAAGGGTGATACTATAGTTTATACGATGGAAGAAGTTGACGATTTTCCATATGATGTTGATAAGATTTTTTGGTCAAATAAGCAACCATCACTGGAAACCACAACAAAGTCTATCAAAATTAACGAGTTTTCAAATACTCGCATTATTGGATTATTCGTGAAGAAAAAGTATCTAAATGATATTGTTGGTGAAATTTTGGATAAAGAAACTTATTTAAAATTTGAAAGCAAATCATTCTCTCGGAATAAATTATTCCAAATGCAATGGTTGGATATTTATGTTGATAACATAAAAGGTGAATTTTTTAGATCGGGTATGGTCTCTTGTTTTGCTCCAAAAGTTTTTCTACCCGACTATTATTGTTATTATCTTTTGGAGTTGGTACGACATGGGTCGTGGGTTTCTCGAGATGAGGATCATATCACGGGATATTATTGGGTTCATGTTGAGACGTGGGTTATGTTAATGGTGGACAAGAGACGAACCGATATATCATTCGACCCAGGTGGTTTTTGTCCGAAAGCAAAACTCGAGGACGAGTTTTTTTAAGACGGGGAGTATGATGCAGGAGCATCAAGATTAAGATTATCTTTTAATAATTTGAATATTTTATTTATAGTTATCATATCTTTTTATTTTTAATGTTTATCTCTTAGGGTTATATGTTTAGTATAAATAGTAGGGTTGTTTTCATTTGTAATCAGTTTATGTTTTGAGTTGAATTATAAGAACCTTTGAGGTTTTATTGAAGCTTTTGGTTACCATGTGTATTTGAGCCATTTGATTGCATAAGAAACTGCATCAGATATCTTTTTTGTTCGACGTTAAATCGGGCTCAATGACTTTTGTCTTTATAGCTCTTATGAGTCCTCCCAAACTTGACAACCCATATGTTGCGAGCACATGCCGCTCCCAACTCCGGTGACAAAGGCTCAGGAGATTGGAGAGTATCATACCTGTGTGATTTCACCTCCTCAGGAGGAAACCCACATATGTTGTAAAACCGCTTTGGCTAGAATGACAATTTTTTTATTTACCAACTAAAATTTAGGGCATGTCTCGAATAAGAGTAGAACCCAACACCGCCTTGATGAAAACCATACACCTTTGCTACTAGGCTAAGCTAGTGATTGCCTATAATTTGATATCTTTTTTTAACGACTAGATTTTTAGTCTAGAAGAACTTTTATCTTTAGAAAAATTATAAACGTACCTGAACCTTTTGAGTAAGAGACTCTACTATTATCACTATACCAACATTGATTTGATCCAATTGAATATCTAAACCTTGATATCAAAGACAAGCTCCAATTTGGATATTTTTAATGTTTTTTAAAATTTTTTTGTTACATATCAATCATGAGAACTCCACCCAAAAAAAGATTAGTATGATGGGTGAGAACGAGTCTATCTAGTTTATAAACCCAACATTGATTTTTCATACAACCGATTTGAACAATTCTAATAGCTTTTAATGATTTCAGTTTATAAAATTCTATCATTATTAATGGTCCACGTCCTTATTGGTCACGACTGACAACTGGCTCCCTCTAGACTAGCACTACGAGTTTGGCTCTGATACTCTTATTACATACCAAACAAGAGAACTTAATGAGAGAACTCATTTGGTTTACAAACTCTACACCGGCCAGTTGTCCATACAACCAATTAATGTGAAACAAGTCTCATACCTAGCTTTCGATAGTTTAAGTCCCTAACACTTTTATATGAGAAATCAAATTTAGTCCTTTGACACTCTATGAGCCTTTCTCTAATGCGACGATATACTGCTGCCCACCCTCCTCAAAAAACAAACTAATTACCATAAAAAACAGTTAAAGATCAGCTGACACATAGACCAATTAAGCAGAATGTTATATCATCTTCGGTTCAACTTAATTACCCATCTGTCTATTCAAGAGCTATATGTTACTTGATGTTTGATAAATAACTATATACATTTATAAGCTTAATTTTATTTAATCGTTGTATAAATCGGTGTATGAAAAACCAAAAACACCTTTATCTATTTTTAGAATGTTTCACTATTCTTGACAAAGCAACCCTTTTCTGTATTTTGTCTCCTCAACTTCTATAGCTAGGTTCAACATCCATGCATGCATACATTATTTACAATTCTACAATTTACCAGACAATTGCTTGTAATGAATTTCATCCCAACAAAATTAACCAAATTTAATTAAGAGTACAAATTAAGCAAATGGCTGGACTTGGAGCAATGATAAGGTCGTTCTCATGTGCCCTACGTACAACTCACACGAGTCATGCAAAAAGTTATTTATACGTAGAAATAAAAGGTAAGGATACATACATCATACCTTAGTTGTCGCAACATCCCCATACTCCGCGCATTTGGATTGATGCCTGGTGCTCCAAGTATGCTCTAAATGAATACAAAACAATTTGATCAAAATGCATTTGTGCATGTAAGATTATGAAAGCGATCCACTATTCTGAAATAAACAAACAATGAAAATGAAGTATGATATGCATAATTTAACTAACCATATAAAAGATATGCAATTTAACAGGTTGTTAAAGGGTTCTTTTGTTACTTTATTATTTCACCAATTAAATTAACTAACTAGATATTTATATTTATAAAAGGGTTATTGGATTTTAATAATTCAAACTTTAATGAATTGGCCGATATTAATCCCAACTTTAAAAATTCCATCTGACAGTCCCAACTTGTAATTTATTTTCCCCCATCGAACCTTTTATAACGGATACTCAAAAACCTACCAGAACATTTTTGTGACTCATTAAAACCTTACACGACCATTTTTGTGTCACACTTATAAAAGGTTCGATGGGAAAAAATAATTTACAAGTTGGGACTGGCACAAGGAATTTTTAAAGTTGGGATTAATATCAGCCAATTCATTAAAGTTCAGATTATTAAAATCCAATAACCCTTTATAAAAAGTCTAAAAAGCAATGAGATAATGACATGTGCTAGCAACATACTTAAAATTAAATAAATATCTATATTTGCTATTGTGTTTTTACATATTAGATAACAAAATAACATAATAGATTCATTAATGATACAATTGTCCTTGGGTGGTAAGTAAAGTTTGGGATAACCGAATGGTAATGTACTTTTAATCTTCATTCAATCTTCAATCTAACATTTCAGATGCATGTCTTCTTAAATTTTCTGGTAAATTGGACATTTTTAATATAACTTCACTCTTGTGACAATGCCGTTTCTCCAAATAAAAAAATGTCTATTTCTATCTATTATTTTCATTAGTCAAAATTCAAGATTTTTTTCACTTTGACTGAATGACTCGGTTCAATTCCGTCTACGTACGTGAAAAAACAAAACACTTGGAAAGATTCTTCGGTTGAGACGTTAACATGTGTACGTACGTAGGTGTTTAAGATCCTATGAATGAATGAATTAAAGATTAATTTAACAAATATTATTTCTGGAACTTAAGTATATGTTTTTTAATATGTATATTTTTTTATGTAAACTATCAAATACATATAAATTTAATTAAAAAATATAAATGAAATAATTAAATAAGACTATATTTGGGATCGAGGATGATTTTTTTGGTAAACAGACGTCAACCTATTAATATAAGGAATTTTCGTACCACCGGTCCTTACAAGCACACTATTTTCTTAAACTTGACATTGTAAAAAAAACTTAACTTTGTTAACTTTTATCTGAAATTGATGTTTTAGGGTTTTGATTGAAAGAATAACATTAGTCCATTAGTGTAAAACTTACATCGAAACAATGCTCTAAACGCCGAAAATAGTTTGGAAGTAAAAACCAGTGGTAAAAATATTCTTAGTTGAAATTATTAAAATTCAATTTGTCTTAAAACAGAGCTCTAATTAAACAAGTTGATGGAGTTCTAGTAACATTTTTTACACCTTAATTATGAAGTGTTAATTAATTATCAAAACCAGAAAAATTCATTATGATAAAATAAAACTTTAATTTTGATGGTAATTTACACCGTTTTTTGGTAGGACGGGACTAAATAAGAAAGCCACTGGTCTAGACCGGTAGCTAGCTAGGAGCCATCTGCGTGTGGGTTGACATGGGCAATTATGCCCATAACAAGTCGACCTGGGAATTAATTAAACCCGTAACACTATTTTGAACTGATGAAGAATCCGTTATGATAAAATAAAACATTAATTTTGAATGTAATTCACAATGTTTTTGGTAGGACTAGACTAATTAAGAAAGTCAAAAGCCACCGGTCGAGCTAGACCGGTTGTTACTAGGAGCCATTTGTGTTTGGGTCGACATTGGCAATTAAACCAATGAATTAACATGGTTCTAGCAATGAATTAAACTGATAAAACGACTGGTTCGTTGTCATATCAGATTATAAATGAAAGGTTAAGTTCAACTACTAAGCTTTTAAACAAGGTAAAAAAATAACTTCAAAAAATAGACAACATACCCACCACTCTTCTTCTAAAAGCTCTTTGACTTTTTGATGTTTTTTTAGTGTTTTTTAAGCATTATTCCAATCCACTCAATCTTGTCTTAGTTAAACTGAGCAATCGTTATTTTGACTCTCAACCTCAAAAACTTATGTCTTCTCCTTATTTCTGTTAACAAAGATTGTCATTGTCGTACGACATGTAACATGTTGTGATGGTAACTTGTGTGGAATTTGAGTATCATGTTACATCTATGTTTCCTTGTTTTCTTTCATATCACAAACAAAAATCATCGAATATATATAAATACTACAAATTACATTAGTTTGGGTCACAAGTACATATGATTATTAAAATTTTAAATTCATATGTCAACAAGTAAAAGTCGCCAGGCCATGATCACTTGACTTAACAGTGTAATTGACTTGCATGCATAAATGTTGAATGGACTTAAACCAACAACTTATAACTGTTAATTACTATCTAACTAATTTGGATGAGGTAGGATATTGGTGCTATAATCGTAGTTAAAAATGCCGATGGGATCATTGTATGAAACTTGCGAAAACACATCCAGTTGATTGTTCGCGATCTCCAAGTTCTCAACCGGGCAAAGTTGATCCCAAAACAACTGAAGATCGTCTATGGTTCCTGGTGAACCAGGGTCATGATACTCGGGTGTAAAATGAGTGTCTTGATAATTGGTAGTAGTGGTGCAGCTAGATGACGGGCTGTCGTCTTCAAAAGGAAACCAGGATCCAGAAACATAATTCGTATGATTATCCTCGCTGAATGTTGGCGATGGAGTCATGTCATTTTGCTCGGTTTTTTCAGGCACCGGCTTGTGTTTGATAGCGCGTTTCTTGAGATGGGTATGCCAGTAATTTTTTACATCGTTATCAGTCCTTCCAGGAAGTTTAGACGCAATCGCGGACCACCTATGAACATAATACAAAAGGAGCATGATAATAAGATTATTTAAAAGCAATATGTACGTAGTATGTATAATGTTTTAAATCAACTTATATGCATACCTATTGCCAAGAAGTGAATGAGAATGGAGTATGATTTCTTCTTCTTCTTTTGAGAAGTTTCCTCGCTTTACGTTTGGCTTCAGATAATTCATCCATCTGAGTCTGCAACTCTTTCCATTTCTCGACAAACCTATAAAAGCAAATGAAATGTTATTAGAAGTTGATGATCATCAACCGCATATATGTGCTTTAATAGAATATCAAAAACAAAAACTACTATTTACCAGCAAATCTCGGCATCTGGGACCAGTTCCATATGCCGTATTTTTCGATATAAGAGATCAACTTTTGATCTTCTTCGGCACTCCATGAACCCTTTTTTAAATCTGTCTTCATGTCACTGCTCATCTTCCCCACAAAATAAGTAGTTATGAGTTCAACAGGTGATAGACACAATGCTATATATATACATGCTTAATTGTGGTCTTATATAGTACAATATTTTTGTGGGAAATCACGTTGGTCAAAGAATACGTATTCACATTAGGAAATTTTCACTACCAAGAAGTTTCTAATTAAACAAGTACAATTGATAGTCAAAACTTGAAAACGTTTATACGCAGTACGTTTTAGTAAGCTATAGCCAAGCAAGAAATTTTATAGAACGGGGCCGATGGTAACGGACTTACGGACTCATAAAATTTTCTCCCTACGTTATGTTTGGTTATATATTTGGGTTGGCGATTCGGTCCGGGACAGGTCAAGTAGTAAAAATTCTAAATATCAAAATTTTCCTAATTTATTCTAAAGACCGTTTTTACACAGAAACAAAACTAGGTAGTTTTTTTTAACAAACAAAGACTTAAGATATTTATGATAATGCAAGAGGAAATGAGTACTCTAATATCTAAATTTTCTTCATTCATTCTACATTAGTACATTCTAATTGAATTTAAAACCAAGTTGGTGGTGGAAGACAAAAAAATCGGAGGGGTGGAAGGCAATAGACCGGGGTGAGTAGAAATACAATAGCAGATTGAATTTTTAGTGGGATTGTGAGAATGATCGATCAGTTAAATTGAAAAAGAAACTCAAGTGTGAACTTGGCCACTAATTATAAGTTTAGTATTTTTGTTTATATCATATGGACTAATTAAACAAAATAAAGTTCATTGAATTTAAGTTGAAAATTTTAAAAATCAAGGGGTCAAACTCAGTATATAAAGTATTTTCAAGGGGGCCAAACCTTATATACTTTTAAAAAGTTATCTACCGACCGTAGAATGAGTGTTTTTAACTGAAAAAATGAGGGGCCTTTACCTCTTTTTGCCTCTATAGTCCCTCGCCATTATTTAGTAAGAAATACTTTGAATTTACATTTTTATACAAACAAAACAAACATATCTAGTAATACCCTACTCATAAAATATTAGTTGAAAAGAATTAGACGAGGGCAAACTACCAAACTTTACTTCTATCATATAAATTTGGTTGATAGCCCGTGTATTACACACGTTGAAAAATATAAATAATATTTATAAAAGAAATAGTTTGTAAAAAAATTCAGTTTTCGAAAACTATTATATTTAGTAGTGATGTTTTGAAAAATCACAATCATATGTTGTGTACTCAAATGATTGTGTACTAAAAGTCATGAAACCAATCAAAACTTTAGTTTATAGACATTGACATTCAATTTGTATTGAGTGTCGGCAAAGAACCCAACACAACATAAAACACACAAAGTTTTCATATTGCACACTAACCCTACTAATCAAAGAAGTATCATTGATAAACCAATATCGACTGACGGTTTCCGACAAACAGTTATCGACAGACAGTTACCGACAGGTGTTTTATTATTAATTTTAATAAGAAACAAAAGATACCAATGCATTAACAATAAATTACTAATGGAAGGAACCTGTAGTTTTGATCGAAATTAAGACGACTCAGCTCAGGCTTTACAGAGCATGTACGTTTTGTTGAACAGTACGTTACGTACCGATGGCTAATTCCATTGGTTTAATTAAACACTTATATATACTTACGGGAATTGAAATGCCATTGTTTATGTTCGAAGCCTACTACGAACGACCGGTCCTCCATCCATCACCCAAATAAACCTAACTTTTTTAGTTATACGATTTTGTTTAAGTAGTCATGTTAACAACAATGTTGGATATGGTGATCCAGGAATTAATCAATATATTTTGTTAATTAGTAGTTTGTCGAGAAATTAATTACGCATAACCCACCTCGTTTTTTCAACGACACCTATGGGATGTCAGTAACTAGTTCTAGTGATGAAACATGGATTACAAATTAATATGTGACCAGTAACTACAAAATATATATAAGAAGAATGAGTGGTGTGCCTAACAAGTTTTTTTAAAGGGTTTATACCCGGTTAGTTAGAACTAATATTAATGTTTTTGAAACTAGACTGGCCGGACGCTGAACCACTCAGACAGTTTATTATAAAGGTATCCTTTTTTTGTTTCTAAAAGGGTATAATAGTCATTTCATTGTAATTTAACAGAAAATCTAACAGAAGTTAGCTTTAGTACCTTGTTGATCTTAAGACTGGAGGATTATGCATACCAATACATATTATAGCTTTGTTCAATATAAAAGAAATATAATGAATATTTGAAGCAAAACAAATTTTAACTTAAAATGTTGCTAATGTGTAAAACAAGAAAAATATAAATGTTCAAGTTCAGTCGATATAACCTGCTATCACAGATAAGGCAAGATTGAGCAGGAAAGCAACCAAGGATGTTCGAGTACTGTAGCTATGCCTATCGAAAAGATAAAGCCTATCAGGTGACTCCACAGAGCAACACAAGTGAAGATATTAAGATAAGTTGATCATATCAGATGAGTCGATACAATCAACTCATATTGTAGCAAAGCATAGAAGGAAGAAACTTTAGTTGATGCAGACCCAAAGCTGAGATAAGTCGATGTCTACCAGACATGGATACCAACTTGAACCAAGATAGTCAGACCAAGTCCTTAAGATCAGTCGATGTGCATTCAAATAGTCATCGCTTATGAAAAATATGAAGAGACCAAATAATGAAGATCAGTCGATCACTCCAACTAAAGTCATCAGCTTAATCATTCAAGTCAATATATCAACAAGAGTTGAAGTTCAGTTGATGTAATCGCCTTGAAGTCATGTGTTATAGACCAGTCGATAACATCGACTGAAGTCTACATAGTCAAGATGAGTCGATGTCTCTACAAACTTTAACATCGACTACATAACTCAAGAAGCACAAGTTCCCAGGTCAAGTCGATGTAATTGACTGGACTAGAGTATATCAATAACGACATCCCAGCTTTAAGGAAGGAATCGACTGATACTGTAGCAACGACTTATATTGTATCATCGTCTCCTTTATCAAAGTCAAAGAATGAAGATCAAGAACAAAGTCTTAGATCAATTTCAAGTCAAGACCTAAAAGCTGTCCAGGCATTAGCCGATTAAATCGGCTGATAAAAAGGTCTTAGTAGATTTATTCTGTAAATACTATACGACATAAATATTCCATGTAAATGGTAGAATAGTCAGGTCACATCATAAATGTGAACCTACTACTTGCCTATAAATAGAAGGTCATGTAATAATCATTGTAACCCTGAAAACCCTAAAATAGCAACTTGCTAAAACGAAGATTGCTTTCAAGTTTGTAAAATCAAACACTCTAGCCCATCAAGTTTGTAAAATGTCAAAACTCACCCATCAACTTCAAATGTTTCTAAAGTTTATACTTTAATTCCTCGACTTTGTAACATTGGCTTCTATCTAGGTACCTAACCACATTGATTTCTTTGTCGTATAAAAAATTGCCCCTCAGTAACGTGCCGGGCCACGTTGCTAGTTGTAACATAACATATAAAATAGGAATTAACTAAGCTCAAATTTAACATTAATCTTAAGATCACAACAGAAGCCATAAGATCCTTGCAATTCAAATAATCTGGTAAGAGTTTGAGCAGGCTTCCAAGGGCTAAATCAAAAATTGGCTAAAGGCCCAAACGAAGAATAAAAACAGCCACAAACGTAATGATAAAAATGATGGGTCATCTGTTGTAAGAAGGAACAAAGCCCAAGAGTGAATTATATTACGTTTCTATTAATGAATTACATATTCTAATAGTAAATAATTTACGTGTTAACATTTTAGATATGTCACATAAGAAAAATTCTGTTGCAAACTCTCTTTTCATTAAGACTATAGGATTCATGGATCATATTCGGGTCAAATATTACCTGCGTATTTTTTTCTAATAGTTATATTATCTATTTAGTTTATAACTAATCAGATAAGTGCTAATAATAATTTTTTTATGTATCTATCTACTTAGTTTATAATTAAGTGCTAATAATAATTTTTTTTATATATCTATCTACTTAGTTTATAATTAATAAAATATATGTCAGCATTTTAGATATGGCACATAGGAAAAATCCTATGTGGCAAACTCTTTTTTCAATAAGACCTATTCGGGTCAAATATTACCAGAATATTTTTTTTCTAATAATTATATTTAGGTTAGTATCTATCTATTTAGTTTATAACTAATTAAATTTATCTGTAATTTAAATTTTAAAATATTAAATCATCCATATTAACAAGTAGATTACATGGTAATTATAATCTTTGTGGTATTCAGATTCCATACTAATATCCGAGTCTTAAGAACAAGACCCTACCCTATTCTCGAACCTACTTTCACAGTTTGGTTTGTATATTCATAATAATACCATTAGCGCTTTAGGGCGTCCTTGAGATATGTTTTCAAGTACCGCTATCTAATTGCAACTTGTCTTTGCTCAATGGATACAAAACACTCACACTTTAATTAGAGTGCACCTAGTGCAACAGCCAACCGTTTAACTCAACGGTAGGGTGATTTACTAGTAACGGGTGACAAGGTCACTTTGTTACCTATTACTTTAAAAACCATGAATCTTTAGTACATTAAGTTCATGCATAATGCATTGAAACAAACCACCTATTATATCTCCAACCATAACCAACGTTAAATACAAACAAACTTCAACAAGTTTGACTTGTGGGTATGACTTATGAGTGTATGACGGTACTATGACCCTTGATTAAATAAACATAACATAATTAAAAAACATAATAAAGATGCTAACCACATATATTCACTTGATGAATGATATATACTTAAAAACTGGTAAACTTTTATTTAATTATATCTACATAGTTTAGTAACTAACTCGTAAACATACTCAATGTGAATTTACATTGAATAAGCTTCAATAGTTTTACAATGCTTTCAAAACTTTGGCAAAAAACATTTGAGAAATTTGTTTAAACTAAATGTGGGTTGGTACTATATATAATCATTGCTGTAAAAGTTGTATGAATATGGATCAAGAGATTCAAATGACATGTGTTGGTTACTAGTTCCAAGATCCAAGTTTTCCAATGGGCATAGTTGCTTCCAAAAACCTTGAAGATCTTTAACGGTTCCGGGTGAACAAAGATCATAATAATCATCTTTCCATTCAACTTCACAATCTTTGCTGTTGCTAGAACTAGAAGAGCTATCATCTTCAACCATCTCCAAAAAGAGTGATTCATAACTATTGTATTCATTACCATGCCCATCTTCTTTTTTCTCAGCTACATTTACTTCACATGTTGAAGATAGATTCATATCATGTTGTTCGGTTGTTTCCTGAATAGGTTTGTGGCTGTCGCGTTTCTTCAGATGGGTATGCCAGTAATTCTTTATTTCATTATCGCTTCTTCCCTGAAGTTTTGAAGCAATTGCTGCCCATCTATGAAAGTATTTATTAATACCAAAATACATGATTTATTTGTACAATAACATAAAACTAGCTAGCTAATATATATGAAACATATGAATACATATATGCATGCATACCTATTGCCCAAAAGTGAATGATAATGAAGTATGATATCTTCTTCTTCCTTTGTAAACTTCCCTCTCTTTACATTAGGTTTTAGATAATTCATCCATCGAAGCCTGCAACTCTTCCCGCTTCGCATTAAACCTTAATAACAAAACGAAAAACAACCCATAAATCTTTGTTTTTTAAATGTTTATATTTGTTTATATTTAATTACCAGCAAATCTTGGCATATGAGACCAATTCCATATGCCATATCTGTTGATATATGATTTCAACATCTCATCTTCTTCTTGGCTCCACGAACCTTTCTTCAGGCCAGACGTAATATCGCCGGATGGTGACCTCATTGGTTCAGTTTTTGGTATAATGATTATGATGAGCTCAAAGTTGTAACTAATGTGAACTTATGAAGTGCAAGTGAGTATTAAGTGGTATATATACAAATGAGGAAGGTCCCTCTCCACGTGAACGATGGCTACGACAATGATATTATTGCATGTCGTGAATAATGTATTAATTCTTTCCGTATAAAAGTTGTCCTACTTTTTCAAAATTCAACAAGGAAAGAAATCGTTACTTATTTGAAGTTATGGTCATAAGTGTCACACTCATTGATCCATCGATCATTTGTCTCCCCATAAGGTCTTTAAAATATCACTAGGTGTTAGACCCGTATAAAAACGCATGTTGTATATATGTAACGATTCTTATTGGTAACTCAAACAAACACAAATTCAGGTTTCACCTAAAGTGTTAACTCAAAGCAGAAACAATGTCTACCATGAAACTACACAAGCAACAAAAGTCTTTTGAAAGACATCACCAAACAAAAGGAAAAAATTGAATGGTTTAACTAAGAACTTCTACAATCTCGTCATCATAATAGTAAATTTAAAACAGAGAATTCCTGTAATTTCGTCATTATAAGAATAAATTTAAATCTTGTTTACCTTCTATAAATTTTAAAATTTAATTTAAATTCGAAAAGTTATATATTTATACACCTCAATTTTTTGAACAAATAAAGTTTTGGTTTTTATTTTCTAAATGTATAAATTTCTAATATAATAAAGCAAAACGAAAAAAAACTTATGTGACATTCTTTCAAAACTTCTAGCTTATACTACATCATTTGAAAGTTTTTCTTACAATAATTATTTTTTTAAATATGTATATAAAAATATAATAACAACAGTTACATTTTGGTCTTCTAATATTTAGAAGAATATTAAAAACTTAAGTTTAGTTACATTTTCAACCCTCTGCTACTAGGGGTGTACATTAGTTGGTTTATATTTGATTAAGTATAAAAATAAACTTAAGAATAAAGTTGTTAATAACTCATAATAACACAATTAATAAAGACATTAGTGTTTTACAAACATATATAACTTTTTTAATGAATTTGTTTTTAAAAATACACTGCACCATAAAACTAAACACTTAATTGTTTTTAATATGAGTATAATATTGCTATATTAAATAATAATTTTTTTGAAATAAATCATAGGTTCCGGTTTACCACGGTTTTGTCTCAAAACTGATTGGAAGCGTCATGAATATACTTGAAATCGTCACTTGAGTGTTTTGTTCATCAGCGTAACACGGTTATTAAACTAGTATATTATAATGGGGCCAGGTTTTGGTTTATATCTTCAGTACCTTAAATTTTTATGTTTGAAAATTTAAAAATAAGTTACTTTATTTAAAAATACACAATTATTTAAATATTTATTTTAGTAATTTTATTTAACCTGTTTGTTAGCTAACCTAGTTTTTGTAAAATTTTAGAGAATAGAAATCGAATTAATGTCGTATAAAATATTAGTGAAGTATTTTGTTTTGTTTGTTAGGAATCATTGGTCAAAATAAACATTATCCTATTAAAGTCCTTATCAAGTATCGAGACGCACCAAAAATTCTAATTGTCACAAGATTAAAAAAATGTATCATATATATAAATATAATAAATATATGGACAGCTAGAAAACAGATCTTCCAAAAACTAATAGTTATATTCTTATTTGAGTGTGATATAGGGTAGTTTTAAAGTCTAATTAAAATTTGTTTTATAACCATGATTTCATGCGAGTGGTTATTTGGTGTGATATTAACACATGTGGGTGTGTTGAAGAGCTCTGTGATTTTAAGGTCATAAGTTTAATTTAGACTAGGGGTATAAATAAGCCGAGCTACTTGTGAGCTACTTGAGATCGGATCGATAAAAAGCTCGAGCGAGCCGAGCTTTTTCGAGCTCGAGCTCGAGCCCAAGCTTTAAAAATAAGCTCATTAAGATATCGAGCCCGAGCTCGAGCTTTACATACCGAGCTCGAGTCGGCTCGCGAGCCTTATCGAGCTTTTCCATTATATGTTTTTTTACTTTATTTTATAAATATATATTATTATTAATACTTAGATATATAAAAGTTATGATTAAAGATATATATAATATGTATTTTGTTATGTATAAAATACATATAATTAAAAGTTTATGTAAAATTAAATATAAATAATTAAAAATTTATATAAAATCAAATATGAATAATTAAAAATAAAATAATTAAAAACCAGACGAGCCGAGCCCGAGTCGAGCTCGAGCTTGAGATGTTTATGACGAGCTCGAGCTTGAGATGTTTATGACGAGCTTGTGATAAAGGAAATTGTAATAATAATATAGTTTAAATATATGTTTCAATAAGTATTAAACATTAAATTAAAACTGCTATAGTTTTAAAGAAAAGTTGCCCAAAACACATTAACCATAAACAATTTTGAATGAATATTCTTTTGCATACATCCTAGCTCATTTAATAATGTATCAAAATATGAACTTTAACATACATGAGTCATGAGCCTTACATATATGATATTTATCAAAAAAACAATCATATAAACTTTTTTGGGACAATTTGGTTTTTTTTACAAAACTCAAACCGAAGTGTCGGTTTTTAATTAAGTTAAAACCCAAACCCACAGTTTTTATTTGGGTTCGGTTTTTCGGTTTCGAATCGGTATTTTCAGCTTTATATATGCACAACCGTTTGTATCCAATTAAATTACCGTATATATTTTTAGCCGATTGTATGAAAAAAAAAGGACATGCAGAGTGGAGAAACAACCGCAGAGGCGACCATCGATGAAATCAAGATAAAACCATGCCGTTAAAAAAATCTAAACAGTATGATTAGAGCATGCATCAAATTAGAGTTAATAGTTCAACGTAAACGACATGACATCAGTGTAAATGTTAGCAGTAGGGCTAGCTGGGCGGTTGTACTAACATTCACGCTAGCTCGTAGATATATATAAGAACTAATTTTCATTGTCAATAGTATATGACCGTTTTGAGTAAAAAAGCCACGGGGTGATTTTGGGGCGTTTCAGGGTGTTTCGGGTGGGCTAAAATGCAAGGGCGGACATATATATATTAAACCTAGGGGTAGCCCGGGCTACCTCTCAACTTTTCACGTCAAAGGTAAAAAAAATTTCTTGTTTTACGTTTGGGCTACATCTAATTAAGTCCATTACATTATCTAGCTCAAACTAGTTTTTAAAACTTTTATTAAACTAAGTCCCAAAGCTCAAGTTATGTTTAAAAAATAATTAATAATAACTTCCTGCTGTCAAACAAAAAAATGGTCGATTGCTGCTTCCCAGCTGCCCTCCCCCTCCCCTGCTCCGACTAGCAACTGCTGCCTCCTGCCCCCTCCGACCGGCAACCACTATCGTTGCCACCGCCGCCGCCCGTCGCTGCTCTCCACTCCCTTAGCAACACATCCCTCTTTCATATATCTAGGTATTATTGATATTTTTATTGTTTTAGGGTTTTAGTGAAATTTTGTTAATTTATATTTACATATATAATATAGCATTGGTTATTGTTATTGAATTAGATTTACGATGAAAAGACAACCAAAACAAGTTCTTATTGGTAATTTTTTTAAAAAAGTGTCTAGATGAAGAAAGTGTTGATGTTAGTCAAAGTAGTTCAAATCTTGATACAAATCCGGGTGTTGATAGTGATGTTAGTCCAACTATGCCGGATATTGATAATGATGGAACTCCGGATATTGATAATGTTGGTCAAAGTAGTTCAAATCTTAGTCCAAGTATATTCTCAACTTCATTCCGTTCACGATCAACCCTAATTAATTTAAAAGATCTTCCTTCGGATCCCGTTGATAGGCCACCGATTGATAGTTATCATCCTAATCAAATTGATGAGATAAGACGGGATGTGATCATACGATTCCAAGCTATGAAAGAACGACATGGACAAATGTATTAGGCATGTTTTTTTGTTTGTTTATCACTATTTTTTTATTATTATTGTATGAACGTACATAAACTATTTTACAAAGATACTCCTCAATTTTTGATCTAGCTCCACTACACCTAAAACATCTTTTTTTTTTGGACGGCAAATAAATATTATAGATAAAGGGGGCTAACAAGTAGCTAAGAACCCCAACAAGTACAAAAGAAAAAGACAACAGAAGCCTAAACAACAACAACATAACCCCGAGAATAACATTTAACCAGGGTCAAAAAGAAAATTTGGCAAAGCAATATGAACTCCTCTTCTTATTCTAGACTTTAGCCATAAAGAACTCACAACCATAATCTCGCATAACACCTTGTTAGCAGATGGCCTCACTATATAAAATCTTATCAAATTATTACTTTTCACTGTACGTCATTTAATTGATGTTTACCCACACACAAAATATTATATGCAAATCTGATGACGTTGTCTATATATATATAAGATAAGATAGTTGGTATCAATGATAACATGAGCCACATATTTAAATGTAACATGTTTTTTTAATTTATTTATAGGAAGAATTATGAAATAAAACGATAAGAAAACCGTTGCTAAGGTAAGGTAAAGGTGTTGGTACTTATTTGACCACGTGCGATCTAGGAAAGTGTTTTAAAATTTTGTTGTGGGTACCAATAAGCATGCATGTTAGACAAGTTGCTCACCCAATTGCAACCTAGCTAATTGACGTCTTTAAACGTACGTACGTACGTATAAAATGTTTGTAAATCATTTCATTATTAGTAAAGAAAAGTTATTTGATTTTGATACTTTTAACTTTGAGGTATTAGTTGCTGACACTTCCAAATAAAATCATTACTTTTAACTATGAGGTATTGGCCATTACCACTCCCGTCGTTAGAAAACACTAACTCCGTTAGTATTAGGGTCAATAGTGTCACTTTACAAACTTGAGGGGAAAGTTTTATGTTTGTTAATATATATAAAGATAAAAATTAATCAGGGATATATTAAACCAAAATATCCAATGTTTTGAAAATCGGACAGGACACTGAACCGTTATTTTAATTTTAATGGTTGGACCGTTCGAACCGCGGTCAGACCGTGGTAGGATAATTATATGTTTATCAAAGCAATACCATAAGATTTACAATTTACACGCAACATAAGTTCAATAATATTAAGTCATACCATATAAGTAATAATCCAAAAAAGTTTTAACGCCAAGAATCACCAAAAAATTATAATTTAAACAAGTTTTAACGGCAAAATAAAACGAGCTTATCGTTTTCATCACTTAAAAAATCAACATATTGACTTTCATTAAAAAAAACACAAATATATGGTATGACTTAAATTATGTATATAAAAATAAATCCATGAAAATCAAAACATAAAAATATATATTTTATGACTGACCGGGTTCAATAGCGGTTCAGGTTCCGGTCCGACTAGATCGGTTCGTACGATTCAAAAACATCAATCAAACCGTGTCTAATTAAACCGGAATTATTAAAAAAACGATCCGACCTCGGTCCGACCGGTTTAACAACACTGAAAATATCTATCTTCTCGCTTTACGATAAAGCAAAACCGTAAATGGTGGCATCGGAAGTTGAAGGCATCTCAAAAGTCAAAATTACAATGACCCTTTGATGAATCACTGAAAAATGCCACTCGAATCTTATATAATAATATGTATACAAATGATTATTGAAATTATGAGGAACCAAGATGTATAATGTTGTCGCCCCCAATCGTCAATTCTTGCTAGCGGTTGTGCATCGGAAACAAACCATTGTTTCGGATATATCATATTATAATATATATAGGTGAGAAGCAACTGGATTAGGGTTATTGAATAAACGATCAAAACTGATTAGAGAATGATTTTTTCATTTTTCATTTAATTTTAATGATTTTTCATATACGTTGTCTTAACTAGGTAGGTGCTCACAAGGAAAACTAACAGAGGTCGGCGTAGTAACTGTTATCGAGGATCGAACTCTCGTCCGTGGGTACTTTGATAACGATTTTTCATGTTTTAAATCAGGATTTCAATTATGGGTCACATAGAACAATGTATTATTATTTTTAAATAAAGGTGAAATTGATACATAGAGCAATTGAGCTATTTAATTATTAAAATAGATAGATTAGACTTAACAAATTTTTTATTAAAGAAAATACATTTAATTAGTTGTTAATGTAACTTTTACAACTAGTGATAACTAAACAACCAATACGATAGATGATCTTAATTCTTTCGTCTTCGTCATTTGTAACACTTTTATCTACTCTTAATCAAATTCATTTAGTCCACTAAATTTATGGGCTTTGATATTTCAAATTCATGAAAAAACATGATAGATTCAATGTCTATATTTTATATGTTGACTCATAAAACTGATAGCCAAAACTTTTGAATTTATATGCAAATTAAATTACTCCTTGTGATATGCTGCATTTGTGAATTCAATACACATTTTACATCGAAATAATTAACGTAAATATGAAATACTATTATGTCTCGTCTTAAAAGAAAAAAGTAAAATCTAAAAAGATTTAAGAAAGGAAAAAGCAAAGAACATAAGAAAGAAATTAAATAACCCAAAATGAAAAAGAAAAATCTTTTTCATGAGACTCGAACTCAATATCATCGGTGAACTAAACATTCACGTTTATCAAAGCACATAAAGAATTTTTAGAAAAAAGTGAAGTAACGTATAACAATGACATGTTGTCGCTATATATTGTTGTTAACTTGTTATAGATTATATATACCGAGCATGCAAATTAAGTTTGTACATAATGATGAAAGTTAATGTTACCCGTTCATGTTAACGTAACTCAATATAAGACCATGTGTAGTGGACAAAGCCCCTTAAGGGGCTTTGTGTGACATGTGGATGCCAACTCATCTAGGGGCTTTTTGCCCAAAAAGTGTGTAATGGAAAGAGCCCTAAAAAGCCCCTTTTAATCATCACCCCATCATTACTTTATTTAATATAAATTTTAAATATTTAAATAAAAAAACAAATATTTTATTAAACATAAAAAACTACATTTATTGAAAAAAAAATAAAACAAGAATTCATTCATGATGCATCATCGTCGTTGTCCGGAATGGTTCGAACCGACCAAGCATGTTCGATCAAATCCGCCATTAAAGCGTAGTGTTCGTGCTTGTTACGTAAGTACGCGTCATTTGCAACCCTTTCCTCAAAGGTTGCTTGAGTAATTTCTTCTTCTACTTGGTCCGGTATGTAATTTTGACAAATAGCATTGCCATCGTCCTCCAAAATCATGTTGTGTAGAATAATACAAGCGTACATAACATCTCTAATTTTATCCTTTGTCCATAGTCGACAAGGATGTTGTATAATATGCCACCGTTGCTGAAGCACACCAAAACACCTCTCTATATCCTTTCTTGATGACTCCTGGACTTTCTTAAAGTATGCTCGTTTTTCATCAATTGGATCTCTATATGTGACTGCAAATATTGGATACTTCGGATATATCCCATCACCCAAATAATATCCATGCGGGTGGTAGTTCCCATTAGAATAAAAACAAGCAATCGGTGCGCCTCCTGATACGACATCCTCGATAATACTAGACTCTTCTAAAACATTAAGGTCATTGTTCGATCCTGCGGTACCAAAGTGGGCGTGCCATATCCAAAGATCATATGACGCTACGGCTTGAAGCATGAGAGTTGGTACCCCTTGGTCACCTCGAGTGTGTTGGCCTCGCCATGCAGTTGGACAGTTAAACCATTCCCAGTGCATGCAATCTATGCTGCCAATCATACCGGGTAAACCGTGCACTTCTTGATGCACTTCATAAATACGCTGCAGATCGTTCCATGTTGGCTTTCTTAGGTAACGCTGGCCGTATATTTTAATTATTCCTACAATTATAAAATATAAATGGCAAGATAAATAAAAAATAAACTACTTAGAAATAACATAATAATAAATAAGTTACCTTTGGTAAAATGTTCGAGCGTGTCCCTCGTTGTTTTTTCGCTCATTTGAAGGTATTCGTCGTTAATGTCTGTAGTGTTGCCGTATGCAAGAACACGTAACGCCGAAGTGCACTTTTGTATACCCGTAAACCCTAGTAATCCTCTTGCAT